>CP126890.1:126255000-127712500 GCA_030440675.1 Furcifer pardalis | reverse complement strand
TACATATCAAGCATCCAAATAGCACGATTGTTTCCTGAAGCAGCAGTCCAATGGGATTGATCATCTGAGGGATTTAAACAGCATGTACTCTCAGTTGTACTCCAGGAGTTGATAGCTTCTTCTGAATCATAAACTGGAACAAAGCAGTCTTGTAGAACCTGCTTTTAATTTGTGTTGAACTTTATTATGGCACTGGTTAGACCTGTCCTGCAACTGAGAATCAGGAAGTATTTGGACTCTGTAGAAGATAGAACTGCAGAAGTGCTGATTTAATAAAATCATCTAAGCCTCATTTCTTGAACATAGGCTTTCATTAACTACTTAATAACAGTTTCAACAGATGCCTCTAATCCAGTGTTTTCCAACCTTTGGTTTTTGGACTTCAATTCCTAGAAGTCTAAGTCAATTCACCAAAGCTAATGTAGTGATTTAGACTTCTGGGAATTAAAGTCCCCCTGTAGGGCATGTGCCCCATGTTGTGAACCACTGCTCTAATCTAATGCTTTTTCTGCTTCTGGTTTATTTATTTATTTATTAATCTATTTATTTAATAGCTATACTGTATCACCCATCTGATGCTAGCACACTCCAGGTGGTTTACATCAATTAACATTTCAGATAGACCGATACAGGCAGAAAGGGGGTGGGGAGAGGAAACAGAATAAAGTTGAAAGCCTTGAACAATTAAATTTCGAATGTATGTTTAAGGAGTTTATATTGATACCAATTTCAAGACTCAAGAAAACTGGGGATGGAAAAATGCCTCTATTGTTTGTTCAGTATATTATAACCTGACATGCAATAGTTCTAGGAAGAGAAGGGTTAAACCAAATAGCTAATGAAGACTGTTTTCTTCTTTCATGTCCTGATCAAACCCTGGGCCACCAAAATGAAGCAACTTTCTTCGCTTTGTCATTGACCAAACTTAAATTCTCATCAGTGCATGCTTCTGGCAGTAATTGGCAGATTAGAAAATGAGTCTGATCCTGTGTCTCTCCACATTTACACAGTGTGTTGTTGTCTGCCAGCAGTCCCCCCCCCCCAAGGGGGACCATTCTGGTCTTACATTTAGGCACTCAAACTTTTACCTATTCAGAGTCCTCCAAGTGATGTAGAGGAGGTTGAGTTCCTCAGCTATATCCTCCTCTAATGTTGTTCCTTACCCAGGGAGGTGGACAGTCTTTCCTACCATAGACATTCTATGACATCTAAGACTCATCTCTTCGTCTTTGCCTTCTCCCTCACTCTTGCTCTCTGTGTCGAGTCTTTATTGCTAGATCTTTTAAAGCAGGTTGAGCATCCTCCCAGTTTCCTGAGACTGCACTGAAACCTCATTGGAGTGCGACCACTGCCAAATTTGCTGCCGTATCTCACCACTGAATTTCGGCAGCCACTTTGGTTGTTCACTAGAAAAAAAGTCCAGGGATCAAGGAAGATTATAAGCAATGTCACAGGACAAAAGAAAGAAACAAGGAAACAAAGAAAAATGAGGGTTTACAATGGATTGTGTTGCATTCTGGAGCAGGGGAAAAGAAAGGGATCACATTTGAGTGGTACATTTCTGATTGTGACACCATCAAGTTGATTCTTTTGGTAGTGACAGCATCAGGATAACATTTGGGAACAACAAGAAAATGGCCTGGGAAATTGTTTCATTCATGCCTCCACTGAAGTCAATGGGGATTTTAATTACTCTAAAATCCTGAACCTATTCCGCTTTTCCAGCCATTTCTTTTCTAATGGACTATGGGTTTTATCTTACATTAAGCAGTTTCTCAGTGATGTTCCTCTGAGCATCTTGACCTTACATCTACTTTTCAGAGCAGCTATTTTACAATGCTCAGGAGGTATGAGCTTCTTTCAAATAACCTGAGGTTTTCCCATGCCTCACTTATACTGATCTAGTCAGTCATTCCTCTTTAGCAAGGGTTCCCAACCCAAGGCCCACAGGCTGGATCCGGCCTGTGGTGCCATTTCATGTGGCTCCCCACCCCTCCAAGGGCATTCAATAAACAAAATGGTTACCCCTTTGAAGCTGTTGTGACATAATGGCCACCCCATCATGCAGGCAAGGCAAAATGGCCGTCTGGCCCTCAAAGGTGACAGAGAGAGCATGACCGGGCCTCTGGCTTGAAAAGGTTAGGAAGTCTTGCTCTTTAGGGTCTCATGACACTGAAAAGGTACATGTTCTTACAAACATACTGGAGTTGATGATCCTAGAAGTGCATAACCTAATAGCAATATGTGTGATATGGGATAATCCTATTTATTGAAAATGGTCAGACTTACTGCAGATTATACCTGGGAAAGCACTAGTATATCCAATTGTTGAACACCTGCATATAGAATATCACACAGAGAAAGTTTTGCCCATGACGGAGGAGGAAAAGGACTTTGGATAGCTTTGGTAAGGCACAGTCTAGTACCTGACATTGATTCTTAGCAACAATGAAATCAAAGTAGCCAGTCAGCATTGTCGTGGGGCATTGTCATTGTCATTATAGGCTATGGAAATAGATAAAGCAGCCTGTGATCCAGTCATAGAAATAAAATTCTGACCTGGGTAGTGCCTTTATTGTCTGTAGAGGAAAGACTACAAATTGGTGTGTTTGACACCTCTCTCCCATGTGAAATCTGCAACTCTCCATCTGACCTTGATGGCAACTGCAGTGCAAGACCTCCTGCTATTACAGCAGAGCCAGTTTTTGATTATTTGCCTTAAATCTCAATTTTATACCAATTCAGCCTGATGAAAAGTTATGGAGAACACAAATACCCAGCTCTTATGTAACCCTTCAGAAATAAAAATGAAGGCATGACCCAACCCCAAAATTTTGCTTCGCAAGGAACTTCCCCTGAAACTTGGACTTATGTTCATTATCCAAAAATCAATAGTTGGCAATCAAGGCCTGACAAAATTCAAGATCAGGAAATAATATCCTGGAAATTTAATTCCTTCTTTGGTACCAATGAGGTGCAGCACCTTCCCTGCCTCTCCTAGACAAATACACAACCCATTTCTGAAATAAAGCTGCTGCATGCCAGTGTTGGGTAAGGCTAGTTTGAGAGAAGACCCATGCTTCCATTTATTCCAGAATGTATGCATTGCATGCTGTCAAGACTTGACAGTCAAGTCAATTTTGTCTAATGGTGACCCCTTCCAGAGATTTCTAGATAGAATTCACACAGAAGTAGTTTACCATTCCCTTCTTCTGAGGACATCCAGGGACTGTGAAGATTAATCATGACTCCTTAGGCTGACAATTTCCCTTGAAGACACAGTGGGGCATGGAACGCCAACAATTTGGCTCTGTGCAGTGAGATACCAAGACCTCTCAGCCTTATTTTAGAAGACACAATGGGTAGTTATTTCCCTTTGTTTTAGGTGGCTCAAGCTTCATAGCACTTCCTAAGCCAGGGGTGCCCAAACTGCAGCCCAAGGGCCAGATACAGTCCATTGGTCAGATCCGACCCCCATCACCAATTCATCTGGCCGACACCACCCTTGTCGCTCCAGATAGCTGAAGAAAAATGGGCACATTTTACTTCCACTTCCAGGAGCGACAAGGGCGGTGTGGGCAGGATGAACTGGCATCAAGGGCTGGATCTGACCTGCAGGCCATAGTTTGGGTACCACTGGTTTAAGCAGAGAAAATGGCAGCTTAAAATCTATCTCATCCTGTTGCAAAACATATTGCAAGGCATGATTTACTTCTGCTTCCAGTGGGAGGAACCATGTGACCAGCTCGCTGAACCACATGACCACCCCACTGCACCACATGACCAGTCTGTGGCCCGAAAGGTTTGGGCACCCTTGCCCTAAGCAAACAGTGAAACTCTGTCCCAATTTTTGCAACTTCCAACATCATCTGATGTTAGAGGTTGCTTTTATTGATATGATCTTTTTGCTAATGGGGTGAAAATGTATTTCCATTTGCCACAAATAAAACAGAGAATGATGAGTTGGCCCAATTTACAAATTAGAAATTATTTGTGAGGGGGGGAAACCAAAAAGAGTTTGAAAAGAGTTCTAAAGGGATCTCTCAAACTGGATGAATGAAAAGGAAAATGTGGAATATTTTGTGTGAAGAGGCATAGTAGAGCCACTTCACTGTAGCAGCTAATGGAAGACTTCCCCTGACAATCTGGGAATGGTCAAGGGAAGGAAAATAGCTATTTTCCTTTGGGTTGATGATAATTGTTGCGATGCAGTACCTAAACTGGAATGGCATATATGGAAGCACACCAAAATAATAGAACCCCCTAAAGGGAGCTCAATAGAACAAGTGGAAACAAATAAAACAAGTGGATCAGCCCACCCCATATCACCCTGGAGAGCAGACTTAATATCCATCTGGACTCCCTGTAAGTCAATTGTTTGCGAGGAGACCCTTTCCCTTAATACTTATTATCTTATTACAATTACTCATTTGGTCTTTGAAATTTCCTGTCTCCAGTAGAACATCAATGAGTTCTAGAGCAGGGGTTCACAACCTACGCCATTCCATCTGCCCTGCAGTGGAGACCCTGGAAGCGGAAGCGGATGTGTTTACAACAGCCATAAACATGCGCATGCATGCCCAAATACGCCCACTGTGGTTTATGGCAGCATTTGCGGCAGGGGAAACTACGTGCCCGACCCGCTCAGCTGTCTGAGGGGGAGTCAGGTCACATAGAGGATTATTCACATGATTTCTCCCCATAGGAAAATAAATAAACACAAAAAATTCTCAAATGATTCAAAGATGTGCCAAGCAGGTTCAGACATTATTGCAATGATAGGTCCCATAGCAAAATAAAGCACTGAATCAACATCTTAGTCTTATTATGAACTATGGTGAGTGAACCAAAACTTTTTGTGTCCTTTCTTTATATAAGTATCTTCTCAATAATGTTGTTGTTGTTGTTTGTTGTTGTTGTTATGAGCTAGTTTAGCATAGCTATTCCAGTAAGTGATCAACCCTGGACAATTTAGCACTGTCAATAAAACTGTAAATAAAACTTCCCTAATCCTATTTAGTTTTGCAGGGGTTTCCCCAAATTGCTTTTGTTTGCTTCCACACATAAGACTCTCCCACATTGCTCATAGGTATGCTGAAGCTCTACCCCACCCAACGCACCTGCTGGGTGTTTGCAGAGTGCATGCCGTCATGCTGATACTTTGTAATTAGTCCTTTGTATTTACAAATCATCTCCTTCCAAAGTAGGATACAAAACAAATCTGGGATGTATCATTCTGGCATAAATTATCCTCAATTAATTTGATTTCCTAATTGTCATAAATATGACCTGTTCACACGCACTCTGTAATGTCCGAAGAAGACTTTATGAAGCTGACATATTAGCTAGCAATAGTAATTACTGCCCCATAGCGTTTTGAACATTTATGATAAATGCAATAAATAAACAAATAATCTGTCTGTCTGTCTCCAATCACCTCGCAAGGTAATTAGCATTTTGCCCCCAACAAGCTGTTTACTCAATTTTACTGACCTCAAAAGGATATGATCAAGTCAACCCTGAGCTGCTTCATAATCATAAATCACTTCATCAGCTGCCTCTTTTTTATATAAAATTTCCTTTTGTGTGACTCAACTTTTCCTCTGCAACTTGCTACACTTCCATCTTAACCACTCTTCACACTGACACACATCTTTGATTTTCTGAAATTAATCTTTACTGTAAGTTGTTTTGTTTATGGATGTACTGCTTACTAAGGAGACTGATGTTTGGAATGGGGAGCAATCCAGGCTACACAGGTAAATATCGACCTCGCTGAAGAAAAACATTACATCTCTCTCTGAAACTGAGACAATCTATGGTTTGTGCACGTGTACTCTTGCTATTCTGAGGGAAAGTAATTATAGCTTAAGACAGTATACAAACCCAAGGTGAGATAATATGGATAAGGGGTGGATGGGTTAGGCTGAGGGAAAAGCAAGATTATCGAAAGGCTGGAAATTTCCAAGGTGTTCAGCTCTGAGAAATGTGCAAACACTGATATTTGTCCACCCCAGTGTAAGTCTTGCCAATTTTACTGAGACTTACCTTTAGATAACTGTACTTAGATATGCATTTTAAATTATCAAGAATTCATTCCTATCTACATTTATGCATGAAAAGGCCTGCTAGAAAAGAAAGAGATATGAGGGGGAAAGAAGGAAAGAAGAAAGAAAAATTGCACTAGCAATTGGGGCGAAGTAAAAATATAGTAATCTGATGAAACTTGAATTAATTGATTGATCAATTAATTAACTATGTGCTGGCTTGTCAACTCCCTGAGGCACAGTGCAGAATCAAACTCTCAATGACTTGCGTGATCTAACCCACTCAACTATTCAGTTCCTCAACTATCCAGCCAGCTCCTCTAGCTACACTGCTTGAATGAGGTAGGCCAATATGAGTAAAATGTGTGAGGTTGCACATGACAGCAACATGCTCAATAAACCACTCTCCCCATGCTTGGAGGGAAATAATCATTTGTACATTTCATTTCATTTTATTTCATTTCAAATTTATACCCTGCCCTACTCAGGTAAACCTGACTCTATGCGGCTTACATATTATAAAAGTAACAGCAATACAATCACAAATTCCACATTATCAGTATATACATGGATAGCTCAGTGGTGTAAATATCTGGCTGCAGAGCCAAAGACTGTGAGTTCAATCCCCCCCCCCCGGTGTCTCCAGGGGGAAGAGCAACCTTGTGTGACCAGGGGAAAGGTGTACTGTCCCAGGGCACCCCAAGAAGAAGGAAATGGTAAATGACTTCTAAATCGTCTCTACCTAGAAAATCATTAATTAAAAATAAAATCCTCCACCCAACCATGAAACCTAATTTAACAGGATTGCCAACCAAAGTCTTTGAATCATCAGGAACTCTGTTAAAGAAGGTTTAATTCATATTAAGGTAAATGCAAGTAGAAAACCTCAGGCAATCCTAGGGAGGGTGGGAACCAGGGAAATGGAGCTGACATTTGCAAGGACATTGAGGGTGGAGCTGACATGTACAGCCCCATTCCTCCTATACATGTGGATTTAGCCTGATGAGCCAAAAGATCTGAACAGGGAATATGAAGAATATAAAGGTCTTCTCTCTGTTGAACCACCATCTCACTACCACCAAAAATGGCAGTGAACATTACTAAACTGTTCTATACTAAATTAAAGTATTTTTTCAACTAATTCAGTGGCTCTCAGTGTGAGGCACATGCCCCACTGGGGGACTTAAATTCACAGAAGCCTAAGTCAGTACATTGGCTGATCACTGCTTTGGGGGATTGATTTAGGCTTCTGTGAGTTGAAGTCAAAAAAACCAAAGGTTGGGGAACACTGATCTAATCCTACTGTGTAAAGCTTTGGAAAATTCTCTCTCTCTCTCAGGCACCAAAAATTCAAAGTAGAACTGAACAGCAAGTCACATGACTGATGTAAAACAGGAACACAACAGCCAACATTTAACTTTAACTTTAAACCAACCAGGGACAGCTTTTTCAATCAGTGATACTGATACAGTATTTGCTTAAACCAGTGTAAGCAAGAGGATTCTAGTCAAGATGACATATTTTAGAGATCTCAGGAGAGGAGTTCAGAAAAATCTTGAAAAGAGATGAATGACTGGAACTGAAAATAGGGGAGGATTAGATGTTGACATATTTCAAAAAGTAGTAAAGAAGTAAAGTTATATAATGTCTTGAATGAATGTTATTGGAGAAGAAAGGAGGGAAATTAAGAATAAGCAACATCCTGCAAGTAATTTTCCAAGCAATGCAGCCAACTGTTTCCTGGAGAGAGTGCCAGAATGGTATATTATGTAAGAAAGAAGAAAATAATGTGAAAAAAATTGAAATGAAATGTGTGTGTTATTTTTGAAAAAGAATAATTAGATGAAATGTAGACTATTTTCTTTGGAAGGAATGAACATGGGGGAGGGGGTGAATTTAAAAATATCTCTGTAAGAGGAAGGAATTGGAATTGGGTTAATAACTTTCACTGCAGAAAACTGGAGACCTACAATTTTCAGTTTCAATTGGCTTTTGGTCCAAACTTTTAAAAGACTTGGAAACAGGGGAACCCGTGATTCTCTTTTGGATCCATTTTTGCATCTTCTGAACGGCTTCTCATAAATTATATACAAAAGATAGCAGTGGTTAGTTGAACTCAAATACTGTACTAGAAGTCTTAGGACTGTACTCTTATTGTTTCTACCCATTTGCAAGCTGTAAACAGACCATCCCACTAAGAGCATGAGGGAAAAACCTGATGAGTTTTTGTTCTTTTATGTGTGAAATGCTTTCATTCTTCCCATACACTAGACCTTGAGAGGGAAATGTACCTTCAGAAATGACAGCACCCTTCACATTCTTATCTAAAGGAATCCCACAAAAAAACCTTGGAGCTCTTACAAAAATTTGGGTTGTCTGCTGTTTATCAGTTTTGCAAGGACATTAGTCTTTGGCTATTGAGCCCTCCCGTGAACAGCTAGCTCTCTCCCCTCCCCTTTCCATTTCAATTATTTTTTTTACAGAGGAGGGAAAACCTATTCCACAGAATTTCAAGGAAACATATTAACTAAAATACTAGCTACAGTTTAGCTTATGATTAGCCACTGAACTTTAAAATCAATGCCTGGCAATGTCAAGATGACGTCCTGTACAGCAAACAGTTGACCCAGTTGGTAGATAAAGAAATTTCTTTCTTTATACAATGCCTAGATTAATGCTGCTCGCTTGGGCATTTATTTCAGAATACTGTACAATATTTAGGTAATAGTCGCTATCAACTGCAACTCATATCTGAGAATGCATTTTTTCCTAAAGCAGGAAAAATGTAACTGGTCTGAATTTGTTTAAGGTGGATTCCATCTTGCCACGAAGTGACCCACCCACACACTATGATAATGAAGCCATCTCTTGCAGAACTTATGACATGAGACATGTAGGGTTTAACACCGGGACTGCAATGGACTGCCACAGCCTTGAGGATATGGACAAGGTGAGCCTTCACAGCCAGTCCATCTAGCATGGCCTCTTCCACCTCCATGACCATTGGGAATCAGAATTCCTCCTCCACTCATTTTGCAGTTTGGCTCAATTTGATAGTTTCCAGTGGCATTTCCTCCACTGAGGGGACCATCACCCCCTAAAGGGGCTTATCTGCCCATAGCCATTGGTCCCCTTAGGGAGTCAGGTTAGTTAATTGCTGCCTGACACTCAGCATTGAGTTGCTGGCTGTACCGTTTATTCCATTACCGGAGCGGGATGTCCAGCCAGACATGTAATAGTACTGACAATAATTTCACAATGACTTTTTTTTAGCATTAATGTGCCTGGCTCAACAACAGAGTTGGGTGGACTGTTGAATAGCTTGGTGGTTTAGATATCTGTATGGGAGTTTGATTCTCCACTGTGCCTCCTTGACATAGGCTGGACTTGACAACCCATAGAGTACCTTCCAGCTCTGCAGTTGCATAATGATGATGATGATGGCTAAGTGGCAAACTACAATTTTAAATTCTGCCACAAATTGCCAGGTGTTCTCACAGAGAGAAAGGTGGCTTATAAATGAAACATAATAACTAAATAAAAATAAATAAATACTGTATTTGCTGGCGTATATGACTACTTTTCCCCCCTGAAAAACATGCCTCCAAGTGGGGGAGGGGGGTCGTCTTATATGCCGGGTGCACTTCAGTTGGGATAGACATAGCTGCCCATAGTGGCCTCCCGATGCCTGCCTGGTGCCTATAGTGGCCTCTCAATGCCCACCCACCTCATTCTACATACCATCCAGTAGCGCGTGGTATCCAGCGTGGCTGCGGCGAGCATCAGCAACAAGACAGGGGTGCCAACCTTTTCGGCATGACCGGCCCGTTTTGCTCGGCGGGAAGGAGCAGCACTCTACCCCGCCCCTTGTCTACGCAGAGCTCACACATGCACACTTGCGCACTAGTGCTGGCCACAGGGAGATGTTGAAATCAAATCTGATGTTCTTTTATGTTTTATTTGGTGTGTAGAAGGTATGCCGAAGAGGGGGTAGTCTTATACGGTGAGTATATAACAAACTCTATATTTTGAGTGGAAATGTTGGGGGGTTGTCTTATACGCCCAGTTGTTTTATACGCCGGCAAATACGGGTAAATACCAAAGATACACAAACTGTTGTATTTCTTTAAAACTATATTATTTATATTTATTTATAATTTCTAAATTTACCCACACACCCCATCCATTAAAAGAGAGAAAGAAATCTTAATTATATAAGCCAGCAGGTGGGGGGGTCACCCCTCCATTGGTGCCGCACATCTGCCCTGCCAGCCAGGTTTTCAGTTCTTTCCTAAAGGGCAGGAATTCTGTCTGCAGCTGTAATTCTGTTGGCAGGAGGTTCCATAGGGCCGGTGCGGACACAGAGAAGGCCCTCCTTCATGTGCTAGAGAGACAAGCCCCTCTAGCAGATGGTACAATTAGGGAGCCCCTCTGGTCCACTCTGGTTGGATGGACAGATGTTCTTGGGGTAACGTGGTCTCTTAGATATCCTGGCTCACTACCATGTAGGGCTTTAAAGGTCATTACCAGCACCTTGAATTGCACCCGGAGGCATACCGGGAACCAGTGCAGCTCCTGGAGCAGTGGCGAGGCACGGGCATAGCACCCGAACCCCATCACCACCCAGGCAGCCGCATTCTGTACCAGTTGCAGCCTCCGAATGGTCATCAAGGGCAGCTGAATAGTCATCAAGGGCTTAGTAAGAAGAACAAAGTGCTTTGCAACCTGGTGCATTTCTACACAACCTACACAGCAGTAATGCACTCCTGATGCATGGTGAAGAGGCTTCCAGCCCAAATCCAGAACAAATATGTGCAGAAATGTGTAAATGATGTCATCCACATTTATTTTGACTTCAGGCCACTCTTTTGCAAACAAAACCATGTTTTCTCTTACATTTCCATTCCTAAACTCATTTGCTTAGGACTTACTTCCATTTATAGAGATACAGGATTGCAGTGTAAGATAATGAACCATGGCCTATGTATTAATTAGTCATGTGCCATCAAGTCAGAATCAACTGTTATCAACCCTAATAAGGCTTCCAGGAGAGTGAGATACAGTATTTAAAGAGTGGTTTTACCAATTCCACTCTGCATATGAGTTTCCATGGCCAAATGGGGGATTTGAATCCTGGTCTCCAGAGTACTAACCCAACATTCAATCAAGTACATCATTCTCTGTATTATATTTTAATTACTGCTGTATTATATCTTGATTACTACTGGAAAAAGTTTTTCCGCAACTTGTTGATATCTATTTGGCCAAATCTATCAATAGCAATAAAAGTAAAGAAAGTGGGATAGCAACATGAGAAATTGAGTATTTTTTCATTAGTAAAGGTAAAGGTTTCCCTTGCTTGAAAGCCAGTCGTATCTGACTCTAGGGGTCAGTGATCATCTCTGTTTCTAAGCCGAAGAGCCAGCGCTGTCTGCTTCTGCAGGCATGACTAGACACCAGAGCACACGGAACGCTGTTACCTTCCCACCGAAGTGGTCCCTTGCTTTCGAACTGCTAGTTTGGCAGGAGGTGGGAGAGAGATGGGAGCTCATTCCGTCCTGCAGTACTCAGGAATCGAACTGCTGACCTTCTGCTCCCAGTCAGCGTCTTAGTGACTTGTGCCGATTGGATATATGCACTCAACTTTATTTCTTGTTGGATGCAATTTAATATTTTCATATATTTTATTGGTTGAGATAATTACCATGCTTCATTTGTAACTATGTATTCTGTTTATCTCTTATGTTTCTATTCTCTTATAAACAATGTAACAAATAAAATTATATTTTCATTAAAACAATAGGCTCATGTGTTACCATCGTGATGAGTATTAACAAGTGTAATTGAGTGCCTTAAGGACTAGTGTCTTTGTTTCATAGTTTTACCTTCCAGGCCTTGGGATCACACATAGCAATACAACACCGTGGGTGCTTTTTTCCCTTCCTTGGTCATGTATAGACTTCTAAAAGAATAAATTATGAATATTATAATTCCACAAGATGCATTTCCTAATCTGATAATACGATTGCACAGGACAATCTCTTTGATTTATAATGTAAAACACAGGTTGGCATGATAATGGGGAGACACTTCAAAGCTTTGTTCCCCAATTTGCTCCTCCGTAAGAAAAGCTTAGTAGTTTTGAACACAAGGAAAATATACAGGCGTTCCTAAACTTTTGTGTACACAACTTCATGTTTCTTGTTCTTGTGCCACATTTTGGAGCACACCAATAGAATCCTCTTTTGCCAGAGGGGAAGGAAATAAATATCTTTTGAAAGTACCAAGGCGCACTGTTTAGAAGGGACAGGGATTTTGAAAGACCTAAGGCTGGTATAATAAGGCGGGTCAGAAGATTAGTTGTTCTGCCAATATTGCAAGTGAAACAATACCCAAGAAATGAGCCATCTGGAATGTCACATTGTTATGAAATCAAGAAAAACAAGGGCCAGAGTCTAACCTATGCATTATTCATTGAAAGTGATGAGGATGATGAGAAAAATGTGGGAACCCTAAAATGGCAACAAAGTTTGCTGAAACTGAGCTTTTCAAGACTGTAAAACAGGGGAGGTCAACCCTTTCCCCTGTGGGCCTGACCCCACCCCCTGGACAGCTAGACGGGCTGTACCATGCCCTCTGAAAGCGGAAGCGGGCACATGTACGACTGTCATAAATGTGCCCACTTCTGTGTTTATGACAGCTGCAGGCGTGTTTGCGCTTGCATGGGTGTGTTTTACAGCTGACATAAATCTGCCCGCTTCCACTTCTGGGTACAGAGGAGGTGGAGGTGGGCCAGATGGAATGTCATAATGGGCCAGATCCAGCCCATGGGCTGTAGGTTAGGAACCCCTGCTGTAAAAATAAGGAAGAGTATTGTGGCCCATCAAAGATTAACACGTGTATTTGTGGCCTAAGCTTTCACAAACCTCAGTCCAGTTCAGAGACAAATAGCAATGTGTCCTGAGTTGTAGGTAAATATAAACTTGCTTGACATTTGAGGATGTGGAGGGAATATGCTGTTACTGTCTGTGGTGCAAGGGAAGATCACTGTTGTTTACCTTATTTGGGTAGTATTGCTATACACTTACCTGGGATTGAGTCCCAGTAAAATCATGTTGAACAGATATGGCTCAGTTATGGAGCATATGCTTTGTATGCAGAAAGTTTCAGATGCAGTCCTTGATAACTTATAATAATACTAAGAAATCCTCCCTGGATATCTGGAGGGCAGATGGTAGGTGACAACACTGGGCCAGACAGACTAAGATATTGACTCAATATATTTATTTTATTTTATTTTATTTTATTTTTCAATATATTTTTCAATATATATTTCAATATATCTAAGAAGAAGCCAGGGCAGGTTGAGGACTGCGCCACCCCTCCCCCTGCGCCCACACCAATGGCCAGGGAAGAAGAAGCCAGGGCAGGTTGAGGACTTTGCTGCTCCTCCCCCTGACCCCCATCAACATATTGTAATGTAATGTATTATTTGTAAGCTGGCCTGAGTCGCTACGGCAATAAATTTGAACTAATAAATAAATAATAAATCACCGCCCCACTCCGGAGACTCCAGGTGGCTCACGAGAAAAACAAAGATGAATCAACAATCTAAAAACCCATAAATTGAATAAAAAAATAAAAAAATAAATAATAATAATCAAAAGACACCCCCCAAAGCCAAATGATTAAAAGATTACAAGATTTAAAAGAGAGAAAGAGCATTTACCGGATTAACCAACAGGCCAGGGTTACTGTATTACTGGAACCCTACACCTGCCCTGCCAGCCATGTCTTTAAACCTTCCCAGAAGGGCAGCCACTCCATCTGGATATGCAACTCAATTGGCAGGAGGTTTCATAGGGCCGGAGCAGACACTGAGAAGGCCCTCTTTCTTGTGCTAGAGAGACGCACCTCTCTAGCCAATGGAAAAATTAGAGAGTCTCTCTGGTCCGCTCTGGTGGGACGGACAGATGTTCTTGGGGTGATGCGGTCCCTTAGGTATCTGGGCCCACTACCATGTAGGGCTTTAAAGGTAATTACCAGCACCTTGAATTGCACCCAGAGGCATGTTGGGTAGCTTCCCATGCTGCTGTGTTATTATTGTGGTTAATGTGTTCATTTACAAGTTGTATTCAGTGGTAGGCAGTAACAGGCTTGCGCGCACACCCTGGCAAGGGGGATAGCAGAAATGGGTGGCCTTCAGGCAGGGGTGATGGTGAAATTGGGTGGCCTTTGGGCAGAGGGGGTAGTGAAATTGGGTGACCACGCCAATCTCCCTGTCCTGCCCAGACTACCCAGACTAACATTTTTAAAAAATTATTCTGTGCAAACATATCAACAAAACAAAAAAGACAAAAACGTTGTGGCACCTTAAAGACTAACTGCTGTATTTTAATGTGAGGTTTTGTGGATCAAGTTCACTGGCTCTTTGGCTATAAACAGAGATGAGCACTGAACCCTAGAGTTGGTAATGACTGGCTTTCGAGCAAGGGCAACCTTTACCTAATAACAGAAGATCCCTGATTTGTATTCAAATTTGACATCAGATTTTGTCCCTGCAAGTGGTTCAAGGTCTCCCTTGCTCAAAAGCCAGTCATATCCAACTCTAAGGTGCAGTGCTCATTTCCATTTGCAGCCAAAGAGCCAGTGCTGCCTGTGTTTGCAGATGTATGCATGGCCATATGGCAGACATGACTAGATCACCCATGACGTAGGCTCTGCCCATGATGTAGGCACCACCCATAACATAGGCTCCACCCACAATGTAGGCTCCGCCCACATTGTGGTAGCATTTTTTTTTGCTGCCCACTACTGGTTGTACTATTGATGTATTTCCAGGAGGTGATGTGAAAGCTATTTTCATATATCTAAAAGGCTGTCAGTTGAGCAGGTGAAGGAAGCCGGTTTGAACAGGACCCAAACCAGTGCAGTAATATTATAAGAAAAGAACATCCAGATGATAAGAGCTTTTTTGGCTGTGGAATAGCTTACCTTAGAACTGTGATGGCGAACCTTGGCATTCCAGATGTTCTTGGACTTTAATTCCCAGAAGATCAAGCCCCCATGAATCCGCATGAATGGGTTTACTGCAATTCATCCGGGCCACCCCACCTTCATCACTCCTGGAAGCAGAAGTAAAACACATCCGTATGGGCCTTAGAAAGTCATGGACTTCTCTTGGACTTCACTTAATTATTTTTAAGTTGGTATTTGTTTTTTTTTAAATGCACTTTGTTTTTAACCCAACAGTTCGTGGATGTATGTATTTCTTATTAGCCCTAAGCTTTTAAGTGAGTACACTGTAGATGTGCAATTTTTAAATATATATTTCTGTTTTAATAGTACCTCTAGTTGTGGTTGAATGAGTAAAGTGGTTAAATCAATAATGAAGATATCAGACAGTAAGAAATCTGCCAAAATATAATTACAGTATCAGTCATTCATCACTAGATGGGTTATATGGAAGTCACCCAGTCCATAATTCTTCTGCACAAAAGGCTTGATGAGTACTGACATCAGCAAAATATGCAGATACAGTAACTAAAAACAATAACAGTGTGTTCTCATGTATATTGGCAAGATTATTATTTTTTTGCAATTTTCTTGGAGTGTGAGACTTCATTGCTAGTGCCAAAAATGAGAAAAGGCCTGCCTGGATGGAAACCACGTCACTTCTGAAACAAGAGGGCGTGACAATTGGATTACCTGGTTGTCTTGTCTTCCGACCTCTGTAACCTTCACCCTGCAACGCTAGATACAGATGGAAATGTAGTTTCTGTAATCAGTACAATAAAGGACAAAATTCTAACTAGTCAAAATAGATAAGATGAGTTGAGCTAACACCAGATTCAAGCAGGGACTCATTCATTGGTGGTAATTTGCTGCCAGGAGCCACAGCATTTCCCTTCCACTGGATTAACTGTGCAAAAACGTCTTGGCTATAGTCTATTAACTTATTTGATGTACATCCCTGTTCTTCTTCATAAGAGATCATTTAATATGAAGACATATTATTGCCCTACTGACCTTACATAAGCATGATTGATATGCTGATTTCTGTTTGTTTGCTGTGCTAACAAGTCCCTTCAATGATGATGTATGATCCCTGCAATTAACTCCCTACTTTAAATCTCTGTCAGGCATGTGCAACTTAGTATTATTATTCTTATATAACTAGTAAACTGATGTTCTATGTGTTATAACTCTTTATAATGAGTTCAACATTCAATGGAGCCAGTGAAGGTTCTTCCAGGTTAGCATGAATATCTCTGCCCTGTATGGATTTTATTGAGAAGAGTTGTGAAGTGATTACCAGTTTAAGTGGGTCACTGAAAAAAAAATTAGTACACAAATTAAAATTAATGGAATACATTAGTGTCAAAGACTATTTACTGAGATGGCCAAGGTGTAAGTTCTCTTACCATTTTTTATCATCCGACATCAGATACCTGGAAGTTAGAAAAGATCAACAATGATACACTAAATTCATTGTGGTGTGATTCATTCCCTTTTGTACCTTTGGCGATAGCCATTACACAGGCAAAATAATTACCTCAATATGTTCCCAAGGTGAAGTAATTTGCATGCTCCTTAGGCCAAATATGTTCTCAATAATTTCAGCCATAATTAACATTGCTTTTTCTTTCAAAGAGAACTAAGTAGAATAGCCTTCTCAGAAAATAGGAAAGAAACAATACGTACAGATATACTGTAGTTGAAACAGCTTTACTCAGCAATGGCATATCTTAAAAACAAAGATAATTAGAAAGGTTTTGTCAGAAAGTGATAATTTTGGAGGAGAGAGGCATTGCCAACTGGATAGTAAGGTATCCCCCCCATCTTGAAGTGAATTAATGGTTAGCACAGGGGTGCCCAAACCTTGCAGGCCTTGGGGTGGTCATATGGTTCAGCGGGCTGGTCATGCGGTGCCTCCCACCGGAAGTGGAAGTAAAATGTGCCTTGCAATCTGTTTCGCAACAGGATGAGACAGAGTTTAGGCTGCCATTTTCTCTGCTTAAAGCAGGGGTACCCAAACTACAGCCCATGGGCTGGATCCAGCCCCTGATGCCAATTCATCCAGCCTACACTGCCCTCATTGCCCCTTGAACCAAAAGTAAAGTGCACCCATACAGAAGTAAAGCAGAAGTAAAAGTGGAAGTAAAGCAGAAAATGCCCCTGATGCCAATTCATCCAGCCCATGCCGCCGCCACCGCTTCCAGAAGAGGAAGTAAAATGTGCCTATATGGCTGCATTTTACTTCCACTTACGGGAAGGATGATGGCAGCATGGGCTGGATGAATTGGTATCAGGGGCCAGATCCAGCCCACAGGTCATAATTTGGGCACCCCTTGGTTAGCATGTTGGAGAAACATTTATTTGCTTCTCAGGTAGACTAGAGAAGATCTGGCATTCTCAGGTCTGCTCAGAAAGACCTGCCCTCTCTGCCTCTCAGCAGCAAGTAAGTCAGGTGGGCAAATGATACACAGGAACCTATGTGAGGTGCTCAGGCTCTTGGCATCCATTTCATATCATCTGGGGAAGGTGGTGGCCTCTGACCCAGAGAGCAAACAGAGACCTTTGATGATGAGGGGCCTTTTGCTTCCTACTGCTAGGTTTCACCCATACTTCACACCTTGCCCTGAAATTGTCCTCCACCCCTAGATATACTATATTACAGAGATTTCAAAGTGACACAGGGCCATTTCATTCAGCCTTACTTTAGAACAGGAGTTCCCAACCTTTTCAGACTGTGGGCTGGGTCATGCTCTCTCAGTCACCTTTGAGGGCCAGACAGCCATTTTGCCCTGCCTGAATGATGGGGTGGTGGTGGTGGTGGCCATTTTGTCCTAACAGCTTCAAAGGAGTGGCCATTTTGTTTCTTGAATGTCCTTGGAGGGGGTGAGAGGCTACATGAAATGAAACCACAGGCCAGATCCAGCCCACAGGCTTAGGTTGGAACCCCTGCTTTAGAAACTCTGCAACTTTAAGGGGGGGGGGGTGTGTGGCCACATTGTCACCATCTCAGTCCTTTGTTCCATCAGTTCGTTCATGAGCCCACTATGACCATGAAAATGGGCTAGGAGGAAAAAGCCTCTCCTGTCAATTGTCAGACTCTCTTGAAAAAGGGTGGGCTTTTATTGGAATGAGAGGAGGGAAATCCCTCCAAATTCCAGCAAGTGAACTTTTGCAGATGGCCATTAAGGAATGTGTTGGTTCCAGAACTGTCTTCATCTAGGATGACATTTTATCCATTTCAGTTTATTCCCACCTTTATTATGGATTATAACAGATATGAACAAGGTTGAGGTAATACTCCGAGTGGGACAATCCTGAAATCTAGATATCGAATACTGGTCTTCTGTGGGTGGAACAGTTTCACAAAATTGGTTACAAACATTCATCAATGAATCTCAGCAAAATATGAAAGCCCAGTTATAAGGTGTAATCCACTTCCATTTCTGATAAATGGTGCATTATACTGTACTGAGATGTAATATGAGACTGTAATAATCAGTGTACAATATCTATGAGCAATTCCTTTGGGACAAAAACACAAGGCAAACCATGCCAAGCAAGCTATGCCAGTCTCAGCAGATGCTATAGATATGGCAGGTGAAGTTGGCTGTTTGGTACAATAATTCTATGCATGCTTGAACTGGTGATGTCTTGCCAATACAGTCCTCACAAAGGTAAAAGGATGGGAATCCTTTCCTCAGGAAAATTCCACAATTGTGTCAACATTTACATATTCTGCTGCAGGAATAAACAGGCACTCGCCCATTCTATTTAACTATCTAACTAAACTGGGTATTTAGGTGGAGAACAGCCGATGGCATGCTGCCAATCAGCACTGCCTATTTTTAAAATCCAATTCCAATTACTTGGATGGCACATGTAAATACCTACTGATTAATGGTCATATACAACCTGAGATCAATAACCAGTGCACTCTGATTGTGAGAAATATTGAAACAGTATGGTGTAGCACAGCGTTTTCCAAACTATGTTCTGTGGAACACTGGAGCCTAAGTCAACACATTGGCTGCTCACTGCTTGAGGGAATTGGCCTTCCTCAGAAGGGAATGATAAACTAATTCTTACAATATGTGTATTTGCTACCTAGAAAACCCTGAAAAGAGTTGCCGTAAGTAAGAATTGACTTGACATCAAAGTTTATTATTTTAATGAAATTATAGTTTGCAGGGGTTCTCAGAGCAATTCCATCTTCTTAATAGTTATCATCCTCCTCTCTGCAGACAAATTTCTACTAAAGAAACACTGCTGGTTTATCTCAATTATTGCTGTTATTTGGCAATACATAAATTGGAAATGAGCTGTGAAAACATCACTAAAGGTAGTCAACAGCCTTCTCATTAGACCAGACCCCTTTCTTTACTAGCCATATGGTGATCTGTTTCTGTGTCATCTATATACCTTAGAGAGCTATTTATTTATTTATTGGTCACCTTTATATGCCACCCTACTCGCAGAGTGACTCAGGGTGGCTAAAATGGTGTCATAAAACAGCAATAAAACAGACAATCCAGTAGTCAATACAACCCTGACCAATACATAAAATTTAAAGGGATTAAAAATTTAGAAAAGTTAAAAGATTAAAAGGTTTAAAAGAGGGATAAATAAAGGATAAAAGAGGGAGTTCTCAGATGAGCCAGCAGGCTAGGGTGATTGTGTGACCAGTACCCCACACCTGCCCCACCAGTCAAGTTTTTACATCCTTCCTGAAGGGCAGCAGCTCTGTCTGGAGGCACAATTCAGTTGGCAGGAGGTTCCATAGGGCCAGAGTGGGCACAGAAAAGGCCCTCCTTCTGGTGCTAGAGAGATGCACCTCTCTAGCCGATGGGACAACCAGAGAGCTTCTCTGGTCCACTCTGGTGGGACAGACAGATGTTCTTGGGGTGACACGGTCTCTTAAGTATCCTGGCCCACTACCATGTAGGGCTTTAAAGTTAATTACCAGCACCTGGAGGCATACTGACAACCAGTGCAACTCCCAAAGCAGCGGTGAGGCACGTGCATAACACCCGCACCCCATCACAACCTGAGAAGCCACATTCTGGACCAGTTGCAGCCTCCGAATGGTCACCAAGGGCAGCCCCATGTAGACCGCATTACAATAGTCAAGTCTACCTAGCCTTCTGTGAGAGTTGATCACCAAATTTCAGGTGTCTCCTTGGTTATGCTACTTTGATATTAACGTGGCACTATACAGTCCAATCGTATAGAAATTGACAATGTCAGCTAAAGTTATAACAGCAAATAATTTGCTAAGGAAGTGGACAACAGAAGAACACTTTAGTAAAGTTTTGATTAAGCAACTCTGTTGTTGTTGTTCAGTTGCATAGTCAAGTCCAATTTTTTGCGACCCCATGGACCACTGCACACCAGGCACCCCTATCCTTGATCATAATCCTCAACCCGCCCAGCTCTGTGTCCACTGTGTCAACAATACCATCTAGCCATCTCATTCTCTGCTGCCCCCTTCTTCTTTTGCCCTCAATCTTTCCCAGCAACAAGGCTTTCTCAAATGAATACTCTCATTACCTTTTAGCTATCCTGCTGCTTTATCAAACTCCAGTCACAGAAAAGGAAGTGAAAGAAAGCCATCATCACCTGTTTAATTACTCTATTTTTATAGCAGTCCCTATTGACTTTTAATTGTTCCTGTTGACAAAAGTGTGTTGTATTGGATGGAGGTCTGACTAGAACTCAGGAATCCTGCCTTCAGGTCCAATGGTGGGCATCAGCAGGTTTGCACCAGTTCACCAGAACCAGTAGCAGAAATTCTGGCTGGCCCCGCCCATCCAAGTTTTGAAATAAAGTAGTCCTAATTTGGGTGCAACACAGGGCTTTTCCCCTGGCCACGCCCACCATACCACACCCACAGTGTGGTAGCAAAAAAATTTTTGGAGCCTGCCACTGTTCAGGTCCCTGTCACCATGAAAACCACTCCTCAAATATCTCATTTGTTTTAAAAGCCTGTCAGGATTGCCATAAAACAGATGTGACTTGATGTCAAATAATAACAATATTGACCAAATATAAACTATTTATGGAGCCTTGCCAACAGGTAAGCAGAACAAAAAATACAAAACAATATTGCTAATTGGTAATTTATTGAACAAGATACGGTTTACAAGGATGCTGAAGGGAATCATTTTAAGATAATTTTGAAAGGAAAACTGTTAGCATGTTGGCTTTTTCTTCTTCTTGTGCCATATCTGATTCCAAATATTGGTGATCATTATGGTGATCAGCCATGAAGACTGCCTTGAGAATATAATATCATGCCATTTCACCTACATTCCACATCGCAGCATGACACCTGTACCACTGATCCAGTTCTGTGAGTAACTTTCTTGTCCTGAGCCCTTTTGGCATGCAAAGTCTCCTCAGCCCCATGCCAGTATTTATGAAGTTGCTGCCCCCCATCAAGATGGATTCAAGTGGGATTTAATCCACTTGGGGACCATCACCCTTCCCTTTGGACTTCACCAAGGCTGCTAGTCCTCAGAGTTGTCAGGTTACTTAATTGCTGCCTGACACTTGGCATTGCATGTTGGCTTACCTTTAGTACTTAGAAATTAATAATAATGAACATTTTATTTATATTTATTTATATTTATAGTTCAAATTTATATAGCTTCCCATTCTCCACATTGTGGCAACTCAGGGCAGCTTACAAAATTAGTACAGTATACAAGATGATAAAACAAAAAAGAAAGCAACAAGTGAGAAAGTTAGTGAAAGTTTGGATTGGCAGCCCTTTTAATCCCCCAGCAGGTGGAAAGAGTCCGGGGGGGGGGCAGAGATGTCCTCAGCCACCCACATGGTTGGGGTGGTGATCAGCAACTTGCACAGCTGGGGCAGCATCTTTGGTGAGGCTCCATCTGGTGGCCCTTTTAACCCCCCCCCCCCCGGCAGGTGGAAAGAGTCCGGGTGCGGAGACATCCTCAGCTGCCTGGACAGCCGGGGCGGCAGTCAGCCATCCACACAGCTGGGGCAGCGTTTTCTTTATAATGGATTAACAGTATTTATTATTAATAATACATATTTATTATTATCAAACTTGATGCTGACTAGCATGTTTTATCATTGATATCATTATATATAAAGAGAGTACTCCTGTTGTAATTTTTTGTTTTTCCTTATGATTCTTTTTAAAATCTCCTACAATAATTCCAGCCTCCAGGAAACCGAGCCCACTATCATCCCTATAGAACTAACACACCTAAAATGCACTTGTTTGTATGTTTAACAGGGCCAAGAGAACAACTGGGTTAAAAGATTCAAAACATGTTTCTAACTTCCCTTACAACAGCTGCTTTCCACAACAGGCAGGTCTGTACATGTTCTGGTGATAAGTATTCATTTTGGAGACTGCATAACTATTTTGTGTTTGAAACTAGAGAGATTGTTTAACACAGGGGTGCCCAAACTTTTCAGGCTGTGGGCTGGTCGGGTGGTTCCTCCCACCAGAAGCAGAAGGAAAACGTGCCTTGCAGTCTGTTTTTCAACAGGATAAAATAGATTTTAAGCTGCCATTATCTCTGCTTAAACAGGGTTGCCCAAGCTACGGCCCATGGGCCAGATCAGTATGGGCATGTTTTACTTCTATTTCTGGGAGCGACGAGGGCACCACAGGCTGGATGAATTGATGTCGAGGGCCAGATCTAGCCCACCGGCCATAGTTTGGGCAACCCTCGTTTAACAGATGTATCTCTGAGGCATTCAAGTGTGTTACTTTTTTAAAATTCTTCAAAGGGAATTCAAAATGGAGAGCATTTTTCATAAATAAGTCCAAGGAGACCTATTATTTTCAGGCAAGTCCTCGACTACTGTGTCTAAACAAATGGGAATAGTGGTCTCCCAGAGGTACAATCTTCTAATCAAGGCTTCCAGTCTGTCTTGTGGAATGAAGACACGATATCAAGGAGAACTTGCCCAAAGACCATTTTTGTGGTGGCAATATCATCCCCCCAAAAGCAAGTGGTTTTAAAATAAAATCTAGCTAGGTGAGCTATCATTAAATGAGTAAGCAAGGTAGCACATAGCCACTAAATTAGTTGTTTGCAACCTACGGCCCATGGGCTGGATCTGGCCCCCAGCACCAAATAATCTGGCCCCCACCCTCACTCAAGCCGCCACTCCCTGGCCACCCCCAGAATTGGTTGCAGACTCATTTGCAGCTGTCATAAATACATTAATTGCAGCTGTAAATGAGTCTGTAGACATCGTAAACATGTTTATTACAGCCGTAAATGAGTCCGTGGTCATTGTAAACACATTTACTACAGCCGTAAATGAGTCTGCAGCTGACGTAAATGCGTTTATGACAGCTGCAGACATGTTTTACGGCAGCATTTACAGTGGAGGGTGCCATCAGTCTGGCACTCTCAGCTATCTAAGGGGCATGGTCTGGCTCATGGCTGAAAAACATTGAGAACCCCTGCACTAAATGAACGTTATTTGATGAGATGGGAGACAGAGAGGTAGATTCAACTCAAAGAACAATATCTCTGCCACTTCATAATTCATTCCACTTTATCTGTGCAAAATTCTGATAACTCCCTGATACAAAATGTTGCATGTTGCAGAAATCAGAATGTGAAATATCCCAGAGAAAACAAAAATGGCATCCTTCTGTAATTTGTACACTTACAGTACTAGAAATCTATCTTGTGGAAATGCAGTGACCAAGCTTTTTCGACATCTTGAGCTGTGGTACCTCTGCCGTGACTGCCAGGACTTGGTAAATCAGCCTCCTGACAGAAACAATAGTGATGACATCTGGCCTTATTTTGTAGGGATCCTTCTTTCCTGTCCTGCAATTTTTATACTGTTTGAACCAGTGGTTCCTAACATGGGGGCTATGCCCCACTGGTAAACTTCAATTCCCAGAAGCCCAAGTCAATACATTGGCTGATCAGCACTTTGAGGAATTGACTTAGGCTTCTGGGAATTGAAGTCCAAAAACCAAGAGTTGGGAAACACTGGTTTAAACCTAAAGAAGAGTTCTAAGGAATTCTAAAGTTTACCTAGTTTATCTTTTTTTTAAAAAAAAAACCAATAAAAGCATTACTCAACTTAGAATCTTATTGCTACTCAGAGATCATAGTTCTTTTTAGTTCTGAAAATTATAGCATGACAAGCTATCAAATGCACAGCTGAAACTTAGCCTACATTTGTCTTTTAAAGTAAATATGTAGAAGGCAATGTATTACACAGGAGACAAACACTGGGATGTACAATATTCCCAGGGGTTGATGAAGCTGTTTTCTGCCTGCCAGTTCTCCAGCCATCTGCAGTCTCTTTCTCTACTCTTAAAACTAGAAACAAGTATAGCTGAAGGGGGAAAGTAGACAGTTCTTTGTAGAAAATTAGTAGGGGAAAAAAAGATTGAGCATCCTGTTCTTGCCTGCTGATTCTTTCCTACAAACATCCTCCTGTCCCCCAGCAAACATTTTTGTCAGAATAATATAGAATTCTACCTCTAACCATGTTCTCTGTCTATTATAATTAAGTGTATAGAGGCCAAACAACTCTAGGAGACACCAACCCTTCTCCCGTCGAGCCCCTGAATTTGGTATATAAAGAACATGCCTGTAAGTTTCATTCTTTGTCTGATGAAGTGGACTTGATCCACGAAAGCTAACAATAAAAATATAGCAGTTAGTCTTTAAAGAGCTACTGTGTTTTTTAATTTTATTTTGTTTATTTTGTTTTGTTTTGTTTTCTGAGATGCCTGAACCACAGACTAACACGGCTACTATTCAAAAAAATTCAAGTATGAAGAGCACTACATTTAGCCGAATGGAGTGGAAATCCATCAACCTCCTGAAGAAACTTGCACAGGTGCAAACAGACATCATCTTCCTCACCAAATGCAAACAACAAAACTGCATCCCCAATGGACTGACTGTGAAAAACCCTCTCCGATCAACATATCCCACTGAATATAGTGAGAGATTATGCAACACCCTTTCCAAGAAACTACTAAACCACCTCATTAGCATTCTGTACAGCAAGCAAAAGAAGATCCAGAAGGACATTGCAGATCTCGAACCTCTTCTACAAAACCAGCCCTCTACACTGGACACCATACAAGCATTTCCCACCACAAGAAAGAAAATCTATGATGCTCAACTTTCTTCCCTTAAAAATTAACAGTTACTCTTTAGCAACATATTAGATAAGACTAATACTACTCATTGTTACTCAGCAAGGCTTACTGTATATACTTGAGTATAAGCCGAGTTTTTTAGCCCCCAAAAGGGGACACGGCTTACATTCAGGTTAATGACCACGAGGGTCCCAAGACTGTGCTGGATGGAGACACACCAACAATTTAATTAATTTTACCATATTTTCATGTATTTTTATTATTGAAACTTGCTAGCAGTTGCTGCATTTTCCACCCTCGGCTTATACTCGGGTCAATCTATTTTCCTGGGTTTTCAGGTCAAAATTAGGTACCTTGGCTTATATTCGGGCTGGCTTATACTCATGTATATAGGTACTTCTAGGAAGAACTGCTTATGATTGTATAACTTTACCTTTGTTCAGTCGTACAGTCGATTCCGACTCTTTGTGACCCCATGGTTTCCTTTATTTATAAGTTGTGACTGGGTAAAGGCTGCTAATGTCTAATCTCTAAACTAAAGTAACACTGCAGTGACTCACAATTGACTCCAGGCCACTGTAATGGGGCTCAACGAGAGAGAATAAAGTTGTATCTATGTTTCTATTCACTCATATTCCTTGCTCACTTTTATTCTTTCCTCCTCTAATTGTGTTATCAGGAGAGAAATAAATATAGTTGTTATTAAGTGACTGTCCTGGATTTTGCTGAAACATATTGTGGGACTTCAGCATCTACCACAGAAAGTCCTGTGAATAGCATTAAATAGTATGGGATATTATTGTTTGTATACCATGGGATCTCAGATTTCATTCTACTGCCAGCATAAATATTTCCTGGAGACCTGGGACAATGCTGCTTTCATCAACATCAGTGGCCTCTGACACTTTAAATTGCAGAGAGCTACAAAGCCTTTAATTTTTTTTCACCATTAATTATGTCTCAAGCAGTTACTTCTGCCTAGCAGACTTCCTTTGCTATCTTTTCCACTTACTTAATCTAGAACAATTTATCTAACATTTTTTATTAGTTCATCCATTTGATCTAGGAAACATCTGTACAGTAAATGGGTCTTAAAACATATAGCATGGTTGAAAGAGATTTCCTTTCTGGACTGGACTGTTTGAAACAACTGATGAGCAATGCAAATAGTACAAATGATTGATAATTGGAAAATTGTTCACTATAGTACTATTTGCTACACAGAGAGAGAGAGAGTATTTTTAAAACTGGCCTTATTTTTAGCCATGTAAATGAACCATTTCAGTCTTTTTTCATTAACTCAACTAACAGGAAAGACTGTGGGGCCCATATAACAGGTGCTGAGAGTGAACAATAAAAGCACTGTTTAAACAGAGAGGGTGAGAAAGTGTCACAGAGTGGAAAAAACTGTGGATAAAAAAAGTGGAAATCATTTATGCAGTCAAGAGAAGCATTTTAATTCAGCAGGCATAATGAGAGATGCCAGTATGGAAAACTACTTAAGGAAAAGAACAGACCCAAGAGTGTGGAGTAAAAATATCCATTGCTTAGACAAATTCTTTCTTGCTATATACACATAGGATGCAGCAGTTGGGATACTCCTTGTAATTCATTCTGCAGGAGACAAGAGGGACGGAAGTAAAATGTTTAAGGAAAAAAGGAATTGTTGATATAATCATAGAATCGCTCTTGCTCATGAATGTGAAGAACTTGTTTTCTTTCAATTAAATTAATTTTTCTCTCTCATGTGCTGTGAATACTCTGGGTTGGCTCTTCAAAAAACAATTAAAAGTACAAGAAATCAATGTGGCAAAGTGTGGCATGCAAAGTAATGTTTAGCATAGATAAATAACTTAATGTACAGTTTTGTAAGAGAGATTTAAAAGTCAGTGGACTCACTTGGCTGCCATCTGCAGAAGGATGAACTGGATTTTCCCTCATGAAAAATCAGTGTTTACATGTTCCTTATATTGATATAACACATACATAAAAGAACAGAATTTTTCTGTTTGGTTCTTGATCTCCAATTTACAAGTGCAGCTCCATTAGGAGCAGTCTAGCTCGAATTGCTGTGGATTGTTGCATCTTGATTAGACTGATCAAACCAAGCTCCAATATTCACATTGAAATTGTTCCTGTTAGTTCCATGTGGATGTGGGAGTTGATCAGATTGTTCTAATTAAGCCCCTTTGTCTCAAAGCCAATATTTATGAAGTGGCTTATTAAGTGTCTGTTTGGCCAGGTTATTCTGCTATGGTAATAGAGTAGACCATACTGGCAGCAAATCAATGGTGAGTGTCAGGTGGCGGTTAACTAACCTGACAACCTTGAAGACTAATGGCCATGGGTGCTGAAGTCCACAGGGAAGGGTGATGGTCTCCAAGTGGATTAAATCCCAATTGAATACATCTTGATGGAGGGAACAGCTTCATCAATACTGGCCTGGAGTTGAGGAGGACTTTGCATGCCAAAAGGGCTCAGGACCACAAAGTGACTTTCCTAATTGATCAGTGGTATGGGTGTCATGCTGCATTGTGAAAGGCAGATGAAAGGCCACTGCATTATATTCTCAGGACAATCTTCATGGCTGATCACCATGATGATCACCAATATTTGGATTCAGATAAGGCAGAACAAGAAGAACAAGAAGGCTTATTAAGTGAGCCACTTTCAGATATTGACAAATTATTCACTTCCTCAGCTAACAGAGGACACGGGAAGTGGATGTTTTTCTGTTTAAGCATAATGTAATATGCAAGATATTTAAAAAAACATTCATCTTTGGCTTCCATGTCAAAAAAACAAGCAAGGCAAAGAAAATATGACATTTGAAAAGGTACAAACATTATTGTATTGAGGGTACACAGGAGCAAAACCAAATTAGAAGATGGAGGAAGGATCTCCCTAGGCAAGGAACAACATTAAGGGAGGATATTACTGAGGAATTCAACCTCCTCTGTGTCACTTGGAGAACTCTGTATAGTATGAGGATTGGAGTCCCTAAATGCAAGACCAACATGCTCAAGTGGGGGCTGCTGGTGGACAACAACATGTTGTGTGAATGTGGAGAGATACAGAATCCGACTCATTTACTGGTCTGCTGATTATTCCCAGAAATATGCACCAATGAGGACTTAAGTTTGGCCAACAAGAAAGCCAAGAAAGTGGCTTCATTTTGGCAGTCCAGGGTTTGATCAGGACATGAAAGTAGAAGAAAAGATGAGAGCTGGGGCGTGGGTGGTGGTGGAATAAAATGTGAGGAGAGGAGGAAGAGAAGGAGACAGGCTTTGAGGGAAGAGAGATGGGCATGGAGGAGGGCAGGTAGGCAGGCAGGACACAACAGACAGTATGAAGATGGAATTCTGAAGCTCTAGGATGATGGAGTTGGATTGTATTATGTAATTTTTTGTGATGTTGTAAACCACCCTGGGTTGCCCTGGGGAGGAGGGCAGGATAGAAGTATGAAAAATAAATAAATAAAATGACCAAGTGGCACTGGATGCACTGACTGGGAGGATTTTTTTTAAATAATTGACACATTGCACCAGTGATATGCTTAAACTGAAAAAAATAATCTCACTTCCTCTGCTCTCTGCTGAGAATTATTGACAAAGAAAACAGTAGCTTCCTATCCTAGATTCTCCAGGGAAAAGTCTATTCATATTTTATGTGCTTTATAGGTAAAGCCTGGAAGGTGACTTTTTTGTACAAACATTATCTGAATCCTTCGGACAGCATGGCCAATAGTTATCAGAATATTTCCTTACTCTGTCCTCAAGCCAATTGCTTCAGAACTCTCATGATTAAGCTTGTGTGCCTTGTTACTTTTTCTGAATCACTAGCATGAGATTTCTGTCTTGTGATGAAATGCATTTCTACTTTTTACTCAAAATTATTTATGACTGTACATTGCAATACAGCCAAGAAATTTGCAATATTACATAAATTGAACAATATATGAACAATGAGATCAAATAATTAAATGATTATGTTCTACATCACCGATGAAATGTCGAAGAAAAAGTACAATCATGTAGCAGTATGTTTCACGGGGAAATATTTTAGATATTGTAGATTAACTTTGTATATGTTACAGGTAAAACTAGTTTTCAGTTAAAACTAGTTTTCCCAAGGTAAAACCAGTTTTATCTGAATGCTTCTGTTAGAACTAGAGACTGATTTTTAACTGACATTTGTACCTAACTGGAAGTTTATTTTAGTTCTAACAAAGGCATTCGATTAAAACTCATTTCAACTAGGGAAAACTAGTTTTAACTGAAAACTAGTTTTAACTGTAACATATGTATTATATGCCTAATTAAATTTAACGGAAGGTGTTTAGGTATGGTATAGGTTAAGTCTGCCTCTTGTAGATTCCCACAAGAAATGACAATGAGTAATTCACTGGTGAGATTAAATTCACAGGAGCTTCTTTTGCAAAACTTGCAATTTTTAAAACATAGGGAAGTAGCTGTTAATTTCAGTGGTGAATGCAGGAAGTTTAAATAATAGTTTTCTTCCTGATTTTCAGTATACAGAAGATTACAGACAAGCCAGAACTGGTGCATATACAATGAAGTTGCATGAATAGATTCTAAAGCATGTCTTCATTTCACATGTATTGTACTTTGGATTCTACTGTTATTAAATACTAGCTGTTATTAAATACAGTATTTAATAACAGTATTTAATACTGTTATTAAATACTATTCTACTGTTATTAAATACTAGCCAATGGTCCCAATTTTGCCCTGGATACAAAAGCAGGGCTTACTTCTAAATATACATGCTTGAAACACATATGAAGCCTAAACCAGTCACGGCAGGAAGGATTTACTCCCATGTAAAACCTACATAGAGAAGCATCAACATGGACAAGAAGAAGGGGGCAGCCAAAAATGAGATGGCTAGATGGTATTGTAGAGACAATGGGCACAGAACTGAGCGAGTTGAGGAGGATGGTGGAGGACAGAGGTGCCTGGAGAGCAATGGCCCATAGGGTCGCAAAGGGTTGGAATTGACTGTGCGACTGAACAACAAAATGTGAATAAAAGAAGATCTAATAAATGGCCAAGATAGCACTATTGAAGTAGCCCACTTCTGGTCAGAAATAGTCTAATGATTTTAAAAGTTTAATTTGTTTGAATTTTATCTATATTTCATATATGTGCATAATGATAAATTGTTCAATGCTCTGATACAAACCAAGAAAGAAAGCTGTTTTTCTGTGCTGGGAAAAATAGTTCTGAAGCTAACATTACAGATGATATCCATTGAGTTTTACTTGTACATGTCCCCTATTCAGGGTCCTCCAAGTGACGTAGGGGTGGTTGAGATCCTCAGTTATATCCTCCTTTAATGTTATTCCTTGTCCCGTGTAGGGTTACACATTGTGAATCTGGATATTATAAACACTGCATTTATTATCTAACTTATTTCTTGGTCTCATCACCTTGTGATGAGGGTTGGAGTCCTAGGCTGAGGGTTGAAGTCCAGAAACATGCACCAATGAGGACTGAAGTTTGACCAATGAGAAAGCCAAGAAAGTGGCTTCATTTTGACAGTCCAGGGTTTGATTGGGACCCAAAATAAGAAGCTTTGCATTAACTGTTAACTATTCCAAAATGAATGAAGTTGGAGCGGAATGACTTATCTCTCGCTGTACATGTCCCCACAAGAACCAAGCTTGGTCAGGAAAAAAGCATAAACATAGCTGCCACACCTGGAGAGAAACAGGTTCCTCCCCCCCCCCCCAACAAAGTGGAAGGGAAGTGGTCAGGATTGATTTGAATTTCCAGTAATGTCATACAAACCTGTTAAACTAATCCAAACCAATGGGTGACAGAACCACCTCTTAAACCGAAGCATATCAAATGTATAGCTAAGGCAAGGAAAACAGTGAATAATTTTAACTCTTATTTATGCAGATTCTTCCATTTGAGTCACACTATCTTTCCTTTTCTTGTTTTAAATCATTTTTCTTATTTAAATTATTTTTTTTTAATATTCACCAAGTTCAGTTCATAACAAGACATGAAGAATGCTAAGCTCCATGTCTCTACATGCTCCTTGGCTTCTTCCAGCTTTAACCATAAATGGCATTCAAATTTCAAGACAAAAAAAAAACAATCCAAGAACAAACCATAATTTTTTTTAGAATTCAAGCTTCTTGGGATGTCTTAACATACTTAGTTTCTCTTTTAGAAATACTGTAATCTAAAATGAAATCTATATAGAATAAGCATGTTTTTCTTAAAAGCTCTTAAAAGCTTTCTTAAGAGCTCTGAGTAGCTACACTCTTCCCCTGTTATAGGGGAAGATGCATATTATTAACTTTATAAGATGTTGATGCTAAATACTAGTAGTTTAGCAATTCTCGATATTTTGGTGGAAATTAAGAAACACATCAGTATTCTGAGATGTTCCTAATGCAGAAAATTTCTACACACTTGATCTTGCTATAGTATCTTTGCCCATACAGAGAGGAAGGCAAACAGGCATTTGTCTTTTGCCTATAATCAGAAGTGTCTGCATGTTTTAGAAAGATTTTATTTAACTGGAAACTGCTATAGACACTGGAAGGTCAGCAGTTCAAGACCCAAGTGCTGCATGACAGAGTGAACTCCTATCTCTGTTCCAGCTCCTGACAACCTATTTATTTTATTTATTAAACTTATATCCCGCCCTTCTAGGAAAAATTTTCCTACTCAGGGCAGCTTACAGCATAAAATTCAAAAATACAATAATGCAAAAACCTAGCAGTTTGAAAGCAAGAAATTGCAAGTAGATAAATAGGTACCTCTTTGGTGGGGAGGTAAACAGTGTTCTGTGCACTCCAGTGGCTATTCATGCCTGCCACATGACCATGGAAACATCTGCAGATGCAGACAGCATGGGCTCTTTGGCTATAAACTGAGATGAACATCACACCCTAGAATTGGATATGACTGGCTTTCCATTAAGGGTGACCTTTACCTTTACCTAAGGGCTATATAGTTATAATTGCCCTAACATTCAAATAATATGCAAATTTAAAAATATATATGAAATGTGTGTATTTCTACACACTGCACTTTAATCTTTCATTCACTTTGTTATAGGGGGAGATTCATATTAGTAGTAGTATAAGATGCTGATGATAAACACTGGTAGTCTAGCAATTGTCAATATTTTGGTGGAAATTAAGAAACACATCAGTATTCTGAGATGTTCCTAATGCAGAAAGTCATTCAAATACACCAGCAGTAGGTTAGGTAAAAGAGCGGAGTGTGGGGCTAGATTCTCTTTGAGCTCCCTTCTAGACTGGGCTTGTATCATTGCCACTCATATCACTGATAATATTTTTTCCAGGATTTAATTTTATCACAATTCCATCTAGTATGAATAAAACAGAGATGGCTTTGGTGTATTCACACAAATTATTTTATTATATTTTACTAGGCAATCGTCTACTTTATTTCCTTAGCTACTGTTCATAAAGAGAGTGAAACTTTGATCATGGAGATGTCACAATCCATGTTTTGTTCTCCTAAAACTCACTTGGGGAAGAGTACTGCAATCAGTCTTTGTGGCAACATCTCATTGTTTCCTGGATTATCTACCACCATCCTTTTTTCTTTCCATGTGCTTTAAAGGTCTAACCATTATACTTTACCTTGGAGTCACCATTCAGTGAAGAGTCTGTGCACTGGTAGATGTCTCCGCAATGACATTCCACACATGCAAATGGACCTGAGAAATCAAGTCCATCTGCATGAGGTTGTTGTTGTTGTTGTTGTTCAGTCAGACAGTCGATTCTGACCCTTTGCGACCCCATGGACCATTGCCCTCCAGGCACTTCTGTCCTCCACCATCTTCCTCAACCTGCCCAGCTCTGTACCCATTGCATCTACAATACATTCTAGCCATCTCATTTTTGGCCACCCCTTCTTCTTTTGCCCTCCACCCATCCCAGCATCAAGGCTTTCTCAAGTGAATCAAGTGAGGTTTTTAGCCATTCAGATATCACATCACCCGCTGGCGAGGCAGACCATGATGTGTGCCCTCCACTTTCACCTTGCCCAAGGGATCACCTTGCCCAAAGAAAGCTTTGGTGAGTTTTAGTCTTGGGCTAACATCATTGGCAAGAGATGGGCAACACTGCCTAGTTAGGCCACTCAAACCCCTGTCGCCTGACAAGGCTCTCACCTAGTGGTAACTGGGAAAAAACACTAAGGAAAACTTCCTATACAGATCTTACATGAAGCTAATAGGGTTATGGTTGTGTTGCTAACTCAAATTTCATAGTTGTGTTAGTTACAGTGGATAAGGTGAAAGGTTCTTCTTGCACAACACAGATGAGAAGGTGGTGGTTAAAATCATAAGGCTTACATAACAACTCTTTACTGCCTTCATGGGGAAAAGACTTTGGAGGATATTATCATTGTTAAATGATGTGATCATCTATGCTTACTTCTAGAGTTATGCAACTGAGTGTTGCATCCATTCATTAGACTGAACTCAGGACTTCAATGAAACTGTACGTTTGGTAACTATGCAGAAAAAATGATGGTTATATTTCTTTTTCAAATCAAAGTTCTTTCTCATTTTCTCAAACAAATTCTGAGCCTGCTTATCAGGAATGAAAGTATAGAATTCTGTATTTGGTAATGGGAGAAATTAATGAAAAGTTAAGTTGCAACAGATCTAAAGATAAGAATAATGAACTAAATCCACTGTGGTGATAAGGGCTTTATTTTATTTTACTATAGAGCTGGACAAACTGTGATACAGACACCTCAGCTGTTTTGCTTCACAGTTTCTAGCAGTTACAGACAGTACTATTAGTGGTAAGGGATTTAGGATGTGGTAGGGAAACATCTGGAGAGTGAAAGAGCCCCAGATCAGTCTGGAATTGAAAGGAATAGGAAGAAGATGGCCAGAAGTTCTGCTCTATTATGCAAGTAGGAACCAGTGGCTCTTTGGATGCATGACATAATCTATAGTCCTTTACCATTGAGCGTATTCTCAAATGTTGGGAGTTGCAGGCCAAAATATTTGGGAGTCAAAAATTCTCCTAACATTGTGGAATGAATGGCCCATAATAGTCCTTCAGTTATGCTGTATTAAAGAATTACAAAGCCAAGAATTAGAATAATAATAATTTTGTGTCAGAAATTATTCTGGATTGAAAGGATTTTTGCTGGAGAAACTGCACTCAGGGAACACCCGAATGAGGCTCCTTTCATGTCTCCAATATATTTCCCCACTGAAGTGGTCCCTATTGATCTACTTGCAATTTCTTGCTTTCGAACTGCTAGGCTGGCAGGAGCTGGGACACAGATAGGTGCTCATTCAGTCATGTAGTACCCAGGTCTCGAACTGCCAACTTGCCAACCTTCCAGCTAACAAGATGAGCTTCTTAGTCACTGAGCCACCACAGCCCCATAAGAATTACAATGACTTTATGAGTTCATTTATTGTTCTTCTGAAGCATAGCTTGCCTATGTTCTTGTCCTTATTTGATAGAGCTTCCCTTCCTGCAGGATAAATTCCTTGCACAGAATGTACAGCTACTTCTTCTAGGGAAGCAGTAAATCCATGCACTTTTCCGAAACCACATAAAATTGTCATCAAGAACAAGCCAGCCTGCCCCTTAATATGTTCCATTTCCTGGTAGATAAATACTTGAGTTAGTTCTGCTATGTTGCAAAGATGCTGCCTATGGAAGAAAAAGCAAGGATATGAAGTGACTGATGTTAGCCTGTTTTGAAGTGAGGCTTGAATACATAAGACTCCAGTACTTGAAAAAGGCCAGCACCTTTTGGCTATGATTTAACTATTGGGACCTGCCAACCTATTAAATTTATCAATAAAAAGGGTGTCCTATCCTCTTGGACATATTTGGAGGATTATAGTACAGTATCTTGCAAGGATGCAAGTGACTCCTTTAGGAATGTAGGACACTGTCAGGGTGTTAAGTTGTTTGATTTTCTTCCTATAGTTTCAACACACAGAAATGATCAGAAACAACTGGACAGATAATAAGAGTTTTACAATGGCTTGAGCAGCCTGCTTATAAGTACCACTAACAAATCACATCTTTCATGAGTTTTCAATTGTGGTAAAATATTCAAAAATTTATTGAGCAATTGGGGCTGTAGACAGGCAATGCTGTAAAAAAAAACAACCCATACCATAAGCATTTGTGCCAAATCAGATACTGTACTGCCAAACTTCACTTAACGTGTTCCTTAGTAATTTTCTAACAAGACTGTACAAGTGCAGCCACAATAACTAGAAGAAACTGAGTATAAAAAAAGTAATCTAGCACCCATTCTATTCATCTAAATAATTGTGCTAGGACACACTAATCCTTCAGGGGGGGAGGGGACATCACTATATAATCTCAGAGATGTTATATGACTTCTGACTACCCTGGCTACCTATATTAGAACAGCTCCTTTCCAATCTCAAAATGTCCTAGCCAAGCATATCTCTTCTCTTCTCTTCTCAAGTTTCGCCACACTACCTGAAGATTTCCCTAGGCCTTAAATGACTCTGCTTTCTCTCTTCTTTCAGACTCAGTCAAAAACAAAAACAACCCATGCGCCACTGCATCTCTCTCTCTCTCTTTTAACAATCCCTCAGCAAAGCTTACTTTTTCAATAAAACCTTTGGCATAACAAACATGGCCATGCTGCAGAGGTACACAGGTGGCCTAGATGCTACAGTACAAAGCTTTTTTAAGTCTCTAGACCAGTGTTTCCCAACCTTTGGTTTTTGGACTTCAATTCCCAGTAGCCTAAGTTAATTTCCCAAAGCTCTGATCAGCCAACGTATGTTGGGAACCACTGCTCTAGACAAAATCCCTGAATTCCGATGTCCTAATGAAACTAATCTTAAGAATATTTAACTTAACTAAAAACATGATCTTCCCTTGTTTATATTGACTATTTCCCCCCCTCCTCTGCATCAAACATTAAGCTCCTTGGGATAGAGATTTGCTGCCCCATTACTGTTCAGCGAGAGAGAAGTCATTCTGCTCCAACTTCATTCATTTTGGAATAGTTAACAGTTAATGTAAGGCTTCTTCTTTTGGGTCTCAATCAAATCCTGGACTGTCAAAATGAAGCCACTTTCTTGGCTTTCTCATTGGTCAAACTTAAGTCCTCATTGGTGCATGTTTCTGGCAGCAATTGACAGACAAGTAAATGAGCCGGATTCTGTATCTCTCCACATTCACACAGTGTGTTGCTGTCCAACAGCAGCAGCCACTTGAGCATATTGGTCTTGCATTTAAGGACTCCAACCCTCAGCCTATTCAGGGTCCTCCAAGTGACATAGGGGAGGTTTAGATCCTCAGTTATATCCTCCTTTAATGTTGTTCCTTGTCCCGTGTAGGGCTACACATTGTGAATCTGGATATTATAAACACTGCACTTATTATCTAACATTTCTTGGTCTCATCATCTTGTGGCACTCTTCTGAAAGTATTTAATGCCCACTTTGTTCTCAGTTTTTCTACAAACTGTGTATATGGACTAGGTTTTTTAAAATAACTACTTGTCAGTTGCACACAATGTTTTATATACAGTACAATGTCAATATTTATGTACCCACTTCTTACAATGGATGCAAACAACACAGAGACAAGCAAATAAATGCAAGAAATGCCATAGCTTTCTCAAGCCAGTTTGTTAGTTTAAACTAAGGTTGGGCTGGATACCTATGTACACTTAAATAGGAGTAATCCATGTTTGAAAAAACATGGGATATGGCATTGTATGCAACAGCACTATTGTTCAACCAGTATTTTCTTTGTTGACTCATAGTGCTCTCCAAGGTTCTTAGCCCTTCCTGGAGATGTAACCATTTAAATCTGGGACTTTCTATGTGTAGAACATGTGCTGTATAACTGAACTACTATATATCTGAGTAAATATGAACAGAATATTTTTTGCAGAAAAGTAAAAGTTCTGTAGAGTTTACACAGAAAGTAACCAGTTTTATTAAAAGCCATATTGTAAAGTTATCTCTATTTTTTTTTATGAGACCAAAATATTTTTACTGTCAAAAAATTCCAGAATTAGAGAAACACAAACAAGTCAGATGGGGGAACAGATCAGTAATGAGCATGGCTTGTTACGAGTTTTACGTCTCTCTCTTTCTTATAGTAAATTATGTTTAAATATGCAAGTAGAGCATGAGGGGATTTGTTCTGTTCTCTCATACAGGATACTGGCAATTTTCTTCTTCTCTTCCTTTCTCTTTTTCCTCTTGTTCTAATCAAGACTGGACATTATTGTGATAATCCTAATTTTGGATACAGCAACAACAGTGTGTTGCATTCAACCCAGTTTCCCAGGTTCTTCAGCCACTAAATTCTTCAATCACCATGCATTTCAAAGTAACTAGTGAAATAAGTGGGATATTAATTGTTATTAATGTGAAATCAGTTATTGTACCATATCTACTCTAATTATAACAAATATTGGATTTACAATGGATGGATTAAAGTGTTCCATCCCCCAAACTTACCATATGCAATATTAATGAAATATGACTCCAGAAAGTACTGTGGGAAATGAGTATAGTTTGGGTATTTGCACATTTGGAATCAAATTTCTTGGATGACAATTTTTAGACTATGATGTTTATTCTGTTATAACTTTACATTATGCAAACAAGACTTCAGTCAATGTGTTTAACGTTTGAAAGCTAATATAGTGTAGTCAAGGCTAAATTATTGTGTTATAGTGTACAGCAGCGTAGTGAGAAGATGTGGGTTCAAATCCTGAGTAGCCAAGAAAACTCATTGGGAAGGTAGCAACTAGGCTTGAAAGGATTATTGCTGGAGAAACTCTGCTGAGAGGAATCCTGAATGAGGCTCCTTTCATGTTCCCAGGGCTGGATTTTCCTATAGGCTAACTAGGCTTCAGCCTAGGGCCTCAAGACCAAGAGGGGCCTATATATTGATATATATCACAGTCATGATGTATTTTATTATCTCACATGTAATTTACAAACTTAAAAATGGGAGGTGAAAGGGCCACACAAGTGGAATAGCCTAGGGCCTCTTTTCATGTAAATCCGGCCCTGATTACTCACCTTGTGATAACATGGGTAGTTCCCCACTAACACAGTCATTCACTGTCTCTTCATCCTGAGTCCATGTTTAAATGATCAACATGTAATCCCACTAATGTCTGAGGAAGCAGATTTGATCCACAAAAACTCACATTAAAATATAGAAGTTGATCTTAAAAAGTGCCTTAATGCTTCTGTCTTTTATATTTTTATTTTTGCTTCTTGTCTGAAAAGACTTCTTGTGTTACACACAGGTTCCTCACTAAACTCAGAGATTCAGAGGTACTCAAGTGAATGATGAAGTGCAAGCAAACTAGCTTTCACTTGTTTCCCCTTTTCCTTCTGAACAAGTGCTATGACAAAGTACTTGCCTTCAAAAGCAGGTGCCCTGGCAACCTCTCTCTGCCCAGTATAGTGAAGGAACAGTGTGAGCAATTCTCCTCGTGATGCTGTCTAGCGAAAGGATGAATGAATGGATGGCCCTAGGCTTGGCATTTATAGGGACAGGAAATCAACTGAGAAGGAGGTCCTAGAGTTTTACAACTCAGCTATCTTTGCTGGCAACTCTAGTACGTATATGCATTTTGATTCATGAAATGAAGTCACTTGAGGAAGCAAAACTGTTTTGAGTAGCTGGTGCTCTGATATAAAATACATGTCAGACAGATGATGCCAATACTTGTAACATATGTTCCAAATGGTAATTTAGTTGAAATGATGTGGCTGGGTACCCAATCCCCTAGCTAGTAGTTTTGGTGCATGGAGCAAACAGTATTGCTATCCACCAACTCCACCCTGAGGCTCTTCTTCCATTTTCTTGGTTGGGACAGGCCTGCCCAATAATGTCACTGCTGCAGCAGTTTTCCTCCTTGAGTAGGTGATACAAGAGGCATGTATGGCACAGCTTGTCATTGGTAGAACAGGAGATGGGCAGGGTGCTATAGTGTCCTCTTTGTTTCTTTAAAAGCAAAACGTTTATATATCATGGAGATGGGGAAATATGATGGGGAAAGTCTTTGTGAGATTTTTTAAAAGTCAACCATGCTAGTAATTTATATTTGGAAAAAAAAAGCATTATTACTCCCCACCCCCTCTGATATGTCTGCCCAGACTGATATAGCCACCACTCATAAAACTGAAAGAAGTCCTTGTGAGGGTGCAAGGATTGGTCATATGCGATGACATTTGTGCTGTGGGCGAAGTCAACAGATCAATTTTTATTCTATTTTTTCATTCATTATGCCAAATGCCATGCTTTTCAGCCCCACTCCCAAACTTGAACTCAACATGACCATGGGATGAATCATAGAATAACTGAGTTGAAAGGGGCCTTTTAGGCCATTGAGTCCAAACCCCGTGCTCAATGCAGGAATCCCAATCAAAGCAGATATGGCAGATGCTTGTCCAGATCTATCTTGAATGCTTCCAGCATTTGAGTGCTCACCACCTTTTGAGGCAGGTGGTTCCAGTCATATTGCTGTAACTATGAAGAATTATTTTCTAATATTCAACATATATCTGACTTCCTGTAGTGTCAGCCTGTTATTGCGCATCCTGGATTCTGGGATGATGGAGGACAGATCCTATCCCTCCTCTTTTTGACCATCTTTCAGGTATTTGAAGAGTGCTGTTATATCCCCTCTCATTCTTCCTTGCTCGAAAGCCAGTCATGTCCGACTAGGGAGTGGTGCTCATCAAAATTTACACCCAAAGAGCCAACGTCATCTGCAGATGTGTCAATGGAATGGTCATGTGGCAGGCATGGCTAGATGCCAGAGTGCACGGAGCGCTGTTACCTTCCCACCAAAGTGGTACTTATCTATATACTTGCAATGGCTTGCTTTTGAACTCCTAGGGTGGCAGGAGTTGGGACAGACAGACAGACTCTGTTGTGCTTCATTCAGGTCTTAAACTGCTGGCCAGGCAACTTTCCAGTTGTCAAGTTCAGCATCTTAACCACTAAGCCGCAGCTCCCCTGGTGGCTTAGTGGTTAAGATTCTTAGCTTGGAGACAGGAAGGTTGGGTTTCGATCATGGGGACATGAAAGGAGCTTCATTTGGGCATCCCCTGAAAAGAGTTTCTCCAGCAAAATTCCTTTCAACCCAGAGTAATCTCTGACATGAAAGTACTATTATTATTATTACCAGTAAGCCACCAATCCCTGACAAGATGGGTTTTTTTTTAAAGACTTTGCGGCATTCAGAGACTTGGGCTTCTGGAAATTGAAGTGCAAGAACACCTGGCGTGCCAAGGTTCACCATCACTGGTCTACTCTATTACCATAGCAGGACAGGTCCATAGCCATGAGGGGGCAAAAACCCTCCTGAGCTAACAGCCTGCCCCCCCCAACCCACCCGTGAAGCCAATGTTATATATGTGAATATATTGTTCCTTCTCCTGAATTTTTTTTGGCCCTCCTGACCCCCCCCCACCATCTAGAATTCTGTCTACAGCCCTGTAGCAGGATAATAATAATTTCGTGTCAGATAACCTGGCCAGTGGCTCAAGTGGCTAAGGCGCATACTGGAAGGCGAGAAGTCATTAGTTCGATTTCCGAGTACTGCAGGACGGAATGAGGGGGGGGGGCGCCTCACTAGCACTAGGAAGAGGGCCTTCTCTGTGTTCGCCCCGCCCTCTGGAACCTTCTCCCTACGGAACTGCGCCTACAGGCAGAGCTCTTACCTTTTCGAAAGGGCTTAAAGACCTGGCTGGCAGAGCATGGGGGGGGGGACCCAGTAACACGGGATCCCATACAGGCTGGTTGATTTGAGGGGTAGCCACCACCACCACCCGCCCCAGGTTTTATCGGTTACGCTGTTTTAATCTTTTCTTATGAATTCTTTCTTATGAATTCTTGAGGTTTTAAAACATTATTATTTTTATTGGATTGGTCTGTGTTTTTAGCTACGCTGTAAGCCGCCCAGAGTCGGGTTTACCCGATTGGGGCGGGATAGCAAACGTGAATAAATAAATAAATAAATAAATAAATAAATTAAATGAGCTCCCGTCTTTGTCCCAGCTCCTGTCAACCTAGCCCAGGGATCAGCAAACTTGGCTTTCCAGATGTTCTTGGACTTCAATTCCCAGAAGTCCTGATCAGCAGGCATACTGACTTGGGCTTCTGGTAATTGAAGCCTAAGAACACCTGGAGAGCCAAGTTTGCAGATCCCTGACCTAGCCGTTCGGAAGCAAGAAGTTGCAAGTAGATAAACAGGGACCACTTCGGTGGGAAGGTAAACGGCGTCCCGTACACTCCGGTGTCTGGTCATGCCTGCCACATGACCACGGAAACGTCTGCAGAAGCAGACAGCGCTTCGACTTTGAAACAGAAGTGAGCACTGAACCCTAGAGTCGGATGCGACTGGCTTTCGAGCAAGGGGGAACCTTTACCCACTGGCCAGACTAAACCCAAACACACACACACACACACACTTTAGCTTTCAAAGGCGGGAAGTTTTCCCTCAGCCCGCCAAGAGGCGCAGCTTTCCTTCAACCCGCCGAGAGGAGAGGCGCGCGGGGGTGCGCGCCACACCCAGGGCTGCCGACGTCGATTCCCACCCAGGTCAAGGTAAACGCCGGCACCGCCGCTGAGCGCGCGCCACGTTGTTCACCGGGCCCGGGCGGCGTCGGTCGTCCCACACACAAGCGGAGCGGGCGCAAGGCAGAGAAAGCGCGGGCCGCCTGTACTTGGAGGGCCGTTTCCGTCGGGCAAGGGAGGAGGGCCAGCGCCCCTCAAGGCAAGGGCTCCTCCGGGCGGGAGGGCGAGCTCCTCGCGGAGTTGCGGATGGTCCCCCCCCCTCCTCCTCCCCGGAGCCAGGCTTGCCGGGCTCCCTCCTGAGGCGGGAAAAAGCGACCTTGTGAGGGACGGGGAGGTTGCTCCTTCTTTTCGCCGCCACCTGCCAACCGGGAAACGCTCCGCATGCGCCGCCGCTGGGTGAGGCGAGCCGGGGAGCAAAAAAAGGGCACCAAATTCAAACGGCGGCGCAGCGGCGCAAGCGAAGGAGGGGACGGCTTCGCTCAAGGAGGAGAGGAAGCGGTGCCGGGAGGTGGAGACGGCGGTGGGAGGAGAGCAGGAGGCCGAAGAACATAAAAATAGGGGGCCTCGAGGGAGGAGGGCGGGGGAAGGAGAAGGCAGCCCAAGCCACCCAAGGTCCCTGCCAGTCTCTCCAGAGGGAGCTCGGGGCTCTGCCGTGCTTCCCGTCGCTTCGCTCTGCCCGGACGAGGCGCATCCCTAGCGCCCACTTCCTCCTCCTCCCCCTCCTCCCTTTCGCCTGGGCACAGCCATGGTTGACAGGGGTCCCCTGCTGACGTCCGCGATCATCTTCTACCTGTCCATCGGGGCGGCGATCTTCGAAGTCTTGGAGGAGCCCTACTGGCGAGCGGCGTCGGAGGGCTACAAGGAGAAGAAGACGCAGCTGCTGAAGGAATTCCCCTGCCTGGGCCAAGAAGGGCTGGACCGAATCCTTCAGGTGAGTTGTTGTTGTTGTTGTGGTGGTGGTGGTGGTGGTGGCAACAGGGGAGAACCCCCTTCTTCTGGCTGGAAGACAAGGCTGTGGAGTATCCGAGGAGCCAAGGAAAGCTGGCGGCTGGTCTCCACTGCCAGAAGCCGTCTGGTTTTTTTTCGTGCGGAGGATTCCCCAAGGCAAGAAGTGTCTTATCGTCCCAAGGAAATGCCACCTTGGCAAATTCCAGGTTTCCCTCGCTCAGGTATGTTCACCTACCTCAGGGATGCCCAAACTTTTTGGGCCGTGGGTCGGTCACATGGTTCAGGTCACTATGGCCCAGGGTCTGGATGTGGCTCCCAATGCCAATTCATCCCGTCCACAAAGCCTTCATCGCTCCCGGAAGCAGAAGTGAAAAGCACCCATATGAGTGCATTTTACTTCTGCTTCAGGGAGTGACGAGGGCTTTGTAGGCCGGATGAATTGGCATCAGGCCCCAGCTCTGGCCCACAGGCCTTAGTTTGGGCACCCCTGGCCTACCTCATAATTTGAAACTGAGAAGGGAATATCCTGCTGCCAACCGCCAACCCCCTTCTCCCCTAAATTGAACCACAACTAGTTTTTCCGTAGTTTTTCTCTTTGCTTATGTGTGTGCCCCTGTCAGCCAAACCTTTGAATGAAAACACTGGTTATTGTTGGGCCCGGATGGTGTATTTGAGCCCTTTTCCTCTTCTCTCTGAGATTTGCACAAACCTAAAGTGCATGAACAAAACCCAAGGTAGTTGAACAGCCAAAGCATGGTAACTCTTGGAGTTTGCATTTTCTTCAGAACAGACTGCTCTTTATGGGAGAAAATAAAACTTTCTGTACAAAACAGTATTGAACAGGATTGAACAGGACAGTTGGGATTCAATTTTTCTTTTTAGTTTTCTGCTCTCTACCTGTATTTCAAATGGTGTAATGTTTGTCTTCCAAATAATGTTGAAAGAAATTGATTTTCCCCAGGAGTATGCGTGCTTCATGGGCTCACCACTCTCTTCACATTGGAAGGTTGATTTCATTCTGCTAATGATTCTTATGCCATTATTCTAGGGCTTTGTGGCTTTGTTTTATATCAGCAGCAGGTGTTTTCTTTCCCATTCTGCCTTTTCAAATGATGTGGAGATATACTAGCAAACCTTTAAAATGTGAACAGGTGCTGAGAGATTAGAGAATGAGAACAAGTGCAAAGAGGAATGCAACATGTCCTGGAAACAAAAAGCAACATCTTTCTTTGTTATTTAAGCAATAAATTTGAATATACCATTGTGAGGGAAAGGCAGGACTGTTAATCAGTGAATCACTTCTTTAATAGTTTTAAGCTGGATAGTCCTTTGAGTGCTTTTTGACTGTGTTCCTCTTAGCAGATGTGGATTAGAAGTAATGCAATTTATTGTTTTCCTAGCTAGACTTATTTTGTGTCTTTGTTTTGAAATTTCACTATGGGCACCCTGATACTGTATATCTAAATTTGAATAGAAAGATTCCAGTCCTTAAATAACTCAGCTTTCAAGACCCTCACTGACTGAGCTGCATGAGAAACCGGAAACAAAGGATGATGCTGAATAGTTGCAGCTCTTGATCCTTTTCTTTGTCTGCCTGTCTGTTTTTATGTGCTTGGTGAGCGCCATTAAGTGGAAAGTTTGCTTGGCACTTTTGTTAAATTCTGGCCTGCACACAGCATGAGGTCAGAGATTAAAACAGAAAAGTACGAAATTCTTGCTAGGATGACAGACTGGGATGAGACATTCAAAATGAGTATTCATTATACAGTACAATAGTACCCCGGTTAACATGTGCACTGCACACTGTTAAAACTGGATAGCGTTGGGGAATCTGAGGAAAACTTTTGCACCGCACAACGTTAAGATAATGTTGTACAATGCAAAAGTTTTCCTCAAATTCCCCAACATTGATCTCTGCCCTAAAGCCTGCAGGGCTCGGGGGAGCAAGGGGGCCTCTGTAGACCCAATCGTTGGATTGCTGGTTTCCTCTGGGTGAGAGCGCTTGCGCACGTGCTCTCACCCCAAGGAAACCAGCGATCAGACACTCAGACCACTGGTTTTCTTGGGGAGAGACCACATGCGTGCGCCCTCACCCCAAGGAAACCGGTGTTTGGACGCTCAGAACGCCAGAGAGCCAAGCCCCAAAGTTGGAGTCCTACTGACTTTGGGGCTTGGCTCGATCCACCTGCCTCTTTGGAAAAGGCAGCGGGGATTCTACGCATGGACTCCCCGCTGCCCTTTCCAAAGAGTCAGGCGGATTGACCCCCTGTTCTCTTTCCTCTTAGGAAAGGGAACCAAGCTTTTTTTTTAATGTTGTGCAATCAATGTATCATACAACGTTAAAAACCGGATAACGCTAAGACTTGTGGAACCAAGTTTTAGCATTATCCAAGGTATTACTGTACTATTAACCTGTTGAATTTAGCACAGGAAATGTTTTCAGATTGGTGGTAGTAGCATACAGTGGCACCTTTTAGAAAACTGGCATATATTGTGGAATGAGAGTTTTGTGATTCAGACACATGAAATAGCTTCCTCAAATATTAAATTATGCGCTATTCAAGGTAGGGATTTGACATTTTGTATTCTGAGCATAAAACCATGCCTGCTACTGATGCTAGACTGGCATATGTGTGTGTGTGTACTGTAAAACCCCAATTTACGTATGCCTCTACTCTAGTTATGTAAAATTTGTATTTGTATATGTATGCCACTCTATTCGCCGAAGCGACTCAGAGTGGCTAGCAACATAGATAACATATCAAAATATCACATATAAGATAAAATATAAAGTTTCAGTTACAATTACAATTATCATAATACAAAAAACCTTTTAAAAACATTTCAGAAAAAAAATCCTAATTACAATAACAAAATATCTGATCCTCATCATACAAAAACACAGAAAAATCACAGAAAAACATCAATAAGTCAACCCCACTAACTATGTCTAAGGGAAAGTCCAATGGCAGTGGCGGTATTTCCATGACCGGCTGGTGGGGGCACGCAGCCCCCACTTGAGTATGTTGGTCTTGCATTTAGGGACTCCAACCCTCAGCCTATTTAGGATCCTCCAAGTGACGTAGGGGAGGTTGAGTTCCTCAGTTATATCCTCCTGTTTCTTGTCCAGTAAACTCCTTCGTCCATCTTCTAATTCGGGTTCACTCTCGTGTACCCTCAAGAATGTTTGTTCTTGCCATAAACTTTTTCCTGGATCTGAGCTGGTAGACTTGAGGCTTGTATCCGTTCAGAGAATGTTGAGGGTCATTCTCTTGCTTAGTTTTTTCAGTGTCCGCTGCTCCTTCTTTCCTGACCTTAGGTGGAGCAATACCAACAAGAGGGTATTTTTTCTCAACTGGTGTAGGTTTGAGACATCCAATAACTTTCTTTCTCTTTTTCTACTTTGCGAATGATACTGTTCTCTATGGAAGCAGCTCTTAAATCAGTGGTGGCAAACCTATGGCATGCATGTCAGAGGTGGCACTTGGAGCCCTGTCTGTGGGCACCCGTGCAGTCACCCGAGCACAGATTTTGCCCTGTCCCTCTGCCCAGCAGCCCAATGGGAGTGCTTCCTCCATCATTCAGCACAGAGTTCACCCCGTCCCTCTGCCCAGCATCCCAATGGAAGTGCTTCCTTCCTACCCCCAGCAAAGAGTTTGCCCTGCCCAGCAGCCCAATGGGGACATTTCCTTCCTCTCCTGTTGCTGTGTTGGCACTTTGCGATAAATAAGTGGGCTTTGGATTCCAGTTTGGCCACTCGTTTTCTAAAAGTTCTTTGTGAACTTCTATTTTCTTGTCCTTCATCTACCACATGGGAGCATGCTTAAACAATAATAATGCTGAGCATGGATGAAAAGTATCCAAATAAAAATTCAGCTACAGTACTTGCATTCTTCAGTGATGTTATTTGTATGTGGCTTCATTCAAGGATTTGAGGAAAGCTGCTTTGTGAGTTGAGAGGCAAACTGATCACTATTTTTAAAATTAAGCTGAAAAGTAAGCTATTCCCCTTAAATCTGGTGGGGGAAATCAAAATATCTTTATTTGCTAGTATTTTCCTCTTATTTTATTGTAGTTTCAGAAACTGGAGTACAGTTTCAGAACCCTGCTCTTAGGAACCTTGCTTCTACTGATATGTCTTCTGTAGCATTACATTTTTTTATTTACATACCTACTAGTTTTCTGCTTGAGGAGTCACTGTTTATCTTGTCATGGCCTCTTATAACATTGCAAGCCTATGACTGTTGGACTTCTGTAGTCATGGTGTTGCAAGCATGCATTGCATTTTCAAACAGTTTCCTTTCCTTTGTGTTCTATCAGTAACAGGTTTGGATACTTTCAGTTCCAGTGGCAGAACTTCTTTTTTCTTCAGCAGAATTCAGAATTGCAGCTGGTGCAAAGTATCTCTGTGTTGTCCTCTGCAAAAGCTAAGCCAGTCCCATACTTGGATCCATTAATTAATTTCCATATGCAACTTCGAACATACTATTTCTTTGTACAACTGTACTCTGTTGTACAATACTCTTCTCTTTTCATTCCTTCTATTTCAATGTAGGCTTTAGGCGCTGTGGTGGCTCAGTGGTTATAAAGCTTGTCTTCTTAGCTGGAAGGCTGACAAGTCGGCAGTTCAAGACCCAGGTACTGCATGATGGATTGAGTGCATATCTCTGCCCCAGCTTTTGGGGACATGAAAGGAGCCTCATTTGGGCATTCCTTGAGCAGAGTTTCTTCTGTAAAAATTCTTTCAACCCAGAATAATTTCTGACACAAAATTATTATTATTATTAGTGTAGGCTGTTGCCAGGTTTCTACTCCTTATAGCATGTTCTTAGGTGTGTGTGTTTTAACTTGCATTTCCACCTGCTTTTTTACTTTTTTGGCAGTGAAAGTTACTAAATGTACCTAGTTTGTAATCTTGTGCATGCTTACATGAACTTGACTATACCCAGTAGGACTGACATCTAAATAAATATGCACAGAGTCTATCCTAGAAGAACAATATTTTTATAGTCTGTTGGGTTTTGTGTGCAAGTTTGCAAAAATAAATAAATCCCCAGCTCTACTTTCAGGAACCCATGCAAAGTAGCTGTTATAAAAGACCCAATTTTAAAGAGATACTTGTGCCTGTGACATCATCTTGGGACCATACTCTCTCTCTCCTTTTGGCATGCTATTGTGTCATGATAGTGCTGCAGGACTAGGAGGTAGGGGAAGTGTGAACATAATGAGAGGTATAAATAACAGGAGCGGGACTAGATTAGGCATCCAGAATGTGGCAAAGATTGTCTTAGCCATCTTGAACTAACAATGACCCCTCTCACCACCCTCAGCCAAGCCAACCATCTATAGAGTGCCTTACTCTCACCTGGGACTGAGACCAGCCAGCAACCCCTTGGTGAAAGGAACTGAGGAGGGAGAGGCAAGAGGCTTAAACTAGAAGGGGCAGAATGAGAAGAATGATAGAAAGTTTTTTCCCCTCAGTGAGGTACTTTATTGTTGTGGTGGTTCCAGTTTGTTGCATTTAATAAATCGTTGAGTTGCAAGGCAAAGTTGTGTGCCTGGTTCTATGATGGAGGAGGGACTCACAGACCACACTTAGGGGCAGGCATCCACACAGACGTGTTAAGAATCAAATGCTGAAACAAAGAACGGGGATAAAATTTGGGAAAATACAGATATGTGTGAGATGCATCATCACCTTATAATCTCTAAATTTTCTTGCTGTGGCAGAAAGTACCATTCTGCTCTCTTGTTTGAGAATTAACAGCCTGTCTTCTTGGCTTTTGTACATGAAAAGCTCAAAAGGCAACATGTTGCACTTTGCATCAAGCAGCAATATATTCTGGGCTAATCCTGGAGGTATGATTCAATAGGTTCAGAAAGTGTGCATTGGTCCAGTGGAGTGAAAATGGAAACAATTAATTTCACTTAGGGTTGTTTCCCAGGCAGCCTTTACTAGTTTGCTCTCTGGTACTGTCCTTTGTTCCCGCAAAGATGAGATTTAAAATAAACATAATTTCTTGTGATATTCATACTATGGCAATAGGTTTTTTTGACACCTTTTTGAAATGTAAAGTTTGAAATTGTTAGTGTGGAAGAAACAAGATGTAAACTTCACTTTGATAGTGGTTTATTCTTGGTGATTAAGCAAACTATAGTCTCCTGAGACGTGAGAAATTAGGATTTTTAAAAAAAATTGAAGCAAAAGTTGCTATTTTCTTTATGAGCATGAGAGAGAGCGCAAAAATGGGGCATATGGCACAAGTTGTATATTTTTGTGGCATATTTTCTTTATCATAATCCACTCTTGCCTGTTTCATTCGAATCTTATTAGATTATTCGGTGTTGGCTCTATACATCTTGTACAGGCAGCAAATAGTTCAGGGCCAGTCCTGGAATTGAGATTTTGTTAGGTTTAACTACCATACTGGTCTAATGGAAATATAATGGGTAAAATATTTTCTCTTAGGAATATATCATAGGGTGCCTTTACTAGTTTGCCTAACCACAGTTTTTGTGATATCTGCCCACCAGTAGTAGTGAGTTTTTAAAAACCATGCAGCTTTCAACATCACATCAAAAGAATAGTTGAAATTGTGTTTGGTATACTTCTTGGAACTACTGTAACGATAATGGCAGCTATAGCTTTTAGTAATAAAAAGTTACAGACTTTGTTGCATAATGTATCAACTCATTAAATGTTCCAGTTTGTGGATGCTTTTATTTCCTGCAACAGTCTGAAGGCTTTTTCCTGTTTTATCTTTTTTAGATGCATCCTTGTTAGCCTTTGAGAAAGGGTTGGGGAGCCTGAGAACCTTCAAATGTTGTTGAACTTAGACTCCCATCATCTCAATTTCTGGTAAGGGTGGTGGAAGTTGGGGGTCCAGCAAATATAAAGGGTAACAGACAGTCTTCAGAACTTTTTACTACTTTCAGTATACCCGAGTAACATAGCTACACTTTAAAACATAACTTTCTAAGAAATGCTTTGTGTGTGTGTTCAGGTCTGGGTTTAGTCCAACAGCATAATTGTGGAGGTACAGAGGTGTGTACTTGTGTAAGTGTTAACACTGCAGCTGAAAGGTCATAAAACACTGCCATTTTTACCTAAATAAATGAAAAGTAAAATAAAAGTACTTGTAATTTATTTCTCTCTTTGGCGTTTAAACATAGTGTTATCATAATGAATCTACCTGTGAATGGATCACTCTTTTCCAACAAGGCAACCTCCTGGAACCATTATGAAGGATAATTAATTAATGGAGACAATGGCCCTGTAACCAAACTTCCTCAGAGACTTGGTATTACCAGAGAGAGGTCCTAATATCCTGAGTACCCTATTCCAGGGTATTTTGCGTATAATCCCTCCATCCCAACACACTTTCTGTGCATCTTCCAAATGAGGATATTGTCATCCAAGGAAGGATACTCTGCTCTATAAAAAATCAAGTCAAGAATAAATCTGTTAATCTGTAAGAAGCTAGTTTTGTTTTTCTATGTCTAGGTCAGATGTTAAACTGCCAAAATGAAGCCACCTTTTGGTGAATTCAGTCTGTAGTTCCTTCTGCCTGACCTAGTGTGAGAAAGATTAGATGCTAAAAGGTTGCTGTTGCCAGGAGTGAGGCTGATTGTGGTTCAAAAATACTAAAATCATCAAGGAGGCTTTTTCTGTATACCCTGCTAGCTTTGTTGATAAAAGATCTATGTGTCATGGTAATAAAAGTTGCTGCTGAAGCTGCTCTATAACTTTGCAGTTCTTCCATTTGACATAACTGAGTGTAAACCAACCTTTCCCAACCTGGCGCTCTCCAAATATGTCGAGTCACACCTCCCAGCTATCTAGGGATTATGGGACTTGTAATTGAACATATCTTGAGGGTGTCTGAAGAAGGCTTTTGTGAACTGTTTGCCTCTGACTTCATATATGACACATGGTTGTTATATGTAAAGTACTGTAGAGGTGAGAGGCAGTCCTGAGAAGTGATACTATAAACATGATGCATAATAAATGCAAGTGAGTTAATTGGGTCTGCTAAATCTTATAATTTATAAAATCTCATCCCTGAGGATAGAAGTCTTGCATTTAATTTAGGTTACATGTGATACTTCCACCTGGATTTTGGTTCAGGCATCCCACTTGAAAGGAACTAGGTACAGGTTCACTTCTGTTGTTTAGTTCAACACCATGTAACCAACATTCTAAGCATAATATTAAATGTTGCAAATATCAAAGAATGTAGCCATTTTCTACATGCTGTGCTGAATGGATAAATGTCTGGGCCTGTGTTTGCTTTCCTGATGGTAAGGATCTAATAATAATAATTGTGCATTTTAAACTCAATTCTGATTTACAACAACTCTTCTCAGGGTTTTCTAGGAAGAGAAGACACAAAAGTAATTTACCATTCTCTTTTTCTGGGGGAATCCAGGGGCTGTCCAGTGGGCTCACAACTACACAGGCTAGTTTGATGGGGATCTACCATAAAAATGGATTTGGATGGGAATAGGCTTTCTTTCCTAGCAGCGTAATTGCTCAACTGTTAGAATAATAGCTAAATGATGAACAAATGGGTCCTAAGTCAAATCAATCTTAAACATTCTCTGGGAACAAAAATGACACAGCTGAGGCAATGCTTATTGAAGAGACAATGATGCTAGGAAAAGTTGAAAGTAGCAGGAAAAAAAGGAAGACCAAGTATGAGATAGATTTCCTTCATAAGGGAAACCTCAGCCTTGAGTATATATGAATTGAACAGAACTGTGGGTGACAGGAAATTATGCAGGTCACTCATTTATGATTTGTCATAGGTGGGAGGTGGCTTGATGGCACTTAGCAACAGCAAATGGGATGAGATATGAGTTTAAACTGTGAGTAAGGTACTAACTTATGTTTTCTGTGTTGGCATCATTAGCTACAGTAAGGTAAATGCACACTCAAACACTTTGTCTCACTGTTAGGAATCTTTAGATTTTTTAAAATTTCGGTCAAAGACTCAGTACATACAACTAAGAAACATACAGTGTGTTGCAACAACATTGGGTGGTTGCATTGTTTCCCATCATTTGTGTCTTGTGTAAATCAGTTCTTGCCCCACACCTCTTGCCTGTCCTTCCTTTCCTCTTATGTTGTATTTTTTTAAAAAAAGAAGGATGTGTCTGGTGATTTTTCTACTATAATTTCAGCATCTCATATGTTGCATCAGTGAAATGTCTAAAATATATCTGTGTAGTAGTTTAATTTTTAAAACTTAAGTTGATGCTGTAAGGAAGAGAAGACAGCCGCTAAGAATCTTGTAATCAGCTGTCTTGAGAATTTAAGATGATGAGGAGGGTTTTCCCCCTATGTACGTTTGTAGCAATACTGTATGTTATAAATTGACTTTCTTTACTCAGTAGATTGCTAGGAAGGTTAATTTGTATTAACTGGGTCTGAATAAGGTGAACTCTGTCCCAGGAGGATTATTAAGAATGGAGTGTGTGTATGAGAGAGATGTCACCATTTAGAAGTTAGGGTTTTTCCACATGAGGGTATTTGGCTGATGCTTAAAAGCTCATATCTTTATTGTAATCTATTTCATCTCTCACTTGAGTGATTCTTCCAGTAGAGAAGATAAACATAGAGCAAGATGGGGTCTTTGTTGTCTCATGTCCAACCCAGTATAGCACAGACTTTAATTAAAAACTTGATGTATTTTGCACAATTGTTACTTTTTCTGAATCCATGTAACCTTAGAGCAGAGGTTCCTAACCTATGGCCCACGGGCCAGACCTGACCCACAGCACCATTTCATGTGCCCTGCACCGGCACCACTGCACCTGGAAGTGGAAGTGGACACATTTAAATCAACTGTAAAGCCCGTCCATGTATGCATAAACACACCCATGACTGTCATAAATGCAAAAGTGGCCACATTTATGACAGCCATAAATGCGCCTGCTTCCACGTCTGGGGAATGTGGTCCAACCCACCCAGTTGTCCAGGGGGTGGCGTGGTCAGGCCCGCGGGATAAAAAGGTTGGCAACCCCTGCCTTAGAGTGTAAAGTGTCTTTCCAAGTTATTTCCCTATTAAGAAATTTTCTTAAGGTTGCGATCTTAGGCATTAATGTTACATTTTAGCTTTAATGGGTTACATTGTATTTTAAATCAATATTATAGTAAAGGTAAAGGTTTCCCTTGCTTGAAAGCCAGTCGTATCCGACTCTAGGGGTCAGTGCTCATCTCTGTTTCAAAGCCGAAGAGCCAGCGTTGTCTGCTTCTGCAGACGTTTCCGTGGTCATGTGGCAGGCATGACTAGATACCGGAGCACATGGAATGCTGTTACCTTCCCACCGAAGTGGTCCCTATTTATCTACTTGCAATTTCTTGCTTTCAAACTCAGTACAGTAAAACACCGGATAACGATTGGATCAGATAATGCCAAAATCGCATCACGTTAAGTAATCTGGGGAGGAGAATTGGATCGAATAACGTTAAGGTCCTATGGGATGGATCGGATAACAACCGCTAAAGCCTGTGCGGTTACAATGTATCTCTATGGAGCTTTAATGTTATCCGATCCATCCCATAGGATTTTAACATGGATCAGATAAAACTAAAAATTGGATAACACCAAGACTTGTGGAACCAAGTTTTAGCGTTATCCGGTGTTTTACTGTATTCACATCTTCATTAGAAAAAGCTCTGTGAGCTGTTTGAATTGTGAAATGGATATATCGGTGCAGTTTAGGGTGTTGATCAACTAGAACTACATCAAGTATTAACATTAATGCATCATCATTTGGTTTGGGCTTTCATCCAAGTGCAGATACCATTGTCCTTCCTACTGAATTGTGAACTTCAGGTTGTTTGTTATCTTAAAAAGAGAGAAAGAGTTTTGATGCTGTGGAGAGGGGAATTCCTGCCTTTCCCTTTCCCTTTTCAATACCACAACCCTGTAAATAAGTCATAGGGTTTTCACCTCAAGCAGTACCACCTACAGCTCTATTTTGGTGCAAACTAACCAAGGTAAAGATTGCCCTTACTCGAAAGCCAGTTGTATCAGACTCTAGGGCTCAGTGCTCATCTCTGTTTATAGCCAAAGAGCCAGCTGTCTGCATTTGCAGATGTTTCCATGGACATGTGTCAGGCATGTGCTTGGAATGCTCTTTACCTTCCCACCAAAGTGGTACCTATTTATCTACTTGCAATTTCTTGCTTTTGAAATGTTAGGTTGGCAGGAGCTGGGATAGAGGTGGGAGCTCATTCTGTTGTGCAGTACTCGGAACTTGAACTGCTGACCTACCAACCTTCTAGTCATCAAATTCAGCATCTTAACCACTAAGCCGCTGCAGTCCCTAGGTATAGGCTGTAGAATGGGATAATTAGGAGTGCTCAGAATCACACACACAAAAAGTAGACCTATTACAGAACAGAAAGGAGTGGAACAACTTTAAAAAGAGGTGAGATGGAGAAGTTTAAGTCAAAACATGTGTGGACCCCATAATTTTGTTTGAACCAAAATGAAGCAAAAGTAATCCAAATGTGGACAGCTTCTTGGTTATGCTACTTTTACAGAAGCTCTAACTAGATCCTTGACATAGTTATAAAATTCCTTTTAACACAGTGGCTTCATTTGAAAGATTCAGAGGAAAATACTGGTACAGTCATACCTCGCAGAACTAATTTAATGCGTTCTGAGAGGTTGCTTGCTATGCGAAAAATTCGCTATGTGAGTCTGGGTGTAACACTCCAATATCATTGAAAATGTTATTGGTATTTTCAGTAAGATGTCATTTGTCATATATCAGTAATTTGTCATATATCAGTCTTTGATAAGATACTATCCCATTGCTGGTGAACCTTTTAGAGACCGAGTCCCCAAATTGCAAACCAAAACCCACTTATTTATCGCTAAGTGCCAACACGGCAACCGGGAGGGAGAAAACTCCCATTGGGCTGCTGGGCAGGGGGTGGGTGGGGCAAACACTGTGTTGGCGGAGAGAGGAAGCGCTCCCATTGGATTGCTGAGCAGAGGGGTGGGGTGAACTCTGTGCTGGGGCAACTGCATGGGTGCCCACAGAGAGGGTTCCGAGTGCCATCTCTGGCACACATGCCATAGGTTCAGCACCACTGTACTATGCCATCTAAATGAAATGTCTGTTCCCATGGTGTTTATGTGAATCGTTCAAATATCCTGACCTAATACCATCTATGTGTGTAGGAGTAGTCCACAGCCCTTGTGGGTAGCCTTGATTGGCACTGAGGTAAGGAGTGACTCTTAACATCACCATTTATAGCACAGCAAATAATTTTTCTTCCTCACTGGATTGAGTTGTCTCTTCTTAAGTTGCTGTTCCAGTTTTAGGGATACTAGAGCATGGTTCGCAGCACATAAACAGCAGTTATATTGTTGCTGAGCAAATTAAATTCTTTCCTCAGAAAGGGGTGTGTTGTACTTGAGTAATTGAGTTTGTAGCTGAAATGTTGTTGAACAAATGCCATGAACATCGAGTTCCCCATTTTAACTTTCCTCCCCTCTGTGTGCATGTCATTTGTGACATGAACATCTAGATCCTTCGTCATAGGGAGAGGTATACGGTCTGAAACAGCTGACAGCATGGTAAAATAGAAATATGGCTTATACAATATATGCTAATGCAGTATCCAGCTTCAGCCATACTGCCCACACACTATATATTTTGATTTCTTCATCTCTAAAATTTATTTTATTTATTTATTTATTTAGATTTATATAATGTATTAGGCCACAGGTTTCCTGGCCTTGACAGAGGTAGCAGCATAACCTGATATGCATAGATTTCTGCCTCATGTATACACTGTGGAGGTGTGGAACAGATTTAATGGTTTAGACTTGATAGACAGAGTACCAGAAGAATTAGGGACAGAGGTTCGGGACATCATACAGAAGACAGCAAGTAAAACTATACGAAAAGCAAAAAAGTGTAAGAATGCAAAGTGGCTGTCTGATGAGGCTCTTAAAATAGCAGAGGAAAGAAGGAATGCAAAAGGAAAAGGTAAAAGAGAAAAAGTCAATCAATTAAACACAGATTTTCAAAGAAAAGCAAGAAGAGATAAGGAAACCATCTTAAATGAACAGTGCAAAGAAATAGAGGAAAACAACAGAAGGGGAAAGACTAGAGATCTTTTTTTAAAATGGGGAAATAAAGGCAACATTTAGAGCAAAAATGGCCATGATAAGGGACAAAAATGGCAGAGACCTAGCTGATGCAGAAGAGATTAAGAAAAGATGGAAAGAGTACACAGAGGAACTCTACAAAAAGGACCTCAACGCTCCTGACAATCACAGTGATGAGAGCTTTGAACAGGAGCCGGACATCCTGGAGAGTGAAGTCAAAAATGCCCTAAAAAGTACTTCTAATAACAAAGCTAGTGGAGATGATAGTATTCCAGTTGAATTATTCAAAGCCCTAAAAGATGATGAGATTAAAACATTACATTCTATATGCCAGCAGATTTGGAAAACACAACAATGGCCACATGACTGGAAAACATCAGTATATGTTCCAATCCCAAAAAAGGGCAATGCCAAAGAAAGCTCAAATTATTGAACCATTGAGCTCATTCCACACGCTAGCAAGGTCATGCTCAAGATAATACAGGATAGGCTTCAGCAGCACATGGAGAGAGAACTACCAGAAGTGCAGGCTGGGTTACGAAAAGGCAGGGGAACTAGAGACCAAATTGCCAACGTATGTTGGATCATGGAGAAAACAAAGGAATGCCAGAATCAAGTCTACTTCTGTTTCATTGACTACACCAAGGCCTTTGACTGTGTGGACCAAAAAAAAGTGGCAAGTAATTAAAGAGATGGAAATACCAGAACACCTTATATGTCTCATGAGAAATCTGTACATGAGTCAAGAAGCAACAGTTAGGACAGGATACGGAATGACTGAGTGGTTTGGAATAGGAAAAGGAGTAAGACAAGGCTGCATTTTGTCACCCTGCTTATTTAACTCATACACAGAGCACATAATCTGCAATGCAGGGCTGGATGAATCAAAAGTTGGAATTAAAATCGCTAGGAGAAATATCAACAATTTGATATATGCAGATGATACTACCCTAAAGGCAGAAAGTGAGGAAGACCTAAAGAAGCTCTTGCTTAGGTTGAAGGAGGAGAGTGCAAAAGCTGGCTTGAGACTCAACATCAAGATAACCAAGATAATGGCAACAGGCCCTATCAGTCCCTGGAAAACAGATGGGGAAGAAGTAGAAGCAGTGACAGACTTTACATTCTTAGGATCCAAGATCACTGCAGATGGAGATTGTAAAAAGGTGACTAATTCTTGGGAGACAAGCTATGAGAAATTTGGGCAACATAGTTAAAAGTAGAGACATCACCTTGCAAACAAAAGCCCACATTGTCAAAGCAATGGTATTCCCAGTGGTAATGTATGGTTGTGAGACCTGGACCATAAGGAAGGCTGAGCGCAGTAGAATAGACGCCTTTCAGATGAGGTGTTGGAGGAGAATTTTGAGAGTACCCTGGACAACAAAGTGAACAAATAGGTTGATCTTAGCAGAAATCAACCCTGACTGCTCCTTGGAAGGTAAAATATTGAAGATGAAGTTAAAGTACTTTGGACAGCGAATGAGAAGAGAGCATTTACTTGAGAAAGCCTTGATGCTGGGAAAGGTGGAGGACAAAAGAAGGGGGCGGCAGAAAATGAGATGGCTAGATGGCATTTTTGATGCAATGGGCACAAAGCTGGACAGGCTGAGGAGGATGGTGGAGGATAGAGGTGCCTGGCATGTGGTGGTCCATGGGGTCGTGAAGGGTTGGAATCGATTGTGTGACTGAACAACAACAATAGTTGAAGGAGGACTTCTTCAATCCTGATTCAGTATGTTAGGATATAACATACTGTGCCACTTGAGGCTAAGGTACTGAAAGTTCTCAACACAATCTCTGTATAGTCCTGAGTGGTCTTGTACATTTCCCTTGATGAAATCACATTTAAAAAATAAGTTCAGTGATTCTTCCAGTTGGCTTTCTCCTCTAGAGATGGTTGTAAGTACTCTTTTTGGTACTGTATCAAAAAATTCCAGAATAGGTAATTTGTCCACCCCTAAGGATAAAACATTTGATAGTGTTATTTTGGTATCCCTGGCCTTAGTTCTTCCAAGTTGGACATTATTATAAATTGTTCAGGAGATGAACAGGTTTGATTTCAGTGAATTAAGGACAATGGTTTTCATGACCTTTCAAGATAGCCATTGATGTCCCAGTGGATAAAGGAGGGGCCAGTGAGGAAAGCAGCTGCAACAGGTCTGTAGTTAAATCTAAATGTGAACAACAAGTTTGTGGCTTCTTACAAAGAACAGGATGTTGGTTTTTATTTGTTTTTTTTTGTTTTTTTGAGAGAGAGATCTTGCTCCACTCTTGATCTGTTTCTAGTACTTTTAAAAAAGAGCTCAAAGATATAACTCTGTGTAAACCTGTGTTGTGTGTTGTAAGTATCTCATATTCTCATGTTGGAAATGAAGTAGTATGAATTTCCAGATTAAAACTGGATTGTCCCCTTTAAAATATGGAAAAACATAACTGAGGTCTATCCTGGTTTAACTTTAGGATAATACCTTGTAATCTGCTATTTCTGGTACCTGGACTTTGTTGACCATAACCTTACATTAATTTGTTTGTGTAAATTTTTTCAAAACTTCCAAGGTAGTTTCTAAACATAATTCCAATTTTTTAAAAAAATTATACAGGCATGTTAAGCAGTAATACATCTTTTATCAAATTAATATGTTAAACTGAAATCTAATCCACGTTAATGGTAGTAATACACGATATGTTTATTAGGGAGTATCCAAACTTTCATTTTACAGACATCTTAAGAATGCATATCCAGACTTTCTCCAGTATGGACAGCTGCTCGCTTGGATAGAAGTCCCAACAGCTGCTTTTCCTTTTGTGAACAGTGAGCATTGAGATGATTAAATTTCAGACTTTATGATGAAACAACACTTGCAGCTGCACTTGTTTCAGAAGGGTGTTTCGTTTAGAGTAGTTCATGAGAATACAAACTTGGCTTAAAGAGGAAAGTTTGTCATAACTGTTTTCCAGTGTTGTTGGGGATAGGTAACCTTTTACCAATGTGTGTCCATTTGTGCATGCTTTGTGCCATCATTCTGAGTTATAATGATCCTAGGAGGGTTTCTGATGTATTTAAAGACTGACTTATCCTTATTACCCACCTCAGTGAATTTCCATGGTTGAGCATGGGTTAGGGCCCATGGTTGAGCAGGGATTTCAGTCCTGTGTCCTAGTCCAACATACCCACTAGTCTCTTTTGTGCTCAGTAGATATAACTAAAACTGGAAAGAGAAAGAGCAGAAAGGGACTTCCCAACCTCTCGCTATGAATGCTTTGTGTTTTCTTACAAAAAAAAATACTTAGAAGAACTTTGCTCATCACAAGTTTTGGACTTCCATGAAAATCATATAAAACCTTCCACAAAATAGTACTCATTAGTGTGTAGTTCATGGTACAGAAATATATCATAACCCAGTGTTTAAAGCAAGGCTGTATCATATCTTGCTGGCATTAAGCTACTCATAATCATAGAATAACTGAGTTGGAGGGGGCCTTTTAGGCCATGAAATCCAAACCCCTGCTCAATGCATGAATCCAGATCAAAGCAGATATGAAAGAATTGTCCGATTCTCCTGAATGCTTCCAGTGTTGAAACACTCACCACCTTTTGAGGCAGTTTGTTCCACTGTCATTCTGCTCTAACTTTACATTAGGTGCAAAATTACAGTATGATTGTTCTTGTGCCTATATGCTTATAAGGAATAGACAAAACTTACTGTGGGAAACCTTTCTGAGAACTTTCTTCAGTTCTGCAAAGCAGACAGTCTAGATTCTTAAAAGATATGGCTATTAATGACTGCTATATTTACATGGTTAGATTAACTTGTCTTTTGAATTTTCTTCTATTCATATAGAATCTAATTTTTGGAAAGATGGGATTTGTCTCCTCAGACATACCACTAATATCTATGTCATGTGGTTTTCTCCTCTCACCATATACCTTGACCTCAACTTTTCTCAAGTACACTTACAAGCTGTTCTAAATCTAGTTCAGTTAAATGGGTGTTGAGAAAATATATTTCCTCATGTGCACACATTACTGTAACATTATTTGGTACTCTGCTGTGTTCGTGGCAAATTTCTTCCTCTTCCCTTTCACGTTAGGAGATGGCAGTTGTGTGAGGCAAGGAAAAGCAACAGATTTATGTAGCATCCATACAAATTTAGCCCAGAGATACAATAATGCTCTTTGCTGCTCTCCACAGTGATTCATCACAGTACTTCTGGTAGCATCAATTAATTTTGTGCTGTGAGGAAATTTAATGGCCAATAAAATGGTATCTCATCGCTGGATGATCTGAGCCCCTCTCTCCCTCTACTTTTTAATTAGTAAGATGAAGCATTTGGTGTGCTTTTAATCTTTTTTAGATTTTAATTTTCAATTTTAATTTTAACAGTTTTGAGGTTTTTAGGTAGTGTTTGTGTTTTATTGTCATGTGTTTTTTTTTGTTGTTTTTTTAACTTGTAAACCGTCTTGAGTCACTTCAGTGAGAAGGGCAGTGGAGAAATATGAAATATGTTAGCGTTATCTGATGCAGTCGTTTTGTAGCAGCAGGGTGGCTGGAAAGCTGAATGGGGTTCGTTTAGCTTCCCAGCCACCCTGTAGCTGCGGAGGCAAGGGTGGGGTGGCTGGGAAGCTGACAGGGGGGCTCCCCCATCGGCTTCCCCAGCCACCCCACAGCTGCGGAGGCATGTTTGGGTTTTTTTTAACTCATTTCAGGCTCTTTGACCCTCCTGCCTGCTCCAGGGAGATCAGAGGACCCAATCCAAGCTGTTTCTGGGCTTCCCCAACGTCCCTGGCCAGTGCAACAAGCAAAGCGTCAGGGTTCGAACCCTGACATTTTGGCTTTCTCCACTGGCTAGGGACGTCAAGGAAGCCCAGAAACTGCTTGGATCGGGTCCTCCAACCTGCCCAGAGCTGGCAGGGGGGGTCAGAGAGCCCAAAATGGGTGAAAAAATCCCAACATTTTGGCTTGCTGCAGCCTCCAGGGGAACAGGGCTTTTTTTAAACGTTGTGCGATCAATGCATCGCACAACGTTAAAAACCGAATAACATCGAGACTTGTGAAACCAAGTCTCAACGTTATCCGAGGTACTAGTGTACTTTAAATGGGCTCCAAACTTTATTTTTTCCTATTGATAGCTGCCTAACTTCACACCTTGTCAGTCAATATGTTATTTCAGAGTTGAGAGCCAGCTGTATTCCTAATAACGTACAGGGAAAACAGTCTAAAACTGCTAGTAACTGTCTAGATCAGTGGTTCCCAATGTGGGGCACATGCCCCATGGGGGGGGGGGCTTCTATTCCCAGAAGCCTATGTCAGTACATTGGCTGATCAGTGCTTTGGGGAATTGACCTAGACTTTTGGGAATTGAAGTCAAAAAGCCAAAGTTTGGGAAACACTGGCCTAGATGATATGGAATAATCAAAGGTTTATTCTCTTAACCTATTAATTTTTTTAAAAAAAAAGAGGTGAAGACTAAGGGCTATTTCTTCTTTCAAAGATAAAGATGTTGGTATTAATTAGCAATTATACTTATATGCCACCTCATAACTTTTAGTGCACTCTCTGGGCAGTTCATAAGGAAATTAGCCTTCCCCCCCAACATGCTGGGTATTCAGTAGTACTGCAGTAAAATATTTACCCAGGAGCAAAAATGACCTTGCTTAGAACTTGCTATCCAATGAAATGGCTCCCCCGCCCCTTATTGCCCCAAAAATACCCCATCAAAATGGAAGATATTTTTTACAGTTAGTCTGTGTCTGAGGAATAAAAAATGGTACAAAACAAAGAAAATGACTTAAAATACTGTAGTGCAGAAGCATTTAATTACATTACTGGGTTTGGGCATTTAATTACATTACTGGTAATTGGTGGAACATAGATATGAGCCTACTTTTGCTTGCTACGGAAATTTCCTTTTGTGATATTGTTAGGGACTATGGCTACTGGATCAAGTACTGTATTTCTCCCTCCCCCCCTTTTTTGGCAATGTTTCTTGATAGCATTTATAGTTGTGGTAACTGCAACTTAAAACCTATGCTTTTACTTTCCTGTTCAAAAAGGAAGCATGTGATGCCTACCATTTCCCCAACCATCTTCAGGTTCCTGTATTCTCTGGTAGCACTTTTTGGAGGGATTTGGAGGAAGGGATTGCATTAGAAGGGGGAAGACAGGAGAGCTCCATTCTGTGACATATTAACTTTGTTTTGTTCACAGATGGAAAAACAGGATCCCAGCCAATGGAATTAAGATCTCAGTTGTTTTGTTTTCTTCCAGATATTGCTCAGATTAGTGGACTGATGGTCTGAATCTAGGATGTGCACTGGGATGGATGTGTGGGCGCACACGTACTCACATAGCAAGCTTGCATGTCTCCCTTCAGAACTAAATCCCACTGACCCCAGAGAGACTCAGTGTGCACAACATTGTATCCATAACGTAATTTTTGGCATTTGAAGTCTGAGTAATATTTCAAAAATAAAATGCCACTGCCTTTCCACTGTATTAAAACTGAAACTTTGCAGATTACAAATTAATGTTTCTGCAAACCACAGGATGAAGACCCCGTCCATTTCTTTTCTCTTCAGTATTTATTGGTTCTTAGAAACAAGACAGAACAGGAAATAGTCTCCATGTTACTATACACAAAAATAATTTTACAAACTCTAAAACACTTTAAAAGCTCAAGTAAAATTAGGAAAATGGACAGTAAGAATTCAAGCCTTGGTGTTCAGGCAGGCAACTTTCTCAGTAAAGAAAAGACTTTTTTCCTCACTGTATTTACTGACAACAGATCTGAAGTAGTGAAAATATTAAGACAATAGAGTAGCATTACCTAAACCTAATGTGCTTAAGACCAATCAAGCTAGTTCAGTTTTTCCAGTTTTACCTGAAAACCAAAACTTGAATTCTTACTATTCCTTTTCCTATTTTTAACAGTTTTAATCTTTTACAGTGTTTTACAGTTTGCAAAAGTTACCAAACTTTTATGATTGTACACAGTAACTTCTGTTTCTGTCTTTCATTGCAGCCCTTTCCTTATTAGATCCTATTCACTCAAAGGGACAAAGGGGAAGAAGGAAGAGGAGGGGATATATCATTACATGAGTAGGACTCAATTTATATGACATCACATGTATTGTATTACTAAATGATAAGCTTTCACTTCATTTGTATTTAACACAACATAATTTAAATTTAGATTTATTAATCACACAGCATGGAGAATAACACATGACTTATTTGTATAGTAATGTTTAGTGGGACAGATTCTTTTCATTTCTTCTTATCTTCTTTTGTCTAAACTCCTTGGGGAGAATGACAAAGACTTGCCACTTCAGTTTCCAAAGGTCTTTATATAACTAGGAAAGTTATTTACTAGTTCTAACATTGATCTGGATTGTGTAGAAGGCTGGGCGGAGGGGGAATGTGTGTCACTCTCTTGTCATGTGGACTGCTAACATGAGACCTCCCTTCTGAATTGGCTGCTGCTGCTTCCATGTCTAGGCCAGACGTTAAACTTCCAAAATGAAGCCACCTATAGTTCCTTTTGCCTAACCTAGTGTGAGAAAGATTAGCCAGCACAAGGTGGCCATTGCTAGGGGTATGCCCGATTGTGGTTCAGAAATATCACAATCCTTGAGGGTGCTCTTTCTGTTTACCCCAATTGGCTGCTATCTTCTGCATATAAGATAGCAAGTTCAATATACAGTTTTACAATATTCAATATCTTATGTATGTTCAGATAACCAAGGTGAAGATAATGAAGGTTCTTCTGTGTGTATTAGCTAAGCTGGTTCTATATGGATAGAACATTTGAGAGCAAGTCTATTTATCAAGGTATTTTGGGGATTAAGATAAATTTGCAGAGGAATAGAGGAGATTACTCTCCACCTTGGTCAAAGGAACACTTAGGTCTGATTCTTATTTATGTGGGCATAGAATTCCACAAATGAAATTCACATAAACATATGAACATACTCCACCAAGTGTAGGTATAGAACCAGGCATACCCTGCTAAAACTATTGTCCAACACACCAAAATTGCTCCTTGAAATAGTGCTGTAAAAGGGCTGGGCTCTCACTACTCATGTTATTCTGTTTGTTGATTCATAGAACATAAATCCTACCCTATCCTTAAGATCAATTAAAATTTTCCAAAAGCTCACAATTATGGAATAAGAACAAGCAACACATCAAATTATTGTGCAGTCTGATGTGATCCAGGAGTGCAAGTACTGTGAGACTCATGTGAACCTCTGAAGCATCAGATTTGGGATCTGAGCATGATCCTGGATGTCGCACTTTCTGTGGAAAAGCAAATATTGGCCATGACCAGATCTGTCTTTTTTAAAAAATCTGAGGCAGATTGTTCAGCTCTGCCCATTCCTGTATACGTACTTAGAAAACCCCTTCTGGCAATGGCAGTTATGATTATTGCAATTCACTCTGTGTGGGGCTACCTTTGAAGACAGTATAAAAGCTGCAGGAGGTACAGAACGTGGCTGTGAGACTGCTGTCAGGGTTGGAAATGATTTGATCCCACTGTCCTAACCCTAAATGTTCTGGTTCCCTCTGGGCCTCCATGCCCGATTTAAGGTCTTGATATTAACATACAAAGCCCTAAATGATTTAGTACTTCAGTAACTCTACTCTCTAGACTAGACAGTTCACAAGGTAATAAGCATTTTACCACCACCCCTCACTATGCTGGGTACTCATTTTATCTACCTCAGAAGGATGGAAGGCTGAGTCAATCTTGAATCTCTCAGAATTGAACTCAGTGTCAACAGTTTTGGCTGAAGTACAGCAGTTTAACCACTGCTTCATTTTCATTTTTGTTATTTGCTGGCTTTTTGGATATAAACAGAGATGAGCACTGAATCCTAGAGTCAGATATGACTGCTTTTCAAACAAAGGTGACCTTTAAAGTTGGATGCTTGTGCTCAAGTTGTCAAAGACAGGTAACCCAATCCTATGCCTGTTTACTTAGATGTAGTTCCACTATAGTAATAGAGACTTCTATCCATATAAGTGTGCTTGGGACTGCAATCTTAATATAAATTCTTTGTTGTGTTAAAATTGTAAGGAACATTGCCAAAAGGAGATTAAAGAAGGTACCAGACCCCGTGTCTCTGGGGGTGTCTTTCACAAAAGGAATGTTAGTACAGAGAAGGCTGTTCTCTCACTGTTAAACAGCTGCCTCATCTCAGGTAACAAGTGTACCTACAAGGTGACCTGCAATGAAAAAAAGATGTCTAAATAAGTACATGTAGATAAATGTATAGATAACTATATGTGGATATCCAAGGGAAATTATGTTATTACAGTTTTCAAATTTGCTTAAAAATAAAGATCTCCCATTTGGGGAAGAATTTGAATTATCTGAATGTAATAATATTGAATGTTTTCCGAGCCCATCTCTTCTGTCTGGAGAATACAGACTAGTGCAGTAAGGAATATAATATGTCTGTATGCTAAATTTATAATAGAAAACAAAATAAAATTGATTTTGTTAAACAGTAGGATAGATGGGAAGGGAAAACTGTAAAAGATATTATATGAAGAGTACCAAATGAATATAATGCTGTAAATATTTTTGAGGTATTAAAACGTCATGTGAAGCATTGGATATTGAAGTTTGCATAGTAAGTACCAAGACATTTGCCTTCCTATGCCTTTATTACATTAAAATGTAACCTTGGTTTATTCAGTTCAGGTTATTGAAGTTAAATGGACACAAAGAGGAAAGTTTATCCTTTAAGGCAGCGGTTCCCAATATTTTCCTGCCAGGTTTTGGACCTGCCCTGACACTTGCTGCCAGGGGTGGGAAGCGTTGCTGCACCCACTACTTATGTTTTCGGCAGCTGTTGTGGTGGGAATCACACAATTTTTCCTGGGGTTTTGGACAGGCTCCGCTGATTCCCAGGGAGGCGGGAGCCCTTTTGGAGCATGATCGTTCCAGTTTGGGGGTTTTCTGAGATTTCTCCACTGCACTTCAGCAGCTAGAGTGGCACCATGATTGACTTCCTGGTTCCGCGTGGTCATTCCAGGTGCTGACATAAGCTTCACCTGGCACTTGAAGTCACCCACAGTCATGATCCAGCTGGTGAAGCACAGTGGGGAAGGGGCAGAATAATCCCAAACTGAAGCAAAATTGCTCCAAAAAGCCTCCCACTGTCCTGGGAACCAGTGGAGCCTGTCCAAAAAGCTGGAAAAAGGGCACAATTCCCACTGACGCAGTGGTAAGTGATGTATCACGACTTCCTGCAGTGGGGGTGGGTCTAGAGGTCCCTGGGTGGCTACAACTGGGTGGATTAATAGTATGAATGGGCCAGATTAGGCCCACGGACCAGGGATTGGCCACCCCTACTTTAAGATAACATCATCCCAGAAGAAAGTTATCCTGTTATCATTATTTTTTCATTAGTTCTTCACTGGAGTGCAGTATCACCAGTACGCGGATGACACCCAACTCTACCTTTCCTTTTCATCTTTGGCAGTGGATGCGGTCCGACCCCAAGATTAGCTAGGAAGCCATGACTAGGAATAGGGCCTTCTCGGTGGTGGCACCAATGTTGTGGAATTCCTTCCCCGTAGACCTGTGCCTGGCATCATCTCTCCATATTTTTAAAAATCAATTACAAACTTCCCTCTTTAAAAAGGCCTTTGTCAATATTTTACCAACGGCCAATTGTCAGGCATTTTATTCTGCCCCACTGCATCCAAAATAGCCTTTCTTAAGTGGGTTTGGGTTTTTAGGGGTTTATATGAAAATTTTAATATTTGTGTCAGTTTGTTTTTTTGAATTTTATGCTGTAGCCACCCTGAGTAGGAAAGTTTTTCCTAGAAGGGCGAGATATAAGTTTAATAAATAAATAAAATAAATAATTATCTTGATTAGTTATCATTTGTTCTTCACTCCCAGTGTATTCTTCCATTTCCTTCTAAAACGTTGAGTCTCTGTTCTCCATGCCATGGGAAAAGTATAGTGAAACAGGAAAATTATGCACTTACATCTTAGGGTCTTAGGATGAATCTTATCCTCAGGCAGTCTTGCTGTGTTTGGTCAATTACTCTTTATTTGTTTCATACACGAGTTATAAACATCATATAATTCTACAAAAGTTCATTTGTCAGCTGTTTAAGACTCAGATGATCCAAACAAACAAAGATATTGATGATTGAAATGGAAGTTCATCAGGGGTGTCATTCATTTATACTTTTTATGTGCATGCTTTCTCTTCAATAGATAATATTAAGACATCATTTCTTGGTAATAGGTTTGGTGGCTTTTTTTTGTTTTGTTGGGGATGATTTTGAAATACTTTGGATGCAAGCAAGGGAGAGATGCAGCAAACCACAATGGGGCTCCATGATTTTTCAAGGTGCAGTTGTTCGCTCTCACTCTTTGCAAGTAGTTGAACAACAGGCAGGCAGTGAAGCATAGTTTATACAGTAAAACCTTGCATAAAGAGTCCCTCACTTATTTTTCAGAGGAAGTGTAACTCCATGTAATACAGCCTGAATCCCTGTTCTCTCCTTTGCCTTTTAACTGAGCAGCACCACCTCTGACTTGTCTGGATTAATTTCTAGTTTGTTTGTCTTCACCCGACTACTGACATCAGATACTGCTCTAGGACTAGAACAGCATCCTTGGAATCATATGAAACTGAGAGACAGAGTTAAGTTTAAGGATTGGAACCACTGTAAAACAGGACTTCCAGCACCTGTTCCAGAAGACAACCCAGAAGAACACCATGATTCCTGGTATTGGTAGCCACAGAAATGTCCAGGAGAAACAATAGGCCACCCTCCCTCTGTGAGTTTCTAGCATAGGCCAGCCACTGGTGTGACTATACCTAAAGCTAGACTAAAATGGAACTACACAATCTGTTTCATCTTGGAAGAGAAAAGCTATTGCATGCTACAACATTTTACCCAAAGAGGCTAATGCTCAAGACGGGCCAATAATTGCCCAATACTAAGTGGTTCAAGAAGGGCTGTTTATAACATTAGTCTCACTATTGTCTCCTCTAGGTATACTGGTACCTTGCCTTGCTGCAAGGAGGCATTCACCACTCCCCTTAACCATCCAGCTCATCTCCCTTAGGTGCTTTTATAATCAAGGAAAGGCAAGGGTCCAACACTCAAATGGTGGCTCTCATCTTTCCAAAGATCTTGTCCACATTCTCAGACTAAAAACTAAGATTTATTTATTCTCACAGGACAATCAGGGGCCAAAGTTAAATCTACAGGATCTGTGTCAAGTGCACCATTTTACGTTGGAGTAGAACTAAGGGACTGACTGCAACATAATGCAAAAACTTCACTTGGTGGAAGTAAACCAAATGCTGAGATTTGAGCAACCAGTTTAAGTTCAACTCCTTCTTTCTTTTTTAAAAAAATTATTAATTAAAGTACAGAAAAAAGACAACAACCACAAAAACTAATAAAAATACATATACTGTAATGCAATATTACTTTCAACATGCACTCACCAACAGTGGGACCTGTAAACCTTTTCCATTATATACTGTATTCTCAATATTAATTTTTTATATTCATTCCCTTTCACCAATACATAATCTAAACATTCTCCTCATGACTCTCTAAAAGGGTGGTGTGGTTTTTTTTTGCTAACCCCTTTTTAATCTTTATTTTACATGTTAATTTATCATTTATAGCCATATTCTATATCTTATTATACCAGTCATCCAATTCAAATCCCAAATCTACTTTCCATTTTTAACAATATTCAATCTCAATGCTGTTACAAATATACATAAAGTTTATTGTCTTATTTATCTTAGTACATAGCTGAAACATTGACCTCTGTCTATGTCACCCATCCCAATTAATGTTTGAATTACTTTTCTTTGGAGTCTGATTCTAGAGTTGACTAAATAGGATCTTTTAATATATATATATATATAATATACAAGGCAATCAAACATGCTGTGAATTATGTACACATACTCACTCACACTCACACACACAAATCTAGAATGCTATTCCCACATCCCCTTCAGGACGTTTCAGACATAAAGTCATGTCTACTGTGTGTGGTTCTATTACATAACAACCAAGACACCAAGCAGTATTTACTTGCATTCTTTGGATTTCAGAATTTTGTCACAACCCCCAGGCACTGTTAGATAAGAATTGGAGGTCTGCTGAGATACCAATTCTGATTGTTGCCACAATAAAATTACAAATAACAGAAATAGCAATAAATAGGACATCATGCCTTGGAGCCTCAAAATATCTGAATTTTCAGTAGTATTGTTATATAAATGTTAAAAGAACAGTAGAAAAATGACAAAGTTGCTGTATCAACCTGTGACCTGGTTCCCCCAGCCATTTTTCCATTAAGGAAAGATTAGCTTTATGAGACCTTCCTGTGCACAGGTAGGATGGCTCTGAATATCTGATTTTGGGGGAGAGTAAAGAGCAAGGGAAAGCTTTTCTTTCTTTATCCTACCACACACTTACGGGAAGAATCATTTCTGGAAACAGTATGCTTTAGGTATTGCTTGGAAAATTTACTATTTTGTACCACAGTTCTTAAATATTTGTATTTCCTGCAGTTTAGAAAACAGTTTAGGAAACAGTTTAGAAACTCTTTAATGTTGGACTATGTGAACTGTTGACCTCATCTTGCAGGGTCTCTTATGTATGTTTTTACTAATGAGGTGTTAACTATATGCATCCACTTGTTTAATACTGTAATCTTTTGTACATTCATGTTTAGCCCAATCTGGGCTGTACCTACTGAGAAGTACAACCAACTGGTTTCAGCTAGATTTGCTTCTAGATAATTAACCCATGTGTGTTCTGAAAAACAACTTTCATTTAATCCACAGTGATGTCTTACCCTCTTTTTTTTATGTGTACTGGATTTGGGCTGGCTTACTGATTATAAAAAGATTGCAGCCAGAATTTTATTTTAATTGTGATTTGACCGTAGCCTCACCCACTGAATAATTCACTATGCTGCATAAACTTTTTAACTGTACCTATATAAGAGGGGAAAGTTTATGCTTCAGTGGAGATGTTGCAATATTGCTATGAACTTTGCTCCTGCTGTTTGGCAAGATAACTGCAACTTAAAACGATTGAACGGTATCTGCTAGAAACAATCACTTTTTTTACAATAGAACTTGAGTAAGGCCTGAGCAAATTTAAACAGTTATCTCAAAGTGTACAAATTGTATTGACATCTGCACAACGTGGGTTCCTTTCTTACTTTTCAAGGGAGGAGCAGGAAAAATAGCAGTACAGTTGTACCTTGCTTAAAGAGCATAATGTGTTCCACAGGATTGCTCTTTAAGTGAGTTTGCTCTTTAAGTGACCAATTGTGGGGGGGATTGTGAACCCTGATTTATTTGTTAAGCGAATTTTTGGTTGGTTTTATTTGTTAAGTGAAGCGAACATTCAGAGAAAATTCTGCTCTTTAAGCGAGTTACTCTTTAAGCGAAACGCTCTTTATGCGAGGTTTGACTGGATTTCTGTGTGTATGTGTGTGCGCACGTACACACACACACACACACACACACACACACACACACACACACACACACACACACAGTGGACCTCATACAATAATTGTCCTGTATAGCAATGAAATCACATAACAATTGGGGGGGGGAGGGATGGTATCCCGCATAACAATTTTCCCTGTGGGAAAAAAAAAAATCATACAACAATTTCTCAATTGGAAAAACCACTTAGCAAAAAATAATAATAATAAATATCGTTGTATGATGCATCCCATAGGGAAAATCACTATCCGATGCATGTATCGTATAGCAATTGTTTCGTACAACAACAAGACCCATGGGATGGATTAAAATTGTTGTATGAGGTACCTGTGTGTGTGTCTGTGTCTGTGTGTGTTTTGTCATGAAACAACATCTTTTCTAATGTTCTCAAAGCTTGGAGAGGACCTGGTTTAAACTGGTTTAGGCCTGTGGGACTATGCCTTTTGCTTCTTCAAAATGATCACCTAGAGTGATTGGATTGTTTTTGGGACTGACTAATTGTTTACTGGACTTAATCATGCTTTTCTGGATTATCATTTAAGAAACCTTTAAGAAACCTACTTAAAGCTACTGTTTTTGCTTGAAGATTGTCTCTTTCCTTAACAGAAGCTGACACCACACACACACAAGGCCTAGCTACCAAACCTCCCTTGTTTGCTTCAGTGCCTGAGCATGTTAAGAGTTCTCTTTTTGCAGAACGGCTCTCCCATAGGGTAAACAAGGGCTACAGTTCCCGTAAAGAGACTGGGTCTCTGGAACTGGAAGGGAGGGGCCCTTGCGTGGGACGGCCGTATTCCGTGTGTGTGTGTGTGTGTGTGTGTGTGTGTGTGTGTGTGTGTGTGTGTGTGTGTGTGTGTGTGTAATTTATTTTCTGTCTTTGCAAACTACATGTAGTTTTGGGATCTCAAGCTGTCTTAGTATCTGAAAGAGATCCCACCACTGCTCACCTCTCTACCCTCTTCACTAAATGCATGTCTATTTGCAGAGCACTAGCTGTTGGTGGGATTAGAAATATTGTTTACACTGCCTTGGGAAAGATTTCAGTCAGAAACAAAATATTGCTTTTTATTTTATTTTTTTAGTACAGTTTGTGTTAAAAATTTATATTTTGAATACTTCAAAAATTTCTATATAGGTTTGGTTGTTCTTAAGTGTCATCAGCTTGCGTCAGCAGACTTTTCATGCCTTACATTAGTGCTCATGTCCTAAGGGAGGAGTTGGATAATAAGAAGTTGGAAATTCATGAGAGTTAGAATTGTATACACATAACCTAAATGTTATATCTCATGACGTACCTGTATAAGCATTTTTATTGCTGAATCATTTTCAGAGTGAGTGGCAGTGTCAGGCTGTTGATTCGCTGGTACAACTGGACTGACATTCCCTCCCCCACCTGCTAATACATGCTACTGGTGACCTCTGGTTACTAGTTGTAATGTGTCTAGAGTGATTCAGATTCTGCAAAGGAACAAAAAGACATGACAAAGATGTTCAAAATATATGGCAACAAATTTAACTCAGTGTATGCAACTAGTTTTCATCTCACTGTATCTGTGGGGTTTTAGTTTTTTGATTAATGATCCACTCTTCCCTTAATGCAAGTGCAAAAAAATACAGATGCTGATTCACATCCTGAACCTTTTGCCCCAGCCCCCTTCTGATTTCAGTTTTCAATAAAGGTCAGGTAAATGAAACTGGAATCCCCACAGGTTGCAAAAAACCCTCTAGGAGTTGCCTGCCAGCTTGGGACAATGTAGTTCACCTGTTTGTTTTTTTCTCCATCCCAAAGGTCATATTCCATTCCCAGAGAAGTCAAGCGTGAAGTTGGAACTTCAAATATGCTTATGAAGTCGGGAGTAAGAGGGAAACGGGATAATTTATCAGCCATCCTAAGTAAATGTTCTAGAGTCCCAGAGAGACTGTCCTGCTGAGTGCCCAAGGCAGCTTACAAGGGTTGTGGTTTTCCTGACTGCTTGCTCTTGACCCTGGACATCTGCCAGCATGTTTTCAAACAGCTGGGGGATAAGAGGCCAAGTGAACATTTATAACATTGCCATTTATGTCTGAGTTGAGAAACTAGGATGGGCAGTAACCAAGTGTCTCTGTGTTCATGATTTAGATATACTTTGAGGCTGGCCAAGTTCCTGGGAACATGTTTGTTAGTAGATATTGAACACACATCTGACCTCCTAGGAAATGCCTTGAAGGGTATTAATACAAGTAGCAATGGAATTATTATTTTTGCTATTTCTTCTAGTTCTGTCCCTAACTACTTTGTTCTAGTGTCTTCTGGTATTCCTGCTGGGACAAAATGTCATATTTATAACATTTCTGTATATAGATATTTACTTATTTACAAACATGGCAAGAAAAATTGCAGAATTCTCTCTTTTGTAACAGCTTGTAGGTATAAAAGTGTCTGTTTCAGTAATGGAACATATTACTCTGATCTTATATTGACCCAAGATAACATGCTTTATCCAACTGTGGGTTCTCAATTCTTGTTTGTTTGTTTGTTTATTTATTTATTAGTTCAAATTTATATTGCCGCCCACTCGCCGTGGCGACTCAGTGCGGCTTACAGACATTACATTACATTACAATATGTTGGGGTGGGCACAGGGGTAGGGGCATCAAGGTTCTCATCCTGCCCTGGCTTCTTTCTCCCCTGGCAGTTGGTATAGGCAGTTGTTGACTTGATCTCTTTCCTCCCCTCTAGAAAGTTTGTGATGGAATCAAAGACAGAACTGTAGTGAGTAAAGGGCTTACTGTCTCCTGCTATTTGAGTCTGTTACTGCTGGCTTCTGTTAAAATAAAGTGTTTACAGACTGCTGGCAGATGGACTATGATTGGAAGTTTCATTTGATTATGAACTCCATGCTTCTAGCTTATTTTGTTGTGATTGGCTTAAACCATTGGTATTGCTGTGTTCCTGTGATTAGGTAACCGATCCACTGCCTTTTTCCTATCTTCAAAAAATTACATAAGAGATTTGTGAGCAATTTACCATTGCCCAAAACAGGAATGTTCAAAGAAATAAGGCCAGTAGCAATGCTTGGGGACACTGGGTCCCTAAAGGTGGGTATATAATTATGAAATGACTTTTCAAAACAGGTTATGCTTCATTTTATATTTTGAGGAGAGGTAAATATTGATTGAGGGTTTTTTTTTTCATACTAGTTTTTTTTCTTCCAAGCCATTGTGAACTAAGAGTGCAAGCAGACCTGTCATATTTCCCGGGCCTATATGATGTTATTTGGACATTTTTGAGATCCTATCACCAAATGTGTACATGTGTGCTACCAATAAAATATAAGTTGAGAAGTGTTTCCATTTTTGAAAATGGAGATCCTCCTTCCAGGACTATGACCTATGGAAGGGAGGGGGAAGGAGTTTTTTTTCTTGGAGGTAATTTTTGTTTTGTTTTAGCGACGTGTAGTAGCACAGTGACCTTGTGTGTGAAAATGCCATTAGTGTACAGCATATAAACAGAATAAAGAGAACGAGGAAGAAAAGCAGATTTGTGAAAAAGTCACACTTAAGACAGCCAAGGTTGGGTTATTGGATTATACCAAGTCAAGTTCAAAGGATCACCCATCTTTGTACAAAACTCTTGAAAAAGACTTGTTTGTACCTTAGCTTTTAGCAGAGAAGTAATGCCACTATAGTATAGATCATGGGTGCTCAAACTTTTTAAACCGGGGCTAGGTCATTGTACCTTAGACCATTGATGGGCTGGCCTCTGCTACCGCCACCACTGCCTCCTCTTCAATCCTTGTCCCTTCCGCTTTGCTTGGAGTGTCCCTGCTGGTGCTCCATGTGAGGGTGGATGTTGTATACTCACCTGCCTCATTCACCCAGCCTTTCCTGCAGCAACTCCTTGCAACATACACACTACTACAGAGTGCCGGCAGGGACACACCAAGCCAATTGAAGGGGACAAGGATTGAGGCAGTGGCGGCAGAAGCAGAAATGGCGGAAGCCGAGATGGAGGCGGTGGAAGGAGAGGCGGCTGCTAGGGTGAGGGCTAGATTTTTTGATGCCATGGGCCGTAGTTTGAGGACACCTGGTATAGATGAACACATTATCTGATACCTAGTTACTTTGAAGTAAGGAACAAGTCGTGTTGAACTCAGTAGAACATCTGAGCAGAATTGTGTAGGATGACACTGTTAAACTTTCAAGGCAAAACAAGAAAAATATGTCTGCATTATTCTGATATAATGTATCAAAGTCTGAATGCCAAGGGCACCATTATTTTCTAAAAACTAGTTCAGAGCTCCCTCTTGCTAGGTGACCATTGTTAGGTAATATTTTGTAATACCATGTTTTATAACAGTCTGGTTCTAATAGTTAGGAAATGGAAGAGGGATCCAAAGGAGAGATGCAAAATTTTTAAAAAATGTGCATTATTTCTTTGTAACAACTAAAATTCTGTGCACCATTTACAAAAACTTAGCAAAGTCACTGGAGGCCAGATAACATTGTTTTGTAGTTCTTATCCAGGATGCAGTTTAGTGACATATGATGTGGTCTTTTTTGTCAGACAGTTGCCTATGCTACTTGTTAACCCCTTTTTAAAATATATAGATTGGGATAATGTATATAAGAGGTAAGATATGAGCAGCAAGATACAGTTGGTACAATAACATGGGTGGCAAGGTTGTCGCAGTCATGCAGAGCATGTTCTCTAATGTGACAGTGAGGTTGCAGATAGCCACTTCAAAGAACTTGATCCCTATACAACAAAACACTGCAACTTTTCCAAGTTTCATATTACTTTTATGTACGTAGCTGACTAGCAAAAATATCATTACCTCTGTGGCAAAGGTCTAGAGCAGGGGTTCCCAAACTACGGCCCGTGGACCAGATTCAGGCCCCAATGCCAATTCATCCGGTCCACGCCACCCTCATTGCTCCCAGAAGCGGAAGTAAAACATGCCCATCGTACAGATGAATTGGCATTGGGAGACACTCCTGGTTTAAGCAGAGAAAATGGCAGCCCAAAATCTATCTCATCCTATTGGGAAACACAGATTGCAAGGCGCATTTTACTTCTGCTTCTGGTGGGAGGAACCATGTGACCGACAAGCTGAACCACTTGACTGGCCCACGGCCCAAAAGTTGGGGCACCCCTGGTCTAGAGCCTAGAGGGGATATCTAACCAACCTAATGATACAGTTGTTAGCAAAAAAAAATCACACTTTAGTAGAGAGAATAGTTCAATAGCAACAGATGCACTGCTCAACAATGCATTTTCTCAGCCTTCAGCTGTCATGTCCTCAATTACTTTCATACCAGTAAAAAGTATGTTGGATGGCACATGTGGTTGCTGCCAACTTGGTAGCATTTCACTAAACATACCTACTTTCATCCTAATTGCTACCCCGTTCAGAGTTAGTAATGCACAAGCTGCCTGCAGCAGCAATGTGTTATTGATTAGTTATGTCATGGGACTACCGTAGTTGAGAAAACTTTGCCCTTTCTCATCTGTTTTCTATTATGCTGTCACCATACCTTTAGGATCCCAAACTGGTTGAGGAAACAGAAAATTATATTACATCATAAAGATGTTAGGAAAGTTTGCTACACTCCTTATTATCCTAATGGAGACAGTCATTATCCAGAATTGTTATCCGATGCAAGTTTTTCCCAAAAAAACTTGCATCGTTATCTGATTCTAGCGTTATCTGATGCAATCGTTATCCGGGGTATTACTGTAGTAGCAGAAAAATCATTGCCTGCATGCTAGCTAGCAACCTTCCCCTCCCCTCATATTTCCTTTGTTCTTACTTACCAAGATGATACAAGTGAGGCTCTACTTTTTTTTATTATTCAGCACCAACCTGAAAGGGGGGGGGGAGTACAAACCATGTTTTGGGCATGGTTTGTTTTAATTCCTCAAAAGCATACCTACCCCTAAAATATTCACAGAAAAAAATTACAACAGACTCTCAGCTTTTACCACAGTGATTTGAAGCTGTACCACTTTGTTTGCACTTAAATTAATGTGATCGTTATTTGTGGTGTTCTTTTCATTTGTCTTGGCAGGCAAACTGCTTTCTGCCAAGGGGTACAACAGATCTTAACATCATATCTAGTGAAACCTGTTGCAGATGTAACATAAAAGGTTTTATATGCTTGATGTAACAATCTGCTATATCTGGGCAGAGTAGACTACACAAACAGAACTTGAGATAATACTGTGCTCACAATGTTTTGTTGTTGTTGCTTAATCTAGTTTTTAAGACTTTGTTTAGACTAGCGCTATTTTTTAATCAGGAAATGGCATGACTGAGCGAAGTGTTAAAATAATTAAGGAAAGTAGGCAGACAGATTGAAGCCTCTGTTCAAGCAGCCCTCCAGAGAAGTTGGTAAATAATAAGTTACTTAATGGAGTCTCATGCTATTATGAAAATATTAGTTTGCAAAAATATATTTGATTAAGGCCTTTCTCCACCCTCACTCTTCTTGTACATCTGTGGTTCCAAATGTGGGGCACATGCCCCACAGTGGGGCAATTTTTTTGGGGGTGGGTGGGGTGGAATTCAAGAATGAGTTATTAACAGTTGATGGTCTTTTAGACTTCCTCCACATGAATAGGAGTTCACTTTTTGAATAATAAGAATTATATGTCACAGAGGGGAGTGGACTCAGGATTTTAGAGATGCTTACATGGGACATGCCCAAAAATGGTTGGGAACCACTGTTATACATTGTGTTTGGTATGTGCCAATGCTGCATTATTAGATACACCATATGTTATTTACTTTCTACCTACTTTTCTACCTGACTGCATAAACTGGATACATACCTTAACACACCTCATGACTAGTAAGTAATAATTTATCTGTCACTGTGATTTTGTTACTGTTTTAATCTCATGTTTATGGGATTACACGTGCAATATGTTTTTCAAAATTGGTCAAGTATCCTAAGGCAATTTGTACATGTTTAATCTATCTGAGGTCAGATTTTATTATTGGAAGAGATTTCTGTTAGACTGTATTCTTAGTTAGAATTTATTTATTTAAACTATTTCCTAAAAGGCTTGAGGTGGATAAGAGTAATTATAGCAATGAAACTAAGAACCTTGTAATTTTTCTGTTAGATTATTGTGCTACTTTAAACATGTGTTGAACAAATTTTCCTAACTATTTTCTGGGAAATGTAGGGTTGTTGATTTTTGGTACCTGGTCACCCAAGGAATTCTCATTACTTCACATTATAGCTTTGAAACTTTTGCCATAGATGACAAAATGTAATCTATACAAAATGCTGTTGGTTCTGGATAACTGGAAGAATTTAAAGTGTCATATAAATCAAGATAAACTTCCAATTGTTGAAAAATACACTGCTCATATGCACAGCTCAATTTAAATGCAAAGTCCGCAGTATTTTTTTAAAATTGCAACCAGATGAAAACTTAAATATGAAATAATTATATGGGGAAAATTCTTATATCATCATGCTCATAGGGATTATTCTGGATGGCAGCTAGAATGTTTCAGATCATGAAGATTGAAAAGAATAGAGGGGTGGGGAACTCTGGAAGTATTAATGATAGATTCTTATTTTAGAAAAGCAACAGGAAAATGTTTATTCTGTTCCATATTTCTTCAATATCCAGAAGAGTCCTAAATTTTTATTGCTATATTGTGTATTTTGAAAAGAACCCTGTTGCTTCAGTTCCATGTTGAGATTTATTACAGCCAAAAGACATGGTGAAAAGAATGAAAGCAGTGTCAGGCAAGGCCAGCTCATCTTGGGTAAAAGCAATGCCAGTGGAGACAGGAGGGAGGTGGAGTTTTGGCAGAGGAACAATTATGAATGCAAACATGTGAAATGTTGATACAGCAACAAGAAAAGTTGGCCCTGTAACTTTCTCAGGATATGAACTAAAATGATACACTCTTCCTCTCCGTGTGCTGAGTTATGCTCCCCTGAACTTTACTCAAAAGCACTTAGCACTTGAAGACTAGGTCAGCTATTTGTATATACAAACTACAGCAACCCATTAGGCCACAACCCATACCTTGTTAACATAAATGTTGGTGCAAATCCAGTTGTCTTAGTGATACTAGCTTATGCTTATTTACCTTATGGTAAAGACCAGGGACCCAGGAATTTCCAGTGTTCTGACTGAAATGGAAATTTCAGTACATATGCTCCTCAGAAAATAAAGTGACTAAAAACATGCTTCCTGAACCTTTGAACTATGAACACCTGAAGATTGAAGTGATAGTATCTAACACAGAAGCAGTCTATGGTCCAAACAGAAAGGGTGCTCCACTTGAAAAAGGTAGGGTGTTGTAAATATTCCTTGCTATGTCATAAGCTGCTGCTTATGAAGTTACTTGCATAATGTTTAACTTACTGAGCTAGTTAAGAAGTTGTGATAAGTCATAGTCTTTTATGGCAGGAATAACTTGCAGTAAACATCAGGCTACCACACTTTCCCTCTCTCTCTTATTTCTAGTCTGCTCTGAGAAGAAGATTGGTTTTCCTGTACATTCTTAAAGACCTGCAGTTTTTAGTTTTATTTGAAGTCAAACCATGGTTAAACATGGTGTATTTGATAAAAAAAAACCCATCAAATCAATGCAGCTAGAATATTTCAACAAACTATCATTAATTTTGACTAAAATTTAGATAGTTTGGACAAAATACTAAACTAGTTTGACTACGAGAAAGGTTTTAAACATTGGCTAGCTTAACCCCAGGTTATGACAGAGGTCTGTTTTAACAGCCTCCGTTGTAACCCAAAAAAATTATAAGCCGAAACATCCATAGGAATGCATTGAATAATAAAAAATACAGTTGTACCTCGCTTAAAGAGCATAATGTGTTCCACGGGATTGCTCTTTAAGCGAGTTTGCTTTTTAAACCAAACACCATTGTAAGTGACCAATTGTGACTTCTGGTAGGGGGGATTGCAAACCCCAATTTATTTGATAAGCGAGTTTTTGGTTGGTTTTATTTGTTAACTGAAGCGACCATTCAGAGAAAATTCTGCTCTTTAAGCGAGGCATTCTTTATGTGAGGTTTGACTATAGTCCTGAATTGATAGTTGTAAACTGAAAAAAATACACTAAAAATTTGTAAACCGGGACGGCATTTCCATAGGATTTGCCGTTGTAAATCGCAGCAAACTTAAACAGAGGTGGTTGTAACCTGGGGTTTTACTGTACTGTACATAAGAGCAAAGAGCTGTCTGAGTTAGGAATGACCACAGTTGAGTAGAAGGTGTTTTGCGTACCAGCCCATGTATGCAAAGTAGTTCTGTATGTATTATACATGCAGTATTCCCAGAAGCCCTGATCAGCAGGTGTACTGATTTTGGCTTCTGGTAATTCAGTTCCCAAGTACTGCATGACGGAGTGAGCTTCTGTCTCTGTCTCAGCTCCTGCCAACCTAGCAGTCCGAAAGCAAGAAATTACAAGTAGTAAGTAGATAAGTAAGTACCACTTTGGTGGGAAGGTAACTAGCATTCCATGCACTCCGGTGTTGAGGCTTGCCTCCCATATATCCATAGAAACATCTGCAGATGCAGACAGTGCTGGCTCTTTGACTATAAACAGAGATGAGCACTGAACCCTAGAGTCAGATACAACTGGCTTTCGAGCAAGGACAACCTTTTATTTATTTATTTATTATTTATTTATTTTATTTATTTATTGGATTTCTATACCGCCCTCCTTGGTGTGACCAACTCAGGGCGGTGTACAACATAATTAATATACAGTCGATCAATAGAGTCCAACAATAAAGGCAGAAACATACAATATATAAAAAATGTAACAGTATAATAGCAAGATAATATTCCATTCAGCATTACAAATATGATTCAGTGTCATAAATACAAATATCAAGTCACAAATACAAATATCATCAACTTTCACAAGTATAACGTACGCCAGCCAATAGCTGTTCCTAATCAGCTGTCGGGGAATAGCTGTTCCTAATCAGCTCTCCTCACCCACGCCGCCAGTCTTTTATCGGCCTCCGGGCCGAGGTGGAAAGAGGTCCCGGAGGGAGGGCGGGGGGGGGATGCCTCACCGGCCACAGCTGCGGCAGCTTGTTCCATCCCCGGGCGAGGTGGAAAGACCTGGGGAGAAGCGGGAGCGTCCTCTCGTCGCCCCCACCGCCAGTCTATTATCGGCCTCCGGGCTGAGGTGGAAAGAGGTCCCGGAGGGAGGGCGGGGGGGGGGGAACGCCTCACCGGCCAGAGCTGCGGCAGCTTGTTCCATCCCCGGGCGAGGTGGAAAGACCCGGGGAGAAGCGGGAGCGTCCTCTCGTCGCCCCCGCCGCCAGTCTTTTATCGGCCTCTGGGCCGAGGTGGAAAGAGGTCCCGGAGGGAGGGGGGAACGCCTCACCGGCCACAGCTGTGGCAGCTTGTTCCATCCCCGGGCGAGGTGGAAAGACCCGGGGAGAAGCGGGAGCGTCCTCTCGTCGCCCCCGCCACCAGTCTTTTATCGGCCTCCGGGCCGAGGTGCCACCTCCGGGCCGAGGTGGAAATTGAAGTCCAAGAACAGCCAGAGTGCCAAGGTCATACTAATGTTGATCCTGCTAGTACAAACCACATTTTTTATATAATAGCTAAAAAATGTAACCAAAACCATAACACAAATGGGTTACCACCTATAGCCAGTTCAATTTTTTAATACTACCTACCCTGTGGGTGTGGCCAGGGGGAAAACCCTGCATTGCACCCAAATTAGGACTACTTTATTTCAAAGCTTGGATGGGCGGGGCCAGCCAGAATTTCTGCTGCCGGTTCTGGGGAACTGGTGCGAACCTGCTGAATCCCACCACTGCCTACAACAACATCAATTTAGCTGCCTCCTTGAATCAGATCTTAAGAATTTGCATTCTTCCTTGCTGTCAGCTTTGACTAGTGACCATATTGCCTCAGGTAGTTGGTCTTGGGAGATCTTCAATTCTTTGGCTGATCCTTAAGTGTAAAAACACTATTACTTGGCCTAGAAATGTTTGTCATGATCTTATTTTTTCATGTTATCCACATCTTATCAAATCAAATCTTTATTATGGTCCAAGACCAGCATAGAACAGCAAAGGGAACTGAAGTTGAAATGGGGGTACAGTACTTGAAATACATCGAGATACAGAAGTTAAAAGGAGGGTGCTTAAAAAGGAGCATTTTTGCTCAGAGTTAAGGAGTAGTAAAATTAGTACATAGATCAATAAAGTTACAGCTATTACTGAAGCTATGTTGCAGTGCTAGTAGTTTAATTGGCTGAAGGTCCTGCCAGGATTGTTCTTCTGATCTTACATGCTGTGGCACAGAACATCACAGTGTTGTGGGTGAAGGTGGGTTTTTCATCAGATAGTAGCTAGTGGATGTTAGGGCTGGTTTGACCGGCCGGGATACCTGCAGAGCCACGGACATATGAACTTGTTCCTGATGTCTATAAAAAGGGCAGCTGCAGAGAACACGTTCTGTGGTTTCAATTTCTCCAGTGTCACAGGGTGCATTTTCTCTCTCTCCTTGGTGTCTTTTGGAACTTTCCCTCGAGAACTGCAGAAGGAAATGCCTGGCAGTGTGCTAGCATAAATGCCCTCTGATGACTTGGTGTCTCAAGCTGGAGCAGGTATGAAGCCGGGGCAACAATGTGTCTCCAAGACTCTGGGGCTAGGAAGGTAGGGGCCCTGGCTAGGTCGGTTTGGTTTTCCATGCAGTGGTGGGATTCAGCAAGTTCACCCCAGTTTGCCAGAACCCGTCACAGAAATTCTGGCTGGCCCTGGCCATCCAAGTTTTGAAATAATGCAGGGGTTTCCCCCTGGCCACACGCACCATACCACGCCCAGAAAGTTGGTAGTAAAAAAAAATTGAATCCCACCACTGTTTCCATGTCTAGTGTTCTCTGTTTGATGGCCTGTTTTGCCTAGTTGTGACTCATGGCCTGCATGAGAGGTTGGGAGAGGCCAAGGTACTGCAGTCTGGAGTTGTTCTTTTCCATGCTGATTGGAAGCTGTCCTGGAGAGTTAAAGGAGCCAGGCCACTGAGATTAAATAGAATTTTGAGCCAAAGGTTGAGAGTAGTTTATCCACATCTTCTGTACTAGCTAATGTTTACCTGTAAAGAATCACTTTCAGTTTTCCTTAATTATATTTCACCCATCAGATAAAATTGTTTTAATGAACATATGATAAAAGCTAGGAAAATTTGATCTCATCTCTTGCAGAAACTAAAGAAAGAATGTATGAATAAAGGAAGAAAGTTGGTATGAAAAGATACATCTTTTCCTACTTTCTATTCTATTCTATTCTATATTCTATTTATATCCCGCCTCAATCGTGAAGTGCGACTTGCATAGAAGTACAGTAGAACCCCCTCCATGGAGCTCTTCGCTATGCGGTTTTTCTATTATGCAGTTCCCTATGGAAGATGCCCCGCATAACCGGGGGGGGGGGGAGGTGTCGTTAACCAGGGTTCCCATTGAGCAGTTATACCCCGTTTAACAAAACCCCTCATAACAAACGATTTTTTTTCATTATGCAGGGTATCGCCTTGCATAACGAACACTTTGATATGCGAATTTTTCGCTATGCAATGCATTCGTTATGCGAGGTACCACTGTACAGTTCAGACATCCGATATTTATGATAGTTAGAGAAGTACTGTATAACAATTTTTCTTATTCCATTCCTATGCTGAGAGGGATATCTCTTCTTGTCTCTTTATCTGGAATTCAGCCATGAGCAAGGCTATTGCTTAATACTTTGACTTTTTGGTATGTTTTAACTTATGTATGCTTTAATGCTTTAACTTTTTGTATCAGCTGTTCTGTGAGACAGCAGATTTCATATCAGTATGCAGGTGATCTAAATTCCAGCCTCCTATCAGCTATGCACCTAAAAGTCAACAACTTTGTTGTATGTATAAGATAACAAAATTCTAGGTTGGTATTCTGTCTGTAATTAATCTATTGATTTGCTGGGATTGATTCATGCAATCTGTCATAAATCTCTAAGAACATCTAGAATAGTGTAGTGTACTATATTTCAAGGTGCTGCCTAAATAAATACAGATTATATTTCTGACATACTATTATACAGTATTTGGAGACACTGAACATTCTTAAGAGGGTCACAGACATATACTCCCTTGTCACAAATATTTAACATTCAGATTAAGTTAACAGATTTTTTTAAAAATAATTTCTTTGCACTCAGTATCCTTTGTCAGAATTAGACACCACTTCAAGCCACACCATTCGTTCTAACAGCATGAAACTTACTTTGAAAATGACACAAATAAAAATAAACTGAAAAATCATATTTCTTGCAGGCCTGCTCAACCACAGCAAGCATACAAGCACTCTGCTGTGTATGTACTGTTTTTCTTTTGGCAACTGTGCCAAAATACTCATTTGCCGTGCTAACATTCTGGCCTTGCTGGGACCCAGAACAGTGTGGGTTTTTTGAAAAGCAACAACAAGCTAACCTCAAATCCAATTTATTGCTTGTTGCATTTGAGAGCTGTGCTGTAAGTTACCAAACTGCTTTCATGATTGGCCAGTCTAACATAGAAAACAGTTTTTAATATCAAGATAGCCTCTCTTCTATTCAGCTGTTGCCAAAATCTACTGGTTCTCTGGAAGATACTATTAAATGGGAACAACACATTTTTTAAAATAATTTAAATGAAGTTGTTGCCATGTTCAACATAAGATTGATACATATGATAAACAGATAATATACTTTTATCTAGTACAGTATTTTGAATGATCTCACTGTTTTTGTAGGTGGTATCAGAGGCTGCTGGACAGGGTGTTTCTATTGATGCCAATGATACATTCAACTACTGGAACTGGCCTAATGCTGTCATATTTGCTGCTACTGTGATTACAACCATTGGTAAGTATTCAGCAAACTGAGGTCTGAACCAAGGGTTCCCAACCTTTTCAAGCCGGGGACCGGGTCATGGTCTCTCAGTCAGCTTTGAGGGCCAGATAGCCAGTTTGCCCTACCTGCATGATGGGGGTGGGGGTGGCCATTTTGTCCCAACAGCTTCAAAGGGGTAGCCATTTTGTTTCTCAAATACCCTTTGAGTGGGTGGGAGGCCACATGAAATGGTACCATGGGCCAAATCCAGCCCACAGGCCTTAGCTTAAGAACCCATGGTCTAAATTGTACATTACAAATTACATAGCCCTTCACTAGAGGAAGGAGTTATTTAAGTGCAGATTGTGAGAATAAGAACTTTTCTTGCCATCCATAATGTTCAAACCACCTCCCGCTTTGTATTGGCCTTCTGGAGATATGTACAGTAATACCTTGGATAACGATTGCATCGGATAACGCTAGAATCGGATAAAAATGTAAGTTTTTTTGGGGAAATTTACATCGGATAATGATCTCTTAGTGTTATCTGATGCAATCGTCTGTGGGGGCAGGGGGCTGGAAAGGCGATGGGGGATGAGGGCGATCGCTGGGTTTGTCCCCTGAAGCACCCCCAAGCCCCAGCTAGCAATCACTGCGGCTGGGAGGTGCTTCAGGGGACACACTGTGGCTGCATGGGTTGTCCCTGAAACACCCCCCAGCCCCAGCAATTGCTAGCTGGGGTTGGGGTGTGTGTGCTGCGATTGCTAGCCAGGGCTGAGCTTGACTTTGGGGACAACCCGCGCAGCCGAGCGGTTTGTCCCCCGAAGCCCCCCGAGCCCCATTGACCCCTGGTTTGCTTGGGGAGGGAGGGTGCTTTCCCTCCCCAAGCCAACCTGATCTTCCCCCTGTTCACTTTCCTCTTTGGAAAGGGAACAGGGCTTTTTTTAAAAACGTTCGATCAATGCATCGGATAACGCTAAAAATCAGATAACGTCATGACTTGTGGAACCAAGTCATAATGTAATCCGAGGTATTACTGTATCTTCTTCATTTACCGATCAGATTTTTTTAGTCACATTTCTTGAAAACTGTTTTCAGCTGTTAATAAGGATTATAATATATTTGGTTGGCCCTGAGAGTATAAGATGTTCTTCTGTCTTAAAATCGGGTGAACAACATGTTCTGAGGACATTTGTACTGTTCTTAATTGAATCAAGTGGTAGGCATAGGCACAGCTGTACACACAGCGAGTGTAATGATTGGGCAGTATAAAACTTGAAATGATGAATAAGTAAATAGATACCATATCAACAAATTATCAAAAGCAGTCCTTTATATTTTTTTTAAGCGGGACTTTCGTTTACACATGATTGCTGCTGAGGATATTTTGTCTATGTGATTTAGAAAAGTAGTAAAAGAATGCTAAAGAGAATGAAAGAAAATATGATACCACTGTGTTTTATTGAAGAATGTTGTGACTTTTGGATATGTTCTGCCAGTTCTCCAATGTTGCATATCCCATGAATCTTTGAGACCATTCCTCAGTATGGCATTTTATTTAAAAAAGGAATTCTTGGAATGCTTTGTTGTCTGGCAAATTTGCTATCAGCAGCAGCCGGGGATAACCAGGAGCATGGCTGTGGCTAATGAAGAATGTTCATTGCCCTAAGGAAGCTCATTAAAGTCATGAGATAAATGTAGAACTTGAAAGCACAGTCACTTGATCTGTTGTTTTATTTTTCTTTGCTGGTTTTGTGAAAACCTGTGTTTATAATGCCTTCTCAAACAAGGTGGAATCAGAGATTATAAACATCTTCTGACCCTTATGCTGTAAGAATGCTTGTCTTCCATCAAAGGAGGAATCAGAGATAGTAATATTTCAGACATAAAGCAAGCTTAAAATGTATACAAATGTATTTGAGTTATGCAATAATATTAGGCAGTGTATTGGCCCTTCTGTGCACTTAAATGTTTATGAGAAGCTAAGATATCAAATGAGAAGAGAAGATTCACTTGAGAAAGCTTTGGTGCTGAGAAAGGTGGAAGGCAAAAGAAGAAGGGGGCGGCCAAAATGAGAAGGCTAGATGGTATTGTGGACACAATGGGCACAGAGCTGAGCGAGTTGAGGAGGATGGTGGAGGACAGGGGTGCCTGGAGGGCAGTGGTCCATGGGGTCGCAAAGGGTCAGAATCGACTCTGCGACTGAACAACAAGATATATGTGAAAGCCTGCTGTATATCTCCTCCGGCCAACTATATTCTTCACATGCAGAATCCTGAAAGTAGTCTTGTGCCTCTGGATATATTGTAGTTCTGGGAAAAGGTGAGGTTGCATGAGAATCTTTGTCATCTCAGATAAAGACTCCGAGCACATGCCTTAGTTACATCCCAGTTGAATTCCAGAAAGTTCAAAAATGCTGCAGCCAGATTGTTAACTGGGATTGCTTAACTCCTTCTGTTACAGCACCTGCATTGGCTGTCGATCCATTTCCAGGCACAATTCAAAGTGCTGGGTTTTAACCTATAAAGCCCCAAATGGCTTGGGTCCAAACTACCTAAAAGACCACATCTCTCTTTATGACCCTACATGGATGTTAAAATCTTCAGAAGAGGCATTTCTGCCTGTCCATCAACTTCACATTTGGTGGGGACACAGGAGAGGGCTTTCTGCATTGCTGCTCCCAGACTCTGGAATTCCCTTCTACAGGAGACCAGGCTGAAGCCTTCTTTACTGTCCTTTCACAAGCAAGCAAAGATCTTTCTCTTCAGGCAGGTTTTCCCTTAGTCAGCACCACAAAAATGGAAAAATATTGACAGCAATCCAATAGTAAATCAGAACTATAGTACGTACTATAGTTGAAGCAATGGGAACTTGGTGATCCAAATCCTGTTTTTTCTTGTTGTGTCGCACAGTCGATTCCGACCCTTTGCAACCTCATGGACCACTGTCTGCCAAGCACTTCTGTCCTCCACCATCCTCCTCAACTCGTTCAGTCCTGTTTAACTCACACTAATTCAGTGGACCTAGTATAGTTGCAATTTATTACTGGTCAGTCATTGGTTAGAATCATGTGTACCAGTGATGGCGAACCTTAGCACTCCAGGTGCTTTGGGAACTGAAGTCCAAGAACACCTGCCTGAAGTGCCAGTAAACTCATTCATGTGGATTCATAGAGACTTGGGCTTCTGGGAATTGAAGTCCAAGAACCCCTGGAGTGCCAAGGTTTGCCATCACTGGTCTAGGTGCAACATACAGTCATACCCATATATTTGTTCAGTGGTTTTTTGTTTCTTTGCTTGCTTGCTTGCTTGCTTAAGTGAGTGAGTGAGTTATTAGAGAGAGGCAAGCAAGCTGGGCAAGAGTGGTAGCTGACTCTTGAAGTTGATTCTTGGGAGACTTAGCAGCTGAACCATAGAAGGGTAGGATTGGAAGGAGCTTCTTGTTGGGGAGATGTGTATATACACACGTCCATGTCCAACCTTGTGTATGGTGCTATTACGAGGATATGCTGAGAATCAAAGAGGAGCAACTAGTTGTGTGTCTTTTAGAAACCTTCCTCTTAGAATCATTAAGAACATTGAGGTAGTGGGGAAGAAAATACCTGATCAACAAAATATACTGCATTCTTCTGACCTAGGTCAGTTACCAATTAGCTTTGCAGGAATAGGACTGGCCAATCTGATAAGGGAAGAAGTGTATTCATTTGGCTCAGTTTAAATGCAAAAGCATAGTTGCTCACTGTGCAATGAGCAATGAATAGCACTTCTACCGTGGCATAATTAGAATTACCATTTGTGTGACACTAAGTTACGCAGGTATAGCTGTGCATCAGGATTTCAACCACTGAATAATTTCTGGAAATTTCACTAAAGATCTGCTGCACAATTTCAAACAAATAATCTTAGCTTTAAGGGCAAGAAACCTAACTTGCTTTAGATTTAGAATTTGCTGGATTCTGAGATCTCCATTTATTAGTGTAAAATAAAATTAGGATTGTAAACCTTGGTCATCCCCCCCCCCCTTGATAAAAAGCTCCACATATAGGACATCATGACATTGGGAGAGGCAAGGTGTAGCTCACCCCCCCCCCCAATACCTTCAAACTTTTCCCCAAAACAAATGTTGGATCCCAGAATAGCAAATTGCACCCCCAGAAGCCTTTGGCCAATATGTGCTATTTATATCTTATCCTCAAACCCTTCCCCCCCCCCACGAATGTTTTAAGTGTGGGGGCATTTTGGAAAGGGGATTTAACATGATTGACTGGTCACTTAAAAAAGGCATTGGGGGCTGAAATGGGTAGCAATTTGAAAAAACAATAAAATGGCAATTTTTAGCACCCTCTGAATGTGATACGTGATAAAGTCAAGTCCAAAACCACAGGGTGTCATCTCCAATACCATAATGGGTGAACAAATTGTCAAATTTTAACAGGATCCATGTAATAGACAAGATATTTTGGTTGTTTTCAGGTAACATTCTTCTGAAATTGGAATGGATAACTTCTAACACATGGTTTTTTCCCCACACAGGTTATGGAAATGTTGCTCCAAAGACCTCAGCTGGACGTCTTTTCTGTATATTTTATGGACTTTTTGGTGTTCCTCTTTGCCTAACATGGATTAGTGCTTTGGGAAAGTTTTTTGGTGGACGTGCAAAGAGGCTGGGCCAGTTCCTGACAAAAAGAGGAGTAAGCCTGGTATGGAATGAGTTTCTGCTTCATTTGCTGCAAAGAGAGATGCACATAATTCTAGGAGCTCCAGAAAATTTAAACTCCAAGCTATTAAAAGAAATGCTTGAACATGACAGGTGCTCACAGTGTTCTGCGATAAAAGACTAACTCTGTGCTTATGCAGATCAGACCACTGAATTTAATGGAACGTTAAAATTTAACAACAACAAGCCGTGTTAGTCTGTGGTTCAGGCATATCAGAAAACAAAACAAAATAAAAATAAAATAAACAACACTGTAGCACTTTAAAGACTAACTGCTATATTTTTACTGTTAGCTTTCGTGGATCAAATCAACTTCTTCAGACAGTTTCACTCTCTGTCTGAAGAAGTGGACTTGATCCACGAAAGCTAACAATAAAAATATAGCAGTTAGTCTTTAAAGTGTTAAAATTTGACACAGCTAACTTAGGCCCTTGGCTAGTAGCTTGTTCAGGAGGTATGATGAGAATGCTCCTGCCTTGGCGGTCCAGCTCACTAAGTTATCACAGTTTGCTTAAATGGAAGTCACATACAGTAATACTCCGGATAACAATTGCATCGGATAACGCTAGAATCGGATAACGATGCAAGTTTTTTGGAAATTCTTAGCGTTTTCCAATGCAGTGGTCTGCGGGTGTGGGGTGGTTTGGGTAGAACAACCCAATCCACCCCCCACGCGCAGCGGTCTCTGCGACTGCAGTAGGGTCGGGGATAAGCACCTGCCTTTCCCCCGACCCTACTGCAGTCGCAGAGACTCCTTTTCTCTTTCCCTCCCTGTATTTAAACTACAGGGAAGGGGGAAAGAGACAGATGTGATTGGTTCTCTAGAGAACCAATCACATCTCTCTCTTTCCCTCTCCCTGTAGTTTAAATACAGGGAGGGAAAGAAAGAAAAAAGCAGTTCTCTCTCTCCATGTAGTTTAAATACAGGGAGGAAAAAAGACACGATCGTGTTTGCTTTTTCCCGACCCTACTGCAATCGCAGAGACCGCTTCGCGTTGGGGGTGGCTTTAAAGGCAGGGAGGTCTCTTTCTTTCCCTGCCTGCCTTTAAAGCGGTTTGTCCCTGAAGTCAGGGCTTTTTTTTTAGTGTTGTTCGATGCATGCATCGGACAACACTAAAAATCTGATAACGTCATGACTTGTGGAACCAAGTCATAACGTTATCCGGGGTATTACTGTATTTCCGTTGCTCAAAAGCCAATAGCGTCCAACTCTAGAGGGTGGTACTCATCTCTGTTTATAGCCAAAGAGCCAACACTGGCTGCAGACATTACTGTGATCATGTGGTAGGTACGACTAGATACCAGAGCACATGGAACACTGTTGCCTTTCCTGCTGAGGCTGTACCTATTTTTCTACTTGCAATTTCTTGCTTTTGAACTGCTAGGACAGACAACAAGCACTCACTTCCATCACACAGCACTGGGGTCTTGAACTGATAACCTGTTGACGTTCCAGTCATCAAGTTCATCATCTTAGCCATTAAGCCACCACAGCCCTTAAATCACATATTACAAATAAGAAATAAAAATATATTAGAAGTGTAGTAGGTTAGGGCATTCTAGCATCCTGCCATTGTTCTCCTATCTGTAATTTCTTATAAGCCACCTAGCATAGTAGTTTCATTAACTAGGCAGGAAATAAATTAATTAATTAAATACCTTTCTGCCCAATCATTTTTATGTTCCTTCTAACTTGCTGCTGGCTAAAAAGAAAATAGCACTACATTTACATCTGTAAAACTTACTGATCATTTGCACCTAATTATATTATTATAAAAACCTTAAAAAAAAGAGAGAGGTCATATTCATTAAAAGAGACCCACATGTTTCAGCTTTGTGGCTTCCTTCACTTGCCATATTTGTATGTTGGATTTTGTTGGGTGTTTTCAGTTTCTTTTGGTTTTGTGTGGAAGAAAGAAACAAGTGTGGAAAATTCTGGAAGTTAGAAAAATGTGTATGAGAGAAAATGTTAGCACTCAAGGGACTCCTCTGATTTACAGTTATATTTTCAGGAACAGGGTCGGGGAGTTCCATGTAAAGGGTTCACCAAGCAAAAATAACATTGTGAAATATTTTTAATGTGGAAATGTAAAGTGGAAAACAAGAACTTTTCAGCCTTGTATATTCTAAATGCCTAGAAATAACAAGAATTTTTTTTGATGTTCCATCTTGCTCTTAATTCCTTTTTTTAGGCCAGAATTTTTCTTTTCACATTATTACAAGGTGGACTACTATACCTGTTTATCTTTAAAGGTTAAAATGTCGTGAAATATACATGTATGTTTGATATGTTCTTCTTTTCCCCCTTATCTGCTGCAGAGAAAGGCACAAATTACATGCACAGCTATTTTCATCCTATGGGGAGTCCTTGTTCACCTTGTTCTTCCTCCTTTTGTGTTTATGGTGACTGAAGGCTGGGATTATATTGAAGGTCTCTACTTTTCCTTCATCACCATTACCACCATTGGATTTGGAGACTTTGTTGCTGGTGAGTAACCTGTTCTCTTAGCAGCTAGTTATATGACCATTTTGCCAAGTTTCTACAGATTTCTAATATATTGGTCTCTGTGCTAATTTAAGTTTTATAAAGGCTAGAGACAAAATGGCCACAAAGATAATGAAATTTGGTTTTCTGGTTCACTTTACAGTAATGTCAGCAGACAGGCAGCACATCTTGTAATAGATACTACAGCCGAGCACCAATGAATGATAAATTTATTCAACTAGCTTTAAAGCAGTATCATATCTGTCTTGTGCTTCTGTGATGTTCAGATTAACAAAATCTGTCTCCGATTATCATTTTACTACTGCTTGATCACCCTTTTAAATGTCCAGAAAACACTGATACTTACTGATCCATATCTGTTCTCTGGCACACATGGTGATCCTACCCAAACATGGTGTTTGACTCTTGAAGTTATGGAACATGCTACAAATGAGATACTAATGTACATTTTTACAAATTTACTTTTCAATTTAGCCTGTAGTTTTTGCTCCTGTTTGAAATGTTGAGCTGGGAAGGTTTCCCATAGCACTGATATGTATATGTATTTATGGTATGCACACATATCTAAACATAGCCCAGTGATATTTCTTTCCTTGTATTTTTCTTTCAGGTGTGAATCCAAGTATGGATTACCATTCCCTATATAGATATTTTGTGGAGTTGTGGATCTACTTGGGCCTCGCCTGGCTTTCCCTATTTGTCAACTGGAAGGTCAGCATGTTTGTAGAGGTACACAAAGCAATCAAAAAGCGGAGAAAAAAAAGAAAGGAGTCTTTTGAAAACCATTCTCCTACCAAAAAGCCACTTCAGATATCAAACTCCAAAGATGTGAACATATTCAGCTTCCTTTCCAAGAAGGAAGAGACTTACAATGATCTTATCAAGCAGATTGGAAAGAAAGCTCTGAAAACAAGTAGTGACAAAATCCTAAATTCAGAGCAAGGCAAGCCAAACCTGAAGCACTCTGGTAAAGACCTACAGGTATTGTACTCAAGGAACAGATTATTTGAGTATGATGAGGTTTCTCTTGGACTCCACAACTATCATGTTATGAAGCACCTGACAGAGAAACGTGCTGGTGATAGCTCAATTGAGGGCAATGTATTTGTAAATCAACTGGACCGGATCAGTGAGGAAGAAGGGGAAGCATGGGACTCCAGAGACTACCGACCCCTAATATTTGAGAATGCTAACATAACGTTTGTAAATGAGGATGAGGATGAAGAGGATGATCTTTCAGATGATGAAGAGACTTCCAAGTCCTCTATGGATGACAATCTTGCAGAGGATTCTGAGACTCCCCAAAACCTGGTGAAATTTCCTTCCTCTGATGAGTCTTCTTTCACCAATAATGAACTGGAGATAACTGTGCCTTATGAACAGCTAATGAATGAATACAACACAGTAAATACTGTGAATTCTGAGACATGAAGAACTGTGTATTGTGCTAATGGTTTTTGAAAGATCAGTCAATGCAGATTTTTAACAGATAAGCAGAAGTGAGGAAAGAGGAACTTACATTTTCCACTGCCGCTTTCAGTGTACAATCTGAAAACATTCAATGCATGGATGATTTCTGTAGGCGACTGTGTTACTCGATTTTACTTACTCACTGTGAAGTAAAAGTTCTTAAAAACTGAGGGCACCCTTTGAAAAGTTGAAAGGCTGTTGAAATCAGGAAGAAAAGCCTAAAATTGAGGGCCAATTTAGTATTTGCATCTTTTTTTATTTGTATGAAGAGTGAAGTTATAATATTGCAGTCAAACTGGTTTGAGTTGATTGCATGATATGGCTGGTTGCTGCACTAATCCTTCATATATGAAAAACTGAATTTAAATCATGCCAAGGTACAGACAAGAAAATATTGATAGGCTTTCAATATGTTCAGGTAATGAAGTGCTCTTTTCATTCTTCTTTTAAGAGATGGTTTGAACTGAGAGTTTAAGTATTTTGAATGTCAGAGATGAAATATGTTGTCAATACTGATTAGAGAGCTTGAACAGCATCTGCTCAAGTTACACCAGCTCTAGTTGTGATCAAAACCTAGAACACAGAATTGTTGGGGGGAGGGGTCTTAAAGAAAATATACTTTTCTTAATACACATACAAACTTATAGTGTTAAGCCTCTTAGTGATTATGAAAAGCACATATGATTAACATGCGGTCCAAGAGGATGCATGGAAGATAGATTTAAAAATGAAGAAAAGCACACTAACAACTTTGTGTTCTGCATCAGAAGTCTCTTTCCACTGTCCAGACACTAGATGAAATACTTGAATACGTTTCATATGCCCTTTTGAATGACAGTGTGTTTCAAGATAGCAAAATAGCATGAATGAATGAGGGTCCAACTGAAGGATCTAAACGCTGCTTTGTTCCTTGATTTATTCTGTGGCTGTATTTAATATTCGAGTCTTTTAGAGACTATAGTTTTCCAGTCCAGTTAGTACTCTCAGTAGTTAATATTTGGTATGACCATGTCTTTATATATACACTTCTGCTGCAGGTGTTTTAATTGCCTTTCTAATTAAAATAAAAATGTTAGCCTTTTTTAAATTATTAAACTCCCAGGTGGACATGGAAAGAGTGAGAAAACTTATAGAAGTAGCAGAATTCAGACATTCAGGGTGAGGCGTTTCAGCTAACATTTGGTTTTACATTAGCAAACTCATAAACTGACTGCATAGTTGATGATCTACTTGAGAAGAAGCAAACTGTTATGTGTTTAACCTATTGGAGTACATTGGAAATATTGTACAAGAAAAGGTTCTAGCAGCATAGGCTCTCAGTGCAAGATCAATATGAGGATCCAGTTGTACATCACTTCAGTGTAAATAATTAATTGTGTATTTTACTTCCTGTGGTTTCAATCTGAAATGGAAGAATCTGTTGGCACTGAAAGCATGGGGATGGGGGATTACCATCTAATGTGGTTTTAAAAGGCTAAATGGAATTTTGCAATATTAATCTTGAATGATAAGATAACTCAACTGCTCAGTGACTTGGTGAGAGTGGCAGTATAATGTTTCTTTCATTAAAATATCACTTATCAACCACACACTCCAATTAGAATTGTACTTTGAAGGATAGCTTGAAGGCATTTGCTGTAAAAGATGGTCTTTATTCATTTCTGCCATGAAATTTGGACTGTTTGTACAAAACAGTTTGAAAGCAAACCCAATTAAGAAAAATGCCAAACAATTCTATTTTCTTACAATTTTCTAGAAGGGACATTATAACTGTATTAGATTTTGGTACTGCTTGCCTATATTGTTATGACTTTAGCCACGGCTTCCAGGAGGCCACTGTCTTTGCACATATAGTTTAGGTAGCTCCCTAAAAAGTGAAGATGGAAGGTGCTGTTGTCTTCTGGTTTGTCTTCCATGAATAAATGGCTATAAGATTTCTATCCATGTTAAAAGACAAAAATGAGGCACAGAATTATTATTTAATTCCTTTACTGTTTCACGTATGCCATAGGATCAGTTAAGAGATTATGTATGCATTTCTCAGAAAGTTGTTTCATTGTATAGATCAAGTGCTAGATGTCATAGTTGGGAGATATCATTTGAAACCTAGTCCCCTCCATGTTAAACATCTCTTTGACTCAACATATGAGAATAGTTCATGTGTCCTGTCAAAAATACAGCTTTGTGACTATGCTTTAGATCTGACATACAGGCTATTTATATATGATATATATATATATATAGATAAGCACAGACTACAATATTTTGGGTTTTTGGGATTTTCTCCATGCACTTTGCCCAGTGCATGAAGAAAATCAGTAGAGACTACAACCACAATTACAGCTGTTGATAGAGTTTTAAACTCTGAACAAATGAACCAATGATTTGCAGTGACTGAAATTGTCATAAATGGCCAGCAGAACAGATAGCTTTATTAACTCCACAAACTGTTGCTTTCTAAGTTTGAGAGAACTTTGCCTAGTATTCATTAAATGATAGCCACCTCAGATTCATCAGCAAACTACCGTTATCTGCTTTAGCACTCTATTGATCAAAGACACTGTCTTCCATATGTTAAGGGAAGCTTCAGTCGTTAGTTAACTTTTTCTCTGATCTTTAGGTCTGAAGGGATAAATAATGAGAGTAAACGAACACTGCTGTGGAGGTTCCACCAGTATGTGAAGTGCCTTTGACTAGTCTGATTTCTCAGCTACATGTTGGGATATATTTGTATAATGTGAAACAAACTAAGTGTAAGGTTTGGGGAGCACTTTACTTTTTAGAAATATTTTGAATGTTGCAGAGTAACTATCTCTGGGTTTGTTTGTTTGTTGAGTTAAATAATTTATATGCTGGGGTGGGAAATGATGGCTGCTGATCTTCAAAAGCACCGCATCACCAACAGTACTTACACATTTTAGAGAATAAAGAACTCTCTTTCTCATGTATCTCTACCAAAATGTGGACCATAAAAACCAGCAATGCTGCTTTTTCCCCCCTTGCTTCTTAATGGCCCAGCCACAGTTTACTAAATTACAAAAGCCTAGTGTACTGCTCGTGGCTGCTATGTTTTAGACTATTGCAGTGGGAAAATAGAGTACCATGGACCAAATATTCAAGCAGTTTGACCTCCTTTTACTCAAGTAGAATATAGAATTCTCACACAACCAAAATTTGCCAAAAATGGGGCTGTTCCATGAGGTTCAGATTGTATATTCAGCAATCATTAATGTCATAAGTGGCGATCCAATGGAAATTTAACTTAAAAATACAGGACCATACATCTACACTTTTGTTGCTTGATTTCTGTGTAGATTCAGTACAAATCTAATTCACAAAGAGTTATTTATACAATGGGTTTACATAGAAGTAATAGTGAAATTAACCAGTTAGTCGATATGGCAAAATTATGAATGTCAAATAGTGCTCCAAAACTGTTCAATAGAACTTTTAAAAGTGCCCTCTTACCGTGGAGCTGTTATTCCAAAACATGGTTTTTCATTATTCCAAATATGGTTTGACTAATCCTGCTAGTTTATTGGAATAGTACAGATTAAAATACACCAGCATCTTTTCTGAAAGTAGAAGTAACATTCTGTTGAACTTAAAATTTGCCTAGTATCTTGACTAAGCTTCAATTGTCATGCCTTCTGTGCTGCACTGAACTTTTAAAATGAGGGCCATTGTCTTTTGTATGGTTCTTGAAGTCTGTACAGTCCAAATGATCTTATCTCTGTCACTCCATCATAGGACAGATAGAACTGTTCTTTTGTTTGATTATTTGTGTCACTGGAATCACTGTATGTAAATATTACTTTGTGAAATGTAATTTATTTTACCATTTTTTCAATAAAAATGACTTTTTATCAAAATAGAAACTTTGTTTCTTATTCTTAGTGGAAACTGAAAGGCAGAAGGTAAAGACTAGTTTGATCTAATTATTGAGCAGCAACAGAAATTCTGTGCTGAAAATGAAACAGAATCCAAATAAAGTAAATGGGCTAGCTAGCTATTGGCACAGATGTTAATGGTTAAAACAAAACAAAAAAAAGATTGCAAAGAAATTGAAAAGAAACTCCAGATTCAAGAATGGGGAGTAAAAATTGGCAGCTGATCAATGTACAGCTGTACCTCACTTAAAGAGCATAATGTGTTCCACAGGATTGCTCTTTAAGCGAAACACCATTGTAAGTGACCAACTGTGACTTCTTGGGGGGGGGGGGACTGAGAACCCCGATGTATTTGTTAAACAAGTTTTTGGTTGGTTTAATTTGTTAAGCAAAGCGAACATTCAGAGACAATTCTGCTCTTTAAGTGAGTTACTCTTTAGGCGAGTCGTTCTTTATGCAAGGTTTGATTGTAAGTTAGTGTTGAGTGAGGCACAGTGAGGCCAAATTCTTAGTTCATGTCTGTATGTGTATTCAAACTTAGAAATTGATATTGTAGAACTGGAAAAAAAGCAATTAAGAACAACCAAACCCATTCTGGTCATATATAAGTTGTTCTTCACATAACATATATTTTAACTACAAATAGTCATTGTAATACATATTAATGGATGTCAAACTGAATGGCTTTTGAGGGATTTTAGGCAAAATATAAACCTGTCAAAATGTCATAGAGACTATATATTACTTCCAGTGCCAGAAGCATGTCTGAAACACCCGTTGTTGGAGAATAACGTTGGATGGTGCTGTCAAAATCATATCCATTAACTTCTGATTGGTCATAAGAACAAAAATCTTGACCTAAAGAGGCTTTTGGTCTGATCTAGCTAAATTATTCTCAAGATATCTAATTTATATATAAGAAGCTATGTATGACTGTGTAGTTGAGCATCCTGTGTTTTCTGTAGGACTTCCATACATGGATGAAAGCAGCGAACATCTGAACTATTAGCATGTTCATGTCCCTGTAGAGCTCCTGCCAACCTAGCAGTTTGAAAGCAAGATTTTGCAAGTAGATAAATAGGGACCACTTTGGTGGGAAGGTAAACAGTGTTCCATGCACTCCAGTATCTAGTCATGCCTGCCACATGACCATGGAAATTTCTGCAGAAGCAGACAATGCTGGCTCTTCGGCTATGAAACATGAGCACTGAAACCTAGAGTCAGATACGACTGACTTTTGAGCAAGGGTGACCTTTACCTTTTCTGTAGAGAGACAGGAAGTAGTTTTTAAAGCAATATGCTCTATATGTTATTTTATTTGTTCTGAATCAAGAAATTGTATTGTTTCCTGTCTCTGCAGTGCAGAAGCAAGCTACAAACACCACTTTGCAGTATACGCAAAACTGAAATTGAAGCAACTATAATGTGGCTATTTTGACCTTAGCAAAAATGTAATTGCTAAATGCATTTTTAGCAGGAGGTTTATTTATTAATTTATTTGTAGAATTATAGACTGCCTTTCTCCCAGTGAAGGGATGCAAGGCAGTTTACAATTTTTAAATGCAAAATACAGTAAATTACTGATTTAAAAGCAAAGCACAATATGAATTAAACATCCATTAAATTTTAAAAAAACATTTAAGATTATCAAATCAAATTTTAAAAGTAGAAAATCAATGTATAGGATCAGTTAGGGTTATTAAAAACCCAACTAAAGAGGAAGGTCTCCGACTATCAGCAGAAGGTTAAAAGGGAAAGGGTATCTCATATCTATCAAACTTGCCCACAATGTAATGGGATCAAGAGAAGGGCCTCCTACAGGATTTGTAGGTGGAGATATGGTCCGTTAGATAGTGTAGATCAGGGGTGCCCAAGCTTTTGGGCCACGTGCTGGTCACGTGGCTCAGTGGACTGGTCATGTGGTTCCTCCCACCAGAAGCCTTGCAATCTGTTTCACTACAGGATGCCATTTTCTCTGCTTCAGCCAGGGATACTCAAAACTATGACCCATGGGCCAGATCCAGTCCTCAATGCCAATTCATCCAGCCCACACCGCCCTCGTTGCTCCCAGAAGAAGAAGTAAAATGTGCCCATATGGGTAGCGTGGGCTGGATGAATTGGTATTGGGGGCTGGATCCAACTCATGGGCCGTTGTTTGGGCACTCCAGTGTACACCCAAACCATATAAAGCTTTATAGGTGGCAACCAGCACTTTGAATTGGGCCTGGAATGGCCAAATCAGTTGTTGTAGCTCCCTATAACTAACCCCAATCAGCAGTCTGGCAGATGCATTTTGAACCAGCCAAAGACTCACACATGGTGTGTTACAGTAATCTAAGCAGGATGTAACTAAAACATTGTCACTGGAGCCAAATCAGACATCTCTGGGAACAAGTGGCACTGGTGCACCAGTTCTAGTTGTGCAAATGCACTCCTGGCAACTGCCAAAACCTGGCCATACAGACTCAAGAATGAGTACATCCAAGCTACAGACCTGAGTTTTCAGGGGGACTGTAACCCCATCCAGCACAGGTTGCAACCCTATTCCCTCATTTGCCCTTTGACTGACCAGGAGCACCTCGATATTGCTCAGGTTAAGCTTCAATATTTCCCTCTTTCATCTAGTCCACTACTGACACCAGTCACTGGTTTAAAACTGAGATAGGTCCCTTGGAATTCAATAGAAAGGAGAGAAAGAGAGAGTTGGAAGTCATTGGCTTCCTGTTGACACTGAACCCCAAAACTCCAGATAAACTGTCCCAATGGTTTCACAACTATGTTAAATTCCATAGGGGACAAAATAGAAAACTGAGGGATGCCAACAGATTGGACATCAAACAGGAGGCCCAAGCTGGTCATGTGGTTCCTCCCACCAGAAGCCTTGCAATCTGTTTCACTACAGGATGCCAAACAGGAGGCCCAAGCTTCTGAATTCTCCCATCTGGGAAAGACCAGAGCCACCATAAAGTCTCAGCCCACAGAGGATACCATGGTCAATGTATCAAAAACCACTGAGAAGTCCAGCAGAATGTACAGTATAAGAGTTTCCATGAAAACAGAAGGTTGCCCATAAATGTAACCAAGCTGTCTCTATTCCAAAGCAAGCCTGAAGCCAGATTGAACATTTAGCATACATAATGTGCTTCATCCAGGAATTATTGGAGCTGAGAAACTACCAAAAACTGCAGTAACATGCCCAGAAATTGAATATTTGAAACTGGCAAACAGTTGGCAAGTAAAATGGAATTTAAAATGCCCCTCCCCCAATAATGCTTATGTTAAACATTGCCCTGCTACAAGAAAGCATATTCACTTACTGTAGTCCCATGATGGCAAACCTTGGCACTCCAAGTGTTCTTGAACTTCAATTTCCAGAAGCCCATGCCAGCACTTCTGCTGATCAGAGCTTCTGGGAATTGAAGTTCAAGAACACCTGGAGTGCCAAGGTTCGCTATCACTGCCTTAACCCTTTGTCTGCTTTTATAAACCAGGGAGGGCAAATGCACATGTGGTGGCTTTCACCTCTCAAAGAATCCTGGCTGCAGCAATGACGTAGATCTATTATAACAGGACAAGCAGGGGGCAAAGTTACACCCACAGGATCTCACTATGAATTATGCATCCAAGTCAGAGCAGATCCAGAGCAACCTTGCCTGCAAAGTATCATGCAAATGGTTCACAGTGGGTTGCTAAGTGGTCAACATCTTGTCCTTTTAATGGGCATATGTTAAACTCTCCACTCCTCTTCACCACTTCAAACAACTTTAATAAATGACTGTGTAGATGCAATGGCAACAGAGAAGAATAAATTGTGTTTACAATTTTCTGCTAACCATGTCTGGATTTAGACACAATACTTCGACAGTAATTCATTTTCAACTTCTTTTTGCACAAGATTCTAATGTTTTCCATCATGAGCTTGATGCTTGTACCATCAAGATGTCATATCATATAGCAAGCATACTACAATGTTGTTTTTCTCTCAGATCCTGTTTCATATACAGTATGTAGAGTTTCTTGCTATTAACATCTATCCATATTCCATTGTGAAGTGGTGGACCCCAAAGGTAGCAAGGAGGATACTCTCTGTCTCTGCCCAGTGCCTCTTCCAGCAACTAAGACTGCCTTAGGTTGTCCCCATGCTGCTGTTAGGGGGAAAGCTCTCCACCTCTCCCACTGTTTTCTGCTCCAAGCCTGGATCGAGTCCTTGAAAAGGAAGGGCAAAGTTTGACTAGGGTTTAATGCACCTGCAGCTGACCTGAACAGATGCAGCTCTCTGTTTTCAGCAAGATGGATGGGAACCAGGTACTAGAATTTAGCACTCCACAACACCGCAGTGAATGTATTGGCACCAAAGCTGGCTTGAACAAACAAAAGAACATGTTACATACAGTACCTGTAACTGTAGTACTTCGAGTGGTTATCTGTTAATTCACACTGATGGATTTTGGAATCTTCCAGAGCTGTTTGAAAGAGAAAATGTTTGTTAAGATCACCCATCCCACCGCACATTCTCTGTGCATGTCAGATCTATCACTCGCCCTGGTTGGATCATCCTAATTGGTCTCCCATACCTGCAGAAGTCGTGAGTTATAATAAGACTAAATCCCATCAGGTTGTTATCTTGCCCTGACCATGAAACTACATCAGAGTTCTGCCACACTTAGAGTTGCCTTATGTCCTGATTTCCCGGGATTTTCCCGGGTTGAAACAGTCCCGGCTGGTTCAAGAAAAAACATGTAAAAATCCTGGAAACAAAGGGTTAATTTAATGGAGTTGCTATTGCTAGAGAGGGAAGACAGAAAGTGAAGATTTGTCTGTTGCAAAATAAGTCCCTTCCTGTTCTCCAGCTTTTCTCCTTCCAGAGGGAAATGGAGGCTCCATGGGCTGCATTGCCATTCCAGGCCCCTCCTTAGAACTTTCTTCCAATGGATCCTCATATGGGGTTTGTGGGTGAGTCTACTTCAACGGGTGTATGTGTGAAGGGGATGGGGTGACCTCAGGGGGAGGAAGGGTGGTTTAAAGAGTGGGCCAAGAAAATTTAAAAAGGTAAAGGTCACCCTTGCTCGAAAGTCAGTCGTATCCAACTCTAGGATTCAGTGCTCATCTCTGCTTCATAGCTGAAGAGCCAGTGCTGTCTGCATCTGCAGATGTTTCCATTGTCATGACTAGACACTGGAGTGCATGGAATGCTGTTTACCTTTCCACCAAAGTGGTCACTATTTATCTACAGTACTTGCAGTTTCTTGCTTTCAAACTGCTAGGTTGGCGGGAGCTGGGGCAGAGATGGGAAAAGAAATAAAAATAGAACCATCAAGAATCATCTTTTGCAAGAAGAATCATATGGGAAACAACCTCTTGACTACAGCTTTTTTTAAACTGCCCACCCTGGACGGAGATTCTGTGGGGTCTTAGAGCTGCAGTCTCTGTGACACATGCACAGTTTGAAGAATACAATGATAACACATGGCTGTCCTGGTTTGGTGGGAGAGAATTATGGCAACCCTAGCCACACTCAGATCACCATCATTCTGGGCAGTAAAGAAAATTAGGTACAGAATGTTCCCTGTAGTGTGAGTGGGGACAAAAAACACTTGGGATAGACTCATGGTTGTCATGGAGTACATGAGGTCCTGAGCTGCTCCTAGTAAAGTCACCTTGACATGGATGTTGAGGTCCTCTAGTGCTATAAGCAACTGTGTCTAAAAGAGATTGAAGTCCTTTGCTTTCTTAAAAATCACCTATTGGTTAAATCACTTTGTTGTTAGTGATTAACTGAGCTTAAATTTGTATCACTTTGCTCTCAGCAAGTAATAGTATGCAAAACAGCCTTTACCTTTATCCTAATGGCTTTCCAAGGATTCATACCTGCACAGATTACATCCCTTGGTAAAGTAGTTTCTGGGTGTATAAGGAAACAGTGCTTTCTAATGATGGCTAAGAGGAAGTCACTGCTTTTGTGTGGGCTGGATATTAATCTTTGTTGATAGCGGCAAGACAATTTATATAAGTAGCTATACTGCCAGATCTAATAATTGTTAAAGGGTTTCTGCCAAAAAAGTAATGTTAGACTCTTAGATTAGGACAAAGGATAGCTTTTTTTATTTATCATGAAGACCTCAAGGTGATCATGCATTAATCATAATGACCAACCTTCCTTTTCTTCACAACCATGTACAGAATTGTCCATTCTATGTGTGGTTCCTCTTTCCACACTGATTGTCTACTTTGTATTTACAAACAGGGGCCTGCTTCTTGGTATCCTATCCCATCCTAGGTTTCTTCAATAAAGTTGGAGAGGGTGGGGAAAGATCGATGCCATGGAGCAGAAAGCAAGATTGGGCAAACAGTAAAGGAAAAGAAATATTTTTTTCCATATTCTGTCTTTCTTCCAATCAGCTCTCGGAAGCAGTAATGGCATATGACCTCCCCTCTTTGTCCTGAGCATGTAGAGTTCAAGATCACTGAGTAAGTTTAATGGCACAGAGTGATCTAGAATATGATCTCCTTGAGACATCTTGAATCTCCTTGAAGCATTACAAAGTGTACTAATAAATGTGGAATGGAAGCTGGACATGGAGATATTCAAGGTCTTGCCCCCTTCTCTTCCTCTTCTCTCTAACTGCATAGGAAGTCCTGAAAAGGAAATTTATCAAATTCTGTTGAATGTGTTACACAATTCCACATAATTGGATGTCCTGGCTTATTAGTACATCCAGTTTGGTGAAAAACTGTTATTGACCAGAATACTATGGAAGTTCATGTACTTACTGTAGCTAATTGTGATGAATTGATAACATAACAGGGCACATATTGGGTCCATAGCATGGCACATGCTAAAGTATGTTGCAGAGTCATGTGTCATAGCCCCAACCTCCCCAGAGGTGGCAGGGGTGCCGGAGAGCCCGAAAGGGGAGTTGGGGGTTGGGAAGTTTTATTTTCCCATTTTAGGCTCTCCAGCACCCCTGCCACCTCCGGGGAGGTCAGGGGACTCAATCTACACTGTTTCTGAAGTTCCCTGACCTCCCCGGCTGCTGCAGTAAGCCAAAATGCCAGGATTTGAATCCTGGCATTTTGGCTTACTGCAGCGGCCAGGGAGGTCAAGGAACATCAGGAACAGCGTGGATCAGTTCCCCCGACCTTCCCGGAGGTGGCAGGGGCAGCGGGGAGCCCAAAATGGGTGAAAAATGGAAGGGGTTTTTTTTTTGCCTATTTTGGGCTCTCCAGCACCCCTGTCACCTCTGGGGAGGTTGGGGGACCTGATCTGAGCTGTTCCCAACCTCCCCAGACCTCCCCAGGTGCTGTGATTGCAGCATGCAATTGGCACTTGGGTTGGTGGGGGGTTGAACAGGCGCACACCCGGTTTAACCCCCAACCCATGCTGTGATCTGCCTGCCTCTTTGGAAAGGGTAGTGGGGATTCCATGAGTGAAATCCCCACTGCCCTTTCCAAAGAGGCAGGCAGATCATTCCCCCTGTTCCCTTTCCTCTTCAGAAAGGGAACAGGGCTTTTTTAAAACATTGTGCGATCAATGCATCGCACAGTGTTAATAACCGGATAAGATGAAACTGGTGGATCCAGCCCATGGGCTAAAGTGACTGCCCCCTTATCCATGTGACCAGCCCGTGGCCCAAAATGTTTGGCCACCCTGGTGTAGATAAATCACCCGGGGAGCATTACCTCTTGTCTAAAGCTATTAACTCAGCTATACAAGTTACATGAATCTTCCCCCCATCTCCAAAATGTCATACATTCATGTCCAGGTTTAATTCCTTTAGATTTTCCCAACACAAATTCAATAAATTCTCCCCAAGTGTCAACAAACTCTTTTTTTAATTATACCTTTTTTCACTTTTATTTCACATGTCAGTTTATCATTAATTACCATATTCCACATTTCTTTATACCATTCCTCCAATCCTAAGTATCTATATGTTTTCCAATTTTTAGCTATAAACATTTTGTTGCTGTCATCATTCATTATCATAATAGTATATTTCTTGAATTTTTCCACATTTAGGCCTTCCAACTCGTTAAGCAAGGTGATCCTAGGACACATTCATATTTTACTTGACAATATTTTACTTCTTCAAAAACATGAATCCAAGTTTTATTCATCACTTTGTACTCCCACCATAATAAAAGTTTGTCCCAGGATATTCACTTCATCTCCAGCCATCTTTGTTATAGCTAGAATCATAATGATTTACTTGGATTTTGTACAAGCTACATAACTTCCCCCTTACTATAAAATACAGTTATACTTAAATTAAAAACAATCCAATATTTTGTTGAAAACTACATTATCCCGGTGGTAATGTACAGCTGTGAGAGCTGGACCATAAGGAAAGCAGAGTGCAGAAGAATAGATGCCTTTGAAATGTGGTGTTGAAGAAGAGTTTTGAGAGTACTCTGGACAGCGAGGAGAACAAATAGGTTGATCTTAGAAGAAATCAACAATGACTGCTCCCTAGAGGGTCAAACAGTAAAGATGAAGCTAAAGTAACTTGGACATCAAATGAGAAGAGAGGATTCACTTGAGAAAGCCTTGATGCTGGGAAAGGTGGGGAGTAAAAGAAGAAGGGGTGGCAGAAAATGAGATGGCTGCATGGTATTGTAGACGCAATGGGCATAGAGCTGGGCAGGTGGAGGACAGAAATGCCTGGCAGGCAACAGTCCATGGGATCGCAAACGGTCGGAATTGACTATGCAACTGAACAACAGAAACGTTACCCACTTTCTTAAACAGACTTGGGGTTAAAAACAGGTAATGAGATTTAAAAATTGAAAGTCAGAGAAGCACCAAAACAGATTAAGAAAAAAAAACAGGGGAAATGGAGAAAAAGTGGTCCTTTAGATATAAATGTATTTTTATTTCTTGATGTATTTCAAGTGGAATGTGGTAATGGAAAATATTAACAAGTAAAGTAAGGGGTTAGATCTGCTCACTTTTCAAGAATAATGTTTTGTTTCATATTTCCAGACTCTCATCAACCCAAACCAGTATAACATAACTGCTCAAACAAACTACATTCAACTCAAGTATGAAAGATACCACCTTAAGACAGTCTGTGCTAGTGTCTGAAATGTGTTGATATTTTATTTAGACAGCCGGAAGTTTTCATTTTCCAGAAGTATTTCATCCTTATTTATTCCAATAAGCTAAAGTCTTAAAATGCAATGCAATCTTATTTATTTATTTATTTTGAAATATTTAAGTCCACTAAAGAAATTAGTTATAATGCACAAAAAGCTCGCACTCATACATTGGTTAATTTTTAAAGCTAGCACTATAATTTTGTTTTTGTTTTGTTGTCAAGTATCTGTGACATGTGGACTGTGGTGGCTTAGTGGATAAGACTCTGAACTTCAGGAGTGGAAGGTCAGCAGGTCAGCAATTTGAGACTGTGCAATGGAGTGAGTTCCTTTTGCCTGCCCCAGCTCCTGCCAACCTAGCAGTTTGAAAGCAAGAAATTGCAAGTGGATAAATAGGTAGCACTTTGGTGGGAAGCTAACAGTGTTCCATTCACTCCCATATCTACCTAGTTGTGCCTGCCACATTACCATAGAAAAGTCTGTAGATGCAGACAATGCGGGCTCTTTGTATGTAAATAGAGATGAGGACCACCAACTAGAGTCAGATAAAACTGGCTTTCAATCAAGAGAGACTTTTACCTTTACCTATTTATTTATTTAGTGTATGGCAGCCTTTACCTATTTGTGACACAGCTTCCTATTTTGAGGGCAACCTGTGTTCTCAGAATCAAGTCTCAGTGGCATTTATTCCCAGGCAAAATATAACAGGATTGCAGATTAAATTTCCTCTGAAGTGTGGCCAATATATAAATATAAGTCATTTTTATTTAACAATCTATACTTATTTTACTTAATATTCTGCAATTATTATTTCCTCTACTCACCCCACAAGAAGCTTACATGTAAGGAGCATGAACATCTTGGTGTTTCAAGATGAACAACCTTAGGTGTTCAAGGTGGTCTTTTACCAGGAAAGCATAGAAGGGCAGATTGGTCCACTCATGCATTCATATAAGCACAACCAAATACAGGCAGGATAATAGTTCAAATGTCCGTGTGTATACTTCCAGAAATGTAAATCAAGAGAGTTATCACTCCTCTTGACACACAACAGTTAGATTACCACTGGTAGTATGCTATGAATCACCACAAGAGGCATAAGTGTTAGTACTTGTTTACAAAGATAACACCATGCTGATGGCATACTTACAATATATTATGTACAACCAAATACCATCAACGTGGTGTCATCTCTTTCACTGTGGTAAATAACTACTAAACCCTCATGGTGTCTCATGGTGATTCATAGCAAACCACCAGTAGTAATCTTGATACTGTGTGTCAGAAGTAACTTCTTTGGTTTAATCTCTTCGAAGCATATATATGCACATGTATTTATGTGCTCATATTTGGTGGGCTTTACAGGCAGTGATGAGCAGCAACAGGTTCGCAGCAGTTCGCCAGAACTGGTAGTAACTTTTCCCAGTGTCCCGGAGAACCGGTAGTGGCTTTTGGGGGGAACCACCTCAGAGGCTTACCTTTTCGCCGGTTCCCCCACTGCGCATGCGCACCAAGAGCTTGGTGTGCATGCACACCTACAGCGCTTGGCGTGCACGCGTGGCCTCCTTGCTGTCCTCCCAAGTGGGGAGGAGGAAGAGAAGCTGCTAGGCTGAAGCTCCCTATAGCCTGCTCCCCAGGGCAAGTGACTCACCTTTGGGTGTGGGGTGTGGGTGTGCATTTTAATGTGTATTTAATGTGTATTGATTTTAATGTGTATTTTTATGTGTTTTATGTGTATTTAATTTGTATTTTTATGTGTTCTTAGGTCTATATAATGTGTATTTAATGTGTATTTATTTTTAATGTCTATTTTATGTGTTTTTTGTTGTTGTTGTTCAGTCGCACAGTCGATTCCGACCCTCTGCGACCCCATGGACCACTGTCCTCCAGGTACTCCTGTCCTCCACCATCCCCCTCAACTCGCTCAGCTCTGCGCCCATTATCTCCACAATACCATCTAGCCATCTCATCTTGGGCCGTCCCCTTCTTCTTTTGCCCTCTACCCTTCCAAGCATCAAGGCTTTCTCAAGTGAATCCTCTCTTCTCATTTGATGTCCAAAGTATTTTAGCTTCATCTTTATTATTTGACATTCTAAGGAGCAGTCAGGCTTGATTTCTTCTAAGATTGACCCATTTGTTCTCCTCGCTGTCCAGGGTACTCTCAAAACTCTCCTCCAACACCACATCTCAAAGGCGTCTATTTTTCTGCGCTCCGCTTTCCTAATGGTCCAGCTCTCACAACCATACATTGCCACAGGAAATACCATTGCCCTGACTATGCGAATCTTTGTTTGCAATTTAATGTCTCTACTTTTCACTATGTTCCCCAGGTTTCTCATCGCTTGCCTCCCGAGAATCAGTCGCCTTTTTATTTCATGGCTGCAATCCCCATCTGCAGTGAGCTTTGATCCTAGGAAAGTAAAATCTGTAACTGCCTCTACTTCTTCCCCATCTATTTTCCATGGACTGATAGGGCCTGTTGCCATGATCTTGGTTTTCTTGATATTTAGTCTCAAGCCAGCTTTTTCACTCTCTTCTTTTAACCTAATCAGGAGCTTCTTTAGGTCCTCCTCACTTTCCGCCATTAGGGTGGTATCATCTGCATATCTCAAGTTGTTGATGTTTCTCCCAGCAATTTTGATCCCAAATTGTGATTCCTCCATTCCTGCATTGCGCATTATGTGTTCTGTGTATAAGTTGAATAAGCAGGGTGACAAAATGCAGCCTTGTCTTACTCCTTTTCCTATTCCAAACCACTCCGTCATTCCATTTTCTGTCCTAACTGTTGCCTGTTGATTAATGTACAGATTTCTCATGAGGCCTATAAGGTGTTCCGGAATTCCCATCTCTTTAATTACTTGCCACATTTTGTTGTGGTCGACACAGTCAAAAGCCTTAGTGTAATCAATGAAACAGAAGTAGACTTGTTTCTGATATTCCTTTGTTTTTTCCATGATCCATCTTATGTTGGCGATGTGGTCTCTAGTCCCCCTGCCTCTTCTGAAACCCGCCTGCACTTCTGGTAATTATGTGTTTTATTGGTACTTAATTTGTATTTTTGTGTTTTTATGTCTATTTAATGTGTATTTATTTTAATATGTATTTTATGTGTATTTTTATGTCTATTTAATTTGTATTTTTATGTGTACTTATTTTTATGGGTTTTTTACATTGGCTCCACCCATATCATTAGCTCTGTCCATGACATCATGACTTTGGCTCCGCCCATGACATCATGATGTTTGCTCTGCCCATGATGTTGGCTCTGCCCACAATGTGGTAGTAAAATTTTTGGCTGCCCACCACTGTTTACAGGCATCTATGAGAAGGAAGTCTGTCTGTCCTATTTATGACCAAAGAACCATCATGTGAAACAACAACTGCTGCTACTAACTGGTCCTTTCATTGTTGCTGTTGCTGTTGAGTCGTACAGTCGATTCCGACCCTTTGCAACCCCATGGACCATTGCCCTCCAGGCACCCCTGTCCTGCACCATCTTCCTTAACCCACCCAGCTCTGTGCCCATTGCATCTACAATGGCATCAATCCATCTCATTTTCTGCCACCCCATCATCTGTTGCCCTCCACTTTTCCCAGCATCAAGGCTTTCTCAAGTGAATCTTCTCTTCTCATTTGATGTCCAAAGTATTTTAGCTTCACCTTTACTATTTGACCTTCTAAGGAGCAGTCAGGGTTGATTTCTTCTAAGATCAGCCTATTTGTTCTCACTGTCCAGGGTCCTCTCAAAACTCTCCTCCAACATTGCAAAGGCATGTATTCTTCTGCACTCAGCTTTCCTTATGGTCCAGCTCTCACAACCATACATTACCACCGGGAATACCATTTCTTTGACTATGTGAATTTTTGTTTGCAAGGTGATGTCTCTACTTTTCACTATGTTCCCCAGGTTTCTCATAGCTTGTCTCCCAAAAATCAGTCACCTTTTTATTTCTTGGCTGCAATCACTATCTGCAGTGATCTTTGATTCTAAGAAAGTAAAATCTGTCACTGTTTCTACTTCTTCCCCATCTATTTTCCAGGGAGTGATTGGCCCTGTTGCTCCTACTATGAGTGAATGCAAGTGGTGTAGCACCAGTCAGAGAACAACTGCCTGAAAGTGGAGTTGTAGAGGGAAAAACTGACAAATCCCAATAGGGAAGGGTGTTTCTGAAAAATATTAAGAAAGGTATAGCTACAAGCTTAATCACAGGCTGAACAAAACCTCAGATATAAAGCTAAACCTTATGCAAGGAAGGGTTTTAGTAACCACCGCAAAGTTAAATGGACCCAAAGGAACTACCATACCGTATTTGCTGGCGTACAAAACGACTGGGCATATAAGACGACCCCCCAACATTTCCACTCAAAATATAGAGTTTGTTATATACTCACTGTATAAGACTACCCTCTCTTCTGCACACCTTCCACACACCAAATAAAACATAAAAGAACATCAGATTTGATTCCAACATGTTAATTTATATTCAAATGCTTATGACATGCAGAAAAACTGTCACAAGGCTGTATGTTATCAAACATGTACAGTAAACATAAAACAGTGCAAGTTTATTAAACGTAATTCACCAAAGGCAATTCACTAAAGCTGAATGGAACAATAAACCTATGGGAGCTGCCATGCTGTTTGTTTTCTAATCTGTTAACCAAACTGGAACTGTCAATGATAGAAGGAAGATAACAAATAGAGGGAGAGAGCAAGTGCCAGGCAAGTCCCTAGCAAGTTTGCTGGCGTGACAGTTTCCCTTTAAAAGCCTTCAAACTCCTGTTCGTCATCTGATATTAAAAGTTGTTATCTGATCCATCCCATAGGACCTTAACATGATTCGATGCAATTCTCCTCCCCAGATTGCTTAACGTTATGGGAGGTAAACGTTATCTGAGGTAAACGTTATCTGAGGTAAATGTTATCCAAGGTAAACGTTAACCGAGGTATTACTGTATTTTATTCAACTGAAGTGCACCCGGCGTACAAGACGCCCCCTTCCACCACTTGGAGGCATGTTTTTCAGGGGTAAAAAGTTGTCTTATACCCCAGCATATACAGTAGGTTGTTTGCTGACAAAAAGTCATTTTAAATAAAGTTTTTCCTTGAACATTTTAATTTAATTTTTGTAGCACACAGAATAGCTCCCCCCCCCCCAATTGTTGCTCATTTATGTTCTAAACTGGAATGGGATTGTTGCTTTTACACCTTATGCGCAACCCCAGAAAAGTCAAATAAAGCTCCTTGTGAAATAATAAAGCCAGAGGGTGTTTATGTTCTTACCACAAAAAAGGAAGCTTTGCTTAGCTTCATTTCATAAGCTAAGAAAAAGTAGCCTTACACAGGCCAATCTAAGGAAACAGAGAAAACTAGCAACACAGCCTCTTACTTTATTTGCTCTGCCACACAAGTCCTTAACCAAAGAGGATGGTGGAAATTATGTTTGGGATTTTTTTCAGGTTAAAATATGAAATGGGCAGGCTATAACCCCTATTCACTTATGCTTTAAGGGTGGTAGAGGCCCCTCACAGAGAACACCGTGCTAGCCTGCCTCTTCTTTAACGATCTCTCTAATAGTACAAACTGCCTAAATGCCAAAGCTAAAGTTAGTATGAGGAACAACAGCATCAGGAAACTCACAAACTAAAAATGGGGAACTCAACCATCCATACTACATGCATCAGCTTTGGCCCTGAGCATTTCTGTGGCAGAGTATGTTGCTCCAGTACTGAGCGCATCTGGACACACAAAATAAGTTGAAATTGTTGTTAATGAATTAATATGCATAGTGACAGGATACCTAAAATCTAAACCAGTTGAGAAAATATATCCTCTTGTTGGTGTAACATATAAAGCCTGTTTGTGTATCATGTAACACATGAAGCCTGTTTGGGTATCAGGAAAAATGGTTGAACTGGTGAGAGGAAGGAGATAAAGGCCTATCTAAAGTGTAGTAGAGGGAATTGGTTTGGTTAATCCTTTATCACCAGGTGAAAGGAGGCTTTGTAAATATAGCAAAAGTAGCCTTGAGACAGAGCATAGTAAACTGGAAGCCTCAAGGTGTAGAATATTATTGGCATTGATTAATTCAAGCAAACTGGGTTTTAAGTTAGCAAAAAGGAGGGGGGGGTTTCAGTTAGTTGGAGTTTGGATCTGGAGAGGAAAGGTAACCATGCTTAAAATGGACTAGAAATCTATGCAAAATGACTGTTTAGTTAGACTTTGTTATTTTATTGGGGAAGGAACCCTTGATAGGCTCTAATATATTTTGGGTTAGTCATTTTTACTACCCTACATAGCAATGGTATTCTTGGTGGTAATGTATGGTTGTGAGAGCTGGACCATAAGAAAAGCTGAGCGCAGAAGAATAGATGCCTTTGAAATGTGGTGTTGGAGAAGAGTTTTGAGAGTACCCTGGACAACAATGCAGTGATGTAGCATGTGGGGCGGGGCAGCACACCCTGGGCAGCCTGCCCCGGGTGGCACTTTTTGGGGGTGGCAAAATTTCACAATAAATAGGACTTTGCTGTATCCCCAGACTTCCTAGCGGCCAGGGCAAAAAGGCCACTGCGGGGACAGGCGCCAGGAACCTCTGCCACTGCTGGCATCTTGGGCCCCACCCAGGGGGCGGCAAATTTGGCCTACACCCCAGGCGGCTGAAACCCATGCTATGCCACTACAGCAAGGAGAACAAATAGGTCGGCCTTAGAAGAAATCAACCCTGACTGCTCATTAGAAGGTCAAATAGTAAAGATGAAGCTAAAGTACTTTGGACATCAAATAAGAAGAGAGGATTCACTTGAGAAAGCCTTGATGCTGAGAAAGGTAGAGGGCAAAAGAAGAAGGGGGTGGCAGAAAATGAGATGGCTGGATGGTATTGTAGATGCAATGGGCATAGAGCTGGGCAGGTTAAGGAGGATGGTGGAGGACAGAAGTCCTGGAGGAGAATGGTCCATAGGGTCGCAAAGGGTTGGAATTGACTGTGCAACTGAACAACAACAACAAAATATTTCTAATGAATTAAATATTTTACATCAAGTGTGCTTATTGAAGAAAGTGGAGGACTTGAGTGTTGCCATGCTTTTTTTAAAGTATTTTTATTAGAGTTTAACAAACAACAAGGGGAAAAAAGTATTAAAAAGAGAAAAAACTGAAAACAATTACAAATCACATCTTTACAGTACTCAAAATAAAAAGAAAATACAAAGCAATATAGCCTATGTTGCCTAGATTTTTTAAGAACCAGACACATCGCTCCATTTTAATTGTTTAATAAAGTATCAATAAAATATCATTACACACACGAGCCCAAGGTTAGGAGATAAAGGGGGGGGGGGAACCAACGCTTATAAAACATACCAATACAAGATCAATATAACCTCTACAAGGGGGCTTGATTAAAAGGGGAACAAAATAAAAATTTATAAGGCTTAATGTAAAATCACCAGAAAACCCTTGCAAGGGAAACGTGATTAAAAGAGAAGTCCCGTCCATCACGTACGTAATATGGGCAATTACTGTGGATTAAGAACTGTTAATTAAAAGTTGGTCTCTCCCCCCAAGGGTTCCCTGAGTCACTCAGTCAAGAGTTGGTTGAAATCCATGACTTAATCATTCTCTTTGTTTCCATTTCTTAAGATAACCCGGCTTTACAGTAAAGCAATTTCCAAGCCAGAAAAAGCAAAGAACAGCTTAGCGGAGCTTTCACCCCAGGCTGACACCAGAAGCCTCCTGCCTCCTAACGCCATTGGAGGACACCATCCGAAAGTCGTTCCTGATTGGATAAAACGCGCCAGGCTGTTCATTCACTATACAGCCTTTTGATCCATTCATAAAGAGGACTGGATACATTGTTTCACCTTGTAAATATTTCCTAACCCCAAAAATGACACCTTGTAACAGATTAAGACCGCCTGAGGCGATCGCTTCCTCCAGAAACAATGGATAGCTCGCTGCCTTTACCATCGCCCATGTGTACCTTCGGAAATTGCTTTGTACCATCAAACTACATGTAATCAAGAAATGTAAAGACTCATTTAATTGCCCCAGTTTCAGTAAACAATGTTTGTATCTGCCTATACTTGATTGTCGACCAGTGTAAATGTATAAAAATGTTGAGGAGTGGGAGGGATTTTAGTTCATTCACAGAATAGCGTGGATGAGTTCACGAGGGTGGTTTTCTTCAAAACGGGTGAGGTAGAGATTTCTAGTTTATAGCCTGGCCACTGTAAATTAGAACCCTTTTTTAAATACCAATAAACCAATGTTGTTTTGATCAAAATCTTGCCTCATTTTTGAGTTCCTAGGGCACAATATTTCACTGCCAGGGCACGAACCAAGTACCTAAAAATTCAGGTAACAGCATAATACAAAAACATAATAATTCTATTATTTTCAATGCAATCAATGTCTTAACCATACTGTTTATATACATATACAGTATATACTTTCACATTTTGTATCCAGGATGGTATTACAACTTTAAAAAAAAAAAAAAAAAAACATAATACATATATCACCCACATGCGCTAAGGTCCTTGGGTCTGCCAGCCATCCCTTTACAACTCAGTCATTCTGCCAAAAGTACATTATATTCGGTGCAGGTTTGTCCCCTTTATTTTCCCTCAATGTATATTGCAAGAAAGGTTTCCAAATGTCCCAAAATCTATTTTGTTTTATTAAGCCTCTTTTTATGTTCAATTCCCATGTAAGTTTTTCATTAAGTGCCATATCCCAAACGTCGGTATACCATTTACTAAGTTCTAAGTTCATGGCATGCTTTTTGAGAAAGACATTTGCTACCATATTTCTTTGTTCTCTCATGAAGATAGACTTCCCAAGTCCTGGTTGTTTAATACACTTTGGGCAAGTTAATACTTGTTAAACCAGGGGTTCTCAACCTGCAGCCCATGGGCCAGATGTAGCCCACGGCACCATTTTATGTGCCCCCCCACCTCCACCACACTTGGAAGTGCCATGTGGTGGAGAAAAGACAAAATGACTGTCAGGCCCCTGAAGCTGTCTGAGGGAGCATGACCCGGCCCCCAGTTTTAAAAGGTTGAGAACTTAAACAGTGAGAGACCCAGGGTGGAGGGTCCTGTCTCAGTGGGTACTTTGTCAGGTAAAGTTGGGTAGAACCTGAACAGTATCCTTGCAGTTGGCATCATTCAACTTAAGATAGGAAGAGAAATAGCAGAGGTCACTGAGAGAACTAAGCAAGTTTATGACCCTCAACATCCTCTGAATATATATGTGCCTTATATATGCCAACTTAGATCCAGAAAGAATTCTTGGGCAAGAACAAACATTATTGAGGGTATGAAAGAGCAAAACCAAAATTAGAAGATGGAAGAAGGAGCTCACTGGACAAGGAACAGGAGGATTTAACTGAGGAACTCAATCTCCCCTGTGTAACTTGTAGGACCCTGAATAGACTAAGTGTTGGAGTCCCTAAATGCAAGACCAATATTCTCAAGTGGGGGTTGCTGAAAGACAACAACATGCTGTGTGATTGTGGAGAGATCAGCTCATATACTGGTCTGCCAATTACTACCAGAAACACACATTGATGGAGACTTAAGTTTGACCAACGACAAAACCAAGAAAGTGTCTTCATTTTGGCAGTCCAAAATTTGATCTAGAAACAAAAGAAAAAGAATGGTGCAAACACAACTGATTGGAAGGGGGAGGCTGCTGCTTATGGGCAGCTTTGCCATGTGAACTAGACACCACATATGTCTGTGAGCACATGCATGATGCTTCAATCTGACATACATGGTATAGTCACCTGCCTAATTTATATGTGAATGTGGTGGACAACCATTCATACTCTCACACATCCATTCACTTTTTCTTCCCACTGACCTTAATAAGAGCAAGGTTATAACTTAGCTCCAGACCCTGCCAATAATAGCTGTAATGCAGGCATTTGTCCACAGAATTAAAGAGCTAAAGTAGGGAAGATAGCTAGCATTGCGTCCTCACCCCAGAAACTTTCCCAAAAACTCAACTGATGCTTTCAGTTGTAAAATCTTTGACTCAACATAATCCAGCCTCACACACAAGTTGTTGATGAACATGGGAATTTATCTTATTCCATTAACCCATCTAGCTCAAGCATTTTCTCTGAGGCCCAAGTAGGAATATTTTCTTTGCTCTGTCTGGATATAGGGCAGTGACATCCAACTTTTTCATGACAAGTGTTCTTGGACTTCAATTCCCAGAAGCCCAAATCAGCACTCCTGCTGATCAGGGCATCTGGGAATTGAAGTTCAAGAACATCTGGAGTGCCAAGGTTCACCATCACTACAGTCTTCTGTTTTAAATCCATGTGCTCTACCCTAAGGTTCTACCCCTTGTGGGAAAACAAGTATGCATTTCAGATGGGATGGATTGGAAGAGATTCACAACAGTCCCATGAACCCTTTTATTGAAAGTGCCAGGCTGACACATAATATCTCGTTCTAAGTCATAAAACATGGGTCTGTCATTCTGGGAGGGGAAAGTTTTAATAGAATGTTAAACCCTATCTTTTGTTCTTGCTATAAGAAACATTTAAAATAAACAGATTCATAATTTGAGACACTTTTTGTGCTATCCTTTGGCCAAGGCAAAGAGACTGAACCGGAAGAGAGAGACTGCCATGGATGTGCGGTTTTAATCTATTTTCCCTGAACTGTTTCAAATATATTTAGTTTGGAAAGAGAACAAAATCAATCCTTTATTATTTTGTCAACAGGTCAATCCTGTCTTTGGCTGTGCAGGATTCCACAGTGCATCAACTATGACAACCATAGTCCAGCCACCAGTGAATGTGTGTGCACACAAATACACACACACCAGATGAAAGAAGTACGCACATCCTTCTATGATGGCAATAGAATTCCTCTCCCCAGTTAAGTTATTGGTTCCCCTTTGCTTCACTGGTTTTCCTCTAGCCCAGTAGCCTGCAAGCTTCCAAGCCTGGCAATTATAGCCAGTTTTTGTTTTTTAAATTTGACATATCTGGAGAGTACCAGGCTTGGGGAAGTACCATTAGTGGTACTGAATCTCTGTCACCGTTTATCCTTGTAGGATAGCTTAGCTGGCTTCAACTATCACCTGCATAAACAAGTCCTTGGCTCAAAATCAACAGATCAACAAATAAGAGATTCTGAATTCTCACAATGTGTGGTCATTAGGGTAGCTGTTTACTGACAACACAAGGACCTTGAGAGGGAAAACAAAGGGTAGAGACAAGGCAGGAGGGACAAAGTGGGCTTTGTAACGAGACCTATGTGAAGAGGAGCTTCTTTCTCCATGTAGCAATCCTGATAAAAGACAAGGTGACGTGCACTTCAAAAATTCCCCTTGTGAGGGATAGTGGTTGTGGTTTGAGCTACATGCCACAAAGCCTTGTGGACAAAGTAAATGTTGTGTTGAAATCTTCCTCCCACAAGGCTAAACTTAACTTTTTCTATCTCAGTTATTGTGTATAATACAGTATCTCCAAAGACTCTTTCTTCCAGTAAGCCCAAGTGTATCATTTTTCCAGCAAAAAAAACACATTCTGGTTTCTCAGATCTATTATCTTGCAAAACACATTGTGTGACTTCACATGAGGCTGTTCACACCCATTGCCTTCTCCCATTCGCTAAAAGGGGTTCCAGGTACCCAGCATGTTGAAGGCAAAAATACTAATTACACTGTGAGCCACCCCAAAAGTGCACTGAGTTCTATGAAGCAGTACAGTATACAGTGGTACCTCGCTTAAAGAGCATAACGCATTCCACGAGAGATTGCTCTTTAAGCGAGTTTGCTCTTTAAGCGAAACACCATTGTAAATGACCCATTGTGACTTCTGGTGGTGGAGATTGCGAACCCCGATTTATTTGTTAAGCGAGTTTTTGATTGGTTTTATTTGTTAAGTGAAGTGACCATTCAGAGAAAATTCTGCTCTTTAAGCGAAATGCTCTTTATGCGAGGTTTGACTGTATAAGTGTAATTGCTATTGCTACCAAGCACAATGGACACAAACTAACACTTTTAGACTTCAAATACCCTACTTTTATGAGACCATTAGTATTAAATGTTCATGCTTATTAACAGAAAAAGTAACAATATTGGGGAAACTTTCAAATAAAGAGCTCTGTATAGCCACATATTCAGTGGTTCACAGTTATTTAAAATCTAAACACAAGGCAATATTTAACATTAAGCATTAGAAATCTGACTAGCCAAGAATTTCCCTGTCTTCTGAGACTGAATTTTCCTTCATGCTTTGCCATCCCCACCTCCCACCACCCCCAAGCATTGCAAAAGAGAACCCTCCCCCCTTATGACACACACTAGAACACACAAATTTTTTGAGCCTTTTCTATTTTAAAAAAAAATTAGAGAATGAAGACATGCTTATGGAGTCTTCTCAGGTATGACTTGAGGGTTGATCAAATGCTGCCTGCTTTTTGCTCCACCGCATATATTATGGGCTGGCTGTTGATGACAGGCAGTAGCAGTGCTGAGAAGTATGTGGTAGCCTTAATTTAATTACTCATGATGTCCAGATGTAGCATTTCTCTAGGTTGACTGTGAAAATTTAAAACTGCAGGAAGCTCATAGAAGCCTCTTCCTCCTGATAAGATAACCCAAAACTTGTTGCAAAGTTTTGAATTTCTGGTAAAAATTTCCTTTAGCTGCACAGTAGAAGTATAAAGACACAGAGAGGAGAATCATTACAGTCTCCCATAGTCCACCCCTTTCTCAATAACTGTCACTCAAAGTCTCAGTAACTCCTCTGGGATATTTGTGGGAAAAGGAATACAAAATACTTTTTTTATTCGTTATTGGCTATATGCATGCTGCTTTCTTTACTGCATGCATGCTAGCAACCAACCAAACAGATCAACAGCAACAAACAACTGACACCGACAAAAGAGAGGGGAGGAACAGAGAGCAGAGATAAACAGAGTTCTCTTTGAATTAAGAGGATGGTGGGAAAGATTTATTAGTGTGTGATAAACTAATCCCATCCCAGAAAAGCCCTTGCCAATCTTTTTATCTATAGGCAGCATGTGAAGTTGTAATAAAATTCCAACAACATATTCATACCTTGCCTTAAGTAATAACATCGAGGCACCAGTTCTATACAGGATGTGAAGTCCCACATTGAATTCAATATATGATTTATTTCTCAACTGTCATTCATAGGATTGTGCTATAAAAATGTGAGAAAACCTCTTGCCTCAGACTAAAGTTTTATCTAATCTAGCAGTTTGTTCACATAGGGGCCCGGCACTGCATTTAACTGGCTATTGCGGGTCTGCAGTCGCTCAAGTGGTTAAGACACTGACTGGGAGGCAGAAGGTCAGCAGTTCAAAACCTGAGTACTGCATGATGGAATGAGTGCCTGTCTCTGTCCCAGCTCCTGCCAACATAGCAGTTCAAAAGCAAGAAATTGCAAGTAGATAAATAGGTACCACTTTGGTGGGAAGGTAAACAGTTTTCCATGCACTTTGGAGTCTAGGCATGCCTGCCACATGTCCATGGAAACATCTGCAGATGCAGGGAGTGCTGGCTCTTTGGCTATAAATGGAGATGAGCACTGAACCCTAGAGTCAGATATAACTGGATTTTTACCTTTACTAAATTCATGATTTGGAAAGTTATGGTGTTCCTGATGCTACTGGACTGTAACTCCCTTCAACCCTCACTACTGACCACGCTGATTAGGGTTGATGAAAGCTGTAAACCAATAACATCTCAAGGACACATTCTCCACCTTGAACTAACAAAGTACAGTTCAGTCTTCCCCAACCTGGGAACCTCCAGTTGAATTGGAATAAAAAACCCCATAATCCTCAACAGGAATGGGCTATTTAGGATGGTATGATGGGCACTAGTATAGCCTCATAGTCCTTTTCAACTCAGTAGTTCTATGAGTCAGTGATTCTAGTGTCCAGCCACCATCCTGCCCAGTGTAGTGGTTAGAATATCAAACTAATATCAGGTTCAAAAATTCACTTGACTGTGAAGTCCTACTCCCTCTTTTAGTTTAACCTCCATCATAGGGTTGTTGTGAGGATAAAACATGGGGGGATATGAGTGTGTTGTTTTGAGCTTCCTTGAGTTAGTTCTAGAAATGTACACTCTACTTGGGCTATCTTGTACTCCCATCTCAACCAAGGGATGGGGTAGAGTGGCCTTTGGACAGTGTAGCACCCCCACACAGACCCTTTTGTATAATCTGGCTTTCTTAGTGTCAAAATTGAGAAATAAAAAATATGCAGGAAGGGGAAATCAAAATCGGCATACTCCACTGGAAATACTGAGACTATGAGAACGGAGAAGGAAATTGAAAGCAACATCCAGGAGCAGTCTTGGACACCCAACTATCCAAGCTCTAAGAAGGGTCTCTGAGTAAGCTCATAAGGTTACTCTTTATTTTAAATGTATGTTTAGATGTAGTGAAAAGAGGGACTTCCTTTAGTGTCACATATTGCTTTGGCTTTGTCATTTCCCTTTAAATTAAGTTAATTGCACTACTAAAATGGAGTGTCCATGTGCATGTAGCAGTAAATATTTGCATTCTTTCTTGCAGCTGCACCAGAACTTCACTTTAAGAAGGCAAGCTCTCTCTCTTGTTTCTCTTTTTGCTAGGGTGGTATCACTGCCAAAGTTCATAATAAATACTCCCTACATCTCTGCTTCTTGTGTTCTCTGGGCTAAAAATTCTGCCACAAATAATTCCAAAGGGATCATGTGATCCCACTCTGTCGGGCTCGTCCATGTTTCCCCATTGATGGGAAAGGGGACCCCCCCCCGAGATCCAAAAACATACAAACACTGGCATAAATGAGGATCAGGTTCACTTCACTCCAGAGGGAATAGGGTGGGATGAGTCTTGGTCTCTGGGCCTTTAATCATCTTGGACCAGATCAAAGGCCAGCACACATGACCATTTTCATATATAAAAAACAAATTGCAACTGACAAGACCTACTTACATCACGATGACTCTTGGAAAAAGTGCACTGAGCCATTGCCACAAGACTTCCAGCCAGGAAACTCTGTAATAGCCTTTAAGGGTGGTTATCAGGGGGGAAAAACATCACCAATTAAACCTCAGCACCAGATGTTCTAACTCACAGGTGCACTGATAAGAGTAAAAACACTTCTCTGTTTCCTTTCTAAAAGAACTGAATTCTCTAGTGAAAATCTTCTTCCCAGACTTCACAAATGATGACAATATTTTGATCTGTTGGAAGGGGAGGGAGTGGCGAAATTTCTGGACAACAAGGACATACGGCACAGAGCAGTCTAGGTTTTTTCTTTTCTTCCAGAGGGACAGTTGAATATAGAGAAAGCATGTTACCTAAGAGCAAATGTTGGGACGTAGCAGTTTTTTAAAGGTTAAAAACAAAGCAAGTGTCTCTTTATAATTGCTGGGAATGTGCCACTTGCCCAAGGCTGCACAAGTCACAAGGGGCATAACCTTATCAGCCACAAACATTCCCAGTGAGCTTGGCTGTCCCATTTCAGAGGCATAGTGGGGGTTTGAACTTCCTGCCCTTGGCTTTGCAACCAAATACTCTAACCGAGGGGTCAGCAAATCTGGCTCTCCAGATGTTCTTGAACTTCAATTCCCTGAAGCCATGATCAGCAGGAGTGGTGACTTGAGCTTCTGGGAATTGAAGTCCATGAACACCTGGAGAGCCAAGTTTGCTGACCCCTGTCTAGCCTACTGAACTATACCAGCTCTGAAAATGTCTCATGATTATCCCTTAAGATGCTCTCCCCCCTCTAAGTAACTGGGCACTTTTCAGAATCTAAAACCCTGAAAAGAACATTCCATGTGATGCCTCAATGACTTTACATACTTACCAAGTTTTGGTGCATTTTATTTACAACCTCACATGCTCCTTATAGAGAAGGAGTGACTAGGATGGACTTTTCTGGGCTGGGACGGGTGCAGTGGTGGGATGACAGTTTTTTTACTACCCCACCCTGACGTCATGGATGTCACGGGCGGGGCCAACATCATGACATCATGATGTAGTGGGTGGAGCCAACATGACATCATGACATTGTGGGCGGGGCCAAAGAAAAAATGCAACCCATCTCTGCCCAAAACATAAATCAACCTGCCAACCGACCCCAAACACAAATAAACCCGCCCACCCCCCCAAACACAAATCAACCCACCCACCCCAAACACAAACCCATCACTTACCTGGCCTGGGGTCGGGGAGCAGGCACTAGGCAGTCAGCACGGTGGCTTGCCTCCTAACATCCCCCCATCTGCCTCACCGATGCTTCGGTGAGACAAACAGGGGCTTTGGGTCTATCACCCCATCAATTGTCCCAATTCACAAGGGCACCTCCTTATCAGTTCCTGAGCCTCTTGCTCGTCACTGGAACTTAACCCTTGCCTCACCACTTCTGGGAGAACCGAGGAGATTAAAAGGAACTCTTACTATGCTCAGGCAGTAAGGCCTTTGAACATAGAGCAAAACAAAGGAGGCTTCTGGTAGAGTAGCATAGGTTGCTTCATGTGTGTGTGTGATAAGAAAAACAACAATCTTCAAAGAGAAACAGCTGTTTTATTCTTCAGGTTCATGTAATAAAGTCCATGGAAAAGCATAGATCAAAAGGTCATAAACATAAGATCAGTCCAGTAAACAGTTCAAGATCTTTTAGGTAATCATAGTAAAAAGAGTAAGAGTAATTCCATACCAGCAAACAGTCCAGGGTCTTAAGCCATTGGGAAACAGAAACGAACTACTCACTTCTCTGCAAAATGGAGAATCTGCAATCAGGTGGGTTACTCTTAGCCAATCAGGTAACAGAGAAAACTTTCTCAAAACAATACATTGTTTACACACATGCACAGAGAGTGTTCTGGCATTTAGACAAAACATGGATCTCAGCTAGCTTAGAGAGATAACATGGGTACACTGATGCTGAAAACAACCATCTCGTGACATGAGTTCATGAGGCAGAGAGAAGACAAAGGTTTTCTATGAGGCCAATAATGAGGCCTAGCTAAAAAATAGCAATTTCAAGCCTTGAGAGACATTAGGAAATAGGTCTTTTCCTGACAGAGTCCAAGCCGTGCACGCGCGTGGCTTGCTCCCGAAGCCCCCGTTCGCCTCACCGAAACATCAGTGAGGCGAACGGGGGTGATCCCAAAATCCCCATTTGCCTCACCAAAGCATCAGTAAGGCAAACGGGGTATTTTGGGATCAAACCGCGCATGAGCCCAGCTTGATTCCGAAACCCCCGTTCGCCTCATCGAAGCTTACTGCACATGTGCAGAAATTCATTCTGATGCATTCACGCTTCACAATTGCAGTGTGCATGCGTCAGATTGATTTCTGCGCATGCGCACTAAATTGGAGCCATTTTGGCTCCAATTTTTTTTTAAAAAAATTGTTTTTGAGGTGTCGGAAGCGGACACCTCAAAAAAATAACTACCCTCCCGGAGAACCCTCCGGGATTGTTCTTACTGGTTCTGGGGAACCGGTCAGAACTGGCATCATTCCATCACTGGACGGGTGGCTATCTATCCAATGCTAACCAAACATTTCTTCTAGCCTCTGAATTCAAAGAGAGCCCCACTTCTCTCTGCTCTGTTTTTCTCTCTCTCTCTTGTTGATTGGTGTAAGTAGTTTGTTACTGTTTATCTGTTTGGTTAGTTGGTTGCCAGCATACATGCTTTAAACAAAGCAGCATGCACACCTCTGTAACTGTAAGTAAAGAAACATTTTTTATTCTTTCTCCTGCAAATATTTCAGAGTAAGTTATTGAGACTGTGTTTCAGTTAATGAGAAAAGGGTGGACTCCAGGAAACTTGTAGCTCTTCTCTGTGTGTCTCTGAACTTCTAGGACATACCTGAAGGAAATTTTTTGAGAAATTCAAAACTCTGCTACATGTTTTACTGTCCTGACATTCCTTTTACCAGTTAAGGCAACCCTCAAACATTTCTTAACTGTATGCCTTTGGTATTTTACTAAATTATAAACCAGAAGGCAAGCTTTGTTCTCTATTTACTTAACTGCTCTACAAGTAATTAAGTTTCTGAAATGCTTTAAAAAATAAGTGCCATTATTATTTCTGAGACGTAGGTATAGGTGATTGAATTTATGAAGTTTGAATACCATCTATCACAATAGTCTTTCAGCAAATGTTTCAGGGTGCATTATTTCAGGAAGATATTTATTTATTTATTTATTTATTTATTTATTTATTTTGATTTGATTTGATTTGATTTGATTTGAATCACCACCCCACTCCGGAGACTCCGGGCGGCTCACAAGGAAAACAAAGACCTGTCAGCAATCTAAAAACCCATCAAAAGACACCCACCAAAGCCAATAGATTAAAAGATTACCAGATTAAAAAATTAAAAATATATATTAAAAGATTAAAAGAGACAAAAGAGCATTTATTTATTTATTTATTTATTTATTTATTTATTTATTGTTCATACTTGATATCCCGCCCCAATCGGGTAAACCCAACTCTGGGCGGCTTACATCCTGAATCATAATATAAAGGCCTTAAAAATTCATAAAATCCATAAAAATTTAAAACATTCAACAATAAAAGCAAATAAACACATAATAACTGATACAAATACCAGATTGGGGGGGGGGGGATGGCTGCTCTTAAATTAGCCATCCTGGATGGGAACCTACATTGCTGTGTCCCCACACTTGACCCGCCAGGAGCTTTTGCAGGCGCAGCTCTGTCGAGAGAAGGTTCCACAGGGCCGGGGCGAACACAGAAAAGGCTCTCTTCCTAGTGCTCGTGAGGCGAGCCTCCCTAGCCGATGGAGTAACAAGAGAGCCCCTCCAATCTGCCCTGGTGGGACGGGCAGACGTTCTTAGGGTGACGCGGTCTCTTAGGTATCCTGGCCCACTACCATATAGGGCTTTAAAGATAATAACCAGCACCTTGAATTGCACCCGGAGGCAAACTGGCAGCCAGTGCAGCTCCCAGAGCAGTGGTGAAGCCCGAGCATAACGCCCGCACCCCATCACTACCCGGGCTGCCGCATTCTGGACCAGCTGAAGCCTCCGAATGGTCACCAAGGGCAGCCCCATGTAGAGTGCATTACAGTAATCAAGTCTGGAGGTGACCAAAGCATGCGTGACCATGAGCAAGGCGTCCCAGTCTAGGAGGGGGCGTAACTGGCGTATTACACGAACAGTAGTCGTGAGTCCAGGAGGACCCCCAGATTACGCACCGGGTCCTTCTGGGGCAAAACTGCCCCATCCAGAGCCAAAGTTAGTAGCTCCCGTGATAACACAGGACCCCTCACCCATAGCCACTCAGTCTTGCCGGGATTCAGTTGTAGCCCGTTGTCCCCCATCCAGACCCTCACAGCCTCCAGGCACCTGGAGAGGACTTCCACTGCACCGCCTGGGTCCCCACGGGCTGAGATGTACAGCTGGGTATCATCTGCATAGTGATGATACCTTACCCCGTGGGAACGGATGATCTCACCCAGCGGCTTCATGTAGATGTTGAATAGGAGAGGAGAGAGCACCGAGCCCTGAGGCACCCCATATTGCAGGGGCCTAGGACTGGACTCTTCCCTCTCCAAGCACACCGACTGGGTCCTGCCCCTCAGAAATGAGGAAAACCAGGACAACACAGTGCCCTGGATCCCCAATCCTTGGAGCCTTCCCAGAAGGATACCATGATCGACGGTATCGAAGGCCGCTGAGAGATCGAGAAGAGCTAGAACGAACGGGTGACCTCCATCCCGCTCTCTCCAGAGGTCATCCACCAAAGCGATTAGTGCAGTTTCCGTACCATATCCGGGCCTGAATCCTGACTGAAAAGGGTCCAGATAATCTGCTTCATCCAGGACATCCTGTAGCTGCCGCGCCACAGCCTTTTCCAAGACCTTACCCAAGAAGGGTAGGTTGGACACTGGACGGTAGTTAGTCAATACCGTAGGGTCGAGGGATGGCTTTTTTAGGAGGGGGCGCACTATGGCATGTTTGAAAGATGTTGGAAAAGACCCCTCCTTTAATGATGAATTGATGATCGCCTTGACCCACCCACCTGCCACGGCCTTAGAAGCTTTAACCAACCAGGCAGGGCATGGGTCCAGCACACTGGTCATGGCGCAGACAGATCCAAGAAGCCTGTCCACTTCCTCAGGGCCAACTGGATCGAACCGATCCCAGATAACATGGCTAGACTGTGCCTCGGTCAACCCCAGTTCATCACTTTCCACGCTGGGCTTAAGCTCTGAGCGAATCCGAGCGACTTTCCCCGCTAGGTAATCAGCAAAAGCTTCAGCAGATCCCTGCCAACCGGGGCCCGGCCCCCCCTTGCCAAGGAGGGACCTGGTCACCCGGAACAGGGCCGCTGGGTGATTATCTGCGGAGGCAATGAGGGCGGTGAAATATTGGTGTTTCACCGTCCCCAACGCCACTAGGTAGTCTTTAATAGCTGCTCTAACCAGTATTCGATCGGACTCGCTCCGAGTCTTCACCCAGCGGTGCTCTCGGCATCTCTTAGCTCGCTTCAGCTCCCTTAGCTCTTCTGTAAACCAAGGGGCAGATCGATCCCCCACGAGCATGGAGAGGCCGTAGTGGCGCAATTACATCCAAGGCCGCGGTCGCTCTCCTGTTCCAGGAGTTGACAAGGGCTTTGGACGAATTGCTTCGCAGGTCAAGAGGACAACACCCCAGCTCCCTTTGGAATCCTTCTGGATCCATTAGTCGCCGGGGGCGGGCCCATTTAATTGGCCCTGCCTCCCTACGGTGGAGTCTTGCCCCCAGGAAGTCCAGAGTCACCAGATAGTGATCTGACCATGGCACTGGAATGATGACTAAATTCCGTACTTTCAGATCACTCTGCCACAGCTCCGACAAAAAGATCAAATCTGGGGTGTAGCCACTGCTCCTGGTGGGACCCTGGATTACCTGGGTCAGGCCCACAGTTGCCATGGAAGCCATGAACTCCCGAGCAACCTCCGAGCCAATCCCCAATGACAGCAAATTGAAGTCCCCCAGGACCATCAACCTGGGGGTCTCCAACGCCAGCATGGAGACCGCCTCAAGGAGCTCAGGCAGGGAGTCTGCTACTCTGCAGGGAGGCAGGTACATGAGCAGGATTCCCAACTGACCCTTAGGGCCCGCACGCAAGAACAGGGCCTCACAACCCGGAATTTGTGGAGCCGTGGCCCTGGCCACTCCCAAGGACTCCCTGGCTACTACGGCAACTCCACCGCCCCTTTCCCTCTCCCTAGGCTGGTGCCAAACACCGAACCCAGCCGGGCAAAGTTCAGTCAGGGGTACCCCATCCTCAGGCACCAGCCAGGTCTCGGAGATGCATGCCAGATCAGCCCGCTCCCCCAGAATGGTATCTGCAAGCAGAGGGGCCTTATTGCAGACTGATCTGGCATTCACCAGCAGCAGCCTAAGGGAGGGGTCACTCTTGACCTACTGCTCAGGACCTAGAGGTGTAGCTGAGGGGCTAGAACATGGGACAGCAGCCAAACATCTGTCCCGTGTTCTCCGTGTGCGGCCCGCCCCTCGGTACCCGTCGTAACACCCCATGCCCATTACCACAGTAATTAGAGCCCCATGAAACCCCCCAGGTCCAGCCGGCGGAGCCTGATCCCCCCTCTCTGGCTGGCAGGTCCTTCCTTGCTTCGCCCATCCATTCCCCCAGCCCCGATCCTGATGCTTCCCGTCCATTGCCGTCCCTGGTGACAACAGGGGTACCCCATCTTCAAGGGATGATTGTAAAATGCCCGCCAGGGCGGGGCATAAGGACAGGTGCCGGCAGTTCGGCTGGAGGCTGTATCGGAGGTCACGGCGACGTCTTCCCCCATCCGGAGGTCTCCCAAGCCATGGCGGCAATGGCGAGGCCGGGCAGCCCTGCCTCTCCTGAAGATTTAAACCTCCCGTGGGGGCAGGGTGTGAGGGCAGGTGCCGGCAATCCAGCTGGCGGCTGTAGCGGCGGCTGCGGCGTCGTCTTCCCCCATCCGCAGGTCTCCCGGGCCGTGGTGGTGGTGGCGGTAGCGGAGCCAGGCAGCCCTGCCTCTCCCGAAGATTTAAACCTCCCGCGGGGGCGGGGCGTGAGGGCAGGTGCCGGCAATCCGGCTGGCGGCTGTAGCAGATTAACCAACAGGTTACTGGGTATACTAAGAATCCCAGATTTACCCATGTTTTCTTATGCAAATAATGAGTTTTGTTATTGCTTGTACACATTTGTCCCTGAAGCACAATTACGGTACAGTATTTCTGCAAGTCAAATCAAAATGTGATCACTATGGGTTAACCAAGAATTTCATGACATAAATCAGATGCTGCTTCCCAAAACTAATTTCTTTGAGCAGTGTAGAGGACAAAAGAATTAAGATGTTCTCAGAAGCTTCATATACAGTAATGCATCACAGTATTTAGTTCTCCTAGAGGTGAAGGAGGAGGAAGTACCCATCAGGAGACTGTAATGAATTCTAGGGTCTGCAAACAACAAAGCCAGTGGAGTTGATGGTATCCAAGTTGAACTGTTCAAAGCCCTACAAGATGATGGAATCAAATTATTGCATTCTATATGCCAGCAGATTTGGAAAACAAAACAATGGCCACAGGATTGGAAAAGATCTGTATACGTTCCACTCCCCAAAAAAGGTAATGCCAAAGAATGTTCAAATTATCGAACAATTGCGCTCATCCCTCAGGCTAGCAAGGTGATGCTCAAGATAATACAGGATAGACTGCAACAGTATGTGGAGAGAGAATTACCAGAAGTGCAAGCGGGTTTCAGAAGAGGCAGGGGGACTAGAGATCACATCGCCAACATAAGATGGATCATGGAAAAAACAAAGGAATATCAGAAACAAGTCTACTTCTGTTTCATTGATTACACGAAGGCTTTTGATTGTGTCGACCACAACAAAATGTGGCAAATAATTAAGGAGATGGGAATACCAGAACACCTTATATGCCTCATGAGAAATCTGTACATGAATCAAGAAGCAACAGTTAGGACAGAAAATGGAATGACGGAGTGGTTTGGAATAGGAAAAGAAGTAAGACAAGGCTGCATTTTGTCACCATGCTTATTCAATTTATACACAGAGCACATAATGCGCAATGCAGGAATGGAGGAATCACAATTTGGGATCAAAATTGCTGGAAGAAACATCAACAATTTGAGATATGCAGATGATACCACCCTAATGGCAGAAAGTGAGGAGGACCTAAAGAAGCTCCTAATTAGGTTGAAAGAAGAAAGTGAAAAAGCTGGCTTGAGACTCAATATCAAGAAAACCAAGATAATGGCAACAGGCCCTATCAGTCCATGGAAAATAGATGGGGAAAAAGTAGAAGCAGATTTTACATTCTTAGGATCCAAGATAACTGCAGATGGTGATTGCAGCCATGAAATAAAAAGGCAACTGATTCTTGGGAGGCAAGCAATGAGAAACCTGGGGAGCATAGTGAAAAGTAGAGACATCACATTGAAAACAAAAATTCGCATAGTCAAGGCAATGGTATTCCCTGTGGCAATGTATGGTTGCGAGAGTTGGACCATTAGGAAAGCTGAACGCAGAAGAATAGACGCCTTTGAGATGTGGTGTTGGAGGAGAGTTTTGAGAGTCCCATGGACAGCGAGGAGAACAAATAGGTCAATCTTAGAAGAAATCGTCCCTGACTGTTCCTTAGAAGGTCAAATAATAAAGATGAGGCTAAAGTACTTTGGACATCAAATGAGAAGAGAGGATTCACTTGAGAAAGCTTTGATGCTTGGAAGGGTCGATGGCAAAAGAAGAAGGGGACGGCCCAAGATGAGATGGCTAGATGGTATCGTGGAGACAATGGACACAGAGCTGAGTGAGTTGAGGGGGATGGTGGAGGACAGGAGTGCCTGGCGGACAGTGGTCCATGGGGTCACAGAGGGTCGGAATCGACTGTGCGACTGAACAACAACAGAGGTTTTAAAAGTTATTACTGAATCATCAGCACATTGTTTGAACACTAGGGGATGACCTAGAGTATTATGCCATAAATCACAAACAAATTTCAGAAACATAAGGCAGTACAAGAAAAATACAGTATTAAAAAATAAAGTACTGTATTAAGCAAAAATGGTTTCAACTTGTACAAAAAGAGTAACTGAAACCACGCTGCTTCAAATTGTCTGTTGGAACCATGTGATAGACCTGCAACTTCATATTTGCATGTGTTTGGCAGCTTGTTACTAAAGCCGTTAACATTGACAAAGGGGTGACAGGAAAGGTACAGATTTGACTCATGTGGCAGAAGAGTGTGTATATGTTGGCAAGACTTTGGTGTTTCTAAGGTGTTTCCGGTGCCTTTAGTTTAAGTGGTAAATCTTGCTTTCAGTTCCTCCCTTCTCAGCAGTTCTAAGGTGCTTTGCACAATTGTTTCTTAAATATATGCAACCAATTTTCATTTCATCATTATTTCCTTCCTTGTTTAGGAAATGGAAATAATGGGTCATAATTTTCAGTTTAGTCGTCACTACTACCAGCTAGGGTCTAAATAGCGTATTGCATTATACAGCAAGAAAGAATAGGATACAAAGCATAGCTAATACAATTGCCTGAATGCCAATCTGAGGTCATGACCAGAGTTCGTGTCACAACCCTTCACAAGTACAAATGATGACAGTGGCTCAGTAATTAAGAAGCTCATCTTGTTAGCTGGAAGGCCGGCAAGTTGGCAGCTTGAAACCTGGGTACTGCATGACAGATTGAGCGTCTGTCTCTGTCCCACCTCTTGGGGACTTGAAAGGAGTCTTATTTGGGCATACCTGCAGCATTAGTGCAGATATCAGAATATATGAAGAACGGTTTTGAATCAAAGGCCTACCTGATGTAACATTTGTATGAGTGTTGTTGTTGTTGTTGTTGTTGTTGTTGTTGTTGTTGTTGTGATGATGATGATGATGATGATGATGATGATGATGATGATGATGATGATGATGATGATGATGATGATGATGATGATGATATCAAGCTGTAGGACTGACTGGGAGACATCTCACTGGGCTGGGTGACTGAATATCTATCTAACATTCAGAGATGAACTTTGGGAGATTTATATATACTGTATTCTCTTCTGGCAACCTCTGCATTTCTACTGCACAGCTAAAGAGAATTTTACCAAAATTCAAACTCAAAACTCTGCTACTTTCCAATGTGACACTGGCATAGTGGATGACCCCAGGTCATTAGAATTTGGGACTAGTGGTAGCTACTTTCATGTAAATAGTTGTTAAGACAGTTGATTTTCTAAAAGGGGCAGGTGGGGATGTGTTCTGCCCAATCACAATCCTTTAATGTATTTCTTTGGATTATAATTTCCAGACACTGGTCATTAGGGTCATTTAAGTCATGCTTGCTGTGGTTTTGTTGGAGTAAATAAAAATGGCCATAGACATAACTATTCCAAGTCCTGAATTCCTGTCATTCATAATGCTGGAATACACCCTGGCTCATTTTGCAGTTGTATATGCTTTTAACTAAATTGTGGGTCTTGCTAGTAACTAAGCTTAACCACAGGAGTCATCATATCAGATCTCTACACCTCAATAAAATGAGGTGTACACATTATGTGTTGTTATAAAAAACATCATTTCCAAGTAATTCTCTGCAACTGTTTACAGAACTTTAGTGAAACATCAACACAGTCACTACAGAAGAGAGTAAGTGGGCACACATGGAATGCAATTAAATGGAATATAAAAATATCAGTGTGGTGGCATTTCAGTCATGTTGGACGTTCTCTCTTTGACCTTAAGGTCAATACAACAGATAATTGTTATGATAACTGCAGAATAAGGATGTATTAAAAGGCCACCTAAGAAGATAGCAAGAGCCTTGCTGGGTCAGACAAAGGCCTGTTTCATGCAGTATCTGGTTTCCACAGGAGCCACCCAGATGCCTATGGGAAGCCTAAAAACAGGGCCTGTGTGCAATATAATCCCTTTATTTGTGTTCCTCATAAACACACATAAAAATTCTGAGGCATAATGCATCTGATCTTCCTCCTCCTTGTTCTGTACAAGGTTCTTGTTCTGGCACTTCTAGTGGCCTCCACCAGCATTATTTTGGTGTTCTTGTCTCTGATACTGAAGGGAATATACAGCCCAAGCTGATATTGTTTATTAATGTATAGTAGGGGTGCCCAAATTATGATCCATGGACATGTTTTACTTCTGCTTCCGGGAGCGATGAGGGCAGTGTAGGCCAGATTAATTGGCATCAGGGGCTGGATCAGGCCCAGGGGCCAGAGTTTGGGCACACCTAGTTTAAGCAGAGAAAATGGCAGTCTAAAATCTATCTCATCCTGTTGCAAAACAGATTACAAGGCATGTTTTACTTCTGCTTCCTGTGGGAGGAACCACATGACCATTCCACTGAACCACATGACAGGCCCACTGAACCATGTGACTGGCCCACGTCCCAAAAAGTTTGGGCACCCCTGAAGTATACCTATCTCCCACCAACTTGTTTAATCCCTATTTAAGGCCACCTAGGCTGGCAAAAAGGGCACCATGTTGTCGTGTCTGGCAGTAAAATATCTTTGGCAGGACATCATTTCCCTCAGCCTAGGCCTATGCACAAGGCCAACTATGTTCACACACAGCTTAATAGGTGGCCTTTCAAATGTTCCTGAATAAAAATAAAACATAAGTTTCATCCATGATGAAATGGTAAATAATAGCAAAACATCTGGATGCCTGAGTGACATTCAGCCATCCCCATCCATGTTTGTTTGTTTTTTTTAAATTGATTTTAATAAACATAATACAGAAAAGAAAAGGAAAAAGTCAAGAAATAACAAACAAACAATGCAATATAATATAAAAAAAATCTCAGTTATATGGATATTACTCATGCTTATAACACCTGTTATCCATCTTAAAAACATATTTCATCTATACATTTTCTTTAATCTCATATAAAGATACACTGTTTACTTATCCAATTCTTATTTCTTAACTACCCATAACGATTCAAAATAGGAATAAAACAATTTCACCCATGTGTTATCTACAAATACTGGAAAAGCCATACAGTATTTGTCCTACAATATATGATTATTTCCAAAAACTCATTTGGTCTGGTACGGGGCAACCACTTTTACTCTTAATCAATGTATATTCCAAAAAAGGCTTCCAAAATTTGTTTTCTTTAAGCATACCTCTTTTTTTAAATTCAGTTCCCATGTGAGTTTATCATTCACGGCTATTTCCCAAATCTCTTTATACCAGACATCCACTTCTAACTTCAAATTATTTTTCCAATTTTTTCAATATGCTGTCTTGCTATTGTTAAGAAGATAGATATTTTTATCTATGTTTATTACATCCAAATCAGTCAGCAAAGCAGTGTTTGAGATCAATACCCGTTATTTCTCCAATTTCCTTTTCTATCTTTTCCCAAAAGCCAGATACTATTGTACACATAATGAATTTGGAAGCTTTAATTATGAAAATAAGCTCATCAGAACATGTCACCATGATTCAGTCAACCACAGTAGCTTGTTGTTTGGAGAAATGAAACTTTTCCTTCCAGCTTTGCATTGAGATTTCCCAGTGAAGCATTACATCACCAGGACGAGCGCTCCTAGAGGTTCCTTTAGTCATCAAGGGAAGGATTACCCATAAGATGCCTCAGGGCAAGTTCACACACTTTGAACTTGAGAGGTCAATTATCCAGAGAAGGGGTGTGTGAAAGCTTTGGCACCTTGCCAGGAAAAGGTCTGATCCTGGTAATGTGAGTTTGGGAGATCTTAGAGATAACAGAAATCTTATCTCTTGATCTAGCTTCAAGGTCACTAGACATTCCTAAAGTGGGAGTGAGTAGTGAGTCACTTTTAGGGAATAAAAAGAGTAGTTTGAGCTCAGATAGAAAGATCTTCAGAGTAATACAGTAAAACCTCATATAACACTAAAACCTGGTTCCACAAGTCTTGGTGTTATATGATTTTTAGTGTTATCTGATGCATGTTAAAATCCTATGGGATCCATAGAGATACATTGTAACCACACAGGCTTTAGCGGTTGTTATCTGAAGCATCCCATAGGATCTTAATGTTATCTGATGCAATTCTTCCCCCCAGATTCCTTAATGTTATGCAATTTTAGTGTTATTCGATACTAATGTTATATGAGGTATTACCGTACTTCAGTTTCAGCGAGAGCCTTTAATCCTTGGACTTCTGAAGGTGATGAGGCCGGGATTGGCCGACTCTTTGAATTTTATCAGGAGAAGGGAGTCTGAATACTTAGAAATATTCTGGATTTCATACATAGCCAGATTTTGCAACATCTTCAGAATTTGAAGATACTGAGCTAGGGGAAGCTGAACTTTGAACAAAACACAATTTGTTATTTTATTAGACAAAGTGTTAGGTAGGCTTTGCGTCTAGGAGATTAATTTGCTAGAAACTAGGACACTTTTAGAGTAGATTTTACCCAACAATGGGAAGATTTATTTTGGCTTTGTTTTGCCAAGTTTTGCTTTTCACTATTGCTATGTTTTGGCTGATGAGACAACGCATTGCTTTATGGACTTTGTTTTATTCTTCATTCCAATAAATGGGGAAGGCCACACTAGGTCTCTTCCTTAAAGACAATTGGAAGTGTGGTGTCCAAGTTTGATATGGTCCAGGAATAAGGGAATTTTAGCACCACCTGCACCTGCTTACAAATTACAAATTGGGAATCAGATTTTTTACTCTACAACCAAATTTCCCATGACTTGCCTTTGAACTCACACCACAGGGAGAGATAAGGAGACTTTCTGAAGCAAAAAGCACAACGTTCCAGGGCGGAATTGTAGGAGTCATGTGAGTCTACCATTGCCTCGAGTCCTGAGAAGGAGGGATTTCAAGGAGGTTTTGTGAACCCGCATCCTCTTCTTGTCCTCCCAAGCCCCAGTCAGAGGCCAGGCGGGTGCAACATGTACAACTCCACCACATGTGCTCATATGTTCCCAGTTTATTCTGATACCACCAACAATTTTTAGTATTATCCATTTGATTCAATCATACTGGAATATATTACCACCTCCACAAAACCTTATAGTTCTGTTCTTTAACTCTTACTAATAAATTTCGCATAATCTTTTTTGTCCATTTACTTTTCCAATTTGTTTCTGAGATTTTTATTTTTAAATCTAACTCCCATATTGTTCTTAAAACTTCTTGTGGGTTTCCTTCCTGATTTAAAATTTTGTATATTTTACCCACCAATCCTTTTACCCCATAAGTCATTTTCTTATTTTGTATATTACCTCTTCAAACTCTGTCATTTTCCTTTTCAAACCACTCATTTCACAATATTTCTTGCTCCACTTATTTTGTAATGCTATTTGAAACCAGTTCAAATTAATTTCGTCCATATATTTTTATTCTCTCTTTTTTAGTTTTCACATCTTTGTATCCAATATTTTAACAACAACACATCATACTTATGGAGTATTTCTTCATTCTATCAATCTTGACTGGAAAGGTTTTTATATCATCTAATTAAATTGGGGAAATATCTGGCACCAATTTATTTTTAAGATTCTTTCAAGTACACTAGTACCTCGGATAACATTATGACTTGGTTCCACAAGTCATGATGTTATCTGATTTTTAGTATTGTCTGATGCATGCATCGAACAATGCTTTAAAAAAAGGCCCTGGCTTCAGGGATAAACCGCGAGGTTTGTCCCTGAAGTCATTGATGCAGGTGGGGGGTGGATTGGGTAGCCTAATCCACCCCCCACCCACAGTGATCTCTGCGACTGCAGTAGGGTCGGGGGAAAGGTGCGCGCCTTTCCCCGACCCTACTGCAGTCACTGTGAATGAAGAAGGGGTGATGGAATCCCCAGCATGCATGCTCGGGATTCCCTCACCTCTTCTTCATTCACAGCACTCGTAGCTTGGAATGCAGGAAGGTGGGGGGGGGAGAGGCGTGATCTCGCACCTCTCCCCCCCACACACACCTTCCTGCATTCCAAGCTGGTGCTGAGCTGGGTGTGTGGGGGGGAAATACCCACCCCACCCCACAAGGACTCCATAGTTGCCCTTGTGGGGTAGGGTGGGTATTAAGTGCACACACCATATTCTGTATCTGCAAAATTCCTACCAGAAAAATGTTGGTTGAATCAAAAAAATTTCTTTATTACCAGCTAATCTGGGTGTTATTCAGTATCTAAAACTTTGCAAATATTGAAATTAGGTTACTTGTAGAACAAAGCTAAACTACAGATTGCAAGCAAATACAGTACAGGTAATTGACAGGGGAAAAACACTTTAGCAAAGAACGATTGCTATGTGATTGTGTATATTTTAAATGGTGATTGTGCAGCCACGACTTCTTTCCAAACTGTTACCCCATGTAATTGGTCCTTTCACATAATTTTGTTTCTGTTAGGACATTTTTCATTTGGGGGTATTGTACAAGATTGCTGCCCAGTGGAATAGTACAACTTTAAGGCCCTCCATGTGTTCTGAACACAGGTGTACATATTAGATCCTCAAACTGATTGCCAGGCTGTGCATGCTTGGTCAATGTGCTCATTTAACAGCCCAGCTGTGGCTGATTAGAGAATCTGCCCAGCAACACTGGGGTATAACTGTGGCCCTCTGGGAAGGGTCTATGGAGGAGGCTATCATACTGGAGGAGGCTATTATTCTGGAGGAGATTATCTGTGAGGTGGTTGCTATTCTGAAGGAGTCTATATACTGAGAAGGACTGAGACACTGAAGGAGGTGATGCTGTTGAGAGCTTTTCTTCAACTGAGAAGAAAGAACTGCTAAAGGATCACCAGGACTTTTTTAAGTGCTCCTGGAGTTGGAGCCAAGAGAGGAATCCAAGCTGTCTACCTACTGTGGGGCTTGGAGTGAGAGAGACTGTTGTATATAGTCCTGTGTATGTCTGTCTTCCCCTCACTGTAAGTAAAGCGCACCTTTCCACTGAAGGCATATGTGTGTGTGTTATTGCACTAAGGCTTTCGCTGCGTAAGAGCTTAAAAGTGCTACTCTGCTATCCAGCCACACATATCGCTAAGGGAATCCCTGATAAAGGGTTATGGGCCCAGGGTGCGCCTAACAGCCACACCTGATGACCCTAACTGCGCCCGTGAGTCTTCGCCTGTCAAGCCCAGAAGTGCTGTGTGCCTGGACTCGAGCTGTGGAACCCTGATCAGCGTTTGGAGGAGCTGTGTTCCCTGGAGGACTCATCGCCTGCAGGACAGCGCCCCAACGCAACCAGATGCCCCAATAGAGGTCCTGAAGAAGACGTCCACTTCGCTTTGAGTGTCCCTGCCAGCTGCATGTTTTGTGAGTCTGCAAGTGAGGGAAGAATGGCTGTTTCCACTCTCTCCCTGGTGCCCCTGCTTGATGGCACCAACTACCAGACGTGGTCAACCAAGTGCAGTCTGCTTCTGCGCAAGGAAGGGCTCTGGGACATTGTTCAGAATCCCCAGAAGCTAGAAGCCTTGGATGAAGAGGACACTGACAAAAGGGACAGATTTGAGTATGATAATCAAAGGGCTTTGGCAATTATTGGGTTAACTGTAGCAGAGAGTCAGTTAACATATCTGAGAGGGGAGAAGTCAGCTGCCGCATGTTGGCAGAGGTTTAAGCAATTATATGTAAGGGACTCAGTCGGTTCCCAAATATCTCTCACCAGACGTTTGTTTAGGTTACGCCTCCAGCCTGGTGGAGATATGGCTCAGCACCTCCATTCAATTAGTGATTTGCTGCAGCGTCTTGCTGAAACAAACTTGTTCTTTACTGAAGAACAAAAGGCATATATTCTCCTTTCGTCTTTGTCGGAAGAATATGATGCTTATGTGTCCTCCTTGGACATTTTGCCCAGGAGTGAGTTAAATTTCTCATCTGTTCAAGGTCGCTTACTAGAGCAGGACAAATTAAGGAGTTCTCTGAAAGAATTCAGAAAACCAGAAGTTCTTCTTGAAAGTGGTAGAAGCAAATCATCCCCTCCTCCCACTGTGTGTGTAGCAAAGAAATGTTTTAGATGCCAGAAGTCTGGGCATATTGCCAAGTTCTGTAAGGCAAGGTCGAGCCCAGATACTGATAAGAGAAGTAGAAAAGCAAATCTCTCTGTAGCTGCTTTTACTTATGTTGAACCTGGCACCTGGTTAATTGATTCTGGTGCATCTTTTTCCATCTGTAAAAATAGGAAAATGTTTTCTGAAATGTCTAAAACAAACCAGACTGTCACGTTAGCCAATGGGTCACGTGTGCGTGCACTGGGTAAAGGCCAGGTAAGATGTGAGGCTTTGGGCGAAGAGCTAGAAATGCTTTATATCCCTGAGATGAAGTATAATTTGCTGTCTGTTAGGACCCTACTGAAAATGGGTTACTCAGTGACGTTCCAGGGGAAGGAATGTGTCATTAAGGGACTAGATTGGGAGCTATCTGTTCTGATACACAATAATCTATTTGTGTTAGGCTCCCATGCACTGAGTGCGAATCTGGCTGATAAAGGTTTTAGCAACAAGCTCCCCCATGACACATGCATACACTTAATGCACAGACGGTTGGGACATGTAAATTTCCGAGACTTGAGAAGGACCATTGATTTGACTGAAGGCATAGCAGTGAAACCATGCAGCAGATTTCTGAGCTGTAAACCTTGTAACGAGGAGAAGTCCAAGGTCACTCCTGCAAATAGAGTGGGTGGTTTTCATACTACCCAGCCCTTAGAAATGGTGTCTCTGAATTAGTAGGTCCTATGAGCCCAAGCCCTGGTGGCGCAAGGTGTGCCCTGAGCATTGTTGATCACCACACGAGATATGGGTTTGTGTATTTGCTAAGGTCCAAGGGTGAGATCTGCTCAACTTTAACCAGATGGGTAAGGTTTGCCCAGAACAAGTCAAACACACAGGTAAAGACCCGAATCACTGATGGGACACTGTTCTCAAACAAAACCACCACTGATTTCCTGGCTAAACATGGGATAGTCCACCACAGACCTCAGCATAACTCAACTGTAGAGAGGAGAGGTCAAACTCTGCAGGCCATGACAAGGGCTATGCTAAGTGATGCAGATCTCCCTTGCACACTCTGGGCAGAGGCCATGAAGTGTGCGAACCATCTGCTAAATAACGTTTATCACTCTGGGATTGGAGACATCCCTGCAAGCAGGTGGCATGGAAGGAAGCCAAACTTGGGCTATCTTCGAGTTTTTGGCTCTCCTGCCCTGGTACGCATCCCGGGGCAGCCTCGCCCTCGCAAACTGATCTTCATAGGGTATGAGGCGAACCATAGGGAGTATAGGTTTTGGATGCCAGGATCCAACCAAGTTACAAGGAGTAAGAGTGCCAAGTTCCTGGAGCACTCCCGGTGGGAGCATGTGGAAAGTGTCCACATTCCTGGACTCCTGTTTGAGGAGGAGGCGGAGCAGCCAGCCTTTCAACCCAGCAGAAGTAAGCATGCTAGCAAAAGTCCCACTGATGGGGAAGCTGGGGTAAAAAAAGAGTTAAGAAGTGAGTCAGAGGAGTCTGACGTTTCTGGGGAGTCTGGGGGAGATACCACTGATAGAGTCCTGCCACGAAGGTCCAGTCGGACTAGAAGGCCACCTGATAGATATCAGGCCACTGTGGCATTAATGGATAAAGCAAAGCCAGAAACCACTACTGAGATAACTGCATTGCCAGGTGCAAAGTTGGGTGCACAGCAGGCAGAGACAAACAGGGAAGTACCCCCACCTCGGGACCTGTTTGTGTGTATGCCAGAATCTGAAAGGCATATGGTGCATGGGTCTAGGAGACCAAGGTATTTCAAAGGTGCAAGAAAAAGTAATAAACTGTTTCCTCCTGGTGCCAATAGACATGTGAAGAGTGTAAGGTGATGTTGTAAATACTGAAACTGAATGTACTGTAAAGAATGTTGTACTGTAACTGTGTCTATGTATATATTGCTTATGTATTCTGACCTGTACATTGTGGCATCCATCTTGTACAATAGGAGGAGCATGTTAGGACATTTTTCATTTGGGGGTATTGTACAAGATTGCTGCCCAGTGGAATAGTACAACTTTAAGGCCCTCCATGTGTTCTGAACACAGGTGTACATATTAGATCCTCAAACTGATTGCCAGGCTGTGCATGCTTGGTCAACGTGCTCATGTAACAGCCCAGCTGTGGCTGATTAGAGAATCTGCCCAGCAACACTGGGGTATAACTGTGGCCCTCTGGGAAGGGTCTATGGAGGAGGCTATCATACTGGAGGAGGCTATTATTCTGGAGGAGATTATCTGTGAGGTGGTTGCTATTCTGAAGGAGTCTATATACTGAGAAGGACTGAGACACTGAAGGAGATGATGCTGTTGAGAGCTTTTCTTCAACTGAGAAGAAAGAACTGCTAAAGGATCACCAGGACTTTTTTAAGTGCTCCTAGAGTTGGAGCCAAGAGAGGAATCCAAGCTGTCTACCTACTGTGGGGCTTGGAGTGAGAGAGACTGTTGTATATAGTCCTGTGTATGTCTGTCTTCCCCTCACTGTAAGTAAAGCGCACCTTTCCACTGAAGGCATATGTGTGTGTGTTATTGCACTAAGGCTTTCGCTGCATAAGAGCTTAAAAGTGCTACTCTGCTATCCAGCCACACATATCGCTAAGGGAATCCCTGATAGTTTCATTTTATGTCAGAGATTACTCTGGGCTGAAAGGATTTTTAGGGGATGCCCAATTGAGGTTCCTTTCATGTCCCCAAGTACAGTTCTCAGGTATCGAAACCTGACCTTCCACTCTCCAGCTCAGCACCTTAACCCACGGCGGGGGGAGGGGGATTTCACATAATTTAAAATATATGTTTGCATATATTTAAGGAGGAAGTTTCATAAGGACAATTTGAAATGAGGAAATGATTGCCCTAAGAAAGTCCTCCAAACTGCTTTATCAGTTAAAACCAAAGGAAACTGTCCGATGTTGTGTAATATGTAGCTCAGCCTTTAGTTTTACTGCGTGTGTAAAGGCAAATAAGAAAACAATACAAAATAAACAAAACAAAATAAAAAACAAAATAAAAAACAAAATAAAAAACACTGTAGCACTTTAAAGACTAACTGCTATATTTTTATTGTTAGCTTTCGTGGATCAAGTCCACTTCTTCAGACAAAGAGTGAAACTTACAGGCATGGTTTTTATACACCAAATCCAGGAATTCAGGGGGTCAAAGGGAGAAGGGGTGTGGTCAAGCAAGATGACAGACAAGCAAGCACAAGTTTTATTTATTTTTAATTTATTTTTATTTATTTTTTATTTTTTGTTTCTTTTGTTTTCTGCTATGCCTGAACCACAGACTAACACAGGTACTATTCAAAAAAAAATTGTGTGTGTAAATTTTCAGTTTGAAATATGATGACCTCTACTGGACTATTGAGTAACTGCAGTTGCAAATTTGAATAAATCTTAGACCTCCAAAATGCAAGGGGCAAGAAAAAAGATAATTCATGTTTGATTTTTAAGTTGCAGGATTAAATGGTATATATGGTTGTGAAGTTTTAGCTTCAAAGAAGAAGTAGTGGCTGTCTTTTTATCAGGTTCACTTCAAAACATTTAAGAAAGAGAATGGATCATTTATTCATCACTGTGTGATATGAGACTGATCTCAGAGTAATATTATCAATTTTATTTGCTGAAAAGCAGAAGAATCTTCAAATTAGTCTTCTTAATGCTAACTAAGCTGACACTGGGCTTGTCAGAAAGATGGCACACAGAATCGCAATATCTCTCTCTGTTCTTAATAGGTGTGTCTCCAGATGCTGTTCTGGTACAAAGTATACATGGGAAGCCCAACCATCCATGCTGTATACAGCAACTTTGGTCCTGAATGTCTCTGCAGCAGAGTGTGCTGCTCCAGTATGGAGAGCATTGCGACATGTGAAACAAGTTGACAGTGATGTTAATGAAACAATGCAAATGGTGACAGTATGCCTCAAAATTACACCAGTTGAGAAAATATGTCATCTTGTTGGTATTGCTCCACTTAAGAGATGGAGAGAAGCAGCAGTGGATGCTGAGAGAACTAAGCATGCTCTGGATATCCTCTGATATGAGACTCAAGTCCACCAACTCAGAGCGTTAAAGGAGGATAGGGCTGAAGAACGCGACCTCCCATTTGTCACTTTGAGGACCCTGAATAGGCTGAGGGTTGGAATGCCTAAATGTAAGTCAACATGCTCAAGTGGGGGCTGCTGGCAGACAGCAACACACTGTGTGAATGTGGAGAGACACAGAGTCTGGCTCACTAGATGATCTGCTGATTACTACCAGAAATATGTACCAATGAAGATTTAATTTTGAGCAACAACAAAGCCAAGAAGGTGGCTTCATTTTGGCAGTTTAAAATTTCATCTGAACATGAAAGAAGAAAATACATTTTTGTAGAAAAAAATGATACATAACTTATTCAGTGAATGTTTCTATTTTTATGTTAGTGTTGTAGTTCGGGTTAGGGTTCGGGTTAGGGTTAGGGTTAGGGTTAGGGTTAGGGTTAGGGTTAGGGTTAGGGTTAAGCAGTGATGGGATATAAGTGGTTCTCACTAGTTCTCCTGAACTGGTAGTAACTTTTCCCAGTGTACTGGAGAACCGGGAGTAGCTTTTGGGAGGAACCACTTTCGGGGCTCACATTTTCACTGGTTCCCCCACTATGCATGTTCCCCAAGCACTTTGTGTGCATGCATGCCTACAGTGCTTCGCGCGTATGCACGGCCTCCTTTTTGTCATCCCAAGTGGGGAGGAGGAAGATAAGCTGCTAGCTTGATGTTCCCTATAGCCTGCTCCCCACGGTAAATGACTCACCTTTGGATGTGGTGTGTCTGTGTGTACTTTAATGTGTATTTAATACCTTTACCTATATTGACGTACTACCACAGTTCCTAAAAAGGCCTGGTGGCCAACAGGTCTGGCGGCATGGCATGGGTTTTTTAAACAAAGTATTTGAGTTAATTCATCAATAAGCTACACCTGTGCTGTTCCAATTGCTGTTCCAGTTGAAAAACCCTTAAGGAGGTACAGCTGTTTTACATTTACATTAAGGCATATTACCCAAGAGAACTGGTACGATGACCATATCGATCTTGCAACATGGTGCTTCCCAGGCACTTATACTAACAGGTAAGTGACAGATTTGTGTTTGGGGTGTGTGGGGGGGTTGAGGTGTGTGTGTGTGCTTATTTTATTTTTTATTTTGTATTTTTTTCTTTCGCCCCACCCACAACATCATGATGTCATGATTTTGGCTCCGCCCATGACATCATGACATCAGCTCTGCTCACACTGTGATGATGTCACGGTGGGGTAGTAAATTTTTTTACATCCCACCACTGACTGTAGCATTTATTGTCTGGAGCTCTGCAGGAAATGAGTCTGTAGCAGTGCTTGGCAATGTCACCCTTTTTGATTGATCACTCCCAGAAACCACCAGCCAGTTTGGTCAATGCTGGATAGAGGATTACAGGGAGTGATAATCCAAAAATGATAACATTTTACGACTTTCGTCTTTAGGTGAGAGAGGCGTACATTAATAAAAATCACACAGGGTCCCAGCCAGGCACACTATTTCAACAAATATTTTTTCCATTACAGCCTCCCTCCATAGTTTCCATCTCCCCACCCCTCCTCTTCCCACAACAGACAGCATTCCATTCCCAAGACAAGAGCATGTTCAGTCCTTACTGGGGAAAGAAACCTGTTTCTGGGGGTTCTTCTTCTTCAGAACACCTTTTCTTAAATATACTTTTGAGTTTTATAAACCCTGAGGGTCCGCAAATACCTAGAAATGATGCTTCCCTTTGATGCACCAATGATGCAATTTTGGCTTTGCGAGGGGCTGATGGTCTGAGAAGTTTGCTGTTGTGGCTTATGGTTTTTCATCCATCTTGAGCAGTGGAGCACATCAGCAGGTTTGCCCCAGTTCACCAGAACCGGTAGCAAAAATTCTGGTTGGCCCCGCCCATCCAAGTTTTGAAATGAAGTACTGTACTGTAGTCCTAATTTGGGTGCAACGCAGGGCTTTCCCCCTGGCCAAACCCACCATACCACGCCCACAGTGTGCTAGTAATTTTTTTTGGAGCCCACCACTGGTCTTAAGTATTACATTTCATACTTGGGACAGCTGTCCCATTCATCATTTGGTCCAGGATCTAAGCTGTCAGACAGCAATACATAAAGTTTTTCTGTATCACCGGGGGGGGGGGGGTGTTTAAAGGTAAAGCCAGTCATTTCCAGCTCTATGGTTCAGAGCTCATCTCTGTTTCATAGCCAAAGAGCCAGTGCTGTCTTATTCTACAGATGTTTCTATGGTCATGTAGCAGGCATGACTAGACACTGGAGTACATGGAACGCTGTTTACCTTCCCACTGAAGTGGTCCCTATTTATCTACTTGGAATTTCTTGCTTTCGAACTGCTAAGTTGGCAGGAGCTGGGACAAAGATGGGAGCTCATTCCATCTAGCAGTATTTAGGTATCGAACTGCTGACCTTCTGCGTTCCAGTCGGCATCTTAGCCACTTGACAGTGTACAGCTCATATAAAAGAAACACTTTATTCCCTTACTTTCTGACATTTTCCTGTGAAACATGGACCCTCTATCGTCAAGACATCAAAAGCTTAAACACTTTCACCAACATAAACTAAGGTCCATCTTAAACATTCAGTGGGATGATTATGTCACCAACATCACAGTTCTCAAAAAGATAAATAAATAGCATTGAATGTAAATAGCATTAAATCTTCCATCATAGGCCATCATCTTAGATGGATAGGGCATGTCCGCTGTATGCACAGTTCCAGGATTTCTCATCAAATTCTTTAGGGGGAACTTAGCTCTGGTACAAGAGCTTGTGCAGTTCCTTTGGAGCATTATAAGCACCAGTGGAAACAAACCATGAAGGTGTCAGGTATAAACACACAATCCTAAAATGCTGTGGGCATAAATTACCCACTTTGGTGCCAAACCATCTCTGCTACTAGTGATCACTTTGAAGGAGAATGCTGCAGACATGAAGAGGCTAAGTGACAAGCACGGAAGTGTTGTCAAACTCAATTACGCCCTCCACCATCTATTCAGTGTAATGTGTGTGGTCACATGTTTCATGCCATTATTAGTTTATTGAGTCACCAGAGACACATCCATCCACTGAAAAAATGACTTCCAGGAAAAATGTGTACTCTGATACTAGCAGCTGCTGACGCTGCTGACACCGATCCACTATGTTAACTAAATTACTGCTATTTCCTGCACAATTAGTAAAATTGGTGGTCCCAATTTGGGATTTCCACTGTAATCCCAAATTCATTAGTCTTGCTGCTGAAGCCATGGCTAGCCTTAGGCTTCCATGAATTTAAAAACTGTCCAAATTTGCAACTGCCACCACCACCACCTCTTTTGGTAGCAAATTTCACAGTGTGTGAAGAACTGCATTATTCTGTCTTTCCTGCATTAGACATTGTTTAGCTTCAGTCAATCCTGTTTAAGAGTGGAAGTTCCCCAGAATAAGCATAGCAAGTTGCTTTTATAAAAAAGCTCAGAATAGATGTGCCTTCTGCTTCTGCCAACAACTGACCTTTGAAAACAAAATGAAGCTTTATACATTGTTTTTTCTTTCTTATAGGACAAGATAATTGTGTAACTGTAAGAAGAGATTAAGGAATTTGAAAATGAAAACATCCTTCCCAACCATTACAATTATCTCAAAGTCAGCTAGAAAACTCAGTGATTTCGATACCTAGTCTTGGCTGAACTACATCGTCCCAGTGATGTAAGCCAGGGGTGCCCACACTTTTTGGGGCACATGGTTCAGCAGGCTGGTCACATGGTTCGGGGGGCTGCTCATGTGGTTCCTCCCACCGGAAGCGGAAGTAAAACATGTCCTGCAATCTGTTTTGCAACAGGATGAGATAGATTTTAGGCTGCCATTTTCTCTGCTTAAAGCAGAGGTGCCGAAGCTATGGCCCGTAAGCCGGATCCAACCCCTGGCACCAATTCACCCTGCCCATGTCACCCTCACTGCTCTCGGAAGTGACAATCTGGGTGTGATGGTCTGCTCTGTTCTTCTATGGAGTTCAATGTTACACTTGTTTACACAGAAGTAAAACCAGCACCATTACTCTTCCCAGGCATTATCAGACCACCAGTCTTGTTCTGCTCTCCTTGTAAGTTTCCATTACTTCACATTCCTTGGAATTATGCAAAAGGATCTTAGATGTTTTTGTAAAATGACCAGCCAAATTCAAAGAGAATCATAGAATAACTGAGTTGGAAGGGGCCTTTTAGGCCATCTAGCAGAAACTCATAATAAAACAGAGAAGGGACAGGGGTTTTTTGATTGCACTTACAGTTGTCAACAAGACCAGGAAACTGGCCAAAAACACAACAAACCAAACAAGAACAAATAAAAATACATTTACATAAATTTGGCACATGTTAATGTTTATCAATAGATGAAAACTAAAATATAATTAATATATTTTGGATAGCACTACAATAGCTATGTTTTTACATAAATGAGATTGTGACTGCTATCAGTTGACCTGTTTACCCTGCAGCTCTTTGCCAAATTTATTTATTTATTTATTCGTTCATTCCTTTTCTATACTGTACTGTCATCTAGCAACGTCCTCAGGACAGTGTAAAACCACAATTAGAACTGAAAGAAACCATGAATAAAATAAACAACCACATAAAAATATATAAAACCTAAAGATAGTAATAGGTCAGACAAAATCTATTAAACAATATCATCAAGTCTCATCTGCCTGAAGCAGAACTAGAAATGTCAATGCCATTCACTTGTGTCAAATTACAGTACAGTATGTGATTCTCTAGTCTAGAGCAATCAAGTGATTTTGGCCTTGGAAACAACAACAATAACAAAAAAAATCTACAGATAACAAATGAAAATTACTATTCATTTGCTGCTATTTCTTGACATGCAAAAGTGGATGCCTGTCTTTGTCTACAGACTGGTATGGCCAGTTATGCTGTAAAGCAGGGGTGCCCAAACTTTTTGGGCTGTGGGCCAGGCACATGGTTCAGAAAGCCGGTCACTATGGGTCAGGGGCCAGATCCAATCCGCGGACCGTAGTTTGGCCACCCCTGCTGTAAAGTGATCCTGCTTCCAGAGGTTACATAGTCAATTCCTCAAATGCCCATTGAGACGAAATGACTTGGGCGCCTGACTACTCTGCTGAATAAAATGGACTGCTTGAGGCAATACAGCAGGGCAGTGGTGGGCAGCAAAAATATTTGCTACTACACCATGGGTGGAGCCTATGTCATGGGCGGAGCCTTACATCATGGGCGGAGCCTAAGCTGTGGGCAGAGCCTACATCATCAGCGATCTAGTCATGCCTACCATATGGCCATGTATACATCTGCACACACAGGCAGCACTGGCTCTTTGGCTGTAAATGGAGATGAGCACTGCACCCTAGAGTTGGATATGACTGGCTTTTGTGCAAGAGAGACCTTGAACCACTTGCAGGGACAAAACCTGATGGGGCAGGGCAGGGAGGTGGGCATGACCACCCAATTTCACTACTCCCCCCGCCCGAAGACGACCCAATTTCACCCCCCGCCTGCCCAGAGGCCACCCAGTTTTACTACCCCCCTCCTGGGGGGTGCGAACCTGTTGCTGCCCACCACTGGAGCAGTGGTGCCCAAACTTTTCAGGTCATGGGCTGGTCATGTGGTTCAGTGGGCCGGTCATGTTTTTCAGCAGGCCAGTCATACAGTTCCTCCCACCAGAAATGGAAGTTAAACATTCCCTGGAATCTGTTTTGCAACAGGATGAGATAGATTTTAGGCTGCCATTTTCTCTGCTTAAACTAGGGATGCCCAAACTACAACCCATGGGCCTGATCCAGCCCCCAATATCACTTCATCCGGCCCACGCCACCCTTGTAGCTCCCAGAAGCAGAAGTAAAATGTGCTTGTATGGGTGCGTTTTACTTCCACTTCCGGGAGCAACAAGAGTGGTCCGGGCTGGATGAAATGACATCGGGGGCTGGATCCGGCCCATGGGCCATAGTTTGAGCATCCCTGCAATAGACTTTTGTTTGCAGGTTGTATGTAGGTGTATGAGAGACAGAGAGAGAGAAGCACAATTTCCCAACTGCTTTTTTAGGATTCATCTGCAGCTCAGTTATCAATTAGATGATGGATAGCTGGAAATCTCTTTCCTACAGACTGAAGCTCTGTAAGAGAACATATATTACATTATAGAGGCATTCTAAGGAGTTTTATGTCTAAACAACATGTTATGAATGTACTGCTGTTAAGCCATCCAGATAAGTAAATGTTTTAACTGCTTTTGTGATAACCAGGCCAATGCTGTTTCCATTTAGGATTTTTTAACAGCAGCAAGTGAGAGAATAACGTACAGTGGAATCTCCAGTTACGGATGCTTCGGGTAATGGAAAACTTGATTTACAGAAAGAAATCCATTGAAAATAATGCCTCAGCTTATGGATTTTTCTCAGAGCTGTTCCTCCCCCGTGCATTCCTATGGGAAACCGCTCTTTGTTTTATGGAATTTTTGTTTTTAGTGCATTCATTTGGGAAACTGTGCAATGCATTCCTATGGGCACTTTGCTTTAAGGGAAAATCACTCTAAGGAAAACTCCATGGAATGGATTAATTCCGTAACCTGGTGTTTTACTGTATCTCACCCTTTCTTTCTGCCCACCAATAACTGAGGAAGATTTCTCCATAATTTGCTTCTTCGTGGAAGGCAAGATTTTCACTTGTTGAAATTTTGCCTGTCAATAGTAAAAATGTGACAAAGTCATAGTGGTTTACAAATTCTCTCCAGAATTACCCATTTTGCATCTCTTTCCTCACTGTGAGACAGAAAGTCTCTCTATACTTTCCTATATCCTGTTTTTCTGGGCATTTTTGCAGAGATTGGTCTGCTTTTCTTCCGGCATCTACACCTGTTGGATATTGCAGCAGTGTAACTCACCACAAATTCCCCCCTTGTGAGCCCCAGTCAGGAGGTTCTAACATTTTGTGGCAATCTCTTTTATCCTATATACACCTAACAAACTAAAGGGGGGAAATTACACTTCCCAGCCTGGAGGGAAAGTGTTTACTTTGTTTTAGTTTTAGACAATTGCTGCAAATTAAACCAGTAACATTGTTGCCATAGCTCTTTGATAACAGTACAGTAAAACCTCATATAACACTAAAACCTGGTTCCACAAGTCTTGGTGTTATATGATTTTTAGTGTTATCTGATCCATGTTAAAATCCTATGGGATCGATAGAGATACATTGTAACCACACAGGCTTTAGCAGTTGTTATCTGAAGCATCCCATATGATCTTAATGTTATCTGATGCAATTCTTCCCCCCAGATTCCTTAATGTTATGCGATTTTAGTGTTATTCGATACTAATGTTATATGAGGTATTACTGTATATTAAGTATTTCCCACATGTCTGGGAAGGTATAATTTGGTGGAGCAAAATTCCATTGGAATTGTGTCAAATAGCATTTTCCTCCTTCCCTCCACCCCTTCATTCCATACCACACCACCATAAAATCAGGTAGTAAAGACAGGCTCACAGTGTGCTGGGCCCTGAAAAATGTAAGCACAAAATCAGAAATACATTTAAAAAATCCAAATGGTAAAAATGCACACCACTGGAAAAATAGGCACAAACACATTTTCATCAATGAGGAAAGTATATACAAAACAGGTAAATTAAGCATTTCATATAAATAAATCTTCAGGGCTGCAGTTACTTAGTGGTTAAGAGGCTGAACTAGATGACTGGAAGGTTGGCAGGTCCGGAATTGGAGACCTGAGTGCTGTATGACAGTGAACTCCCCTCTCTGTCCCAGCTCCTGCCAACCTAGCAGTTTGAAAGCAAGAAATTGCAAGTAAATAAATAGGTACCACTTCAGTGGAAAGATAACAGTGTTCCATGTGCTCCAGTGTCTAGTCATCCCTGCCACATGACCACAGAAACATCTGCAGACGCCGAGAGCATTGGCTTTTTGGCTGTAAATGGAGAAGAGCACTGACCCCTAGGGTCAGATATGACTAACTTTTGAGAAAGATAGACTTTAACTTATTTAGAAAACTTTATTTCTGGATTTCCATAAGTCAGAACTGACTTGACAGCATGCTGTTACATTGTATGCAAGATAAAAGTTAATTAAATAAAACTTTACTAGGCCAACCAAAAAGCCACCAGCCCCCCCAACCCCAAGATCAGTGTAACAGTTCAAGCTTCCAAGAAAACACTCTCTTTAAAATTCAAGATATAACAAGTGGGGTGAAGGAGAGAGAAGTGAAGGTGTGAGAGATCTAGATCAGGGGTGCCCAAACTACGTCCCGGGAGCCAGATGCGGTCCCTGACACCAATTCATCCAGGCCACAAAACTCTCGTTGTTCCCGGAAGCAGAAGTAAAATATGCCCGTACCAGCCCCCTGAACCATGTGACCAGCCCATGGCCCAAAAAGTTTGGGCACCCCTGATCTAGATCTTCTATCCTTGTCTGCACATTGTTGTGTAAGTACTGCAGGAGGGTTGTTACAAACAAAAAACTGGATTGGATCAGGTGATAAAGCAGTGCTTGATTTCATCAGGCTATCCCATAGACTCAGAAAAATATAATTTCAAAATGCAGCCCCTCCTTTTTAGATAATATTATTCTCCACAGTCAGCTTCACACTGCTTCTATATTCCCTACACATACAGGCTTCTTGGAAAGAGAAAACACAGAGAGAATTCTTCTGGATACATGAACTAGCTAGAAATAGAAGGTGTGAAGTCCCTTTCCCTCCACATCCTCCCCCCCCAAAAAAAATTAGGGGGGTGGGGGCAATGGAGAAAATGACATACTTTCTGAGATATTTTCCCAAATAAAGTTATTCTTAGAAAACAAAATACTCCTTTAATGAGGGAATGCTCCTTTTTGTCCCATAATATATTTACCATTTGAGAAATATTCTCCCTTTTGTAAATCTCACTCTAATGTCTAAGGAAGTGGACTTAATCCACAAAAGCTCACATTAAAATATAGCCGGGGGGGGGGAGCAAGAGAGGGACTACATATAGACCAGGAGTTCTCAACCTTTTAAAGCCGTGGGCTGGGTCACACTCCCTCAGACAGCTTTGGGGGCCGGATGGCCATTTTGCCCTTTCTCCACCACATGGCACTTCCTGGTGTGGTGGAGGTGGTGGTGAGCCACATGAAATGGTGTAGTGGGTCGCATCTGGCCCATGGGCCACAGGTTGAGAATTCCTGATATAGACTAACTGCTATATATTTTGTTTTAATTTTTGTTTTGTTTTGTTTATTTGTCTGATACACTTCTGTCTTTGGTTGTGTCTTCTGTTTATTCATTCTGTTTGCATTGTGTACATCACAGCTGTCCAGTTAGACTCGGGAATGCCTTCAGTGGCTGTAAAAACATTTACTGCAACTGCCTTTAGATTTGATTTTTAATTAGAGCTAAAATGTCTTTCTGATTAAAGTTCTAAAACATATTTTAAATCTTTTGAATGTTATAGAATATAAAGCTAAGTGTTTTTAAAGAGGCATAATAAGGCCAAAATGTTTTTAAGATTATAATTGTTAAAGATATGGTAGAAATGCTTCGTCACAGAATTTTACACCATAATGCTATTTTTTTAAAAAAGGAAAAATTACCTTTTTTGTTACAGTATTGCTATTTTAGCAACTGAGTGTTTTCCTGCCTAGTTAAACACTTCTCCTGCCAACCTAGCAGTTCGAAAACAAGAAATTGCAAGTAGATAAACAGGGACCACTTTGGTGGGAAGGTAACAGTGTTCCGTGTGCTCTGGTGTCTAGTCATGCCTGCCACATGACCATGGAAACGTCTGCAGAAGCAGACAACGCTGGCTCTTCGGCTTAGAAACAGAGATGAGCACTGACCCCTAGAGTCGGATACGACTGGCTTTCGAGCAAGGGAAACCTTTACCTTTACGAAACACTTCTAAACTGCACCAAAACAAATGATAAACACTTGTTTCTTGGTATTTTGTGAGTGGTAAAGAGCAATCATGCTCAAGTGAATGTGTGCTTAATCCTAAATAAATACATGATCTTAACAAATGCTTGAAAGAGCAATGATTTACAGTATTAGCATTGGATGGGTGGGGGGACCCAAAACCTGGAAGAGCTGGGTTAGTCCTAGAAGAAGCAAATCAAGAAAACGGAAGGCATGCAGGATTCTACCATTATTGGAAGGTAATCCTCTAGATAAATAAGTAATAATTTGTGTGCATTTAGCATTTCCACAGCTGAACTCAGATTAAATCATTAAAGTTTAAGCGTGCATGCTGTAATTTAGAAAGAAAACGAGTAATAAAAAAAGCTGTTTTAAAGCTAAGTTAACAAGATAAGACAGGAACTGGGTATAGTTCTGCTTTATTGGCCACTCTAAACCAGGGTTGCCTAAATTTTTTGGGCCGTGGGCCGATCATGTGGTTCAGGAAGCCGGTCACTAAGGCCCGGGGCCTGGGTGCAGCCCACGACGCCAATTCATCCGGCCTGCGAAGCCCTCGTCACTCCTGGAAGCGGAAGTAAAATGTGCCCGTACGGGTGCATTTTACTTCCGCTTCCAGGAGCAATGAGGGCTTTGTGGGCCAGATGAATTGGCGTCGGGGCCTGCACCCGGCCCCCAGGCCTTAGTTTGGGCACCACTGCTCTAAACTATGAAACGTCTTGCCAACTGAGCTTCATCTCCAGAGAGAGTTGCTGTCCTTTAGGAAGAATATAAAAACATGGATGGCGGGGCAGGTATGGGGTCCTGGTGGTACGGTGACCCCAGCTCGTTGGTTGATCTGAGCCCCTCTCTCCCTTAATCTTTTAATTTTGTAATTTTTACCTTAATTTTTAATTTATTATAATTCGTTGATTTTTTAAATTTTATTTTTTTAAAAAAATCTTTTATAATTTTAAATCTGAGGTTTTAGGAATGTTTTCAATTGTTATGTGGGTATGTTTTATGAGATGTAAACTGCCCTGGGTGACATAGGTGAGGAGGGTGGTATATAAATATAAATAAATAAATAAATAAATAAATAAACTGTGAACCAGAACTGTAGATTGAAACCTGAGATATTATTTTAAAAGAATGCAAAAATACAATTCTTGTAGTATAAAATAAAGGAAAAAACCTAGATGAATGAAGGAAGAAACACTTAAAATCATTAAGTACAAGCTAGAAGCAAAAATAGAAGGTGACAGAATTTGGCATGCAACTTTTCAACAACAGTCATGTTGAGACAAAGAGAACTATTCAGTGATGGGATGTAACAGGTTCTCACCAGTTCTCCAGAACCGGTAGTAACTTTTCCCAGTGTCCCGGAGAACCGGTAGCAGCTTTTGGGGGGAACCACCTTTGGGGCTTACCTTTTCACTGGTCCCCCCCCCCGAATAAGCTTTAAGCTCTGGTTTAAAAGTTCTGGTTGATTTGTGTTTGGGGTGGGTGGGGTGGTGTTTGGGTGGGTGGGTGTATTTTAATGTATATTATTTATTTATTTATTTATTTATTTATTTATGGGTTTGTGTTGTGGGTGGGTGGGTTGGGGTGTGTGTGTATGTGCGCGCATGCTTATTTTTATTTTATTTTTTATTATTTTTATATATTTTTCTTTGGCCCCGCCCACAACATCATGACATCATGATGTTAGCTCCGCCCACACTGTGATGATTCATGGTGGGGTAGTAAATTATTTGACATCCCACCACTGGAACTATTACAATGACCAGTGCAAAGAAACAGAAGAGAACAGCACAAGAGGAAAAATAAGAGAACCCTTCCAGAAGATCTTAGAAATTTAAGGGAGATTTAAGCTTCGACTTGGGAAAGTCACGGCCAGTTTGAGATTATAATTGTGAACTAGATAGATGAATGGTTTCACTCAGTGTGAAAAACATAGTTAATTGGCAGCAACCATGCAAACTGGGCCTAAGGCTCCAAAGTATATAATCTTATTAATCTGTTATATCTCATTCATTTTAATAGGGAGGGCTAAGCATGTACTTAAATCTCCCACCCAAATTATTCAGTTCTGGACTTAGACTCAGCAAGCAGTTCCAGGAATACAAGTCTCTGATCTCAAAAGCAACTGCAAACTGAAACTTATGTTGCATAACTTGGTGTTTTCTCATTGCATCTCAGGCTTCTGTGCTGAAGGAATTGTTAGCATGATCTTGATACGCCATTCATCTGGATGATTAAGCCACAGAACTGTTTGTCCGTTAGCTGTCAGAATTGATGAATTAATCCATTAGCAACAATGGGAGAGAATGAATCTAACACTTCCCAAGATATGTAATGTGTTCAAAGCCTACCGAAAGAGGAGCCTGGGCACCTCCTAAAACACAGAGACTGACTTCAAGGCACACAGCATGTATACTTATCAAACCTTGCACACTTCCTCCACTGCCACCGAGCCGTTTGCTGAACACATCATGTAGGCATGATCTCAGTTTAGATTTAAAGACTTCTGTTTAAGGCTCAACCTCTTTATATCTGCATCTAGAGTCTAAACCAACCATGCAAACAAAGATGAAAGCTTTTAACAATGACAACGACAACAACGACACAAGTAACTCTAACCCATGCACTTTATAGCACAAAAACTGGAAGTAGCTCTCTGGGCTTGATAGAAACACTCAAAATATCTATTAAAGTCCTGGCCCAGCCCCACTGGGAGACGATGAGCAAGACACTCCCGAAACAAGTCCACCTCAGGCCTCACTGGACCAGAGCACCTTCTTGGAAGTTTTTTATTGAGTTCTACTACTCTTTATAGGGGCTATGGTGGCTTAGTGGTTACGATGCTGAACTTGGCAACTAGAAGGTCAGCAGGTCAGCATTTCAAGACCTGAGTACTGCGTGATAGAGTGCACTCCTCTTGTCTGTCCCAGCTCCTGCCAACTTACCAGTTTGAAAGCAAGAAACTGCAAGTTGATAAACAGGTAATGCTTCTGTGGGAAAAGTACCTGTGTTCCATGCACTTCAACATCTTGCCCTGCCTGCCACATGACCATGGAAACATCTGCAGATGCAGACAGCACTGACTCTTTAGCTGTATATGGAGATGAGCATCACCCCCCGGAGTCAGATATGACTGGCTTTCGAGCAAAGGAGACCTTACTACTCTTTGCTCAGAACAACCTATGATATGACCTGTGCATAACCTTCTGACACAAATTTAACCCAACAGCACATAATTTCTACAATTATCATTGCCAGTGCTCAAGCTACCTGGAAAGGGCCCTCATCCTCATCCTTCTTCTAGTATCTTGATTCTGAATATTGGCTATTATCAGTGGTGGGCTAAAAAAAAATTACTACCACACTGTGGGCATGGAATGGTGGGCATGGCCAGGGGGAAAGCCCTGCATTGCACCCAAATTAGGACTACTTTATTTCAAAACTTGGATGCGCAGGGTCAGCCAGAATTTCTGCTACCAGTTCTGGTGAACTGGTGCAAACCTGCTGATTTTCACCAATGGCTATTATCATGGTGATCAGCCATGAAGACTATCCTGGGAACAATATAATGCAGTGGCCTTCCATTTCCACGAGTCACTTTCTGGTCCTGAGCCCTTTTAGCACACACGGTCCTGGCCTCTGTCTGTACGAGCTGTGATTCATTTCAAACTTTGCTTATGCCTCTTTAGCTGCATGTCTCTGAATGCATCTGTCTTCTGTCAAGCATGCAGAGATGGCTCTATTACCGGTAGTTGCTCTAATTAAATGTGCCACTGAGAGCTGTTAAGCCACAGTTACATGAACAAAATCCTTGGCTGTGTTCCATTCACTGCCAACAGCTGGAGCAAGATTCCAGTGTTCCATTGGTCTAACTTGGAATTAAGGAAAGGGTGGTGTTAAGCCTTCATTAATTAAAATAATCAGACCGCTCCTAGAGGAGGGATTTCAAAGGCATAGCCAGATTTATAAAACAGAACTTCAGGACCAGAAAGATTCAAAATATCCCCAGAATCCCGGAAATAGTAAACATGCCACTGGTCTGTTTTCCACAGGGGGTGAGCGGCATCACCATTGGGTGAGATGCCTCCAGTTTGTTCTGCTGTGCTTGCCTCTTTGAAGAAAGCACCAGTGTCCCATTGTGTTTATGATGAGGGCTAAAATGCAATATTTGGGAGAGGGTGTGATGACAAAACTCCAAAGGAATGCATGGAAAGATTTTTAAATGCCACATGTACATTTCAGCTGCTTTGATTTAGAGGCCGTGTACTCCCTTGTTTTGCATTTTTCAGTCAGTTTCAGTGGCGGGTTGGAGGGAAATGGGGCGATAGGAGTCTTTTTCTTCTGGTAATCTATCCTGATAAAAGAGAAGTCCACAAATAGGCAGCTCGGGTCATCACAGAGTCTGTCAAGCCTCAAGAAATGCAGAATCTGATGGCAAAGTGTAGAATACTCTAAATATGGATATGGAAATGAAGCAAGGCAAAGCAATCACAGTTGTATGCCACCTCATAGTGTTTAGTGCACTCTATGGGTGGTTCACAAGTTAATTAGCATTTCCCCCAACATGCTGGGTACTCATTTTACCAACCTTGGAAGGATGGAAGGCTGAGTCAACCTTGAGCCCTGGTCAGGATCAAACTGACAACCTTTTGGTTGCAGTACAGCAGCTTTTAACCACTGTGCCACCATATGCATGTGCTTGAGAAATCATAGTCATCTCCTGCTGTTCCCAGTCAGCCCAGGAGTACTAGGGATGACATCAATTCTAGTCCACCACACCTGTAGGTCACCAGGATCTGGGCATTCTGGATGATGGGATTTGTCCTGAAGGTCCTCAACTTGGGGGTGGCTCTTCTGGAATGCCACTGTACAGCTCAGCCCATTGAGGTTCAGTACTACCCCTCCTAGATAGAGCACTCTACAGAATATAGCCAGGTCTCCTGGTGGTTATGCAACTCAACATGACATTTGGCACTAGTATTCAAACAGAAATGCTCCCCAGCTATTGCTGAGCATCTAATAGAAGAAACTCTGATAAGTTACATGTAGTTTTTGAGTTACCATGGAAACAGTTTGTAAACTGTTAGCAGAAGGTTTATAGTGTACTTTATAAAAAAACTCAAACCTGATTATTCTTCATTGAAAATATGATTAAAGGCAATGTCTTTCTGAGTCAAGGTAATATTAATTTAATACCCTTGTGTGCAGTTTTTATAGTAGAATAATTTCATTATCTGAGGACTGAAGTAACCTATTTATTAGCCATTATAGTAACAACACCTGTGGCTAATAAAGTTCAGGTATCTATTATTAAAATATATCAGACATTAATTGCCAGATTTATTGGTAATTGCTATGAGGTGAATAGGGGGATATCCTGATGTGGTGTTTGGAAACTTCAGTTATTTCATTATAAAATAGCCACATTGTTGACTGCAGTCTACAGTGATGATCACATCATAGCAGTACTGGAAGTGCTGAGCATGCCTTCATCAGCATCAGCATCAGCAGCATCATTATCTGCTGTCAAGTCAACTCTGATATATGGTAATACTTTCCAGGATTCTGTAGGTAGGGAGTAATCAGAAATGGTTATCATTCCTTTCTTCTGGGGACACCCTGGAGCTGCACAACTTCTCAAAGTCTTTTAGCAGGGATTCTCAACTTGCGGCCCACGGCACCATTTTATGTGCCCCCCCCCCACTGCCTCCACTACACCAGGAAGTGCCATGGGGTGGAGGAAGGGCAAAATGGCCGTCCTGCCACCCTAAAACTATCTGAGGGAGCATGACCTGAGGTGCAGCTTAAAAAGATTGAGAACTCCTCAGTAACATCGCATTTACCGTAATTCAGCCACCCAGGACTGAAGCCAAATTTGCCGCCCCCTGATGGATGCTGGTGTCCGCTCCTGCTAGGGCTTCTGGGAATTGTAGTCCAAGAACACACATAGCCAAAAAAGCACTGCCCATGGCCGCCTACCCCCTACCCCCCCCCCCCCAGCTATGCCACTGGAACTCCTGTTCTTTAGGATGCACAGTGCGGAACTGAACTCTTGACCTCTGCCTCCACAGCCAGATACCTAACTCACTGAGCCTTAAATGATTTAAGGCTAGAGCATTTAAAAGACCGTTTTCTCCCACCTGAACTTGTTCATAGGTTCAGATAATCTGCTGAAATGTTTCTCTGGGTCCCCCCCAGTTGCAGAGGTAAGGCAAAAAGATTTTTTGTTAATTCTGTGATGGAAGCATTGGTTTGCATCACACTCTGTATGGTGCAGTTTTACTACTGGGGTGCCATAAGCAACTGATTGGTCATTGTATTTAAATAATGCCCAACTACTAGGGGGATCTTTGGTCTGAGTAGAAGAACTCTTTGTGTTTTTTACAGAAGCTACCTTAGCTTATCAGTACTGTATTGCCATTTAAACAGCAGCTGTGGTCATCATATTTTCCAGAGTTTGTAACCACAACTATTTGAAGGATATTTCTGTATGATTCCTCACAGCTTATACTGGACTTGATTCTATTGTTTTCTTTGTACCTTTGTTCATTTTATGAATGTTTTGCAGAATTCTAATGGTTTCCTGCTTCTATTTATATTGTAAGCTGCAGCAGGGATTAAAACAAAAATGGAAATGTAGGGAATACATAGGCAGCTCAAAGAGTGACTCTGTTCTATAACCTGGGCCGTCTATGTCAAACTCTAATTCCAGTCAGCCAATGCCACACTGGTTAATAGTCAGGGATGGCCATTAGGGATGAAGTGCTAATTCAACAACATTTTAAAAGCCACATGAGGATATAGTAGCATGAAAAGGTTACAATAGCAACAAATCTCATGCTGTAAAAACTGGAAGGAGGAGGAGGTCAATATTAACAATAGGAACAATCTTTGCCTCTCTATGCATAGGTTTGGAGAGTCTCTGGAAAAGGGTTAAATTCTCTTCTTTCCCCCTTTCTGTAGCCCATGTTGGTGCATCGTCGACTGTAACTTGTATCCAAAAATGTGTTTTCTTCCCTGAAGCAGGAAAAAATGTCACTGGTGTACATCTGTTTAAGATGAATCCCATCTTGCCTTGAAGTGACCCACACACTATGATCTCGGAGCCATCACTCACAGCACACATGAAGCACGACATGCAGGATTTAACACCGGGACTGCAATGAACCACTGCAGCCTTGAGGATATGGACAAGATGCACCTTCACAGCCAGTCCATCTGACATGGCCTCTTCCACCTTCATGACTGTTGGGAATCAGAGTTCCTCCTCTGCATATTTTGCGGTTGGGCCCAATAAGACGGTTTCCAGTGGCTACTCTAAGAAAATGGAATTATACAGAGATTATATACACAGAACCGAGTCCTTCCACCTCCCATCTTGCACTATGTATGTTGAGGTGTGTGTGTGTGTGTGTGTGTGTGTGTTATTTCACATTTAATGTACAATAACAATAATAATTTCATGTCCAAAATTATTCTGAGTTGAAAGGATTTTTGCAGAAGAAACTCCGCTCAGGGAATGCCCAAATGAGGCTCGTTTCATGTCCACAAAAGCTGGGACAGAGACAGGCACACAATCCATCATGCAGTACCCGGGTCTTGAACTGCCAACTTGCCAGCCTTCCAGATAACAAGGTGAGCTTCTTAACCACTGAGCCACTGCACCCCCTTATTTAATGTACATAGACAGGTGTGCTGTGCTGTAGTGGTGTGCACTATTAGTGGAGATTATATTACCAAAACACTATGCAGTTTTGTAAAGGTGGGAGAAGGTGATATGGAGCTGGATAATAATCTTCTTGAACATACATGCTTTTCTTTTACTCTGACTTGCAGCCTGTCCAAGAAGCTTTGATGGAAATAAAATCCATTTCTAAACTACAGCCCCTGACCAGGTAACTGCTAAAGCCAACCCTGTCGCCTTCAAGGTTTTTGCTCCATATTGCTGTCTGTTTGTTTTTCCTGCTGCAGTGATAAACTCTTTGCTCTCTGGCCTTGCTGTGCTATAGGGAGAACTTTCCATGACTTCACTATCAGAGAACAGAAAGAGGCAGGCATGTGTCAGAGAGCTTTCCCGACTCCACTCTGGTTCCTGATGAAGGGTGGGTTGAGCAGAAACCCATCGACATTCCATACATCCCGGCCGTCATCGACAATGTCTTGGTTTTGTTTTGTACAGCCGCAGATGTTGCAGTGGGATCTCTGATGCAAGACATGAAGGGGCCTGAAATATGAAGGCGAGACAACATGTTCCAGCTTTTCTCTAGGACTAGGACAATTCCATCATATTTTAGAACACTTTCAAAAATGTGTGTTCCCTTCCTCCAAATGGAATGCCTTCCTAACTTGTCCAAAAGAGGGGCGAGCAAAGAACAGCCTGTTTGAAGTTGTCAGACTGCATCTCCCATGAGCTCTTAACAGCAGCGTCAATAGTGAGGAATGCTGGAAGCTGCAGTCAGCTCATCTGCAGCAATTAGATCTTCCAAATCATAGGCTGGCACTCACCCAGGCCCGCTGTGGATGCATGCCTTCAGCTGTCCTTGAGGGCAGATATAACGGGATACCCTATTCAGAACGATTATGCCCATGTGGTGATGGGGATGTTGAATCAATTGAGCATGTTCTCCTTTTCTGCTCATTCTATAGGGATGCCCGTGCAGAATCAATAATCCTTTTGCTGCGTCAATGCACAGGAAAATTGCTGGCCCAACAAGCTTCCTTCCTACTCTAGGACAGTGGTATTGCCATCACACGCAAAGTGGCGGGTTTTTGTGCACAGGCTCGCAGGATATGTCGGCTGCTGACTAGGAAGTCTAGTGTGGCTTTATAGTTTATTTAGATTGCTCCTGCATTGAGCAGCTGACCTATACTACTCTACTATGTTCCCTCTTCACCCTTGTCATTATCGGTCTGGCCATAATTTACTGAGTTTTAGTAAATTACAACTCTAGCAGAGAGTATTTTATATCCTTGTAACGAGGCTATCCCTCTTTTCCTTGTAAATATTAGCATTGCATTTTATTTTCACGACACTAGGTTTTAGTAATTAATGAGGGATTTTAGTAATATTGTTTTTTAGATAGGCACCCTGCTGTTTTATGTCAATTCCCAGTAGGTTTTTAGTATTATACTTTCCTTTTAATACCCTTGTCCAGTCTAGTTTAGGATGTGGTGTTTATGTTTTTGTGTGTTATGCTGGTCATGGACTGTAAATAATTTAAATTGAATTAAATTGAATTGGAAGCTGCAGTCAACGTTTCCTTGTTTTTAAAGTTTCCATCTTAATCACAGACATTGTGAACAAAATGAAAGATATCAAAAGAAGTAGAGTCAAGAAGGGTATTATCCTTTGTAAAGTTGTAATCATAATGTAATGTGACCATTGAGGTAAGAAATTAATGGCAAGTAACTAATTAAGCCACTGCAGTGGCTTAGAGGTTAAGATGCTCAACTTGATGAATGGAAGGTCAGCAGGTCAGCAGTTCAAGATCCGAGTGCTGCACAACCAAGCGAACTCCCATCGTCTGTCCCAGCTCCTGCCAACCTAGCAGTTTGAAAGAAAGAAATTGCAAGTAGATAAATAGGTACTACTTAGTGGGAAAGGTTACAGTGTTCTGTATGTGTTATCCATGGGTATCTGTGGTCTTGAAACATATCACTTAGTGATATGGGAGGGAGACTTCTACAGATTCTGGTATTAACATTGCAATGTATCAAGGCATTCATTCAAGGTAAGAGAAGTGATGTGCTTATTTGAGCCTCCCAGCAGGGAAACAAATATCAGGGTGAGAACTGCCAGAGAAAGTAGAAACTGGATGGCTACGTGGCAGGTGCCATAAAAGCCCAAGTGTTCATCTCCACCCACTGTCAACTGGCACCAGGGAGTCCTAGCTAATGCAAAGGTATTTGTTTGTGTGTTGTGTTTGCATAGGCAAACATTTGGAACAAAAAGAGGGAGCAGATCACTAGTTCCATAAGTCATGAATCTTCTTGCTGTCTGAAAAGAACTCCTCAGTAATGCTGCAGATAAAGATATGAGCCCTAACAGTGATAGCAGTCATCACTGTAGCTCCTGGGTGCTTCTCCTTGCCTGCTTAGCCACCAATACTGGGGGTTTCCCTCCTTAACTTTGGGTTGTTATCCTACCTGATTAGCTGGGGAGATTTTTTAACCTGGGTTCTGATCCTGTTTACCAGAATTCCCCATGTGCCCATTTCTGCCATCAGCTGCCCCGAAAAGCTTTTCTGCCCTTCTGTTTCTACCTCCTTGCTTTCTGTGCCTCTGTGACATTATAAGTGCCTATCCTCTAGTCCAGGGATGCCCAAACTATGGCCTGGGCCCCAGATCTGGCCCCCAATGCCAATTCATCTGGCCCATGAAGCCCTCATCGCTCCCGGAAGCAGAAGTAAAACGTGCCTGGATGGGTGCATTTTACTTCCACTTCCAGGAGTGACGAGGGCTTTGTGGGCCAGATGAATTGGTGTTGGGGCCAGATCTGGCCCCCAGGCCATAGTTTTACTTCCGGGCGCATTTTACTTCCACTTCCGGGAGTGACAAAGGCTTTGCAGGCTGGACGAAATGGCATTGGGGACTGGATCCGACCCCCAGGCTATAGTGGCCGGCCCCCTGAACCATGTGACTGGCCCACGGCCTGAAAAGTTTGGGCACCCCTGCTCTAGTCTCAGTTCTTGCCCTGGTGATTCTAGTTGGCATTATGGAAGATGCTTCACAAACAATATTTTTCTTTATAAATTTCTTTCCAGTTCTGAGAAAATGCAGCATGACGTATTTCCCAAGCTGCTACTCTACATATTGTTTTCCAGTGAATGGTTTGAAAGCTGGAAGGGTTTTTCTTAAAATGTGCCTGAAAAGCCTTCAGTCACTAAGCTTTCAGCTTTGGCCTGCTTCTGTTAATGTTATTAAGTATGCTAGGCTTTGTTTAATGGGGAGAAATCTATTTTATCTCATGATGCTGGGAAATCATTCCATGCAGTGAGCTTCAATTTCTCAGTGAATACTTCAGAAATTCTTCATGTTGTGATAATTGTTGAGTAGGTGGTTGCCACATTTTAAAGTCTACAGACAATGTTTCTTTTCTTTTTTTAATCTTTAAAAGTTTTCCGTTTTGCGGTCGACATGATAAAAATGTATGCGATCTGTTTAGTCGAGATTAGGAAGTACAGTATCAGCTTTGTAAGGCTGCAGAGTCTTTGCCTCTTTGCCACAAGCGGCTGTAATCACTATGGCACAATAATAACTGAACAAATCCTTTAGTTGGCTTGATTTACAACCAAAAATCACAACAAGATACCTGCTGCACTAGCAAAACCTCCATTAGAATAAACAGGACTAGTTAGGTACGTGGAATCTTTAGAACCATGAAATAATCAATCCCATGTAGTCATTGTTGAGCAACAGAATAAGGTTGAAAAGATGTGACCCTGATTCCAGGCCCATGTAAGCAACTCACAACTGCCTTGTCATTAAGTGTTTGAACAATGCAGGCTGCTTCATTCACCTGTTGTTTTGGCCTGGAAATGTTGGTAATGGTCTAATAGGCAACTGGTTGCTGGTATTCTAAAAAAGCAAGTTATGTGGCTGATAGATTATCAGCACATGCATTCAGCAACCTTTTCCTTCCTTTGACAACATTTACCCAGCCCAATTACGTGAAGCCTTGCGGCCAAACTAACTGGACAAGATATTTGTCACGTAGTTTGGCGCAGTATGCAGGGTTTTTAAAAACCCAGCATGGGTGGGAAGGGGTGATCTGAGGAGGAACAAGGCACTTTATTGTTTTATTCATAATGCATTCGTCATCTGAACAGGCTGGACTCCCGCAGCACCCTTTCTCAAAAAATTACCAAACATTCCCCTCCAGTCTGGTTTAAAACATAAAGAGTCAGCAAAGAGGCCAAGACTATAATCCAGATTGGGGCTTTCCACTGATTTTCTTAACTGGCACATAAGTGTGAACTTCACAGCAAGCATCATGTCTAACATGGTCCTAAGGCTACATGTGAATATGCTGGCCATTTAATACAACAGGGTGCTTATCAAACCCTTGCTTAGACCAGAGATTTCCACCACAAATTCATCCCTTGTATCCCAATTGTTTTCAGCCTGAAGGAAGTCCCAGACTCATCTTTGGATAGATATCTTCATAAAATTGTTCCAAGATGTTCCAGAGCAGAAGGTTGGACCATTTAATCAATGATTTATTCTTGTGTTCCTGTCCTGCCACATAGTCAGATGAATCCCGGAGACCTACATTTTGTCATATTGTTATTACAGTATGACTTTTCCATGGTCTACTGAAGAATTTTTTAAAAAAGAATTTCTACTTTCAGTAGCACCACAGCTGAGATTAAGACCTGTAACCAATGATCTCCACAGCAACAAATAAAGGGGAACAAGATGTTTGAGAAATCTACAATTAGAACTGGAATCGTGTTTATATTCCAGAGAGGAAACTGAGGCAAACTTTCCACATTTGTGAAATTAAGCTTCAGAGAAATCCTGTGCTTACATCATGAAGACCAGTCATCAAACAAAGCCCAGCTAATGAATATATCTCAGGAAGTGAAAGACGTTCATGTTCTGACGCTTAGATGCTCACCCCAAATAGTAATGGACTATCTCTAATGTCTGTTTCTAGCTTGAGACATGAGACATACTCTGGGGCCTTCTCTCCCTCAAGCATTCCTAGAACAGGATTCAAGATGTTTAGAGACTTTGAGCCCCGGCTTTAGATTGCAAGTGGAGAAATTGTAAATTGACCTCATGCAAGCAACACTCTTCCAAGCATCAAGTCTTCTGGTATCACCCCTGCTTACTAAGGTGGTTTCCCAGATTAAAAGAAGATCCTAATATCTCTTTGTAATAAGTCCATACAATCCGCTTCCCTGATGCCATTTTCCCCCTTAAGAGAAGCGTGTGAAACTCCAGCAGATGAGAACTTTGGTGACAATTTTATACCAGTGTCACGGTTTTTCTCTTTGCCGAAGGCTTGGTCGCTTATCTGTTTGTGGTGGAACAAATCAGTTTCTAGTTTTATATTTGCTTTTCCACCCCCACCCCCCCAACCAGAGGACAATTTGGCAAACAAATAGGGTTCCCTTTCCCTTGTTTACATAGACAATTTGCTACTTAAAAGACTATTTATTTTATTGCTTGGAACATAACATAAAGCACATCACAGTTTATTCAATCAGAGGTCTGGGGCACAAGTTATCCATTTAAATAGTAGACCAAATGCAACTAAATCACTACTTTGTTTCATTCCTTCCCCAGAGTCTCTGAAAATGTCCCATCATCAGATGACATCATGGGAGAGAGATGCTGCCTTGATTCCTTACTTATCAGTCATTTCCAAGTACAGTACACAGGACAATGACAGCAGCTACACTTGAAGAAGTTGTGTTTTTAATAATACAACTCCCAGAATTCATAGGGTTATAATCAGTGGTGGGCAGCAACAGGTTCCCACAAGCCACCCACACCGGCAGGGGGGATTAGCAAAATTGGGTGGCCTTTGGGCAGTGGGATGCCGAAGTTGCGTGGCCTTGGGGCAGGGGGGTAGCAAAATTGGGTGGCCACGACCACCTCCCTGCCCTGCCCAGACTAACACAGCTACCATTTAAAAAGTTTTATTCTGTGGAAGCATATCAGAGAGTAAACAAAACAAAAAGACAAAAATGTTGTGGCACATTAAAGACTAACTGCTGTATTTTAATGTGAGCTTTTGTGGATCAAGTCCACTGGCTCTTTGGTTATAAACAGAGATGAACACTGAACCCTAGAGTTGGTAACAGCTGGCTTTTGAGCAAGGGCAACCTTTACCTAATAACAGAAGATCCCTGATTGGTATTCAGATTTGATGTCAGGTTTTGTCCCTGCAAGTGGTTCAAAGTCTCCCTTGCTCAAAAGCCAGTCATATCTGACTGTAGTGCTCATCTCCATTTACAGCCAAAGAGCCAGTGCTGCTCGTGTTTGCAGATGTAAACATGGCCATATGGCAGGCATGACTAGATCGCCCACAATGTAGGCTCTGCCCATGATGTAGGCTCCGCCCATGGCATAGGCTCCACCCACGGTATGGCAGCAAAATGTTTTGTTGCCCACCACTGGTTATAATGTTCCCAAGTTCTGAATGAGTATCGTTTATAAATTTACTTTATTATTTGTTACTGTTTATTGTATTTATTTTTTATTCTGGCCAATTACTCTGAGGGAGTTATCTCACCCTGTATTTTGCATCCCGCATATGAAGTAGAGATAGAATCATTTTATGTCAGAATATTATGCAAGGATTGACAAAGTTACTTTTTTTGTCCTATGGGTCTCAGAATCTGGCAGGCATCTAGATGACTGACAGTGAGGTGGATGCAAACTCAGTGATAGACGTGACCAGGTCTTTTCACCACTGCTGTTCAATGTAATGTCTGAAGAGTCCTAACTCAACACATTTTCTATTAAACTGCTTCACATTTGCAAACTTCCGGAATTTTGAGCACAACAGCAGGGAAAAAATCTGTTTTAATTGGACCAGAAAGTGTGCAGAGAGCATGCTGGTACAAGGAGTCTGGAATTTTTATGACAACTTCAAATGGGTTGGGTGCCCTCATTGACATCAAAGAATTGGACTCACTTTAAACAAGACATGACCAAACTTAATCCCAGGTTTTCATGCCTGATAAGCTTGAGCTAATGGTTTTAAAAACTGGGCACTGCTGAACAGGAAGAAGCATGGCCAAACTAGTTTCTTGTGAAATAAGCAGGTCTAAAGTTAGAGACTAAAATCAAGATCCAGAATGGAAAACTACATATGCACACACTCTTGTGTCTTTCATCATATGAATGGGCATATTTACTTGAGCAACTATGACAATAAGATCCTGTGTGGTGTAGTGGACTAAATGTCAGATGGAGACTCAGAAATCCTGGATTCAAATCCCTTCTCTTACTGGAAAACTCACTTTGAGGGTGACAATAGTAGATTATTCCCTAAACATCTCACATACCTTAAAAAGCATACTGTGGTTACTGTAATTTGGAAATAACCTAAGTGCACATAATAAAGACAAATCATTGACATGTGCATCAGAATATGGAAAGGTTTGGCAGAAGCACTGTCAGTATAATGGCTATAAGGTAGTGGAGAATGTTATATCCAAATATATCATAAAATCTGAGGCAGGCAAGTCAAGACCTGCCAAGCAGTCTGTTTTAGGCAAGAAAGCTCAAAAAAGAGTTTGGTGAAGTAAAAACAGGGAGGCAATCTAGTCTCTATATAATAAAGGTCACCCTTGTTCAAAAGCCAGTGGTATCCAACTCTAGGGATCAGTGCTCATCTCTGTTTACAGTTAAAGAGCCAGCGCTGTCTATGTCTGCAGATGTTTCCATGGACATGTGGCAGGCATGACTAGACACAGAACACTATTTACCTTCCCACCTATTTACCTACTTGCAATTTCTTGCTTTCGAACTGCTAGGTTGGTAGGAGCTGAGACAGAGATGGGTGCTCAAACCATCATGCAGTACCCAGGTCTCGAATGGCTAACCTGCTGACCTTCCAGTCATCAAGTTCAGCATCTTAACCACTAATGGAAAAATAAATCAAATAAATCAGAAATTAGGCAATATGGTTTTTACTATGAATATCGTAATGGGCTTAAAATTATCTGATGCTACCTGGTTGTGTCTCTTTGGGTTAATTTTGGTTATTCTTTGAAGTTTATTATTCTTGGGGACCATCAGCCTTCCTTGTGGACTTCACTACCCAAGGTCGATAGTCCTCAGGTTTGTCAGGTGAGTTAACTGCTGCCTGATGATTGGCGTTGAGTTGCTGGCAGTGTGGTCTACTTTATTACCATAGCAGGATAACCTGGCCAGAAACTCTATGGGAAATATAAAATGGCCTATGTTTATCTGTTCATTATATACAACTATAAATATATGGATAAAAAAGTCTTCTTTAAACTCAACCATTTCTTGTGTTTTCTCTGCCAAAGAGGAAGAAGACTGAATCAGGAACTATCCACAAGTAAAGTGTGTGATCTGCCAGTGAAAAATGGGCCTTCCACCTACAGATTTGCTCAATGAGAGCTCTAAAAACAAGCTGATTGAAGGTTACTTTAGTATATGGTGGAAGAATGTAATGGTACATTTAACACAAGAGTATATCTATTAGACTATTTCTTCTTGGAGTAGATATATAAATTAATATGCATATGTATTTCGCAAACTGATGCCTAGCTAAGAAGGTGTAATGGTATGTATAGAGTTTACAACAGCAGCGGTACGTGAAATTGTTGTTGCCTGTCTTACCCTTTCAAATTCCCACGCAATTGGACTTTCAGGAAGCATCAGCCTCAACATTCACGATACAAAGGGTTTAAAATCTTAATTGCAGGGGCCAAATGTTTCCAGCTGTTGTTGTCTTCCATGTTTTTCCCACAGCATCTTAGCTGAGATCTGCTCACGATCTCTACTCTGCAACAGTCCAAAATATTTGCATAATCATTGTTTATGCTGGCCAGAAAGATGTTCCTCAAGTATTACTCCATTAACTGTTTGCTCTTTTCAAGAAAAGCTTGCTAACCTGTTTATCTTCAAAGGACGGAAAGAGATTCCCCACCCCCCCATGCAAAACAGCTGAAGCAATTTCCCTCTCTCTTTTCTGGAAATCCTGATATTAAAGCAAACTAAATTCCAGAAGTCAGTCTATAAATTGCAAAACTATAGTTCAAAACCCAGTTGCTGTACAGAGCTGAGAGAAATTGTTTCTATAGAAACTTTTCATCTTTAGGCTGTTTAACTTATGACACCTTCTGTCTGCTCATTAGTCAACAGGCATCATCTCCAGTTTATATCTATGACCAACCCAAATGTTGCCTTTGCAAACCATTCCAGTGATTTATGGGGAGCTTTGTGACATAATTCCTTCTCATTTGGGAAGACAACTTGAAAACAACATTTAATTAATTAAAATTAACTGCTATCTAGAAAATCTAATGACAGTTAATGCAAAAGCATCTAGTTGTCAGGTAAGGTCTTGTTTATCATACCTGGGACTAGTGTTGTACTGCAGCTAGGATTTGAAAGGCTGAAACACTGGCACAGTTTGAGTAGCAGGGAAGATCCTCCGGATCCCAACTATGCACAGGGGATAATGGATGCTGTGGCCATGGGTGGCTGAAGATCTTGTCACCCTCACCAATGCCCAGGGCACGAGGAGTAGCTATGGCTGCTGTCGCCGTCCTCTAGGCCCCACCTATGCCCAGGGGATAAAGGATGCTGTGGCCAGGCTGTGTTGTTGTGGACTTGCTAAATGAATGCTATGAATGCTATGGACTTTTTAAATGAATGTTTTTTCTTTGCAATGTTTTATGATGATGTATTTATGACTTGTATGATGGTGTATATATGATTTTGTGATATTTACTTGTTCTGTGAGCCTCCCGGAGTCGCACTGTTGAGGGGGCAGCATACAAATATAAATATACAATACAATACAATACAATACAATACAATACAATACAATACAATACAATACAATACAATACAATACAATACAATACAATACAATACAATACAATACAATACAAAATGACATGAGTCCTGCCAGGCTCCTGTCTTTTTTGCAAGTACTGCACCATTCCCAGATTTTAATTCTTCTTTCGTGTTTAGGCCAGACATGGAACTGCCAAAATGAAGGCACCTTTTGGTGAGTTCTTTCTGCAGTTCCTTTAGTCTGACTTAGTGTGAGAAAGTTTAGCTGGCAACACAAGGGGGCCATTGCGAGGATATATCTGATTGCAGTTTAAAAAACCCCACAATCTTCGAGGAGGCTCTTTCCATGTACCCCACCATTCCCAGCAATAGCATATCATTGTGAGCCATTCCTGTTATAATTGGAAGCATTTTAATATATCTTGTCCTTGGACAGACAATTATGGTCCATTAGTTTTACAAAAGACTTGGTCCTGGCAGAAATGAAAATTCCTTGACCTGCTTTGGCAAGATGGATTCTAGCATCGGTGTGTCAGAAGCATTCCAGTTCTTGAAGCTCAGGGCCAAAACCTGAGGACAGGGTAGGAGCCCTGTCGATGTACCAGAGATGGGGAAGGCAAGTACTGGAAGGCAGCAGAATTATGGCTGAGGCAGACTGTAGAAATAAACATGACTGTGATGCAGCTTAAATAGTTTTAGAATACAGTAAAGCAGGTAATGTGGTAACCATGAGCTGGGGGGAATTTCTGCATTGCAGAAAACTGCTCCCAGGAGCTGCAGTGGTTGCCCCTACTTCCTCATGGCTTCAATAACACATATGATACGTAGGAGGTTTTCTAAGCTCTACACTTCTTTCACCTGATTTTTTGGTATCTCAGTGCTGGGCACAAGTACAACATATATGCAGTTCTCACTTTATCCAGCGAGGTTTGACACTAGCTGGGAATGGGCAGAGAGGGTTACCTAGACTTTACAGCTACTTCATACAAAAATAAATTTAAAAATCAATCAATTTTTCTCCCCTTCTAGTAGAACTTGCCCCAAGAGCCACCTCCTTGCCTTGAGAAACCCTTTCTTTTCAGCCCATCAATTAAAATAACCAGACATCTATTAAACCCCAAACTTGTATCCAATTTTTTTTTAAGTGTGTGCAAGAGCTGTCACTCAACATTTTTTGTTTTCTGGGAAACTGTCTTTAAGCAGTCACTCATGACTGGTTGTTCATCCACTTGTAAACAGCCATGAAAAAGTGCTCAGAAAGGAAATTCCCAGCTAGCATCAAAGTAGGAACAAAAGCTTGGGTAGAGACTGGCCAAGTTAAACCTCAAACCCTTTGAAGTTAAGATTTGTTCCCAGGTGAGTCAGATTTAGATGTCCATAAAGTGTCAGTAATAAAACCTGCCAGCAGTTTGTCTGCATAAAGCAGTGATGGGATGCAACAGGCTCTCACCAGTTCGCCAGAACCAGTAGTAACTTTCCCCAGTGTCCCGGAGAACCGGTAGCAGCTTTTGGGGGAACCACCTTCGGGGCTTACCTTTTCACTGGTTTCCCCACTGTGAATGCGCGCCAAGCACTTGGTGTGCATGTACGCCTACAGTGCTTGGCGCATATACATGGCCTCCTTGCTGTCCTCCCAAGAGGGGAGGAGGAAGAGAAGCTGCTAGCCTGAAGCTCTCTATAGCCTGCTCCCCAGGGTAAGTGACTCACCTTTGGATGTGGTGTGTCTGTGTGTATTATAATGTGTATTTAATACCTTTACCTATATTGACATACTACCACAGTTCCTAAATAGGCCTTGCGGCCTGGCTTGGGGTTTTTAAGCAAAGTCTTGGAGTTACCCCATCAATAAGCTACACCTGTGCTGTTCCAATTGCTGTTCCAATTGGAAAACCTTAAGGAGGTACAGCTGTTTTACATTTACATTAAGGCATATTATTCTAGAGAACTGGTACAATGACCATATCCATCTTGCAACATGGTGCTGCCCAGGCACTTATACTAACAGGTAAGTGATGGGTTTGTGTTTGGTATGGGCAGGTGGGTGGGTTGATTTGTGTTTGGGGTGGGTGTTTGGGTGGGGTGGTGTATTTTAATGTAATTTTTATGTATGTATGTATGTATGTATGTATGTATGTATGTATGTATGTATTTATTTATTTATTTATTTATGGGTTTGTGTTGTGTGTGGGTGTGTGGGTTGAGGGGTGTGTGTGTGTGTGCGCACTTATTTTTATTTTATAATAATTTTATTTTATTTTATAAATAATACATTTTATTTTATTTTTTATTTTTTATTTGGCCCCGCCCATGATGTCATGACAGCATGATATTAGCTCTGCCCACACTGTGATGACATCACGGGGGGTAGTAAAAAATTTGACATCCCACCACTGACAAAGTATTTGCAGAATTGCCTTTCCGTAGTTTCATAGGTGATCAATGTTTCCTTTTGTACCTTTGAAATTATAACTCAGAGTATCATACTGGCCTGCCACATTTACAGAATCCTGATGAAATGATAATTGATAACAACTTGCACCTCTCAATCTGTTTTTTAAAATCTGCTAAAGAAGAAAGAGAGGAATAAACTTTTAACCAGTAGTATTAAGCCCATGGTCTTGGAAGTGGGAGGTGAGACGCTTGGACCTCTGAAGATTTCGCAACTCATTCTAGAATGTTTCTAGCCTGGAATCATTCTTAAACAAGATCTAAACACAATGGACTAAATCCAGTTTATTAACTTCAATAAGAATGGACTCATTGAATTAGTGTGATGCTAATGCAACACAAACGTAAATCTTACTAACTCATTGATTCTGCTCTATTTGGTGCTAATAATGGGATTTAGCACAGTGCGAAGAGTTGAAGGCCATATAATCCAGTCCCTAGTCAATTTTAGATCTCAGTCTGAGATACAACTACAACATTCTTGGCAGATAACTATTTAACCTCTGCTCAGGTTCTTCAGTTGGAAGAAAACCCATCTCTGTTGAGGTAATCTTTCATTTTTTTAAACCACTCTTGGCTTGAGGAAATAATGGATTTCCCCTAACAGTAAGTGCAAATTTGTCTCACTCCTACAGTGAAACCCCTACTTACGTAAAAAGTTTGTTCTGTAGACTTTTATGTAAATCAGTTATTTTACATAACTCAAAGCAAACCCATAGGGAAAAATGAATTATTTTACTTAACTAGAAGCAAATCCATAGGAAAATGATATTTATGTAACTAGAAGCAAACCCATAGAAAATTGTGTTATGTAAATCGGGACAAGGTTTTAGTGCAAAAATCATTATGTAAGTTGAATTTTATGTAACTTGAGGGATATGTAAGTTGGAGTTTTACTGTATTTCCATCTACTGGCTATAGTCCTAAGAATCTGGCCCAGGTTATCCTGCTATGATAATAGAGTAGGCCATATTGCCAGCAACTCAACGCCAAGTGTCAGGCAGTGGTTAACTAATCTGATTACCCTAAAGACTAACAGCCTTGGGTACCAAAGGCCACAGGGAAGAGTCCCCAAGTGGACTAAATCTCACTTGAATCCATCTTGGTGGAGGGCAGCAGCTTCATCAATACTGGCTTGGAGCTGAGGAGGACTTTGTGTGCCAAAAGGGCTCAGGACCAGAAAGGGACTCACGGAACTGGATCAGTGGTACGGGTGTCATGCTACGTTGTGGAAGACAGATGGAAGGACACTCCACAGGGCCGTAGCCAGAGGGGGCCCAGGGTGGGCTTGGCCCACCCTGATTTAGCAGTTTTCCTACCCTGGGAAGGGGTGGTTTCCCATAGGAATGCATTGAAAAGAGGCTTTGTTGCCCACCCTGAAAAAATATTCACCCACCCACATCTAGAATCCTGGCTACAGGCCTGCCACTACATTATAGTAAAACCTCGCATAAAGAGTGCCTCGCTTAGAGACTAACTCACTTAAAGAGCAGAATTTTCTCTGATTGGTCACCCTCACTTAACTAAAAACAACAAAAAATTCGGTTAACAACTAAATTGGAGTTCACAATCCCCACCCCCACCAGAAGTCACAATTGGTCACTTACAGCGCTTTCCCCAAGTGTTTCGCTTCAAGAGCAACTCGCTTCAAGAGCAATTGCGTGTAATGCATTATGCTCTTTAAGTGAGGTACCACTGTATATTCTTAGAACAGACATCGCGGCTGATCGCCAATATTCAGAATCAGATATGGAAGAAGAAGAAGAAGATTTATGACTTGTAAACAGTGGCGTCGCGCAGTCTTCAGCTGCCTGGGGCGAAGAACAAACTCGTCGCCACCGCCCCCCAGCTCGCCGCTGCCGCCGCTGCCGACCCCCAGGACCCAGACAGAAGGCGCCCCCCTGCTGACTAGCGGTGCACACGCGATCGCATGCGTGCGCACTGCACACCTCCGCCCACTCGCCCGCCAGGGGCCCTCCGCCACTCACCCCCGACAAGTGCACCTCCGGCAGATCGCTTGCTCGGCTGGCCATCGGGGGCTCTCCGCCGCCTGCCCCTGGTGGGCGCCCTGCGTGCACGCGCACGCTGCCCACCTCCTCCTGCCCAGCCAGCCGCCAGGGGCTCCCCGCCACGGCAGCGCCACCCCACCCCCCGACGAGCCCCCTATCTGACAACAAGTTGGGTGGGTGGCTGGGCGGGCGGAGGCGAGCAGCGTGCGCGTGCATGTGGGGCACCCGCCAGGGGCAGGCGGCGGAGAGCCCCCGACGGCCAGCCAGGCGGGCGGGCCCCTCCTTGAATTGTCCGTCAACTGTGAAGCAAAGGGAAGCTCCAGCTCAGGGTGGAATAAAACGGGACCTTTCGGGACCAGCACCCGTGGACGCCTAAAAAAAACAAACCCTTTTTCTCCTCCTTGCCTGCAAGCGGCGAAGCGCACGCGGGGCGCTCGCCAGCAAAAGGGACGCACTCCGCCTGGGAAGTCCTGCTTCCTAAGCCAAAGAGGGAGGCCAAAGCAGTGGGGAGGGGACATTTTGCTGCCCCCTGAAAGTCGCTGCCTGGGGCATCCGCCCACCCCCCACCCACCCCCACCCACCCCCCACGCTACGCCACTGCTTGTAAACTACCCTGAGTCATCTCGGTGAGGAGGGCGGTGGATAAATATGAATAATAAATAAATAAATAAATGAAGAAGAAGAAGAAGAAGAAGAAGAAGAAGAAGAAGAAGAAGAAGAAGAAGAAGAAGAAGAAGAAGAAGAAGAAGAAGAAGAAGAAGAAGAAGAAGAAGAAGAAGAAGAAGAAGAAGAAGAAGAAGAAGAAGAAGAAGAAGAAGAAGAAGAAGAAGAAGAAGAAGAAGAAGAAGAAGAAGAAGAAGAAGAAGAAGAAGAAGAAGAAGAAGAAGAAGAAGAAGAAGAAGAAGAAGAAGAAGAAGAAGAAGAAGAAGAAGAAGAAGAAGAAGAAGAAGAAGAAGAAGAAGAAGAAGAAGAAGAAGAAGAAGAAGAAGAAGAAGAAGAAGAAGAAGAAGAAGAAGAAGAAGAAGAAGAAGAAGAAGAAGAAGAAGATGATGAAGGTGGTTATAGTCCCACTGCCTTAAAAAAAAGGACAAATCTGATCTACCTTCTTCCTCCGGGTTTTTGAACACTATTAGCAAATCTATCTGAGATCTTTCCTTCTACAAACATGCACAGTTTCTTCATCTGTCCAGATCTCTCACCAAATATCCATGTCATCCTCCCCAGACATGCTTCAGGCTCGGATTGTCAATGTCCTTTTAAAAAAGTGAAACTCAGAATCAGACCTGGTACGCCAGATGCAGCCTGATCTACAACTGAAGGAAATATTGATGTATACTGCTTCTTGCAGAAATCCCAGGATGCATTCACTAAGAGGCAGGGCCGTAGCCAGGATTCTAGATGTGGGTGGGCAAATGTTTTTTCAGGGTGGGCAACAAAGCCTCTTTTCAATGCATTCCCTGTGGGAAACCACTCCTTGGCAGGGTGGGAAAACTGCTAAATCAGGGGGCCCTTCTGGCTACGGCCCTGCTAAGAGGTGCATAATTGTGATACTCTGTAGCTATGGTATATTGTGCCAGGGTCATGCATTTGCTACAAATTTAAATTTGGCTTACTTTTGGTACGGGTATGTTGTATTTTCCCATCCATGTCAGCATTGATTGAATCTAGCTTTGTCTCTACTTTCCTCACAAATGATTTGCAGAATACTGTATATAATAACGATCAGTACTACCTACCTATTTTATAAACCACACTGGAAATTATGTTTTGGATTCTCATTTGTTACTATTTTCTTCTCTGTAAGCAATAATTTTAGATCATTTTGAGCTGATGGGTGCACAAATTCTCTTTATTATAGACACATTTTGAGGCCCACAACAAATAGGTCCAACATCTGGCCAGATTTTTTTTCCTGTATGTTTCTTCTTTCATCCCTGAATGTTCTAATTTTCTATTTTAAACTAGCCTAGTGACAATTTCTAAGAATTCAAATGCTCCTATATTTTCTCCTGGCATTTTAGCCATTTTAAAAAAAGGTACTGCACTCCTGTTATTTTGACTACATATGTTCTGGGAAGAGTGCTTTCTGCTGTGAAATTGTCCTGCTCAAGCCTTGCTAAAACAAATGGAACCAATTACACTGTGACTTCCCAAATTTCCCATTCATTCAAGTGGAAACTGACTGTGTCCTTTTAAAACAAACAAACAATCTACTCGCATTAGTATGGAATAATCTAATAAGAATAATTTTATGTCAGAAATTATTATGGGTTGAAAGGATTTTTTTTGCTGAAGAAACTCTGCTCACAGAATGCCCGAATAAAGCTCCTTTGATGTCCCTAAGATCTTTTCCCACCAAAGTGGTCCCTATTTATCTACTTGCAATTTCCTGCTTTTGAACTACTATGTTGGCAGGAGCTGGGACAGAGACAGGTGCTCAAACCATCATGCAGTACCCAGGTCTTGAACTGCCAAATTGCCAGCCTTCTAGCTAACAAGGCGAGCTTCTTAACCACTGAGCCAACACTGCCACCGGGATAATTTACTAGAGAGATACAAGTCAGAAATGTAGTAAGCAGCAGGTACTGAAGGGTGAGGCAAAACCAAACCCTCTAAAATAAGTAATCTCGGAAATGAAATTATTATTATTATTATTATTATTATTATTATTATTATTATTATTATTATTATTATTATTATTATTATTATTATTATTATTATTATTATTAGCAAGCAAGTGTCCTTTCCTCTCAAAGCTCTTCAGATGTCCAAGTGTTTATTCTGCACATGAAGTTAAATCTTAAATATAACTTAAAAGAAATAGAAGAACATTTGCCAGAAATGTAAACATACACTGGACAGAACTAAAACAACTGTTTTAGCTTGCACAATCCAGGCAAATAAATGTAGCAATAAGCTGATAACTTTTGAGGGTCTTCTTAAGTGCCGGTTCTGAAGAGGCCAGATGAATATAAATACAAAGGAAGTTCTCACAAGCAAGAAGTCTTTTACAAGGTCTTGCGCATCTAACCAATTTACTAGTAGACACAAAACTGGGACTTCTAACATATGCATCTATGCACAGAAACAAGTGTACCATTGTCACATACAATCTGCTGAGAATGCTCCTTCTCATAAGCAAGTCAAAAATGCAGATAAAAATGTAACATTCTGACGTACTTTAGCAATTAGAGAACAAACATGAAACTAGGGTGTAGATTTCTCTTGTTGTGTGAAACTTCTTGCCTTTGAAGTAGGATCAGTGGTGGGATGTCAACATTTTTACTACCACACCATGGGCGGAGCTAACATGTGGGCAGAACCGATGTTATGATGTTGTGGGCGGAGCCAACATCATGATGTCATGACATTGTGGGTGGAGCCAAAGTTAAAAAATTAAAAATTAAATAAAAATACACATTAAAGTACAAATTAAAATAAATACATATAAATACATATGCATTAAAATAAATACATATACGGTACACATAATACACATAATACATAAAATACACATAAAAACAAACTACATAAACCACACACATCTCAACCCACCCACCCCAAACACAAACCCGTCACTTACCTTACCCTGGGGTCGGGGAGCAGCAGGCAGGCAGGCACAGTGGGTGTTCTTGGACTTCAATTCCCAGAAGCCCTAGAGGCCGCTGTGGGGACAGGTGCCGGCATCTTGGGGTCCCACACAGGGGGTGGCAAATTTGGCTTATTCCCCTGGCAGCTGAAACCCATGTCCTGGGTCCCGGGCAGCTGAAACCCACGCTATGCCAATGGCAGGGCTGGTCTTACCATTAAGCAGGATGAGGCAGCCTTCTCAGATCTTGGCATCAGGAAAGGGCAGCAGATGTTTTTATGCCAAAAGGCAGGCATGAGGGGCATACTTGTGGGCTGTTTTGGAAATTATGCACCTTGACTTGGCTGATTTGGGGAGTGTTCTGGTTCAGATTATCAAGTTATTGACACTCCATTTATGGCTGAAATCTGACACCAGAAGTTGGGTCTTGAATCTGTAATGGATCTGTGCCAGAACTTGAAGAACAATACTCCATGCAGACAACAACACAAGCAGGCACAGCTTGCAGCTGCAGCTGAAATCGATGAAGAACCAGTTAGTAGCGCAAAACAGAGCCGAAGCGAAAAGAAAGCAAGAAAGGCAATGTCCAAGCTTAGGCTTTGTCAGGTCACAGGTGTAACCAGAGTTATCCAGAAGGAAATACTATCATGATTTGACAGAGGTGGGTCCTTCTGACATTACATTACAAGTAAGGACTGGAAGGGAAGTAAGCACAACACACATGCAGGCATCTTTGCACTGTGCTAGGGAGTGGCAACAGGGAGAAATGGACGGAGACCAGTCCCGAGGCTTTAAAGGCCAAAATTTCCTCTTCTATCAGCACTGCTCAGCCCAAGTTTCGTCTCCTCTCCCATAGACCCAGAAAAGCAGAGCAACTCCCTGAAATTTCTTCCAGCACTCTAAGGCCTAACAACCAATGCCTCAGACTGCCAAATGTTTTGAGCTCATCCTGCAGATGTCAAGTTCAGAGCAGAAAGTCAACACAGCAGATGCCAAAACACACACACACACACACACACACACACACACAAGGGATGAATCTGTGATGGCATTGCAAGGAATTTGGGCAGGCACGGAATGTTACACAGGCGTTGGAAACCTTACAGTTCCTGGAACTGCCTCTTTTCTGACACTACTAAAAGTACAGAAACTCCAGTATTAACAGGGGAGTAAAAAAATACTAGCATATTTTAACTCAATGCTGTTACTCCCTGTAACTGAACTTTAGGAAGAGGAAATTAATTTTAATTCGTTAATTTAATTAATGGATAGAAAAATCCATGCCATTGTTAGGAATATACCAACGGATGGAATCAGGTAAAGGTTTCCCTTGCTCAAAAACCAGTCATATCTGACTCTAGGATTTAGTGTTCATCTCTATTTCAAAGCCGAAGAGCCAGCACTGTCTGAAGTGGGAAATTCCAGAGGTCCAGATTAGGACTGCCAGGGGGCTGTATTTGACCCCCAGGGTCTCTAACATTTCAAGCCTTACTGTAACAGATCTGAATGTTGAACTTCTGTTGTAGGTGATTATCCTACCCAAAACACTGGGGTGAGGTGGGGTGGGGATATTCAGTTCTTTAATGGGAGCTGCCTAGTGTCTTCTGATTAGGCTAAACTGCAAAGCTTTTGCTCAAGTGGGAAGATATATGGATTGTCTGTTCCTTGACCCTGAGGATCTTATTATACATTTGCAGAATTGACTGTCCTTTGGAGAAATGAAGTGCTCTCATATAGTTGAAAATATTTGCTTCTGTGGAATTCTGGCTTGGGTCCACATAACTCGCATTGATACACCAACAGGCTTCAAGGAACAAAAGGCATTCCTATGGAATGTGTGTGTCTTCAATTCCTCTTAATGAAACTCAAGGAGGATCAAAGCACATTTCAAGTCCTCTGCAGCCAGATTTTAATTAGGGTCAAAACAGGGTTGTACTTGGTGATGTATTTGTGATTCAGATTTGCAAGCTTCACTGGAATATCTTTAAATTTGCTATGACTCGGAAACATCACCAGACATTGAGACTCAAATCCTCTGTTTAATCAAGATTTGGTGGCCAACCTCCCCCCCCCCCATTTTACAGAAAAGTTACCTTAGCAAACTGCCGATTCACTAAGCACTATGGGACAGTATATAAGTGTGATTGCTTTGCTTCTGCTAACTGTATTTGCCAGGAATGTGCAGGCAATAGTAAGCATAAGAAATGAGTTAATTAATGCTTCACCCCAGTGATCCATGAAAGGGCATCTGAGAGATGAGAGTGCACAGAAGAGAGGGGGTACTACTATAAGAACGTGGAATGCATGACCTCCCTCCCTGGTTCCCCCATGTCTTCATGCTGTAGGAGAGCAAGATTTTTTCACATCAATGATTCCTTCATTCAAGTGCCACATGGAGCTTTTCCAACCTATGCTTTGACTAGAGAGCAAAGTTTGTTTCCCTCCTACTTTCTCTGTGTGCAGAAGGTGAGATGTGAGTGAAACCAAACAGGCCTAGCTGACCCATTGAAAGCAATCTTATGGCCAAGACTGAGTTTTAGCTGGTTTCCCAACCTCCAGTTGAATGCATCTTGCTCTGCCATTGTTCTCTCTGCATGGGGAAAGTGAGAGACAAGTGAATGCAGGTGATGTCTGCCAATGACTCATCATCACCACATCCAGTCTTTATTGTACATGACCCATACCAGTCCTTATCGTGCACGAGTCAAGAACCAACCATAATATACATTACATACATAACCTGCCAATACAAGGGGGAATTCTTTAAGTATCCAATCGCAGCAGGGGATTATCTCAATGTTTGTAGTTGGCAGACCTTGGTTTTCTTTGCTGTCTGATTGGTCATCTGGAACTGAACACAGGCTTGGTTTGCAAGTAGAATTCTGCAACCATCAAGTTCAACCTAAATCAAATTTGTGGGACACTTAACAGTTTTTAGCTTCTAATGATGAGGTATCTGTAACAAATAGCTTGCCCTGAGATTCTAGCTGACTATTCAATGTTCTTCATCTGTTAAAAGTCATTAGGAAAGTGATGCCAGGTGCACTGGCGTAGCATGGGGGCAGGGGGGCGGCCCGCCCCAGGTGGCACTTTCCATGGGGCTGCATCCCTGGGAAGCCACCACATCCCTGGGGAAGGTGAAGGAGGAGGCTGGCATGACAGGCACTTGAGCTCCTCCCCAAAGAAAGGCGAGAGTCCCTACCACACACTTTGTTCTTGACGGGTGGCATGCAACATCACACAGAACTAGACCTCCATGCATAGCTAGACCTGGCTGTCCTTCCAGATTGGGCTTGCCTGGCTTCATGGGGCCCCCCCTCTGCCTCCACCCAGTCTGTGGGGTTTTTTTTCCCCCTCTATCCCCCTGCCTGCCTCTCGACTCTCCCTTCACTCCTTGTCCCTGCCTCCTTTTCAAGCCGGAAGCTGAAGGCAAACCTGGGATCCATGGGCAGGATGAGCCAACGTGTGAGTGGGTGGGCAAGGGGGGCTGGGGGAGGGAAGCACTGACTGCAAGGTTCAGTGGATGAGGCTGGGGCCACCAGGTTCCCAGATTTGCCTTCAGCTTCCAGCTTGGAAAGAAAGCAGGGACAAGGAGTGAAAGAAGAGCCGAGAGGCAGGCAGGCAGGCAGGGGGAAGGAGGGGGGAAGAAAGTGAACCTTGGCACTCCAGATGTTCTTGGACTTCAGTAGCATAGCAGGGGACTGGGGGCGGCCTGGTCTGGTGGCAATTTTTGGGTGTATAGGTGTACTTGGACTACAATTCCCAGAAGTCCTAGTAGGAGACGGCGCCAGCGTCCTATGCCCTGCCCAGGGGGCAGCAAATTTGGTTTATACCCAAGAAGGCTGAATCCCACACTATGATACTGGCTAGGTGACTTCCCTTTCCTCACTTGTTATTTCAACTTGAAGGGTGAGTTGGCCAATGCAGAGGAGGAGATCTATGTCACACATATACATAGCGATTCTACACACACAAATCACAGGGATTTTCTTCTCTTGCAGCACAGTTTCCCAGTTGTGAGGGTGCCTCATCGCACAGTGGTGTCAAATGCCTTCCTTTCTGCTCAGATGGTGATGTTGGTTTTCCTGCTACCTGAGTTTACAGCTTCCCTCTGACTAGGTCAGACCCATATCTGTCTAGACTACTACACTTTGGCCTCCACTTTTGGAGAAAAAGAGAATGACTATAAAATATAAGATGGGGTAAACCAGCGAAAAATAATGGTCTTCCTTGTGGTTCTTCCATTACCCTCAACCAGCACTGCCAGTAGCCAGGGTTGATGAAAGAAGTTGTTCAGCAACATCTGGTTCCTCATCAGCATTAGAGCAGCAGTAGTACAAGTACAGACCACAGAAGAGATGTGGATCCCTTTCTCACCAGGAAATAGACATGGGGGAAAAGTTGTTTAGAAGTGATGAAAGGGGGGGGGGGGGGCGACCTGCAGTGTTTCCTGGTCTAGTAACATCAAAACAGACAATACTGCACAGTGCTTCAAAGAGTTCTCATCACATCCCACCATTGCCACCTTGTGGGCAGCTTTGATGTAAAAAGATTTTAAGTTTTACCTGAAGCAGTAGAGCTGAGTTTACGAGTGAAGGTGTGCCTCAAAACTGGCTGAATCCAGAATCAGGCTGATTTTTACAGATTCTGGAAATTCCTAATGCAAAGCAGGACTCCTACAGAAGATTAAATCTGAACACTCTGGAAGATTTATTAGCAGTTTGGATTAGGATGATAAAGAGATGGAGACAATTTACTTTCAGGCTCACCAAGGTGAGGGAGAAATACAAGCATATAAGCAGTTTTGTGACTAGTGAAGCATGGTTTTAGAAGAGCTCACCTATCTCTCAGTTTGAACAACACAATGTTGAAGCAGACAATTGACCTGTACTTTTAGCTATTGCACTTTCCCTGGAGCAAGAATCTTGCAATAAATCTCAGATGCTAGGGATTGGATTGACCAGGGGGTCTTCTTCAGTCAGCGTCTTCTAGTTATACTGCTGAGATGGAACCATGTGGTTCCTTCCCTTCTGAAGAATACACATTTACTATCTATTTGCTACCAAGCCTGGTTGAAAGGGCTGGTTGTAACTGTTACAAAACTGTTTAGGGACCAAATAGCTGAAGGAGTCTTTTGGTATCAACATGAAAGGAGCCTCATTTGGATGTCCCCTGCAAAAAAAAAAAATCCTTTCAACCCAGAGTAATCCCTGACATGAAAACAAACGAGCTTCCCCATATATTAGGGCATAAGAGGAACCCTTTCTCTATTTGCCCTGTAAAAGCAAAATGTGCTGCTAACTTACAAGCGAGGAGGGCTCTGCTTTGGCAGTGATGCAAATGGGAAATACCATTATATGGGATGTTTGTTTTTGTGCTCATGATTTTTTGGATAGCAGATCAAAGTCTTTTTGCTTGTATTCCTTATTATGTATATTTAGATTTAAGGATATTCAGTTGGGCTGGATTTTTAATTTTAATGAACAACAACCAGAAATTCATGCTGGCATGAAGTACAATTGAGTATACCTTTTAAGTAACCAAATACATTACAATATATGAGACTTTAAAGTTGTTTAACACATCATGACTGCAACATGGGTGTGTGATGGTTATTTTATTCTGAGTCACTCACATGGGACAGGCCTGGAAAGACACGGTATCTTTTTTTTGCCTGCAAATCCTAGAAAACCTAGCAGTATGGCTACCAGTTATAGTGCTTGTCAGATTCTAGGAGTTGTGCAAAAAAGTAACTCATGGAGGAGCATTTTTTGCAAGCCTAAAGAAGCATTTCAACATCACAACCTTCTGAATCAATGTAGTGAAAATAGCTAATTCATTTTATAATAATAATTTATTTATTTATTAGTTCAAATTTATATTGCTGCCCACTCGCTGTAGTGACTCAGGGTGGCTTACAAACAATATACAGTATTACATTACAATATGTTGATGGGGGTCAGGGGGAGGGCAGCAAAGTCCTCAACCTGCCCTGGCTTCTTCTTTTCTGGCCGTTGGTGTGGGATAATCCATGGGATTTTAGTGATAGCATATGGAGAGAATTCTTTAGATCCAAGTCCTGATCAAATGATGTAGCAATGCAACACTGAGGGCTGAATGTAGTATTTTTATGGATTCAAGGATCATCCAGGTAAACAAAGGATTTGGAAAGAGGACCAATGTGGAGTGAATCTGCTTCCCTGAGAAGCACCTTTGCCAGATTCCAGTGTCATTCAAAGCATGAACATGAAACCCCATCTTTTGGATTAGATGAAGAATCACACATATAGCTTCTTCTTTCATATGTGATTCCTTATCTAGGTAGAAATGCATTAATAATAATAATAATAATAATAATAATAATAATAATAATAATAATAATAATAATAATAATAATAATAATAATAATAATAATAATAATAATACACTTATATCCCACCCATCTGGGCATTCATCCCCACTCAGTCTCATTCCTCTCCCTCAGTACATCCACAGGACCCCCTAGTGAGTTTTGTTCTTCTCATTAAATTGAGGGAGAATCCTGGCTTAGGTTCTGTCTAGATAGGGAAGTTGGAGTAATCTGCTTCACACTATAAATCGCTTATCTTTGGAGCAATCTATTTTATCTCACACTCCAGCAATCCATCCATTCACATGGGAAACATTTCTTCTCATGCAAGAAGGATCCAGGTAGCGTTTCAGAGTACAGTTGTACCTCGCTTAAAGAGCATAATGTGTTCCACAGGATTGCTCTTTAAGTGAGTTTGCTCTTTAAGCGAGACACCATTGTAAGTGACCAATTGTGACTTCTGGGGGGGGGGGGGGATTGCGAATCCCGATTTATTTGTTAAGCGAGTTTTTGGTTGGTTTTATTTGTTAAGCGAAGCGAACATGCAGAGAAAATTCTGCTCTTTAAGCGAGTTACTCTTTAAGCGAGGTGCTCTTTATGCAAGGTTTGACTGTACAGTTATACCTTGCTTAAAGAGCATAATGTGTTCCACAGGATTGCTCTTTAAGCGAGTTTGCTCTTTAAGTGAAACACCATTGTAAGTGACCAATTGGGGGGGGGGGGGAATTACAAACCCCGATTTATTTGTTAAGCGAGTTTTTGGTTGGTTTTATTTGTTAAGCGAAGCAAACATTCAGAAAAAAATCTGCTCTTTAAGCGAGTTACTCTTTAAGCGAAACACTCTTTATGCGAGGTTTGACTGTACTTTCCTCCTTTTGATTATTGATGCCTCCTCCCCTGCTGTTTATTGCCTGCCAACCAAGGAGAATCCCCTCATATAAAAAGATCTTCCCAAAGAATTGGTGTTACATCATTACAGTACAAATGCCATGTCTTGTACTAGCTTCTGGGGAATACACGTAAAAGGATATCATAGTTTCACATCCTGCATTTAGGCTTGTCATAGGGCTTTCATTGTCTACTGTGAAAATAGATTCCTGGACTAGATGGGCTTTTTTGTTTGATCCTGTATTTACATTCTTATACCAACAGAACTTTAGTAAACATTTTCATTTGCAATGTATGCCTCAAAATTTCTGTGAAGATCAATAGATTAGGAAACGAAGTATCTTATAGTTGAGACCTATGTATTTACAGGTTGCCCCCATATGTGGGAGTTCAGTATCCGTGATTGTTTTCTGCAGGTGTAAACAACATATTCCAAACTACATATATATTTGTACGGCGTATTACCAGAGCTGGCCACCAGAGACCACTGCCTACATTGTAAATATAGGATTCACGTTTATTAAGCCTTAGAACATATCCCTGCTGATAAAGGGATGGTAGTACAGTAAATGAAAAATGCATTTATAGTATGCATATATTTATAGATAGATGTTCATGACACACAATTCAAGAGGGAAAAATCCATGGACTTGCCTTCTTTTCCCATTAGTCAGCTTGTTCAGTAATAATGCAAGGAAGTTATTTAGGTTATGGCCTTTCATATTGCAGTGGAACTTCATTTAACAAATGGCTTGGTTAACATAAAAATCACATAACAAAAGGAAATCCATAGAAAATAGTGGCTCGGTTTACAGATTTCCCCCCAGAATGGATTAATTGGTTTTCAATTCATTCCTATGGGAAACCACATTTCGGTTAATGTATTTTGATTTGCAATGCATTCCTATGGGAAACTGCATTCAATTAAAAGTAACAATTAAAAGACGACGACGCCGGTGCACCCTCCCGGCCCCCGTCACCAGCCGGGAGGAGGATTAAAGGAGCCTCCCTGGGGCAGGGAAGGCTCGAAACGCCGCCGCCACCGCGAGACGACGCCGTCGCACCCTCCCGGCCCCCGTCACCGGCCGGGAGGAGGATTAAAGGAGCCTCCCTGGGCCAGGGAAGGCTCGAAAACGCCGCCGCCGCCGCGAGACGCCGCCGCCGGTGCACCCTCCCGGCCCCCGTCACCGGCCGGGAGGAGGATTAAAGGAGCCTCCCTGGGCCAGGGAAGGCTCGAAAATGCTGCCGCCGCCGCGAGACACCGCCGCCGCCGCACCCTCCCGGCCCCCGCCACCGGCCGGGAGGAGGATTAAAGGAGCCTCCCTGGGCCAGGGGAGGCTCGAAAACACCGCCGCCGCCGCGAGACGCCGCCAATGTCTTGTTGGACTTTGTTGGACTCTCCCTCGGCCAGCCGGCCTCGAAGGGAGAGAACCTGGGGGTCTTGGGTGGCGATAGAGGGCTCTGGGGGGATGGGTTTGGTGGGATATTGTTTATTGTTCTTTTGTTATATTGTTCTTTTGTTTACTATGGAAGCCGCCTAGAGTCAGGTTCGCCTGAGCGAGGCGGAGTACAAATTTAAAGAATAAATAAATAAAATATAAATATAAACTTTCTCTGTAAGAAACATCCTGGAGAATGCATTAAGTTAACCGAGGTTACACTGTTCTGTACTTAGATTTTTCACTGAGGAAGTCTTGCGTTGATATTGTACTGTAATGTCAATACACCCTCTGATATAATGGAATATGTGACTGCCTCTAGGAATGTAGCAGGCATAATCAAATACTGATAAACATATAAAACCATGATGGCCAACCTTGGCACTGCAGATGTACTTGGACTTCAATTCCCGGAAGCCCAAGCCCCCTGTGAATCCATACGAATGGGTTTACTGCGATTCATCCGGCCCGCACCACCCTCGTCACTCCTGGAAGCGGAAGTAAAATGTGCCCGCCCCGTAAATCGCAGAAACCCAAGGGGAGGTCAGTGAAACATCATGCCACCTGCCCCCCCCCCGGGGCAAGAGCAGAAAGGAGGTGTCAACCAAGATCTCAACTGCCATTTGACATCGCAGAAGCCCAGGGGGAGCTACATTTGAACCATGGTTTAAGAGTAATTATATGATTATCACAACTTTTCAGGATACTCTGGGCACCCACCAAAAGCCAGAGGAGAGAGAGAAATCTATTATTGATTTAGAAAAATGTATTAATTTTTTTTGTGCTGTGTTGTTTTGCTGATTGTAAGCTGCCCTGAGTTGCCGTGTTGAGTGAGCAGCGATATAAATCTAAATAAATAAATAAATAATGGTCACAATGTTCCAATATGCAGGATTTTATTTTTTTATTTTTCCTCCACCATAGGAATAAATAGCAGCCAAGAACTGGTATTTGATATATGATATACAGTATATTGTAATCACATCCAGGTTCCACTGGTGCTGATAAGGCTTCTCATTGCTTTTCTCATCACCCTTGTAAAAACCACTATTTTTGAAATTTCAAACAACATGCATCCGTACATCAAAATTTGTAGCATCCAGACTGTGGAGGATTACTACAAAAATCCATCACAAAACAAGAAAAGAAGTTAAAAACATTGAAATAATGAATAATTCTCCAAACAAAGAGATATTCAGCTCTGCGTTTTAACATGTAAATGATTAAACCATTGCTTGAAATTCTATTCTGTGAAATACCTGATATACATCCAAGGTCGCTGTCTAGTTCTATTAAGATGATAAGGCTAATTCTGTGCTTACAGTTAAGCAAGTGCATATTTAATACTATAATAAACTGGGTTAAATTAGAAATTCCATAATAATGATAACAAAAGTGAGTAGGGCAAAGTCTTCCGTCCTTTTTCCATTTCTCCTTTCTCTTTTGGACCCACTGAAGAACAACCATATTACGTAAATAGAGACAACTGTTTGCTTCTCATAGCAGCTGTGCAAATATCCCATAAACATTTGTTGAATCTGGTGGAAAATATTTTCCATCAGAAGATTACTATTTTATGTAGCAGAAAAATATGCTTACTCTAATGAAACCATCCCACCCTCGCAATCTGTCCAGAAAGGCAAAAGAAGGAGAAATGTGCTTTAACGTGACTCTTTCTTCAAGGGCAACAGCTTAAAAACTTTTATTAGGTTATATAAATATGTTTAGTAAACAGTTTACATCACAAAGCACATTTCCAAAATCCTCACATCAGTAAAATATATACAGTACAGTATATGACATTTCTATGACCACCAGTTATGGACCCATAACATAACATCATACAGTTATAGCCTACTTTTTCATACAAACTGGGGGCTAATTGGAGACCGTCCAACTCTGCTCATATATCTCTCCTCCTATCATCAATGTTTAGTTTGGCTCTAATGCAGAACTTCTGCACTGATAAAATTTTGTCTGTGGAAAAACCAATTTCAATGGCTTTTGAATTGTATCTGACATTTCTAACTGAAATCTAGGAAAACAGGTTGTTTACCGATAACCATCCTTCTTGAAGTGGTCAAATATTAGAAATATTAGAAATAATGGGTATGGGCTTTAAACTGGAGTCAGGTGCCACTTTATTGACTGAGGTGGATAATATGAATATAGATGAGAACAAAAAAGAATTATTATCTATAATATTGACAACAGCGAGACAATGTATTGCAAGGAACTGGAAGATAAATTCCTTATTGAAAATAGAAGAATGGTATAAAGAAATGTGGCAAATTGCGTTAAACGATAAGTTAACATGGGAATTAAATCATAAAAAGGGTTTGATTAGTAAAAACAAATTTGGGAATACAGTATATGGAGACTTTTTTTAAATTATATGTTGATTGAAGGTAAAGGTGGCAGGCCAGCAGCAGATCAATTGAGATTTTGGATATAACACTATGCAACAAAAAATTTGCTACTGGGTGAAAATAACGTGATTGTTATGTAATAGGGTGCACTGATTCCGATTTTGTAATCAGAAATGTTGTAGGACGTCTGGATTTAAAGTTATAGCTGAAAGTCATATGATATTAAAAGCCTGTACATGGGTTAATATGTAGCTGCATCAATGAGCCATGTTTGATGTACGATTGTGTGAGTGTGTGTGTGTGTGTTCGTCCATCAGTCTGATTCGGAGGTGACTAGAGAATAGTTCGAGCTAGTGTGGTTCTGTGTTTTATTAATCAGCAGTTGCAGTAACATGCATTTAAGTGATTTCGTATAAGACAATTTGGTAATTCGGTACATGGTGATTCAGTAAACGAAAGATGAATAGGCGCAGGTGTGTGAATTGTCCGGACTGCTTTTGCTACATTTGTGGCAAGTATACGACGTCTGACCAACGCAAGAACATGTCCAGAAAACTACGTATAGCTTACAAACATTACTTCGGATATGAAATTGGAGATCAAACAAAATCCTGGGCTCCTCATCTCTGTTGCACCGTCTGTTACTCCAGCCTAACCCAGTGGTTAAACGGTAAGCGAAATCGAATGTCTTTTGCTGTTCCCATGATTTGGCGGGAGCAGAAAGATCACCATTTGGATTGCTATTTCTGCTTGACCATCACATCCAGGTACAGCAAGAAGAACAAGTCAAAAATCGTTGTATCCAGATTGTCAGTCTGCTCTAAAGCCTGTGGCACATGGTACAGATTACCCAGTACCAATTCCTCCCTCATCCGATGCAATGAACAATGAAGAAAATGATACTGAAGGTAATGACAGTGACGCTGGAACTATGGAATACACGAATTATCCTGACAATGACATTAAAAAGCCACATTTGATCAGCCAAGCTGAATTGGACGACCTGGTTCGCGATTTGTCCCTGTCGAAAGAAAAGTCTGAACTGTTGGGTTCCAGACTGAAGGAGTGGAACTTACTCACAATGATAAGAATCACTACATAGTGAAAAATTGGCCACCCAGAAATTTACCTGTAGTCGGACAGCACAACATTCAACATGTACCTCTTGTGCATCGTAATAAGATTTACCTTCCTCCACTCCATATCAAACTGGGTCGCATTGTAAGCAGATCCATCTGCTCAGTTAAGGACTGCCATTTTTGCTGAGTCATATAACCTGTAAATTACAACTGTGTTATTTGTGTTTGCCACAGTGAACTGAACTATGTGCCACCAAAAGAGAAGTTATCTCATTTAAGTTGTGTTATCTTTGTCAGTGTAAATATCTGTTTTTGCACTATAAGTAAAGAAACTCTTTTGCACAAAAACAAGCTTCAGTTTGCTGGATTGACCAAAGTGCCTACATCTTCTGCTGTGCTTCCTCCGGTCTCTCTGCTACACACCAAAAGCCATCACTGGCTTTGAGGCTGTCTAAAAATGGGCATACATGTTTGGGGCAGTTTTCAGGTGGGTTGGCCTGATTGCTTGCACACATGTTGTGTGCTGGAGTAATCCAATCAGCCGAAACGTCCTGGATACTTTTCCTGTGCCACTGCTGGATCTGCGATAGCCCAATTACTGTAAATGCAGCTGAAGGAACTGCTTCCCAACTCACTGAGGGAAGAGCTCCTACACCCACGCTGCAGCTGCCACATCTCATTCCTTTGGAGGAACAAAATGCTGTGGGAACATGGGAATTGCACCAGTGGTGGGCTTCAAAAATTTTTACTACCTACTCTGTGCGAGTGGTATGGTGGGCGTGGCCAGGGGGAAAACCCTGTGTTGCACCCAAATTAGGACTACTTTATTTCAAAACTTGGATGGGCAGGGTCAGCCAGAATTTCTGCTACCGGTTCTGGTGAACTGGGGCAAACCTGCTGATGCCTACCACTGGATTGCACCTATTGATATTTTGCTCCTTCCCTGATCTCAGATGGGACTGTGGTGGCTTAGTATCCATGCCCTCCAGCATATAGGGATATGTGCCCAGGCGTGGCACTAGGTTGCAACATGGATCAAACTCAGTACTATTTCTTTAAGGGTCAGTACTCAGCTGTTTGTAATGATCAGCTAGGTTGCTGTATAAGACAAGGCAAACCTCAGAGCACTTTAGCTTTTGCTCATTTGACCATTGGTCTGTTGCTCTGGACGTCTGGCTGCTTTTGTGCCACTTTGCCTGAGACTTGGAGAATCCTTACCACATTGTGGATGAAAGAACTTGCTTGGTGTTTGGGCTGAATCGTGCTGCTTCAAACAGAGGAACTTGACTGCTCCTGAAAGTTTTGGAAGCCTGTTGCCGTTGTCAGCTAATTGCCAGTAAGCATAGGAGAGATTAGAGAGCTGGAGAAAGCTCTCTAATGAGACTGTAACCTTGTATATATTTCCTCCCGCGATAAGCCTGTTTTTCTGTTAATGTTTTGCACTGTATATAGACTACCTACCTGCACCTAAAACCCTGCAACTAAAGTTTGTTTTCAGTTCTTCACAAAGACAGCTTGTGTTTTCTTACCTTGGGGAACAAAGACTGCTGGCAATATTCACCATAGTCAATAGGCGTGGCCAGGGCGGGTACGCTGTGTATAGAGCTACTCCCTCAGTCATGTCTGCCACATGACCATGGAAATGTCTGCAGATGCAAACAGTGCTGGTTTTTGGACTATAAACAGAGATGAGCACCATATCCTAGATAGAGTTGGATACGCCTGGTTTTCAAGCAAGGGAGACCTTTATATTTACCTTAACTGACCTCACACAACCTTTGAAAATCCATGCTACATCACACTGGTTGTGCCCATGACAACAGGCCACTAGTTATTTAAAACCAGGCTATATGGAAGTATTTTGTGAACAAAATCCCAGGACTCAAACTGGGCAGAATGACTTGCATGACTGAGGATGTTATTCCTCTCTGGAATTTCCATTCTAGATATTTTAGACATCCTGGGATGAATTTGGGAGATCTCACATTCTGAGAAATTTTGCATTTAATAGACTTCATTTCCTCTCCATTTTATTTCAATAAATGAAGAAATGTATAAGAAAATAGGAAAAAGTAACTTTCATGTCATAGAAACCACAAGCACAGAGGGAAGCAATAGAAATTGGCCAATAAAAGAAACATTATTCTACTCTGCTCTACAAACGTTATTCTGTACTACTTCCAGGCTTGGATCGCCTGAATTAAATATTGGTGAAAAGAATTAAATGTCATAAAAGTGATTTCAAATACATCCCAGAATGCAAATATCTTTAGATAGTCCACCTGCTTAATTAAAAAAAGAAGGATAATACAATGAAATGGCTTCTGGCAAATTTAACATTATATTAAAATAAGTTTTTCACATTACATTCTGTAATAGGATATTATGTATTCACATAGTTTCTTATAATAAAAGCTTGTAGTGTATTGAGGTTTCAATTATTAAGATAAAATATGATGACAATAAAGGCAATGATATTTGGGGGGAAATACAGCTTGCAAAGTTACCTGGGAAAGTAATTTTACAAACCAGGTAGTTAGGAATAGTAGCCGTGTTAGTCTGTGGTTCAGGCATATCAGAAAACAAAACAAAACAAACAAAATAAAAAAAATAAAAAACACTGTAGCACTTTAAAGACTGACTCCCTTTCAATCTCAAGGTTGCTGAGAAAGTCCATTCTGGTCTCTGGTCTCAACTTTTGACCTGCATGTCAGAAAACAAACAAAAACACTGTACTTGGTTGCTTTCTGTTTTGCTAAAGAGAATTGGCAGGAAAATTGTAATATAAAATCATATAGCAATCTGTGTATCAAATTTGATAATGTCCCAGAAACCCTTCACTAATATTTAGTCCCCTGCGGTGGGTGTCTAGCAGATGGATGTATTTGATTTCTGTTGTCTCCCTTTCAATCCTAGTTTTGTAATTTTTGGAATTTTTCTGTTCCAGAATTGCAACTCTCAGGTCTTGGATAGAGTGTCCAGTTAGATTGAAGTGGGTTGAGACATGTTTCTCCGTGTTTCTCAGGAATCTTGAGATTGAAAGGGAGTCATTTAGAGATAATCTGAATAATCTATTGTTGCTAAAGGCTGTGTGAAGCTGTATTGTTGTGCTTGTCTGTCATCTTGCTTGACCACACCCTTCTCCCTTTGACCCCCTGAATTTGGTGTATAAAAACCATGCCTGTAAATTTCACTCTTTGTCTGAAGAAGTGGACTTGATCCATGAAAGCTAACAATAAAAATATAGCAGTTAGTCTTTAAAGCGCTACAGTGTTTATTTTATTTTGTTTTCTGATATGTCAGGTAGTTAGGAACAGTCAGAAAGACTAATCATGCAAAAGCAATTAGCATTCTCCTATTTTCCCCCCTTGTATAGTCCACTTTCTAACAATTTTTATTTTGACCTTTAAACCTATTACTATTCCTAGTTTGTGGAACTAACATAATGTTATATATAGACTACGTGATTCATTCAACACAAAGTGCTTTAAACTTGTGCTGTTTGTGTGGGAAAGAGCACAGACCTCTCTGCATCTAATTTTCCTGTTCCACCAACCAGATTAAAAAAATCAAAAACCCATGCACATGAAATCCTGTGGTCTAAATGGAAAAAAATGTAAGGGACACAAGAAGTGACAACATGGCAAACTTGATAGAAATTAATGTAGAACGAGGTGAGGAATATCTCTCTGGGTTCCAGCAAATTAGACTTTTCTCTCACCAATTTTCAATAGTGGATGCTGTGTACACTCAACATTTTTGAAGCACTTTAAAAAAAATTTATAGGGACTGCAGTGGTTCAAGTTGCGAAGACACTGACTGGGAGGCAGACGGTCAGCTGTTCGATTCCCGAATACTGCAGGACGGAATGAGCTCCCATTTTTGTCCCAGCTCCTGCCAACCTAGCAGTTCGAAAGCAAGAAATTGCAAGTAGATAAATAGGGACCACTTTGGTGGGAAGGTAACAGCATTGCATGTCTAGTCATGCGCGTGTCTAGTCATGCGTGTCATGCATGTCTAGTCATGCCTGCCACATGACCATGGAAACATCTGCAGAAGCAGACAGCACTGGCTCTTCGGCTTTGAAACAGAGATGAGCACTGACCCCTAGAGTCGGATACGACTGGCTTTCAAGCAAGGGAAACCTTTACCTTTACCTTTAAATTGCTTTAAAATATTATAGGTATCTATTTTAATAGAGCAAGTCCAGTTGACAACTTACTGTTGTTTTCAGCTCAACTTGTTTTTAAATTAGTTTTAAGCCACCTTAAGAGCCAGTGTAGTGTTGAGGATAGAATGATAAACTAGAACTCAAGAGACCTGGGATCAAATTTATGCTTGGACAGGAAAACTCAGGGGAGACATGATATTGTTAAAATTACTCCTTAAATACCTGATAACCCTTGATAACTCTGTTAGGATCACTCTAACTCAGATTCAACTTAATGGCATATAACAGGGGTGACCAAACCTTTGGGCCACTGGCTGGTCACGTGGTTCAGGGGGCTGGTCCCTATGGCTTGGGGGCCGGATCTTGCCCCTGAAGCCAATTCATCTGACCCATGAAGCCCTTGTCACTCCCAGAAGCAGAAGTAAAATGCACCTGTACAATTCTGGAAGCGATGAGGGCTTTGTGGGCCGGATGAAATAGTGTTGAGGGCCAGATCCAGCCCTGGGCCATAGTTTGGGTACCCCTGACATATAATATAGCAAGTATCCTTTAATCTCTGTACAGTATTGCGAATAAGACATAAAATAAATTAGAATGGGCCCAACTGTTGCTTTAGCTTAAATAGCAATAAAATATTTAATGAAAACCACTTTAAATATCTTTTTTCTTTATTACTTTGGATAATTTTTAATTGAGAAATATAGTTTTTGGACTATCAGCAATTGTCAAAAGCTGGCTGTCTTATAATTTAAAAAAAAATGCACAACTACATTTAAAAAGAAGCCCTAGGTAGCAGGGATACAGAACACTGCTGGACGGTTGTTGCTAAAGAAGCCACTATCACCAGCAAAAACAAACAAAAATAGGAATACAGTAACACCTCATATAACATTAGTATCGAATAACACGAAAATCGCATAACATTAAGGAATCTGGGGGGAAGAATTGCATCAGATAACATTAAGATCCTATGGGATGCTTCAGATAACAACCGCTAAAGCCTGTGTGGTTACAATGTATCTCTATGGATCCCATAGGATTTTAACATGCATCAGATAACACTAAAAATCATATAACACCAAGACTTGTGGAACCAGGTTTTAGTGTTATATGAGGTTTTACTGTACAAAAGAAAAACAACATAGCCTCTGCCTCTTCTTCTGTTTGTGCTTTCTAGGTACTGTATTTCCTTTGGATTCAAATATTCATCACTGAATTTGCCCTCTCTTTTGGCTGTATGGCAAAGATGAATGGGTGCACTGGAATTATTCAGAAAGAGCACTTGTTCATTTACACTTTCTCTCTGGGCAGGAATCATATATGGGTTATACACCCATGTAGACATTCTCTAATGCTCTTTCTGAATAATTCCAGTGCAACCATTCATCTTTGCTATAAAGTCAAAAGAGAGGGCAGATGGAGTGGTGAAGATTTGAAACCATTGTGGCACCTTAAGACTAACTGCTGTATTTTAACATTAGCTTTTGTAGATCAAGTCCACTTCGTCAGGCTAAGAATGAGATTTCATGGCATTAAATTATAAATATCATTGACAAAGGTATACAATGGTTGGTTAGTATAACAGATAAGTTTACAAATCAGTGTGGCTTTTTACAACTGGTAATAACAGAAGATCCTGATTGGGGTTCAGTTTTATTTCTGTGAAGGTTGGTGGGACTGTGGCTACTTAGTGGTTTAGACACTGAACTTGACAACGGGAAAGTGGAGTGAGCTCCCAGCTCTGTCCCAGCTCCTGCCAACTTAGCAGTTCGAAAGCAAGAAATTGCAAGTAGATAAATAGGTACAGCTTTGGCAAGAAAGGAACAGCATCCCATGAGCTCCAGCCTCTAGTCATGCCTGCCACATGACCACAGAAACATCTACAAATGCAGAAAGCACTGTCTCTTTGGATGTAAACAGAGATTTAGCACTGCACCCTAGAGTCGGATATAACTGGCTTTTAAGCAAGGGCAACCATTACCTAAATGGTCAAAGTCGCCCTTGCTCGAAAGCCAGTCGTATCTGACTCTAGGGTTCAGTGCTCATCTCTGTGTCAAAGCCGAAGAGCCAGCGCTGAAGCAGACGTTTCCGTGGTCATGTGGCAGGCATGACTAGACACCAGGGCACACGGAAGGCTGTTTACCTTCCAACCGAAGTGGTCCCTATTTATCTACTTGCCATTTTTTTGCTTTCGAACTGCTAGGTTGGCAGGAACTGAGACAAAGACGGGAGCTCATTCCATTCTGCAATACTCGGGAATCGAACTACAAGTAATACCTCAGATAACATTAGTATCGAATAGCACTAAAATCGCATAACATTAAGCAATCTGGGGGGGGGGGAGAATTGCATCGGATAACATTAAGATCCTATGGGATGCATCGGATAACAACCGCTGAAGCCTGTGTGGTTACAATGTATCTCTATGGATCCCATAGGATTTTAACATGCATCGGATAACACTAAAAATCGTATAACACCAAGACTTGTGGAACCAGGTTTTAGTGTTATCCGAGGTTTTACTGTACTGACCTGCCGCCTACCAGTCAGCGTCTTAGCCACTGAATGCAACATAAACATTGTGGCAATTACACACTAATGCCACATTTTTTTTGTTTTATTTATTCTCTGATCTGCTTGCACAAATCTAACACGGCCACCACTTAAAAGGCAGAACATGAGGTTGTTCTCGACTTTCGTCCTTGAGGAAAAGACCTGCGCGTTTCTCTCCCAAGGCAAGGCGGCCACCCCTCGCTCTTTGGCTCCCACCCTTGACCGTCTTTCCGTAGGTTGTGCCCGGCGCGGGGCAGGACCCGGCCGGCGGCTGCTCCGAGGTTATTCCCGCCCACTACGACGCCTAGGGCCGGCCGTGCTGTCGTGGCGCCGCCGGCGCTCGGCTTCCGCTCTCCATGGAGCGGAGGCTGGCCGAGTACCGGGCCGCCCGCCGCGCCCCCGACAGCCCCTCGGCCAAGCCTTCAGCCAAGGTAGTGGCGGCGGCCATGACGGAGAAGGAGCAGCCCTCGCCCCCTGTTGAGGTCGGTTAACGGCCGCCGCCTCTCGCGTCCCCTCAAACTTTATAGGGGAGCAGCAGGGCTTCAGTTATATGGGCGGGAATATTCTGGTAATATTCGGTTTTTTTTTTTTTGCCACAACTGGACTAAAGGGGAGTTTGTTACAACCGAGAATCATGACATGATGTTTATTTTGGGAAGGCAGCCTTTGCGGCTACGACTGTGGTGAGGTAGAGAGACGTTGAAGGAAAGGCTTTGACTGAGGAGATGGGGGGGAAACCGACGGACGTTAACCCTCCCCCCCAAACGCCTTGACCACAAGTGAGGGGGGAGAGGGAAAAGGGAAAGCCTTCAGAGCCGTTGGTCAAGAGGGGCGTGGCAACTACTTGAGCGCGAGCCGCGTCCCCTTGGCCGGGCGCCCCCCCTGCCGTTTGCTTCGGGTGCGCTCGCAAAAGGCCACCGGGTTGCATCAGGAACCGCGTCTCTGCCGTTCCTAAGAGTCAGGAAAAACAATTTTTTTTAAAAAAAAGACAGGCAATCAACAAAACCACACACAACAACAGGAAAACTTTGTGGCACTTTAAATACCAACTGTTGTATTTTATTTAATGTTAGCTTTCGTGGATCGTGCCCACTTCCTCAGACCTAAGAGTGAGACTTTATGGCAGGGATTCTCAACCTGCAACCGGTGGGCCAGATGCAACACACAGCACCATTTCATGTGGACCCCCACCAAGAGGTGCCATGTGGTGGAAGAAGGGCAAAATGGTCATCTGGCCCCCCCAAAGCTGTCTGAGGGAGTCAGAAGAGTAGCGTGCCTTGGCGGGGCCCCGTATAAAAATTTGTTTGGGGGCCCTTAGGAAGGGTAAAGATTTGTTTTGCTTACACACGTTGGGGGCCCCCGTGGCCCGGGGGCCCCGTATAATTGATACGGCAGATACGGCGGTAGCTACGCCTCTGGAGGGAGTGTGACCTGGCCCCCAGCTTGAAAGGTTGAGAACTCCTGTTTTATGGCATTAATTTATACACATCAGGTACAGAGGCACACAATGGTTGGCTGCTATAACCAATAAAATTTGCAAATTAGTGTGGCTTTTTGCAACCGGCAATAACAGATCATTTCAGGGTGACCCAGGATGGGCTCGATGGGTTCCATAATGGCCCCATGGTACAAGGCCACAACATAGCTCATCCATCCTTTACCACCACCACCCTGGCAACCCCCTCGTGATGGGCGCTTCCGGTTTGGGTGAACTGGTCTGAACCGGTAACAACCCATCACTCCTTGGGAGGCTTTTCCTAGTCTCTCTCCAGAAGCCCCCCCCCCCCCGGGCCTGGATGGCTAAGCCCCTTGCTTAGCACTCCAGGCAGGGGGTCCCCAAACTCCCACACAGTCCCAGCGATTGATCACTGGGGCTGTGGGGGAGTTCTGGGACAGCTTTAGGATTGGGGCGGCTGGAGGTGCTTTCCACCCCCACCCATCCCAATCCTAAAGCAGGCAGCCCGCTCGGGCGGTCTGCTTTGGGATCGGGGTGGCTGGAGGTGGAAGGCACCCCCAGCCACCCTGATCCCAGAGCAGAGAGCCCGTAGCCCCGGTTTAGCTGGGGGGTGGGGGACAGGCGCACCCGATCTCCCCCCAACCAAACCATCAATCTAAGCCTTGGTAGATCTCTGCACCAAAGTCCGCAGGGCTGGTCTCTAGCCCTGCGGGCTTTGGAGCAGAGATCAACGTTGGGGAATTTGAGGCAAACAATTGCATCGCACAACGTAATGTTGTGGGATGCAAATGTTTGCCTCAGATTCCCCGACATTATCTGATTTTAGCATTATCCAAGGTATTCATTATCCTGGGTATTACTGTACCTTAAAGGCAATCCAGTAAAACTGGCTGCTGCATATTTCATTGTGGGATTGACTGGTCAGTTAGACTGTTTTCTTTTAACCATAATCTTTGTAATTTTGAACATAAAATTTCTTACCTTGACTAGAAAGGGTAAAATAACTTCTTCCCCACAAATTTTATTTTACATATTTGCAGACTTTTGCATTATTTTCTCATGTCACTTTTCTCCTCAGGTCTAAAATAATATTATTTTGTTTTTCTTCTTTTACCAAACTGTTGCATAATAATTCATTTACTTTTTTTTTTTTAACTTATTTCCTAGAAATCTGTTCAAAGGACTGAAAGCCCCAAAGCTGAAACACCTCCTGTGCCATGGTGGACAAGTTACATTTTAATGAATGTGAATTTTCTCAAGTTTCTCCTCTGGCTGGTTTTACTGGGACTGTTTGTGGAACTAGAGTTTGGTTTAGCTTATTTTGTCCTGTCCATGTTTTATTGGATTTATGTAGGAACTCGTGGCCCTGGAGAAAGACAGACTGGAGAGAAAAGTGCTTATTCTGTATTTAACCCAGGCTGTGAAGCTATTGAAGGAACTCTCACTGCAGAACAATTTGAGAGAGAGTTACAGTATCGTCCCTTAGCTCAGAGGTAACCAGTACTCATACCAACTATTGTACATCAGTTCACAATCTTATCCACAGCTGTGGATAGCTCTGTGGTTTTCACTTGAATGGAATGAAGGCTGTCAACTGTGACCTTATTCATCAAAGGAAAAGATGTTTCAAGGTTGGATAGAACTCTAGTTATGTATCCAGATTCCGATACAAAACTCAAGAGTAGGAAACATTGAGCATATAAGGGCTGGCATACCTATCTGGGTACAGTATTAAGCTTTTCTTATTGGTTGGTGCTGGGGTGAAGCAAAATTTTCTGTGTATTATGTCAACAATTTCTTTTCAACTGGTTAATGTCAGATATTTATTTCATCTACAATAACCATCAGTAAAGGTAGAGCCCTCCAAATATTGCAATGCCAGTTTACCATGAAGACATTTAATATGGACATTGCAAGTAGATAAATAGGGACCACTTCGGTGGGAAGGAAACAGCGTTCCGTGCGCTCCGGTGTCTAGTCATGCCTGCCACATGACCACGGAAACGTCTGCAGAAGCAGACAGCGCTGGCTCTTCGGCTTAGAAACAGAGATGAGCACTGACCCCTAGAGTCGGATACGACTGGCTTTCGAGCAAGGGAAACCTTTACCTTTACCTATATTATGGAAGAAAAGGAAAACTGGATATTTATAAAATTGGTTTCTTATGGTGTCTTTCAAATGTGTAATCTCTTTCAGAAACTGACAGATTCAGTAGTTTTGTGCTATAAAATTGATAGTTTTTTTTTAGTAGCAGTAGTAGGAAGTGGCAATAATCTAAATTGGTCTTTGCAAACACAAGTGGCTTTTAAATGCTAAATCCAAATATTAGAGAACCCCAACTGAAGATGATGCATAGATCAGTAGGAAATTGTTAAACCACCATTCATATACATTGTGTTGACTCAGTGGGTCTACTCTGGTTTGATTAACAGTTGGATTCAGGCGCAAGTGATTAATCTGTTTAATGCTATATGTTTGTTAAACATAATAAACAGGTATGACAAAGTTGTGTGCTACAGTACATTTATTTCTTTGTAAAGATTCCCTTACTCTCTAGCCACCTGAGGCTGAATGATACTTATCGGCAATCCTTTATTTCTCTGTGGTTTGCATTGTACTGTAACCTTATCTACCAGGATAAAAACCTGCACTGAGTTCTTATTTTGTGTGTGTGTGTGTGTGTCTGTCTTGGTTCCACAAGTCATAACGTTATCTGGTTTTTAACGTGCGATCCCAAGCTGGCATCGGCACTGGGTTTGGGGGAAAGAACAGGCTTAGTGATCGGGGTGGGGGAGCATTCTGAATAAGGACTGGGTCCCCTTTCCCCAGCCTCTTTTCAGAAGCCCCACCCCCACGATGGCTAAGCCTCTTAGCAATCCAGGCCCAGGGTGGTGGTGGTATTCTGAAGAGAGACTAGTAAGTTTTTCCTAGCCTCTCTACAGAAACCTCTGCCTTGATCGCTAAGGGGCTTAGTGATCCTTGGGGGGAGGGGTCTGAAGAGAGGCTGGGGACCCCTTTCCCATCCTCTTTTCAGAACCACCACCACCCCCGGTGGCTGGATGGCTAAGCCCTTTAGCAATCCAGGCCTGGGGGGGGTGTCTGAAAAGAAGCTGGGTGTGCACCCTGTTCTTTCCCCCACCCAGCCGGCCATCGCACACTGAGACCGGTGCTTGGGTTGGGGGAAAGAACCAGGGGGTGCGCACCCAACCCAAGTGACGATTGCAGTAGCAGCGCATTTGGAAAGCTGAACGGAGGCTCCCTGGTCATCTTCCCAAATGCACCGGCTCTGCCAAGGGCACAGCGGCAGCATGGTTGGGAAGCCAACCGGGGAGCTCCCATTCTGCTTCCAGCCATGCTGCTGCTGCAAGCTTTGTAGTGCCGGTTTGGTTGGGGGGAGATTGGGTGCTTGCCCGATCTCCCCCCAACCAAACCAGCGATGTTTGTCTCAGTAGATCTCTGCCCCAAAGCCTGAAGGGCTGTTCTCCAGCCCTGCAGGCTTTGGGGCAGAGATCAACTTCTGGGAATTTGAGGCAAACATTTGCATCCCACAACATTATGTTAATGTGTGATGCAAATGTTTCCCTCAAATTCCCCGACGTTACCCGATTTTAGCATTATCCAAGGCAAACGTTATCCTAGGTATTACTGTACTTCCTAAATCAACTTTCAGTTCTGGTTATCATTGGAACCAGACTATATAAAGCAAGATATGTCACTTCTGCATCTCTGCAGCATAGTTTTAAAAATGAAGGGGTGCTTTTTTTCCTTTCATTACATTTGCTTGGACAAAGTAAATGGTCTTTGTGATGGGGAAAATGGAGAAACATTGGTCCTGAAGCCCCTAGTTAAAAGAGCTGAAATTCAGTTAACTAGTACTGGTGGGCACAGGGAGTGAGTGGGCAGGAAGAGAAAGAAAAGCCTTTGAAGCTTTACAGGTGTGCTCATCTCTTGGGAAAGAAATGCAGGTGTACTGACTTGGGCTTCTGGTAATTGAAGTCCAAGAACACCTGGGGGCCCAAAGTTGAGAAATCCTGAACTAGATAATTGCTAGTTAGAAGGAACTGGTTCTATCTGGAAAGAAGAAAGGTTACAAAGTTACCCTATTTGCTGGTGTATAAGACCCACCCGCCCCCTTAAAATATGCTGGAAAAATGGGTGTGTGTGTCTTATACTGTATATAGTGGGCTATTTTAGTAGTAACAGGGTGCATCTTATAGTCTGATGCGTCTTATAAGAGTGCTTCGGGTTCTGATAAGTGAAAACCCTTTAAAGGGTGGATGATGGGTATAAATCTGAGTAGGAAGGAAGGTCATTCTAGCTTAATTCTGCCCCTTGAGAGATATGCTCTGATGTTATGCTTGCATTTTGCCTAGGCCCTGGAACTATGCTGCAATATAAGTAATAAATTAAGATTAGCCTAGGTTTTATTATTTTCCTGGGGAATTGCTTTTGAACCGCTCATGTTTATTTCTTGGCTTCATTCCCTATTACCGTTTTTAGATGTTTTGAGCCTGCTTTTGCATTTATACTTTCCTAAACTCTTTTTGAAATTTTTATACCATCTTTAAATAAAAATAATAACTTTTCCAACTTTGTTTGATTCTTTGTGGAGGGTGTGTGGGTGTGTGTCTGTGTGGTATTGTTTTAAGTCTTTACTTTGAAATTATTACTAAGAAATTATTTTATTTTGTGAGTGTTTGGTTTATACTACCTTGCAGATTTATTTGCAAGCTGAAAGTGTGCAATGTTGGAATCTTGCGAAGTTTCCCTAAAACACTGAGCAGTCAGAATTGCCCATACCAGGGAGATTTTTGTTTTGCATGACTAAGTAGCTTGTGTGGTCCTTTCTGTCCAGGGCAGTTTCTTGACGCAGTGGCCTTAGTGTTAGGATTTTGATAGCACCTGGCCCTGAATTATTTTTAGCTATCTGGAGCTGATTTAAAAAAAAAAAAAAATTCAGACTGAAACCAGATTCTACTCCCTGAAATTTGGGCAATGAAAGAGCAAGTTTGTTTTTTGTTATTTTGAAAGGGACAATGGGGAATCATAGTTGAGAGTAGGGAGTTCCAGAGTGGGCATGGGGAGGAAGAGTTTTCCCCACCAGCAGAAGTGATCCAGTGTTAAATAATGGATGGAGAGTTTCTTAATATGATGGGTGAAGAGGATGCCATCCAAGCTAAACCTGGCTTGAGCAGAGTGGAAACAGGCTTTTAGCTGAGGCAAGTGAGAAGAGGAAGCTCCTGTACCCTGAACAGAAAGGGAAAATCATCATGGAAAGGTTTTTCACCCATCAATCCAGATTTCTGGAGGTCCAGATTAAACAAAAGAAGCAAGTGCTTCAAACACAGTTAATTGATTTAAAAGAAGCTTCCAGTTTGCCTGGATTTGGAGGTGCCTCAAGCATTTTGGTGGAAAATGTGAATTGAACTTGCTGGGACTTTGTTGGCCATTATGAGCTGAAAAAAACCCTACCTGGATTGAATTCAAATCAGTCATACTGGAGAGAGATCTGCAAACAGTTTAGAGCTGTTCAGTAGCCTTCTTTTCCACAAGAGCTACATCAAGTGTGTTATGAGTCAGAAGTCTATCTGTTTGAATGTTAAAGTCCCACAGGACCTTTCTCTACCTGATGTTCCCAATAATTTTTACTGCATTCAAACCCAAACGTTTGACAAAGTTTCCAATGAATAAGTTTTGAAACTCTGCCACGGCATTGCAAATAATCATTGTTGTTGTACTAAAAGAACTGTGTAAGCCATATGGTAACAAAATAATTCTTCCTTGAAAGGACACAAATAGCATATAGTACAATAAATAGGTTTTACATAAATCCAAATACAGTACAGACAAATTCAAATACAGACAAATAGTTCATTTTTGTAACATTCTTTTAAAACTAATATTTATGCAATATTTAAAAAAGTTATGTTTAAAATGCATCAAAGCAGTAAAGATAGACAAAAACATTTATTTGTACAGTATTTAATTTTTGGTATAATTGCAGTAAAGTAAGTACTTAATAGTACTGCGGTGGCTTAGTGGTTAAACCGCTGAACTTGATGACTGGAAGGTCGGCAGTTCAAAAACTGAGTGCTGCACTACAGAGTGAGTTCCCATCTTTGTCTCAGTTCCTGTCAACCTAGCAGTTTAAAAGCAAGAAATTGCAAGTAAATTGGTGCCACTTTGGCGGGAAGGTAACAGTTTTTCATGTGATCTGTTGTCTAGTCATGCCTGCCACATGACCAAGGAAACATCTGCAGATGCAGACAGCACTGGCTCTTTGGATGCAAATGTAAACAGATGAGCACCGACCCCTAGAGTTGAATACGACTGGCTTTTGAGCAAGGGCAAACTTTACCTTTACTAAGCACTTAATAATATACTGTACTACTATTGAAGAGATTACACAGTGTAGTGCAGTGCATCAGAAAGCCTGGGTTTGAATGTCTGTTCAGCCAAGGAAACTCACTGGGGCAATGGAACTGATAAAGCCACTCCTTAAACATCACACTTAACCTTGAAAGCCCAATTAGACTTGCTAGAAGGCACATAACATGAAATGCCCAGAATTAACAGGACTTGTGTTTGTAACTGGAGTGCAATACTTCAAAGTGTATGAAGTGATTGCAAGCACTCTGAATACAAATCACAGTGAGTGAGTGGGTGACTAGTGCCTTGAGCTGCTGAATCTGTGGGCAAGAGCAACAAAGCATGCTACAGTTTCTCAAGCAAAAATAGCTCTTAGTTGAGTTAATGAATATTTCTGTTCTCCAACTATATAAACACTAATACTGTTAGAAACAGAAATCAGGCTATTGGTAAGAAAAGGGTGTTGCTTATTTATCAGTGCTGCTTTCACCAGCCTATAGGAGATGAAGAGAGGCTTTATTTTGTCACATTTCCAAAAACTAGAAAAGATGTGTGCAGCATAGCAGTATCAAGCCATTTTAATGAGGATGTTTCAAGAAAATTGGGGGGGGGGGCTGAAAGAAATGGCCAGCAATAGAGGGAAAACATTTACTTAGCGAGGCCAGTCAAATAATATTTGGACAGTTATAAGAACTGTGTATTTGGATGGCCGTATAGGACCCTTCCAACTCCCATTAATTTATGATTTCCACCAAACAGTTTTTCACCTGTTAAGTGAAAATGTCTCACCAGTTCAGTGGGCTTTGAGGCTGTTGAGAAAAAACTGACTGAGGCTTTGAATTTAATGCCTATAATAATCAACTGAAGCCAAACTGCCTAAAAATTCAACTCTGTGCTTTTCATTTGAAAAACCATGAGGCATCAAGAAGCCTGCAGGTGACTTGGAATGACACCAGGCTCGAACAATGCATCACCCCCAAATACTTGGGAGTTACTCAGGATCGAACTCTCACTTTCAATGCCCACTGCCTTAATACCAAACAGAAGGTTTTTGCCAGGAACAAAAGTCTGAGGAAAATAAGAGGCACAAGTTGGGGTGCCCAACCACACACATTAAGAATTTCTGTGCTAGCTTTATGTTACTCTGCAGGAAAGTATGCATGTCCAGTGTGGTGCAGATCAAAGCATGCAAGGCAGGTGGTTGTGGCCCTAAATGAAAGAGCGAGATTAATCACAGGATGCCTAAAACCAACCCCGATACAAAAAGTGAATTCCTTAGCTGCCATCCCTCCATCAAAATTCTGTTGAGAAAGTGCTGCTGAGAAAGAGTGGGTCAAAGCAAGTTCCTCGAAAACACACCTGCTATTTGATCACCAACCTAGAATATACAAATTATCTAGAGTATAAAGCCCAAAAGATAAAACTGATATTTTTGCTATGTCCTTCTAAAATTAGCAGCCTTTACTACAAATTTGTCACTTCTTGACTTGTGCATTCTGATGTGTAATATTCCCACAATTTAAGTACAGTAATACCTCATATAACATTAGTATCGAATAACACGAAAATCGCATAACATCAAGGAATCTGGGGGGAAGAATTGCATCAGATAACATTAAGATCCTATGGGATGCTTCAGATAACAACCGCGAAAGCCTGTGTGGTTACAATGTATCTCTATGGATCCCATAGAGGATCAGATAACACTAAAAATCATATAACACGAAGACTTGTGGAACCAGGTTTTAGTGTTATATGAGGTTTTACTGTACATTTAAAATCATTAAGGAAATAAAATAGTTTTAGTTAATCATTACATGATAGGACCTGATAGACTGTTTACTCCTGTAGTGAACTCAGGTTTCTGCAATATTGCCACTGTTGATGAAAAAATCCTAAGCAATTAAACAAGTTTAGTATGTCTCGGAGTCAAGTGGCTTTATTCTCAGAAGATACTGGATAAACTCTAGAATGTAAGATCCACCACTGATAGCACGATACTATTCATGCTTGTTCAGAAATCACACTGGTCATTATCCTGCTGAGATTCCACTCAGCAGTAATTCATACCATCATAGTTACATAGAACTGAGTTCTTGTGCAAGTAGGAGTGTCTACTTGACAGAAACTCAGTAACTTGTTGGCCTTTAGTATTTAATGGTCTTGCCTCTGAACTGGACTGCTGCTATAGAATATTGTTGCCTTATCTAGAACTCAAAGTCATAAATCCTAATTATAGTTTTACTGACTTGGGTGTTACATGTTTCATTCTTTATTTGTATACAACTACCTTGAATATGTAATAGATTTTAGACCATAAAGAGGATATCCCTATACATCAGGGGTTGGCAACCTTTTAAAGTCAGGGGCCGGGTCACTCTCCCTCAGACAGTTGAGAGGGCTGGACTGGTGGTACCCTCACTGTAAATGCTACTGGAAACACGTCCACGGCTATCGTAAATGCATTTACAGCAGCCGTAAACACATCTGCAGTCGCCATAAATGCATCCATGGCAGCAGTTGGAGCGAGGATGGTCTGATGATTTGGCACAGTGGGCCAGATTCAGCTCATGGGCCATAGTTTGCCTGACCCCTGCTATACATCATGCTTCTGGCTGGAATGAAGAACAGATCCCTATGGCTGTACAAGCCTGAGTTGGCCACCACTATTCTTTGCATTTCTTCCTGACCTATTTTCAAAACAATCTATGACACCATAAAATGAACAAATAAACATTTACAGACAGCAGTAATCCAGTAATTCCTTCCAATAAATAACCATCTTTCATATAATCATCTTCCACCACAGGTACTGTGTGCGCAAAATATAATGTGGACAAAACATGCAACTTGAATCTTCAAATAGAAAAGGGTGCATAGGGCAATGGAGATGGGCTCCAATAGGCTCCAATCACAATTTTATTGTTAGGCTGTAATTCTATCCTCACTTGTGTGTTGGCCTTATTGAACTAAATTAGTATGAGTAGATGTATACAGCACAGCACTGTAAATCTGAGGCAGTAAGAAACTGCAGTGTCTGATGTGTAAGTTTTCTGTCAGAAATGTCTGTACCCACTTACTGTACCCTTAAATATAAAGACAGAAGATCAACTAAGCCAGCTACTTAAATTTCAGATCCTTCTAGTCAGTGTTTCTAGAGGGTTCACCTGTGTTATAAATCTGACGAGACATGCATAACATGTAACCTGATACATAAAGCTGAACTTTGTATCTGCTGCTACATTCTGCTTTGACAATAATTAAATAGGTTATCTGTTTTCCATTTCTTCTTCAGATAGTTTAGCTTCATGTTTTGACAGTTTTACCGGGCAACATGTTCCTCAAATCGGCACTTAGAAGATTCTAATGTATGAAAATCTGGAATATCAGTTCCAAACTGATACTGTATATGTGTTACTGAACATTCTGTTTCAGACTGGCACTTTAATATGGATTAAAACATGAGATGATATGGAGTTTATCTATTTTTAAAATATCCTCATTGAGTAATCTTTCTTTATTCTAAAAGCGTATTGACAAGATTTCAAGTTAACTATCATAAGACAGTTAACTGACTAAAGTGCTGAAAGTACAGCTTTAGCACTTGATCTTAACGTTTACTCCCAGGATTAAGCATACAGATACAAGAAACGGGAAGAGGAGAGGGAAAAAAGCTATGTGTAAGTATTGTATTCTGTCTATATAACTCCAAATACTCCTGCGCATAAAGGACTGTGGTGCCTCACAAATAACCATGTATTCAAGCACAATAAAAAAGTTTTATTATTTAGTCTATTCTTCTATGTCTTTGTATATTTTGGCAGCAAAGGATAATGTATTACCTCCTTTCAGATATTGATAACACCAAGCTGCTAATTGGTTGGGTTCATAGTAGCATATGCATAGCCTTTTGAAGCAGTAAAGGGCTATGTAACATATAAGTTTGAAGGAGCAGACTCTCTTTTAAAGACCTTAATGATAACAGAGCATGCATTCTTCACCTGAAGAATCAATTGCATGCATACATATTAACTTTCTCCAGTCAAGAAATTTCTCTAGTAAGCTGCAGTGTGTACAGCAAAAAGCAAGGCGGGTTTCTAGCATTTGTACATTCCAACCATGGACACGACTGATTGACTGACTGGCAGAAAAATAGTTTCTGCCCCTTCTAGATTTTTTAAAAAAGGATCTATTCCCAGTAGAATTCAGAAATAGTGCTGTAAAATCCCCACACAATGCATGAAGGATCATGGAAAGACTGCTATGATGTTCCACAGAGGCCACTTGTCCATGAAATACCATGTGTTTTTAGTGAAGCAGTTCCAACCCTGCAGAGAAGCCAAAAACAGCATGCACCATTTAGTTTGTTTTTTGAAAGGGGAGTTACATCACTGAATAAGGGTGGATTGCCATTTGCTAGATCATGCTTATAAATGTAAAAAACAAACAAACCCTGATATGCCATGCATGTCCCCCCCTTATATGGAGGTATATCCCCACAAAAACATTCAAGTTTTAAATCTAAAATAGGGATAGGAAAAGAGTCACTTTTCATCAATGACATATAAACTGCTCATTAGTTGTTTATGATAGCATGTGTGATATTTTGAATTTCAAGGAGCATCTAATTGCTCTGAAAAATACAATTTCCCAATAAGTGTAATGAAGTTTGAGTGGAGGAAATGGCATTTTCTTAAAATCAACAAGTTAGCTGAAGAACTTCCAGGAGCCTGAAATAACAGTTAAATATTTGTTCTTCAATTAGGCTACCACAGAGAAAGGTCCTCAAATGTATTAGGCCCACAAATGTTCCTTTCTAACCATGAGAGAAATTGGTTTTACCTCTCTCAATGCAAAGTTGTTTTTTTAAAAAAATCTGTCAATTACCTTGTCTGTCCACACAAACAAGCTGCTAACATCACATCTTTTGACTGCATCAGTACAGTGTTTGGCCTCTGGGTACCTGGAGGCCCCTGATAGTAATTGAGAAAAATTCTTAAACTTTGGAGAAGATTTTTTTACTTCAAAATGCACCAATTATATTACCAATCTGCTTCGTTTTAAAAGACTGTCCAGCTGCCTTCAGTAATGAACAGGAGAAACCCAGGTCTTCCAAAAGTCTCTCACAATCAGCCTGGCTAGGCATGAAGTTGTACTGCCTACAGTTCTGGTCACTTGCTCTGGCTCCTTTGCCCTCAGCTCTGCAGAGCCTTTAGCTGAATGTGGCTTGAGAAGCAACATAGGCGGTGCTCCCAACTGTGCCTCCACTGCTTATGCTGTTGGCTGGATACTTCAGTGATTTCATACTGCTGTCTCTCTGGATGTAGAAGTGTTCTAGCCTCCAACGCTCCCAGCTTTTCTGAAATTCCGTCCGAACCTTCCACAAGGAAACAGAACATGAAAGAGGAATAATTAAGATCTGAGTTCTTATAACAAAAGGAACAATGTCTTGTAATTCAGAAGTGCTACAAAGGGTCCAAGGCTACAATTACTATGACTGTTTCACATAAATCCATACAATTATTTACTCGCTCATAGGTTTCTTTGATTCCTGAGATAATAGCAGCAGTTTCTCTAGTGCCTATTAAAAATGTAAGTATGCAGAAGAACAAGAAACAGACTGCATTAAGCTGAATTTACTACTACAAACAATGATCTACTGTGCCAGGGGTGCCCAAACTATGGCCTGGGGGGCAGATCCAGCCCCTGATGCAAATTTATCTGGCCCACGAAACCCTTGTCACTCCTGGAAATGGAAGTAAAACATGCCTGTATGGGTGTTTTACTTTCGCTTCCAGGAGCAACGAGGGCCTCGCGGGCCAGAAGAATTGGCACCTGGGCCATAGTGGCCAGCTCCCTAAACCATGTGACCGGCCCATGGCCCAAAAAGTTTGGGCACCCCATACTGTACCTTAAATTGGTCTGAAAAGTAACTACCACTGCACAAGACTGCAATGATGTAATTGTGTTGGCAGAGCAAAACAATGTTCTACAAGGCAATTCTAAAAATGGGGGCACCTCAAACACAACAAAAAATTGTAACTTTCAAACCAGACTTTGTATCAGCATCAAATTTGGCACAGGAGTGGACAGCCTAGTGTTCTGTACCTGGTGTTCAATACCAGGATGAGAGAGGCTAAAAGGAGGGCAAGACTCGGGCCAGCCAGAGCAACCTGACACAGCTAAGGCTGCCTAATGAGAAACAGTTGGAAAGGGCTGGACTAACCAGGATAAGAGAGGGGGGAGCCATGGAGGATGATGATGATCATTATCATTCGGCATGTAGGAACATATGTAAAGAGTAGGAGGACATGTAGGAACATATGGAAAGAGGCTGGGCCCTTCTCTTCCGTGCAACAGCAAAAGTCAAGGAAGAAATGCCAAGCTTCCTCTTCTCATTCTGCTTGCTTGCTTGCCTGCCTATGAAAGCTGGCAAAAGCTGAGAAATCCAGCTTCACTTATGCCCCTGACCCTACACAGAGATAAAGCACTGGAGAGGCAAATAATGGGAAGCCTGCCCAGGGAGGGGCTAGAAAGGAAGAAGCTTCCAAGACTGATTCCTTCCACCTACCTGTTCAAGCCCTCTGTACAAGAGGTGTGCCTGGGCATGAATCTCACCCAACTCCTAGGACCATGATGGTGAACCTTGGCACTCCAGATGTTCTTGGACTTCAATTCCCAGAAGCTCAAGCTCCCGAGAATCCACACAAATGGGGTTGCTGCGACTTATCCAGCCCACGCTGCCCTCATTGCTCCTGGAAGCAGAAGAAAAATGAGCCTGTATGGTTAAGGCTCTTCCAGGTTAACCCTTCCTCCGCATTTTACTTCTGCTTCCGGGAGCGATGAGGGCGGTGTGGGCCGGATGAATCGCAGCAAATGCGTTTGTGTGGATTCTCGGGAGCTTTGGCTTCTGGGAATTGAAATTCAAGAACATCTGTAGTGCCAAGGTTTACCATCATGGTCCTAGGACCTGGCCCCAAGGGAACCCAAATGAGACCCCACTGTCAAAAATGCCCAAGAGGCTAGTGACTGTAACTCAGCTTTCTGAGACTAGAAGAAAGTTCAGTAGGGCAAGCAGCTATAATGTAAGTGTTTCAAGCAAAGGAAGTGACCCAGAGCCCATGGATTCTGTCTTCATCAGCCCCCCAGGAGAGGATCTGGTGCGCCCCCCCCAACAGTAGTTACCTTAATCCCCTTTTTTAATTTGCAGCAAATCCATCCAATAGTTGTAGTCATAAATTTTATCTAATACCAAATCAGCCGTTTTATAACTCTGGAGCATGCTCAGTAGAACCTTTTTGATCTTAAGTGGCCAGGCACTGTTTAATAATTTCAAAATCTCTTTCTGCTCTGAAAAGGTGGAAATTCAACCAGAGTAGCATTTGCTTACCCAACATGAAGGCTGTCTCTTCATATAACTTCTGGCTGGCTTTTCACTTAAAGTATTTCTTCACTTCTTTTTTTAAATCCCCTTTCCCTTCTTTACTTCTCACCCACATCCACTGATGATCACATTTAAAATCATATAATTCTGGACAGTGTAGTTATCAAGATATTTTAGCATGCTATGATTAATGATTACATATTTTTGGGTGGGTTTCCTCAACGGACTGGCAAAAAAATGCAACACACAGGGAAGATAAAGCCCTATAAACCAGGCTATGAAATTAAATGAACTCTGTCAATGGAGATCCATGCTTGTACTCCAGAGAGAGAAATCACAACACAATAACTTGATATTTTATTTTCATTCCTTCAATAGTTCTCTAATAAAAAACCCAAATCCTTTGCTTGGTCATGGGATTGGCAGAGATATAGAGCAAAGTGGGAACAGGCTGGGCAGCTTACTTGCTTGTGCTCACTACCATTCACACTTGCTGATAACCAACCATCACAACTTGTTTGCGGTTTGGTGAGAAGTGGTTAACTGATATAAAAAGGAATCAGCTTCTGGATTTTTTCCCTGCTTGGTGTCTCCATATGAATGGTAGTTTGTACAAAAGGATATCCAGTAGACCAGTATTTCCCAAACTATGTTCCGTGGAACAATTATTATTAGTCATACTTATCCCAGGGCAGCTCACAATTCATTAAAAAACACACAATAAAACACTCTTAAAAACATTCCTAAAAAACCCTCAATTTAAAACTTTAAAATAAAAATCTAAAAACTAATTGAGGGCAAAGAGGGCTCGTGAGTCCAGGAGGACCCCCAAGTTACACACCGGGTCTGTTTGGGGCAGGACCAAAGATGGTAGCTCCCGAGATAACGCAGGACCCCCGACCCACAGTCACTCAGTCTTGCTGGGATTCAGCTGTAACCCGTTGTCTCCCATCCAGACCCTGACAGCCTGCAGGCACCTGGAAAGGACTTCCACTGCATCGCTAGGGTCCCCACGGGCCGAGATATACAACTGGGTATCATCTGCATATTGATGATACCTCACCCCGTGGGAACGAAAGATCTCACCCAGCAGTTTCATGTAGATGTTAAATAGGAGAGGCGAGAGTACTGAGCCCTGTGGCACCCCATAACATAGGGGCCTCGGGTTGACAATGGTGGACCTCAATTCCCAGAAGCCTAAGTCAGTACATTGGATGATCAGTGCTTTGGGGAATTGACTTAGGCTTCTGGGAATTGAAGTCCAAACACCAAAGTTTGGGAATGCTGCAATAGACCACCATGAATCACGCCACTGGTAATGTCAAAATTCAGGATGCTCTTTACTTTGTAAAGCCTGACACTCTTTTTCCTGCTAGCAACATGGATGTGATGTTGTGCAGCAATACTAGACCATTTCCTTGTGTTTTAAATCATAGATATAGAAGCAGAATATCCCACATTTATAAACCAAAGGTTTATAAATAACTGAATTAATTTTTTAAAAATGAATTTAGAAGCTTTTGAATACAACTTAGTTGTTAAAAATATGAGTTTAGTTCCTAGTTTACATTTTCACAGTGCAGTTGTAACTCACTTAAAGAGCAAAATGTGTTTCACAGGATTGCTCTTTAAGCGAGTTTGCTTTTTAAGCGAAAAACCATTGCAAGTGACCAATTTTTTTTTTGGGGGGGGGGGAGATTGTGAACCCTGATTTATTTGTTAAGCGAATTTTTGGTTGGTTTTATTTGTTAAGCATAGTGAACACTCAGAGAAAATTATGCTCTTTAAGTGAGTTACTCTTTAAGCAGGGCACTCTTTATGCGAGGTTTGACTGTATGTAGAAAGTAATTTAGAATTCATCTACACATTTTTAGGTTTCACAATTGTACCTCTTTAGGTATTGCAATTCATTCATTCAATTTGTATAGCCTCCCCAATTGACATGCGACTCTGGGCAGTGTCCATTAAATCCCCAACATTTAAACAATAGAAACTCTTAAAATTTATTTATTTATTTATTTATTCAGATTTACAGTATATTGCCGCCTACTCGCCGAGGTGACTCAGGGTGGCTTACAGTCAAAACAGCAACAGTACAATAAAAATTATAAAATATAACCTCACAAAATACAACCAAAACAGAACACAGACTAACTCCCCTCAGGCCGTTGTTGTTGGCCCAGAGGAGGGGGCGATGTTCTCAGCCACTGCTAGGCCATGGAGTCTTCTCAGTTTCTAGAAACACTGAAACCCAGTTCCTAAAAACTCAGTTCCTAAAAACTGTTCCTAAAAACACTGAAAAACTACCTCCCACCTGCACCAATTAAAAATCTAGTTAAAAACTTTTAAAAGCATGAGTGATCCTGCTCTAAATGAGCTGGGGGTGGTGGTGCTCCCTCTCCACTTCCCCACGCCAGGTTTTCAATTCTTTCCTGAATGGCAGCAGCTCTGTCTGGAGATGCAGTTCAACTGGCAGGAGGTTCCATATGGCCAGAGCAGATACCGAAAAGGCTCATCTTCTAGTGCTCGAGAGGCGAGCCTCTCTAGCAGTTGGTATTTTTAAAGAGCCCCTCTGGTCTGCTCTAGTGGGACGGGCAATATCCTTGGGGTGATGTGGTCTCTTAAGTATCCTGGCCCACTACCATGTACCTTGAATTGCACCTGGAGGCACACTGGCAACCAATGCAGCTCCCATAGCAGGGGTGAGGCACGGGCATAACGCCTGCACCCCATCACTACATGGGTGGCTGCATTCTGAACCAGCTGCAGCCTCTGAATGGTCATCAAGGGCAGCCCCATGTAGAGTGCAATACAATGATCCAGTCTGAAGGTGACCAGAGTGTGTGTGACCATAAACAAGGAGTCCCAGTCCAGGGCGGGCGTAATTGGCGAATGACACGAAGTCGTGCCAAAGCCCTCCTAGCCATGACTGCCACCTGCTCATCGAGCAGGAGTCGTGAGTCCAGGAGGACCCCCCCAATTATGCACCAGGTCTGTCTGTGGCAAAAAAGCCCCATCCAGAACCAAGGATGGTAGCAATGGATTTCTTGTTGCACATTTTGGATTTCAGTAATAAAAAAGGATAATTGAAGCTATTCCACATGTATGCTGCACTTTGATCAATCATGCTAACAGCAAAATTAAAAGCAGCAGTAGCAGCACAAAAGCTATTTATCCCATCAGCTAAAATTAGCTTTCCACATACAAACGAAGGATGCTTAACAAGGTTGTGTTAATTCCATCTTGTAAATGGATTAATAGCACAAATATATAAACCAATTAAATTATTCTAGGTCAACAGCTAAACATTGTCACTAGGAAGAAAAATCTGTTATAGGATCTCTTCAGGATCACTGCTGTTCACCATTTTCTGAGACAACCTTCTTTTCTGCTGCAAGTTACTGGAGGATGTAAAAGAGAGAGAAATCCCCCCTCCCCCCCCCTAACTAGATACTCTCTTATGTTTAAAAGTGATCAGAGTGCTGGCCTAGGACTGGATGATCTTGGTTTGAACCTCTACTGAGTCATAAAGTTTCCCAAGTCTCCTTGGGACAAGTACTCATCTTCAGTCTAATATATCTCAAAGGGTTGTGAAAAAAAAGAAGGAAGGAAAGTTTTGGACACTATTTTGAACTTATTAGTGGAAAGGTAGGATTATCAGTGTAGATAATTTCACATTCAGAAAGGCATTTCAAGTCTGTTCCACGTTAGTATTGACATTTAACTTTTATCTTCTCAATTTCCCCAAGTTAGGATACAATAACAAGGCAGGCTGTGATCTACAACAATTTTTACTACACAATAAATCTGTTAAGGGTTTAAACTGGCCAAAAGCTACCATTTATGATTAAGGAATCATTATTCCTTAATTTGAAATCTGCATTCAGGCACACACTCAACTGATCTGTGATCTTCTGTAGGATCACATGCCCCAAAAGTAAAATGGCATGCTGAGAAAAAAAGTCACAGTCAAATGAAAAAGATCCATGTTCATGCTACCTAAGTCCCAATCCAGGATCATGTGATACAGTATCAGGGATGCATGGGGAGACATGGAAGGAATCTCGCCCAAAATATGTGAGGAATGAACATATTTGTGAGCATCCTGGACAATGACAGAAACTTCCAGCTGATCATTCCACTCCACAAGCATGACTGGATGGATTCTGACATGAATGAAGAAAAAGGAGAGATGTATGTAGGTAATAAATGCAATTGGAAGGCCTTACTTCACCTAGCAGTGTTACATTTACTTTTTTCATGCTCTTTCCCAAAAGGAGGAATTTTTCTGGGCAAGCATTTGATATAGTGCCTTTAATGTAGTGGCACTATATCAGGAGTTCTCAACTTTTTAAAGCTGGGAGCCAGGTCACGCTCCCTCAGACAACTTCGGGGACTGGACGGCCATTTTGCCCTTCCTCCACCACATGGCACTTTCTGGTGTGGTGGAAGGCCACATGGTTGAGAATTCCTGTGCTAAATCATGCAATAAACTCCTTGGGAAATACCACACTGTAGGATCCTTCTTTTTGCATTTGGATCACGGAATGCCCTTCCCCCTCTTCTCCTTTACTTCTTCTTTTACACCTTTGGTTGTTGAGGGAGATACAGGGTTATTTGGTGTTCTTGTAATGTTTCTCTAATGGTATCTCTCCATCTTCCTCAGGGTTTGCCTCATGCTCTTTGTTGTCTTTTTTCCATACTTGTAAGGGATGGAATTCCAAGACATTCTCTCCAAATGGGCAAACCATTTGTTGTCTCTGTGTATAGTTTAAGATTGGTTCTATTCCAGTTCTTTCTCTTATAATCTCATTCCTGATTTTATCCCTTCTACTCTCACACCAGCATCTTTCCTCAGACATCTCATTTCCATGCTGACCAACATTCATTTATGTTTTGGTATCCATGTTTGGCACTTGTAACATAAGGTGGGGATGAATGTGCTTTGTATGAGATGTTGCTATGGGCTGGTCTGTATTGCCTTATGTTGTAAGAGTGAAGCTAACTGTCCCAATATTTGGTTTGCGTTACTGCACCATATGTTAAACTCTTCATCTATTTTTTCACCTTCACTAAATGTTGTTCTGAGGTATTTGAACTCTGACCCTTGTTTTATACTTGTTCCCTCTATCCCCAGAATGCTATATCCTTTTAATTGAACTACTTATTATCTTGAGCTTTGCTAATGCCATGCCTCTTGCATTGTATTGTATTGTATTGTTCGACTTTTATGCTGCCCCACTCGCCTATAGCGACTCTGGGCGGCTCACAGCAAAACAATGTTTCATAACTACAAGTATTATATCACAAAAATCACATATCAAAAGTATATCAAAAACATTACAAAAAATCACCCATCCCGATTACAAAATTAAGAATTCATAAACATTTCATTTCATTTCAAAAACACGTCAAAAACATTTTAAACAGTCCACAAAAATCTCGAACTCTACCCCAATTACTCTTACCTCACTGTTGTTAAAGCAATAGAGAATTGCAACCAGAAGTCCCTAAAAAGACACAACAAGCAAAATTGAGAAAAGCCACAATCTGTTACATTAAATATCATAAACTAAACTAGAGAGAGAAAATCAGATTATATTTAATTGCATTTCTACTATAGTATAAGAATGAACAGAATAATGAAGGATGTCATTTCTGCTCTCTGAATTCTGCTCTTGCTGGCTCATGACCAGATTGTAGTTAAATTTATTAGCAAAATTTATTATAATATTTAGCTATTTATCTTTTCACACAGGAAAAGCAAAAGCATCAAAACTGACAAACGAAAACAACAGTGCTGCTATAAAAGCAACAGCTGCAGTTCAAAATACATAAGCACATATACAGTTATAATTAAAGAGTTTTGAGTGATGGCACTACTAACACCATCGGTGGTTCACATTTGCTAGTTCAAAGACATTAGCAGACTGATGTATTGGTAGTCAGGTGTCATCATGTAAAAATGCAAGTCAAAAGCTACAACTAGTAGTTACCACTTCTGTGAAGTTTTTTTTTAAAAAAAATACAGTGGAACCCTGCATAACAAAAAAACTCTGTTCCATGGAGCACTTCGTGTTGATGTAAGTGCATGCTCAGCACTGAGCTACTATTCTTGCAAGGTGAATATGGCCACATCACTTTAAGACTGCAGAGACTCATTGAGGACAGCCTGGTGCTGTGAGTCAGCACAAAAACCAACAAGCCTCTGAGCATATTAAGAGGCACATCTGAGTGCAGACTTTGGCTTGCATCTTTTGCCTACTCTTGGCCTGACATGCTGTTGTTTGCATTCGCTATCAGCCGTCTGCCATGATTTATGCCTGAGCCAGTGTCTGGAGTGTGTTCGGCTCAGGGAGCTTCGTTGTGACAGCTGAAAAGCCATAGAATTACCAGAAGGCTTGCTTCACAACTTCTTCTCAGCTGCTCTCTACTGTGGACCTGAAGTCAAAGTGCTTTTGGATCAACGAAGCATGCTACCCACTCTGTGTGGTGTTATGTGGGTAAGCAGAGACTAGAACTGTGTGCTCTATGAGTAAAGACTGTGTGTGTTGGACTGTGGAACTTTGTATATATTGTTACTGCTGAAAGTCAAGCTAGTTTGTATTCTGCCTGCACTGTATATATATTGCACTCCTCAAGAGTAAAAAGCTTTTTGTTCTTTTGCACAAGAACCTGCCTGGCTTCTTTCATCTACAAGCTACCAAAGCTAGCACAACCAGCACGGGTGTGTGCCAGGGTTCTGGATGCAAATTCTGCCAAACATCAACACTTTGTTATGCAATTTTTTTTTGTTATACGAAGCACCATTGGCGGTACTCTGCATAACGAAAAAAAGTTCATTACCCAGGGTTCCCACTGAGCAAGTGTACCCCGGCTAATGAAAACCCCGCATAACGAACGTTTCCCCCCGTTATGCAGGGTATTGCCCCTGCATAGCAAATTCTTTGTTATGTGAATTTTTCGCTGTGTAAAGCATTCGTTATGCGGGGTTCCACTGTACTTCCATTTATCATTACTGGCTCTTCCTACTGCTCCAACCCTTTACTGTTTTGCTCTATTTGCAACTTGCAAGGGCTTTTTTCAAAGGTAAGCTAACAGAGACACAGTCAATTAAGTCATTTTACTAGATATGGGGTATTGTAAGAGCCAGCATTGTCTGTTATTTGCATTTTCCAGAACTTAACAAAATGGAGTATCTACAAGTTACACTGACTTCTTTGCACCTAGGGAACATTCCACCCCCAGCTTTCCTTTATTAAGAGGATTTTCACTTGCATGGAAAATATCTAAGTACATTACAGGGACAGGTGTGGATGCAGAAGGAGAGGGTTTTAGCATCATGGTCTAAATATGGCCAATGGAGGCTCAGAATTGTTAGATGGTAGTTACATTTGTGTGCTTTGAATGTCAGCAGATCAGCAGTTTGAGACCCGAGTGCTGCACAATGTCCCAGCACCTGCCAACCTAGCAGTTTTAAAGCAAGAAATTACAAGTAGATAAATAGGTACCACTTCAGTGGGAAGCTAACAGCATTCTGTCATGCCAGCCACATGTCCATGAAAACATCTGCAAAAGCAGACAGCGTTGGCTCTTTGGCTATAAAGGGAGATGAGCACCGAATCCTAGAGTCAGATATGACTGGCTTTCAAGCAGGGGCCAAATATCTTCCCCGAGGCTTGTGAGTTCAGCTAAATTCCACAATTAAGCATAGACACTATATTTCAAAATGCAGACAAAATTCACCACACAATGTCTAAATTTATATAAACCCAAGATGACTTTTGTAAGCTCTTAGAGTTATTGTACAGGCAAATACTGCATTTAATTTTCATGAAGCTGAACATTATGCCTGTTATGATGACCTCACAGATAAGCTAGGTTGACCTATTTTCTGATATTTCCTCCTCTAGGTCTGCTGAATGTCCAGAATTCCAGACACTCAGCAACCATAATTTCTGGTAGAAGACACTTGCAAAGTCCTTAAGTTTCTTAAAAGTTCATGGCCTTTTACTAAGATTAGAGAGAATGCTGATCTCTCGATGTAAAATTTAAGTAATCTCATAACAGTAGTATATTATCTTCTGACATTATAAAACGGTGATGGAGAACCTTTTAAAGACTGAGTGCCCAAACTGCAACCCCAGAAAACCAACCACTTATTTATCACAAAGTGCCAACACAGCAACAGGGGAGGAAGTAAACACTCCCATTGGGATGCTGGGCAGAGGGAAGGGGCAAACTCTGTGCTGGGATGACTCCAGAGGTGCCCATAGGGAGGGCTCCAAGTACCACCTCTGGCATCTGTGCTGTAGGTTTGCCATCACTGCTATAAAACAAACTGAATTAGGATGAGAATTGGAAGTGTAAACCTTTTTTCATTTCATCTGCTTAACTTCTCCACATTGCTAATTCTAGAGGAGACTGGTTGCACATAATCAGAATTATGGAGCAATTCTTACAGCATAGAAAATTATGAAACATTGACTGCAAATATTGTGCTGAGCAGTTGATTGCTGGCATACTACCTGAAATGAAGAGAACGAGAGTTCAAAAAAGAGCTTCACAAGACGCAGCATCCCTTTGGCATGCTCATCAGTTACAAAAGCAAAGATGATCTCATGCGTGCCCAGTAGTGGGATCAGAGTCAGTGTAGATTTTGCCAACCTAGACCGCAAAAACATGGAAATTTGTAACCACAAAGCAAAAGGCGTACAGGGCAGGCAATTTAAATCAGGAGACCCCTATGAGCTGGATACTCAGGTTTTAAATTTATTCTTAGGTTTTAATCAAAAAACAAATATCGCACAAATTCTGAAACATCTATTTCTGCCTACTTCTCACAGGCATTACTTACAGTCTTCTTTTCCTTGTACTATTGGATACATTGTATATTGACCTATAAACCTTGAAAAAGCTTCACCGAAGCACTCATAGCTGTCATCAAGCTATTTCCATTTCCATGTTACTTCCTAGTCTCTCTGTCACCTTAAAAAAATATTCTTCTAAATATTCAGTTGCAATATTGGTACTATTGACCATCGGCAGGTCCTGTAAAATCTCAGTAATCTGTCCTCAACTGTGAGAGAAAGTAATGTGATGAACTAAGAGCTGCTAGTTTTAAGTATGATAGTCAATTCCCCCTAGGCCTAGGCAGAGTCAGGGGTATTTTTCTATATTTTCACAGACCCTCCCTCCAGCCTTTGGCTATCTTCCCTTCCTTGCCCTGGGTCCCTGAGTTCCACTGCCATCTTCCATATTTGTATTTCTTTTCATCAAATCTGAAGCCAATTGTCTTCCCAAAACAAGTCCCATTTTTCTATCAGTCTCCTTGTTCTTTTTGATGAACGATAACTTCCCGTTTCCATTTTCTCTTCACCTGTCATAATTATTCAGAATAATCTGCTGGTCTTGTGCTATAATAAGCAATTAGTTCCCCCCTCCAGAGACTGGCACTATTGTAATCCAATCAATTAAGATGATAATTTTCTAATACAATTGAGTCAATTAATTAATGTTTAACTTGGGGTTCTTGCATCAACATTTTGCCAATTCTAAATTAGGCAGGTATTAGAGAATGCAGGGGCATAAAGCTGTTCCTAGCTGACAGGATAATCAATGGACTATATAATAAAAACAATTGTTTCTAATAAATGGCATAATTCCTATGTGATTAAGCTGTTGTAGATCAATCCAATTATTGTTACTGCTTAATGCAGTGTTGCATTTTTTTTTACTGTGAACCATTTAGAGCAGGGGTGCCCAAACTAATTGTGATGGGTTATCAATCAATCAATTAATTAAATAAAACCCTTTTATTAGCTGGGAACAGTAACTGTATTCATTAATTCTCTCTTCAAAAAAAGTTTGCTGACAGCTGGCTCACCTGCATTTTATGTCAGTTTTGCGCAGGAGGTTGGCTTGCAATTTAGAGATTATAATGCATATGACTCTGATAAAGATCAAGAAATTTACCTGGAAAAAGGAAAGGAGCAAAAGATTACAATCTGTACTGTGAAGATAAAACAATGCATATTCTACAGGGAAACCACTATTTTTAGATATGAAGAGAATCAATTTTTCTAAGGAAATTTATAGGGCAATCTATGTATGCTGATACTCATTTTAAAGAATCTATAAAGAATTAATACTTAAATTCATTCTTGGCAACTAAGACTTCTTTTGAACCATACAATGTTAAGAGTTTATTTTCTGTAAATACTAATATAAAATGTAAAAAAAAAGTTTTGGGGACAAGGGTAAACAAAACTGCAGAATCTTCAAATGAATTCAGGCAATCAATGGCAACTACCTGTCTGGATTTCTTCAAAACAGAAATGGGCACTAATGAAAAGAGTGAAAGGAGTGCCATTTTAACAAGCTGGGACATGGCTTTTTATTGATTTGAAGGGCATCAAAGCCTAGAATGGTGAAAATGATATCTTCCTTTACAACCTAGTCAATATAAAATGTCAAAACAGGCGATTTTAATCTCACTAGATCAAACATAGACAAGTCCAGAAACAAAGAGATCAGGAAAGGTAACACGTCATTGATGCTACATAAACAGCTAAAAAACATGTCTATAAGAGATGACTGGCGAGAAATGAAGGGTACAGAAAAATATACACATTATTCACAAATATGTGGTAGTTATTCCAGAATTGATTTAATATTTGTTTCAGATAATCTCTTAGTAGACATTCAAGAAATAGAGGTGGGAATGTTTAAGGAATCTGATCAATCAAACGTCAAGATGGAAATGGTTATTAAATCTAAATTTAAGATGAGTAAAGGTGCAAGTTTAATCCAATATTATTATGAAAATCAGAGAAATTTAGAAAAACTATTTCAAATAAAGATAAAATAGAGCTTAAAATATGCTGAAGTGATCATTTCAGAAAGTGTTAAAGATCTCAGAAAGTTGAATTTTGATTTTTAAAAAAGGCAAGAAATAGCTGAAAAGCTGCCATAAGCACATTTATGACAGCTGTAAACAGCTGTGGGGCCACCATTCAAGTCCCCTCAATTGTCTGAGGTAGTGTGACCTGGCTCCTGACTTTAAAAGGTTGGCAACCCCTTCCCTAAATGATAAGTTAACCTAGGACCTGAAAAGTAAGAAGGGAATGATTAAAACTAACCAGTTCTTGGGGACTTGGTGGGCTTTTATTGAAGACGTAATAAAGAAGAACCAGGGATGCAAACCTGTACAAGAAGCACTGCCTTTTGGGGAAGAGGGTAGTGGAAGGTAAAGAGTAATTTACAGTAAATTGAAGCAACGAGGTGCTCCTTTTGAGGTTGGGTGCACTCAGTGAATACTTGTTTTTGTTCTTTTTTTTTGTTTTGTTATCTAAGTGTTGTATGGTTTTTCCCTTATTGAAGGGTCTATATCAATCTCAAATGATAAAAGTGCATAGTAGCTTAGAATTTTTATTGACCCAAATATCTGTATTGTTATACTTGTTTTTTTAAAACATATAATAAAAAATATTATTCAAAAAAATGTCAAAACAGTATTTCTGTTAGCAGAGGTACATCAACACAACCACTATTTTTAGTACAAATAACAAGATCTCTTGTGGTAGCTTCATGATTAACAAGTTTTGTGTGGTATGACCCTTTATGGATTGCAGTACACTTTATGAAATGTATACAAAAGAAGGTGTAAGAAAAGCTTATGCCAAATAAAACATGTTAGTCTTTGAGGTATTATAGAACTATTGGGTGTTTTGCTGCAACAGACAAACTTGTGGACAATCCCATAGAAATATTTTCAGTACTGTCCTTTCTATCTAATATATTTATTTATTCAGATTTTTATTGCTGCCCACTTGCCGAGGCAACTCAGGGTGGCTTACAGTCAAAACAGCAACAGTACAATAACAATCATAAAATACAACCTCACAAAACAACCAAAGCAGAACACAGACTAATTCCCCTCTGGCTGTTGATGGGGGCCTGGAGATGGGGCCGAGGTCCTCAGCCACCTGCCAAGCCATGGAGTCTTTTCCCACAGGCTGTTGGTGTGGGCCCAGAGGAGGGGGTGATATTCTCAGCTGCCTGCCAGGCCATGGTGTTTTCTCCCTCAGGCCGTTAGTGTGGGCCCAGAGGAGAGGGCAATGTTCTTAGCCACCTGCCAGGCCATGCTAAATTCTCTACCAGCAGTCTTAATACTTACTCCAATAGCAACCAAAATGGGCAGCCTGATGATCAGCCAGTAGTTCATGTTCAGATTCTTATTCCAGCACCTGGAAAAGCAAAATACGAAGGGCAGAGTAATTTTAGTACATGTGTCCAGTCACTCGTTCTTCAATACATATATGAATAGCAGAGATGGACAAGCATGTTGTTAGCCAGCAAGATACAATGCAGAGATAGATACCAAATGCTTGGATCTTTAAAACACAAAGAACTTTAGCTAATAATCAATATCACTGCGGAAATGGATGCTCTAAAAAGCCCTTTCTGTTTTGCCTTGTTATAACTAATCTCTCTATTACAGTTTCTTAATAGCTAATACCAAAAATATTTAGAATTATTTCAATAAAAGCTTTGAGGTTGCGGTCACTAATATTCTAATTGTCTTTCTCAAACTCATTCACCAACTCTTCTTTCCTCATTTTCAGATTTTGATTTATATTTGAAATATATATGTGATTTTGGTCAGACTTCAGGTTTGAATGAGTATGCCTACTGTCAAGCAAGTAGTTCTTTCGCTTCAAATATACTTTGACTTTCAACAAAAACCTGCTCAGTCAAATATGGATTATTCAATAAACAGAAAAATGAAACAGAGTTATAATATCCAATGCTGCTTCTCTAAGTACATTTCCTCCAAATTTTTAGTTTATTTTTTAATTTTACTTCAAAATTAAATATGTTTTCTGCTGTAGCACACAATGTGTCTTTAAGACATTAAGTTTTATTCAAAGACTAGCAATAAACTTAATATTATGACAGATGCAAAGAGCCATGACATGGTAGAACTGTACAATCCCCCCTTCACTTCCCATGTGTTACAAACCATTGAATTTTGGTAACAGAAACACAGCAAGTCACAATTCCAGTTGGTTTTTTCAATTTTCTATTTTGCTAAAACAAGAGAGAGTAGAGATTGCATGTCTCCTTCAACAAAAGACTCACTTCCAAAAATGTGATTCTCTTCATTTTACTGCAAAACAATTCAAAAGGGTAGCAAATAAGTGCTGCTGAATTGTGTTGGTAGAGTTAAGTGGCAAGAACAAAAATGGACTGGAGCTGGGAGCAGATGACAGGAGCTCACTCTGTTGTATAGCACTCGTGTCTCAAACTGCTGACCCACCAACCTTTCAGTCATCAAGCTCAGTCTCTTAACAACTAAACTAGCACAGTCCCCAAGGGCCTCTACATTTGTCTTATTCCTACCAGATGGAGCCAAAGACCATGCTATCAAAGGTGAGGAGGCATTTCTTCTACAATTGTGTCCTCAAGTTCATCATGTTCTCTTTCCCCATAAAGAAGGGTTTTCCCCCTTAAAAATGTGTTATATGCAAGTTAGTGCATTGGGGCTAAACCTTCTCCCTTCCTTTGGTTACCTCAATACTGTACTGATATTCAAGCCTGTACAGCAGTGATGGGATGTAACAGGTTCTCACCAGTTCGCCAGAACCGGTAGTAACTTTCCCCACTGTCCCGGAGAACCGGCAACAGCTTTTGGGGGGAACCACCTTCGGCATTTCCTAAAAAGGCCTGGCAGCTGACAGGCCTGGCGGCCTGGCTTGGGGTTTTTAAGGAAAGTCTTGGAGTTACCTCATCAATAAGCTACACCTGTGCTGTTCCAATTGCTGTTCCAATTGGAGAACCCTTAAGGAGGTACAGCTGTTTTACTTTTACATTAAGGCATATTATCCTCGAGAACCGGTACGATGACCATATCCCATCTTGCAACATGGTGCTGCCCAGGCACTTATACTAACAGGTAAGTGACAGGTGTGTATTTTAATATAATATTTATTTATTTATTTTATGGGTTTGTGTTGTGGGTGGGTGGATGGGTTGAGGTGTGTGTGTGTGTGTGTGTGTGTGTGTGTGTGTGTGTGTGCGTATTTTTATTTTATTTTTATTATTTAAATTTTTCCTTTGGCCCCGCCCATGACATCATGATGTCATGACGTTAGCTCCGCCCACACTGTGATGATGTCATGGTGGGGTAGTAAATTTTTTGACATCCCACCACTGCTGTACAGCCTATGTTGATTCTGAAAGGTATGGATTGCGTATTATCTTCACTATATTAAAAATGTTTATGTATGAACTATTTTCACATTACAGCAAAGGTGTAAAGAAATGGACTCAACTATGTGAATAAACAACAACAAGTACATTATTTAGATATTCAGTTTTGCTAAACGTGGCATGCATTTGAGCAGACAAGCGAAAACCTACACATTCTAGGGTGGGGAAATGTAGTATAGAGTGTTAGCTTTTTAACTGACCTCTCAGTTTTGGAGGCTGTGTTTTTCACACAGTAAAATTATTTTTGCACTGTGGTCAAAACTCTGCTATGATCAGAGTTTGATCGTGTAAACACCCAGGTTGATTCAGCCTTTTATCCTCCTGGGGTCAGTAAAAAGAACCCAGCTTTTGGAGGCAAAATGCTAATATCTTGTGAATCGCTCAGAGAGTGCTCTGAATGCTATGCAGTAGATAAGGGTGAATGTTATGGTTATTGCTATTTTCTCCAGAACATATTTTTTACCTACTAGAAAATTGTTAGAATGTATTTACAATGCAATTGCCAGTACTTATCTGAAGTTGGATCTAGTTATAAGAAAATCACTTTAGGGGCAAATGTGGCTAAGAAACATCTGAGAAACCAAAGTCATTTGGTTAGGTTCAAGAATCCCTGCTGAATAAGAATGGATGACAGAAAGGGATAATGTTTCTGAATAAAGATGTAGTTAAATCACAGTGCTAGAACAATGGGAAACTGTTTGAAATAATGAAAGAAATGAAGTAATGGCACTTAAAGTTAAATCCCACTACATTTCTTGAGCATTAATTGACTTCCTGTAGCATAGAAACATCTTTTAAATACAGTTGTACCTTGCTTAAAGAGCATAATGCGTTCTACAGGATTGCTCTTTAAGCGAGTTTGCTCTTTAAGTGAAACACCATTGTAAATGACCAATTGTGTGTGTGTGTGTGGGGGGGGGGGTTGCGAACCCTGATTTATTTGTTAAGTGAGTTTTTGGTTGGTTTTATTTGTTAAGCGATTTACTCTTTAAGTGAAGTGCACTTTATGCGAGGTTTGACTGTATATACAACTGTGGAATCAAAACAGCATTGCACTAAAATTAAAATCCCGAAGTAACCAAAAATGTAAGTAAAACTAGAATAAAGGCATGCCTGTTATTAAATCCAAAGTTTAATGCAGCCCTCAGCATCTATTTTAGATGCCTGTGTATAACCGAAGTACAGTGGTACCTCATATGATAATTTAAATCTGTTCCACTGGGTTCGTTGTTGTACGAAACAATTGCTATATGATACATGCATCATATAGCAATTTTCCCTATAGGATGCATCGTACAACGATTTTTTTGCTAAGTGGTTTTTCCCATTGAAAATTGTTGTACAAATTTTTCCATAGGGAAAATTGTTATACGGGACATCATTTCCCTGCAAAACCTAATTGTTATTCAATTTTGTTGCTATATGGGGCAATTGTTGAATGAGGTTCCACTGTATATATATTTAAGCTGTGTAAAATTGTTCTTGACAATATGGTTAGAGAAAAATAATTGGCCCCTGATGGAGAAAGACAGTGCTTCTGGTTTCAGCAGACACAATTGTAGCATTTTTGGCTACTTTTGGAGCCTCCACCACTTCCCATGGCAGTGGGGGATGGGGGTGGGCGGAACATTTTTGCCATGTTTTTGTAATTTTTTGCGGCATTTTCAGCACTTCCAGTAGTGGGGGAAGCTTCCAGCAGTGCCTAGATCTTCACTGCATGTTGGATTAATTGGCACCATAGGCCGGATTAGGCCCATGGACCATAGGTTGGGAACCCCTGCTCTAGACTTTTAGTCAGTGTAGCTTGTATTTTAACTTTGCTAATGTCTGTTTCCTGCTGCTATCCCTTAGAAAATACATCTGGAGATATCCTGCTTCTGAGCATGTAACAGAAATAATTAGTAGCCTTTGATAGACCATCTATGATCCATGAATTTGTCTAGTCCAGTGGTTCCCAACTGGCACATGCCCCACAGGGGGACTTCAACTCCCAGAAGCCTATGAGTCTAAAAAATTAACAGTATAAAGATAGACAATTGGAGGTGGAAAAAGAAATTAAATTACTTCAGATTAAACATGCTAAATCAAAGAAGAAGAATATCTTAGAAAGAATACAATTGTTTCAGAAGGCGTTAGTTGGAAGAGATATTGAAAAAATTAAAAGAGACTTAATTTATTTGAAAAGAGAATATTTCGAGTTCGGTGATAAGAGTTCAAAAATGTTAGCAAAAGCTGTGAAGGAGAAGAAGGCAAAAGGGGAAATAGGGACTTTAATAAGGGAGGATGTGGTAAGGTGTAATAAAACATTAGACAAAGTTAGTATAGTTAATTTTTTTTTACCAAAAATTGTATACAGATAAGGAAATTAATACAAATAAGTTAGAAGAATATATACAAAAATATAAGGGGAAGAACATAAAAAAAGAGCACAGGAACAGAATGGAAGAACAAATTACAGAGAAAGAGATAATAGATGTTATAAATAAATTGAAAGTAGGGAAAACCCCAGGAGAAGATGGATTACCTGCCGAATTTTATAAAGAATTTAAATAAATTATTATTCCAAAATTAACCAGGCTATATAATTATACATTGGAAGGGGGAGAATCTCCAACTTCATGGCTCAGATCCATTATAGTATTAGTACCAAAACCAGGAAAAAACTTAGAATTGGTTGACTCATATCGTCCAATTGCTTTAATTAATCAGGATGCAAAGATTTTTACAGCCATTATGGCAAACAGGTTAAATTGTTTTATGGGGGAATATATACATGCAGACCAGGCAGGTTTTTTTAAAGGAATGATACATGTCTGATTTAATAAGGAGAGTGTTAAATTTGTTAGAAATAAATAACAGAAGAGAAGGTAAAATAGGATTATTATCTTTAGATATTTTTAAGGCCTCTGATTCATTGCAATGGGTTACTATTAAGAAAATTATTAAAAAAGGTGAATTTGGGGAAAAGTTCAAAAATGTAATTAATTAGCTTTATAAATGTAGTTATGTTAAGGTAAAAGTAAATGATTCTTTTACAGAAGATACTGAAATTAAAGCTGGAATGAGACAAGGATGTCCCCTTTCCCCCATTTTGTTTATTATGGCTATGGAATTATTGGCCAGAGCTATAAGGAGTGATTTAAATATAGAAGGGATAGAAGGAACAAAAATAAGTTTGTATGCAGATGATACTTTGATTATAATGAAAGATCCTATAAGAAATATGGAAAAGATTCAAAATCATTTGCAAAAATTTGAAGAGGCAACAGGCCTGAAGATAAATTGGGGGAAATCGGAAGAAATTTTCAGTAAATTAAATAAGGAAGAGATAGGGAAAATCAAGGAAAAATTCAAAATTAAAATTAGGAAAAGTATAAAATACTTGCTTGTTAATATTGCGGATAATACAGAGGATTTGAAAAAACTAAATTATGATAAAGTGAAAGAGGAAATTAAGAAGAAAATTGTTCGATATTGGATGTTGAAGACCTCTTGGTTTGGAAGGATTGCCATTTGTAAAATGAGTTTATTACCAAAGATTAATTTTTTATTTGAGGTCCTTCCGATTAAAGAAACAGAAAAAGAATTAGGAGTCTTTCAAAATTTATTGAATAATTATTGCAATGGAGGGAAAAGAACAAGAATACCCAAAAGTTGATGGTATAAGTCACAGAAAGAGGGTAATTTAGGGTTATCTAACATTAAATCGTATTATAGGGCGTTTCAAATTAAAGGATTGGTAAAATTACTAACGATAAAGGATCTTATATGGAAGGATATAGAAATGAAAGATAGTAATGTGTGCGTAAATGGAGATTTTTTTGGAAAATACAGTTTTCCATTTAAAATAAAAAACAATGTCCTAAAATCTATGATAAGTGTATGGGTAAAACTAAAAGAAAAATTGGCACCAAATACTTCTCCAATATTAGAGTTGCAAGATCTAAAGACATTCCCGATTAAAAATTCAGTTACTAAAAAACATTATGCATAAATATGATATAATTTCACTAAAAGATTGGTTGAGCCTGATCGAGAATGAAAATACTAAAAAAGAAATTTATAAGGAATTAAGGTTGAACTGGCTTCAGATACTAATGTTGGACAGGGGGAATAAAGAATATAAAGGGAAATTACAACCTACAAGACAGTTGACAGACTTTGAGGAAATGTTATACAAGATAAGAAAAGGTTCAAGGGGATAAAAGGTTCAAGGGGATAAAAGGTTCAAGGGGATAAAAGGAGTAGTAAGCAAGTTATATAAAATGATAAATTGTACTGAAGAAATTCAGAATGTTCTCAAAAGATTGTGGGAAACAGATTTAAACATTAACATTTCGGAAAAAAACTGGAAGAAAAACTGGAAAAATAGGATTATGCGAAATCTGTCCACAAAAGTTAAAGAACATAACTACAAAATTTTGTGGTGGTGTTATATGACGCCAGTTCGACTAATTAAATAGATAGCAGCAACTCAAAGAGATGTTGGAGATGTCAACAGGAAATTGGGTCATATAAACATATGTGGTGGGATTGTAAAATTATTTCCAATTTCTGGCACAAAATGGAACAAGAAATAGCAAAAAATTTAAACCTTAATTTAAAGTTGAATGTAAAAATTGTTTTATTGACAGATTTAGAGGAATTGAACTTAGAGGAAAATACAAAAGAGTTACTAGCTATTTTTTTTAACTTTGGCAAGACAACAAGTGGCCAGAAATTGGAAAGGTGCTCTGAACTTAGAACTCAGTAAATGGTATACCGATGTTTGGGATATGGCACTTAATGAAAAACTTACATGGGAACTAAATATAAAAAGGGGGATATTAAAACAAAATAGATTTTGGGACATTTGGAAACCTTTTTTGCAATATACAGTGAGGGAAAATAAAGTTGATAAACCTGCACCAAATACAATGTGTTTTTGGCAGAACAACTGAGTTGTAAAAGGGATAGCTGGCAGACTCAAGGACCTTAGTGCACTTGGGTGATACATGTATTGTATTTTTAAAAAAGTTGTGATACCATGATGAAGAGAATAACTGGTACAAAATGTAAAAGAATATTTTATATATGCATATAAATAGTATGGTTAAGAGATTTGATTGTATTGAAAACAATTGAATTAACTTGTTGTTTTTTCTTTTTTTATTATTATGTTATATATATATATTTACTTTCTGTATAGTAAGATGTAATTTGTTTTGTTTTCTGTTTTCTCTTTTTAATATTTCTTATTGTTAAAAAAAACTTAATAAAAAAATTAAAAAAAGAAGAAGCCTAAGTCAGTACATTGGCTGATCAGTGCTTTGGGGAATTGACTTAGGCTTCTGGGTGAAAAAATAAATCTTAACCCTCAACATCCACATTGTTACAGGAAACATATTTTTCTCATCACAGAGAATACAGTCAAACTTCACATAAAGAGCACCTCACTTAAAGATTGCCTCGCTTAAAGAGCAGAATTTTCTCTGAATGTTCACTTTGCTTAACAAATAAAACCAACCAAAAACTCGCTTAACAAATAAATCGGGGTTTGCAATCCCCCCCACCAGAAGACACAATTGGTCACTTACAATGGTGTTTCACTTAAAGAGCAAACTCGCTTAAAGAGCAATCCTGTGGAACACATTATGCTCTTTAAGTGAGGTACAACTATAATTACGTCAGCCGTAAATGCACCTGTGGCTGTCATAAACACGGAAGTGTGCTCAGCTGTCCAGGGGTGTGGTCAAGACCATGGTGTAAAAAGTTTGGAAATCCCTGCTATGTAGCATACACTGGGAATATGTAACTTCTCACTATTCTGATCTTTGTAATAAGGGTTAGATCTCACTTGTTATACCCTGAAATCACACTAGCATTCCTGTGACATGATCCTGACTGACTTTCACATTCAAAAAATTAGACATGCAAGTAAAGCTCATGTTCATATGCCAAATATTGATCACAAAACAAAGCAGGTTGACAATTGTACAAAGAAAAAAAACACCTGCTATAATATCACATGCTTGCAGTGTTTAAAGAATTCACCCTATTACTGACATGCTATCTGTAATATATAATTGTATCTAAAGATAATGTCTTTTTTCTACTGTTTAGTAAGTATGTACTGCCCAGATCCACTAAGACTGGGATATTTATGAGGGAGAATTCTAAATATCTCCTTCATCTGGCTTTTACTTACAAACCTATCTCCTCAAAAAACAAGAAAACATCTCATTCCTATGAGGGGTGGGGTTTTTAGTTTAAAACTTAGATAGAAAAGGTCCTCATTTACTAGAGTTAAAAAGCTAGTTATTTTTGGCTGCATTATGCACAAAGACACTATGACTCTCATTTTGGGTGGTTTTTATGGATTATGTTCTCCATAAAGATTAACACTATAAATAGAGGTTTTAGATGCACCTTGACCAGGTTCAGTGAGTCATAGGGAACAGGATGAGAAGGAATCTGGCAGCACACTTGTCCAAAGAGATACAAACTTAAACATGCAGAAAATACATGTTCACTAAAAGCATATGCTTATTTTAACAAAACGTAAGGCTTTTCTGAGATGTAACATGAATTACTCTTGCCCAGCCACAGCAGGATGAAATGTATAAGATGTCAGTGCAATAGCTGCTGCCAAAGCAATGAAGGTGAAGTAAAATGGACCCAACACCTCTTCCCTCTGACCACAAACACAACCCCCACAAGAGACCAACTAAGAATCAGAACTGAACCAACCCCTCATCTTCATAAAGGTACTTGGCAATTGCCCAGAAGAAAACAAACAGCATTGGCATACCTGGGAAAAGAGGAGACAAGATATGCACAGAAAATGAGACACAAGGAAAATAGGAAAGAGAGCCAAGGTGTTCCACAATGCAGATCCTCTTTAGTTAAAATGAGATTGCAGATAACATAGGTCTGCAACCAAAAAACTGCATAGGAATTTTTTTACTTATATCAGAAAACAAAACAAAACACAATAAAATAAAATAAAAAACACTGTAGCACTTTAAAGACTAACTGCTATATTTTTATTGTTAGCTTTTGTGGATCAAGTCCAGTTCATCAGACAAAGAGTGAAACTTACAGGCATGCTCTTTATATACCAAATTCAAATTTACTGTTTCTTATAGATTTTTACTTAGTGAAACCGAGAAAAATACTTTAAAAATTCCATCTCGTCAAGTTTTCTTGCAAAACTCTCGTGTTTTTAGTTTAATTTAGTGTGAAGGTTGCCTTTAACCCAAAATCTGATATCCTATTCTTGATTCTAAAAACCTATCAAAAAATTATTCCTTACTTTCATTCAATATTTATTAGAGCTAGAATCAAGAATAATGCAAAGAGAAAATAAGAGGAATGGGTGTGTGTGTAGTGTAGGTTTAGTGGTGTGAGGAAGCTTAGATGATCATGTCCCAACAGGTTTATTTTGTCTGTAGCGAAAGGTGAACATATCCAGGAATCTTACTGGCAGGGTTGAACATGTTTTGACTTGTTCTCTGGGGCATTATACATGAGTATAAACACACCTACTGTCAGATTTGATTATGTTTCAACATGGTAAATAAATTCAGGATCTTGGTTGCTGTATGAGCCACACTCAGTTTACATCCTGCACTCAAACTTGACTGTGCTCATTTTTAGTTCTGTATTATGGCTCCAAGAGGTTGTGTTATTTCTTCAGAAAACTTGTTTTATTTGTGGTGAATACACTATTAAAAGTCAACAAAGAAACATAAGTGATTTTGTGAAGAACGTATATTTTGCTTACTTCAAGTTGTAACTTGGGGATCAATACAAAGCATGGGCTCTTCATAGGTGTGTAGAAGGTGCAAAGAACTTTGTTTGTGGTTTAAAGGTAAGAAAACCTCATTCCGTTTTGGCATTCCTAAGATGTGGCATGAACAGCAAAACCACACTACCCACTGCTATTTCTGTTCGGTAGATGTGAAAGGCTTTAATACAAAAAATAAAAAGAAGATATCTTATCCAAGTTCAGCTATTTGTCCAGTGCTTCATAGCTCTGAAATACCGGTTCCACACCCACCTTCCAGTTTGGATAATATCCTGAGCGATTCAGAGGACACAGACACATTGCCTTCCTAGGACAAATCTAGCTCAGATTTTTCTGTTGATGAGGTATCTCAACTTTTTTCTCAGAGCAAGCTCAATTACCTAGTTAGAGATTTAGGCCTTTCCAAAGGTTCAGCCGAATTGCTGGGGTCAAGACTAACAAATAAAAACCTGCTGTCACCTGGAACATCATTTTTGTGGTATAGGCACTGAGAGAAAGAATTCACTCAGTTTTTCTCCAAAGATGGAAATCTCATTTATTGTAGTGATGTTCAAGGGCTAATAAAGTGCTTTGAAATAGAATATGATTCATCTGAGTGGCGCCTATTCATTGATTTGTCTAATACTAAAGACCCTCACTACAAAACCATTGTACAATGCATGTTGAATGTGTATAAAGCTCAAGGATGCAAGATGAGCTTAAAATTTCATTTCTTACACTCCCATGTTGACTATTTTCCTGAAAACTTGTGAGCCTACAGTGAAGAGCAGGGAGAAAGATTTTACCAGGATGTCTGTGATATTGAGAGATGCTACCAAGGAAGATGGAACGTCAATATGCTAGGTGACTACTGTTTGATGCTCAAACAGGAAATAGAAAATGGAAAGCGAAAGCATGTTCAGAGGAGCATAAAAGAGAAGAAAAGGTTTCACAGACAAAAAGAGTGAACACGGAATGTTAAGTATATATTATGAAGAAATTGTTTGTTTAATTATAAGAAATAATATGTTTAGTTCATTGTAATAAAATAGTGATTTTTTCATCACTCTTGTGCTTTTTTAATGCAAAACCCCCATATTTTGCAGGGGGAAACTGTACGTGATGGGGGAAATTGAGGTCATTTTTGGATTCAGCACTCTAGAAAACATAAAATTTACCAAAAATATCCTATGCAGCTGATATTTTTCTTTTGCAGACTTGTGTAATATCCCATAATTAACTGTTTATTTTTTAAAAATGTAAAATACTACAGTCCTTTTCCTGAACACGTCTTCACATTACAAAATAATAAATTTAAAAGCACTGAATTAAATTGTACATGTACTTCATAGCAACCTAATGGAATACTCCCCAGATAGTTGTATTAGAAATGCCTTTGCATAAGGACTTTTACAAACTGGCACATCAAACTGCTACACAAGTAGACAAGAAGTTAAAAAAATGTTAAAATCACTATAAACAAGAGATAATTGTATCCATTAAATATAAAAGAGAAAAATAATCATCTGACAGGAGAAAGATAGACACAAAAATCTAGCAGAACAGATGAATTTAATGATACTTTTTCGAGCAAAGAATTCAGAAAAGCAAGTAAGTATTCTGCAACTTAGTTTGACACAATAAAGGAAGTAATGGTCTGTAAAATTTGAATAGAACAGTAAATGATGGAACTTGTCAGAAGTCATTAATTCGCATGGCTAACAAACAATGGAAGACACTTTAAGACACACAGCAATAAAAATACATTGTACTCTTTCATACCATCTTTCATACTGATTCATGAAATTATTTTCTTTCAAAACTTCTGCATCTCCACAATCAATTTCCAAATAGATTCCATGCTCATTTCCTCACGACCATTTACTAAACAGCAGCAGATTGTGAAATGTGAAGCAGGAAAAATCAAGCACCCTTTTAACTCTTAAGGAAGTTCTACATGCATTTGTGAAACTGACATCTTTCCTGCCCTTAACAGGAGGAATAGTCATTATTGTTCAACAAACACAAAATGTGGAATTCAGGGAACCATTTGGAAGCACATGTGAACCCATGTGAATGTACTTTCATGTTATATTATTTTCCAGATACCAAGCAGACATGTTAGCTGCAAGTAAAAAAGACAGGTTTATCACTTGTTTTGTTTGGAAGAAAGGAGAAGCTAATACACTGGAGACTTTTTTAAGAAAAGTTTTAAAGTTACAATAGTTTTAATAAGCTATCAGCACCAGAAGATGTTCAGTGGGAACAAAAAAAAGTACCATAAACTGTGTTGTTCAGCGAATACATTTCACAGCTACCTATCAAAGTAGATAAACAGTCCAAAACAGCTGCAATGATGGAAAATATTAATTACATGTCTCAGTAGAAATAATTTTCAAACCCAGGTGTGTCTATAATTCAATAAAACTTTTTAATTACTGTGACTATTACATTCTTGAGTCTACCAGTAGTAGTAGCAGCAGCAGCTCCTTCTCATTCTGTGTGATGCCTGTCCCTGCCACTGTAGCATATAACGCTGTGATAGAATTATTAATTCTAACAGAAAATAACACCTCCCCCCAATCTAAAAGACATTGCAGATTTACATTTTGAAAGTGTTGATGTAATTGATCAGCAGAGTAGTGCAGTGGCCAGCAAGAGGTTTACACCTGGCCAAGTGGTCTCTTGTGAGAAGAACAGGCAGACCAGAGTTTGGTGCAGAAGAAAACTCAAAGTAAGTTTACTCAGAAAGTAGAAGGGTGCAACAATTGTAACACAAAACAGATATATTCTCTCAGGCTGCTCAGTTGACTCAGTTGTGCTATATACAAGTCCATATAGTTCAGCAACAGTTCAGTTCAGCAGGGTAAAGGCAAGCTATAGTTACAAACAAAGCCAAAGAGTTCTACACCTTCTGTCCTCCCAGTGGAGGCTTACCCCTATTAGTTCTTCTTTGTCCAGTAAGCACAGTTGGCATATCCATCAAAAACCATCAGCAGGAACAGTGGCAAAGGTTCAGTCCTCGTAGCAAGTTCCAAATGAATTTTCATTCAGACTGTCGGCAGAGGAAGTTGAGCATTGTAGCTGAAGGTCTGCAATCCTGCTCTGTCCTAAATACACTGGCCATGGAGCACATCAGGCCATGTGTGTCCCAGCAGTAAAGTCTTAAAGGCATCATAGACACAATAAGCCTTGCAACTTGTTAGAGAGAGCAGCAAAAACTTACATTCCATAACAGAAAGCTGCTACAATCTTCTTCCAAAATAAGCGTATCATTATATTATAATATTACCACATAGCACAGACAGCAACAGAAAATATATAGTTTATTGTCCCAAACTCTTGGTCAGCAATATTAACATAACCACATCAGGCTATTTAATCCTTCTAAATTTAATTATTGCTAATAAGTTCTCAGTACAATTTGTATTGGCACTTGTGATTTATAGCAAAGTCTAAAAAGTTGTTATCTCCAATGTAATTTGATTGAAGATATCCCTAAGGGTTTCTTGGCAACAGATTCTGTAGTCATGTTGCCTTGTCTTATTTTCTGTTATTGTCCCAGATCCAACTCTCTGGCTGACATTGAGAATATCATTACAGCCTTAGGCAGATTTTATCTTCTGCTATTATCACTCAAGTGCAACAATAAGAATTAAAAGGCAGATGATGTTACACTAACACCTTCCTTGGATCAATTTCAGTTTAGATTAGCCATAACAACAGCTATCATGCTAGCATAGAGTATAAAGCCCCCAACCATCTTGAATGCCACTATTAAAAAAATAACTGATTTGTACTGGTGTGGTTATAGTTTTAAATCATCTGTAGCAGATCTAGTTATATTTACAGAAAAGCAATTAGTTGGATTATATGAGTGAATCAGGTCACAGAAATAATCAAAACAATCCACCACATGAAACTGCTAACGAAAATTAATGTGCATTGCTATTCTCGGAAAGTTGTCAAGGGTAGGAAACATATTAGGGCCCTGTTTTTAGGTCTGTGTGTGTATCTATCTATCTATCTATCTATCTATCTATCTATCTATCTATCTATCTATCTATCTATCTATCTAATCTCTATCTCTATCTATCTATCTATATCTATATATATATATATTGCAGTATTGATTTTCTTTGTGGTCATTTTTATTCAAGATGGTGCTTCTGGATTGAAAACATTAGCTGGTAATAAATCACCGTTGCCCAGGGGAACCCGATCGCTGAAATAGCAATCTTTGGGGAGGCTCCATTCATGTGGGTCAAAGCAAGATCCTTGGAAACCTGCTATTTGATCATCAACTACTAAAACAGAGACTGAAATCAAGGCATAGTTTCCTCAAAACTTTTGTCCCACCCCCACAACCAGCCCCCACAGACCACCTTAGAACTATGGAGGGCAAGCAAGGAGGTACCAGATGACTCGGCAGAACCACATGATTCTCTACCATCTGGCCAAGAACAACCATGACTTGTGTGGAAACCTTTAAATAGACTGTGTGCTGGGATAGGAAGACCAAGGGCTAATCTGAGAAAGTGGGGTTTTCCTGTAGATGACAGCCAGTGTGAATGTGGAGATGAACAAATTATCTTCTATATGGTACAGTGCACATGATGCCCCTCTATGTGCACTGAGGTGGACCTTTTGTTGGCAAGAGGAAATGCTGTTGATGTGGCCCAAGATTGGGTGGATGTCATCTAGCCCTTATAATTCTATTTTGTTTTAGCTGTGTTAATTTTAGCTATGTAAGTTATATGCTGGTGGTGCATCTGACATTAATAAAGAAAAAGAAGTATTGATTTTAATTCTTGTTTTGATCAGCTAAACTTTGCCATAAATCTATTGGCAAGATACCACAGATATACTGGAGAATTATATATTACTATACCAGTTAATCTCTATATATTTGAAGTTGCAGGCCATTTATTATTATTGATTATCTTCATCTATTTATATGCTGTCCTTTTCTGATGAGCTCAAGCCAACATACATTAATCTTTTCCTCCCCACCTACTTGAGATAGGCTAGGCTGAGAGGGTTTAACTGGCCAGGGGACAACAAACAGAACCTAGATCTCTCAAAGACCAATCTAGCACCCACTATGCCACAACTAGCCATGGAATTTGCAAAGGCTCCCTTACTACAATCATGTTAAACCAGGAGTTCTCAACCTTTTTAAGCCGGGGGCCTGGCCATGCTCCCTCAGACAGTTTTGGGGGCCAGATGGCCATTTTATTTATTTATTTATTTAGATTTATTATCCCGCCCTAATCAGGCGAACCTGCCTTTCCTCCTCCACATGACACTTCCTGGTGTGGTGGAGGCGGTGTGGGGGCCCATGAAGTGTTGCCATGGCCCATAGGCTGAGAATCCCTGTGTTAAACTGTTTCTCTCTTCAGTATTTTCCTTTAATCTGTGATTCATTTTCTAAATGAAACTTCAAAGGGCTAGGTAGGCAAGAACTACTTTCTTTTCTTTAGGAAGAACTGGAGAGCTGATAGAGTGGGAGTGGTGGTAAATGGACACAGGGTCAGTCCACTCTATTAAATCTGTTTCCAGCTGCTGCTTTCCTGTTTCTGTTTGTGAGTCCCATGCAAAAGCTTCAAATCTGTTAGAAGTAGGAATTTGGGAGGGCTTACTTACTATCTCTTCTTTCACAAAGAGTTCATCAATTTTTGGTTGTTTGGCTATCTTTAAAAAATGCTGTGAACTCGGGCTGGCTCCTTGTTGCTTTTTCCTCTTTCCCATTTTCTGAGACAGCAGTTTGCCCCAATTCCACTTTCACCACCAAACAGGGTCAGGAACACATAGACAACAGTTTGCAGATGAAATAAAACTGTGGCAACCCCAATGATGAGTTCAGCAATGTAAGAATAGCAGCTCTCTGTTAAAATTCCAGGAAGGCTAAACACAACAAGGGTAAAACCACCGATAGTATAAAAAGAGCTTGAATTTAAAAGTCCTTTAGGAATTGTTTTTTTTTAAACTGAGATAAAACTTTAAAACTATTATATATAGTAAAAATATTATAGAAACTTTAAACTATTATAAACTTTAAACTATTATAAAGATTTAAAAAACCCTGGGGCAGTGAGGAGAGAAAAACATTGCTGCCTCACAATGCCGGAACCGGCCTTTTGGTTACTTCCTACATTTATATAATCAAGCTGTAGTGGTCAAAGGGTTAACATTCAGTGTAAATATATTAACACAGGCTGTTCTTTTCCAGTGGACTAACTAATTGAACCTCTCAATGCTACACTTCTGGAAATGAGCTCTCTCATATGTGTTAGGAAATCATGAGAGTGTGGTGAATGATGGCCCTTCAGGTTAATGGAAGACAAGACTGATGCTGAAAAAGATGTCAAATCAGTTGATAGGCATCCTATTACATTAAGTAGAGGTCTGTGTTTCCCAGTTCTTCTTCAGCTGACTTTGACAAAAGTTACTCAGTCTGTAGAACACAAACTGTTAGCACTTTATGCATTCATTTACATCTAGGAAAAATCTATGGGCAAGGGATACCGGACCACAAAGCAAAGAAAGATCTTTTTTCGGCAGGATATCTATGGTGGATCTGAATTAATTCTAAAATGCAGCTTACTTGCAGTCCAGCATCAAATGGAAGAACAACAGGCCAGCTATATTAGTATAATCCTTGGCAAAAAGCAGTAATTAAAGGGAAAGAAGATGTTGGAAAACACTGTACTAGACCAAAGAGCTCTCTCTGAATCTTATCCAATCACCCTTTCCTTACTATTGTGTTGTGGGTGAAGCCCCTTATCACTATTGAAAAGGTCTGGCAGGGGAAATAAAATTACTTTAAAAAGTTAAAGAAATATTAGTATTTATGGAGGAGCATAGTGACAATGCATTTATTGCTGCCACTGCTACTTGATGAAAAAAGTCTATAGGGCAGTGGTTCCCAACGTGGGGCCCATGTCCCACATGGAGACTTCAATTCCTAGAAGCATAAGTCAGTACACTGGCTCATCAATGCTTTGAGGAATTGACTTAAGCTTCTGGGAATTGAAATCCAAAACCAAAAGATGGGGAAACACTGGTGTAGAGGGTATTAGACTTTTTATTCTCCCCTTTCCTTTATTGTTCTAAGTTGCCTTGCCACAACATAAAGACCTTTTAAACTTTACCACCAAAGAACATTGGCCATGGTTTGCCATTTTGTTTCTTTGTTGCCCCTCCCATAGTGCAGAGGAAGAAAATAGTCTATTGCTCTTACAAGCATTAAAATTATCATGAAAGCAGAGGAGACCCGAGCATGTGAGTGACCATCAGCTGAAGGGCAATCCAATAGTTTCCAATAGTCAAGGGAGCAGAGAAACAGAGAATAACTTTATACCAGATATAAACAATGTGGGATTCCTCTAAAAACTTCTAACGGCAAACTCCATAAACTCTAGCCATCCTGATCAGTGGTCAGGGATTAAGGAAGCAGTAAAACATCTGGAGGGCACCAGGCTACCTACTTTTGCTTTGTGGCGTCCAGTTCTTAATCTTTCCTCACTGCCTTGATGTGACAAGACAGTAAGTCTGTTGGTTTTTGTTTGTTTTTTCACTTGAAGAGAGGAGGAAAACACTGCTGATATCCTTCTTCTTCTGTGTCTAGGCCAGACATGAAGCTGTTAAAATGAAAGCACCCTTTGGTGAGTTCATTCTGCAGTTCCCTTCACCTGACCTTGTGTGAGAAAGATTAGCTGGCAACACAAGGTTGCCATTACCAGGGTACACACGATTGTGGTTCAAGAATATCACAATGTATGAGGAGGCTCTCTCTGTATACCCCTGATACTATTAGTGAAAAGACTATTCAATTTAGTTATAAATGATAAAGATATATATAGCTTTAATTTTAAGACATTCTTGCTAATAGAATCCTGAAACTCAGATGTAAAAGTGTGAATGCAATAGTCAACATTTTGAGATAAAACTTTTAAAATAAAATAAAAAGATTACTATCCTGATAAAAGCCAGAAACTGTTTCTGTTACTCATAGATGTTGAAAAGAATTTGACTGCAATTGACAAAGGTGTGCATAGAGATGTGTGATTCTATAAGCATTTGATTATAGGATAATGGTTCCTGATTTGAATTTAATTGCACTACTCTGTAGCTGCCCAGAGAGTTAAAGATGGTCATCAATCTGATTGCTCCTTGATGTATAAGGAATAAGTGAGGGCTTCCTGTTTTCTCTTTTGATTTTTGCTATGTCAGTCTGTTATTTGCATAATGTCAAAGGGAATATTTGAACTACTGTTCAGTACCATAAGAACAAATGTCAAGCTCATGAGCATGCTCCCCTCCTTCTCTGTGTAGCTGGAAAGGAGTTGAAAAATGTCTGTTTCAAGTTCATATTAAAAAGAAGTCAGCATATTGTCTGGACCATATTGGTGTTTAATCTCAATTAAAGTCAGTACACTCAAGCCAGCTTCTTCAATTGAGATTGTCTAAATTCAAACTATCATTAGTTAATCTGTACAAAGTTTAACAAAAGCAAAGGCTTACAAATGCCCTCCTTAACCAGTATAAAGAAAGAAAAGCTATGGGAGTGCAGAAGCCAAGGTCTATTCTCTGAGTCGCCACGGCGAGTGGGCGGCAATATAAATTTGAACTAATAAATAAATAATAATAATAATAATAATGCTCAAGACATTATGGCAAAATGTCCAAATCAGACTACTAAACATGTAAGTAAATTTAAAATGTTGTAGGCTTTGGACTCTGATGTCTGAGAAGTGCACTTGATCCACAACAGCTCACACTAAAATAGTCTTTAAAGGACCACAATGTTTTTGTCTTTTTCTACTTTTGTTTCATTTTGTTTCTTCTTTAAAATAAGGTAATATAATATACTGTTAACCTATACTTATATAATTCTGTTTAATTACTGGAATCTGATTAATAGTTGTTAAAGGTCACCCTTGCTCATAAGCCAGTCACCACTGACTTTAGGGTGCAGTGTTCATCTCTGCTTATAGTTAAAGAGCCAGCACTGTCTGCGTCTGCAGATGTTTCTGTGGTCACGTGGCAGCCATGACTGGACACCAGAGCACACAGAATGGTGTTACCTTTCCCACTGAAGCGGTACCTGTTTATCTACTTGCAATTTCTTGCTTTTGAACTGCTAGGTTGGCAGGAGCTGGGAAACGGGAGCTCACCTTGTCATGCATCACTCAGGTCTCAAACTGCTGAATTGCCAACCTTCTTGCTATCAAGTTTAGTGTCTTAACCACTAAGCCACCATAGTCCCCTGATTTATAGGGGTAAACCAAGACAAAATTAATAAAATAAATGAGGAACTCTTGGACAAATATGTAGCTAAACAACTGATGACACTATAGAGTGTACAGTGACATCCCAAAGATTAATAAACTTTACTTGGCAAAAGATTTTCATCTGAGAAGCATCCCTTTTCTTTGGATACACAGAGCGTAGTCTCAATAGACGGACAATGCATAAACAGTGGCCAGGTAGAAAGAAGAGATGTGCAAAAATAAAAGAATTACAAAGATTTCAGCATATAAAAGAATTGCAAAAATTACAAGCCAAGATTCATTAGGAACCTGCATTTGCGCATGATTTGAAATAATAAACAGCATACAGTATATGAATTACTGTATAATGCTATTTCATTCATCCACAGATATTCTTGGTTCCCCATTTTAAGAATAGGCTATGTACATATAAAGGTAAAGGTTTCCTTTGCTCGAAAGCCAGTTGTATCCGACTCTAGGGGTCAGTGCTCATCTCTGTTTCTAAGCTGAAGAGCCAGCGCTGTCTGCTTCTGCAGACGTTTCCATGGTCATGTGGCAGGCATGACTAGACACCGGAGCACATGGAATGCTGTTACCTTCCCACCAAAGTGGTCTCTATTTATCTACTTGCAATTTCTTGCTTTCGAACTGCTAGGTTGGCAGGAGCTGGGACAGAGACAGGAGCTCATTCCGTCCTGCAGTACTTGGGAATCGAACTGCTGACCTTCCGCCTCCCAGTCAGCATCTTAGTGACATGAGCCACTGTACATATAGGACCACCTAAACTGCATGTCTTCATACATCCAAGTGCACTCTATATGAATCCCTGTGATCTAGACATTAGCTGCTATGGGCTTAAAGAACTCTGTGGTACTTAAGATACATGTGAAAATGGAAAATATAATGAGAAAGAAAAAAACTAGAGCATGCATCAGATGGATAAGATGAGCTAAAACAAACTCAACTGAGTTAAAATTTATAATAAAAAGACTACAGCTTAAATAGAAAAAGATACTGAAATAACCCTTGCTGGGTGCAAGATATGTGCTTCTCATTTGAAGGTATGAATACAACAGATTTTCATAAGAACATTACAGTACATGGTTATGTTCAAATCATTTACTAATTCCTAACATTATATTTGCCTAATTCACTGCAGACACATGCTGGGTTAATACTTTCAGTTATAATTCTGCAATAGCAATGATATATTTTCTTAGTTATTACTGACAATTCTGAATGCATCAGTGTGTTTAGGTGGAATTAAAATTATTGACTCTAATGCTTATTAACTTGACTTATTAATGCCAAATCTCATCTCTCATCCTGTTGCCCAGTTTAGAAAGATCCTTTGGGATCTCTTTGCACATGAAATGTTGTCTCTTCCTTGGCCTTTAATAACCCAAATACTAAGGCAGTGATTCTCAACCTTTTCAAGCCATGGGCTTCAAACAGCTGAGCAGGCCAGACTGGTGTTTCCCCACCATAAATGCTGCTGTAAAACGTGTCTGTGGCTATTTTTGCTGCTTCCAGTGGCAGGAGTGGTGTTGGGAGCGAGGGTGGTGTGCCACATGAATAGGCGCTGTGGACTGGGCTCAGCCCATGGGCTGTAGATTGAGAACCCCTGTACTAAGGTATAATATGCATTTTTCTGATTCTTGATCAGGTCTGCACTCATCCTTCTTTGGCTACAGTTGAGTTGATTATTCTTTGTAGGTCAATCAATAGCTACAGAACCCTATGATAAAAAATTGTTATCCACTTTTTAAAATTATATCTGTAATTAGATGATTCTAAATATAACACCTACCTTCAGAAAACAATATCATGGGTTGACCATGTGACTAATGTAGAAGTGTTGCGCTGGATTGATAAAGAACAAAAACTGATTAAGACCATTAAACAAAGAAAGCTCCAATGCACTGGGTGCATGAGGAATGACATACTGCTAGGCAGCAAAGGATCTCCTGTCATTTCAGTCTTGGGTGAGTGCTTCAGCTACCTCCCATATCATTTCCAGGGTCTTTAAGTCTTCCATTAAAGTTTTTCACCATGTATTTTGAGGGTATCCTCAATGTCATTTGGCATTAGGAGGGGTCCAACTTATGGAAAATATGGCCTACTATTTGGAGTCTTCTTCGTGCAATGATGTTATGTAATTTGCATGAGAAACTCCTTTAAAGCACCTCCTCATGAGTAATGTGGTCAAACAGCAAATAACTCTGCTACTGCCAATCCCAAGCCCAGATGAGAAAGGGGTAGCAATCCATCCCTGTTAAAACTAAAACCACTACAGAAACAGCAAGATCCTTCGAGTGCATTTCAGGGTGCTGGTTATTACCTTTAAAGCCCTACATAGTAGTGGGCCAGGATACTTAAAAGACTGCATCACCCCAAGAACATTTGTCTGTCTCACCAGAGCAGACCGGAGAGGCTCTCTGGTTGTTCCATCAGCTAGAGAGGCGCATCTCCCTAGCACCAGAAAGAGAGCCTTCTCTGTGTCTGCTCCAGCCCTATGGAACCTCCTACCAACTGAGTTGCACCTCCAGACAGAGCTGCTGCCCTTTAGGAAGGGCATAAAAACATGGCTGGTGGGCAGGTGTGGGGTACTGGTCACACGGTTACCCCAGCCTGCTGGCTCATATGAAAACTCTCCTCCTTCTCTTATCTTTTTAATATTTTAACTTTAATAAATTTTTAATCTTTTAAATTCAAGTATTGGTCAGGGTTATATTGAAAATTTTTATGAGATTGTTGTGTTTTATTGTTTTATACCATTTTAGCTGCGAGTAGGGTGGCATACAAATGTGACCAATAAATAGATAAATAAATAAAATAAATAAAATTGTGTGTGTGTGTAAAGAGGGGAAATGAACCGCACTGCCACCTCTGGGCCTCCACCAGCAGTCGGAAGGAGAAGACGCCGTGGTCTGGCGGGTGGCTGAGGACCTCACCCCCAAGTCTGGGGCCCCACCAACAGCCAGAGGGGAGACAGTTTGTGTTTTGTTTGTTTTGTGGGGTTATATTTTATGATTGTTAATGTACTGTTTTGATTGTAACCTGCCCTGAGTCACTACAGTGAGTGGACGGCAATATAAATCTGAATAAATAAATAAATAAGTGTGGTGCAATTGGAACAATACAGGCATGCAGATTCTGGAACTGGAACAGATGCCCTTGGATGATGGGCACAGATGTAAAACGTGAATAGATTTTTCAAAGAAGAAAACATCTATTACATTCAGCTTTACTATCCATCATGTTATCTGAGTGACTATTCTCTGTACAGTACATGCTACAACTGAGTGGTATTAAAAATATAATACAATTTCTCACTACATTTTCTCTCTAAATGTTAGGTAGGATGGTACAATTCCCTGAATGTTTTGTATTATTTGCTAAGTGTAACAAAACTTCAAACTTAATTTATGATTACAAGCCATAATGATTAGTCAATGTGCAATAAAATCTTTCTAAGTGATGTATAGATGTCAGTTTGTTTAAGCAATTCATTCAGAAAGTAATTTGCATTAGTTAATACACTAAGAGAGATAACAGGAAGAGAAATATATGGTGGAATAAATTACACAGCTAGTTCTGATTAGTACTACAAGATGTTTAAGCAAAACTAGAATGTTCTTGCATGGAATTCATCAATTTGATAGAAACTAAATTGCAAGAGAAACAACATTAGCTTTAAGGAAACAACTTTTGATGTTTTAAATACAAGGAATTAAACTGTAACATGTCACAAATTTTAGCTATTTCACAAAAGTAGCATGCATTAACTATTGCCCATATTTTGAACTAGCACTTATCTAATTACTGACTAGCCACCTGTGTCCAAAGAAAAGAAATACCAAGCTGACATAAATTTGCTTCTCTGTCAAACAAGAATTTCCAAGGGAAAAAAATCACTCATTATACCAAAGAATGTTCAAATTATCGAACAATTGTGCTCATTCAACATGCTACCAAGATGATGCTCAAGATAATACAGGATAGACTGCAACAGCATGTGGAGAGAGAATTACCAGAAGTGCAGGAGGGTTCATAAGAGGCAGGGGAACTAGAGACCACATTGCCAACATACGTTGGATCACAGAGAAAACAAAGGAATATCAGAAACAAGTCTACTTCTGTTTCATTGACTACACCAAAGCCTTTGACTATGTGGAGCACAACAAAATGGGGCAAGTAATTGAAGAGATGGGAGTACCAGAACACTTTATATGCCTCATGAGAAATCTATCCATGAATCAAGAAGCAACAGTTAGGACAGAATACGGAATGACAGAGTGGTTTGGAATAGGAAAAGGAGTCAGACAAGACTGCATTTTATCACCCTACTTATTCAACTAATACACAGACCACATAATGCACAATGCAGAGCTGGAGGAATCACAAGTTGGGATCAAAATTGCTGGGAGAAACATCAACAACTTGAGATATGCAGATGACACTACCCTAATGGCAGAAAGTGAGGAAGACCTAAAGAAGCTCCTGATTAGGTTGAAAGAAGAGAGTGCAAAAGCTGGCTTGAGACTCAATATCAAGAAAACCAAGATAATGGCAACAGGCCCTATCAGTCCTTGGAAAATATATGGGGAAGAAGTAGAAGCAGTGACAGATTTTACTTTTTTAGGACCCAAGATCACTGCAGCCATGAAGTAAAAAGGTGACTGATTCTTGGGAGACAAGCTATGAGAAACCTGGGGAACATAGTTAAAAGTAGAGACATCCCCTTGGAAACAAAAATTCGCATAATCAAAGCAATGGTATTCCCAGTGCTAATGTATAGTTGTGAAAGCTGGACCATTAGGAAAACTGAGCTAGAAGAATAGATGCCTTTGAGATGTGGTGGTGGAGGAGAGTTCTGAGAGTCCCCTGGACAGTGAGGAGAACAAATAGGTCGATCTTAGAAGAAATCAACCCTGACTGCTCCTTAGAAGGTCAAATAGTAAAGATGAAGATAAAGTACTTTGGACATCAAATGAGAAGAGAGGATTCATTCGAGAAGGCCTTGATACTGGGAAAGGTCGAGGGCAAAAGAAGAAGGGGGTGGCCAAAAATGAGATGGCTAGATGGTATTGTAGACACAATGGGCTCAGAACTGGGCAGGTTGAGGAGGATGGTGGAGCACAGAGGTGCCTGGCAGGCAATGGTCCATAGGGTTGCAAAGGGTCAGTATCAACTGTGAGACTGAACAACAATGCCACACTTATTAATGTTTGCAAATAGAAGATTAAGAAAGCAACCATATGGATTCTAAAAAACCAGGTGCTCTCATACAACAGAGTATTCCCAAAAAGTGGTGCAGGAATTAGACATGAGATGACAGAACTGGGGGGGGGGGGGGGGAGAGAGAGATCTTTTTTAACACTTATCAAACTTTTAAAAATTCTTCTTATACAACAATCACACAACAAGATGTTTTCATTTCTTTATGTTTAATACTTTAAGGAATATGAAAGTAAATTACAAAACCATTTCAGCAGCTCTCCATACTATCAATTATTCATTTCATTTATTCAACAGGTATGCTGCCCTACTCAGTAAAACTGACTCAGGGTGGCTCACAAAACCCACAAATATAATATTCCATGGAACAACAATATTACAATATAAAGTATGAATATAACATCATAACACTATACAGTTGATCATAATACAGTAAAAATGCAACATATAAAAATAAAGAATAGCAGCAATATTCAAAAATACAAAAGGCACCCTGGTAGCCCCATTGTCTTTTTAACCCTCCAGCCAGGCTGGGCCAGGAGGGTGGTGACAGCAGCCACAGCTGCCTCTCATCCTGGCGAGGTCCTCCAGCCCAGGGCTCCATCGTCCTTTCAATCCTCTGGCCGGGTGGGGCCAGGAAGGTGGTGATGGCAGCCAAACTGCCTTTCATCCTGGCCGATGGTGTGGCTATGGGGGAAGCAGCGAGGACCTCCAGCTCAGGGCTCCGTCATCCTTTCAAAACTATGGTGTCCTTCTGGACTGTCTCGCTGTGAGGAGACTTGGAGGCCCTGTTTTACAATGGCTCTGACCCTTCCTGGAGGATAGAACTCAGAAGGTGGGGCTGGGGGACTTCTGTTTGATGTCTGGTTATTGGTGTATGCATTGTTTTCTCCATAAGTTATTTAAAGTAGACATGAAACCTCTGGGAGAGGCTGTCTGCAGTTTTCGTGTTTGGTGTCACCATGATGCTGATGGCACCCAACCTTCTATCTCTTCCTTTCCATCAAATTCCAAGGAAACTGTCTTGGTTCTAAACCAGTGATTCCCAACAGGGGGGTTTCAATTCCCAGAAGCCTAAGTCAGTACATTGGCTGATCAGTGCTTTGGGGAATTGACTTAGGCTTCTGGAAATTAAAATCCAAAAAACAAAGGTTGGGAAACAATGTTCTAAAAAATGTCTTGTCAAATGTGCTGACATAGGTAAAGAGTATTAAAATAATTATAGGGGAATAAAAGAGAAATTAGCCCTATAATTATATGTTTCAATGTAATTTAATTGTTCAACTTGTAGGCCGCCCCATGAAGCTTGAAAAATATTATCTATTGTTTATTTTTGTTTCTATAAATATTTCTATGAGAGCTGAAAGTGTCTTGTCTTGTAATATCTAAATAGAAATTTAATATTTCATAAATGTATAGAAGCTTAAAATTCTCAAGGGGTTAAAGGGAAAAAATGAAATTGCTTTTTAACATTGCACCTTGGAATTATTTAGTATAGCAAATATCTAGCTCTTCATTTGAACAAGGTTACTTAATCATTATATTTATGCCAACTGACTGTGTTTTTATCTTACAATGCATAAGCTATTGACAGCTGAACGAAGAACAGCATATTTTATTCCTACAATACCTGCTTATGAAAACTGGAAAATCAATGATAGTTTGATTCAACAACTATTTGCCCATCCTGGGCTAGCTGCTATAATTATAAAAAATAAGATTATGCTATGTTTACATGGCTCTATGCAATCTCTCACAGGAAGCCCTTGGATGACCATAACTGAGTTTCTTAAATGCTTGGTTTTAACTGAGTAAAGTTTTAAAGTTTTAATTGTCTTTAATCTTTCAGTGTAAATTAATTACTACTACTGTATAGTTCATTTTAATGTATATTGTTTTTAATTAATTTGTTTACATTATGAACCACCTTAACTCCTCTCATCAGAGAAAGACAAATACATTTCAAGCTTATTTCTGACTGTATTATAATCATTTGATTTATATTCTCTCCTCCCTACAATGTATAGCTGAGAAGCAAAGGTTATAAAAAATTAGGAGGAATGGTTGACATGGAACTGGACAGGAAAAAGGAATGCTAACTAGCACACATAAATGGATGGAGAAGATGGACAGTAGGGATTAATGTCAATGAAGTGGAAAGGTTTGGTATAGGATTACTTTATTTTGTTTGTTATTTGTTAACACCTTTTGATGTACAAAAGGGGCAATGCCAGCTAAATAATAGACTTTTTCAGTATGGAGTAGGTTTCAGATACCTATTAATAATTCTGTCTGTTTCATTAAGAGATAATCCACTCTGTTTAGGATGTGCTCATTTATATCAAATGGTGCTAACATATTCTGCTATGGAGGAGCACAGGGACAGAACTGTTCTTATTCTTTGCGGATGTGCACAATGTTTTTGGAAGTCAAGATCTGAGGCAGAGTGATGTCCAAATAATTTCCCAGGTAACTTAGAACTTCCACGGTGCTTCTCTGTTCTTCAAGTGGAAGACACAGATGTGTTTTTAAAGGGTCTGGTTTTGATTGGTAATTTTTATAATATAAGGATAGATCTTCTAAGGCAGAGTTTAGCTGGTGCTCAATCACCTCAAAGTCTTCTCCTGGACTGTCAGTGAAACTCCTGCAGTATGTGAATGTTGGATGATCATTTTTGTAAATTTTAAAAAGTAGCAGTCTCAGGACACCACCCCATGAGATGTTTTCCCTTCAATTCTTCCAGTGACTGTGCCTGCCTTGAAATTCAACAAAGAATCTTCAGTTTTGAAATGGAATAGTCCATGATCTTTAGTAAGCAGGTAGAGCTTTCCAATCAGCAATTGATGGTGGACAGCGTCATAAGCTGCTATAAGGTTGACAAATGCTGCTTCAATTATTTTATGTATTTCAAAATTGTCTTCTATATGCTGGGTTAGATTTAAGATTTGAGTTGTACAGCTCTTGCCAGGTCTAGAGTTGCCTCTTCTGGAATTAGAACAGTTCAATTTTAGGGGCCAGATGATTTAATACCAATCATTCAAACACTGTGTAAAACTGACATGTTTATACATACAGTAATACTTTGGATAACGACTGCATCGGATAACGCTAAAATCGGATAACAGATAACGATCTGTTAGCGTTATCCGATGCAGTCGTTTCGTAGCAGCAGGGTGGCTGGAAAGCTGAACAGGGTTCTCTGTTCAGCTTCCCAGCCACCCTGCAGCTGTGGAGACATGGGTGGGGTGGCTGGAAAGCTGACGGGGGGCTCCCCCGTTGGCTTCCCCAGCCACACCACAGCTGCGGAGGCATGGGCGGGTGGCTAGGGAAGCCGACGGGGAGTTCCTGTCGGCTTCCCCAGCCACCCTGCAGCTGTAGATCAGGTCCCTATTCCCCTGGAGGCTGCAGCAAGCCAAAAAGTTGGGATTTGAATCCCGACATTTTGGCTTGCTGCAGCCTCCAAGGAGGTGGGGGAACTTTGGAAACAGCTTGGATTGGGTCCCCCGACCCCCCGGAGCCAGCAGTGGGGTCAGAGAGCCCAAAATGGGTGGGGAAAAGTCCATTTTTTTACCCATTTCGGGCTCTCTGACCCTCCTGCCTGCTCCAGGGAGATCCAAGGACCCGATCCAAGCTGCTTCCGAGCTTCCCCGACATCCCCGGCCAGTGCAACAAGCGAAAATGTCAGTGCAACAAGCCAAAATGTCAGAGCTGGCAGGAGGGTCAGAGAGCCCAAAATGGGTCAAAAAAACCACTTTTTTCACCCATTTCATGCTCTCTGACCCCCCTGCTGGCTCCGGGGGGTCGGGGGGGCGATCCAAGCTTTTTCCAAAGTTCCCCCACCTCCCTGGAGGCTGTAACAAGCCAAAACGTCAGGATTCAAATCCCGACATTTTGGCTTGCTGCAGCCTCCAGGGGGACAGGGCTTTTTTTTTAACGTTGAGCGATCAATGCATCACACAACGTTAAAAACCGGATAATGACGAGACTTGTGGAACCAAGTCTCATTGTTATCTGAGGTACTAGTGTACATACATAACCTGCCCTGCTGGTGCGTACACTACACAAACATATAAAAACTAATAACAGAGGAATTAACGATCTCCCTAACACATTCTGACAACCCATCATTGGCCACTTTTACAATCTAGGAAGGGCAAAGATTCAGACAAATAGTAGTGGCCTTATATCCAGTGAGTTCCCTGGAGGCCTCTTGAGATGTTACAGGCCAAAACTGATTCAACAGACATGGACCAAACAGTGCACTGGACATTTCCTTCCAATATATTGCACCCAATTTAGAGTCATGATCTTTACAGATGACATCCACCTTGGTCTTAAAATACAGTAAAACCTCATATAACGCTAAAACCTGGTTCCACAAGTCTTCGTGTTATATGATTTTTAGTGTTATCTGATCCTCTATGGGATCCATAGAGATACATTGTAACCACACAGGATTTTGCGGTTGTTATCTGAAGCATCCCATAGGATCTTAATGTTATCTGATGCAATTCTTCCCCCCAGATTCCTTGATGTTATGCGATTTTCGTGTTATTCGATACTAATGTTATATGAGGTATTACTGTACATTGCCAACCTATTACAATTGGCGACTGTGAGCTGTAGTCCCTCCATTTGCTTCCCACCAAGGAGCTCTGAGGTTATCTGAAACAGCTTTCTTTGTTGGTTGCCAGAACTCTAAATATGCTGGATATTATGGTTTTTCCTCACAAATTTTACAGTGCTGGTATACCTCCTGGAAATTCCTTAATAGCAGCGAGGCTGTCATCTGTGGGAACTTTGTGATCTGATTATTCTTTGCCTGGTTTCAGTATATCAATTAATTTCCTCTTCCACCATATTTTGGAATTTGTTTGCTCATCCTGCATTTATTAAAGAGTCAAAGGGGTCATTCCTTTCTGTTTTGCCCAAATTCATCCGATGTGGATATCACTGAGTCTTACTGCTTTGCTATTTCTATATCTTCTTACAGCTTCCTCTAATTCAGCCAACATGAAAAGGTAAAAAGTTCATCACTCTGAATATCCCTTTGATGTTTTATTTTTATTATGTGTTGGTTGATCTTTCCTACAGAAATAGCTGATGAGCTATTTGGTGAGGTGTTGTATTTGTACACAGTGTCCTTTTGTTTGAATTGTTGTTTTGTCTTTTCAATATTCTCAAAGCCTTTTGGCTGCTTCTTACCTTGTCAAGTTCTGTTACAGTGTCTATCCAGTGAGTTATTTTTACCTCAGCAAGAGTCAAGATCAAATTTCTCCAATTTTTTATCATATGTTCACTGAAAGGATTTTCTTCAAAGTGTGAAACATTTTCTGGTTAGAAAATTCTATAGCCATAGCAACATTTTATTTATTTATTTATTTAAATTTCTATACTGCCCTCCTCGCCGAAGGTGACCCAGGGCGGTTTAACACATCCTAAAACACATAAAAAGGCTAAAATTCTAAAAGTTCTCAAAAACCCACAGTTAAAACCAATTAAAACTACAACTAAAATGGTATATGATTTAAAACTTAAGAACTTAAGGGAGCAGGGGAGGAGGTCAAGCCAGCCAGCAGGGTGAGGTCGTTGTGCCTCCAGTACCCCAGACCTGCCCTGCCAGCCAGGTTTTTACACCCTTCCGGAAGGGCAGCAGCTCTACCTGGAGGCGAAGCTCAGTCGGCAGGAAGTTCCATAGGGCCGGGGGCAGACACAGAGAAGGCCCTCCTTCGAGTGCTAGAGAGATGTGCCTCTCTAGCTGATGGTACAACCAGAGAGCCTCTCCAGTCCCGCCCCTTTGTGGCAGTGAAGAGAATGATGAAAATGATAAGGCCATTATGAAATGAGCAGCCTCCCACTCTGTGCCTTATATATGACCCAACACAGTTCATTTAAGAGCAGCAGGTAGCAAAGAATCTACATTTTAGTTAGTGAGCCTAAGCTCAACAGTGTACTAAATGTGTAGGTAAGACAATCCCAAACATGCAACACTTGATCCACTCTATGCAACTTCAATCTGTACCATTCTGTAGGAGGTATAATTACAAAAAAGCCAACTGGAAAAAGCTTACAACAATGCTATAAGCAGCTGTGCTTTCGACTGCCCCTTGATGAGAGCTATAATGATTCCAAACTAGAATTAACAGACTGATAGTAATGTATGGGTGTGAGAGCTGGACCATAAGGAAAGCTGAGCACAGAAGAACAGACACCTTAGAACTGTGGTGCTGGAGGAGACTCTTGAGAGTCCCCTGAGCTACAAAGAGATCAAATCAGTCCTTCCTAAAGGAAATCAATCCAGACTGCTCCTTGGAAGGACAAATATTAAAGCTGAAGTACTTTGGCCACATTGACCATCTTGTACATTGACATCTTGGGAATCAGCGAGTTAAAATGGACAGGGATGGGCGAATTCAGCTCTGGAAACCATCATATCTACTACTGTGGACAAGAAAACCTCAGAAAAAACGGAGTAGCCATAATTGTCAATAAAAGGGTGAGAAAAGCAGTAATGGGATATAACCTCAAAAATGATAGAATGATGTCAGTCAGAATACAAGGAAAGCCATTCAATATCACTGTAATACAAGTATATGCACCAACCACTAGTGCAGATGAAGCCACAATTGACCAGTTCTATGAAGACTTAGAACACCTCATAGAACAGACACCAAGAAATGATGTACACATTATCATAGGAGATTGGAATGCCAAAGTAGGAAATCAAAAAGTAAATGGAATAACAGGCAAGTTTGGTCTTGGAACACAGAATGAAGCAGGTCAACTGATAGAGTTGTGCCAAGATAATGCACTGGTCATAGCAAACACTCTCTTCCAGGAACACAAGAGGAGACTTTACACATGGACATCACCAGATGGCCAACATCAAAACCAGATTGATTACATACTCTGCAGTCAAAGATGGAGAACTTCCATACAGTCAGCAAAAACAAGACCAGGAGCAGATTGTGGCTCAGATCACAACCTACTGATCGCAAAATTCAGGCTTAGACTAAAGAAAATAGGAAAAACAATTAGGCCAGAAAGATATGACCTAGAAAACATTCCTTGGGAATACACAGTGGAGGTGTGGAACAGATTTAATGGCTTGGACCAGATAGACAGAGTGCCAGAAGAATTATGGACAGAGATGCGGGACATCATGCAGGAGGCAGCAAGGAAAACCATACCAAAAGAAAAGAAGCATAAGAAAGCTAAGTGGTTGTCCGAGGAGGCTCTTAAAATAGCGGAGGACAGAAGGAATGCAAAATGCCAAGGAGAAAGGAAAAAATACAATCACTTGAATACAGAATTTCAAAGAAAAGCAAGGAGAGATAAAGAAACGTACCTGAACGAACAGTGCACAGAAACAGAGGAAAACAATATCAGGGGTAGGACTAGAGATCTTTTCAAAAAAATTGGGGAACTCAAGGGAACATTTAAAGCGAAAATGACCATGATAAAAGACAAAGATGGCAAGGAGTTAGCAGATGCAGAAGAGATTAAGAAAAGATGGAAAGAGTACACAGAGGAACTATACAAAAAGGACCTCAACACCCCTGATAATCACAATGATGAGAACATTGAACATGAGCCAGACATTCTAGAGAGTGAAGTCAGAAAGGCCCTAAAAAACACTGCAAACAACAAAGCCAGTGGAGTTGATGGTATCCAAGTTGAACTGTTCAAAGCCCTACAAGATGATGGAATCAAATTATTGCATTCTATGTGCCAGCAGATTTGGAAAACAAAACAATGGCCACAGGATTGGAAAAGATCTGTATACGTTCCACTCCCCAAAAAGGGTAATGCCAAAGAATGTTCAAATTATCGAACAATTGCGCTCATCCCTCATGCTAGCAAGGTGATGCTCAAGATAATACAGGATAGACTGCAACAGTATGTGGAGAGAGAATTACCAGAAGTGCAAGCGGGTTTCAGAAGAGGCAGGGGGACTAGAGATCACATCGCCAACATAAGATGGATCATGGAAAAAACAAAGGAATATCAGAAACAAGTCTACTTCTGTTTCATTGATTACACGAAGGCTTTTGATTGTGTCGACCACAACAAAATGTGGCAAATAATTAAGGAGATGGGAATACCAGAACACCTTATATGCCTCATGAGAAATCTGTACATGAATCAAGAAGCAACAGTTAGGACAGAAAATGGAATGACGGAGTGGTTTGGAATAGGAAAAGGAGTAAGACAAGGCTGCATTTTGTCACCATGCTTATTCAATTTATACACAGAGCACATAATGCGCAATGCAGGAATGGAGGAATCACAATTTGGGATCAAAATTGCTGGAAGAAACATCAACAATTTGAGATATGCAGATGATACCACCCTAATGGCAGAAAGTGAGGAGGACCTAAAGAAGCTCCTAATTAGGTTGAAAGAAGAAAGTGAAAAAGCTGGCTTGAGACTCAATATCAAGAAAACCAAGATAATGGCAACAGGCCCTATCAGTCCCTGGAAAATAGATGGGGAAGAAGTAGAAGCAGTGACAGATTTTACTTTCTTAGGATCTAAGCTCACTGTAGATGGTGATTGCAGCCATGAAATAAAAAGGCGACTGATTCTTGGGAGGCAAGCGATGAGAAAGCTGGGGAGCATAGTGAAAAGTAGAGACATCACATTGAAAACAAAAATTCGCATAGTCAAGGCAATGGTATTCCCTGTGGAAATGTATGGTTGTGAGAGTTGGACCATTAGGAAAGCTGAACGCAGAAGAATAGACGCCTTTGAGATGTGGTGTTGGAGGAGAGTTTTGAGAGTCCCATGGACAGCGAGGAGAACAAATAGGTCAATCTTAGAAGAAATCATCCCTGACTGCTCCTTAGAAGGTCAAATAATAAAGATGAGGCTAAAGTACTTTGGACATCAAATGAGAAGAGAGGATTCACTTGAGAAAGCTTTGATGCTTGGAAGGGTCGAGGGCAAAAGAAGAAGGGGACGGCCCAAGATGAGATGGCTAGATGGTATCGTGGAGACAATGGGCACAGAGCTGAGTGAATTGAGGGGGATGGTGGAGGACAGGAGTGCCTGGCGGACAGTGGTCCATGGGGTCGCAGAGGGTCGAAATCGACTGTGCGACTGAACAACAAAAAAAACTTTGGCCACCAAAGGAAAAGAGAGGACTCACTGGAGAAGGTCCTGATGCTAGGAAAGATCAAAGGCAAAAGGAGAAGGGGACAACAGAGGATGAGATGGCTAGATGACATCATTGACACAGTGGTCATAGATCTGGGTACACTACGGAGGATGGCAGAGGAACCTGGTGTGTGGCAGTCCATGGGGTTGCAAAGGGTCGAACTTGACTGTGCAACTGAACAACAATTCCAAGAGGGTGCCTGACTAACTATATCCCAGATCTCACTTCAGAAACATATGCCCAAGATCTAAACTGTTCAGTTCAATATCAAAATGAGATCAAGACAACTCAGGACCAAAAGTCCTGAATTATTCTCACTTCCATGACTCTAAACCTAGAAAATGGGACTAAGAAAACATTACCACTTTAGTAAGAGAAGTTTATTATAAATGTGCTCAATCCACAAATGATCTATTGATAAGAAATAGATGGAATCACATACAATTCAAAGACCCACACATTTTCCCCACAGGAATAATTCTACAGTTCCTTTTTTATATATGCATATAGATTTTAATATGCTGTTCTCAGCTCGTATTAAAGAACTACATAGCATCTGTTCAGAATACAGAATACAGAATATAAATTCCTGTCCTGTATTACAGTGACCATCTCCATGCATTGATAATCTGAGCTTGCAGTCAAATTGAACACATACTGTACTAACATTTTTTTGTACTCCTTATAATGGTTTTGGGAGTTTGTCCATGTATGAAAGAGACCATTAATTCCTTTTATTTCCAATTTGTCGAGACATCTGTTTTGTAGGGTACAACATTTTGAATGTTTTCTATTTTGTATGACTTTAAGTACGGTAATTGTACAAACCTATACTTGCTATTGAATATATAAAAACAGCAGAAGAATTGCTTAACATATTAGCAAACAATGTTTTCATAGTTAATATATCACTGTGCATTTGACAGGACTAAGTAAATAATTTGCAATTTATTCATTTCTACAATTTTTACCACTAAACTAATTTGCCAATGTTCACACAAGGTGAATCTGCAGAAGCACAAAAAGTGTGTCTGACAATTTAAACGTTAAAAAGTACATACCTAAATATAGTCTGACTGCCATTTAACATATTTAAACAGTATTAAATTCAAAATAATTATTGATAACACAACTCAGCTTGTAGGAGTTTTTCTTCATATATCCTGGACATGCTCAACAGCATTGGAATATCATGAGCAGAGCAGGGGAATAGTGGCACAAATTTTGGGAAGATATACAAGCTCATCTTACTCAACACATAATTTCTTTTGAAAATCTACTAGCTTTTATTAATGAACTGACAAGCTATTTTGTACCACATTACTCAAATGCAAAATTGCTATATTATCTTAAATAGATTATTTGGGTATATAACACAACAAAATGTCACAAGCAAGAGAGGAAAACTCAGTCTTGAGCACAGACTTTGCCTCAAAGATGATGGCAGTGCTAGAAAATAGATCACAAAGGTCTGGCAGTGTGCCACACCAAATGCATGCAGACTTGTTAAGTTGACAAAGTACAGCAACTCTAAGCAGCACTGGAACCACTGAAGAACACAAAAAATGGTACCAGGCTCAGGAAAAACTATACAGTGCAATCAAGGATACAAGTAGGCAACAAATATGTCTGAAAAAGTGTCAAACAAAGGAAACAGTAGTTAGGCTCCTGGAGTGAATATACTTTTTCTAAGAACCCTGTGTAAATAAGTTAATTGAATCTGCTTGGCCAGGCATCAGACAACCCTTGCTTCTAAGCGACAATTACAGTAATACCTCAGATAATATTTGCACCAGATAACGCTAAAACCGCATAACATTAAGCAATCGGGGGTGGGGTTGCATCACATAATGCTGAAATCCTATGAGATGTATCGCATAATGTTTGCTGAAGCCTGTGCTGGTTACAATGTATCTCTATGGAGTTTTAACGTTATGCGATTCATCCCACAGGATTTTAACATTATGTGATGCATATATTGCATAACGTTAAAAATCAGATAACGCTAAGACTCATGGAACCAGGTTTTAGCATTATCCGGGGTTCTACTGTATAGAGCAGTGGTGGCGAACCTATGGCACACGTGCTGGAGGTGGCACTCAAAGCCCTTTCTGTGGGCACCGTGCGGTCACCCCAGCACAAAGTTCGCTCTGCCCAGCAGCCCAATGGGAGTGCTTCCTCCCTCCCCCCAGCACAGATTTCATCACACCCCTTTGTGCAGTAGCCCAATGGGAGTGCTTCCTCCCTCTCCTGTTGCCATGTTAGCACTTTGAAGTAAATAAGTGGGGTTTGGGTTGCAGTTTGGGCACTCATTCTCTAAAAGGTTTGCCATCACTGGCATATAGGTTTCTAAAACAAACATGTAAGTATAGTATGAGCCGATCTGTCCTGAGATGTCCATAATTCAGGACTGAAGCACAAACCCCACCATGGTTTTTGATTGATCAGTTTAAGTTATCTCTTTTAATTAATTTATTTGATTTAGGTCCTGCCTTTCTCCTGTGAATGGGACTCAAGGCAGCTTCAAGGGCTACTTGTCCAAAGGGTTTAGATTTATTCAAAGTTCCTACTATTTCCTTCCTTACTCACAATCAGTTTCTCACAATTTTATTTTGGTAAAGGACACACAAATCATAAACTGTGGATACTACCATCAGGATCTTCTTGCTCTTAATTACCCTGTGGAGGTTTCCAAAATAATAAAACAATACTTAATAAAGTGCTAGGGTTACACTCACAGATGCCAAACACAAATATCTGTGTATAAGCCACCAAATATTTAAGTAATAGTATGTTTTATTTATTTATAAATCCTCTGTCCCAACCTTTGTATAGAAGTCAAACCATAACTATATGATTTTGGTGTGTTGTATATTGTGTAGTAGGTGTAGTTGTCCAGGATTTGTGCATGTTCACTATTTCAAAATGGATATCCTCAAATTAACCAGGACATCAGCCATCCTCAGAGAGAGTATGTGGAATACTTTAGCTACCGAACGACAAAGCCAAGAAAGTGGCTTCATTTTGGCAGTCCAAGGTTTGAATGGGACATGAAAGAAAGAAAAAACTTTAGCCATGCATTTGCTTTCCAAGTGGACAATATGAATAATTTGAAGGAAAAATCACAACATTAAGATTTCTGTGTATTTTTTTAGGCTTCTTAATTCAGGTAGGGATCCTCCTTGCTGGTGACAGAGAAGAAATAATGTTTTATGTTAAGGTCATTAACAGCTTTACAAGAGGAATTTAAAAAATCAAAATATATGGCCATGTTCCATTCGAAAATGTATTTATGATTTTAGAAGCAGAAAAACAAAGCAGTTAACAGATTTGACATTCTCTTTTTTTACTGCATTCTATTTATTCCAAACACAGAAATAAATTGAGGGACCGACTTACCCCAGCCAATGCAAAGGTAAAGACGAAAGATTCTCTTTTCAGAAAACACTGATAATGCAAGCAATGTATACAGGTACATTCCTTCTACCAACAGCCAATAGTAGTTTGCAGTCACACAATACTGCATTATCACAAAGATCAAACGGCAGCTAAGTGATTCCTGAAAGTATGGAACAGAGGGTTTAGCAAATGTGGTGAAAGATAAGTGGGAAAGAAAAGCAATGTTACATGAAAGATACCATCATCCTACAGCAAATTCTTAGTCTGACTCTAAAAGGATATTTTCTGACCGTATTTGAACAATTGGTACAAAACAAATGCAGACTCAAAAACAGATTGCTTCTCTTCTCCTTATGTTCTTAGCTGCCTTTCAAGGCCACTGTCCTACCACTATTATATGTGGGATGTAGATTGTGCTACTGAACAACAAAACATAATCTTGGCTTGGATCATAACAACAATAAATAGAAGAAAGCAGTCCTCCCTAGAAAGACACAACTGAACCTCTTGAACAGCCTGTAATGGGGCATGTAATGCCTGCTGGAGGAGGTGTCAAAACTTAAGTGGGAGCTTCTGAAGGAAGCAGAGAGTTGTTTGCAAAAAGTGTCTTTAATCAATTTTCAAATTGCCCTCATCTACAACTCCCATGATACATCTCATCTCACAGACTCTGTGAGGCTGAAGGGGACCCAACAAAACCATGCCTTCTGAAATAAAAAAAATGAACAGAGGTGACTGGATTCCCAAAATTCTTTAAAGTATGAGAGTTGTCATAATTTGAAAATTACTGGATGGCACATAATTATTATTATTACCTAAGGCATATTCATTTACCAGGCATTACAATTTATCAAGGCATTACTGCTTTGGCATTCCAGGCCTTGGGAAAATTATAGTAACAGCATCACTGGCTACTTAAGGGAATTTTTATTTTAATTTTATTTTAATATTGGAATGGTACATGAAAGGCCATCTTTCTATATAAACATTAGAAGACCCTGGAGTCATTTTAAACAGATCTGCTTTCAAAGTTGCTTAAAATTTTCATTTTCGGTATGAAAATATATTGCTTGCTGCCTTTTGGGGATTTTTTTGTGTGCAGAGAAAACATTACTAGAAAATAAAAAGAAATCAAGAGTGAAGAAGAAAACTTTCTGCCATCAAAGGCAGAGCTTCCCAACCTTTTCCTGCCAGGGGCCTGACCACACCCTCTCAGTCAGCTGAGGGGTTGGTCACAAGGTTCTTTCTGCTGCCGGTGACAGCGTATGCATTTGTGCCATGTTTCTCAGCATTTTCCCCACCTCCACCGCTTCCCTTGGAGGAGGGAGCAAGGGAGGAACATTCCCAAGACATTTTTGATTTTTTTGCCGCATTTTTGCAGCATTTCGGTGTGAAAATGTGGCGATTTCAGCACTTCCAGTGACATTGGGACACCTCTGGTGCTGACAGCAATTCGGGGCCGGATCCAGCAGGTGGACCATAGGTTGGGAACCCATGATCCAAGAAACTGAGAGTTACTTTTACTTCATCATAGAAATAATTCACTACAAGCCTAACAGCTGTATCACCAACATTGGGAGACTTAACAGCTCTATGGGGGTTTTCAAATCTAATACGATTCAAGAATACTTTCTCTTCAAATGAACATGGAAGATTTTATACATGTACAGTAATACCTCGGATAACCTTTACCTTCGATAATGCTAAAATCGCATAACATTAAGTAATCCGGGGAGGAGAGTTGGATCGAATAACGTTAAGGTCCTATGGGATGGATCGGAAAACAACAGCTAAAACCTGTGCGGCTACAATGTATCTCTATGGAGCTTTAATGTTATCCGATCCATCTCATAGGATTTTAACATGCATCGGATGACACTAAAAATCGGATAACACCAAGACTTGTGGAACCAAGTCTTAGCGTTATCCGAGGTATTACTGTATATAGTAAAAGTCAGTACAGTGGTACCTCGAGTTACAAATTTAATGCGTTCCAAGGCATTTTCATGTTATGAAAAATTTGTAACTTGAATTTCCCATAGGAATGCATTGAAAACCAATTTATCTGTTCTGGAAAAATTTGTAACTCAGGCCATTATTTTCCACTGATTGTCATCGAAAATCAAACCATTTGTAACTCGAGATACCGATGCACTATGAAAGACATTCAAACCTCATTAACCTACCTGGTATGAAATTAAACTCTCCCACTGTTGTTCACGAGGGGCTGTTTTGTACATCCATGTTAGTATGGAGTCCTTTATAAAGATGGATGCAGCCCGTAGAATAAAGGAGGTGAAAAGGTTCAAGTGAATGTAGTTTCTGGTGCAATGCAGATGCCTGTAAATAAAATCGTGATGCCTGAGTCACCTAACTTGAGTATGATATAATGAGTATCACAAGAACAAGGAGGCTCTGTACAAAACTGAAATGTGTAAATCAACCATTTAGGGCTACAATTCACTACTGATGCAAGAATGTTGTTTTATTTTGAATAGGAATAAAAAAATCATGATGCCTTCATGCCGAGAAATGTTAAATGAAAAATGGATAGAAGTGGGAATATTTTAAATCACTTTTATATTTTTGAAAAAGGTGAAACAGTAGCAAAGTGAATAAAACTGGGGTACAATTTTTACTAAGGTCACAGCAAAGGGTTTTATAGAACAGACCATTGTAAATTGAACTCTTGGTCTCTTAGAATAAATAATTTAAAATATGCTAGATAAATCATGCTGCAGTTTATTGAGCATTAAGAAGCTGCAGCAGAAACATTCATTACCATCAAGAGATATCATAACTACTGTTGAAGAATGAGTGGGGAGTATATAATGATGTGACACAAGTGGAGCCTGATTTCATCTCTGGGTTCAGAGAGTTGGAAATTAAGGTATAATGACCCCAGCACATTGGATGATCTGAGCCCCTCTCTTTCTCTACTTTTAAATTAGTAGTTGTAGCATCTGGTGTGTTTTTAATCTGTTTTTAATCTTTTTCAGATTTTAATTTTAAAAGTTTTAAGCTTTTAAAATGGAAGCTCCCACTTCCTAATCCTGGGCCCTATCTGCCCAGGGAAGGAAAAGACTAACGTCCTGGCCAGAAGGAGGAATGGATTTTAGCTGTGTGTGTTGTGTGTGTGTTGTTGTTTTTTTTTTCCTGATTGTAAACTGCCATGAGAAATCTGTAAATGAATCAAGAAGCAACAGTTAGGACAGAAAATGGAATGACGGAGTGGTTTGGAATAGGAAAAGGAGTAAGACAAGGCTGCATTTTGTCACCATGCTTATTCAATTTATACACAGAGCACATAATGCGCAATGTAGGAATGGAGGAATCACAATTTGGGATCAAAATTGCTGGGAGAAACATCAACAATTTGAGATATGCAGATGATACCACCCTAATGGCAGAAAGTGAGGAGGACCTAAAGAAGCTCCTAATTAGGTTGAAAGAAGAAAGTGAAAAAGCTGGCTTGAGACTCAATATCAAGAAAACCAAGATAATGGCAACAGGCCCTATCAGTCCATGGAAAATAGATGGGGAAGAAGTAGAAGCAGTGACAGATTTTACTGTCTTAGGATCTAAGCTCACTGCAGATGGTGATTGCAGCCATGAAATAAAAAGGTGACTGATGCTTGAGAGACAAGTCATAACGTGAAGAACAGATGTCACCAGGTTAAAAAATTACAAAGAAAAGCTGAGTGGTTGAAACTTGTAATGGCAACACCTTATGCAGTGCCCAAAGAGTCAGTTGTGTTAGTCTGTCTCAGCTTGTTGACAAAATTAAATGGAAAAACAAAACAAAAAGAAGAAGAAAAAGGAAGGAACAAAATGTTGCAGCACCTTGAAGACTAACAGGTATTTTTCAATGCGAGCTTTCACATAATAAAATCCACTTCCGTAGGCATATGGCATGATCATATTATGTTGTTTGTATTTATAAATCTCTCACAGTCATGTAAGTCATGACCAAGTAAGGATACAAACAATATGTAAAGTAACAAAGAAATGGGAGTATCAAGATGTTGTTTAAAATTCCAAGCAATAGCCAATTAATTTGCTATCTACTACTTTATGTTGTTCTTCATTTTACCTCACTCTTACTTATACACCCTTTTGCTTTGCCAACATTCCTTGTCGAGAAACCCAATTTTTTAAGTCATCTTTTTATCTTTTTATAACAGATCCCACAGGAAGACAAGTACAGTAATACCTTGCTGAACAAGCAAAATGCATGCCACGTGTTTGCTCGTTCAGTGAGTTGCTCGTTCAGCGAAACACATTTCACCATAGGAATGCATTGAAGGTGCATATTTCCTATGGGGAAATGTATCTCGTCAGTTCAACCCCCAAACCAAGCCCCAATCGCACACTGTGGTCAGGGCTTGGGTCGCAGCTTTGAATGGGTGTCCCCCATTCTTACCCATGACCGAAGTGCCAATCGCAGAGTGTGATCAGGGCTTGGGTCACAGGTTAAACAGGCGCACACCCATTCAACCCGTGACCCAAGCGTCGATCACACACTGAGGTTGGGGCTTGGGTCAGGGCTTGATCAGGTGCCCCCATTCTTACCTGCAACCCAAGTGCTGACCGCAGAGTGCGATCAGGGCTTGGGTCACGGGTTAAACAGACGCACGCCTGTTCAACCCGCAACCCAAGCACTGATTGCACACTGCAGTCAGCGCTTAGGTCGCAGCTTGAATGGATGCCCACCCATTCTTACCCACAACCCAAGTGCCGATCACAGAGTGTGATCAGGGCCTGGGTCGCAGGTTAAAGAGTCCGCAACCCAAACCACACCAGTGCACTCCTGTCGGTGGGGCATTTTGGAATGCGGATGGGGGACTCTCCCGCCGTGTTCCAAAACACTCCGCCACTTCGCCCGCGCGTTGGCGGGGCATTTGGGAATGAGGATGGGGAGACCCCAGCCTCATTGCCAAATGCCCCACTGATGCGAAGCTTCTTGTTAAGCAAATTTTGCTCGTTCAACGAAACAGAACTTTTGAAGAAAGGTCTGCTCATTAAGGGAGTTACTCGCTAAGTGTGATGCTTGCTATGCAAGGTATTACTGTACTGTATATGGTTTAGCAAGGCCCTAACATAAAAGGGGAAGCTGTTCTTTCGGTTTTCCATTTAATTAAAACCAATTGGTCAAAGTTACAAGACTTAACATTCTTGCAAAGACTTTCAACCATATCCAGGTTAAGAGTCTTTCCAAAGTTTACTCAATCAATGTCATCTAACTGAAGCAGAATGGTAGTATCACTTCAAACTAAGTGATTGCCTTTATTTTTCGTTATGATAGGGAAAAAAATCTGTTAAGCACCAATAGCATCTTCTTGAAATGTCAAGCATATCAGCCACACTGTGAGCCCAGTATGGCTCCAAACTGATAAAGGCCGGAGGTTATTGCTATTTGCTACACTGCAGTGAGGAAAAATACAATAATCCTGCATTCCACCTTGCTCACTGCCGAAGATATACAGCATTTGTCCAGGGCTGTAGCCAGAGGCGGCCCAGAGTGGGCTTGGCTCACCCTGCGTTAGCAATTTGCCCACCTTGGCAAAGTGTGGTTTCCCATAGGAATGCATTGAAAACAGGCTTTATTGCCCACCCTGAAAAAATATTCACCCAGCCACATCTAGAACCCTGGCTACGGCCCTGCATTTGTCACAATTCTGTCTTAGACCTTGAAACTATCTTCACATTTACACGAAGCATAATTTTAATGTGTTTTTCCTATTTTCTTTTCTTTTGCTGAAGAATGTGTGCTTTTGATACTGTGTAGTGGCTTAGTGGTTAAGATCCTGAGCTTGACAACCAGAAGGTTGGCAGGTCAGCAGTTCAATATCCGAGCGCTGCATGACAGGGTGAGCACCCATCATCTGTCCCAGCTCCTGCTAACCTAGCAGTTCGAAAGCAAGAAATTGCAAGTAGATAAATAAGGTACAGCTTCAACAGAAAAGGTAACAGTATTCCATGTGCTCTGGTGTCTAGTCATGCCTGCCAGATGACCATGGAAATGTCTGCAGACGCAGACAGCCCTGGCTCTTTGGCTGTAAATGGAGATGAGCACCACTCCCGAGAGTAGGACACAAGTGGCTTTTGAGCAAGAGAACAAAAAGCAAGGAACAAAATTTTGCAGCACCTTGAAGACTACCTTTAATAGGCAATATTATGATAAACAGGTACTAATCAAATCTTAGGGATTTTTGTTAGGCATCCACAACTTATTTCAGAATATCATGGCTACCTGAATCCAAGGAGGATGCCAGTGGCTATGACAAGGGCACAGAATGATACAGCATATCCAGTGGTGTAGATAACGGAAAGGAATAACATTTGTCCTCCTGGTGAATCCTGAAAGAGATAATAACAGCAACATTTAAAAAGAGTTTAAGTGCCAGAGATCATTATTCCACTGATTCAAGAAGTCATAATTTGGTGGAGGAAGCAGAGTGGCCGAGTGAACAATATCTTATGAAAGCATGGTGGAGGGAGGGAGGGAGAGAACAGCCAGCCATAGCTATGCTTTTTTGATTGCTCAAACTGGTTTCATATTGAATTTAGTTCTTACATTTGGTTTTATAGTACTGAAACAGACTGCATGAAGAGGCTGCAGTCCAGTAACGTCGCATGGATTTCAGCCGCCCGGGACTTAGACCAAATTTGCCGCCCCCTGGTGGATGCTGGCGCATGCTAGGGCTTCTGGGAATTGTAATCCAAGAACACCCATAGCCCAAAATGTGCCCCCTGGGGCTGGCCGGCCACTGCTGTAGTCTCCCCTTTACTCAGAAATGAAAGGCAGGGATTCTTCAGAAGCACCTATACAGATAATGTTTTATCTGATGTTTTATCTGTTATGTGTTGTCAAGACACATCCAAGCTATAGCAATCCAAACAGGGTTTTCAAGGTACAGTATCTGAGATGTTTAGGATATTTTAGCTGTCCTCCCTCTTTTGGTTATTTTCTGTGGCCAGGCAGGGATTAGAACCAATATCTCTTCAATCCCTCTCTGTCACTCTATCCACTGAGCCACCTTGCTTTCAAACAACCAGGTATTATAGATGATTTCAAAAGTTTTATTGTTTCTAGTTTTTAAAGGAAATATTAATCTGGAAAATGTGACAAATACTTAGAGCAAGTATGAGAAAGATATGCAGAGCACAAAGGAGAAAAATAACATTTACCAGCCAAAACTGAATTAACACCAAACACTTAAGAGTTATAATCATCAGGAATTTCTCATCACTGTTGAAAAGGTCCACTTAAGAAAAGAAGTGATATTCAAGAGATAGGTTGGAATTCCCATTCACCATACCAACTGTGACATCTGTGGCCACTCCTTGAGAACTGCTGAAAGGTACATGGTGATCTTTATGCAATCAAAACTTATAGGCTTCTTTTCTTTCACTCGCATTTGTACATATAACTCTAAATACTGTGAAGATAAAGTGACGGGATTGGCTGGAAGGAAAAATAAAAGTAAACATTTGAAGCACATTGTTCTGGGTTTATAAATCATACTCCTAAAGCACTCTGCTTTATGGAAATGAGACAGGTGCCAAACAGCCAAGCATATTATTAAACATCTGTGCTCTTGGCAGCTTTCTATACAACTGTGAAACAAGCCTTTAAATAGAGAATGTAGGCAACAATGCCCCTCATGTAGATGGCATTACAGAAGATGAGCTGCACTTAACAGTCTTCTGCAATGTTACTGACATTCAAAAGAATTGGAGAGGGGGGATGGAGAAGCTAGTGTTGGGATTTCCTGCATTTCAAGTAATCTCATTTGCAGCATGCAGAATGTATTCTCTGCTCCATCCATATTCTTCTCATTTCCACTGAACAGTCTTGCTATAGAAATGCAGAAAACTGTAGTGCAAAGTTAGCAGCATTATTCACCTGGACATGCTAGCTGCTAGGAAAAACAAGCAAGAGGATGATAACTGCCCTTCCCCGTGCCCTCTTCTTCCATTTTGACTACAGAGGGACTTGGCTTCATCCAGCACAACTCATGATCTTCCAGAATCTAAAATTTGCTAAGAGGTCTCCACTTTCAGTAGGTCTTCTAAACAAAGCACTGTCTCTTCACCTCAGTTTCCACTTAAAATAAGCTTAAAAGACAATACAATCTTTCAGAATTGTTGTAAACATTACTAAGATTGCCTGTGACCCACTGCAAACAATGAAGCACTGTACAGTAAAATCCTGTATAATGATTTTAATTGGTTCCAATGGGTCCATCGTTGTATGAAAAAAATCACTGTATGATACATATACTGTATCGTACAGTGATTTTCCCTATGGGATGATTCGTACAACGATTTTTGCCATGGAAATGCTAATAGCGCAGGGTTGCTTTTGCCCTGAGAAGCGCTTTCCCAGGGGTAAAGTGCTTCCCAGGGCAATAGCAACCCTGCGCTATTAGTGAAAGGGATTCCCGTTGATCCGCTTGCGCATACAACAGGGGGACCAGCGAGAATCCCTTTCGCTAACAGCGCAGGAGTGCCTTTGGCCAGAGAAGTGCTTTACCCCTGGTATCAACTTTTCAGTTCCTTTTGTTTAGATAGCTGCTTCTCAACAAAGTTCCCTTCAAAGGACAGTATGTGATCATGTATGGGCACACCATGAGAGCCAAGTGCACATTTTTATAGCACGGGATATTAATAGCAAATATCTGTTAAAAGACCAAGCTTTTCCACCCACATGATTCAAAAGACGGTATCTTCCAGAGGTTGAGTGTATATTTTTATCCCAAGAAACTACTTTGTACTGCACCACTAAAATTAGACAGTGGTGCCTTCATTTTGACAATTTCATGTCTGGCCTAGACATGGAAGCAGCAGCAGCAGAAAAAAAAAATAGTCTCTTCCATTTTAAAACAAGATAAAGGAGTGTGTTCATTGTTTCAAAACAAAAGTGCAAGTTGAAAGAGTCTTATAATACCTTGACATAAGCACAGCAGTAAACTAAAAGGAAAAGATGTGGGGCTTCTTTGTTTGTTTTTGTCACCATTGCTGCCTGAATGACTTCCACTGAGAATTTTTAAAAAAAAAAACACTAGAGGGGAAAGCATAGCTAGCAGGAGGCATGCCACCCACCTGCCAAAGTATATTACTTTCTCAGTGAGTACAATGAATACTCTTGCTCTGTCTGGTGTCATAAATTAAGATATATTGACAACTTCTGTGCTCAGTTCATTTTGAAATACTGTAAAGGGAAAGATATCATCCCCAAAGCACTTGGTTTTAACACTTCTGGAATTTATTTATTTATTAGTTCAAATTTATATTGCCGGCCACTCGCTGTAGCTACTCAGGGCGGCTTACAAACAATACATTACATTACAATACAATATGTTGATGGGGGCTCAGGGGGAGGGGTGGTGAAGTCCTCAACCTGTCCTGGCTTCTTCTTCCCCTGGCAGTAGGTGTGGGACCAGGATGGCATGCTCTTGTTTACCTTAAACAACATTCCTTGGAACAAAGGATATGGTACATGCATTGGTAATCTCAAAAACTGATTACTGTAATGCTCTCTATGTGGGGCTGCCCTTGATGTTGGTATAGAAGCTGCAACAGGTACAAAATGCAGTTTATAGGCTTATAATTATAAGGGCTAATAAATTTGAGCACATTTTCCCCAGTTCTGGCAGGGCTGCACTGCACAGGGTTGCCTATTGCTTACCATGCTAAATTTCAAGTTCTGACATTAACATTCAAAGCCATGAACTACACTTTGGAATGCCTCTCCCAGGGAACATCTACCTGTCTTTCCTGGTCTTCTCAGGCCTTGACACAGTAGACTGCCACCCTGAGAAAGGTGAGGAAAACTAGGACAAATAAAGATGCTTTCTCAGTGTTGAAATGATTTAGATCTCAAAAATTGTCAGGTATTTAAGGAGGCATGAAAAAGTCACTTTTCAAAGAAACATTTAGGAACATTCTTCCCAAGGAGAGGGCAGTTTAGTTCAACATAACTCAGTCAAATTCAAGTGTCTCTGTATATTGTCATCCATTTATTTATTTTTACTGTTATTCTGTCTGATTTAATGTTATGATGTGGTGGTGTGTTTATTTACTTGGGTTGAGGTTTGTTTTGATTATTATTGTATTCTACTGCCCAGAGTATAGTGACTACTTACTTATTCTAAAAGAAAAATCCTCAAAACCTACCTCATCAGGAACCATACATGAAGAAATGTTCCTCCAGGGAATGGAAGAATTCTCCTCCAGCAACCATGTTCCCTCGAGTGTACAGAAGCGGTACACCTGCCCTGTTCAGAATCAGAAAGCACATAATGAAGGAATAGGTGTTTGACAAAGTAGCAAAAGCAAAGTTTAACCAACTTGGTATTTCTATTAATTCTCTCCCAAAAATACTCTCCAAAAATATTGATTATAAAAGCATATCAACCTGTTTCTTATAGTACTTGTGGTGTCAGGATTCAAACAAACTAGGACCTAAAATTGAGCATGAAGAAGAAAGCTGTATTAGATCTTAGTTTCGGATACTGATTTATCTCAAATTGAGTAACTACGTTTTATTGACGCATTTAAAATAGAACAAAATCTGAACCCAAGCCTTCTACAGTTGAAGCAAATAAACCACAATCTGAACTCATGGTCTAAAGCTGTTTTGCAAACTATAGTCTGTGCTATGTTTTGCTCTTTCACTGAACTGGTAGATCACTGCCAAACTATAGTTAGGTTTATTATTCTACCTCAAAAGCCTGCTGCAATATAAAGATGGCGATGTGTTGATGGAGCTGACTATATGAGAAACAAAGGCACTGTCAATCTGCTATTTTATTTATTTAAAATATTTTGTATAGCCTTTCTCCAGGAAAAAAGACCCAAGGCAGCTTACATCATTAAAACAGACTCTACTGAGAGCTAAAAACAATGTTATTCAAATATATTAAAAACACTAGATAAAAGCATTACTAGCAGATTTAAAAAACTAACTGTTAAGACAGTCACTGATGAAATGTCTGCCTGAAGAAGGATAGTAAATGTGGAACCAGGACTGGATTCCTAAAGGAAGGAGTGCCAAAGCCTGGGAGTAGCAATTGACAAGGCTCTCTCTTAGGTCCCCACCTGACCAATCAAGTGAGACCTAGAGAAAAAACACTCCTAATAATCTTAACATCCAGACAGACTCATAAAGGAAAATGCAGTCTTTGAGATAGCTTAGGTTTAAGCCGTTTTTGTTGTTGTTCAGTCACACAGTCTATTCCAACCCTTTGCAACCCTATGGACCATTGCCCTCCAAGCAGCTCTGTCCTCCACCATCTTCCTCAGCCCACCCAGCTCTGTGCCCACTGCATCTACAATAATATCTAGCCATCTCATTTTGGGCCGCCCCCTTCTTCTTTTGCCCTCCACCTTTCCCAGCATCAAGGCTTTCTCAAGTGAATCCTCTCTTCTCATTTGATGTCCAAATTACTTTAGCTTCATCCTTACTATTTGACCTTCCAAGGAGCAGTCAGGGTTGATTTCTTCTAAGATTGAACTATTTGATCTCCTTGCTGACCAGGGGTCTCTCAAAACTCTCCTCCAACATCACATTTCAAAGGCATCTATTCTTCTGCACTCAGTTTTCCTAATGGTCCAGCTCTCACAACCATACATTGCCACGGTGAATACCATTGCTTTGACTATGCGAATTTTTGTTTGCAAGGGGATGTCTTTACTTTTAACTATGTTCCCCAGGTTTCTCATAACTTGTCTCTCAAGCATCAGTCACCTTTTTATTTCATGGCTGCAATCTCCATCTGCAGTGATCTTGGGTCCTAAGAAAGTAAACTCTGTCACTGCTTCTACTTCTTCCCCATCTATTTTCCAAAGACTGATAGGGCCTGTTGCCATTATCTTGGTTTTCTTGATGTTGAGTCTCAAGCCAGCTTTTGCACAGTAAAAGGCCTTGGTGTAGTCAATGAAACAGAAGTAGACTTGTTTCTGATATTCCTTTGTTTTCTCCATAGGACTTGATATATTAAAACCACCACTAGGTATCATTAATCTAGAAGTTCAATATATATGTGGTCTACATTGTATTTGAGTGGTTAATAATGTCCTTTGCTATGAAGAAATGTTTTAAGGCAAAACCCACCAATAATATTGTGGTTTAAAACACTGTAATTGTATCTATGTATTCATATGTTTCATACAATATTTTGCAAGGACAGGACATCCAGAAAGGTGGATTACAAATCTTAAAATGAAATATTTTAAATAAATAATAAATACTATAACAGAGGAATCAAGCTACACAGATAGAGGCAAGTAACCAAAAATGTGCAGCAAATTGAGTTATTTGGAAATGTCTGAATTCTAAGCCAGTGAATTGTACTAGTTCACAAAACAATGAAACATATCTTTAAAAAAGTTAACTCACATGTCAGTTTGTCATTTGTAGCCATATTCCACAGTTCTTTAAAAAAATTATAAAGGTGTTACAAAGAAAAATTAATTTATGGAAATTTCGGAGGAATTTATTAAATATGTGTTTGATAAACCCAAAGGAGTCAAGCTGGATCAACAATACTATATATGAAATTTTGGAAATAGGGTATAAGATATGTATAAGTGAATAATTGGTTTTGCTAAATAAATATAGATAACAGGCAAAGTCCTCAAGGTGATGGGTCTACACTGTATAAGTATTGTACAGTAAAACCCCATATAACGATTGCATTGCACAGCGATGAAATCGTACAACAATTGCCTTTTTTGAAGAAAAAAATTATCGTACGATACAAAAAATTTTTTAAGGCAAAAGCCTTTCCCCTGCTCCCCAAAGTCCCTTTGTGAACTAGCAGCGCTGGGATCCATGGACCACTTGCCATTTCAAAATGGCAAGGGGACCACCAGGAATCCCTTTCACTAAGAGGGCTGGGCTTTCCCCCTGGGAATGTGTTTTCCCAGGACAATAGCAGCCTAGCACTCGTAGAAAAAGGGATTCCCGGGAGTCCCTTTGCCATTTCAAAATGCCAAGGAGTTCGTGGATCCCCTTTTGCTAAGAGCGCTAGGCTGCTATTGTCCTGGGAAAGTGTGTTCCCAGGGCAAAAGCAGCCCAGTCCACTTAGCAAAAGGGATTCTTGGTGGTCCCCTTGCCATTTTGAAATCGCAAGGGGTCCATGGATCCCTTTTGCTAAGAGGTCTGAGCTGCTTTTGCCCTGGGAACGCACTTTCCCAGGACAATAGCAGCCCAGCACTCTTAGCAAAAGGGATTCCTGGGGTCTCTTTGTCATTTACAAATGGCACCTGACTACCCCAAAAGCCCTGTTCAGATCCTGCAATCACCCAGTGCCTTTGTGGGGGAGGGAGGTGAAGGAACCAGCTCCCTCCTCCCAAAGGCACCAGGCAATTGGAGGATCTGAACGAGGCTTACGGGGCTGTCAGGCATAGCCTTCACCTGACTGCCCCGAAAGCCCATGTTCAGATCCTGCAATCGCCCAGTGCCTTTGGGGGGAGGGAAGTGAAGGAACCAGGTCCCTTCTCCCAAAGAGACCAGGCAATTGGAGGATCCAAAAGGGGCTTTGTGGGCTGTCAGGTGAAGGCTGTGCCTGACTGCCCCGGAAGCCCATGTTCAGATCCTGCAATCACCAAGTGCCTTTGGGGGGAAGGAGGTGAAGTAACCAGCTATTGGTGATACCCCGTATAATGAAAAAAAATTTTTTTTGTTATTCAGGGTATCGCCAATAGCTCAAAAATGCTTCGTTATACAATTTTTCATTATATGAAACATTCATTATATGGGGTTCCACTTTAGTATTAATACAGCCAGATTGCTTGGATTTCCTGTCAATTACATCTTATTACCCTTAAATGTTTAAAGACATGGATTGCTGCCTAGAATTCAAGCAGTCCCCGAATAATGATAAAGGACTGAGAGGGAAGCCCAATAGAGCTAGAACCTGAAATAATGTCATAATTTGTCCTATTTTTGATGAGCTTGTAAATCAAATCAAACACTATATTTGTCTGAGCATTTATATATATAGGAAAAAATGTTGTCGCATGCCAGGAGGCTCACAAATATTTAATTAGTTACTCCCTTATGTTGAGATAAAAAACCAAATTAAATGTTTTCCTTGTTAGAAAAGCCAATCTGATCTGCATTTTACTTCAGCTCTGTGTCAGGAATACTGGGAGGTTAGTCACCCAATTGTCCCTTGGAATAAATCTCACTTTTTATCCTTGAAACAAACTGCAGCATGTCCCAGCCTATCAAATTTTATCCATCGAGAAAAAGAAAACCGGGGGGGGGGGGGAGAGTATAATATAGAGTTCTTCCTCACTGCATCGTATGTGTCTGCTGAACACTGTCAAGTTATCCAAAATCTAACAACCCTTTCAATTTATATCAGAGAAAATGTTCTGGGAAAGTGAACAGGTTTTTTCCAGAAGGAAGGTTCAATCTGTTCTTTATGAGGAATGGAAGATTTTGCTATGGTAGACTGACTTGCAGTTTATTGAGAGCACTTCGCCCTTTAATGGTGAATGACAATTCCTGAGATGAAATACAGGAATGTCTTCTTCTTTAAAGTAATGAAGTGAATCCACACACATTTACATTTATCAATCAGGCAGACAGTACTGTGGCTTCAAATAACCTCCTTTGTTTCATGGACAGTGCAAAATCTATTCACACTACTTTTCTATTGAAAATGTCCAAGATTGTGTACAACTCCCACTGCTTTTAATTACATATCTTTCCTTTGAAACTACAATGATGGCAGAAAGATTTACAATCATGGCAAAGTCACATAAATATGATCTTGAAAAGAGGCTGAGGTATTTTAGAATCAATGGTAATTTGAAGAAACCAGCATGGTTGCACTTAACTCCTAAGTTTATGCTTAGTTGCCTTTACCACACATTTCCTCTGTTAGGAGTTATAAAAGCTTTAACACTGGAGAATATTAACTCTACCACTGTCTTTGAAGAATCAAGTTTCAATCTAAGTTCCAATATTAGTCTGCACTCCCATATAAAACACAGACCAGATACAATTCAGACTCCAGAATACTTATACTGAGCAAGAACTAGAGATATTTCTGGAAAAGCACACATTTGAAAAGCACACATTCAAAAAAGGGGCAGATCACTATTCAAATGTTTTAGTAGAGAATACATCCAAGCAATGCATCTAACATTGAAAAATAACACATTTCACAAAAAGAAAATGCAAAATATTAACCAAATTTTATAAAATGGAACTGAAAGAATGACATGGACCAAATGTGAGGGAAATCTATGAATGAGGGCTTGCTAATACATTGCAAACTGAAGATGTATAGTGATACAGACTGTATCACGATTAACCTCTTGAATGTATAGTTTAGTGTCATCTTTTAAAGGAAATAAAACTCTATTTTAATGTCATACAAGCCCTACTAAAATTACCTAGCTAGTAATATAGAAATACTTTTAATAAGCTACAGTATAATAATCAACACTGTTAATGAATAAATAAATTTTAATTCTTAAAGCATACCAGTAATTTTTGTGGAAATACCTTTGAAGCAGTTGGCTAAATATATATTCTTCCCATTGTTATCTGCCATCTTCTTTGTAAGAAACCACTTTTATCATGGGTTATAATAATATCATGTCAGAAATTTTTCTAGGTTGAAAGGATTTTTGTGGGAGAAACTCCACTCAGGGGACGCTCTGCTCAGGGGTCTCGAACTGCTAACTTGCTGGCCTTCTAGCTAACAAGGCAAGCTTCTTAACCACTGAGTCACCACAGCCCCTCTCTTATGGGTTTTAAAGTGCATACAGCATCTGTATCTTCTGAACCCACCTCTTCTAAAGGTTAGAACACATCCTTCTGTCTCCAAAACATTACTCACCTCATCCCTGTATTTGGTTGCTGTTGATATTTGTGTTCAAGTTGCTTATACCTTATGACAACCCCATGAACAGTGGTACCTAGCTTAAAGAGCATAATGCATTCCATGGGATTGCTCTTTAAACAAGTTTGCTCTTTAAACTAAACACCATTGTAAGTGACCAATTGTGACTTTTGGGGTGTGTGTGTGTGTTGCAAACCCTGATTTAGTTGTTGAGCGAGTTTTTGGTTGGTTTTAGTTGTTAAGCGAGGCGACCATTCAGAGAAAATTCTGCTCTTTAAGCGAGTTACTCTCTAAGCGAGGCACTCTTTATGTGAGGTTTTACTGTACAGTCATACCTCGCATAGCAAATTTAATTTGTTCTGCAAGGTTGCTCACTATGCGACAAATTCGCTATGTGAGTCTGACTCACATAACGAATTTTTCGCTATGCGAGTCGGACTTTTCCCTATGGAAAAACTTGCATAATGAGTGTTTCTATGGGGAAAACTCGCATAGCGAAAAAAATTCGTTATGTGAGTTGTCTCCATAGAATTGCTTGTTATGTGAGTTTTTCCATAGGGAAAAGTCCGACTCGCATGGCGAAAAATTCATTATGCAAGTCAGACCGCTTAGCAAAAAACTTGCTCGTTATGCAAGTTTTTCGCTAAGCGAAACACTCATTATGCGAGGTTTGACTGTATTGGGGATTTCTGAAAAGTCCTGTCATTGACAGTTCTGCTTAGTTCTTGAAATCTCCTTTCTGGACTCAACCCATCTCATATTTGGTCTTTCTCTTTTCCTGCTGCTTTCAACATTACCCAGAATTATTCTCTTTCTACTGAGTCTTGTCTTCTCTTGATATCTCCAGAATATTTTTTATAGTAGTCTATGGTATCTTTAAAGTTCTACTCCAACACCACATTAACACAATTTGACTTTTTTAAAAATTCCAGTTTTAACTTTTACACATACTAATTGGGAACTGATGATCTTAGTGTTCATCTCCAGTAAACATATCCTTATACTTGTGGAACTCTGCTAGCAGTTTCATGACTGCCCTTCCAAGTACTGTACTAGCCTTCTTCTGAATTCTTGACCATGGCCTCCATAGACTAGTACTATTAAAAAGGTACAACCCAGATAAGAGGATTCTTTTCTGCATGTATACCAAGAAAGGTCCAGTAACTGATGTTCCTCCCATCCAATTAACTGTGGAAGAAGAGAGGCTCACAGAATACTGAATTTGTATTCATTCACCAGGGACTTTTCATCCTTGCTTAATTAGACTTCAGAGACAATAATCATTAAGCTGCTTTTGCATATGCAGTGCCAAACTTTCTCAATGCAAAAGCAATTATGCTGATTGAGCACTTGTTTCTGTTCTTCCCTAACTCACTTCACCTTACTCCATTTGTCAGAAAGTAAAGTAAATTAGCCCCAGAAGCATAAAATGAAGCTCAAAGAAAGCCAAAAACTGCTGTCATTATCTTCAAGAAAAAGCCATAAAAAGTAAGTTCCCTCATAAACGTGACACCATTAAAGGTTTTGTTCTTGTTGAAATAAAATTTAAGGTGATGAATAGAAATTGTAAAAGTCAATATTTGGAGCATGTTTCAAGGATAAAACTTTTATCTGCAGCAGTTCCAAAATAAGCAGCAAGGGCCTGTGTATCTCAGGGAAGATTCGGCCTATAATAAAAAAGCTACCTGGAGAGTTATCATCAATAAAATATGGTGATCTGAAAGGCCAACAATGCAAATATAAACCATTTCACAAAATGAAACTGTCCCGATTACTTGATGAGAGGCACATCGTTCCATTTCACAAATCTTGGCATTATGCAACTTAATACTGGTTTTGGGATAATTTATTAATTTTAAGCTCCGTATCAACTTTATTTATTTATTTATTTATCCCCATAGTAATAAATCATAAAAACTTCAAGTTAAAATCATTAAAACCTTAAAAGTCCTGTACCTCCAGTTCCCCATTTAAACTAGCTAAAACTAGTATTTAAAAAGCTAAACCACCCCGGACGGCCCTTATATCAGCTAACCGGGGGGGGGGGATGTGCCCCACTGAAAGCACCCCACACCTGGTGAGCTAGCCATGTTTTTAGTCCCTTTCTAAAAGGCAATTGTCTTGTTTGTAACAGTTTGTATTAGCATCACTCTCAGTCACACCCACTCCAGAAGACTTTGTTCGGTTCATCTTCCACCACATTCTGGCCCATTATGAAAAAGGCACATACCATATGCCGGCGTATAAGACGACTGGGCGTATAAGACGACCCCCCAACATTTCCACTCAAAATATAGAGTTTGTTATATACTCGCCGTATAAGACTACCCCCTCTTCCACACACCTTCCACACACAAAATAAAACATAAAAGAACATCAGATTTGATTTCAACATCTCCCTGTGGGCGGCACTAGTGCGCAAGTGCGCATGTGCGAGCTCTGCATAGACAGAACAGAACAGGCCGGTCACACCAAAAAGGCTGGCATCCCTGTATCGCTGATGATGCTCGTCGCAGCCACGCTGGATACCGTGCGATACTGGATGGTATGTAGAATGAGGTGGATGGGCATCGGGAGGCCACTATGGGCACCAGGCGGGCACTGGGAGGCCACTATGGGCACCGGGCGAGCATCGGGAGGCCACTATGGGCAGCTATGTCTATCCCAACTGAAGTGCACCCAGTGTATAAGACGACCCCCCCCCCAACTTGGAGGCATGTTTTTCAGGGGGGAAAAGTAGTCTTATATGCCAGCATATACAGTACTTTAAAGTGGCCAATTTTTGGCCCTTACAACATGGCCTTAGACATATACACACATTATATTAAAAGCTATGAACTCATAGCTATCCTTTATCAATATAAAGCAAAATCCTGTATGCTCCCAAAAGGGTATAAACAATAGATGTGGCTACCATGCCTATAATTCATGTTGGGAACTTTCAGCCCTGGAAGATTTTCTATTTAAGAGGATTTAGTGCCATTAGACAATAAATATTAGGACCCTGAAGGTGCATGAAAATGGATTGCCTTAGCAGCTCCAAACTTTCTTGCTCTCCACAGTATTATTGGCAGCTAAGCTTCAATTACAAAAAGGTAACAAAAACACTGCTACTGATTGTAACCAGACACCGATATGAACTGTAAAATAAAGTGCTTTATTACCCCATAGATATGATATCCTGGGCTGAAGTCTCTGTTATGTTCCTTTACAGCTGATTCTAGCTCACAAAAGGAATGATCTGGATTAGGTTATGTGACTGGAAAAGGGAAGGGAGGTCTTGAATAATCCGCTGCTGAGCTCATTCATAACATATAGCTTAAGAAAACTACTCACTCATCAACAAAACAAAAGGACTCTTCCAAATGTATAATCTCTCTAAGGCTTGAGAAAAATATCTTCTTAGATGTAATTAATTCATACATATTCTTCCAATTTCCCTAGAGAGGAAAGAGCAAATCGAAACTATCCTTGATGTTGGCAAACTCAGAATTTACACCTAACTAAGCCATTGTGGTGACTTAGTGGTTAAGAGGCTGGATTTGATGACTGGAAGGTCAGCAGGTCAAGACAAGAGTGCTGCACAATGAAGTAAGCTCCCATCTCCTGCCATCCTATCAGTTCGAAAGCAAGAAATTGCACGTAGATAAATAGGTACTTTGGTGAGAAGGTAAACACCGTCCTCTACACTCCAGTGTCTAGTCATGCCTGCCACATGCCCACAGAAACATATGCAGACGCATACAACACTGCCTCTTTAGCTGTAAATGGAGATGAGCACTGTATCCTAGAGTTGGATACGACTGGCTTTTGAGCAAGGGTGACTTTTAGCTTTACCTATAGAATGAATAAAAGCACAGACAGAAACATCCTCACTTTTTAAAGGAGTGTGAGAGAGGAGCAAGACAGCTGTTATTCGAAAACTATGGAGACCAAAAAAAAAAAAAAAAACCAGTAGCTTGTGAAAGTGATGTACCCAGTGGTGGGCTTCAGCAGGTTCACACCAGTTTGCCAGAAATGGTAGCAGAAATTCTGGCTCGCCCCACCCATCCAAGTTTTGAAATAAAGTAGTCCTAATTCGGGTACAATGCAGGGCTTTCCCCCTGGCCACGCCCACCATACCACCCCCACAGAATAGGTAGTAAAACATTTTGAATCCTACCACTGGGCAGGCATGACTAGATGGCCCACCCAGTCACATGACCACACTCACAGAGTAGGCCATGCCCAAAGAATAGGCCACACCCACAAAGTAGGCCACACCCAGGGTGATGTACCTAAAAAGATCAGAAAGCAAATGATGTGCCTTTTGTCTGCAAATTGGGGGGGGGGGGGAGGAGCAATTTTTCATCACTTTTCCTCTCAAAGAGACTCTGCCAAGTTCAAAAGTGCCATGGATCAAAAGAAAGAGAGCCAAAGATAAAGTAATGGTGGTGAACCTATGGCACTCAGAGATGGCACTCAGAGCCCTCTCTGTGGACACCCATACAGTCACCCAAGCACAGAGTTTGCCCCACCCCCTGCCCAGCAGTCCGATGGGAGTCCTTTTCCCTCCCCCAACACAGAGTTCACCCCACCCCTCTGCCCAGCAGCCCAATGGGAGCATATCCTTCCTCCCTGTCACTGTGTTGGCACTTTGCAATAAATAAGTGGGTTTAGGGTTGCAGTTTGGGCACTCGGTCTCTAAAAGGTTTGCCATCACTGGTTTACAGTTTCTATCTGCTTAAAGCAGATCAGGGTAGAAATTTTTTTTTTGATTCAGAAGAGACAATGCAGATGTTCCAGTTTCCAACCCACATCAACATGAGCAATGCAAACAGGACCAAAATTTGCAGCATAAACTCTCTGAGGGTAAGCACTCAGCAGTGGCCATGCAAAGCAGGCTCTCTTTCAACTGCCAGATATCTAGGCTTATTAAATTAACTGTAACAACTGCATGCATTTTTATTCATTTTTAAAAAAAGAGTATACAATCCCATTGCTTGATTACTAATGCCTGTACCTAAAATAGGCTCTAATTAGAGACAGCTAGCAACATTGGAGTGCTGAATTCTTCTCTTTATGAACAGTGAACACTGATGGATGTACACTAGTACCTTGGATAATGATGAGACTTGGTACCACAAGTCTCGTCATTATCCGGTCTTTAACGTTGTGCGATGCATTGATCGCACAACGTTAAAAAAAGCCCTGTTCCCTTTCTGAAGAGGAAAGGGAAGGGGGGTGACCTGCCTGCCTCTTTGGAAAGGGCAGTGGGGATTCCATGAGTGGAATCCCCACTGCCTTTTCCAAAGAGACAGGCAGATCACAGCATGGGATCAGCTGCTTGGGTTGGGGGGTTGAACCAGGCGTGCGCCCGTTCAATCCCCCAACCCAAGCACTGATTGCATGCTGTGATCACAGCATCTGGGTAGGTTGGGAACAGCGTGGATCGGGTCCTCTGACCTGCCCGTAACCGGCAGGGGTGTCAGAGAGCCTTAAATGGGCAAAAAAACTTCCAGGTTTTTTCCCATCCATTTCGGGCTCCCCACCACCCCTGCCACCTCCGGGGAGGTCAGGGGACCTGATCCACGTTATTTCTGAAGTTCCCTGATCTCCCTGGTTGCCGCAGTAAGCCAAAACGTTGGGATTTGAATCCCGACGTTTTGGCTTACTGCAATGACCAAGGAGGTTGGGGAGTGGCAGAAATAGCATGGATTGTGTCCCCCGACCTCCCTGTAGCCAGCAGGGGTGTCAGAGAGCCCAAAATGGGTTAAACAAAATGGAAGCTTTTTCACCCATTTCAGGCTCCCCACCACCCCTGCCACCTCCGGGGAGGTCGGGGGACCTGATCCGTGCTGTTCCCACCACTCCCCGACCTCCCTGGCCGCTACAGTAAGCCAAAACATTGGGATTCGAATCCCAACGTTTTGGCTTACTGCAGTGGCCTGGGAGGTCGGGGAACTTCAGAAACAGCACAGATCGGGTCCCCCAACCTCCCCAGAGGTGGCAGGGGTGATGGGGAGCCCGAAATGGGTGGAAAAAACTTCCATTTTTTAAAAGAAATTTTAGAATTTTTTTTTAGAAATTTTGCATCATTATCCGAGTCTAGCATTATCCAATACAGTCGTTATCCGAGGTTATTACTGTATCAGGAAGTTTTCATGCTCTTATAGTCATCGTGACATGAAGGCAGTCATTCATGTTCTTTCACTGCAGGCTTTTCTTTTAGGGGATTAGAGATCATATATAAGCCTGTCTTCCCTGCACCACTGCCCTTCAAACATATTGGAGAAGAAAAGCCTTTCATCCAGTCATTATTAATATAATTTTTCCATTTAGAAGATGGGTTCAGAGGTACCCTTAAAGGTATATTCTACAGCGGGAGTGAACAATTCTTAGAGGTACAGCAATCAAAATTGCTTGAAAATAATACATACATTTATCATTATTAGCCTCCATCAGTCTGCTTAGCAAGTACTTAAAAGCAGTGCATCAAAATTCACCTGTTTATGATTGCATGTGTTTTTCCTCCTCGCCACAACTTATATTTAATCACATTTTGTTTTGCAACTGGAAGGTGAATGTATTTATTTTGTGAATCTGATTTGCAGGGCATGAAACTCTGAGATCTTTTTAAAAATAGTTTTATGCCAAGAAAGTTATCTCTGACAAGGAGGTGCGGCCGGGCGGGGGAGGGGGTAATTCTACAATATTTTGTCAGGGTCCCAGCACCCCAAATATATTTTTCATTTCTCAATTTGTGGGCCAGCAGACATGACATAGAGGATTTTTCAATTTTAAAAAGGGATTCTTCTTAGTTGAACCCATTTTTTAAGCTGACAAAGACTTATTGTGGCAGAACGCAGGGACTGCTGATATCTTCAAACTCACTCTGCCTATTTCACTGTCTACCTCCATCTCATCCATCATTCTCAAAACTTCATGTTTTTACTTTTTTAAAAATTTCTTGGTTTCACTTAGACATACAGACAGGTTTGCTGGAAGAAAGACATTTAATCCTGCATGTAAGTTAATTGATAAAGGAGGATTAGAACTTCTGAAAGGAGTTCTAGAATGTTTCATAAACTCTTATCCAATTAATTGGGAAGATAACAATTTTGCACAAGCAATTTTAAAAAAATGTTAAATTGTGCTCATATCTGTTAATGATCTAAAAAGAGATAAAGAGCTTGTAAATGTAGTTTTCAAATGATGATGAAAATAATGATCCTGGAAATGCAAGCTGGAACGGACCTATGGATCATCAAGTCCAGCTTCTATCAAGAAGGCACAGTGGTGAATCAAATTCCTAGCTTCTGATTTCTCACTGATACCTAAACCACTGGGCTATCCAGTTTTGAAAAACAGGTCAAGAAAAGGGGGGAAATTCATACTGAACAGAATAATAAGTCAGAGATTTTCCAATTTCTACACATCTACACAAAACATGAAAAACACTGGATGCCTTTGATTTCATTGTTACAGAAAGGCCCAGAATTCAGGAAATTATCCAACAAGGCTGCAAGATTCTGGTTTTCACCATGGCAGCATCTTTGCCAACAAACTACAAATCTATGTTCTTGCTATGAAGGGGCCATGCTACTCATTTTCACTGTCCATGCTACAATCCATTGTACACACAATTATGACTTTTTTGGCATTTACACAAGGTGTATTCATGACTTCATGGCACACACAAAAGCCCCATTACTTACAACATAATCTTTTTCTTTCATTTCCCAATCAAACCCTGGACTACCAAAATGAAGCAACTTTCTTGGCTTTGTTGTTGGCCAAACTTAAATCCTCATCGGTGCATGCTGGCAGTAATCGGCAGACTAGTAAGCAAAGTGATCTCTAACTTACACTACTCTATGGAGAAATGCAGGACATATTAGAGCAGCAGAGCTATTACAGTCTGGCTGAAATCTTGTGCAGTTACACAAATGGCATAATTTTAGATGCGAACTGACATACATTTAAAAAAAACTCTCTGTAGACATTATCCATTGCATGGTAAGTCTCACAACTCATATGTAGCAGACAATATATGTAGATTTCTTAACTTACAGCAATTAATTTCCAAACCTTACACCAATTTATTTATTACATTTTTATACCACCCATCTGGGATATTTCCCACTCTAGGCAATGTACAGACAAATAACATCAACATAATAAAACAACATATATAACTGTGTAACAGGATTTCAGCCTCTGTTTTCTAACAGGATTTTACCAACATAATTTAAATAGAAAACAGCAACGTTCAAATAGAAAAAGAGAATAAAACTATAGAGGACACATATTACTCAAGTTCCTAAGTTCTAAAAATATTTTTAAAATGAAAGCTTAATAAAAGTCTTCCTCTTCTCTGAATAAAATGGCAAAGATAGAAAAATAGACAGAACATTCTATGCTGCAATGGTTTTTATTTTTAAATATTACTGCACAGAAATTTCCAAGCTGTATGAAATATCTTTGGGTCATCTCCTCATCATGGGAGTAAACCACATCAAATTGTTTTTTCATGGAATAAAGTTTTTTCTCTTAACTTTCTAGATTTCTTCTGGGCTAGAAAGGTTTTTATCATACAGGAAATTCAGCTATGTGAACTCAGCTATAACTATAGCCTTCACACATCATTTCAGATATAGACCTGCATTATCTTATAAGAAGAACTATGACTTCAGCATGCTTAAAAAACTGCTGCAGAACTATTGTGTTCCCAAGATGTGTACTTTCGGTACTTACCTGAACTAGCTGATGGGATATACCAAGGGCAGCTCATATTCACGTAAGTGCCAGGTACACCATCAGGCCAACATACATAATCATCAAATGTCCTATTGCAGAACTTGCCTTCTGCAAATAGAGAATATGTGAAAATGTATCAGCATGACATAATGAAGAAACTATACAAAAACATACTGGAAGAATGTATTTCAGGTCAGAGAAGATTTTATAATGAAGGGAATATATATATATATATATATATATATATATATATTTTAAAAAAAATCAAACTGCCTAGATGGATTAAAATGTCAATTAGAACTGATTGTTGTGGTGTAGATTATGAACAACCCTCTTCTTAGAATGATAGAATTCAGTGAGTTGAAAGGTTCCCTTTAGGCCATCGAGTCCAACTCCCTGTAGGACTCTAAATCATAGCAGATTTGACAAATAATTATCTCCTTGATAAACATCCTCACAGTGTCCCAATGCAGAAGGGAAGGAAGTGGACTAGAATTGCTTCTAAATTTACAGCTTACTTCAAGTCATCAGAAGGATTAAATACATATTGTAGACACTGTCCAATATTTGCTAGTGCAAGTTTTTAAAAAAATACTTAGAAAATGGTCTTGACATTCTATTTATTAAATACTTGGACATCTTAACTTTTATCACAAAATTTTAAAACTTTTACAAAAGTTTGCACACAGTCTCCCATCTAGGCATTAAGTAGAACAAACCACTTAAACTCAGCAATGTGGTTGCATCACATATGCTCACACCATGCCCTAAGTCATTCTGGATCAGTGATGGGATGTCCCCGGTTCTATACGGTTCCCTGGAACCGGTAAGAACAATCCCGGAGGGTTCTCCGTGAGGGGAGTCCACTTTTGAAGCGTCCGGTTCCGGACGCCTCACCGAAAGAATTTTTTTTAAAAAAAATCGGAGCTAAAATGGCTCCGATTTACTGCGCATGTGCAGAAACTCAATCTGCCGCATTGCGCATGCGTCAGATTGAGTTTCTGCACATGCGCAATAAAATTGGAGCAATTTTTACTCCAATTTTACTGCGCATGCTTAGAAACTCAATCTGACACATGCGCAATGCGGCAGATTGAGTTTCTGAGCATGCGCAGTAAATCGGAGCCATTTTAGCTCCAATTTTTTTAAAAAATCGGCAACACTGGCAGTCCTCAAGAACGAGATAGTGGCGGTGGCGGCGCTGACGGCGGCGGCGATGATGGCACCAGCAGCGGCAGCAACGATAATGGCGGCGGCGGAGATTGCAGCGGGGATGACTTTGGCGGGCACAACTCTCCACGGGCGCCCTAAGCCTCGCTGCCCGGTGGCGCGCCTAGCCGGGCGGCCCAGGGCTCCTGGCCGCAACTCTCCACGGGCAGCCCTGAGCCACAGCGCCCGGTGGCGCGCCTAGCCGGGCGGCCCAGGGCTCCTGGCCGCAACTCTCCACGGGCTGCCCGTGGAGAGTTGCGGCTGGAAGCCCTGGGCCGCCCGGCTAGGAGCGCCGCCGGGCGCCGAGGCTCGGGGCAGCCCGTGGAGAGTTGCGGCCGGAAGCCCTGGGCCACCGGGCTAGGCGTGCCGCCGATGGGTGCCGAGGCTCAGGGCTGCCCATGGAGGGTTGCGGCCGGGAGGCCCTCGGCCACCCGGCTAGGCGCGCCGCCGCTGGGCGCCGAGGCTCGGGGCCAGCCCCAACGGTCCCCATTGTAAGTGGGGTTTGTGTTTGGGGTGGGTGGGTGTTTGGGTGTATTTTTATTTAATTATTATTTTATTTATTTATTTTATTAACGGTTTTGTGTGTGGGGGTTGAGGGGTGTGTGTGTTTTATTTTAATTTTATTTATTTTATTTTTGGCCCTGCCTACAACGTCATGACGTCATGACGTTGGCTCCACCTATGACGTCATGACGTTAGCTCCGCCCCCACTGTGATGACGTCAGGGTGGGGTACTAAAATTTTTATCATCCCATCACTGTTCTGGATTCTTCCTTTACAACACACACATTACTGGTTCTGCTGTTACTAGTTCACAGAATTACTCCAAAGACTGCATGTATTTTTTCCTGGATAAATGACTTGCTTTCATGCCATTTTAAAATGTAAGCTCAATACTTTGATGTATTTATTTATTTTTCTGATTTATATTGCCACCCAACTCTGAAGACTCTGGGCGGCTCACAGAAAAGAAAACCAATATCACATTTTAAAACCAATAAATGCTCATACAAAAGGCTGAAATGCTCATACAAAAGACTACCAATCAGCATAATAGTTTATTCACCATGGTAAAGCTTCAGCCAGATTTATTAAACCATCAGTCCAGGAATGAACCCTTAGCTGCCGAATTGAGAAAGGGAGATTAATACCTTATTGCTATTACTGCTATCAGTAAGCATCCTTTTCCACTTTAATAATGCAATTTTGAGAGGAGGTTCTTTACTTTTTAAAAAAGAGCCTATCCAGAAACAGTTCAAAATGTATCTATTCCAATACATTAAGCTCAAAACATCCAGATAAATTTTACAATGTTGCAACCTTTCTTTTTCGAATTATTACACTATGCAACAACAAAAAAATTCCCCTGCTACTGGGTTGAAAATATGTTCCTTATAGTAATACAGAACTGCAGTCGGATTTGTTCTGGCAAGTCAGGAAAAAAGTTATGTACGTGTAAAGGTTATCAAGGAAAATGCAATTAACTATGTTGAAAAGCGATTGTGAGACATTTTAGGGAAATTAATGTGCGTACTTTGGGATGAAAACACTAAATATTATAATTAAGAAGTACATTATAAATGTTTAATTACCTCTGAAATGAGTCAGGGACCCTTAGTTACACTAAGATTGACAATGGCTTGGTTTAAAAGTGTGTAGAGCTTCTTGCTTTCTGCCTGTGAACATCTTCTGTTGCTCTCTGCAAAAACCAACAGTAATACCCCATCATGTTTGGATTGAAGTGGCCTTGATATCTTGCTTCCATGGTGGACATCTCCTGGTGGAATCTTTCACCTTGCTCGTCACTCATGGCTTCCATATTTGATGGAAAGAAGGTGAGATGTAAATGCAAGAAATGCATCTTTAGTGACATTCGGCAACTGAGGTGCTGGAAGGCTGTTAGCAAGTTGTCCACAATTTCTGCATAGTTGTCTGCATAGTTGTTTTATCCATCGCTGCAACAAAATGTTTCATAAGACCCAGTTTGATATGGAGTGGAGGTAGGTAAATCTTATTACGATCCACAAGAGGTACATGTTGAACGTTGTGCTGTCTGACTACAGGTAAATTTCTGGGTGGCCAATTTTTCACTATGTAGTGATTCTTGTCATTGCGAGTAAGTTCCACTCCTTCAGTCGTGAACCCAACAGTTCAGACTTTTCTTTCAACAGGGACAAATCGTGAACCAGGTCGTCCAATTCAGCTTGGCTGATCAAATGTGGCTTTTTAATGTCACTGTCAGGATCATTTGTGTATTCCATAGCTCCAGCGTCACTGTCATTACCTTCAGTATCACTTTCATCGTTGTTCATTGCATCGGATAAAGGAGGAATTGACACTGGGTAATCTGTACCATGCGCCACAGGCTTTAGAGCAGACTGACAATCCGGATACACGATTTTTGACTTGATGATCAAGCAGAAATAGCAATCCGAATGGTGATCTTTCTGCTCCTGCCAAATCATGGGAACAGCAAAAGGCATTTGATTTCGCTTACCATTTAACCACTGGGTTAGGCCGGAGTAACAGACGATGCAACAGAGATGAGGAGCCCAGGATTTTGTTTGATCTCCGATTTCACATCCGGAGGAATGTTTGTAAGCTATACATAGCTTTCTGGATATGTTCTTGCATTGGTCAGACGTCGTATACTTGCTACAAATGTAGCAAAAGCAGTCCAGACAATTCACACAGCTGTGCCTATTCATCTTTCGTTTACTAAATCACCATGTACCGAATTACCGAATCGTCTTATACGAAATCACTTAAATGCATGTTACTGCGACTGCTGATTAATAAAACACAGAACCACACTAGCACGAACTATTCTCTAGTCACCTCTGAATCAGACTGATGGATGAACACACACACACACACACTCTCACACAATCGTACATCAAACACGGCTCGTGGATGCAGCTACATATTAACCCATGTACAGGCTTTCAATATCATATGACTTTCAGCTGTAACTTTAAATCTGGACATTCTACAACATTTCTGATTACAAAATCGGAATAAGCGCACCCTGTTACATAACAATCATGTTATTTTCACCCAGTAGCAAATTTTTTGTTGCGTAGTGTTTGGAGCCAAAGGACTAGAGATGGCAAACTTAATTGTACTATGTGGTTGATCTAGCTTTTGATGCATTCTTCTAGCCAAAATGATGCAATGCACATGTAAAATAATCCAGTGCCACCTCTGAGAATTAATTTTATAGTCAAGTGAAGCAGTCACCTCCAACAGCAGCACTGCCATCCGGGCTTCAGTTCTGACCCACTCTTTCTGAACCAAGTCTTTCAGTTTTAGAAAAACTGTTTCACTACTAGTCACTTGGTTGAATAAAATATGCCTTATATTATACTGCCTTGATGCCATGAGTATATGCCACTATTATATTTAATATTTGCATATTTTATCTTTCATGGCTGAAATCCTGTTTATTAAATAGGAAGTTACACTAGGGTAGTCCCATTAAATCAGTGGGGATCTGATAAGTCAAACCCTATGTAAGTTCTACTTATTCATATGGAGTAACTGTGGTTGCAACATACTTCACTAAAGTACCGGTAAGTCACAACTAGATTAGGATCATATGAGTCAATTGAATTTATAGAAGAACTGACTCATCAAATCCCCAGTGATTCAATGAACCTATTCTAGTCTGATTTAGTATACTAAGCATCAAGATTTAAGCCACTGTAATTATCACTGCAGGTAAATTGACTAATACCCTGCCTATTCATAGGAACCCACCTCCTTCCTTACTGCAACAGGCTTGGGTGGCAAACCAAGATTACTGATTTTAAACGAACAGGAAATAGATATTTTAAAGAGACCATCTTGAGAAACCACTAAAAATCATTTAAAATTCATTTCATGGGTATTTCCTATTTAAGAGGGAAATCTTGTTTTGTCATCTAATTTTGGCAGCACGTTTTGTTTTTTTGTTTTTTTGTTTGTTTAGACAGGGGTGACCGAGAGTTACAAAATTGCCTTTAGGTCAGAATGTGGTCCACAGGCATCTTGTTTCTCACTCTGATGTTTGTTTTAAAAAGAAACATTATCAAATTCCCAGGGAAGGGCTAACATATTGTAAGGTGAGTATGGGAGGACTTTTGTTCTCTGTCCGTTGACTTGAACCACAGAATACACCACACAGCAGAAAAATGTTATAAAACAGTCCCAATCATAGCTATTCTACATCTTGTTTTCTCAACACTGGGAGTGAGGAGTGATGCTCACTTCCCCCTTTAATTCTCCACAGACGTCTGCCAATTTGGACAAATTTGTACACTTAGCAGAACCTTCCTCCTCCATCATTACCTAATTGCCCAAACATGAACTATGCTTTTGCACAATACTGCTAACCAAACTGATGAACCTATCCTTGAGACAGCCATCTGTACATAGTCACATTACCTGACAGATGGGGTGGTGTTTCATGGAGATACTTCAAACACTGAAGCCGGTATTCTTCCCAATTTTGCCTCAATGAATGAATTGAAAAGTGTAGTCTCTGGATGGAAACAAAATTACACATCGGTTGTGCTGTTAGTCAATTCCTATTCTTCAGGGATGATTTCTGAAGTATCATTTGTCACACCTGGTGTCAGGGCCAAAACCACGGAATGCGACAGGCTGAGGGGTTAAGAAACCAGACGTTCCTAGATGGGACTTACTAGGCTTTGATTCCCAGTCCTCCTCTCAGGCTTCAGGGCTGTGAAATACTCTCACAAATTGTCCTTCCTCCTTACTCTGCCCTGAGAACGACTCCACCAGCCCGAGTTTTCCTCATATCTCCCCCTCCTCCTGGGCAATCTCCAAGGATATGCGATGGGAGTTTTGCAATAGTAGCATGATAACATCGACACTGAAACAATCAAGCAGGTTCACAAAAAAAAAAAAAAAACCCACCTCCAACTGTCTTTTTACAGTGAAGAACCCAGCCTGACTTCCCCCTCCTTTTATTGCGATAAAAAGTAAACCAAATTCCATAAATCCAATTGAAGTATCCACAGGCAAAACATAGTGATTGCTAAATCACTAATTTGGTTAAACAGATCCCATTCCTGGGTCCTTATCTCTATCTACCTAAGTTCGTAAAACTTAACTCAAAATAAGAAAACACATACATTTTAAGAGTAGCTCAAAACTATCCTAGAAATCCTAAGTCCAGGGATTGTTGGAATTTCAGCTAAGTGTTGTCTTGTTGAGAAATCCACTGAGCCCAAAAACCCAGTTCCATTCTATCTCCTCCAAGAAACGGCCTCACTGCAGCCCTATGTCAAAGTTCCATCTCCGATTCTCCGGGCAATGGTTCCAACATTATTATTATTATTATTATTATTATTATTATTATTATTATTATTATTATTATTATTATTATTATTATTATTATTATTATTACCGCTGCATCCGATGAAAACCCTCTCTAACTCAACAAACCATGCAAAAAAAATGGTAAAATAATTAAAAACTTGTTATGGCTTATCTATAACTGGGAAGCAAAGAAGAAGTTAGCACAAGTTGGGAAAATCAGGAATGGTTTCATTAACATGAAATGTCACTCACAGCATAAAATGAGAGTTACATTGGTAAGACTAATGAACATTTCACACTTGAATTGAGTCACACTGATAACCAATGTCAACTCTAGTTGATATGTTTACCATGCTCCTGCTGAAGAAGAGAAAAACACAGTAATACAAATATGAGGCATGGCTAAACAAAGCTGAATTGTTAAAAATCTCTTATACAGTTCATGCTATAATCTATCCTATTTTTCAGTAACCAGAATATGAACTAAAAGGTCAGTAAGTTATTTCAAATATATTTTGCAGAATATATATACCCTGAGTTGGTTTTCACCAAGTAGGGCGGCATATAAATTGAAATAATAATAATAATAATAATAATAATAATAATAATAATAATAATAATAATAATAATAATAATAATAATAATAATAATAATAATAATAATAATAATAATAATAATAATAATATACAGTACTGAGCAATAAATGTATTCCAAGGTCCATCAAATAACAAATGAAACATGCAGTAATCAATTGTTCTAGTTTTCTCATCCTTCACTGTTTCTAGTTGTCTCATGATCCTGTTCATTAATCATGGCCCACAGTGATAAACATTGCTTAATGATAATGTTTACAAGTAGTTTTAAAGAAAAAGAAAATCTTGGTTTGGGATCATACCAGACTAGGATGCTTTCAACTGTGAAGTCTTGCCTGTATTTTTCTTAACACCAGACAAGCCCTCGTGGATCTTCATTAGTTCAATCTCGGCCTGCCTTGACAAATCACTGGGGAACAAAAAAAATTTTTTTCTTGGTGCCTAAAATTTTTCAACTGATTTTGGGCATTTTTGTGCGGCTGATTCTGAAAATGCCATCCATTTTGTTCTAGCAGCTCTTGTTCATGAGATATCGATGCTGTCATTATATCGATGCTGTCATTATACATTGCTCTTTGACTAAACTTGTATTTGCCTCACCATTCGTATATTGATAGTTTTAATAATATTTATTTTGGGGGTGGGAAAATATTTGGGTGGGCCAAAAAAGTTTGGGTGGGCAGAAAAAAATTTTGGGGGTGGAAAAATTTCACTCCGCCCTGGGTGGCTTACACCCTTGCTATGCCTCTGGTTATATATGCAACCAGTATGGTTAGATTGGCCTACTGTGAATAAGCCATATCTAAAAAACTACACGGCTACACAAAGCTGAATTTTTATAAATGTATCTCTTATATAGTTTACTCCACAACCTATCCTATTTTTCAGTAACCAGAATATGAACTAAAGGTCAGTAAGTTATTTCAAATATATTTTGGAGAATATATATACAGTACTGAGCAATAACTGTATTGCAAGGTCCATCAAATAACAAACAAAACATACAGTAATCAATTCTTCTAGTTTTCTCATCCTTCATTGTTTCTAGTTTTCTCATGGTCCTCTTCATTAATCATGGCCCACAGTGATAAATATTGCTTAATGATAATGTTTACAACTATTTTTAAAGAACAATGTACAACACCGTTGTTCTTGAATGAAATTAAAGCACTTATTTCTGTGACCTGTGGCATAAGTCTCTACTGCTAATCAAAGGCAGGTACCATGTCTGTTTTAATACCATGCCAGTCAGACTATAATAAGAAAATAATCAGACATGTTCTTTCGTGAGAACAACTAATTTGTAGAATTTGATTTTAATAAAAGCATCGTATTGCAGTAAGTCAAGTCAAATAAAACCCAATGGGACCATCACTTATTGGCTCAGCTACTTATACAATTGTTCTAATTTAAACTGCTCTTCTTCACAAAGATTTCAGCAATTATATTGACTACTCTCAACATGCTCTGAAATGTTTATACAAAATTTAAAATCAACAAAATACATATATCTGTACCGACCTGCCCGGGCAGACATGGTCACCACATGGTGGCACTACACAGAGAGTCTTGTTCAGGGATAGTCCAGATACTAAAGTCAAAGAGGCAAGCCAAGGTCTGTTTACCAGTAGTCCAAGTAAGTAGTCTAATCCAAAGGGTGTACAGGGGTGTCGTCAGGGTTGGCAGAGTAGTCAGGGTCACAGCAGGCAGGTCAGGGTCTAGGCAGGCAGTCTGGAGTCAAGCAGGATGTCAGTCTTTGCACGAGAGTTGTACCGATGCTAGCAGGCTGCAAGAAGCTTGCTTATAAAGGTCCCAGCTAATCGGTATCAGCTGGGAGCCTTCTTTGGTGCTTTGCCCTAGCCTTCCTGTGTCTCAGGTGTAGCTGTTTCCTGGACCTTTCCCTTGCTGAGGGCTGATCACTGTCAGAGTCAGGCTCCTGGTCTGAGAGGTCAGCTGCCAGGGAAAACAGACTTGGGCCAGGTGCAGGCTGAGGTCTCTGGCTCAGGGCATCGTCGGGGTCAGGTACAGGCAGAACCAGACTGGGCATAGGGAGTCCCTCCTGATCCAGCTCATCATTGGAGGAGGGCTGGATCACAACAATATCTCGCATTAAGGAACATATTTTACACACACACACAATCACAGAGAGATTTATAAAAAAAGATAATTTATGCAAATGCATTTTCATGAAACTAGGTTTCAATAAGTTTTAATTACTTATAAGTAATCACTCTTCAACAAAATGTGATGAGATGCCATCCTCAACATTCTTACAATGTGTTCTTAACATGCCATCAAGTCACCTCCAACTTACAGCAACCTAAGACCAATATTCAGGGTCTCCCAAACAATCCTGCTCATCCCCAGATAAGACATATGATATGTGTATACAAAATTTAAAATGTAGACAAGCTTTGGAATTTATCAGCATAATCCAATAGTTTTTTCCTAACTGTAAAATATGTTAATTGATTAAAAATGTATCACCACATACAAACCGTTATTAATGAATATTAGTGAAAAATTGATGTTATCCAGTAGAATCCAATCTACAGTGACTTTTTTATTTATTATTTATTTATTTATTGGATTTCTATACCGCCCTACTTGGTGTGACCAACTCAGGGCGGTGTACAATATAATTAATTAATATAAGTCGATCAATAGAGTTCACAATAAAGCAGAAACATACAATATAAAAAAATGTAACAATATAATAACAAGATAACATTCCATCCAGCATTACAAATATAAATTCAGTGTCATAAATACAAATATCAAATCACAAATACAAATATCGTCAACTTTCGCAAGTATAACGTATGCCCGCCAATAGCTGTTCTTAATCAGCTGTCATCTCGTTGCTACCGCCGCCTGTCTTTTATCGGCCTCCGGGGCGAGATGGAAAGAGGTCCCGTAGGGAGGGAGGGGGGGAACGCCTCACCGGTCACAGCTGTGCCTGCTTGTCCATCCCCGGGCGAGATGGAGAGACCCGGGGAGAAGCGGGAGCGTCCTCTTGCTGCCGGCGCCGCTGCCCGTCTTTTATCGGCCTCCGGGCCGAGATGGAAAGAGGTCCCGGAGGGAGGGCGGGGGGGGAATGCCTCACTGGTCACAGCTGTGCCTGCTTGTCCATCCCCGGGCGAGATGGAGAGGCCCGGGGAGAAGCGGGAGCGTCCTCTTGCTGCCGGCGCCGGCGCCCGTCTTTTATCGGCCTCCGGGCCGAGATGGAAAGAGGTCTCGGAGGGAGGGAGGGGGGAACGCCTCACCGGTCACAGCTGTGCCTGCTTGTCCATCCCCGGGCGAGATGGAGAGACCCGGGGAGAAGCGGGAGCGTCCTCTTGCTGCCGCCGCCGCCGCCCGTCTTTTATCGGCCTCCGGGCCGAGATGGAAAGAGGTCCCGGAGGGAGGGCGGGGGGGTACGCCTCACCGGTCACAGCTGTGCCTGCTTGTCCATCCCCGGGCGAGATGGAGAGACCCGGGGAGAAGCGGGAGCGTCCTCTTGCTGCTGGCGCCGCCGCCCGTCTTTTATCAGCCTCCGGGCCGAGATGGAAAGAGGTCCCGGAGGGCGGGCGGGGGGGAACGTTTTTCCCTCAATGTTTGCCATTCCCTCCTTCTGGTGGCAGTCTACGATTAAGTAACTTGCCCATAGCCTCTCATGCAACTCCTTTCCAAGGTGGTGGGTATTGAACTCTTGATGCCTATCCCTCTAACCCACAAAGCCATTGAGCCAAGCTTGTTAGCACAGGCTGTCCCAAAAGCCACCATACATACTGAAAATGAAAAATTGTCGTTAAATGTACTTTTATTGACAAAATATTCATTAGAAAATCTTACAAGATATTTACAAAATATTCTCTACATGTTGTAAATCTCTTTACACACACACACACACACACACACACACACACACACAAAGTCTTCTCCCAGTTTATGGCAAATACGTATTCCAAGGTATCTGTTGTTATGTATGGCAACCTTTGGGACACACTGTACTACACAACATTTTTTAATGTACATGGCACTGCTAAAACTAAGTGAAACCCACTAAGAATAAAGCTTGTTTCTTAAGTTAAATTCCTATCCTTCTAGAAGGCAATAGCTTTCTATTCCTCCATCCACCCCATATCTCATTCTGTCTATTTCTTGAAGAAAAGGGTTCCCTTTTTTTAAAAAAAGGAAAGAAAAGAACATTACATGCATTCCATCTTAAAGTGTTGGTAATGCAACAGACATTGACAAATTGAAAACATGTACTTAAAGAACATGTTGTATTAGAAACTGTCATTTGAATTTCCATTTAGTTCTTTAGCTCACACCAGGATATTATACTTCAACATTCAAACTTCTAAGTAAATCTAATGGACACTAGGAGAGGTGTACCACAGGGATTGTAAGGAAGAGATTCACTAGCTCTTGGCAGTGCCACTTCCATACTCCAGTCAAGGGAAAGGCTTTCTACCCTTCCTGCACCCAGACCACACCTTCCAAAGTGGAAAGGCAAAACAGGCTAGGTTTTAATGCACCTGCCCTTCCTTCGGTACCTGACCCGAGTGCTTGCCACTCCCTGCCTGTAGCCAGATGACTGAGAACCAACTAGATTTATCCCAAAACACCCCAGTAAACATATTGGCATCAAAATTGGCTTGAAGAAACAAAACTTTATTATTTAAACAAAACAGGAGGTAAAACCAAGGATGCATACACACCCAAAAGAAAAGGATTTTATCTCCATGCAGATGCAGGGGTTGGAAGTTAAAACTGCCAAACTGCAAGCAAATTACTGTAAAAGCTGTAAAAAAAACCTCCAGCCTGTCTCAAAAGGGGCAAAAGAGTGGAACCTGGAACCATCTTGCAATTATGAAATCAATCAATTACAGTGGAACCCCGACATACAAATGGTTTGACTTACAAAACATTCAACATACAAATAGAAATCCTGGCTTTAAAAAAATTGACATACACATTTTTAATAGGAAAAATTCGACATACCAAAAATATATATGGTGACATCTAGTGGCCTCATCTGGTAATCCAATGCGTTCTCGACATATACATTTTTCAACATACAAATAACCTCATGGAACAAAAAAAAACGTATGTAGAGGTTCTAGTGTACAGTGGTACCTCACTTAAAGAGCATAATGCGTTCCACGGGATTGCTCTTTAAGTGAGTTTGCTCTTTAAATGAAACACCGTTGTAAGTGCCCAATTGTGACTTCTGGCGGGGGGGGGGGATTGTGAACCCGGATTTAGTTGTTAAGCGAGTTTTTGGTTGGTTTTAGTTATTAAGTGAGGTGACCATTCAGAGAAAATTCTGCTCTTTAAGCGAGTTATTCTCTAAGCGAAGCGCTCTTTATGCAAGGTTTTACTGTATTTGGTCTCTGAACAACCAAGTTCCTCCAGCACCATCTGGTGGCAAGACTACAGAGATCCCTTAGTCATGACCAACTGAGATAGTTTACAGCAGGAGTTCTCAACCTATGGCATGTGCTCCAGATCCAGCCCGTGCCCTCGTTCTTGCCACTGCCACTGCCACCTTTCCCCCCCTTTCCCTGCCTTGGCATGTCCAAAGCACCACTTCATAGCAGGATGGATGTTGTAAGAAGGCTTACAACATCTGCCCTCCTACAGATAGACATTAGGGACACACCAAGCCAGGCGGAGGGGAAAAGAACGGCAGCAATGGCAGCGGAAGTGGAAGCACTAGACACACGTGATTGCATGCGTCCTTCATGGGTACCACTCTGCCAAGAACAGACGGGACCCCTCCTTAACCCACAAGGAGGCTGATATGCCGGGAAGCAGCATCGGCTGTGTGTGTGTGGGGGGAGTGTTTATGGACAGAACTGTTTGTGTGGGGGGAGTGTTTGTGGCAGTGGTGGTGGTGTGGAGAGAAAGTGTTGGCAGTCTGTACTGGTGTTGTGGGGGGGATGTTTGCAGTGGCAGTGTGTGTGGGGGTGTTTGCAGCGGTGGTGGTGGGGGGAAGTGTTTGCGGGCTGGACTGGTGGCATGTGGTGGAGTGTTGTTGGCAGCAGCAGCTGTGTGGGCAATTGTGGGGGCTTGTGGTGATCTTGCCCCCAGCTTAAAAGTTTGAGAACCCCTGGTTTAAAGATTGGAAGGTAGGAAGAATGGCAAACTTGGCCTGCAGTCACAAAATGAACTTCCTTCTTCAAACATCAGTAAGGATTTTCCATGACCTTCAAAACTCAGCAAAGCAATTCAAGTCAGTAATTATGGAGGGTGTGTGACTAGTAAAGATAAAGGTTGCCCTTGCTTGAAAGCTAGTCATATCTGACTCTAGGGTTCAATGCTCATCTCTGTTTATAGCCAAAGAGCCAGCATTTCTCTGTGTCTGTAGACATTTCCGTGGACATGTGGCAGGCATGCCTAGACACCAGAGTGCACAGGACGCTCTTTACCTTCCCACCGAAGTGGCATCTATTTATCTCTAATCCCTCCTAAATGCTATTGTTTTTGTTCTTTAATACATTTTCCCCCAAATTAGCTGGAAACTGTCATTTTGGAGCTAAATAAAGGACAGCTACCTCTTGGCTCATAGGATTATGACTGCAGCATTCAAAATCTCTTAGTACAGATGGAACAAGTTTACAGCTGTTGGAGCTTTCACTCATATTTGTGTGTGTTAGGAGGTTGTTGGGGTCAGGGTTTGGTAGCCTGTCTATCACCAGCAGGCCCTGAAATCAAATCCCTTTAAAATGTTGTAGACTCTTATGGACACAACATTTTGGCCAGGAAAATGGTATGGACTCTTTCAATTCAGTAACTGTTCCTGGGGAAAACTTATTATGGATTTGTCATGTGTTTCTTGATTAATCTAGTACCATAATGCAGAGCATATAACTATTGACTTGACATAGCAATGCTGGATGACATAGCAACTGAGAATGAGAAGGCAGCAGCAAGAGCTATACATTTTGTTCCTATCTCGTGCAAATCAATGTAGTTACAGGACTAACTGGGAAATCTGACTTGTTGAGACTTAACTCAACTGAGATATAATTTAAAACAGTTGGACAGTAGTTTAAATGAATTGTGGGAAGGGTTCTTCCTCACCTCAAATCAGGTTCTTATTAAATGTAAAACAAAAAAATTACAAAATATAACAAAGCTACCAAACATACATCTAACATCATCAACAAATATAATCTTAGCAATTTAAAAAAATTACAAAATTACATAACTAGTAAGTGCACCCACCACCTATGGGAATAGCCACATATTCTTTTAATTTAACTAGTACACACACAATGAACTCTCCCCAAATTTCTTTAAAATAATTTTCTTTTATTCCTTTCTTTAATTTTAATTCACATTTCAGTATTTTATTTAATGTCACATTGCATAATTCTTTATACTAGTCTTCCAAATCCGATTCACAAAATATTTTCCATTTTTTAACATTTTACCATCTCAAAGCTGTTACCATTACAATAACCAAAATTTTCTTCTTTTTTCTATCTTCTTCTTTCCAAAACCCATTAACAGTGATATTCTAAAAGATATTTCTAGTTTTAAAGACAATATTTGATTACTCTCTTCAAAAAAGTTCTTCCAAATTCTCTTTACAAACTGGCAATCCCACCACAAAAGAAACTATGTCCCAATTTCTTTTTTACATCTCAAGTTCTTTTACCTAAACTATAATTAGCAATTACACTTACATACCACCCATAGCACTTAGTGCACTCTCTGGGCAGTTCACAAGCTAATTAGCTTTTTTTTAATGAAAAATTAAAACTAGTTAGTCTTAAAGGTGCTACAGGACTTCTGGTTTCTTTAAGCCAGCAGATTGTTGCTCTCATATTTTCATTTTAGTCAATATTTGATCTATTGTCCTCTCAAAACATTCCTATGCATATCTATAACAGTATGATCAAGTACAGATGGCAATGTGAAAGGAAGATTACTGTCTGCTCAAACAGAATGGCCTTCCCCTTCCCTTCTCAGTAGAAAGTCTGTTTTGACTACAAGAGGCTTCAGAACAAATTTAATGTCTAATATTTGGTCCCCTCTGCTGACATAGGTAGGAGACAGGGGGAGCATGTCAAATGAACAATGGACTTACTGTCAAGCTCTTCTTGCTACCAGAAGATAATGTTATAAATTTAGCCCAAAGCAGGGAACAGTAAGCTTCCAAAATCAACTTTACATTTTAATTCTGTAGGCAGAATCAGAAACATAGCAAAGCATCAAAGGCTTCCATAACCAAGCCTTCTGATGCTGAAATTAGATAGAATGGTTAAAATACCACTAGAAGTGGAGCTTCATTAAAAATTTTAAATGTCTGTTTATCCTACCACGAGCGTATCTCACTCTACACATGTTGCAAATTAACCTGCTTTTGCTTGGTGGTTGGTCAGTGGGAGATAAGCATGGATTTAACTTACAAGTCTAATTGCTCAGACACAGGCTTTTGAATGAATTGTATTGGGGTGGGGGGTGGGGGTGCTGCAGCAGAAGAAAATTTTCTTTAATTCATCCAGAAGGAATACATGAAAGACAATGTTTTTCTAAAGCCATCAGGGTTGAGAAGCATCTTTCTCCCCATACCTACTGACTTCTTTAGTTCAGCAAATAGACACGTTTATCCAGTTGTGGGCATCAGCAGGATCACACGAGTTCGCCAGAACAGGTAGCAAAGATTCTGGCTGGCCACGCCCATCCAAGTTTTGAAATAAAGTAGTCCTAATTCAGGTGCAAGACAGGGCTTCCGCCCTGACCACACCCACTATACCACACCCATGGTGTGGTAGTAATATTTTTTGGAGCCTACCACTGCGTTTATCTATTTACAGAGTTTATCTGCCCATTTTGAACCAGAATGAATAATGATTAAATGAAATGTATGTTTTCGAAGACATAATAGTGGAACAGACTTGTCAGTGACAGTAGAATGGTTTCTTTGCTCCTTTCTGACAAAAATTCACTCCCTCTTTCAGTGAATATAATCACACTGCCCATTATTAGTTATGAGAGATTAACCCACTATTATATAATTTGTGAACCATCAAGAGAATGCACTAAGTGCTATGAGGTGGTATATACCGAAAGTGTACAGTGGTACATTGCTTAAAGAGCCTAATGCGTTCCACGGGATTGCTCTTTAAGCGAGTTTGCTCTTTAAGTGAAACACCATTGTAAGTGACCAATTGTGACTTCTGGCAGGTGGATTGCAAGCCCAAATTTAGTTGTTAATTGAGTTTTTTTGTTAGTTTTAGTTGTTAAGTGGGGCGACTATTCAAAGAAAATTCTGCTCTTTAAGCGAGTTAGTCTCTATTGCTATTAGTTAGTCTAATTGCTATTGCTGTTAACTATATGTGTAAAAGAAAAGGCAAGAGCACAGTAGTCCATCCCACCAGAGCGGACCGGAGAGGCTCTCTAGTTGTTCCATCGGCCAGAGAGGCGCATCTCTCTGGGACTAGAACGAGGGCCTTCTCTGTGTCCGCTCCTGCCCTATGGAACCTCCTGCCAACGGAGCTATGTCTCCAAACGGAGCTGCTGCCTTTAGGAAGAATCTAAAAACATGGCTGGCGGGGCAGGTATGGGGTGCGGGAGGTATAATGACCTCAGCTCACTGGATGATCTGAGCCCTTCTCTCCCTCTACTTTTTAAATTAGTTTGTTGTTGTTCAGTCACACAGTCGATTCCGACCCTTTGCGACACCATGGACCACTGTCTGCCAGGCACTTCTGTCCTCCACCATCCTCCTCAACTCGCTCAGCTTTGTGCCCATTGTGTCTACAATACCATCTAGCCATCTCATTTTTGGCCGCCCCCTTCTTCTTTTGCCCTCCACCCTTCCCAGCATCAAGGCTTTCTCAAGCGAATCCTCTCTTCTCATTTGATGTCCAAATTACTTTAGCTTCATCTTTACTATTTGAACTTCTAAGGAGCAGTCAGGTTTAATTTCTTCTAAGATTGACCTATTTGTTCTCCTCGCTGTCCAGGGGACTCTCAAAACTCTCATCCAACACCACATCTTAAAGGCATCTATTCTTCTGTGCTCAGCTTTCCTTATGGTCCAGCTCTCACAAGCATACATTGCCACCGGAAATACCATTGCTTTGACTATACGAATTTTTGTTTGCAATGTGATGTCTCTACTTTTCACTATGTTCCCCAGGTTTCTCATCGCTTGCCTCCCAAGAATCCATCGCCTTTTTATTTCATGGCTGCAATCTCCATCTGCAGTGAGCTTTGATCCTAAGAAAGTAAAATCTGTCATTGCTTCTACTTCTTCCCCATCTATTTTCCAGGGATTGATAGGGCCTGTTGCCATGATCTTGGTTTTCTTGATGTTGGGTCTCATGCCAGCTTTTGCACTTTCTTCTTTCAACCTAATCAGGAGCTTTTTAAAGTCCTCCTCACTTTCTGCCATTAGGGTGGTATCATCTGCATATCTCAAGTTGTTGATGTTTCTCCCAGCAATTTTGATCCCAAATTGTGATTTCTCCTTTCCTGCATTGCTCATTATGTGCTCTGTGTATAATTTGAATAAGCAGGGTGACAAAATGCAGCCTTGTCTTACTCCTTTTCCTATTCCAAACCACTCCGTCATTCCATATTCTGTCCTAACTGTTGCTTCTTGATTCATGTACAGATTTCTCATGAGACATATAAGGTGTTCTGGTATTCCCATCTCTTTAATTACTTGCCACATTTTGTTGTGGTCTACACAGTCAAAGGCCTTAGTGTAGTCAATGAAACAGAAGTAGACTTGTTTCTGATATTCCTTTGTTTTTTCCATGATCCAATGTATGTTGGCAATGTGGTCTCTAGTCCCCCTGCCTCTTCTGAACCCCGCCTGCACTTCTGGTAATTCTCTCTCCACGTGCTGCTGCAGTCTATCCTGTATTATCTTGAGCATCACCTTGCTAGCATGTGGGATGAGAGCAATTGTTCGATAATTTGAACATTCTTTGGCATTACTCTTTTTGGGGATTGGAACGTATACTGATCTTTTCCAGTCTTGTGGCCATTGTTGTGTTTTCCAAATCTGCTGGCATATAGAATGCAATAATTTGATTCCATCATCTTTTAGGGCTTTGAAAAGTTCAACTTGGATACCATCATCTCCACTGGCTTTGTTGTTTTCAGTGCTTTTTAGGGCCTTTCTGACTTCACTCTTTAGGATGTCTGGCTCAAGTTCAATTTCCTCATCATTTTTATTATCAGGAGTGTTGAGGTTCTTTTTGTAGAGTTCCTCTTTGTACTCTTTCCATCTTTTCTTAATCTCTTCTGCATCAGCTATCTCCTTGCCGTCTTTGTCCCTTATCATTGTCATTTTTGCTTTATTCCCTTGATTTCCCCAATTTTTTTTTTGAAAAGATCTCTAGTCCTGCCTCTTGTGTTGTTTTCTTCTATTTCTTTGCACTGTTCATTCAGGTAGGTTTCCTTCTCTCCTTGCTATTCTTTGAAATTCTGTATTCAAGTGATTGTATTTTTTCCTTTCTCCTTTGCCTTTTGCATCCCTTCTTTCCTCTGCTATTTTAAGAGCCTCATCCAACAACCACTTAGCTTTCTTACACTTCTTTTCTTTTGGTGTGGTTTTCCTTGCTCTCTCCTGCATGATGTCTCGTATCTCTGTCCATTAATTAGTAAGATGTAGCATTTGGTGTGCTTTTAATCTTTTTTAGATTTAAATTTTAAATTTTAATTTTAACAGTTTTTAGGTTTTTAGGTAGAGTTTGTCTTTTATTGTCATTTTGTTTGCTTTTTTTATTGCTTGTATACCTCCCTGAGTCACTTTGGTGAGAAGGGCAGTGGAGAAATACAAACTTTATTTATTTTATTTATTTATTTAGACAAAAAGTCTCCTCTACTAACATAACAGCATTCAATGAATACCCTGTTATAAAGTGTCCTTGTAACCATAGGGATAAAATTTCCATAGAGAAAACTTCTGAACATGGCTGCATAGCATTTCTTCCTTCAGGCTGACTATATATGTAGGATCTCACTCCTAACAAACTGAAAAACAGCAAATGGCAAAGCAAAAGCAAATGTGTTGTTAGAATCTTAACTATCTTTCAGAAGATACATTAACATTTGACAACTAAATTACAGCTATGTACTTTAATTTTTGGGATAGTAGCCATGCTAGTCTGTGGTTCAAACATATCAGAAAACAAAATAAAAAAAACACTGTAGCACTTTAAAGCTATGTACTTTGGTCTTCTTCTTGGCTTGTGTCAGAAGCAATCCAATGGTGCTTCCAGAGTGAAACGATTTAACATTTATATATCCCACAATTCTCTTAATGAAGTATGAGGAATCATACACAGCAACTCTCTTCCTCCTATTATCCTTGCTGATTTATTGGAGTAGCTAACAAATTTTAGCTTATGCACAGGATAAACTTTTTAAAAGAAAAAGGAAAGTTCCTTTAAAATTGATTAAAAGCCAAGAAAAAAATACTTACTCTAGATGAAGGTGCAAGCTGGGGAATAGGAACCTGTTGTCTCTCTCCTTCAATGGGAGTCTAGAGATAAGATAAAGTTAAGATAAAGTGAGACATACAATTTGGGAGGAAAAACTAGTTTATGCTCACTGGCAAACAACCAATTTTTTGCTGTGTTTGTTTTAAAAACAAAAAAAATGTGTACAGGATCAAGAGAGATGTAAAAAGAAGGTTTTGGATATCAGGAGATCACCACCATATGCATTTACCACTGTCATTCTGCAGTAGTAGTTCATTGCTTCCATAAAACAAGAAGAAGAGGGATCCATGTAGCAACTACGCTGCTAGAGGAAACTAGCCCGAGATACTACACAGAGAAGTGTTTTCCAACCTTTGGCTTTTAATCCCAGAAGCCTAAATCAATTTCCCAAAGCAATGACCAGCCAATGTACTTAGGGTTCTGGGAACTGAAGTCCCCCTTTGGGACATGGGCCCCACATTGGAAACCACTGGTATAGTGGACCATTCACCATATGTACATTACACCTGAATTTCAGAGCTTTCTACACCATTCCATCTAAAAGGTAAAATATTGATTTTTGAGGGCCAAATGTACATGCTACTAACAAGAATATAATCAATAAGAGTAATTTTAATCTTCCCATTTAAAAAAATGTGAAATTTCCATCATTAGGAATGAAGATACAAAAGAGGTGGCAAGCTGACAACTACATTTAAATATGCATTGCTGTCATATTTTCTTGCCTTGCCCCAGGAAATAATTAGCCTTGTTTGCATCTTGCTTAGGTAACTCTGCTGTAACCATGCTGCCTGCAAACTGGGGTGGCCAAAGCAGACCTACCTAAGCAAGCTGCAAATAAGGCTGATTGCCAATTCTCTTTCTCTCCTGATTCAGCTTAAATTAATTTATCTGGGGAATGGTGACTTCCTGAAGACAACTTCACAGCAAATCAATTTGTGGTTTTCCCACTTTGTAGTGACACCCTTAATATTAAACTGGTCAAGAAAAGAGGAACAGATTAGAGAATACATGTTATACGGATCTCTAAAGACAAATATACAAATATATAACCCATCAAAAGCAGCCTCAGGCGATTGCCAACTGTAAGGAGTGGAACAGCAGCAGGATGCCTTTTGCTTTCACTGATACTGCCCTAAAAGCACTGCAAATCATCTATTCAGCTTCATGTAAACTGCATCAACATTATGGTTTGTAGTGTAGAGAAAGACTTTGTGTACACACACAAACACACACGCTACATACTGTACTTGATAATTTACCACTCATATTCTAGAATCAAACAGCATTTCTAAATACAAATTAGCTGTAATGTACACAGAGGAGGGTGAATAGTAAAACATCCGGAACCCAAGCACTATGAGGAACAGTTGAGGAAGCTGGAAATGTCTAGCATGAAAACAAAAGTCTGAGAATCAATACAACAGTTGCCTTCAAGATCTGAGGATGTCACATCCAAGATGGAACGAGTATGTTTTCTGAAGATCCAGAGAGTAGTTCTGAAGCAGTGGATTCAAATTACAAGAATAACTGTCAAGAAAATTGACTATCTCTGAGGGTGGTGGAAATTTTTAGAAGAGCCATTAAATAGCTACCTGTCAGGGATGCCTAAGCTGTAGATTTCCTACTTTGTCAGGCTAATGGACTTGATGAAGAAAGAGTTTCTTTCAGCTTTACAGTTCTATGAAAGTTAGAATTTCTCCTTAATGCAATGGTAGCTTCTTTGTATTAAAATTAGCTTAAACACCCCACCTTCCCAAGCAGCCACCTGCAAATATTCTCTTATACCTGCCAATAATCTCTTATAGCCCTATCATTAAAACAGCTTTACTAACAAAATGAAATTCCCTTCATGCTTCCTCTGGAAGAAGCTGTGTTAATAGCTAAATTATTTTGAAGATTTGTATAGAAGTTTTCATATTATCTATTAAAAAGTGATTTTTGATATACTTCTGATCATTAGTAACCAGAAAGAAATGATGGCAGAGTCTCAAACAAGTGTACATTCTTATAGACTCTCTTTTTATATCCTAGGAAAACTGATAAAAAAGCTATGCTTTGTGGTTGTTGTTCAGTCGCACAGTCAAGTCCGACCCTTTGTGACCCCATGGACCACTGCATGCCAGGCTCCTCTGTCCTCTGCCACCCTCTGCAGCCCAGCCAGATCTGTGCCCACAGTGTCAATGATGTCATCCCTTTTCCTTTTGTCTTCAATCTTTCCTAACATCAGGGCCGTAGCCAGGGAGCAGGAGGGCAAAAACCCTCCTGAGCTAACAGCCTGCCCCCCCCAATCACCCCCGTGGTGCCAATGTTATATATGTGAGTGTGACACTGCTGCCCCTCCTAGAACCTCCCCCCATCTAGAATCCTGGGTAAGGCCTTCTCAAGTGAGTCCTCTCTTCTCATTTTATGACCAAAATACTTGAGCTTCATCTTCATCTTCCTTCCAATGGTACAATCAGTGTTGATTTCCTTCAGGATTGACTGATTTGATCTCCTTGCAATCCAGGGGACTCTCAAGAGTCTCCTCCAGCAGCACAGTTCAAAGGCATCTATTCTTCTGCGTTTAACATTCCTTATGGTCCATACATTACTACTGGAAAGACCATTGCTTTAACTATGCGGAATTTTGTTGGCAGGGTGATATCTCTATTTTTTATTATACTGTCAAGCTATGCTACATTGTACAAACTTCCTCCTTACAAATCTGAGGTGACTATTTTAGCTGCTAGCACTTACAGTGAGTGAATTTCAGATAAGGTTCCAGAAGCTTTGTATTAAGAGAACTCAGTGTTGCACACTGCGCTGAGGATGGCAAGGAACTTTTAAAAATAATGTGTATTTCATTGAAGAGTGAGGACGCAATAACTTTCCCATCTCTGAGACTGGCAAATGAACAGATGCAAAGAAACTAAAAACCAAACTGGAATAACTCATTATACGTTTGGCACCTGACAGATTAAAAGAGAAGAGATCCCTCTCTTTGTTGTTTTGACTTTTCCAGTTAGGCTTGGCTGTAGGCTTAATTGCCTTCAGCATATGGAAGTCAGGTGAGTGAGCCAAACCCTTCACATGAACAATAAGTTTGGGGAATCAATTTGAAAATTGAAACAAACAGAGCAACAACAGTCAATTTTTTCCTGCAGCTGGAGACGTTTGCATGGCTGGGAAAGGTGGAAGAAGGGCTTGATCCAGAGCCCCCGCAAAACAAATGATGGAATGTAAGGGTGGTAAATGCCTTTGAGATGTGGTGCTGGAGGAGAGTTTTGAGAGAACAAATAGGTCAATCTTAGAAGAAATTAACCCTGACTGCTCCCTTGAAGGTCAAATAGTAAAGATGAAGCTAAAGTACTTTGGACATCAAATGAGAAGAGAGGATTCACTTAAGAAAGGCTTGATGCTGGGAAGGGTGGAGGGCAAAAGAAAAAGGTAGGGCAAAAAATGAGATGGCTAGATGGTATTGTAGACACAATGGGTACAGAACTGAGTGAGTTGAGGAGGATGGTGGAGGACAGAAGTGCCTGGCGGACAGTGGTCCATGGGTTCGCAAAGGGTCGGAATTGACTGTGTGATTGAACAACAAAAAAAGGGTGGGAAATTCATGTGATCAGCATAACAAGACAAATGAATAGTTTTTGGCAGAACAGCAAGTAAATGCTCTTGGCATTTAAGTGCTGGACAGACAGTGTTGGGGGAGAAAACTTCAGTAACATTGCTGAGGGGTGATAGAGAAAAGAGAGCCTCAAGTACAAACACAAAAGGGGGAGAGCGTTTGGAGCAGGGCATGCATTCCCAATTCTACTCTTTTTTTCCTATTTCTCTCTTTTTTTTTTGGTCACAAGATGTTGGATTATCCTGTTTTCACCGCTGTTTATTTGGGCATTCCCTGAGCAGAATTTCTTCCGCAAAAACCCTTTCAACCCAGAATAATTTCTGGCAGGCAATTATTATTATCTATTTCACCCACACAAACAATGAATCGTTACATCTAAGTTAAACAGAGGACACAAGGCAGTAAAAGAATAATCACAAAGCCATTAAGCATAATACCTACTATATAATTTCATGGCTCTTGCATCTTCTAATGGTAAGTGATTGCCAGTGAAGAATGTGATTATCCCTTTAAAAGTATAGTTCCAGCTGAAGGAAGCTGCTTATTTCATTTTTAATTAACTATGGCCTAGAGTTGTAACTGACTGTCACACTGCTTAAGGGCCACCTATCCGATGTATTGATCAGCCCTCGGGGGCCCATCCTTCTACTGGTTGTTTTTAAGTAATATAACATTTCAAATATACAGAAATAACCTTGCAAGCTCTGCAAAGAAAATTTTGAGAGGAATGCCTTAAGGCAGGGGTGGCCAATGTTGGTGCTCCAAAAGTTCTTGGACTTCAATTATCAGAAGCCCAAGTCAGAGCATCAGCAGATCAGGGCTTCTGGGAACTGAAGTTCAAGAACACCTCGATCACCACGATTGCCCCCCCCCCCGCTGCCTTAGGGCATACAACTGCATAAGCAATGACATTTTAGTACAAGAGTTCTCAACGTTTTAAAGCTCGGGGCCAGGCCATGCTCCCTCAGATAGCTTCAGGGGCTGGACAGCCATTTTGCCCTTCCTCCACCACATGGCACTTCCTGGTGTGGTAGAGGCAGGGGGGCAACATGAAATGGCTCTGTGGGCCGCATGTGACCCACGGCCACAGGTTGAGAATCCCTGTTTTAGTAGATTAATTGAAAAAAATGTAGCTTAAAAGAAGATTCACACACAAAGATGCATATATATTTGACTACCTTGGGCTTGTTTCTCTCTCTCTGAGGAGAGGAGTAACCCATGCAGCAGTCCATACTTATCCCAGCAGTCAAAAGAGCTCTGACTCATTTACTCCAGGACAACTAAGGGGGGGGGGGAACTATTCATATAAGAAATGTGACTGTCTCAACCGAGGCACCTGAGCATACAAAGCATTCAAGTATTGGGACGCCAGAATTCTTGACATGTCAGAATTGTAAATTTGCAAAGGATTCCAAGACTTATTAAGTCCAACCTCCTGACAGGAAATCCACAACTAAGCATCTCTGACCTGTCCATTTAAACCTCACATTGTGGTGGTGCCAAAAAGCCAACTTAAACTAACATACTCTGCGACTGCCTAAAACATTTCCAAACATATCATAATTATTATAAATTATAATTATCATAAATTAAAATAGAGCACTTGTCAGTTCCTCCATTTATTCTTTGATTATGTTATGGACATGTGGCTCTTGACAAAAAAAGGAAGGAAGGAAAAGTCTTTACATAGGAATTCTAATACGGTACCAAGATGAATTATTCTGAAAAAGTAATTACACAGTGGGCAAATAAGTAAACCCAATCAGTCTTTCTTCACTGAAGGATGAAAAAGTATCTCTCTCTTTTTTAAATTTTTATTAATTTTCAATAAACAACAAAACAATATTCAAAAGAAAAACACTTGACATACAATACTAAACAAGAAAACAAAGAAAAAAGAAAAATTATATAAACAATAATAATAATAATAACAAAATATAGTAATGATAATAATATATGTTCATTATATTCTCATTTTCCTAACATTCTTCAAATTTAAACTTCATACAATATTATGTAAATCAATATCTTATTTGTATATGCTTATATATATATATAAAACAAATTTTCTATTATCTACAAACTACACTCGTTATTGCTCTATGAAGTTAATACTATCTGGAACACATAAAATACAAATAATAAAAATACAACCCCCTGTGATATTTACAATGCCTTGGTGATTGCGGTCCTTCACAGCCTTCCCTTATTATATCCAAAATCTCAATTGATCTGGTACCGGCATACTGCCTTTACCTTCAGTCAGCATACAATTCAAAAAGGGTCTCCAGATATTCCCAAAATTATTTTCTCTAATTAAACCTTTTTTATAATTTAATTCCCATGTTAACTTATCATTTAATGCAATTTGCCACATTTCTTGATTAAATGGAATAATAAATATGCTAAGGAAACTAGTTTGACAAGGAATAGAACAGAATTTGAGGAGTTCATATTTAGAATAAGAAAGGGTGAAATGGGAATAAAGGGTCTGGTTAGTAAGATATATAAGATTTTAAATAATGATAGTAGATCATAAGAAATATTAAAGAAAATATGGGGAAAAAGATTTGAATATTAAAATTCCTGTTGTAAAATTGGAATAATAAATGGAAGAGAAGGATCATGAAAACTATGTCTGTTAGAGTTAAAGAGCAGAATTATAAAATGCTGTGGAGGCGGTACCTGACTCCAGTTTGACTTAATCAGATGGATAATACAAAAGCGAAAATGTGTTGGAGATGTAAGACTGTCCTGGGGATGTATGAACACATGTGGTGGAGTTGTAATGTGCTTAAATTTTTTTTGATTAAAAATAGAAAGAGAAATATCAGGAATAATGAGTGTGAGCTTTAAACTGGAGCCAAGTGCCGCCTTATTGATTGAGGTGGATGACATGAATATAGATAAGAATAAAAAAGAATTATTGTCAATAATATTGACTATAGCGAGACAATGTATTGCAAGGAATTGGAAGAATGATTCTTTACTGGAAAAAAATAATTGAAAAAGTATCTTAACTCTTGCGTGGCTAAGAAATATAAAGCAAAGTACTGACATGGCAGTACTATATAGATCAGAGTTTCCCAACCTTTGGTTTTTGTTCTTCAATTCCCAGAAGCCTGAGTCAATTTCCCAAAGCACTGATCAGCCAATGTACTGACTTCTGGGATTTGAAGCCCCCCTGTGGGACCTGTGACCTACGTTGGGAACCACTGGCATAGATTCAAGCCTGGAGCTGGGGTGAAGAAAGGGATTGTTTTTTCAATCTTCCACAGTAGGACAACACTAAGTCAGAATGAAAGGAAAAGGATCCTACAGACATAATTGGATACATTTTGTTTTCTTAACAGAGAAAGATTGCACAGAGATGGAGGAGAGTGACTAAGGACACCAGATAAAACTGGAGGAAGTTTAAGAATAATACTGGAATCTTACCGAGTCATTTCTTCCACTCTGATCCAGTTTTCCAACCAAATAATCCAAAAGATGTTGTTTATATACCTAAAAAGATACAGAAAAAGGCATCAATAAAGTGTGGCCCACAGTCCACCACAGGGTAACTGGCTGTCTTTCTTTCTGATCAGACAGTGTATTGTACAGGAATCAAAGATGATTCCACCTCTGAATGTAGCCTTTGATGATTCTTCATATCTTGTATGATTCCTCCAAAATCTTGCCCAGGGATGGTGACACGTTATGCTATCACTTCCTCAAAAGAGTCACTGGGACACACCAAAAGAGCCTCCTCGAAAACTGGTATTTCTGAACCACTATTGGGTGTACCCTGGTAATGGCAACCATGTGTTGCCGGTTAATCTTTCTCACACTACGTCAGGCAAAAGGGACTACAGAATGATCTCCCCAAAGGTGGCTTCATTTTGGCAGTTTCAGATCTGGCCTAGACATGGAATAAGAAGAAACAGTATCATTTTATACAAGCCATGAAGCCTATTTTTCTTGATGCAGACTTTAAAAGCTACATGTCTGAGCAGTTATGATTAACTTTGTGTTAATGAGATTGAACAAGTATTCAAATGTTTACACATTGTCTAGAATATTACCCATTAAGTTACAGCACTCTATAATGATATCAAAAATAATCCATCATCAGGATAAGTCAAATGTATTAGCAGCACTGTAAAATTCAGTTGTATCCATACACGTATCTGACCAACTTCCAGGTTCATGTGAAAGTCACTACTATGCAGCCAAAACGTCTTTAAATTTAGTGGTGTACTTGAAAGATATATTTATGTATGTAGAGCTTTATATTAGCTTTCTAAAATTAAACAATTTTATTGCTGCTATGCATTTAATTATATCTGAATTAACACCACCCTGAAATTTTATCTGGCAATTATATAATAAATAATCATTATAACCTAGCCATCAGCCAACAACTAGATATGCTAGTTCACACATTAGAAAGAATAAGCCTATTTCTTTATGGAGTATTAGTGGAAAGGAAATATGGAATTAATGTACCATACAAAAAAAATAAAAAGGAAAGGGGGGAAAGAAGACAAAGGAACAACAATTTTCATATGCATAGATGTAAAGTTTAATTTTGTAAAAAATATATACAATGTTCTAAATGAGAATTCCAATACAACCCCGTATAATAACTTTAATTCGTTCCGCAGAGCTAGTCGTTGTACGATTTAATTGCTATACAACAAATATCTCTGGGGAAAATCGTACAACAACAAAAATTCATTGTACAATTTTTCCCATAGAGATGCACTGTATCACATAACAAGTTTAGTTGTTATACAGGGCATAATGTGTTTTTAAATCCTCGTTGTTGTATGATTTAATCGCTGTAATAGGCATTCATTATACTGTATGGGGTTCTACTGTATCTACCAAACACAGTACGTACAAAGATTTCATTCTGTGACCAGCAAAAATCCTGGAAAGGAAGCAATTTTCTCACATTTGCTCATTTCAAACATATTTTGGAAATAAGAGAAGGAACAGGCTAGTCACTGAATCCATCTTCTGTGCAAATACTACTTATCCCTATCTCCACCTTATAATACTTCACTAAACAACGTCCCTACTAACCATTTTTACATATACTGTACAGGCTATGTAGTCAAGAAGGAAGGAGGGAGGAAAAGTTCTAAGAGTCTCAAACGGTACAATGTTGTACAAAAAAAGCAAGTCATATATTCATTCTTACTTTCTCCCAGAAAATGTCATGTAAATTACAACTCATAACCCTTGTAAACTATTCTTAACTACATAATCTCAACACGGATCATCAAAGTGCCCTATATTTTAAAACTAACCTCAGTTGCTTTCTAGAAACTTTGTGACCTGAGCAGTGCTTACAGAAGCAAACACTGTGAACAAAAAGTTCACCAAAGACATATACATCCCAGTATAACACCACAGCTATCAATTTTTATTGTTTTCCTCTCCTTTGCAGAAAGCGTCATGGCTAAGCATTCCATTTTTTCCCTACATCGTATTATTTCTCAGCTACTATATAGACATTTTTTCCTATGCCTGGTGCAACCAATTTGACTAAGCCAAACCGATCTGATTCAGACTAATCAGAAGTATGAGTTTGATCAAAGTGGTCTATACTGGGTTCAAATTACTTCAAACTGATTCAGTGATTCATATAGTATGTGTCCAAAATGTTTCAAAACAGGTCTATGTAAAGGAAAGTATTAAAGCCATTTTCTAACCATTCTTTCTGAGGAGGAAGGTTTTTGAAAGCGGCATGTTGGAATATGCTGGTAGTTTTGTATTTAGGTCAGTCGTTCTCAATGTGAAGTCTTACAAAGACAAAAAAAACCCTTCATATCCCAATGTAAAGATAACAGAAGTGTCATGGCCATATTTTTTGTTTCCCTATGTAAATTAGTGGGGGAGGGAGCTATACATAGATTCAAATGTCTAATTTAAATTTGGATCTAGATGTGAATCAGGCCAGGTCAAATTGAATCTGCTGGAATAGAATACAGTGGAACCTCGTTTAACAAATGGCTCAATTAACATAAAAATTGCATAACAATAGGAAATCCATAGAAAATAGTGGCTCAGTTTATGGAATTTTTTTTGGAACAGATTAATTGGTTTTCAATGCATTCCTATGAGAAACTGCATTTCACTTAAAGTATTTTGATTTTCAATGCATTCTTATGGGAAATTGCATTCAATGCATTCCTATGGGAAGTTCAGTTAAAGTACATTTCGCTGTAAGAAACGTCTTGGAGAATGCATTAATTACATTAACCAAGGTTCCACTGTAAAGGCAAATTCAAATCTGGCTCCAGAATGAATTAGAGTCTCTTATTTTTTCATGTTATAGTACAGTAATACCTCATATAACATTAGTATCGAATAACACGAAAATTGCATAACATCAAGGAATCTGGGGGGAAGAATTGCATCAGATAACATTAAGATCCTATGGGATGCTTCAGATAACAACCGCGAAAGCCTGTGTGGTTACAATGTATCTCTATGGATCCCATAGAGGATCAGATAACACTAAAAATCATATAACACGAAGACTTGTGGAACCAGGTTTTAGTGTTATATGAGGTTTTACTGTATAATGAAAATTATGATGACAAATCACATTAGTGCATAAAATAGAGACTGGGATATTTTAATACCTCCTACAGTGACTCTTAAACAATAGCCAAGTATGAACTAGATAGGGCAGTACAGCAGTGGCATACTTACTGCAGACAATGCAGCAGACTGGAAAGATATAAGGAGTAAGCCAGATGGTCAGAGGTCAAGATGCCACAAGAAAAGAGGGTTGTTGCAGAAAACATAGGACAACAGAGGCTACCCATTTTAAATCCCCCTCTTTAAGAAAAAACAGTAAGATACCTCGCATAACGAATTTAATTTGTTCTATGCGAGTTTTTCGCTATGCGAGTCAGACTCGCATAACGAATTTCTCGCTATGCGAGTCGGACTTTTCCCTATGGAAAAACTCGCTTAACGAGCGTTTCAAGGGGAAAACTCGCATAGCGACAAATTTTCATTATGCGAGTTTTCCCCATAGAAATGCTCGTTATGCAAGTTTTTCCATAGGGAAAAGTCCGACTCGCATAGCGAAAAATTCGTTATGTGTGTCGGACTGCTTAGCAAAAAACTTGCTCGTTATGCAAGTTTTTCGCTAAGCGAAACGCTCATTATGCGAGGTTTGACTGTATACCTAATTAATTTTAAAACAGAGTAAGCAGAACATTTTCTTTATGAACATTTCACTTTGCATGCCCAAAGTTGCAGTGATCAAGGACAATATTTTAGTAATGAGAAACTAAAATTTCAAGACTACATAACCAACTTGTATGTTACTGAGATATATTCCAAAGAATGATGGCATGCACAACCTGGAAAAGTTCCTTTTTGTCTAAAACTCACATACTGCCTGGGGGATTTAGAGAGCTGAAGGCCAAAAGAGTAATTTTCCCAAGCTCTGTCTCACAAATGTGTGATATTTAGAGGTGTTCAATAAACAGCCACACTGCGTACTATTACAAGTAGCTGTTAGCTTTCAGAAGTGGGCACAGTGTTACAAAGTAAGCCAGGAAGAAACATCTAGATTGACTCAGTCTGAGAAGAGGCTGCCTCATTTGTCTCTCTAGCCTAGAGTATTTTTAACTTGCCTATTACCTTTGTATCCAAGCACCATACAGTGACATAAAACACAAAGCATTATGTTCTCCCATTTCCTGCTTCCTTTATTTAAAATTCTGCTCTTTCTTACTCTTTGTTTTAAATATTTAGAAGAGGGAGAATAACCACTGATAATTTTTTTAATCCACTTGTTTACCAATTTAATGTAGCAGACAGTAGATAGTAAGCAACAACAAATACTATAAATAATATCATTAAGACGTTGACTCAAGATATTTAGTACGTGGGTTGGGGATGGTGAATTGCTGAAACACTATTTCCAGATTTTCCACGGTAACACAAGGGTCATGAACATAGATCAGTTCCCTTTGTTTTTCACATCCTGGCAGCTCAAAGTCCCTAAAAACAGTTTCTGATTTGCTTCCCAAAGCTAAAACTTCTAAGCCACTACAAGAGCCAGCAACCCAGCACAAAGTCTTCCACACCTCTCTTATTTCATGACATCTAAAAGAAGGCTTGGGTTGCTAGCCAACCACACATCTGCTGGTTAATAGAGTGTGTGAGATGCTTCATCAAGTGGGAGCTAATGGTAGGTAATGCACTACTGTGAAGAGAAATCCATTTAAACTTGGATAAAATGGTACCTGCCCTGCTGTGGTAAAAAGATGCATACCTCACACCCCAAAAAGCATGTATGCTGTAATTTTCGTACCCTGTGCTGTCCAACTACACTTTGAACACATCACAGGAAGACAAAACCTACTGGAAAATACAATAATGCTGAAGGAACCAGCAAGGGGGAGGGAGTACAAATAAAACATGGATTGATTAAAAAAGAAAGCCATTGCCTTGTGTTTTCAAGAACACTGTAAGGCTGTTAATGAAAGGATCTTTGGGGTCACTCATTCATAGAATTGCTATATAAGGTGGAAGAGCCTTAGCAGTACATAGCAACAAACACTGTCCAATTCTAATTATATGTCACTGGTGTTCTTGCTAACATAAAGAATACTAAATGCAAACCCAGCAATTCGTTACTGCTTGAAAAGATGAAAGCATATGTCAATATAAATGTCAAGTATGCTCAACTTTGGAAATGTATTCTACTATACAGCATATGAAAAAGCTCTGTCATGTGCATTCTGATAGAAACAGACTTTAAGGAACAAATGTTAGAAAAGATCCCTGTCTATTTCTTTTCAGGATAACATACAGTACAAGTAAAGACGGGTGTTTCCTGTAGAATTATGCAATGTGCAAAACAAACTAACTGACAATACAGTTAAAACAAATATTAAGTTGTGTTCTATTTCATGACACAGTATACTGTTCTGGAAGTCTCTCAAAGAGCAATACAATCACAATATAGTAAAATACCGAATAACGATTGGACCGGATAATGCTAGAATCTGTTAACGATGCAAGATTTTTGGAAAAACCTTGCATCAGATAACGATTCTGGATAATGATCCTTTAGCGTTATCTGAGCCAATCATGGGGGGGGGGGGTTTGGATTGGGAAGAACATCTACCCAATCCACCACCACCCCCAGCGATGGATCGCTGCTACTGAACTAGGGTTGGGGGAAAGGCACGCGGGTGCCTGCCTTTCCCCCGACCCTAGTTCAGCTTGAACGATGGCTGGACGAACCCTGGGTGTATGTGAGGCTTGTCGGCTGACACAAGCTGAGAAGGAGGGGGGCGATTGCCCACCTGGACAAGGCTTGTGTCGGCCGATAAGCCCCGCATGCATGCAGGGCTTGTCGGCCAACACAAGCCGAGCAGGGGATGGGGCTACAAGGCGCGCCAGCCGGTGCTTCTTTCCTCCACCCTACTGGACCCTTAGCAAGTGCTAAGGGTCCAGTAAGGTATGTGGGGGGGGGAAGGCACCCACTGGCATGGGTTGTAGGGCGCCAGCGGTTGCCTCTTCTCCACCCACTACTGGACCCTCTAAGGGTCCAGTAGTGGGTGAAGAAGAGGCCCCCGCTGGCGCCCTACAACGTTTGCGAGCAGGTGCCTCTTTCCCCCACGCTACTGGACCCTTAGCGCTTGCTAAGGGTCCAGTAGCGTGGGGGAAAGAGGCACCCGCTCGCACGCCTTGTAGCGCGTGACCGGGTGCTCTTCTCCACCCAATACTGGACCCTCTAAGGCTCCAGTAGCAGGTGGAAAAGAGGCACCCACTGGGACCCTACAACGCTTGAGAGCGGGTCCCTTTTTCCCCCATGCTACTTTTCCCCCCATGCTTTCCCAGTAGTGTGGGGAAAAGAGGCAAAAAAAGCCCTGACATCAGGGACAAACCTCTTGGTTTGCCCCCGAAGTCAAGCTGACCCTAGGCTAGCAATTGCTAGCCTAGGGTCAGTTTGACTTCAGGGACAAACCGCGCGGTTTGTCCCTGACATCAGGGCTTTTTTTTTTTTAAGCATTGTTCGATGCATGCAACATGACTTGTGGAACCAAGTCATAACGTTATCTGGGGTATTACTGTATATTGTTCTGTCAGGGAAAACGTTTGCAAATAAATCAAGTTCTCTAACTTAAGTTAAAGCCTGTAGGTTTTTGGCTATTTAAGAAAGCCACGGTTTGGTCTCAATTTTTTCCAACCCTAAAATACCAAACACTAAAGAACAGCAACAACTGGCTGTTATTTCTGGAACAGAAATTAAGTAAGACAGTGGAAACTAAACATGTTGAAATGAAACACAATGCATTACAGCAAATGAAATGGAAAAATCTGTTGTAAAAGTGGTGTTTTGGGGAAAGTATTCATCTTAATGTTAGATTGTAAGATTATGTCTGTACATTCTGGAAGATCCTGGTTTGTAGTTACCATGTGGTATGAGGTTAGATGTGTTCTAAGGTAGCTCCTCCCACTGACACAATGGGCTTAACTAACTAGAAAGGTTAAACCTATTAGACAAATTACTATAACAAACCTGATTTGTTACTCTCAAACAAGGCACACTGTGTATGTTCAAAATGAGTTCTTGTTTTAGAGAACAAAGCAGGGATGGAATGGGCATGGCTTTCATGTTACCTAGAAGACAATTTGTGTAACTCCATCTTACCTCCAACACAGAGAGAAAACATTCAGCCAATCATATGCCCAGAAGCTTTCAGGGGCCGTAACTGGCCAGTTGCATCCTTTCCTTCCACCTTCCCCAAATGGCACAAGTAACTTGAGTTGGTTTTTTATCATTGTAATGGACTAAATTTTCAAACAGTGACCAGTATCTTTTTGCAGAGCTTTTTTGGTGCATCAGGAGTAACGTCACCTGCAATGGCATATTTCCACTGGTTAAATAGTTCCTTTTTAAATTTTGGGGTGCACACAATTAACAAATGATAAATAGAACTCTAATCAGCATCAATCTGCCACTGCTAGTGACATCATTCCCACAGTTTGTCAAGAGGATACTAGTCCTTGACAAGGAATGAGCTACTTTTAAAACTATTTTTTCACCAGGAGCATCTCCTCAAAGACTGTGGTACAGTACTTTTGAACCAAAATCGGGCATACCCTGGTAATAACAACCTTGTGTTGCCACCTAATCTTTCTCACACTAGATCAGGTGGCAGGAACTGATGGATGAACTCTTTTTGGCAGTTTCAGATCTGGCCTACAAATGGAAGAAGAATCAACAGCAATTGCACTTATATACCATCCAACAGACTTAATGCACTCTCTAGTGGTAGCCAGATGAGCATTTGCCCAGTTAAAACTGGTGTGCCTATTCTTTCAAATGTATAATGTGACTGCAGTGACACATGCCTTACTTACATCCCACTTGGATTACTGTAATGCGCCCTAAGTGGGGCTGCCTTTGAAGATGATTCAGAAGCTTCAGCCGGTTCAAAATGCAGCAGTCAAACTGCTGACTAGGGCCAATTAAAGGGAGCTTATAACACCCCTACTACAACAAATGGACTGGCGGCCAGTCCATTTTTGGGCCCAATTCAAATTGCTGGTCATGACCTATAAAGCCTTTAGCCTTGGTCCCATCTATCTGCAGGACCATGTCTTCCCACTCAACTCTTAAGATCTTCAGAAGATGCCCTCCTCAGTCCAATTGCCATCAAGGGTACATATGATGGGGACACAGGAGAGAACCTTTTCTGTGGCAGCTCCCAAGTTATGAAATGCACCTCCTAGGGCAGTTAGGTTGGTCCCTTCCCTTTTATCCTTCCACAGACAGCAGGGGGCTCATCTCTCCAGGCAGCCTTTTAACAATTATAACTGAGTCCTTGGATGCTGGTTTTTAGTTAAATTATTTTCTTTCTTAATGTTTTGTCCATTTTAAAAGTTTTAAATCTTTTAGTCCTGATTTAATTATTTAATATATTTTAATTGTTACTCAAGTTTATTTATTTATTTTTACAAAACAATGTTAATTTGACCCTTTTATTTATTTATTTATTTATCAAATTTATATCCCACCCTCATCAAAAGACTCAGGGTGGCTTACACATTTAAAAACACAATTAAACATTAGTTACATTAAAAGGTTAAAAAATTAAAAGTTAACAGGATTAAAAATTAAAAAGATAACAGGGAGAGAGGTGGGGGTCAAAAGAGCCAGCCAGCCGAGGTGACTGTCTGGCCTGCACCCCACACATGCCTTTTAATATTGTAAGCCACCTTTAGTCCCCCCCACCCCATAGGAAGAAAGGTGGCCTATAGAACAGGCAGGCAGTTTAAAAAAAAAGAGGGAAAGAGCGAAACTTGCTTTTTTGTCTCTAAGCCAAGAAATTAACAGATACTTGTTCCACTTCAATCAGATAGTCAAAGATTCACTCACACATCTACAAATGTAATTAAAAGAAGTAATGAACCCTCTCATCAGATTTAAAAAAAACCCTAACATATAAAACAACTGTGTTCCACTAGATTCATACATATACTTCTGACAATTAGTAAAATACTGAAGCCACACAAACTATCTCTGTTCCTTGTCTCAAGGGAAAAACTGGCTCTCACACAGGGATACTAAAATGAATGTTAAAGTCAGGAGCAGGTGTGCAAAATAAACACAGCACTTTGGACGTAATGAGAAAGTCTAATTCAGAACTAGTACTTGTAATATGACTGTGGTAAGTTAAAGCGCAAAATTATTGTGCTGCCCAATTTAAGATCAATGTTGCTAGCTGTTCTGTTTTGTTGGCTATTACACAAACTTGAAGGCAAAGAGCAAGTGTGGGAGAGCATCTGTCAAACAATGTAATAATGTTTACCAGGAGACAGAGTGGGAAGGGAGTAGTGATGAAAAAAGAAGAGATCATGAGACAGTGTTACAAATTCTATATTGAAGAAATGGAAGACTTAGAAGCAGCATTGAATGAAGGTGAAAACAGAGACATAGAACAACAGGGAAAGAAATCCATCAGGCAGTATTAAAATGGTCACCTGTGCACAGCTGATTAATGGTCCATTGCAACAAAACCCATAAATAGCAAGGACACCATCATCAATAAGTAACACAAACACGTAGGATCTCTCAACCCCCATTAGATGCTATTTTCTTCTATCTCAGATTAAATACGACATCTAAGAAACAGTACTGAAGAGATTTATTGCACCAAGAAATGAACCAGCAAGGACTCAATTGCCCCTCACAGTAGCAAGAACACTAAAGCCAAAAATAATCAAGTTGAATCCAGGCTTAGTACACAACAATTATTCCTATTAGTAGCACAGTTATAGCTAAAAATGTCTGTTTTAGTACAAGGTCCCTTTCTTTTTCCAGTGCAAACATGAACCTGCTGTGCTTCCCCACCCACCCCCAAGAAAATTAAGAGAACGTGTTTAAAAGATAGTTTTTGTTCCTTGACATAACCAGCTTTCCCTAAGAGAACCCTGAACTTCCTAGTCAATCTGCTAGGATAAACTAAAGAATACAGAACAGAAACCCCCAGAATTAGATCTTAAAATAAATGTTACATAGAGGTAGAGTCTAGAGAAATGCCTTTTTAATAATCAGCTGATTTCATTATATAAAATTTTGCCTTTTTTGGTCAGGAACAATCCCTGATGTCAGATTTTTCGCTATGCGAGTTTTCCCCATAGAAACGCTCGTTATGCGAGTTTTTCCATAGGGAAAAGTCTGACTCGCATAGTGAAAAATTCGTTATGTGAGTCTGACCTGCATAGCAAATCATTTCGTCCAGCAAAAAAAACCCTACAGCTTTTTTAAAAAACTGCAAGCTCCCCTTTGAGATTTCTTGGAGATAAGAAATTTCATTTAGAGTATAGTAGTTTGTTTATGAGGAGAAAAGAGTAGGTTTTTCCTCCCCTGGTTTCTCTCTGAGAGTAAGAGGCAAGAATCACATCCCTAAATAGTTAATAAGCTTACCGGTAACAAAAGGCCAAGAACATAAATAGGCATATATCTCTTTTGAAGTCACATTTCTTCTAGAATCACTCAGATAGGCTAATGGTGGAAAGTGAAATATCCATCAAAATGTGATGGTTGGACAGATGTCTTGCTAGGAACTTTTGTAGGTCCCCAATGGCCATCGGTCAAAGCAGGAGGAGACAAACGTGTCTATTTGTCTGCCTACACAAATGTGGTGGAAGCTTGGCTTGATTTTTTAGAACAGAATAGCAAGGATAGCAGGAGGAGAATTTTAATTTGTTTTCCACAACTGGCTCTTTGAGAGAGAGAAATCCTTCAGAAATACTGTACATCAGAAATGTAAAAGTTCCTTGACAGGGTCCAGAAAGGTGCAGGTAGGAATGTTTGGGGGGGGGGGAGGTGAGGTTGGTGCACTTTAGCAAAGACATCATCTGACTGCCATTTTTAAGAGTGAACCAGCTCATTTCTACAGTGCTCCAAATAGCCTATGTAGTAAGGCGATAAATCTTTTATCACTGCATATCAGTTTCAGGAAATGAGGAGTGCATAAAAATACCCTTGTTTTATAGGCTGAAGCAAAGTAGGAAAAATGGTGGCATACAAAGATCAAATTATACCTGCATGAATGTATGTGTTTCTCTAGACATACCTGTATACAAACAACAGTTGCAAGAACAAGCTAAAACAAAAGAAAGCTTCACTTCTGTGGAAAGGAAATCCATGCAGAATTTACAACTAGCATTCTAAAGCTATATTTCAGTGGGCATGAAGTGGGACAGATATGGAACAGAAGACTGAAAGAGGATATGAGAGCACTTTTCAAATAAAGAGGAGGGGCACATAATGGGAAACCAGATATAGACTTGATTTTTTTTTAATAGTAGCCTTGTTAGTCTGTGGTTCAGGCATATCAGAAAATAAAATAAAAAACACTGTAGCACTTTAAAGACTAACTGCCATATTTTTATTGTTAGCTTTCATGCATCAAGTCCACTTCTTCAGACAAGGAGTGAAACTTACAAGCATGGTTTTTATACACCAAATTCAGGGGTCAAAGGGAGAAGGGGCTGCTCAAGGATGACAGACAAGCAAGCACAACAATACAGCCTCCCACAACCATCAGCAACAATAGATTGTTCAGATTAGCTCTAAATATCTCCCTTTCAATCTTAAAGGTGTGGAGAAACCCCATTCTGGTCTCCAATCAACCTCTTACCTGCATGTCAGAAAACAAACAAAAACACTGTACCTGGTTACTTCTTGTTTTGTTAAAGAGAATTGGCAGGAAGGTTGTAATATAACATATAAAATATCTAGCAGCATATAGCAATCTGTGTATCAAATTTGATAATGTTCCAGAAACCCTTTGCTAATATTTAATCCCCTGAAATGGGTGTCTAACAGATTGATGTATTTGATTTCTGCTGTCTCCCTTTCAATCCTAGTTTTGTAATTTCTCTGTTCCAGAATTGTAACTTTCAGGTCTTGGATAGAGAGTCCATTTAGACTGAAGTGGTTTGAGACAGGTTTCTCTGTGTTGCCATTCCGGCTTTCTGATTTGTGTCCATTAATTCTTTTGTGTAAAGATTGTTCTGTTTGTCCTACATAAAGCACAGACGTACATTTTTGGCAAGAGATGGCATAAATCACATTGGCAGAAGCACAAGTAAAACTGCCTTTAATGTTGTGTGTGGTGCCGTTGGATCCAGTAATACTGTTTCCAGAGTGAATGTGGGGGCATAATTGACATCTGGGTTTGCAGCAAGGTTTAGGTCCCATCTCTGTCCCACTTCTGTGGAGTCTGTTGTGTGTTAATAGTTGTTTGAGATTGGAGGGTTGTCTATAAGCAAGTAGGGGTCTGTCACCTAGGGCTTTGGAAAGCGAAGCACTCTTGTCCAAGATGGGTTGGAAATCCCTCATTATGTGTGTTGATTATGTGTGTTGATTTGTTCTTTAACCATATTGGATGGGTACTGTAGTTTGAGAAATGCATTTTGTAAGTCCTTGAGCTTGGCATCCCTGTCGTGTGAGTCTGAGCAGATGCAATTTACCTGAGGGCTTGGCTAAAGACAATGGATTTTGTTGTGTGTTCTGGATGGAAGCTAGAGGCATGCAGGTAGGTACATCTGTCCTTGGGTTTGTGATATAGTGTGGTACTAAGATGTCCATTTTGTAGTTTCACAGTGGTGTCCAGGAAATTTACTTAAATATCAAACTCAGTTTGGACCAGTCTACACAACAAATAAATTTCCTGGACACCACTGTGAAACCCAGAAGTAACCTACTGCAAGACAGGCCCAGAAGATAAAGCAATCAAACACTTTCAGCCCTCAACTTAAATACCTCACATGCATAATGAAATACAGTGGAACTTCATACAACAATCACCTTGTATAGCAACAAAATCGCATAACAATTAAGTTTTTTGGTGGGAATGGCGTCCCGCATAACAATTTTCCCTATGGAAAAAAATCGTACAACAATTTTTCAATGGGAAAAAACGTTTAGCAAAAAAAAATGTTGTATGATTCATCCCATAGGGAAAATCACTATACAATGCATGTATAGTATAGCAATTGTTTCATACAACAATGAGCACCATGGAACGGATTAAAATTGTTGTACGAGATACCACTGTATATCCAACTCATCTTGGACAAGAATACTTCTCTCTCCAAAGCCCTTGGTGACAGACTTCTACTTGCTTACAGATAATCCCGGCCATAAAACCACTTGCTTATAGATAATCCTGGCCATAAAACCGCCTCCGCCACCACCGGATTCCCTCAGCCGCCACCGGCCTGGAGGGAGGAGTGGTGGTGAGGAGCAGCAGCTGCATGGCAGGCCCAGCCATAAAACTGCCACCACCGCCAGACATTTCTTGTGACTCTGGTTAGGATCTATACATTTTTTGGAAATGTTTTTGAAATGTTTTTGTAATTTGATGCTTTGTAGTTGTGATTGTAATTATTTTGCTCTTTGTTAGCTTCCCAGAGTTGTATTGCGAGTGGGGCGGCATACAAGTCGAATAATAAATAAATAAATAAATAAAAATCCTCCAATCTCAAACAACTATTAACACATAACAGACTACACAAAAGTGAAACAGAGATGGGCACAAACCATGCTGCAAACTCAGATGTCAACTTTGCCCCCACATTCACTCTGGCTTCTGGGAATTGAAGTTCAAGAACATCTGGAGTGCCAAGGTTTGCCATCACTGGTCTAGACCATCATAGGCTCCACCTGCAGGCCCTGGGTGGCTTAGCTACATAAGAACTGGCCTTTCCACCCCAAAGTTGTCTCAGCATTGAAGGTTAGTAGACTTCCAGATGCTTGGCTACTGGATGGCTTGCCTTGTTCCTGCTCCTGCGGACTCCCCTACCTGTTCTTGTGGACTGTTGTTTTATCTTGCCTGGATCCTTGCTTTTGGAATTCTGCCCTTGCTTTGTTTCAGCTCCTGAGGGTTCTCTGTCACATTTGTTCTCCTGGCTGCCTAGTGTCTGGCTCATTTGAACTATGTTTTTGTCACTGGACTAATCCTGCATCTCTGCTTCCATCTGAACTTGGGCTCTGGATTGAAAATTGGTTACTGTTCAGCCTTTTACTTTGTTGTCCTGGGCCCTGGTGTTTGTGTTGCCTGTCAGCTGCCTGGACCCTAACAGAGGAGCACATTTCTGTAGATCTAGTTTGGCACATTCAGAAAAGAGTATAAGAAGTATTTGTTTATGAACTTCCCAATTAAAAAGAAGTAAGGAGTCTAAACACAATATTCTCCATTATTTCCTCAGGTGAGACATTAAGGAATTGCTCAGAAGCATCCATTGTCAATTTCCTAACAAGCAGAGAGAGAAGATGACAGCTACCACATGTAGTTATTTTAAGTAAACATATGGGTAAATATCAACACAATATGCTTTTCTTGAGCAGGAGGAGCTTCAACAACCAAAGCAAAAGAACAGGACAAGATCTGTAACCTTTCAAGATGAACCACACTGGGCATTTATGCAATTCTCCTCCAAAGTTTATAAGTTCATTTTTAAACTTTACAAATAGCTGCCTGACAAATCAGAAAAGTAAAAGTAGAGGCCAGTAAGTGTCTGAGACCCAGTATTTTATTTACTGCCTCCCCTTGATATTTGTTTTTCTTTTAATGTCTAAAATTGGTGTGGAAAACTGCTCTTGCTTAAATTATCAGATGCTAACTTAACAGAATGTTAGTTTGGAAAGAATATGCCACTAAAAATTTAAATTTAATATAAAATTTGCAGTTGTTACAACCCAAAAAGTATTCCTTGGAAAACAAGGTGAGCAGAGAACTATAAAAAAATTTCCCTGAGTGATATAAAAATGAGAAATAAGGTGAACAATATGGTGTTTGTAACTGACACAAGGAACTACAGATAGGAAAAACAAAAGATGGTTAAAATAAAACTTTGCTGCACTATAATGTCTTTCCTCATATTATAAAAACAAACCCCTTATAAACACAGGTCTGTGTCTTCCACTTAAAGAACAGAGAAAGCTGTACTTATATTCTATAAAATATGATGCTAACAACTTGGTTACTGATGATTATACTGAACAACAAAAACATGCAAAACCAAGAGGCAAGGGTTAAGTTGAATGTTATGTGGCAAGGGAATCGATTACAGCACTGTTCAACACCAAAATACAGTACCTTAGTGTGACGCTTGACTGGACACTCTCTTTTAAACAACACTGCTTGAATACCAAATTTAGTACCAAGGAACATCATCAGCAAGACACTCAAAAACTATAAATGGGGAACTCAACCATCCATACTGTACACCTCAACTTTGGCCCTAAGTGTCTCTGCAGCAAAGCATGCTGCTCCAGTATGGAACACATCCACACACACAAAGGAAGTTGATATTGCTGTTAATGAAGCCATACAGATAGTGACAGGATGCCTTAAAGCTACACAAGTTGAGAAGCTATACCCCTTTGTTGGTATTGCTCCACCTAAGATCAAGAGAGAAGTAGCAGCATATGCTGAAAGAAATAAGCAACAGAATGACCCTCAAAATTCTCTGAACGGATATGAGCCTCAAGTCTGCCAGCTCAGATCCAGGAAGAGCTTTATGGCAAGAACAAACATTCTTGAGGGTACATAAAAACAAAAACAAATTAGAAGATGGAGGAAGGAGCTCGCTGGGAAAGGAACAATATAAAAGGTGGATATAGCTGAAGATCTCAGTCTTCCCTACAGCACCCGGAGGACCCTGAATAGGCTGAGTGTTGGAGTCCTTAAATGCAAGACCAACATGCTCAAGTGGCAACTGCTGGTGAACAAAAACACACAGTGTGAATGTGGAGAGACACAGAGTCCGGACCATTTGCTGGTCTGCTGATTGCTGCCAGAGATATGCACTGATAAGGACTTGTGTTTGGGCAATGACAGAGTGAAGAAAGTGGCTTCATTTTGGCAGTCCAGGGTCTGATCAGGACATGAAAAAGAAAGAACATGCAAAATGGATAACAGCAGAGAATTGTATCCTACAAATGATGTGTGCAAGTCAAGCTATGGATCTTTAAAATATTATGATCTGATTTTCTTTCAATTTTTATATATAATCCCAATAAATAAAATCAAAATTCTCCTAATTTTGTTGGGAATTGACCCCACAACTAAAGGCACTTCATGGAATGCAGGCAACATAAACTGCCCTTATTAAATGCATCACGTAGGATAGTTGGCGATAGAACTTCAATCACCTCTCCATAGAGATATCTAATAAATAATGTCACGAAGAGGCATCTAATACATAAGTCACGAAAGCTCATGTTTAAATAAAAGAGTTAGTCTCACATTTAAATACTGTACAGGAGTTAGTCTTTAAGGTTCCACAACATTTGCCATTTTGTTGTCTTGTTTAGTTCAAAACGTTCTTCCACTTTAGTTTCACTGGGCTCAGTCTCTCTTAGTTTTGCAGTTCAGTACTGCAACCCTTTTAAACTTTTTTATTTATGTAGTGATCCAGGTGACAGAATACAAGCAAACACAAAACATTAAGCAAAATCTGCTCCCAAAGTTTAACTATGGGTAATTGTTAGGTCACATGAGGCATAGTTATAAAACTGTATCAAGAATATTACATGATTCTGAAGACGAGAGCATCTACCACATCTACCTATAAAGCAGCTCTTTGAGTAACCTATAGCTACAGCAATCTTTTCCTAGTCCTATCTCTCCTTAACCACCGTGATGAACTCTAGTCTGTCTTAACATAGAAGCTTGTGTCACATATTGTCCTCTTAAACAAAGAAGAAGAAAAACAAATGGGACACAGATTTGACTTTTCATGTTTTGTTTTGTTTTGTTCTGCATCTTCATAGTCTCCTTGTGCTCAGTCCTAATCATTGAAATGCCCTCATTCTGTCACCCAGTTTACTGCAGCCTCCTCCTCTGCCATCTATCCTAGCACTAGTCCATCTGACTCATAAGCCAAATAGGCATATTGTACTAATGAAAGATTATTTCCAACATGCTGAAGTACCCCCTACTTCTCCTTTATTCCTGAAGAAGCTCCAATAATTTCCCCCACTCGTCTCATGCCTCACTTTCTCCTAAAAAAGGAAATTTCCGAAATACTCTGACACAGGTTTCCAGAGAAGCTGAAGCTGGAATATTTCACTCAGAAGTTACTTTAAGTAAACATCAACCCACACAATTTTTTGATACTGTTTTGACTGTTTTTAATTATATCTTTCTTTACTTCCAATTTCGTAGGAAAGATTTGGGTCATTGTGGTTCAAATCCCTCTTTGTAAGGTGTGTCAATTTTTCTTCTTCTTCCTTGTCTAGGCCAAAATGAAGGCACTTTTGGTTAGTTTGTTGTGTAGTTCCTTTTGCCTGACCTAGTGTGAGAAAGATTAGCTGGCAAAACAAGGTTGTCATTACCAGGGTACACCCTATTGTGGTTCAAAAATACCACAACAGCAGTGTCAATGATAAACCATTTCTTGAATATCTTATGCTCCTTGAAATCTCTAATAAAAGTAACCATATATGGAAACTGACTTGATGGTAAATACCAAAACATAACATATTGGCAAAAAGCATTCACACAGTTACATAGTGTCAAGCAGGCACTGGAAATATTTAATTGAAAGCTTTCTATTCCCAACTCCGGTGGTAATCCCATGGTGATTTTTAACTATTTTCCTGAGGCGCCCCAAGTCTTCCCAAGGACAGAAGGAATTCCCCTGATTTCATTGGGAATTGACCCCACAACTAAAAGCACTTCACGGGATGCAGACAATATAAACTGCCCTTATTAAGCTGCCCTTCTTGCACACAAAATAAGCTGCCCTTCTTGCATGCAATAAGTTTTCAATTAGTTTAAATTAAATATTATCAGTGGCAGACAATAACATCATCCACTCTTCATCGCATTCCTTTAAACCAGGGGTCCCCAAACTTTTTTTTTTTTTTGCACCACGTACCAGTTTCATGCTAAACAATTTCCCATGCAATAACGTTGCTCTCTTTTTAAAAATCTCTCTCATCTGCCAAGCCGTAGCTTGAATATGGGCAGTGTGATACCTCACTGTGGACAGATGGGGGGAGGAGCCCCACTGTAGCTCAAAAACAAGGAGGAGGGCTTAGCCACCTGCCTATCTGCTGGGTCTGAAGCCTGTTTTCTTGCTCCATTCACCGGACATACCTTGCGGAGCACATTGAGGACAGAAGGCTACCATCAGGACTCCTAGCACCACAGCCCAGTACAGGACAGCCCATGGCCTGGTACCGGTCCACAGCCAGGTGGCTGGGGACCCCTGCTTTATGTGATAAGATTTTGCCCATTCTTCTTCCATGTCTAGGCTAGACATGAAACTGCCAAAATGAAGCCACCTTTTGGTGAATTCATTCTGCAGTTTCTTTCACCTGACCTAGTGTGAGAATGTTCATTAAATGCCTAAATTTGACCCACAGACCTAAACAGAACAGTGTTATTGAATTGATGGAATGTTAGTTAACACTTATATTCACTGGGCTTATTCTAGTTTTGACTAGCAACTGGATTTAATTAGTTTTATCACAGGTATTCTTCAACACACACACACACACACACATGCACGCACGCGCGCACACACAGGCCAGCAAAAAATCCTATAAGAAGAAATATATATTCTTTGCTAACATCCACCCTTTTCTATTCTATGAAATCATTTATTTTCAATACAGTACAATACTTTCCATTGCTAGTATTCCAACCTTGGCTTCATGCACTGCCTGTTAATGTTTTGATTTAGTCCACACTGCACCATAACTTTTATGCTTTATTTAGGGGAGATAACAATGACCTCCAGGAGAACTAAATGAATGTCATGCTACTTTACAGCTTCTACTTAAAATCAGTGCTCCCTTGAGACTGTCTGTGTCAATAGTTTTAAAGTTCTTTCCGGATTTGAATAAATTGTATTGGAGTAACCTAGAAACCATGTGAACCAAGAGGGCTTGCAATAATTAATACTAATAGCAATTATTATGTTGTGATTAAATCTCATTTACTCCTTTTCATTTTTCATTTTGTCTGAAATACTTGAAAGCACCCTACGCTGCTTGCTGTGGGAGGGATGGTTCTGCAGCAATCAAAATCATCACGTACTACCCTTCATCTGAGAAAAACAACAACATTAGCTGCAAGTTTTTCCATTTGGGGAGAAAAATAACACTTACATACAAGTAAGTATGTAAGTTGCATTAGATGTGCAACTTGGATCTCAATCATTCCTTCAAGCTAGATGAAGGCAAACCACAATAATTTTCCAATGCACACCAGAGGCAGCTGGTACTCAGTGTGACCGATGGGTAAAATGCAAGTATGGGTAGGCAGAACCATGGATGACAAAGGAAAAAAATTAAAATAAACATGCATATTAACACACATACACAGACAATCAGCAAGCTTTCACATGTACACACAGTGGGGTCCAAAATGCGGCGGCCCGGGTAGTGATGGGACACGGGCATTATGCTCGGGCCTCACCACTGCTTCGGGAGCTGCACTGGTTGCCAGTATGTCTCCGGGTGCAATTCAAGGTGCTGGTCATTACCTTTAAAGCCCTATATGGTAGTGGGCCAGGATACCTAAGAGACCGCGTCACCCTAAGAACGTCTGCCCATCCCACCAGGGCGGATCGGAGGGGCTCTCTTGTTATTCCGTCAGCTAGGGAGGCTCGCCTCACTAACACTAGGAAGAGGGTCTTCTCTGTGTTTGCCCCGGCCCTTTGGAACCTCCTCCCAACTGAGCTGCGCCTGCAGACAGAGCTCTTGCCCTTTCGGATGGGCTTGAAGACCTGGCTGACGAGACAAGTGTGGGGATCTAGAAATGGGGGATCCCATGTGGGGTGGCTAGTCTAGAGATAACCCACCCTTCCTGACCATACCCCGATACTGTTTTAATTTTCATGAATTTTTTAAAAAATTTAAATATTGATATGTTTTTAATCTATGCTGTAAGCCGCCCAGAGTCGGGCTTCCCTGATTGGGGCGGGATAGTAAATATGAGTAGTAAAAAAAAAAGTAAAAAGTAAGTTAAGGAGGCAGGCCCCTGCACTGACCTTCTGCTTCTAATAATGAAGTAGTCAGGATGAGGCCGACCAGGAGTGGCTTCAGGTTGCGGTTGAGGAGCTTGATATTTGCATTAGTGGACAAGTTGACCCAAACACATACTTTCTTGTCAATATTAGTTATGTAACTTATTTGTAAGTATTAATTGTGTACAGTAAAAATAATGCATAGCCTGGCATGTTAAATATTTTAGAGGTCTAAAATATCTACTTAATTATTAATTTCTACTAAAAAGTACAGGTAAGTCAAACTGGAATTTTAGAAAGTTGGGTGTAGTGGAGAGGGTATCCAACTAGGACTCCAAAGACCTGGGTTCAAAACGCGTAGCCATGGAAACTCACTGGCAGGTAGCAGATCTTACATTACTCAAACATTTTATTAGTATCACTATAAATTGTAAATGATTTGACAATATGTAACAAAAGAACAATAAGCATTTTATCCTGACTTTACTAACAAAGCATCCTAAGTTTTGAGAATGTTTTTTAAAAACAGAGTTCTAGCTAAACAGGATTATGGATGGATAAGGCAACCATTATTTCTGATGGCATGCAGTTTTCAGAGAGATAGTTGTCTGCTTTAGCAAAAACAATATAAAAATAAAAATATCATAGTGGTGAAGTGCACTGTGAGGAAGTAATCCATGAAATCCTATACTGAAATCCTATAATGAATATTAGTGCTAAAAGTACCCAAATACTTCTGTTTTTGTTGAGTAAACACATTCCTAATCAGAAGCAGTATGCACAGACATACCCCAATGCAGATTGTGCCGACAAGAACTGTTTGTACAAACCTGACTTATATTTCTGCATTATTTATCAGTCACTTCTTGCCAACCAGGGTTTAACACAACCACCTCAAATTACAGCCAAACAATTTTAGCCTGCCTGCCATGCCAGGCTTCCCAGAGACACCACACAAAACAATAATGTTCAGACAGCAAAGAAATGATTGTAGGTCATTGTTGCTTGTACAGGTTTCATGCCATCTGAATGTCTTGGTTCTACCTATGGGAAACCACAAGACAAACACTCAATCTAAGCACTGTTTGGCTTGGGAAATCCCTAAACATCCTACCTAACATACAACTAGAAAAATGAAGTTAGAAAAAGAGTACAGTCAGGACCTACAAAAGCAATTATGTAACAGTTTCTTTTCAGCCCCAGCTTTGCCTCCAAAGTTTGAAATGTTTGGTTCTTTACATTGATTACTGGAAAACCCAGGGTTTATAAACAAAACCATATAGATTGCAAATATCATTTCCTTTATAAAGACATCTTGTTTGTAAAAAAAATATAATAATCTTGATTAGAGAGCATCAACTCTTTGACCATCGAGTCCAATTACCAATCTATACATCTTCCCAACCTGAGGACCAGCGTGAAGGTGGAACAGGGATGGGAAACAAAGGCAACTTCTTTGGGAACCAACTAGGTTTAGCTTCTCCCCTGGGAAAATCCAATGTCAGAAAAGAAATCCAGATACAGTACTGTAGTTCAAATTCGAGTTGGTTTTAATGATGAAACAAAAGCGAGCAGAACCGGTTGAGCTGCGCCAGGTTCCATCTCTTACCAATTTTTTTAAAAAAACAACTAAAATCGTTCTCTCTTTAAAGAGTCTTTTAAGGACATACTGCTAATGGCCAAGCACTCAGTTTTCATTAACTTTTTTTCTTTTTTGCATCGCCAAAATGTGCTTTTTTGTTGTTGTTGCTCGATTGTTATTGTTTATAACTGGCAGGTTATAAGGCTCAGTGGTTAAGAAGCTCGCCTTGTGCGCTGGAGGGCTGGCAAGCCGCAATTCGAGAGCCGGGGACTGCGTGACAGATTGAGCGCCCGTCTCTTTCGCAGCTCTTGGGGACATGAAAGGAGCCTCATTTGGGCGTTCCCTGAGTTGAGTTTGTCCAGCAAAAATACTTTCAACCCAGAATAATTTCTGACACGAAATCTATCATCATCATCGTCGTCGTTGTCCGGTTATTGTGTTTTTTCTTGTTGATGTTTATAAATTATTCAATTTGTTTAATTTTTCTTGTAAAAAATTGTTTAATATGTCTCCTTAAAAGGTCAAATAGTAAAGATGAAGCTAAAGTACTTTGGACATCAAATGAGAAGAGAGGATTCACTTGAGAAAGCCTTGATGCTGGGAAAGGTGGAGGGTAAAAGAAAAAGGTGGGGCAAAAATGAGATGGCTAGATTGTAGCCACAATGGTATTGTAGACACAATGGGCTCAGAACTGGGCAGGTTGAGGAGGATGGTGGAGGACAGAAGTGCCTGGCAGGCAATGGTCCATGGGGTCGCAAAGGGTCGGAATCGACTGTGCGACTGAACAACAACACACAAAAAAAAGCCCCCCAGTGCGCTCCGTGCGCTCAGGACAGAGATGAGCACTGAACTCTAGAGAAGGATACGACTGGCTTTCGAGCAAGGGAAACCTTTACCTTGACCTTGAAGCCCCCCTGAGTGGGAAAATGTCCCAGATGGGTGGGATATATACATGTAAAATAAACAGAAGCCCCTACACGGCGCTCTTTTGGGGCGACCCCCCCTCCCCCGCAAGGAGACACGGAAACTGTCGCCAGTCAGGAAGGTCCGTCTGGGAGACCCGCAGCCTGGCTGGGCAAGAAGACGGCCGCCTAGCTCGGGCTGAGGACGCGGAGGGAGCGGTCCCTTTCCCCGACCCCCCCCCCCCACTCACTCACTCACCCGCTTCGAGGGAGCCACGCCGCCGGTGGCGAGGAGCAAAGCCAAGGCGACGCTCTTCCAGGGAGCGGGGAGCATGGCGGGGCGGGCGCCCTCCCTCGGGAAGGGACTGTCCCTCCACCACCACCACCACCACACTGTCCAGTGTGGAAGAAGAAAGCGAGCGGGAAAAGAAGCCGCCCCACCGCGGTCTCTGGCCAGCGCCAGGACGAAGGCAGGCGCGCGGCGGAGTTGAAGTCAACTTTGGCGCGCCGCGCGGGATGGCATTTGTACGCCTGGCTGGGGCAGCGCGGGAGGCGTGGCGGTGGGCTCCGCCCAGCCCCCCCCTCACACAGACACACCCCTCCACCTGTAGAGTGCTACGTCCCAAGTCCACGCCCCCGAGCCGCGCGCACGCCCCCCTCCCCAGACACACACACACACACACACACACTGCCCCCCTTTCCTCAGTGAGGCTCTGCCAGTGCGAAGGCTTCCTCTGCTCTCTTTTCTCCTCAGGAACATACAGAGCAGGTCCTTGCTCTGCCACGCTGGCCTCTCTTCGCACCCTGGGTGGGTCCTGCGTGCGCCCGGGCAGACCTTGCCTCGAGCTTACCTGGGCCAGGAGAGGCTTGACAATAGCAATGAGACTTACATACACTTTTGTTGTTCAGTCGCACAGTCGATTCTGCGACCCCATGGACCATTGCCCGCCAGGCACTCCTGTTCTCCACCATCCCCCTCAACTCGCTGAGCTCTCTGCCCATTGTCTCCACAATACCATCTAACCATCTCATTTTTTTTTTGGGGGGGGGGGGGGGCTTTTTCTTTTGTCCTCCACCTTTCCCAGCATCAAGGCTTTCTCAAGCGAATCCTCTCTTCTCATTTGATGTCCAAAGTACCTTAGCTTCATCTTCACAATTTGACTTTCTAAGGAGCAGTCTGGGTTAATTTCTTCGAAGATTGACCTATTTGTTCTCCTTGCTGTCCAGGGCAGGGACTCACAAAACTCTCCTCCAACACCACATCTCAAAGGCATCTATTCTTCTGCACTCAGCTTTCCTAATGGTCCAGCTCTCACAACCATACATTGCCACAGAGAATACCATTGCATACATACAAATGCAGACAGCAAGCTGGCTCTGGAGATGAGCACTGAAACTTATAGGCCAGTGGTGGGCAGCAACAGGTTCGCAAAATGATTTGGGTAGCAAAATTGGGTGTCCTCTGGGCAGGAGGGTGATGAAATTGGGTGGTCTTGGGGGGGAGCGAAATTGGGTGGCCCTGCCCTGCCCTGCCCTGCCCTGCCCTGCCCTGCCCTGCCCTGTCCTGCCCTGCCCTGCCCCATCAGGTTTTCTCTCTGCAAGTGGTTCAAGGTCTCCTTTGCTCAAAAGCCAGTCATATCAGACTCTAGGGCGCAGTGCTCATCTCCATTTACAGCCAAAGAGCCAGTGCTGCCTGTGTTTGCAGATGTATACATGGCCATATGGCAGGCATGACTAGATCACCCACGATGTAGGCTCCGGCCACGACATAGGCTCAGCCCATGACATAGGCACCGCCCACGGGTGTGGTAATGAAATTTGTTGTTGCCCACCACTGCTATAGTCGGATATGACTGGTTTTCAAGCAAGGGTGACCTTTATAGCCCCATAGCACTTAGTGCACTTTGGGCGCAACCTTTACTGCCCTGTATCGCTTAGTGCACTCTGGGCTCATCCAGGAGTGAGCTGGGCACTCTGGGAGGGCGGTGGACAGGGAGTAATGGGGGAACCTATTGGAGGGTTGCAGGGGAGAAATCTTGTTCCCAGGTGAATTATGTCACCTGGTGAAATAATTCTGCCTGCCTCTGGGTGATGCCAGTCAGTGGGGTGCACCAGGATGAGTCCCTGTATCCCTGTGGGCCAGCACATCACCAGTTATTTTCCCAACATCCTGGGTACTAATTTTACTGAACTCGGAAGGATGCAAGGCTAAGTCAACCTTGTGCTCCATCAGGTTTGAACCCAGTGGTTTGACTGCAGCACAGCCATTTAACCATTGTGCCACCAGGGCTCTTGGCTTCACCTTTTGGCTTCTGTTGCCCCAAAGTGAGTTGGATAAATCGTTCAGTGGTTTAAGTTAATAGCCAGAGTCTGGGAGCTCGATTTCAGACTGTGGCTCTGGGGAGAAGAGCCACCGTGGGCACGTTGCTGTGGGCAAGTAGCACAGTGCCAGGGTGGCCCCTCCACCGAAGGGACTGGTAACTCTTTCTTGATAACTTCTACCTAGGAAATCCTGGAACGAGTCATCATTTGTTGTAGTAGTAGAAGAGTAAAAACTCCTACTTACGTAAAAAGTCTGTTCCGTAGGCTTTTATGTAAATCAGTTTTTTACTTAAAGGTAAAAGTTTCCCTTGCTCGAAAGCCAGTCGTATCCGACTCTAGGGGTCAGTGCTCATCTCTGTTTCTAAGCCGAAGAGCCAGCGCTGTCTGCTTCTGCAGACATTTCCATGGTCATGTGGCAGGCATGATTAGACACTGGAGCGCACAGAACGCTGTTACCTTCCCACCGAAGTGGTCCCTATTTATCTACTTGCAATTTCTTGACTTTCGAACTGCTAGGTTGGCAGGAGCTGGGACAGAGACGGGAGCTCATTCCGTCCTGCAGTACTCGGGAATCAAACTGCTGACCTTCCGCCTCCCAGTCAGCATCTTAGTGACTTGAGCCACTGCTGAAGCAAACCTTAGGAAAAATGATTTTTTTTTAACTGAACTCAAAGGGAAATGATATTTATGGAAATGGAAGCAACCCCATAGGAAAAACAATTTTTTATGTAACTCAAAGCAAACCCATAGGAAAAAATGGATTTTATACGTAACTTGAAACAAACCCACAGGAAATTGTGTTATGTAAATTGGGAACATTTACCAGTATGTAAATCGGAACATGGTTTTAGTGCAAAAATCATTATGCAAGTCAAATTTTATGTAAGTCGGGGTTCTACTGTAGTAGTAGCTTGTAGTAGTTTCTTGTTATGGGATGGGAAGCGACCATAGTAGGAATTTTCATTAACATAGCCAGATGTATTGCTCAATTACCATTTGAGTAATATATCTGGATTGTCCTCTACCCAAGATAGCATGAAATGAAATGGAATAAAGAAATCTATTGAACTTTTAATGGTACTGCAAGGCTTTTATTCTCGTTTTGTGTTTACCCTGAAACAACTCAGTGGTCTCTCTGAAGAGGAGCCGTTTAACAACAGGACAGTCCTGTTAATTTCACAGTATGCTGCTTCATTCATGCTCTTGGCAACTATGCCTTTCAATAATGTCAAGCGCTCATTTTACACATATCTACTCGGTAGTCCCATAAAATTCAGTTGAACTTGCTGCCAGGCAAGTGAGTATAGGACAAGACTGCAACTAACCTGCTGCAATATCTTCTCTAGTGACTGCAGAGCTGGAGGAATGGGAGTTTGTTTTTGTGTCTCCTGAGAAAAGAGCTAGCCTGTGTAATCATGAACAAGCTGCACAGTCCCAGGATTCCCTCAGAAGAAGGGACTAGTTAACCACTTCTGTAAATTCTTCACCTCGAAAACCCTGAAATGGGTCACCATAACTCCAAATTGACTAGACAGCACATTTATTATTATTATTATTATTATTATTATTATTATTATTATTATTATTATTATTATTATTATTATTATTATTATTATTATTATTATTATTATTATTATTATTGAGTGTGAATGGAAAAGGCAAGAAAAGAAAATGCACCATTTGAGTAATGTATCAGTGTATCCTCGTCTACCTAGAAAATCCTGTGTAGTCATGGGCAAACTGCTCAATCCCAGAAGAAGGGAATGGAAAGCTACTTCTGTGTATCTGCTGCCTAAAATAGCAATAGCAGTTACACTTTGATACCACCCCATAGCACTTAGTGAACTCTCTGGATAGTTTACAGATAATTCGCACTTTGCCCCCAACATGCTGGGTACTCATTTTACTGACCTTGGAAGGATGCAAGGCAGAGTCAGCCTTGGTCCCCATCAGGATCAAACTCACAATGTTTTGGTTGCAGTGTACAATCAAACCTTGCTTAACGAGTGACTCGCTTAGCGAAAAACTCGCATAATGAGTGGGTTTTTTGCTAACCGGTCTGACTCGCATAACAAAAAATTTCGCTATGCAAATCAGACTTTTCCTATGGAAAACTTGCATCGTGAGCATTTCTATGGGGAAAACTCGCATAATGAAATAATTTTCACTATGTGAGTTTTTCCCCTAAAAAAGCTTGTTATGTGAGTTTTTCCATAAGAGTTTTCGCTATGCAAGTTTGTTTCGCATAGCGAAAAACTCGCATAGTGAACAGCCTCGCAGAACAAATTAAATTTGTTGTGCGAGGTATGACTGTAGCTGTTTAATCACTGTACCACCACACTTCTAAAATACCTTGCCAACTTGATGGCATGCAATTATTATTAGAGGAAGAGCATTTGGGTCCTTCCTCATTATGTACTGAAAGGTTAGGCAATTTATAATCCTTCAGAGTTTTAACTAAATTCTCATCTCTATCCAGCAAAGTCAGTGTAACCTTGGTGGGCAGAACATTCAGGATTCTCTCTCTGGAAAAAGACACTTGAAAAATTGTAAGTTTAGGCCTAAAGGCTGAATGGTTTTACTCAAGTTATTTTAACACCCAGGATTAGTTTAAAGCAGGGTTTCACAGGCCGGATGAATTGGCACCAGGGGCTGGATTAGGACCACAGTGACCAGCTCCCTGAATCATGTGACTGGCCCGCGACCTGAAAAGTTTGGGTACCTCTGGTTTAAAGGCACTCTGAGCAGACAGAGAGGAAGTGTCTAAATGTAGCTGGGCTGTTGTTCATTATCACCTCTTTCATTATTGCTGTTGTTCATTATCACTTAATGCAGCTTCTTCCACTGCCCAGATCCTTAGCTCTCTCTGTTACATTATGTTCTCAGTAGCAGGGTCTGTACATTTCCCTTTCCAAATACTGCAGAAAATGAGCAGAGCGAGTGTATTCCCATTCAAAAATGGGTTGGGGCACTCTTATACCTTAACTATTTCTGATTCTATGACATCTTGGGAACGGAGGACTTGTTTGTTCATCTAGTTCAGTATTATTTACTATGACTGGCAGCATCCTTCTGCATCGCCTATTAAGGGGCCATTTAAACAGGACCAAATCTGGTATTTCCTGCTTGCAAAGCATGTGCTGTACCTCTTATTTCTGGCTTCTGCTGCTATCATTACAATCCCTGAAGTACTACGTTTTTATGCAACACTGAAATTCAGGTAGCTATTTGAACTTTCAGTTATTATAGGCAGTGGTGGGCAGCCAAAAATTTTACTACCACACTGTGGGCAGAGCCAACATCGTGGGCGGAGCCAACATCATAGGCGGAGCCAATGTCATGATGTCATGGGCACAGCCAATGTCATGATGTCATGGGCGGAGCCAACATCATGGGCGGAGCCAAAGTAAAAACCCATAAAAATAAGTACACATAAAAATACAAATTAAATAGACAGAAAAATATATAAAAATACACATAAAAACATAAAATAAACATTAAAAATAAATACAGATTAAATACACATTAAATAGACATAAAATACATGAAAATACAAAAATACACATAAAACAAAAAAATACACATTAAAAATAAATACTCATTAAATACACATTAAAATACACCCACCCACTCCACTCCCAAAGGCGAGTCACTTACCCTGGGGAGCAGGCTGTGGGGAGCTTTATGCTAGCAGCTGCACTTCCTCCTCCCCACCTGGGAGGACAGCAAGGAGGCTGCCAAGGGCTTCAGCAGCAGCCATCAGTTCCTCCATGGCTGTGTGTGGCTGCCCAACGCTCTGACCTGCCACACTCTAAGCAGCAAATGGCTGCTTGGCTTGGCAGGCAGAGCGCTGTAGGCATGCATGCATGCCAAGCACTGTAGGCTTGCCAAGCACTATAGGCACGAATGCACGCCAATTGCTGTATGCGTGCCAAGTGCTTTAGGCGTGCATGCATGCCAAGCACTTGGCGTGCATGCGCAGGGGGGGGAACCAGCAAAAAGGTAAGCCCCTGAGGTGGTTCTCCCCAAAAGCCACTGCCGGTTCTCCAGGACACTGGGAAAAGCTACTACCAGTTCTGGCGAACTGGTGTGAACCGGCTGCTGTCCATCACTGATTATTGGGATTCAATACCCCCTTCCCTTTAATGCAGAAAAGCCATTCTAAGTATAGTATGTGTGAAGAAAATCCTAGAAAAGAGAAGTTGGTACTGTACTTGATTTTCTTCTGCCTGCTCTTTTTCTATTTGGATGAAAGCCAAATGCTACCCCCCCCCCCCCAAAGTTATTGGGCTACAGCTCCTAAAACTTTCAATATTAGCTACGTTGTCTACGAGCAACATCTAGAAGACCACAGGAATCATCACCTTTTGGACTACAAATGAAATTGGCTTTCCTCCTTTGTGGTTTCTGTTTGATAAAAAAAACACTTGTTGTCTGTGTGAGCAATGGAACCCTTTTAGAGGTGTGTATTTTAGCAACCTATTCTTAGAATAACATTTACTTTGTGATCTAGTGACCAGTCACAAATGAATGGGAAAGACAAGAAAGTAAAATGCTAAATGAAAACTACAGAGGTGAGGAAAGTGATCCTTACAACAAACATTTCTTACCCTCAAAGGTGGACCACTTCTAAATTTGTCTAGGGCTGGTATCCATGAAATCTATGGGTTTGGGGCTGTATTACCTCAATTTGTTTTTATTTGCTATCATCTCACAACATACTTTCGGGGTCAAAAAGCCAGCCAAATAATAGCAATTAATAGACTTCCTCATTGGTGGTAAATTTCAGTAATAAACTTGCATGATTCATTGAGGGCTGCATCCACTTGTTTGCCATGTGCTGATTTGTACCATATAGTGCTAGCATACTTCATCTTGTTGTGCCGTATCTGATTCTGAATATGAAAACTGTCCTGAGAATATAATGCAATAGCCTTTTATCTGCCTTCTAGATCTCAGTGTAACACCCATACCACTGATCCGGTTCCACAAGTCACCTTCTGGTTCTGATCCCTTTTGACAAAAAAAAAAAAAGTCCTCATCAGCCCCAGGCGAGTATTGATGAAGCTTCTGCCCTCCATCAAGATGGATTCAAATGGGATTTAATCCATTTGAGGACTATCACCCTTCCCTGTGGATTTGCCAAGGCCATTATTCCTCAGGGTTGTCAGGTTAGTTAACTGCCACCTGACACTCAGCATAGAGTTCCTGCCAGTATGGTCTACTCTACTACCATAGCAGGATAACCTAGCCAGACCCCAGTCCCCAGACCCCAGTGTACAGTGCTAGCATATCCTGCTGTGGAATAGCACAGGGAAAAAAGGTGTTGTTCTTATTGTTTGTGGGTCTGCACCTCAGACTGACCCAGCCAGTTTCCTAAATATATTATTTCTGGTGGCAATCTTCTGTTTGGTGTTTAGACAATGTTTTTGTAGGTCATGGATCAATATAGAGTGCTGGCCAAATACTCTGAGGTAGGGCGATGTTGGTTGATCATTTGTGTAAATATTAAAAAGTGATGGCATCAGGATGCTGCCTTGTTGGAGATGGTTCCTTCGATTCCTCCCGCTACTGTGCCTCCCTTGAAATTCTTCAAAGAGTAATTGGTTTTGAAGTAGAACTTTCAATTAGTCTATGATCTTTAGTCAGAAGGTAGAGTTTTTTGATCAGCAGTTGTTGGTGGACAAATACTGCTCCAGTTTTACTACAAGTGTTTAAAAAACCCACTTCTATAGTCTGGATTAGATTTAAGATTTGAGTCGTACAGCTCTTGCCAGGTCTAAAGCCTGCCTGTTCTGGAATTAGAAGAGGCTCTAATTTAGGCGGGCTAGATGAATTAATATCATTCATTCAAACATTTTATATAAGTGACATAATAGGAAGATTGGCCTGTAGCTTTGAGATCTGATGATTCTTTACCTGGTTTCAGTATAGTGATTACTTTCATCTTACATTATATTTTGGAAATTTCTTTGCTCATCCAGCAAAGACCCATTCCCTTGAGTTTTGCCCAATGTGGATAGCATGGAGTCTAACCGCTTTGGCATTCCTACATATTCCATTGACTTCCCTATTATTCACACACTCAACACTCTTATCCTCAATCAAACACCCTTTGATATTTTATTCTTAATTACACATGGATTGGGCTTCTCTTCCAAAAGCAGTTGGTGTGCAGAAGCATTGCATTATAGAATGACAACTTGCAGCACACATTTTTCAGTGAGTGGGAGTTTGGGTTGAGTGGGATATCTGTGACTAGTGGATGAATGGATATTTGATTGAGGATAAGAGTGTTGAGTGTGTGGATAATTGGTTGAATGAGTTTTATTATACAGTCAAACCTTGCATAATGAGTGTTTCACTTAGCGAAAAACTCGCACAACGAGCAAGTTTTTCGCTAAGCAGTCTGAATTTTTTTGCTGTGCAAGTTTTCCCCATAGAAACGCTCGTTATGCGAGTTTTCCCATAGGGAAAAGTCCGACTCGCATAGCGAAAAGTTTGTTATGCGAGTCAAACTCGCATAGCGAATTTTTTTGCATAGCGAGCAACCTTGCAGAACGAATTAAATTTGTTATGCAAGGTATGACTGTATTAGTGATACTGAACAACATCAGCCTCTGACCCACATCAGCTTTCGAGTTGGCTAAGGATGTCATAGACTCTCTCTCTCTCTCTCTCTCTCTCTCTCTCTCTCTCTCTCTCTATACATATATATATATATATATATATATATATATATATATATATATATATATATATATATATATATATATATATATATATATATATATATATATATATATAAAATGAAATAAAGAATTAAAAATAAGGCTGACATTTATAAAATTAACTGAAGACTCTGACATGAAAGGAAAGAAGAGCAGGGTAAGCATGATGAATATTGCAAGATGTTTGCTCAAAGTCAGATGAAACATATTTCAGCTAAAGTTCAGACCCCTTTGAGGACACACTGATATCAAAGGTTAAAGCTTCCAAAAGAGAGGTGCAGATCAGGAGAGAGTGCAATGTGATGTGCATCCTAAAGAACTGATATTGCAGTTATATGCTGTAAAGTCAACTCTGATCAATGATGACCCTATGAATCAGTGCTCTCCAAAATGTCCAGTCCTGCTCAGCACTTGCAAACTTCAGCTTGTGGCTTCCTCTAGGGAGTTATTTCTTCTGATATTTGGTCTTCCTCTTTTCTTTATGCTTTCAACTTTCCCCAGCATTATTATATTTTCCATAGAATCTTGTCTTCCTATGACATTGATGGTGAACCTTGGAGTTCCTGGACTTTAATTCCCAGAAGTCGAAATCTCTGTGAATCCACATGAATGGGTTTACTGCATGTATGCACAGTAAACCCATTTGTGTGGATTCGCAGGGACATTGGCTTCTGGGAATTGAAATCCAAGAACATGTCCAGTAAACTCATTCATGTGGATTCACAGAGACTTGGGCTTTTGGAAATTGAAGTCCAAGAACAGCTGGAGTGCCAAGGTTCACCATCAATCTCCTATGATGTGTCCAAAGTGTTCACTCTCGGTTTCATCATTTTTGCCTCCAGAGATAGTTCAGGTTTGATTCGTTCTAGGAGCCATTTGTTTCTCTTTCTGTTAGTCCAGGGTAGTCACAAAGCTCTCCTACAGTACCATAATTCAAAAGAATCAATTTCCCCCCTGTCAGCTTTCTTTTCTGTCCAATGTTCCCCAAAGCAACATATTTTGAATTACAAGCACAACTAAAAAGATTAACTAGAAATGCTACATTTTAATTATGGCTATCATATAGTCATTATCAAATAGCAGAAAGCAATTTCAAGTCAGTTATTCTTAATGAGTGGGCACTTAAATGGGCACCTACTCCTAGGTGCAAGGATAATGATTGGTAATTAAGAGATATTAAGAGTCATTGATCAAAGGCATTTCACCTGTGGTGGGAGTGTGTTTCTGAAGGGTTTGGATCCATCAAGTGACCAAACATTGGTTTTTCACATAACAAACAGCGTGACGGCAAGAAAATTTTAATTGCAAAGATTCAGAAAGGTTATTATTAGATGTATTGCTTTGTTTAAAGTTAAATCAAAAGGTGGTGAAAAGCTTTCTGAATATTCTGGTTTAAGTCAAACTTTTAAAACCTTGTTGGTTTTATATCTCCTTGAATTAAGTATTTGCCCAGTTGTCTCCTTCAAGTCTGGCCAGGTTACTCCCCCCGCCGAAGGAGGCGGGGGGAGATGGCAGGCAAGCATCACGTGTGCCGGTGACATCACATGGGTGCGTGTGCACCCATGTGATGTCACTGGCATGTTTCAAGCTGTTCATGTGCCAAATTTTTACTACCACACCATGGGTGGAGCTAACTCTATGGGTGGGGCTAACTCTGTGGGCAGGGCCAAATCTGTGGGTTGCTGGGGGTGGCCATGTGATCTAGTCATGCCTGCCACATGGCCACAAAAACATCTGCAAACACAGACAGCACTGGCTCTTCGGCTGTAAATGGAGATGAGCACTGCACCCTAGAGTCAGATATGATTGCCTTTTGAGCAGGGGAGACCTTTACCTTTACTAACTAATCATGGCCAAACTTCACAGCAAATTTGAATACCAATCAGGGATTTTCTGTTATTTGGTAAAGATAAAGGTTACCCTAGCTCGAAAGCCAGTCATATAATTCAACTCCAGGGTTCAGTGCTCATCTCTATTTACAGCCAAAGAGTCTTCATTTGCATACATTTCTGTGGTCATGTGACAGGCATGACTAGACACCAGAGTGCACGGAAAGCTGTTTACCTTCCCACTGAAGAGGTACCTATTTATCTACTTGCAATTTCTTGCTTTCAAACTACTAGGTTGGCAGGATTTGGGACTGAGACGGGAGTACTCGGGTCTCAAACTGCTGACCTGCTGATCTTCCAACAGGCATCAAGTTCAGTGTCTTAACCACTTGAGCCACTGTAGTTACTACTGGTTGTAAGAAGCCACACTGATTTATAAACTTATCTGTTATGCTAGCCAACCATTGTGTGCCCAGTGGACTCAATCCACAAAAGCTTACATTAAAATACAGCAGTTAGTCTTTAAGGTGCCACAACATTTTTGTCTTTTTGTTTACTTCCTGATGTGGTTGAAACACAGACTAACACGGCTATTTTTGAAATGGTAGCTGTGTTTGTCTGTGTTTCAACCATATCAGAAAGTAAACAAAACAAAAAGACAAAAATGTTGTGGCACCTTAAAGACTGCACATGCACGAGTGCACACACACGAGTGTGACACAACACACACACCAGACACTCAACACACCCATGACACACCCACACCCACCCACACCCTCCTTCTCCACACACACCCAAAGTCACTTACCCTCCACACTTGCGCTGATGTGAAGGAGAGCGTCCAGGCAACAGCGGCAGTAGCAATGGTGCAGCCATGTTAGGCCCAAGCTCAGGCCCAGCACCAGCCACACTTTCTCCTCCTCCTCCCAACATGCATGGTGCAGGTGCAGCATGGCGTGCGCACAGCATGGCACACAGGGGGAGTGGGAGGGACCCCAGGAGAGGCAGCCACACCAAGGCAAGGCCATGGCGGTGCCCCTGGGCAATCGAATCCCCTCTGTGCAAGGCCGCCCGGACTTGGAAGGAGGATGTGGAAGAGGAGGTGGGCATGGTGGGGCAGGGAGGTGAGCATGATCGCCCAATTTTGCCACCACCACCCCACTCGAAAGCCATGCAATTTCACTATTACACACACACACACACACCGTAGGGGGAGGTGTGGACAGGCTCTTGCCCACCACTGTATTTTCCCCTTGAACATATCCATTCAGTATTCCAATGATTAATGGCAAGAAAAAGACTTTGCTTCAGCTTGGAATTGGCAAGAGAAAAGTTCCTTTTTTGCACCACAACAACAGGCACAAGAGTTTTCAAAAAAGGCATACGTGGGAAATGAAACAATTGACATACAAGCAGAAATCCAAAATAACTTTGGTTGGCCAAGAATGCCATTTTTAATACTGATTTCTCTAACCAAGCCATTACATTCAGATGAATCTGGTCACTAGATTATTTTTGTATAAGATTCTTTATTGCATTTCTGTGTGTGGCTGCATATGATGATTGCTGAAGTCCAGAGGACAATCAAATGGCCACATTCAGACATGACTTGAGAAGCTGTGGGCTATAAAACCTGTGCAGATGTCATCCAAACTCCTTTTTGTCCCTCCATTTTATCATATCTGATTTAAATGCAGAGACCTTAACTTCTCTGTTGTGTCCAAAATGGAGGATTCAACTTTAATTTCAGTAAGTAAATCAGGGTAATAACTAGAAGAAGCTCAAAGAGAAATGAGATCTTGTATTCTAGCCTCATTGCTAACCAACATTGAATGCTGCTTGGCAGTAACTGGAATTCTGTCTTACACAAGCCAGGCTGTCTGCACAAAACTAGTGTGTGACTGGTGAATAGAGGTAGGAGTAATGGGGCATGGTACTCAGAACATGCACTTAAGTGCACCACATGGGAAATGGCCATGCTGAAGGAGGGATGCTGGGAGCCCTAGTCCAAAAAGTAATTTTTCCAAGCATCGATCATCTAATACTCACCTGCAAGAAGAGGAAGAAACACTTGCCTTTTCTGTTGCTTCCTCCTGCAGCGATGCGAGAAATGGGTTTGTGGGTCTCAAACACATGAGTGCCAAATTGATGAAGCAGATTGGGAGATTACTAGAATGCAGGTGAGGAAAATGTCTCTTGAATCCATTTGAACACAAGTAAGTGCTTATTGTCAAGTATACCCTATGGTCATGAAGGATGAACAAGAACAGTTTTAGTAGGATGTAGACAAGGTGCCTGATAAATTTTAACTAGTCACCTGATTACTTGTTCCTTGTTTTTTTTGTACATCTGTCATGAAGGGTGTCATGGACTGGAAGAGTCCAGGAGTTTATAACTGCTTTTTTGCAAGAAAGGGTGATTCAAGTCTCTTTTTAAAAATATTGTAGCAAGAATACTTCTTAATAAAATATTGCTGAACCCAGAGGATCTGAATAATTAATCTTCAGAAAGAGTCCCTTAGGTCAATTGATCAAAAAGAAGATATGACAATATTCTGACAGGTCAATGGCTGATGTACCCCTCTTTGAGTGATTTTGTAAAATGATTTCTGCTAGGCTAAACCTGCTTGTTGTACTGAAATTGACATGAGCACACTGCGGCATAATGTCTGCTGGCAGAGAAATGAGCTTGTGATTTGAATAACTCTACTGGATCTCTTAGCAGGTTTTGATACCAGTAACATTTGGGTTCTTATGGTCAGATTGCCTGAGTTGCACGTAGATGGGACAGTTTTGCGGTCCTTATCCTCAGTTGGATGGTGATTTTCAGAAGACAGCTGCAGATTTTTGCTTGACACCATCCCATTTAGACTTTGAGGTCTTGCATGGTCCCATTTTATCACCCATACTATTTAACATGTATATGAAACCTTTGTTTAAAAGCCAAAAGCTGTGGTGAAAACTATGCATCCAAAAAGCAAAGAATCTGAACTCTTGCATGTTGGTGTGCTGCTCAAAATTTTCATTAAGGAAACACATTGTAGAATCATATGTGGTCCAACAAAAGATAGTCCTACTCACAGGGCAAAGGTTTAAACATTTTTCCCCCTTTTCCACCACTGAATTTCGTTGGACTGAAAGGTACAAGCAGATCTCAAGTTTTCAGAAAGTCACAGGATTGATAGGTATAATTACAGTGATGGGATGTCAAAAAATTTACTACCCCACCGTGATGTCATCACAGTGTGGGCGGAGCTAACATCATGATGTCATGGGTGGGGCCAAAGAAAAATAAATAAAAAAAAATAAAAAAAGCACACACACACATCTCAACCCACCCACCCAACCACAACACAAACCCGTAAATAAATAAAATAAATAAATAAATAAATAAAAATTACATTAAAATACACCCAAACACCCACCCACCCCAAACACAAACCCGTCACTTACCGGTTAGTATAAGTGCCTGGGCAGCACCATGTTGCAAGATGGATATGGTCATCATATCAGTTCTCTAGAATAATATGCCTTAATGTAAATGTAAAACAGCTGTAAATGTAAAACCTCCTTAAGGATTCTCCAATAGGAATAGCGATTGGAATAGCACAGGTGTAGCTTATTGATGAGGTAACTCCAAGACTTTGCTTAAAAACCCCAAGCCAGGCCTTTTTAGGAACTGTGGTAGTACGTCAATATAGGTAAAGGTATTAAATACACATTAAAATACACACAGACACACCACATCCAAAGGTGAGTCACTTACCCTGGGGAGCAGGCTATAGGGAACTTCAGGCTAGCAGCTTCTCTTCCTCCTCCACGCTTGGGAGGACAGCAAGGAGGCCGTGCATACGCGCCAAGCACTGTAGGCATGCATGCACACCAAGTCCTTGGCGCGCATGCGCAGTGGGGGAACCAGTGAAAAGGTAAGCCCGAAGGTGGTTCCCCCCCCCCCAAAAAAAATAATAATAAGCTGCTACCGGTTCTCTGGGACACTGGGAAAAGTTACTACCGGTTCTGGAGAAATGGTGTGAACCTGTTGCATCCCATCACTGTATAATTACATTAGTGAATGACAGCTATGGTTAAAAGATTGCCCAAAATAAAGAAAAATATTCCCCGACATGTAGCTCTATGGGGAAAAGTAGCATGCAAAGTTTGGAAACCACTCAATTAACATGGCTATTTTTGTATTCACTTAGAAAAGACAAAAGGAAGAAGATACAAGGTTCTATCTATACGGCTATCTTCTTATTGCCCCATCTGCTGGGCAGGTTATTTGTTACAGACATTGTTGCTCAACTTTTAATGAATCAAAGCAAGAAAGAAGTACTGGTAATGATTGATCTCACCAGGTGAGCTATAAGTACATTGTTGCTATCAAATAACTTCAAACTTATGGCAACCATATGAATGAATTACTTCTAAAAGTTCCCTTCAGTTTTAACTAAGACCAAGGTTTCTTTTATTGAGTCAAGTCTTCCTCTTTTCATACTGCCTACAATTTTTCTAGTGGCTAAGACTCTGTCTGGAAGGTGGCAGGTCAGCAATTCGATTCCTGAGTACTGCACGATGGAATGAGCTCCCGTCTTTGTCCCAGCTCCTGTCAACCTAGCAGTTTGAAAGCAAGAAATTGCAAGTAAATAAACAAGGACCACTTTGGTGGGAAGATAAACAGCATTCCATGTGCTCTGGTTTCTAGTCATGCCTGCCCCATGACCATGGAAACTTCTGCAGGAGCAGACAGCGCTGGCTCTTCGGCTTTGAAACAGAAATGAGCACTGAACCCTAGAGTCAGATACAACTGGCTTTCAAGCAAGGGAAACCTCTACCTTTATAGTCTTTTCCAGTAAGTCTTGTTTTCTCATAATATATCAAATTATAGTGCAGTAGTCCCAATTTATTCATTTTCATTTTACACAGGCTTAATGTGATCTAGACCAGGGGTCAGCAAACATGACCTCAGTTACTAGGGCTTCTGGGAATTGAAGTCCAAGAACATCTGGAAAGCCAAGTCTGCTGAGCACTGATCTAGGCTAGCTTGTATGTCTTTAGGCCCCAGAAAAATTTTCCACCAATACCACATTCTGAAGGGGAAAACCAGATGATCAATGTCATTTGATTCTTTCCGCTTGACTTAGCATTGTAAAGAATTTACACATTTAATATAGGAAAAGAGTTACAGGGTGTGTGACCTCCAGAAGTGGTGGACGTCTCAGGGAATATCACTCCAGATGACTTAGTTCTAGGGGAGAATTAGTGTTCTGCTTCTGAAAAGTGTTTTGCATTAGTTGTCTGGCTATCTTTGTTCACTGTCCTGGTCAGAAAACACCATTTCTTAGTGTGTTGATAAATGACAGTTTTGGGGCTTTGCATTAATAGCTATATAGGGGTGGGGGAGTTTTTCAACATTTAAACATAGTAGATATATGTGTTTCATTTATTACAGAGACATTTGGAAACAAAAAGAAAGGATTTCTGAGAGCACTATATACGATTAACAACATGTGCATGAACCAAGACTTATAAGCTTATGACACATTTCTTTAAGCTGTTGAAACACCAACTTATATCATGAAATGAAGCAGGAACATTTTTGAGTAGACAGGCAGTGATTGTCTGGTAAAAGTTACAATTCAGTGTTCTATAAATAATTGTAGGACTTGCAATAAAATGTCACAGCTTGAAGTGTTGTTTTCTAGGGTTTCAATAAATCAGTAGTGCCCTCTTCCATGGGTTTTTGATCATCCTCTCCAAAGATTAATCAACATTCTGTGTCCATTGAGCGTACGTAGTCTATAATGATGTTTTGTCAGTCACCCATAGATTTCCCCAGCACTCAATTTATTTTGTAATTCTGCAGTCATGGGGTTACCTAGCCATGTTGATATTTAATTCTTATTCTTCTTTTGTGTCCCCATCAAACCCTGGATTGCCAAAATGAAGCCACTTGCTTTACTTTGTTGTTGGCCCTGAGTGTCTCTGCAGCAATGCTGCTCCAGTATGAAGAGCATCTACACACACAAAACAAGTTGACATCACTGTAAATGAAGCCATGCATATTGTGACAGGATTCTTCAAACCTACACCAGTTGCGAGAATATATCGTCTTATTGGTATCGCTTCACCTAAGATCAGGAGAAATGTAGTATTGGACACTGAGAGAACTAACCAAGAAAATGACTTGTGTCTCAAGTCTGCTGGCTCAGATCCAGGAAGAGCTTTATGACAAGAACAAACATTCTTGAGGGTACACAAGAGCAAAACCAAATTAGAAGATCAAGGAAGGAGCTCACTGGACAAGGAACAACATTAAAAAAGGATATAGCTGAAGATCTCAGCCTTCCCTGTATCACTTGGAAGACCCTGAATAGGCAGAGAGTTGTAGTCCCTAAATCCAAGACCAACATGGTCAAGTGGTGGCTGCTGGCAGACAAAAACACACGGTGTAAATGTGGCGAGACACAGAATCCGGCTTATTTACTAGTCTGCTGATTGCTGCCAGAGACATGCACCAGTGAGGACTTGGGTTTAATTCCTTTGTGTAGGTAGTGTTGGTTTGGTTGCATAACCATCCAGGGCAGTGCCCAAACTGCAACCCAAAGCCCACTTATTTATCTCAAAGAGCCAACACAGCAACGGGGGGGGGGGAGGAAGCGCTCCCATTGGGCTGGTGGGCAGAGGGGCGGGGTAAACTCTGAGCTGGGGGAGGGAGGAAGTGCTCCCATTGGGCTGCTGGGCAAAGGGGCAGGACAAACTCTGTGCTGGGATGACTGCACGGGTGCCCACAGAGAGGGCTCCGAGTGCCACCTCTGGTACGCCTGCCATAGGTTCACCACCACTGATCTAGGGGAATTAAGCTTGTTCTTAGAATATATAGCAAAACATGTCACATCTTCAAGAAGAAGTTAAATGTTATACTGCCTCAGTTTGTAACTAGTCATCCAATATCCAGCTATTATTCAATCTTCAGCAATATTCAATATTAGGCTAACTAGACTATGTGTATGCTTCTCTAAGGACTCAGGGTAGCCACGTAAGCATTAGGTCTACTCTCTGGGGAGACTGGGGAGCAGGCTGGTCTGTCTTTTATTATGGCATCCAGCCACATTGGACATTAGAGTGGAGATAGTCCCTCCCTCCCCATCTCCAATACACACCTTTTTAGCTCCTGTGGATTGGGTATATGGGAGCCTTGCAGTGTCAAAGGCTGCTTCTGATATAAACATCCAGTAGGCTAAAGCAGCAAACAAGCAGCTTCAACACATTGAAAGTTGAAAACTTCCCCCAAATGTCTCTGAATAGTGAGGGGAAGTGAATTTTTTTAAAAAGTGTCTGTAGATCATCACTGATGCAATATATCACTTTGTTTGACTTTGTATTGCTGAGAGAAACAATGGCTGCAGGCAGATACGGTACTTGATCAGGAGTACGCCAACAAACAAAGAAAATGTTGTTTTACTTTAAAAATCTTGATGAAGAAAATAGTTTCCTTGGCAATTCACAGATGATGATGAGAAGAGGGCAAAGAGGAGTCATTTCCTATTGGGACAAGGTGGCACATCACTTCTCTGCCCCCTCCACCAACCATAAGTGAAATATTTATGGCCAATCCAGCCTGTACCTCAAAGGGCAGTCTGGAGATTCCCTCTGTCTCAGTGGAAAGAGTCAGTGAAAGATAAAAGAGAGCCCTTACCAACCCTGTTATCCACGCAAAACTCAGGCGCTGGCATTTAGTGTACAGCTATATAACAGATATTTCATATGTATGCACAGAAGCAGTGTGGCTCAATTGTGGTGACTGCATGTTGTACACCATCTCAGTGGACTATCTGCCACAGACAACATCTGACAGGATCACAGGCTTGAAATGTGAGTTAAGTCACCTCCATGCTCCAAGAATCTTACAGTGTGCCGTCCTATGACATGGATCTGTGTTCAGTGCAAAATGTTTGACCCCCACCCCACCCTCCACACAAGATTTGAGTTGGTTATTTATCATATGTCTTTGAATTATCTTTATCATCCACATCAATAAAATGTGTTGCAGAAAATTCTGAAGTAGAGGAGAATATTGTGCTCCAATTCTCAAACAAAAAACAAACAAACCTGAAGAATTTTTTAAAAAAAATGATTGTAGATCATCACTGAGAATTTTCTGAGAATTAGAGCACATTATTCTGTAAAATTATATTCCAATAGCAACTATGTTATTGTATACATTGCTATGAGCCGGTGTTAAGTCAGGGTTTCTTTCAGTTCAGTTAATTTAATGTTACTGAAGTGAACACAAGTAAATATGGGTTACAGCATGTTCTTCTAAGTACTTAATGGTTTATATAGTGTCCCTTTCAAAGCAACAACACAAATCTCCAATTCAATATTATACTGCCTTAATATTTATAGCCATTCTTTAAATTTAAATATTCTAGCATTTCTAGGAAGACAACTGAATCATTATTTTTCTTTTTAAAATTATATGTAAAAAGGAGGGTTTTTTTAAAAAAAGCAAAACTCACAACTTTTGATGCAGAAATATTTAATATACCTTATGATATCAAAAAAACAAAAATAAAATATAACAGTGGAAGCCAGTATTGCTAAAAGTTGAAAAGAAGCGACTGCAAATGCTGCTCATGTTGGAAAAGAATAGCTTATAACAAGAAAAAATATATTTTCAAATCACTTTTATTATTATTATTAATCTCATATTCTAACGCTCTTTCTTGATATTGTTCCAAGAACAGAATTTATTTGACGTCACATAGGAGAGCCACTCCTCTGAGTATCCAGTGATCTGGAGATACAGTTGTCCTTAGGTAGATTGCAGTAATATAAGTCAAATCAGTTCTCCTTGGCTTTTTGTAAATAGGACAGACATAGAGTTTAGGATCTCTTGGACCAGTAGTATTAATTGCAAATATATGCACAACAGGTAGTAATGTGAAAAGAATCTTTGCTGTAGATTCAGTGAGTTTATTATTACGTCTATCCCATCCGGCTCCATCCAAGTATAATCCATAAATATATACCCCTTCCTGTGTCAAAAGAATAGATATTTATTATGCATAGAAAAGTGTAGGTTCTAACATTACAACATGAATTGCTTGATATAACCTTAAGGTACCTGGTTGTGGTTATTCAATATAAAAGATGGTATGATTTGCAAAGTTTGAAACAGTGAAGAAATTGACTTATAAAGTTTCTGAAATTGCACTAAGTAGGAATGAAAAATGTTTAAGCATTGACTTTAACAAAAAAATAAACAAACAATTCTGAAAGAGAGACAAGAGAAAAGATACAATATGGAATTGGGGGTGGGGAGGGGGGGTTACATCAATACAATTTTAGGGCACAGCTTCAGAGAGGATAGGATGTTATTTCCCCCAGAGAAGGCGCCTTGTTGCAGCAGCCTAAATATAATTTCATTGTGATCCTTATGGGGATACATCATAGAGTGTGTGTATCAGAAAGATTATTATCATTTCTTCCGTAATTAGAAATGTTGAAATAAATGCTATGTTAATTTTTTCAGTAGCATTTAAATAAGTATTCAGAATGGACATAAACTAAGTCACATTAACATTTCTACAACTTGGAAAGTTACTTTTAAAAAGTAATTACAGCCAAAACTCCAAGCTCCTACAAAATTAATGACTGTTATGGTTACTACTACTACTACTGCTGCTGCTGCTGCTGCTGCTACAGCTACTGCTGCTGCTGCTGCTGCTGCTGCTGCTACTGCTACTGCTACTACTACTACTACTACTACTACTACTACTGCTGCTGCAGAGCTGGGAGGGACCCTATGGATCATTGAGTCCTGCACCTGTCAAGGAGGCACAGTGGGGATTCAAACTCTCAACATGCTGTGCTGTCCAGCAGTTAAAGGAAACTAACTTCTGTTACTTAAAAATAAGTAAGTTTAAAAAAAAAAAACAACTTCTGAATTCTGTAAATTGATGGCCCATGACAGAAAACATGTTTTGTCTCTAGTCCCCTTCCTCTATTTCATTGTCTGCTTAAATTCATTACAGGGTGTGGTGCACCACAAGGTACAAAACTCTGTTTTTCAATCATCTGTTATTCTTTCTCCACTTAATGTGGTTGCACACCCCAACTTTAAACATTACTAAAAGTTATAGTTATAATTCCCCCCCCCCCGGTTTAAGTTACTATTATAATGCTTTTGTTCTTTTATTTTTATTTATTTATTTATTGTTCACATTTAGTATCCCGCCCCAATCGGGTAGACCCGACTCTGGGCGGCTTACAGCATGCATTACCATCATAGGACATAACAATATATAGAACTTTAAAAATTCATAAAAATTCATAAAAATTTAAAACATTAAAACCGCAAAGCAGATAAAAACAGATACAGATACCATGTGGGGGGGAGGGATGGCTACCCTTAAATCAGCCATCCTAGATGGGAATCTGCGTTACTGTGTCCCCACACTTGACCCGCCAGCCAGGTCTTTAAGCCCTTTTGTGTGTGTGTATATATATTTATGTTGTTAAATATAAGTAACTGGACCCCCACTAGGTGAGAGCCTTGTCAGGACGCGGGGGCTTGAGTGGTCTAACTAGGCAGTGTTGTCCATCTCTTGTCAATGATGTTAGGCCAGGACTAAAACTCACCAAAGCGTCCTCTGTCAGATCCCTTGGGCAAGGTGAAAGCAGAGGGCACACGTCATGGTCTGCCTAGCTGGTGGGTGACGTGATATCCAAATAGCTAAAAAAACCCACATGAAAACAGACTTGATTTTTCAGGTTCATTTTCATGTGCAGAATGTTGTCATGGAGATGTCTACCAATACGTGGACTCCTCGCTGAATAAGACTCTATGGTATCCAAGGTAAGGTATGTAACTAGACATTTGCACCCCAGTGACTTCCAAGTTCTGCCTTTGTCATTACATACCTGAGGGGCTACTGTGATTTCTTCTTTAATTTGTTTCAGAACTTCATTATGTATAACTACTGTATCCAGTGCCCATCCCTTGTGTGCTCGCGTTACTTCTTGTCTCATTGCTGTTAGGAACCCTTATGAAATGAATAACAAAACAAGACAACTTGAATGCAGTTTATCTTGTTATCTGCCTTCAAACAGCACTGATAACTAAAACAGTCATTAAAATGTTCAGCAACAGATTATTATTTTTAAAAAAGATATGGAATAAGTAAAAAGGCTTCAGAAAATGCAACTCCAGACCAAAATGATAGTTACAATGATAGGGCTTGGAATTTTTTTTTTTAAAAAAAAACTAGAACTCCAGGGCATGATGGGTGGACAATTGATGGAGTTTTGGTCCCAGAAACAACAACTTTCCCAAACTATGACCATTGACTGGTGAATTGATGACAATAACAGCAAATGATTGAGGATCTAATTAATTGATGGTTACAAGTAATAGTGATGGTTTCGTGATACTAAGGACTAAGCATTAGTTAGAGAGTCATACAAATATGAGTCATCTGGAATGCCATTAATATTTACTAAACTTAATCCTCCCTCAAAATAAAGCTATAAAGGATTATCCTCTATTTGACACACAGAGTGCATAATTTTCTAGAGGGTACAATTTATTTTGTTTGGGTTTCAAAAATTATATTCTACATTGGAAATAATGAGGTAGGAATAGTTGTAATTTTGATAGAACTGCATATGCCTTTATATATGTGTGTCAGGGGAGTCCACACTAATTTGGATAATCAGACACTCAAAACAAAAAAAATGCTATTTTCATGTGGTTTTATTTTACAAAGTGCAAATAAATATTGTAATAAATAAATATTGGCTAAAATTATTGCAGTTACTTACATGATGTTACTTTTATATAGGAATTGCTGTACATTTTAAAATCTCCATATATATTATCTGCTGCGTGGTGAATTGTGCAACTCAATGAGTGCAGAAATTTCTTAACTTACAGCAGTTCATTTTCAAGGATTTACACTGTTTAAATAGCTGTGCAACAGGATTTCAGCCATATACCATAAATACAAGTCTTTTTATTGCAGAATGGGGGGGGGGGGGCGACCCACACACTACATATATTTGATCTATACTTCTCTTAAAAAAAGTTACTGTAAATCTGACTATAGGTGAATATAAAACAATTGACAGTTCATTTTGCCTGGCTAGTACTTACCCTGAGGATTAAAGAATCCAGTCATCCAAAATACAGGTGGCCTCCCTTCAAAAATCCAGACACGAAACTGGTTATTTCTCTCTATAAGTTCAGTAAACCAGAATCCAAGCGTGGAAGAATCCCAAGATACACGTTTCCAAAGTTGAGGAATTCTAGCATCATACATATTATCAAGTGCATCCCTTAAATTCTGAACAAGTGAAAAACAAAATATGGTCTTGTACTGAAATGTGTTACTTTGAAAGTGAATAATCACACTTAATAGTGTACTTAATTACCTCACTCATGATAATAGTTCCTTCTATAGCTAGCTTAAGATCATTGAGGCTGATTCGGACTATCTTGATAACCTTTTGCATTCGATCAATCTCTTGGCGAAGAAAAATATTCATAGAATTAAGATGGCCCATTTTAATTAAGCGAGCTTTCACCTAAGTACAGGAAATTAAGGGAAAGAAAGTCTGTCAATGAATCAGTTAAAAGAGTGCTGGCAAATAATTGTATTTTTAACCAGAAACAACAGGGTGGTTACGGTGAATCCCTCACTGTTAAGTTTGCTCAAGGGGAAAGGGTTTCTCTTGCCAAAGGCAAACCAGCACTGTTAGCAAGAGAGATTCACCCTGCCCCCCTGCTGAAACAACAGGGTGGGCAGGGCAAATCCCTCGCTTTTAGGTTTGCCTTTGGCCAGAGAAGGCAAACCATGCTCACACCCCCAAGGAACCCTGTGCACTCTCACCCCAAGGAAACTGGCCGCCCAAGCCTCAGGTCTGAGCCTGAGCCGCCGGTTTCCTTGGGGTGAGAGCGTGCACTCATGGAATCCCCGCTGCCCTTTCCAAAGAGGCAGGCTGATCGATCCCCTGTTCCCTTTCCTCTTTGGAAAGGGAAGTGGTTTTTTTTTAAAAAAAATGTTGTACAATGTATGCATTGCACAATGTTAAAAATCAGGTAATGCTAAGACTTGTGGAACCAAGTCTTAGAGTTATCCGAGGTATTACTGTACTGAAAAGTAAGTTTATCTGTGCTACTTACAACTTGCTTTTTACATTTGCAGGTTAATATACACAATATACAGATACCTTTTATAAACCATAACACTTGTTGATTTAGCTCAGCATTATTCATACCCACCTGCAGTAGTTCTTCAAAGATCCAGGCAGAGGTCATCTAACCCTGCTATTTGCAATCTTTTTCACTTGGACCTTGGATCTTCTACATGCAAAGTATGGTACTACCACAGAGCTGGGGCTCCTCACTTGTACCGTTACTACAGTGAGATGTAAGGGATTCAGATTTGTTCCACATTTTGTTCCTTGTTTTGCACTGTCTCTTAGATTCTATCAAGACGCCAACTGGGGAAAGAGGACCACTCAAGCCACAAAGATACACTATCCAAATTTCTTTGCTATGGATAAGCTCCAGGGGGAATCAAATGTTCTGATGGCCAAGAAAATCTTCCTCCTCAGTCCCTCTCCCTGCATTCCTATCCTTCTGGCTCTTCAGTGCATCTGGGGTTAACTAACAAGGTAGTATTTAATCTCTTGTGCCAACCCTACAAAGTAAGCCCTGGTGCTGTACTGCAGCCAAAATTTTGTAAGTTTGGTCACATTATCTTAACAGATACTAAGCTAGGCTAAACTAAGCAAAATTCCTTTCTATTTTTATATCCATCAAATCACTTTTCAGAGCATTTGATGGGATGGACCAATAAGATGTCCCAGTGCCTCAAACCATCACAAAGACAGTAACTTCTACAAGAATAACTACACTTTGCCCTTTTAAAATCTCATTATAAATTGTATCTTATCCTGAAGGTTTAGGGGATATAAAATTTTACTATCTGGAGAAAACAGTTGGCAAAATAAAAGTCTTTTAACAAAAGCAACAATGTAGACAAATACTTTGCCATTAAAGATTGCTCTCCAGAAAGATACAGGCTCTCAATCTGAGCACAATATAGTAGCACAATATCACACAACCAGCTGTTGAGATAGTACTAATAGATGTTTCTAGAAGATAAAAATAATGGAGAACAGAAACTGGAATGATAAAAGAAAGTAGTGGTACCTCAAAAAGGTCACATTATTGTGATTACTTAGTAAAGAGATTTATAGTGCCAAAGAAACATACAAAATAAGCCAGCCCACACAAAGCCTCCACATCATATATGATTTGAACATAAATCCAAGTATAGTCACTGAAATAAAAGCTTTTAGTTAAATCACTGAGAGCTCCAGCTGGCTGTGTCTGGCGAAATTAAGTAACTGAGTAAATATGAACCATCAAGTTGATTCTGCTTTATGACCAACTTCTCCAAGGATATCTAGTTAGAAATACTGTACTCAGAACTGGTTTACATAACAATCCTTTCTTGGGGCAGTCTGAAATCTTGCAGAATGTAACAATCTCTGTCCCTTCAGTTTGGTACTCCAACCTGCTGAGGTATACCAATTCTGCTATGGTAATACAGTGGTGCCTCGCATAAAGAGTGTTTCGCTTAAAGAGCAGAATTTTCTCTGAATGTTCTCTTCGCTTAACAAATAAAACCAACCAAAAACTTGCTTAACAAATAAATTGGGGTTTGCAGCACCACCCCACAATTGGTCATTTACAATGGTGTTTCGCTTAAAGAGCAAACTTGCTTAAAGAGCATTATGCTCTTTAAGCGAGGCACCACTGTACTTCAAAGATGTACATATCTATGCATTTATTTAAGATTATACAGGAGTGTATTGCATGGATATAGTAGGATGCAGTGAAAGCAAGTTTGATTCTACTATAGTGATTAACAATACTTTTTTTAAAAAATGCTATAATTGTAGTTGGGTTGCTTAGCACAGTAAAATGCAACTAGAGTAGGCCTACTGAATCTGTGGGGATTTTGTGAGTTAGCTCCTCTGTAAATTCCACAGATTGAGTGGGCCTACTTTAGTTTCACCTTACTATGCTAAAGCAACAGGAGTTCAGCCAGTGTGTCCATGGCTCATCCACTAAGAAGACGGAAGACAGCTATGCTATTTCTACCTGATCAGTCACCTTAGTATTCCTATGTCTAACTTTCAAAACAAAATCAAAACTGCAGTTGCTCCAGCTTCTTGCCACAACATATTACTTTTTTCATGACTGTAACATTCAAGGGAATTATCATGAGCTATTTAGAACATTCACCTCATGAGGTATATAATCAGGAGGCAATTTTGAAAGCATATCTTCAGCTAAACGATATACAATGGCTTCTCGAGTTTCTCCAACTCCACCGCCACTTTCCTTTGGCTGAATGTTAGTAATGGTGTTTAAGACATCAGATGCTGTGTTGCTTTGATACCTGTGAAGAATTTCAAATAACATGCAATAGTTCAGTGTCTGTGAGAAGAATAGTTTGTCAGATAACAGGTTAAATCTAGTGTTAATCCCAAATAAAATAGGGTCATTGAAATGAATAGGACATGTTAGTCACAAGTAACAGAAATTCCATCAGTTTTGTTTGGGTCATTCTACTTGCAAATCAACATTAGATTTATTTATTTATTTAAATTTCTATACCGCCCTCCTCGCCAAAGGCGACCCAGGATGGTTTAACACATCCTAAAAAACATCAAAACAATACAGGCTAAAATTCTAAAAGTTCTCAAAATCCACAGTTAAAACCAATTAAAACTATGATTAAAACTATGTATGATTTAAAAACGTAAGAACTTAAGAGAGCAGGGGAGGAGGTCAAACCAGCCAGCAGGCTGAGGTCGTTGTGCCTCCAGTACCCCAGACCTGCCCTGCCAGCCAGGTTTTTACACCCTTCCGAAAGGGCAGCAGCTCTGCCTGGAGGCACAGCTCAGTTGGCAGGAGGTTCCACAGGGCCGGAGCAGACACAGAGAAGGCCCTCCTTCTAGTGTTAGAGAGATGAGCCTCTCTAGCTGATGGCACGACCAGAGAGCCTCTCCAGTCTGTTCTAGTGGGATGGGCAGATGTCCTTGAGACAATGCGGTCTCTTAGGTATCCTGGCCCACTACCAAGTAGGGCTTTAAAGGTAATAACCAGCACCTTAAATTGCACCCAGAGGCACACTGGCAGCCAGTGCAGCTCCCGAAGCAATGGTGAGGCATGAGCATAAAGCCCGCACCCCATCACAACCCGGGCAGCCACGTTCTGAACCAGTTGAATCCTCCAAATGGTCACCAAGGGCAGCCCCATGTAGAGCACATTACAGTAATCAAGTCTGGAGGTGACCAAAGCGTGTGTGATCATGAGCAAGGAGTCCCAGTCTAGGAGTGGGCGTAACTGGCGTATTACACAAAGTTGTGTAAAAGCCCTCCTGGCCATGGCTGCCACCTGCTCTTCGAGCAGTAGTCATGAGTCCAAGAGGACCCCCAGATTACGCACCGGGTCTGTTTGGGGCAAGACTGACCCATCCAGAACTAAAGATGGTAACTCCTGTGATAATGCAGAACCCCTGACCCATAGCCACTCAGTCTTGCCGGGATTCAGCTGTAACCCATTGTCCCCCATCCAGACCCTAACAGCCTCCAGGCACCTGGAAAGGACTTCCACTGCATCACTTGGGTCCCCACAGACTGAGATATATAGCAGGGTATCATCAGCATATTGATGATACCTCACCCCGCGGGAACGGATGATCTCACCCAGTAGTTTCATGTAGATATTTAGCCCATCGTGCATGCAGTGGAAAGGCATAGAAGTTAAAATGACTTCATAGTAGAATCAGAAAAGACTGCAAGCCTATCAAGCATGTCACGATGCCGAGGACATGAGCATCTTCTAAATATCAAACCACATGATTTATACTTATTATTGTCATAGGAAAGTATGGTTGACTACAACTTCTGAATGCAGTAGTTGGCATTATCTAACATTTATCTCTGAGAGTTTAGAACTGCATGACAATTTGTAGGGGAATAACACATGCCACACCATGTTGCAGAAATTCCAATTCCAGAACTGGGGGGGGGGGGGGATGGTAGAAAATAATGCTGTGCAAATGAATTATGGCATACCCAGTGCCATGTAGTGGACTGAGTGATGAACTATCACTCAGGTGGTCTGATTTCAAATCTCTACTCTGCTGTGAAAACTCACTGGGGCCGTGTCACTAGTAAAGCCACTCCTAAAATATCTCACTTATCTTGAAAGCCCTTTAGAGTGTTGAATAGGTCAGTGGTTTAGGTATTTGACTGCAGAGCCAGAGGTTAGAAGTTCATGTTCCCCATCCCACTGTGCCTCCCAAAAGAGGTGCCATCCTGTGTAGTTATGAGTTTGCTACACTGTCCTTTTGAGCCAGCCGGGCAGGGCCACTCCAACGCTGCCACCCCGCCCTGCCCGGCCGGCTCAAAGGGACGCTGAGGCAGCAGGACCTCTCTGCCTCCGTCCCAAATTCTTCTCCAGCCAGGAGGGAGAGAAACACCTGCGGTGGGCGCTTGGGCCATTCCAATGCTGGAGCCCCACCCTGCCCAGCTGGCTCAAAAGGATGCTGAGGCAGCAGGACCTCCCCGCCTCTGTCCAGAACTCTTCTCCAGCCGGGAGGGAAAGAAACACCTGCGGTGGGCGCCCGGGGCACTCCAATGCCAGCTGCCCCACCCCTCCTGCTGAACTTAAAAAGGACTCTATGGCGGTGGGCGGCAGGATCTTGCCACCCTGGGCTCCGGACTTAGTCTTGGCCAGGGTGTAGAGGCTATGGCAGTTTTACATTGCTGCGTTATAGAGTTGTATATTATTAGTATTGCTATGGGCCGTCTATGTAAGATATGTATGGTATGATTTTTTTGTGTGTATTATTATTTTTGTTATGTGCTGGTTGTGTAGCACATGTATTGTATTTTTTAATTGATGTTAACGCTATGTGATATTGATATTATTTATTGACATGTTGTGTTTGTAAACTTGTAATTTTGTATATGTTGTGAAACGCCCTGAGTCGGTCCTACAGAGTAGGGCGGTATAGAAATTGAATAATAATAATAATAATAATAATAATAATAATAATAATAATAATAATAATAATAATAATAATAATAATAATAATAATAATAATAATAATAATAATAAATATGTGCAATTTAAAAAAGCAAAAATCATTGCCAGTCTAACTCTTTCAAGGAGCCACATTGATTTCTCACATACACAAACCCACTGATGGCCTCATATTGTCAAATTCATATCTCCATAACTGTGAAGCCCTTCCTGCTTTGTAATGAAAAATTAAAGACCATTGCTATTTAAGAGGAGGTTGGATAAAACTTGTCTCTGGATTGGAATGTGGGAAAAAACAGTAGCTCCAAAGCATGGTTAATAACAGAATCACAAGAATGTCAGGGGGGAAAAAGGATAATTAGTTACATTATTAACAGATCATGCTGCATTTGAAGCATAAAATTATAAAAAGTGCCATGAAGTTAAGAGCAGAAAGTAACTCACAAAGGATAACATAAGACTTGAGGAGCTTCAAGCAAATTAGCAAAACAATATCCATTTTGTGCAAGCTATTTAATTACAGCATAATTACAAAATGTGAATGTCCAATTTCAAACCTTTATGGTACAATATTTTGCTTCTCTATTTTGATGCAAGTCCCATTCAACTCAATGGGGATTGTCTCCAAGTTAAAGTAAAGGTAAAGGTCACCCTTGCTCAAAAGCCAGTCGTATCCGACTTTGGGGTTCAGTGCTCATCTCTGTTTCAAAGCCGAAGAGCCAGCGCTGTCTGCTTCTGCAGACATTTCTGTGGTCATGTGGCAAGCATGACTAGACACCGGAGCACACAGAATACTATTTACCTTCCCACCAAAGTGGTCCCTATTTATCTACTTCCAATTTCTTGATTTACAAACTGCTAGCTTGGCAGGAGCTGGGACAAAGACAGGAGCTCAATCCATTCTTCATCAAACTACTGACCTGCTGCCTTCCAGTCAGCATCTTAGCCACTTGACAGTAGCTGCATGCATATCTGCAGCTTTAGTTTTTATAGAAATAAAACAAAATTCTCTTAGGGTTCATCTTAATTATTGAAATGTCAAGTATAGATTAGCTTGTTACTCATTACATGTAAAACTGTCTAGAACTTTTATAAAATCTGAATAAATGTGTCTTTGCTTGACTCACGTGATGTCTGCATTAGGATGAAGACCAAACACCTCTGGAGTGTCCATAGAAGGGAGTGTAGAAATGTATTCATGATACTGATCCAGAGTTTTGCACACTGGGATTTTATATCCAGTGTAAAAACAAAATGTGTTCTCAAACATCTTCTCACTGAACCAGACCTATTCAAAGAAGAGAGAAATGAACAGGGTAGATTATAACAATTTAGAAGTAGAAATCTACAACTTAACCGAAACTTCATTTTAAGAGGTGGCATGTTAGGATCCTAGAAAGATTAAAAACAATGGAAATGCTATTGTGAAAAGCTTTTCCACCAGCCAATATTAAGACTCTGAACTCTGTTCTCAAATGTGTGAGCCATTTCCTCATTAAATAAAAAACGGACAACTTTCTTCTTTTGAAAAGTAACAGGAAAGCCATATATAGAACAGTTTATCTACAACAAAGTATTGACATGCTAATTTTGCATGAAACAAGTCATAAATAAAAGAACTCAATTTGTGGCTATCCTAATTCTATGTTGTTGTCTCCTCCTCCTCCTCCTCCACCCATATCCGAATCCAAATACAATGCTACCTCATACAACGATTTTAATCTGTTCCACAGGGCTTGCTGTTGTACGAAACAGTTGCTATACAATGCATGCATCATATAGCGATTTTCCCTATGGGATGCACCGTACTATTATTATTATTATTATTATTATTATTATTATTATTATTATTATTATTATTATTATTATTATTATTATTATTATTATTATTATTATTATTATTATTATTATTATTATTATTATTATTATTATTGCTAAGTGGTTTTTCCCATTGAAACATTGTTGTATGATTTTTTCCATAGGGAAAATTGTTATGCGGGACACCATTCCCCCCAAAAAACTTAATTGTTATGCGATTTCATTGCTATGCAGGGCGATTGTTGTATGAGGTTCCACTGTATTGGCTATCCTCATGTCAATCAGCCATGAAGACTCTCCTGGGAACATAATGCATTGGCCTTTGTTCTGTCTTCCGTATCACAGCATGACGCCCATACCACTGATCCAGTTCCACGAGTCACTTTCTGGACCTGAGCCCTTTTGGCACGCAAAGTCCTCCTCAGCCCCAGGCCAGTATTGATGAAGCTGCTGCCCCCTATCAAGATGGATTCAAGTGGGATTTAATCTACTTTGGGACCATCACCCTTCCCGGTGGACTTCGGCACCCAAGGCCATTAGTCCTCAAGGTGGTCCAGTTAATTACCCAACACCTGACATTTGGCGTTGAGTCACTGGCAGTATGGTCTACTTTATTACCATAGCAGGATAACCTGGCCAGACTCTCTAATACTATGTTAGCATTTAAAAAACATATTCTATAAATTCACTATATGACCTTTCAGGAGAAATATCTTTGCTTGTGGTTAAAAACTGTTTTATTATATTTTTCTTACCCTGGCAAAGCAATTAAGAAGACGCTTGTCGTAATCATCAGTGACCCTGCCTCCATACTGTACTTCTCCAATCATGTATCGGACTGTGCTCCAGGATATTCCCTAGAGTCAATTAAGGCAAGTAAATTTTCAAAGGAATTGCTTATTTAGTTCATATATCTCCCAAAAGATATATACTTAACATGATAAAATACAGTTATAAAAGTCGGCTGTCAAACCAAAAGAACAATATAGCACAATGCTGATAATCTTAGAGGGTAAAGTTACCCCTCAGATACATTTCTAGCTGTCTGAAGCTCAACAATGTTGGGGCAACCCCAATTTTTAACCATAATTCCTGTTTGTCTTAAGCAGAGATGCTGATTGTGCTCAGGGATCCTTTGTGTGTCTTTGTAATTCTAAATTACTGCCCCAAAGATCTAACCATCAACCTCAAAGATAATGCATCTGCTGTAAGAAATTATAGGCACTATAAATGAAAAATTGACCTTCATTTTAAAATGTGTACCAGCTTTTTTGCTAGATATCTGATAATAAATGCTGAATACAGGCTTTTCTACATTTCTCTAACACAGGGGTTCCCAAACTAAGACCTGTGGGCCAGATCCAGCCCATGGCACCATTTCATGTGGCCCCCACCCCTCCAAGGGCATTTGAGAAACAAAATGGCCACCCCATAGTGCAGGCAGGGCAAAATGGCCATCCAGCCCTCGAAGTTGACAGAGAGGGTGTGACCCAGGCCCCCCCCCCCGCTTTAAAATTTTGGTAACCCCTGCTCTAATGGAACATTTATTTCCTCTCTTTCTTGCTGTTGCTTATCTTCTTTATCTAACATGTGGCTATGAATACCACCAAAAATGTACCATTCTTTCAAAGCTGAGGGCCAAGTATACTTTGCATACAAGCACATGTCACTCCTCCTTTTCCTCAAAGGAGGAGCTCCACAAAGCTGTTCTTTCTAGAGTGTGGGCCAGTAGAGAGATAGGGATAAATGGGGACTTAATACCTGGCCTGAAAGTTAGTTGAAGCTCTTAAAACTTGCCACTTTTTAAAGGCAAGCCTTTTAAGTCCTCAAAACTCACATCTGATGTTGGCTAAAGGCAACCTTCATCATAAGCTCTAAATACAAAGAAGGCATAATGGTAGGATATAAGGCTGCTCACTTTCTTAATATCACATTCATCCAAATGATTCTGTATAAACTGAACACTGGCTGTGAAGTCTGCCGAGTTGAATTCATAAGGAATATTCCAACCCAAAGGACCGAATTTACGTCTTTCCTTAATAAAGAAAACAGATAATAATTAATTCAATTAATCTTTTCTATTTGCACTACTTTGGTTTTTTCATTAATTCTGGCATTTTGTTTAACTACTTCCATTAATGACATTTCAAGTTAATGCTACTTTTAAAATCAAAATATGGAGTTTAAATATATAGTTACCTATTAAATCTAATAGAATATTGATGGATGAATTTCTGAACATGAATAGCAAAAATAATAGCCCTTAGTGCATTTTCTGTACAGCTCATTAGCATTTTCCCCTCAACATTATTGAGTATTATGCATGACTCTGGCTACCCATTTTTCAGCTCCAATACACCTTGAAAGAAAAGGTGTTCTTCAAAATCAAAAATTATTTAGACCCCAGCATAAGGACTTTCAGAAATCTTAAGTGTTGATGCCCATTCTGATTTTTAAAAAAAACCATTGTATCGCTATCTTTTAAACCAGAATAACAATTACTTTACTTTTCCCCAGAATTATTTGTTGAACTATTATGTTACAGTCAAACCTCACATAAAGAGCATTTCGCTTAAAGAGTAACTCACTTAAAGAGCAGAATTTTATCTGAATGTTCACTTCACTTAACAAATAAAACCAACAAAAACTCGCTTAACAAATAAATTGGGGTTTGCAATCCCCCCCAAGTCACAATTGGTCACTTACAATGGTGTTTCATTTAAAGAGTAAACTTGCTTAAAGAGCAATCCTGTGGAACACATTATGCACAACTGTACAGTATTGTGATGAGGTTGATTATGTGTTACTACTAATTGGTTATAAATTTTTAGGCCAAAAATGAAAATGTCTACGATAGAATGACAATATGCCATTTAAGGCCCTTATCCTGCATTAGAAATATAATGCTTATCTACATCAACAAAAGTACTACCAGGAAATTAACCCCAACATTTTAATTAAAAAAAAATCTAAGTATGGAATAGTTCAACATTTATAAAAATTATTTGCACTTTCCCCCCCAATTTTCCACATTTGCTAATTGTAGTTTTGTTACTCTCCAGAAGACTGGAGATACACATGCTGCATTACCAATGTATCCATTTATTAAAGCTTATATCCTTGACTATTCATCCCAATGGGAATATCTTTCTAAACATAAAGTGTAATACTGGACAAAGATAGTTTGTAATACCTGGACAGTGGAATGCAGGAAAGCAACTGTATAAAGAAGAGGTTTCCACATAGGCATATTGCTGATATCAAGCAAATCTTGATTTATGCTAGAAAATGTTCTTTTCAAACCTGCTCGGACACCTTGTGGTGGCTCATTTGTGAATTTTATTGATGACTAATATATGAAAACAGAAAAAGTTTCATTTGACTTCAGATGGAACATAGGTAGGGAAAGAATCAGAAATCTTATCCAATTTTATTATAAGTGCAAAAATCTATTGTACACAGTTATCCTTTTCTGGCATTTGCACAAGCAGTGTTCACTGCCCTCTTACACACACAGAAGACCCATTGCTCCCAAAGGGGTGATCTCTGATTTGTTCAGTTGCAATCCAGAATTCACCTGCACTGCTAAATCCACATGGTCTTAATGCTGCACAATTTCTGGATAGGATACTGGACAAAGGCTCTGTAAACCATAAAATTTTCACAGCCCAAGTTCAATGCAGGTATGTTTCTAAAATGATATATCAACAGTTACAGAAACACAACATTACTTTGTCTACTGTGCTAGGGTTTGCATTTTTAAATCTGTAAATGATGGTTATTTTGGAAAGTTAAGACACATAGGCCATAGACCCATGAGACAGAATATAGTTTTAAAACATATCCTCCATATAATGTCCCATGGACTCAAGCCATTTTTACAATCTTTTAAAAATACCACCCCATCCTAAAGCCTAAGATACTTATTAAAAGATAAAACTACTAAGTGATTCAGTTGCTTCCTGTCCAATTTCTAGAGACTTTATTTGTGCTCCAATTCTTCATGGCCGAAAATGGCAATGAAGGAAATTCTCTTAACACATTCAAAGAGCATCTCCATCTTTCCTACTTTCACTGAAAGTGACACTACCTTCTACATTAATCGTGTACCATGCAGCTAAAGAGCACTTGTTAAGAATCTCTAGAAAGCACACTAGGCTAGGTGAGGACTTGCGTGTGCAGCGGTTGGGGATGGCAGGAGCAAATATACTCCCCTCCCTTTTCATCTAAAGGATCTTATCTCTAAGGGGCATGACTTTCTGGATTTAGAAAATAGAGGCAGATGGAAAGATTAAAGCTTTCCTCTCCGTGCAAACTTGCTAGGGTGGGAAAGATATTGAGTATCATGACCAAAATGAAGGACTATGCTTTCAAGGCATTGAGGAGTGGACATGGTCACCATCATGAATGCATCCTCTATGCACCTCTCCAGACCAGCTGCAGAGGGTAGGAAGGGGATCAACATAGTTTAGGAGAGATGATTAAAAAATGCACTGGCAAATGTGGAGTACACAGAAAGAGCCTCCTCGAAGATTGTGGTATTTCTGAACCATAATCAGACGTATTCCAATGAATGGCCATTTTGTACCAGCTAATCTTTCTCACACTAGGTCAGGCGGAAGAACTACAGAATGAACCCACCAAAAGGTGGCTTCACTTTGGCAGTTTGACATCTGGCCCAGACACAGAAGAAGCAGAAGACTAGCAAAAGTTGCTCTCTATCTGATGGATTTCCAGTTTTTAGTTAAACACAAGCAGTTCTCCCATTTGTAGCAGAGTTCCCTGGGATTCCAGCCAGAATGTTTAATTCAATTACCTCATAGCTCCAATACCATGGCCATATCATGAGGAACAACATAAAGTATTGTTGTTCAGTCGCACAGTCAAATCCGCCCCTTTGCAATCCTATGGACCATTGCCCGCCCTTAAAGTATAGAATCCTCCAACTCACTCTGCAAGGAAAGATCCCTGGGAAGAGAGGCCCTGGACATAGATGAACTTCATGGCTAAAGAAGAGACTGGTGTAGCATGTCCTCGGAAGAACTGTTCCGAGGAGTTAAAAACAGGAAGACTATCACCATGATGACAGCCAATATCCAGAACAGATATGGGACCTGAAGAAGAAGAATTACCTCATCTACCCCCCCACCCCCCCACCCCATATTCAACTGCTGATCCAATACAAAAACATTTGGACCCACAACTCCAAAATTAACATTATTATTTTTAGCTAAAGAAAATAATGATTCATATATTCCTCTGGAGCAACTGAGTAGAGTGTGAAATGACCCCCAACATAATCTGGGAACAACAGAGACTGTAACTTTAGTGGATGAACACTGAGAATAACAACCAAAATGGGAGGGGCTACTGAAAAAGCTGGCTTGAGACTCAACATCAAGAAAACAAAGATACTGTAATGGCAACAGGTCCTATCAGTCCTTAGGAAATAGATGGGGAAGAAGTAGAAGCAGTGACAGATTTTACTTTCCTAGGATTCAAGATCACTGCAGATGGAGATTGCAGCCATGAAATAAAAAGGTGACTGATCCTTGGGAGACAAGCTATGAGAAACCTGGGAAACATGGTTAAAAGTCACCTTGCAAACAAAAATTTGCATAGTCAAAGCAATGGTATTCCTGGTGGTAATGTATGGTTGTGACCATTAGGAAAGGTGAGCACAGAAGAATAGGTGCCTTTGAGATGTTGTGTTGGAGGAGAGTTTTGAGAGTCCCCTAGACAGCTAGGAGAACAAATAGGTCAATCTTGGAAGAAATCAACTGTGACTGCTCCTTAGAAAGTCAAATAGTAAAGATGAAGTTAAAGTACTTTGGACATCAAATGAGAAGAGAGGATTCACTTGAGAAAGCCTTGATGCTGGTAAAGGTGGAGGGCAAAAGAAGAAGGGGGCAGCCAAAAATGAGATGGCTGGATGGTATTGTGGATGCAGTGGGTACAGAGCTGGGTGGGTTGAGGAGGATGGTGGAGGACAGAGGTGCCTGGAGGACAATGGTCCATGGGGTCATGAAGGGTCAGAATCAACTGTGCGACTGAACAACAACAACAACAAACCCTGAAAAACCAAACAAAAGAGCAAGATAGAAGGAAAAGACAGTGTGTCACATTGGAATAATCACAATGCCGCTCAAATAAAGGTCTTTGGGTTTTTCAAAAGTTTTCAATCTCAATCAAGCAATGTTTTTTCTCTGCACCTTCAGTCTTATCACGCATATTGTCTAGGCTACATAATTTCTCTTTACAAACCTGCAGCAAAGTAATGGGAAACTTATCATGTGGTTCAGTGGTTATCCAAACACGGAAAGATTCATCAGGAATATCAGCAACAGTCAATGTTTCCAAAAGTTCGTCCATGAACTCTAGTCCTAGATGGCAGTTCTGAAGTAACACCCAGCCACCCTGTCCCCAAAAGATTTGATTAAACAATCTGTACATCCACAGGAATTTTCAATTAACAACAACATAGGAAAATTCTACTTGTGAACATTCACATTAATTTGATGTACAACATCCTATTTCCTAATATTTGTATTAATTACTGTATATTGATTAGAAATGGCACTTAGGATGTTTTTTTAAAAACTACACAAGCGAAAATATAGATTTGCAGGAAAACATAACAACTAGGTTCCAAGAATGAACAAAGTTGTACTGCCATCTTGTGGTATTTATAAAAATGATAAGTGGGTAGTTCCTGTGATCTAATCAATCTTTATTACAGTCCAAGACCAGCATAGAACAGGAAAAGGGACAGACGTTAAAATTAGGTTACTTAACATTCCTGTGAGTTTTTGTCAATTTGAGGTTTCCTGGAAGAAGAAATCTTTGCATCCTACTAAGACAAAAATGTAGTTTCCCAAATGTAGCTTCATCCTTTTTCCTTACTTAGAGTCACAGTAATATCTCAGTCTTGTAAGAAAGCCACATTTATAAAGTCCTCTTTTTAAAATTAGTTATGTAAATTAATGAGGTGTGGCTGATTGACTATTGAAGCTGCAATTTTTAGTCTAAATAACACTTAAGTGAAATTGTATCTATAAAATAAAAGCAGCCTAAACCAGAAGTGTAGCGAGGGGGGGCAAGGGGACGGGGCCGCCCTGGGCGCCACTTTGCGGGGAGCTGCGACGCTGCTGCCCCGGCCTTCCTGATGGCCAGGGCCAGCGCTGGGACCCTCTGTCACCACCGGGCTGGAGGGTGTGGGCCCTCCAAGCCCGGCGGTGGCAGCTTGTCTGCCTTTGGCGCCAGTGGCACCCAGGAAGGTGGGAAACAAGGCCAGCAGTCACCGCAGTCCAGCGCTGGCCAGGCCAAGGACTCCCCAACACCTGGGTGGCTCTGCTTCGGCCAATGGGCCACAATGACCACTGGCCTCGCTTCCCGCCTTCCTGGACGCCACTGCCACCACTGGGCTAGGAGGCAGGGCAGCTATGCCGCCTGGGACCCCAACGGCATAGGTGAGGGGCTGGGGTGGTGCAGCATGGGCCCAATGGTGAGCCCACTGTTGGCATCCCAGTCGCATGCCCGCTGGTCTTTGCGGCCCTATGGCCGGAGCAGTGGCATCCAGGCCTTGCAGGGGGGGAGGTCCTCTGGCCGTGCATGCTGGGCTGCAGTGACCATTGGCTTCACTTCCTGAGTGCCGCTGCTGCCGAAGGCGGACAAGCTGCCACCGCTGGGCTTGGAGGTGGGGCAGCTGTGCACCTGGGACCCCGACGGTGGACTCCCCGGTGGGGCCGTGCCACACTGCCCCAGACCCTGGGCCTCGCCTATGCTATCAGGGTCCCAGGTGCATGGCCGCCCTGCCTCCTAGCCCGGCAAATCCTACCTAGGGGGGGCAGTGGCAAGTTTGGCCTTGGGCCCTGGGTGCCTAAACCCGCCCTACGCCACTGGCCTAAACCCTATACACCTTTCACACTACAGTCAATTCTGAGTATAGAAGTAGTATAGTAAAACTCCGGGTTACGACGGGTCAATTCCAACAGCCTCCATTGTAACCTAAAAATTTATAAACCGAAACATCCATAGGGATGCATTTAATTTTTTTTTTAAAAAAATCCCAAATTGATCATTAAGAATTTGTAAACCGGGACGGCATTTCCATAGGATTTGTTGTTGATAACCACAGCAAGCTTAAACTAAGGTGGTTGTAACCCAGGGTTACACACACACACACACACACACACACACACACACACACATCCATGCACACACCTACCTCATGGAAAAGCTGGAAAAACATTTTATGATAATTGTATACGTACCTGTACCATTGACATCTGAATTAGTTTGCGTGCATGAACTTCTTGCCCCTGCCCCATTGATATAGCTCTGTTTTCTAGAAGAAATGAAACAGTAAAATGCTGTTACAATTACTTAAATCTGTTTTTTCTCAGTTGCAAATAATTTTTCAAAGGTTAAAAGAGGTTCTTTAGTTATTCTGTTTTTCCACCCTAAGATTAGATATGACTTTTACCAAAAAATCCTTTGCATCTTTTATATACGTCTTTTTTATGTTATTGCATTTATGCTTTTTTGATTATGTACATCTGTTTGAACTTAACTTCTAAATTCAGAGGCAGAGGAAGATAGGTAGTTGTGAGCTTCTTGCAGCCAAAACAGCAAATAAATAAATAAATAAATAATAGGGGATTTAAAAAAGACTAATAAATGTTATTGTGGCCTACTAAAATTTTCTTGATTACAGCCAATTTCAGTTGACTATTTTTCTTTGTTGCCTGTATGGAATACATGGATCACTTAATTAAGGAATAAAACACTGCTCGGGTAGTGATTGGGTGCGGGCATTATGCTCATGCCTCACCGCTGCTCAGAGAGTTGCATTGGCTCCCAGTTTACCTCTGGGTGCAATTCAAGGTGCTGGTTATCACCTTTAAAGCCTTACATGGTAGTGGACCAGGATACTTAGGAGACTGCATCACCCAAGGACATCTGTCCGTCCCACCAGAGCAGACCGGAAAGGCTCTCTTGTGGTGCCATCAACCAGAGAGGCGCGCTAGAAGGAGGGCCTTCTCTGTGACTGCTCCAGCCCTATGGAACTTCCAACTAGTTGAATTTACGTATGCAGACAGAGTTGCTGTCCTTTAGGAAAGGAGTGAAAACCTGTCTGGCTGGATGGGTTTGGGGGACGGCCGGTATAACGACCCCAGCCCGTTGGCTTATCTGAGCCCCCTTGTCCTTAGCTCTAATTTAATATAAACTTCTAATCTTTAATCCTTTAATTTGTTTTAGCTAGTTTTAAACTCTCGATTAATAACTTTTTAGATTGGTTTTAACTGTTATTGATGCTCTTTGTTGTAAATCGCCCTAGGTCACTTTGTGAGAAGGGCGATGAATAAATTTGATTAATAAATAAATATCTGGCCCTTTAAAGAAACAGCCTACTTTGTCACACTACATCAGGGATTCTCAACCTGCAGCGTCTGGGCCGGATGTGGCCCATGGATGTATGTGGGGCCCCCTGCCTCTACCACATCTGGAAGTGCCGTGTGGTGGAGGAAGTACAAAATGGCCATCCCGCCCCCAAAGCTGTCTGAGGGAGCATGACCCAGGGTCCAGCTTTAAAAGGTTGAGAACACTGATGACTGCTGGGTTAGCAGTACTGTAGCTGTCTAGCTGCTGCAATATAAGCTATAATAGCAGGGATGCTTATCTACAAAAGGAAAGAGCAGTGGGTCACAGATGCAAGGATGAGTCATTAGGGAAGAAGAGTCACACATGGAACATTTTATGTAACTTTTAGGTGTCAAAAGACATTTTATTTATAGTACCTGGATAGAAAATAATTGGTGTAGAGTCCATACAAGTTTGTCACCAGAATAAATCATAGTAGACACTTGAGTTGTTCTAGGAACTATAATGTCATAGCATCTGTGTTTTTTAACTGAAGGCAATTGACTTTTCCTTGCACAACAGAATCTTCCCTTTTTCTCCTTCTCTTACATCCCTCCAGGTCACCCTTGCTCAAAAGACACTCATGTCTGACTCTAGGGTGAGGCACTTATCTCCGTTTACAGGCAAAGAGCCAGTGCTGTCAGTGTCTGCAGACATTTCCATGGTCATATGGCAGACATGACTAGACAGTGGAATGCATGGAACCCTGTTACCTTCCCACAGAAGCAGAACCTATTTATTTACTTGCAATTTCTTGCTTTTAAACTGTTAGGTTGGTATGAGCTGGGACAGAGACGAGAGCTCACTCCGTCGTACAGCATTTGAGTCTTGAACTGTTTACATTTCTCTGCACTCTCTAAAATTCACCAAAGTTCTCCTAAGGCTCTGGAACAATTTTAGGAGTAAATGGCAGACTGTAGAACTGGGAATTTGCTCCACCAATAGTATTCATTCCATTGGAGGAAAGATGTCTCTGGATTTATTTGAATGCTATTTCAATCCCTACGTGCTTCTGCTTAGTATTAGGGACAACTGTAACTCAAAAATTCTTCAAATTTCAGAAGCAAGTAAGGGCATGCCTCATCCCCAAATTGGAAGAGTGCCTCCTAGCTCCTGTGACAAGATACCTGAGCTTGGAAGAATGTCTTGTGGGTTTCCAAAAGGTTTCCAAGGAAGAATGTTTAAAGTTAAATGTTACTGTTAGAAGATGTTTCATGGGCCATACAGTAAAACCCAGTGTTATACAGCATGTTTGCTTGTGTTTTAAACTGATAATCAACAAGGAGATTGGAAAAATGGAAGTTGCAGAAACGGTCTTATAATTCAGCTTTTGTATAGTGCACAATATTTAGTAGTGTTATTCAAATATAAATAATTATACTAGAAAGACAAAAAGCAGAACCATCCAAACTGTTTTGTACAGTTCAAACCTTATATACATCAAGAAAGAGTTAATTAGTACAGGGGTAAGCAGAGTACTCAGTAAATTGATTTTCTAATAGTAAATACAAATATTGCAGTTATACCCAGTTTAAGTTTCCTGGCCAATGCATCAATCTGGAGAGTTGGATCAGATCCCATTGATAAGAAGCATATGAGAGGTGTTCGTTTATCACTTTCCTCCCAAGTTTTCTCTAAATTTAAAATTACTGGGTCTGTGTATTTCTCACTCAGTGAATCCGCAATATACTTTCTGGCTTGTGAAAGTGTGCGATCTGGACACCAGGATCTAGGGACAAACAAGTTCAATGAGGTTCAAATTGAGCATTTTCTCTCTATTTATTTATAATTATTTCAAGACTTGAATATAGTATTGTAGGCTACATATGAAATCATAGAATGGATTAGAAAGGGTCTATAAGGCCATCGAATCCACTGCAGGAATTCAAATTAAAATATATCTGACAAAACGTCTAGTGTTCTCTTGAATTCCTGCAACGCTGGAGTGTTTATCACCACCCCAGGTTCAATTGTTGTACTGCTTTAACATATAGGAAGTTTTTCCTGATATTCAACTGAAATCTAGCTTCCTATAACTTGAAACCATTATTATGCATCCTGTACTCTGGCATGATCAAGAACAAATCTTTCCCCTCCTCTGTATGACAATTTTGAAGTATTTGAAGAGTGCCATCATATTTCCTCTTGGTCTTCTATTCTCAAGGCTAAACATGCCCAGTTCTTTCAGTCTTTCTTCATAGTGCTTGGTTTCCAGTCACCTGATCATCTTTGTTGCCCTCCTCTGAACATGTTCCAGTTTTTTGGCATCCTTCTTATAATGCAGTGTCCAGAACAGGACACATGCTAGATCAGGGGTGCCCAAACTACAGCTTGTGGGCCACATCCAGACCCCAACACCAATTCATCTGGCCTGCAAAGCCCTCATTGCTCCTGGAAGCAGAAGTAAAATGCGCCCGCATGGGCACATTTTACTTCCGCTTCCGGGAGCAATGAGGGCTTCGTGGGCCAGATGAATTGGCATCAGGAGCCGGATCCAGCCCACAAGCCATAGTGACCGGCCCCCTGAACCACATGACCAGCCCACAGCCCAAAATGTTTGGGCACCTCTACTCTAAATGTCACCTATCCATTGCCAAATAGCGGGGAACTAATACTTCATGAAATATTGCAACTATACTTCGATTAATGCAGCATAAAAGAGCATTTGTCTTTTTTGCAGCCACATTGCAGTGTTGGCTCATATGCAGCTTGTGATCTACAATAATTCCAAGATCATTCTTGCTTGTAGTATGAGCCAAATCTCATAACTGTTTGTTTCATTTTTCTCTCTAGCACTTTTCTTGCACTTTTAACCTAGTGTTTGAGCCTATCAAAATCTGTTTGAATTTTTTTGTCTTTCTTCCAGGGTATTAGCTATTCCAGCCAAATTTGTATAATCACAAATTTGATAAGCCTTCCCTTATAGCAGGGGAGCCCAAACTATGGCCCATGGGCCAGATCTTGCCCCTGACACCAATTCATCCAGCCTGCACCTCCTTCATCGCTCCAAGAAGTGGAAGTAAAACATGCCCATATGGGCGTGTTTTACTTCCACTTCTGGGAGTGATGAGGGCAGCACACGCGGGATGAATTGGTGTCAGGGCCAGATCTGGCCCATGAGCCATCGTTGGGCACCCCTGGTTTAAGCAGAGAAAATGGCAGCTTAAAATCTATCTCATTCTGTTGCAAAAACAGACTGCAAGGGGTGTTTTACTTCTGCTTCTGGGGGGAGGAACAAAACAATCAGCCCACTGAACCACAATACCAGCCTGCTGAACCACATGACCAGAACCTCAGCTCAAAAAATTTGGGTATCCCTGCCTTACAGAGTGTGAAACATGATGACTGCATTCACACTTCAAGTTAATTTATAGTTCATGTCAATGATAGTCTGCTTCTCTAGTCATGATTTGTCCAGCAGCTGACCAAACATCCACAGTTTATTTTCCTTTTTATATTCCTGTTACTTTTGTTTCAGAGTGATTAGCTTGGGACACTATCCAGGGACAAACCATGGTTCTGAATTCAGATGTAATGACAAGCCATGGCCTGTAAGCCAATAATAAAACATAGTTTCTAAACATTGCACATAGCTGGCTAATAGTCCATGGTTTGGACACAACAAATTACAAATCAGCATGCTATGAGCTGGTTTACTCCCACATAAAAATTGGACAATGTTAAAAACAATATCAGAGAGTAAACAAAAACATCATACAGATAAAACAAAATGTTGTGGCACCTTAAAGACTAACTACTGTATTTTAATGTTAACTTTTATGGATCAAGTCCACTCTGGCAGACATAAGAATGAGACTTCATGGCATTAATGCATATACCGGGTACAGAGGTACACAATGGCTGGTTAATATAACCAAAATGCTCTTAAAATTGAACTAGGAACTTATTGTGAAATGCGTAATTCCAAAACTTTTGTTATTCCTCACCTGATCAGCAAAAGCTTACGGCAGGTATCTAGTGAGTCACTGTATCCATCAGGAATAGTTTCTTCCTCTGGAGCCTCTTTATCGAACCAACTTTTCCATCCCTTTTCATTTCGACAAATCTAATCATGTGCCAAAAGCAACAGACAATCACAATTTCCCCATTAAAGAAGGCTCGCAGCAGTTCTAGAAACATACATTTCAATAATGCAAGAAATTTATATGTCATTACCTTAAAGCCCCTTCAACATCCTTCTGCCCATAAAGGACCTGGACATAGTATGTATACTGTCTCATGTCCTACTGTCTGGGCAACAATATATGGAATTGTAATGATTAAAAATGAACCCACCTGATTCATAATTTCTGAGAACTGCGGCAATTTGCTCAGTTCCACAAGATTGAGCCATGTCATATCAAGAATCCATCGGAATGGTTTAGGAGGGCAAGCTTTCAGATCCAGTGCTGCCCCTCCTGTATGAAAACCACCAACAACACTATTACACTCTAGGTTAGTGCATTCACTATAGAAATTGTGGAAACTAGCCCTTATCTAATTTCTGCTCAAAATTACACAAATTATTGTTTTTAAAATAAAAAATTAACAAGCTGATCATATATTACTTAATTTATACTACCTTGTTTGGTTTTGGAAAGAAAAGGGAACTACCAGAGCAGCCATGGCGACATGTATGCATTGTATTGGAGAGTTCATCACATACACAGTTACACTCTTCTTTTTCTTACTTACAAGGAATCAAAAGATGTTTCTCTAAGAATTGCACCTACTAGCTCATGCATTTCATTAAAAATTGTGAATGTTTTAGTTATTTTGCTGTTTTTGCTGAGACATAAAATCACACTGGGGATAGCTGTAGCTTTGGTTATTCATCAAACATGTTGACCTATTCATCTTCCTTGAAAAATAATAGTTTCTCTCACAAAAACAGGAAAGCAAATTTTTAGGGTTATGCATTTTTGCTTGCATTATTCTTGTATTCCACTACTATGGAACCTTCGAATGATAAAGTATCAGGGTTCTGATCTTGTGTGGATGAGTTGTTTAATTTACCGGTTGGAAAATGTCAGGGGGATATTTCAGTCATCACCACACCCTGATTGAAATCTTTCATGCAGTGGTTGATAGTGTTATATTTTCACTGCACTGTGTTGCAAGTGATGAGTGTTCTCAGCCTTTCCAAGGACACAGTCTGAGTATTTTCTAGTATTAGTCCATTAGCTTTATCTTTCATAGCTATTGATGTACTGTTCTTGCATTGCTAGTTGAACATAGACTTGTCTAAATACATTATTATGCTGACATTAACTCTGGCATTCTGTCTGGAAAGCTTTTCAAAGCTTTATTAGTTAAGTATTACAATAATTATAACAGCAGTATTTCACTAAAAGCAGTGTTCAGATATATGCGTGGGTACTGGCATCCTTTTGGATTCTAATATGATTACCGGTAATTTGAAATATCTGAAATATTTGCCTACATTCTTGCCATTAACTTTCATATCAATAACAAAAGCAGGTTTCTGCAGTCATTGTAGCTTGAACATTTATTGCTTGCTACAAACTCTTAATTATCCTAGTGTCGTAACCTTATACCTGACTGCTAAATAAATTCATTCTCCCAACATCTATGATGAAATATTTTTAGTAATTCTACATTTTTGTACAATAAAACATTTTCATTTATTAAAAATGTCCTTTTAAAAAGTCTGTTTTCCATTACTAACACAAAACAGGAGCCAAAACTAACTTTTACAATGTCACAGACAATACTTTGTCACTAGCATTGCCTTGGTTAATATTCAAATTTCATTAAAAGCTTTTAAGGTACAGAACTATCACAGCATTCAGTGATAAACTGAACAGAAATCTTTCTCATAGTTGCTTGCCATTCCTCGTGATCATTTAAAACATGACCCAAATACATATGAAGTACCTGAAACTATGGGTTCTCTTCCTTGCCTGCTTTCAAACTATTACCTTAATAAATATAAAGGCCTCACAGATCCTTGAATTCAGTGGTCTTTAGGATCTCTGTTTCATTCAAAATTAGAAGCAGCAGATTTCAATCTCTACCTCAAGGGTGAAAAACAGGGTAGGAATTTTGCATAGTTAAGGTTGCCTCAATATGTCCTTGTGCATGAATCATCTTTGGGTTAGAGAATTACATTCGTACTGCAGAAGGACATTGGTGCCAAAATTCTAGGAGTGTGAAGAGTGTGTGGCGCCATAACCACTTTTATGCTTCTTCAACTTCACAATCTCCTACTCTTCCACTGCTCGCAGAATGTACCTATGTATATTAATTTATGCAATCAAGACGCATCTAAATGAAGCCTTAGTACAGGGGTGGCCAAGCTATGACCTATGGGCCAGATCTGGCTTACAATGCTGAATCATCTGGCCAACGCCACCCTCACTGCTACTGGAGGCAGACACGCCTTGCGCATGCGCAAATGCTCCCATGCATGCACAAAATGCTGCTACAAATGCACCCATGGCTATCACAAATGCATTTACAACAGCCGCAGATGCATTTTATGGTGGGAGAAATCACATGACTGGCCTGTGGCTCAAAAGGTTTTGCCACCCCACCTTAATAAATGTTAATAAAAAGTTAATGGTGAGGCATAAGATTGAGTCAGATGAAGGAGACACAGGATCAAATCCCTGATAATTCATTCTGAAGACTTAAGCAGTTGCCTTTTCTTTACTTAATTTATATACAATTGTCATGAAGATGACATGCAAAACAGGTGCCATACTGTTTTGAACAAGATAGAAAAAAATCAGAAATAAATGATTACCTTTAATGAGTGCTTGGAATTCTTTTGACTTAACCTGACCTCTTTGAAGATCAATTTTTAATGTTAGAAGCAAAGTAAAAAGAAATTTGTGGTTTTCATATAGGCCTCTGACAGAGTATACAAAAGTTTCGTATGTCAAAAACTCAATTATATTTGTTATCCTTTTCTGTGGGATAGGGGACTTATCAGATCTAAGGAAACAAACAAAGAAAGAAAAAACAATGGGTAATGTCAAAGGTGGGTGGAAAGAGGAAAGACACTAGATTTATAAAAACAGGATTTTTGCATTACCTAGCCATGGACTGGTCAAACAGTTTTAAAAACTGAGCTAGTGATGTTTGGTACATGTTATTGACCATACTCATTTCAGTGATAAGGAAATAAAGAATGCTTCCTCGTGTAGCAGCAGGGCGATATTCCTCTTGAGCAGTGTTGATTTTTTTCTCAGTTTCTCCTGCAACTTCCAGTTTTTCAGAAACTTCTGTGGCAGTTTGCTTGGTTACCCTCAAAACACCAATCAATGATTCATCATCCACCAAAGAACCTAAAGAGCACAGAGGAAAGTTTTAACAACGAAATTTGAAAATTTTCTGCACAGTGCTGAGAAGAGAACATGAGAAAGCAATTTATCAAGTAACTATAGTTTAATAGAATAAAAAAGCATAGGCCAAGGAATTAAACAAATAAAAGAACAGAAGTTTAGGAACCATGCTGGTTGCTTGCTGTATATTTGGAGAAGATAGACTGTTTCAAAGGCTGGATTGCCTCCTTGGTCTCAGTGATGTCAGAAGCAGGCTTCTCCATCTTTGATAAAGGAAAGCAAGGGGAAAGAAAAGCTGGCTCCGAGGAACACTTAACTACTCCTGGAAGTTTGGTAGCATTGTTCTCGCTTTCCTTCTTTCTCTAGGGAAGAGTGAGAGCCTCACCTGAGGCTTATTTGGGCCAGAAGAGAAGCCTAGTGGACCAAATTTGGCACCTTTCAAACAGAAAAGCAAGATGGTGATTGGACTATCCCAAACCATGAAGTATACCAGCCCAGGTTTTCTACAGGTGAGCACAATTTAGGTATGTATATTGTCACCCTTCTTATATGGAGAGTACATCATGTGTAATGCAGGACTGGATGAAGCAGAAACTGGAATTAAGATTGCTGGGAGAAACATCAACAACCTGAGATATGCAAATGATACTACCCTAATGGCAGAAAGTGAAGAAGAACTAAAGAGTCTCTTGACAAGGGTGAAAGAGGAGAGTGCAAAAGCTGACCTGAAACTCAACATTTAAAAAACACACACCAAGATCATGGGCTCTAGCCCAACACTTCCTGGCAAATAGAAGGGGAGGAAATGGAAGCAGTGACAGACTTCAGATACCAGCTGTATGCTATCTAGGGGGTTTTAGAGGGTGTAGTCCAAAAAGTATATTTTCTGAACTTTGATTATGATAAGGGAATTATAAAATGATTTAATCCCAGAATTTAAAAGGACAATAAAAAGGACTCTCCTCATATTTTAGATAGAATCATTGCCTTATGAAAAAAGCTAGTTAGAAGGAAGGAACAAATGATGAGAAATGTGGCCTCTTCGTACATCTTGAATGGGCAAATACTATGATTTCAATAACATCTGCCAGTACTAATACTTTTGTGGTCAAGTACAGTTCCATTAATACAGTGGGCTTTTAACATAGTGGGTGAAAAAAGAAGACAAAAATGGATGGCAAGGAAGAGGACAAAAAATAGCAGCAGATAAAACAGCTATCTGCATCTCAAAACCCGCTCCTGGCCCATTCCATTGAAAGAGCCCCAGAAGACAAAAGGCTAAAAAATCTCAGTGTATGACCTTGGTCAGTAATTGCCAGTTAGCACAGACAGTAGTAAACTGGATGAATAAATGGGCTGGCAAATCATAAGTTAACTTTCCATAAGTTGCAAGAAGGAAAGACAGCTTCTGCAGCTCTGTCCGTCAAGGAAATCTGAAGGTAGTTTGCTTGAAGATTTATCTGTTTCAAATAGAAACTCCCTCTATAGTTATTATCTCATCACCTTGCACAGACAGTATTTCAAATTTATATGGAAAAAAGGGCATATGCAAAGGTATGAGAATGCTTGACAGGATTTTCTAGTAATTTAAGCCTTAAATCTGTGTTCTCAGACTCAGACAGCACAAGTTGAAAGTGGCAAATACAGCTTTATATGGCAAGAGTTTCTGCTACAAAAATTTAAAAAAATCTACCTATAGAAAAAAGATGTTAAGAAGCAGGCTGGTATCTTTCTTCTTCACTACCACCACCTTCAACATCATCATCAACAACATCATATAACAAAGAAAAGGCAGAAGTGCTCAATTTCTACTTCAGTGTGATCCTTTCCCAAAAGGTAGTATACAACTCTCCAGGTAAATGTGAAGTGAAAAGAATGGGGTAGGATTGCATTTTGAGATTAATAAACAAATAGTCAAGGAATACCGCATTACTTTCAATGAGTTCAAATCTTCAGGGCCGGATGAACTGCATCCAAGGATCTTGAAAGAACTACCCAAAGAGATCTCAGAATCACTGTCTATCATTTTCTTGGAATCATGGAGGGCAGTTGAAGTGCTACGATTGGAAGAGGGCTAACATTGTCCCTATCTTCAAAAAGGGCAAAATAGAGGAACCAGGGAACTATAGAGCAGTTAGCCTGACATCAATCCCAGGGAATATTCTGGAGCAGATTATAACGTGGTCATTCTGTAAACCTCTTGAAAACAATACAGTAGCAACTTGAAGCCAACATAGATTTGTTAAGAGCAAATCCTTCTAGACCAGGGGCCTAGTAAACATGGCTCTCTAGATGTTCTTGGACTTCAGCTCCCAGAAGACCTGATCAGCAGGTAGACTGACTTGAGCCTTTGGTAACTGATGTCCAAGTACACCTGGAGAGTCAAGTTTGCTAACCCCTGTTCTAGACTAATCTGATCCCATTTTTTAATTGAGTAATTTTCTTGGTAAAGGGTGGGTTCATTCTGTTTTGGGATTTTTTTCACTGCTTCTCTACTGCACTTCAGCAGCCAAACCACGGTGGTTGGCAACTTCAAACTAGAAACAGATCTTTTAATGCCAATAAGCTAGAAATGCAGGTGTCCATATACTTAATAAGATGAGGAATACCAATTTTAAGAAATAAGTTTTTTAAGAATTGGTACAATACCTTTAGTTGCAGTTAATTTGTACAGGAGATTGTCTTCTAGTTCTTTCATTTTCCGTTTATTGTATGTAACATCTTCCATCAGCTTAACTCTCTCTGCTTCCAATTCCTAATTTTAATATCAAAGCAAATAAAAATATCAATTGCTGGCATACCTATCTACAAAGAATTATATATTTTACCTTCATGCTTCTGTCTTACAGTCTTTTAAGCCAAATGGAAATGTGGCATTGCTGAAATGTCAGTTCACAGTAATTCTTTCAAATGCAATAACCCTACAGAAAAAAACTATATTCTTCAGAAAAGATAGGATTACAAGCTGCACATCTGTGATTGTACACAACAGGAAGTGGGAAGCTCTCTTGCAGAACATTGTTTTCTCCAGAAATCTCCATACAGTAAAACCGTGGTATATAACTCCCTTGGTTAACATTTGCCATGGTTTATGATGGCAAATTCTATTAAATTGTCATCCCAGTTTATGGGTATTTTCCAGTTTACAACTGAGAATTGCACTATTTTAAACTCTAAAATGGTGGCTCATGCCATTTTAGAGCCTAAAATGGTGCCCACCCCCGCCACTAGAAGTCGCAATTCATCGCTTACTGCTGTGGAGGTGCCATCAGTGGGAGAGTGTGGGGATCTTACCTGCTCAGTTCTGATCTTCATCGGAGCTCCCTATGCAGTACTACAGCTGGGAATGCACATTTTCCCCAGGTGCGCACCTCCACCAGGTGCATATTCTCGGCTATAGCACTGCGTATGGAACTCAGATGAACATCAGAACAGAGGGGATAAGGTCCCCACACTCTCCCACTGCCAGTAACCATGGAAAATGGTCTCTCCTAACAGCTGGACAAATTGCTCAGGAAGAAGCAGCAGCGTAGAAAAGGTAAGGAGGTCACTTTGTCCCTTTTGTGGGGGTGGGGGACCTACGTCATAAACCGGGGTTTTACTGTACATATCTTGGAATATCTGCCTCACAAAAGTGAACAAAAAATAGCTGAATAAAACTGATAAGTATTAAGTTTTTTTCCCTTCTTCTGTTTGCTACTATTTCCCCCAATTTCTTTTCTGGCTATTTGTGTCACAGTGGAGATAAACTTACAGTTGAGAATCTTACCTTTGTGGAACATGCCTATAAAATTTAATACAAACATTTAGAAAATTGGTGGTTTCCACTCATGTTTTTTTCTATGGAATATTATTTTTAGGGTTGAATATTGTACCTTGCTTTCATTGTTTCCTTTTATTTATTAGGATTTTATTTGACAGATAACCATCAAGTTTATCACATAGCTTTCTCACCTCTTTTTTCCTCTTTTCCCCAAATTTCAGTTGTTTTCAAAGATTATCACCACTACCTCACAGTATCATAAACTACTAATGAACTGTAAACAATATTTCAGAATTAAAATTTCAGCTTTAACTAAGCATTAGCATTTATTTATGCTGTTAGTATCATAGTCAAATGTTGTCTTACCTGTTTTTCTGTAAGAATCACTCTCTTCAATAACTGATTTTCAAGACCTTTCATTGTAACAGTAAAATCAATAACTGATGATTTAGCATTGATCTCGGGAGTGAATGCAGGATTCGGCAATTTTGTTGTAATGTAAAGCCTAAATGAACTCATGACATCTACTTCCTTATCCCCAACTTTCACCTAAATAACAATTCAAATCAGTTTTACTTCACAGAAAGTAGCATAATCAACTACTGAAAAATATCATTAAGGAAATGCTGAACACATTAAACAGGTCAAGTTTATTTAATATAATTCTTCATGTACAATTACATTTGCTGAATTGACTTGGATGTAACAAATAATTCTTAACATATTCTGTAATGATAACATCTGGTTTCTCTGCTTGTCCTGCTTTTCATTAAATCAGTGGAAATATATATTCCTTAGGTTCCCCACCTCTTACTTTTTGGCCGAGAGAATCATGATAATTGTGAAAATCACAGAAAATAGTTGAGAAAACATGGTAATAGGTTTGTTAATGCTATATTTGAAATTTCTTACCACATAATCCATTTTTCACAGTGTACCTTTCATTTCTAGACTTGAAATTGAGTTGGTCCTCTATTACTTAGTAACATAATATTCAGGTAGTACTTTTTAATGCTTTTTCCAGAAAAATGCATTAGAAAGTATGGATGTTTCCTACACCAAGATAAATCCATAATGATGAGTACATTAGGGGTCAGAAGGAAGGAGATTTTCCTGGTCTTTTGTGTTGCCTCATCTTGTCCTCTTCCTTTACATAATTAATGTTTTATCACTGAATTGGCTGATTATTTCTATTTGGGAATGTAAGGCGGGACAACTCTGTTGTGAGCTGTCCCTTCCTTTTCTCAGTGTAATACTGCTTAGTCTCTTTGAGGATACTTTATAAGTGGGTAAGTGCACTTCTGGAATTTCAGGCTCAGGTAGAACAGAAAGAAATGTTGCTATTGTTGCCTTCCAGAAGCTGTTGCCTGAGGCAGCTACCTCACAAAGCTTAAAGGTAAAGCCAGTCATGTCCTAGTGTGCTGTGCTCATCTCCTTTTACAGCCAAATAGGCCAGCACTATCTGCATCTGCAGTTGTTTCCATGATCATATGGCAGGTATGATTAGATACCAACGTGCACAGAATGCTGTAACTTTTCCTGCCAAAGTGGTACCTATGTATCTACTTGGAATTTCTTGCTTTCGAACTGCTAGGTTGGCAGGAGCAGGGACAGACAAAATGGGAGCTCACTCTGTCATGCAGCTTTTGGGTCTCAAACTGCTGATTTTCTGACCTTCTGGTCATCAACCTTAGTATCTTAACCACTAAGCCACTGTGGTCCTCCAAGCCTAATGGAAAGGTAAAGGTCACCCTTGCTTCAAAGCCAGTTGTATCTGACTCTAGGGTTTGGTGCTCATCTACATTTATAGCCAAAGAGCCTGTGCTGTCTGCATCTGCAGACGTTTCCATGGACATGTGGCAGGCCTGACTAGACACTGGAAGTCACAGAATGCTGTTTACTTTACCACTAAAGTGGTACCTATTTATCTACTTGCAATTTCTTGCTTTCGAAATGCAAGGTTGGCAGGAGCTGGGACAGAGATGTGAACTCAGTCCATTGTGCAGTACTTGGGTCTCAAACTGCTGACCTGCCGGCCTTCCAGTCATCAAGTTCAGCGTCTTAATCACTAAGTCACCACAGTCCAAGCCTAATGGCAGGGAATGCTAAAGAAAATAATACTAGAACCATATTGTATTTCTCCCCTGCTACACACATCCAGTACAAGATACCAATGATTATTCAATTGTGTCTCTGACAAGGGTCCCTTTCATTAGCCCGAGCAGATCATGCTGGCAGAACATGAGCTTTGGCGGATGCATTCTTCCAATGCTTAGCATCAATTTTGCTGAGAATATTAGGATGACACCAGGGCTATAAGTAGAGCAGGGCTACTGGAGCTTTGCAAAGGCACAACGTTTAGAGGGTGACAAGATCTAGAGATGTGTATATTTGGAGGTGTGGAACAGATTTAATGGTTTAGACTTGATAGACAGAGTACCAAAAGAATTATGGACAGAGGTTTGGGACATCACACAGGAAACAGCAAGTAAAACTGCCAAAAGAAAAAAAGTGTAAGAAAGCAAAGTGGCTGTCTGATGAGGCTCGTAAAATAGTGGAGGAAAGAAGGAATGCAAAAGGAAAAGGTGAAAGAGAAAAAGTCAATCAATTAAACACAGATTTTCAAAGAAAAGCAAGGAGAGATAAGGAAACCTTCTTAAATGAACAGTCCAAAGAAATAGAGGAAAACAACATAAGGGGTAGGACTAGAGATCTTTTCAAGAAATTGGGGAAATCAAGGGAACATTTAAAGCAAAAATGACCATGATAAGGGACAAAAATGGCAGGGACCTAGCTGATGTAGAAGAGATTAAGAAAAGATGGAAAGAGCACAGAGAGGAAATTTACAAAAAAGATCTCAACACCCCTGACAATCACAATGATGAGAGCTTTGATCAGGAGCCAAACATGCTGGAGAGTGAAGTCAGAAATGCCCTTAAAAGTACTGCTAATAACAAAGCTAGTAGAGATGATGGTATTCCAGTTGAATTATTGAAAGCCCTAAAAGATGATGGAATTAAAGCATTGCATTATATATGGCAGCAGATTTGGAAAACACAACAATGGTCACAGGACTGGAAAAAATCATTATATGTTCCAATCCAAGAAAAGGGCAATGCCAATGAATGTTCAAATTATCGAACCTTTGTGCTCATCCCACATGCTACCAAGGTCATCCTCAAGATAATACAGGATAGGCTTCAACAGCACATGGAGAGAGAACTACCAGAAGTGGAGGCTTGGTTCTGAACAGGCAGGGGAACTAGAGACCAAATTGCCAACATACATTGGATCATGGAGAAAACAAAGGAATGCCAGAAACAAGTCTACTTCTGTTTCATTGACTATACCAAGGCCTTTGACTACATGGACCACAATAAAATGTGACAAGTAATTAAAGAGATGGGAATACCAGAACACCTTATATGCCCCATGAGAAATCTGTACATGAGTCAAGAAACAACAGTTAGGACAGAACATGGAATGATGAAGTGGTTTGGAATAGGAAAAGGAGTAAGACAAGGCTGCATTTTGTCACCCTGCTTATTTAACTCATACACAGAGCACATAATGCGCAACACAGGGCTGGATGAATCAAAAGTTGAAGTTAAATAACTGGAAGATGTTTGAGATATGCAGATGATACTACCCTAATGGCAGAAAGTGAGGAAGACATAAAGAAGCTCTTGCTTAGGTTGAAGGAGGAGAGTGCAAAAGCTGGCTTGAGACTCAACATCAAGATAACCAAGATAATGGCAAAGGCCCTATTACTCCCTGGAAAATAAATGGGAAAGAAGTAGAAGCAGTGAGAGACTTTACATCCTTAGGATCCAAGATCACTGCAGATGGAGATCGCAGCCATGAAATAAAAAGGCCCCTAATTCTTGGGAAACAAGCTATGAGAAATTTGGGCAACATAGTTAAAAGTAGAGACATCACTTCCAAAGAAAAGTCCGGATAGGATAGTCAAAGCAATGGTATTTCTGGTAGTGATGTATGGTTGTGAGAGCTGGACCATAAGGAAAGCTGAGTGCAGTAGAATAGATGCCTTTGAGATGTGGTGTTGGAGGAGAATTTTGAGAGTACCCTAGACAGCAAAGAGAACAAATAGTTCGATCTTAAAAGAAATCAACTCCGACTGTTCCTTGGAAGGTCAAATATTGAAGATGAAGTTAAAGTACTTTGGACATCAAATGAGAAGAGAGGATTCACTTGAGAAAGCCTTAATGCTGGGAAAGGTGGAGGGCAAAAGAAGAGGGGGAGCAGAAAATGAGATGGCTAGATGGCAGTGTTGACATAATGGGCACAAAGCTGGACAAGCTGAGGAGGATGGTGGAGGATAGGGGTGCCTGGCATGCAATGGTCCATGGGGTTGCAAAGGGTTGGAATCGACTCTGTGACTGAACAACAACAAATATTTGACAGTGTTAGGAAAATAGATGGTGACACTTCCAGGCCCTATTTTGTTTTGTTTTTCATATGTTTGTTTTTTAACGTGCATGTCATGATTGTAGTATTTATTTATTTATTTGTTTATTTCATTTGTACCCCACCTTCCTCCGAAGACTCAGGGCGGCTTTACAACTAAGAACAATTAAAACACATACATAAAAATTAAAATTCAAGTTAAAACACCGAGGAGAGAGGTGGGATATTTAAATGAGCCAGGCGACCAAGTTGGCTGTCTGGCCCACTCCTCACACATGCCCCGCCAGCCAGGTCTTCACTCCTTTCCCATTTGCCAACTGTTAAGTTGGCAAATGGGAAAATTTGCTTCCTATTCTCTTACTGACCCCTTTTTTACATCACACTAATTAAGTGTTGTGAGGGAGGATTCTACCTGCAAACCATCTGGTGGAGAGAAAACAAATTTCACAAGATTTTCAATCACACAACTGCAAGAAAACCTTGTCAAGAAAGCCTCTGTCTATCCCTTGGATTTTGAATTAGAAATGAAATTGGTCATATGACAATGAATGTGCTCCCCAGTTTGACCACATATATTTTTTAGCTTTCTTGCCTGGAATAGAGAAGGGTAACAATTTAGCACATGTTTAAACAATAAATACAATTTATTACTGGTCTTCTGTAAGGTAACTAACCTTGAAAGCGGTTCCTGATTTAATGTAGTTCTTTTCTAATACATTATCAAGGGCAGGATCTAATTCTTCACTTATATCCTCAATCAAAAGTGGTCTTCCCAGAGAGAGGGAATCCTCCAGATGTGTACGGAAATATTTATGATTCAGAGTTGTCACCTTAGAAAGAGAAATAATTCATTCTTTAAAGAAGAAAGAAAGTTGGACACATTTTGTAAAGTGTTTTTAGACTGCAATTTTACACACTCTTCCTTGGAAATAGGTTTATATATATTTGCTCCCAACAAGCCGGACACTCAGTAGTACTATGTAAATAATATTCATTAAATTCTCAATTTTTGTTAATCTAGGGCTAGGCTTTCTTGACCCATGATAACTCACTAAAGAGTTTTCAAGACTCATAAGGTTCCTCACATTTAGACGTGACAAGGAGCATTATTTTTTTTTACCTATCAAGTTTTTTGTAAGTTAAACAAAATATGCCTGTGAAAAATCTGGGGGTGGGTAGCAGTTTGCCTTCAAAAAAACAAAACACACACACATGGGGCAATCAGAGAAAGAATGGCTTATTGTTTAGAAAAAGAAAAGGCACAGATAATTTCTTCAGTGCTTCTAATCCTTAAAATCTCTGCAATCAAAAAGGAATCATCTTCATTATGTTCAATTTGTGTTATTTGCAGTATTTTGCTCAAGTTGCACAAAGATGCATTTTCTTTCAATTCTCCTGTTAAAAATGCCAAACAACACCTTGCCTTGTTTTTTTTTTTTTTGGGGGGGGGGGATAATTTTGCAGTTCCTCATTCTCATTCTTGTGAAGATAGGATAAACAAATAATTAAATTTATAATTAGGCATAAATGCTCCTGGATTGCAGTATTTTCTGACTATTGTAATGTTTGGTGCTGATTTTATTGAGAGTTTTATTGTGCGGAATTTTTAACTCTTGATTGTTCTATGACTGGTTTTATGATGTTAGCTGCCCTGAGTAGAGATGATTTTTCCCTCTAGGGGACAGAAAATAAGTGTAAATAATAAATAAAATATATATATATATATATATATATATAGGTTAATGCTTAATGAGTGCAAAGTATTTAAATTTTTTTCCTGTGCTTAACTTCATGACACCTCTCTGAGGCAGGTCACAAAAATGAGGAATTGAGGCTTAATCTATAAGATGATGACTGAACCCATAAGACAGGCAGCTTTCTACACCCTTATTGCCCTGAGATTTTTGCTTGGAGATGTCTAGACAAAATAACAAACACATAACTGAAGGTGATACAGTAAAACCTTGAGATACAAAATTAATTCGTTCCTTGAGGTTTTTCATACAGTGGTACCTTGCTTAAAGAGCATAATGTGTTCTATAGGATTGCTCTTTAAGTGAGTTTGCTCTTTAAGTGAAACACCATTGTAAGTGACCAATTGTAACTTCTGGCGGGGGGGGGATTGTGAACCCTGATTTATTTGTTAAGTGAGTTTTTGGTTGGTTTTATTTGTTAAGCGAAGTGAACATTCAGAGAAAATTCTGCTCTTTAAGCGAGTTACTCTTTATGTGAGGTTTGACTGTATCTTGAAAAATACATATCTCAAAATATGGTCTCCTATAGAAATGCATTGAAAAGCAAAATTCCGTTCCAGAGGGTTTTTTAAAAAAGACAAAAAACAGTAATTTTTTCTGTCAAAAATCTTCATAAAGTGCACTTTGAAATTTTTTTGCTGCATTTTGGCCATTTTATAAAGAGATTTGAACAGATAAAAGATGTTTATTTGGCTTTTTTCTGAGCTCTGGAACTATATTTATTTTCAATGCATATTCAGCACATTTCCAACAGTGCCCTCTAGTGGCCAGCTCTGGTAATTACCAGCTCACTACCCAACTATCAGCTGTTGAAGGGATGGGGGAATTTTTTGGCACTTCCTGGTTGTGGGGAAAGCTTCTGACAGTGCCAAAATGCAACAAAAAAATCCAAGAACAGAGCAGAAATGATCCAAACACCCTCCCACCACCGTGGGAAGCATTGGAAGACACCCCCACCCCCCACAAATTCGTATCTTTAAAAAATTGTGTCTCAAAGCAAATTTTCCCCAAGATTTCCTTTCGTATTGTGAGCTTTTTGTAACTTGTGGTTTTACTATATTAGCTTGCAAGATGAAAAGGAACATACAAGCACCAAGAAGGGCATGTATGCATCACAGGGAAGCATCATTATGAGACACAGAGTTTAGCAAAGTGGTACACTTTTTCCAAAAGAGTTTATTTTATGGATCTGTTGGTACAAACACATAAAGCATTATTTCCATTAACTATGTCAGTTTTTCCAAGAGAAAATTATATACTGCTTCAGGCATTTCAGCAGAGCCCCTGATTACCACAAAAACATCTATTTTTTTTAAAAAAGTTATACCCATTCCCTATTTCTGTACCCAAAAGCTTCCAGATGTTGCACTGAGTGGTCACCTATCATCACAAACCCAGAGAACGAGAGCAAATAAACCAAAAGTGCCTACTCAGACACTTACAGTTTACTTTTCACTTTAATAATAAATAATTGTTATTCCTGTCTTTTTAGAAAAGGTAAAGGTTTCCCTTGCTTGAAAGCCAGTCATATCCGACTCTAGGGTTCAGTGCTCATCTGTTTCAAAGCCGAAGAGCCAGCGCTATCTGCTTCTGCAGACGTTTCTGTGGTCATGTGGCAGGCATGACTAGATACTGGAGCACACGGAATGCTGTTTACCTTCCCACCGAAGTGGTCCCTATTTATCTACTTGCAATTTCCTGCTTTCAAACTGCTACGTTGGCAGGACAAAGATGGGAGCTCATTCCGTCCTGCAGTACTCGGGAATCGAACTGCTGACCTTCTGCCTTCCAGTCAGCATCTTAGCCACTTGAGCCACTGCAGTCCCTGTCTCTTTAGTGTGAATCTAAAGGCCAAAATGTATGACCCAAGGTTGCCCACTCTGATGTAGTTATGTAAAGAGGTAAGGGAATAAAACATTGGCCGTTAACATTTTTGGAAACTTACTTGTAGTTCATTGTCTTTTTCTTTATTTTTAATCCATGTTTTCCCTTGAGTCTGTGGATCTATCAAAAGTGGAAACCTTGTTGCCTTAGTGACAATGATGCCATTTTGGACTGAGAGTTCATCTCCAGGAAGCCCCTGTAGGTTCCACTCACCAATCTGAACATTGAGGGGAGAACGTTAACATATAGCTTTGTTTTGCATGTATTAGTTCTGAAATACTGGTTATACAGTGCACACTTAAAAGATGTGAAACATCAAGCCAGTGGATATGCAGTAGATCTCTCTTTCCCTGCTGACACTCATTTATTTTTTATGCATACATGGTATGAATCACATTCATGTTTACAATACACACTAAAGAAATATACATGAAGCAAATAAAATCAAACATTCTGTTTTTTTCCTTCCCTTTCCTTATACTTAAGCAGGGCTCCCACTTGACCCTCACTCGCTTATAGAGCGCACTAGAGAATTTTGTTGCTATTGTAACCAAGGTGTTCTGTATCAGATAACACTAATAACAGATAGTAATGTACAGCAAACCATCTGTTGGGTAATAGCTGATGACAGTAAAGGTCACCCTTGCTCGAAAGCTAGCGGAGTCCTACTCTAGGGTTCAGTGCTCATCTCCATTTACAGCCAAAGAGCCAGGGATGTCTGCATCTGCACTGAATAATGACTCCAAGGTATCCAAGGTATATGGTACTTCAGATTCCCTAATCCAGTGATGGCGAACCTTGGCACTCCAGGTGTTCTTGGCCTTCAATTACCAGAAGCCCAAGTCAGCCCTCCTGTTGATCAGGGCTTCTGGGAATTGAAGTTCAAGAACAGCTGGAGGGCCAAGGTTTGCCATCACTGCTAGGGCAACAGTTGACAAAATGCGGCCTGTTGGCTGCATATAGCCTGCAGACATGCAAATACAGTGGTACCTCACTTAAAGAGCATAATGCGTTCCACAGGATTGCTCTTTAAGTGAGTTTACTCTTTAAGCAAAACACCATTGTAGGTGACCAATTGTGACTTCTGGTGGGGGGGATTGTGAACCCCGATTTAGTTAAGTGAGTTTTTGGTTGGTTTTAGTTGTTAAGTGAGGCGATCATTCAGAGAAAATTTTGCTCTTTAAGTGAGTTAGGATCTAAGCAAGGTGCTCTTTATGCAATGTTTTACTGTATGGTGTGCAAAAATGTTGTCTTTCTGGAAAGGCTCAAAAGGTTGCGTTCATTTTTTACCTTGTACCCTTTGAGCAGTATGGGAACACTTTTGTTATGGCTTGAACACTCCCAGAACCCAACATTTAGCTGAAAAAAGTTTGGCCATCAAAGGACATGAGCTGGCTTTTCCATTTTCCAGGCACCCCTGAATTTATATGAAAAAAAGTGGGTGGAATTGTGGGAACAGGCCTCCAAGCTGTACCGAGATGGGTATATACAGACCACCACAGATTGTTCACCATGTCTCTAGGAATTCATGGATTAAAAGTTAAGGCCTCTGCCACAGAGACGGCTCTGTCCCTGTGTGGTTAATTTCAGTTGCTTCTTGGAAGGATAGAAACAATTAAAATGACATCAACCCTTATTCTGAGCTCTTAACCTTTAATGTAAAAAGCAATACATTACACATTACCCAGAAGTCATAAGTAATGTAATGGATCATTAATGCATTAGTGCCAACATAATTTTTACATTAAAAAAAGACTAATGGTGACCTATAACTTATTTTAAAAACCCAAAATAATCTTCTTCAATAGCAGCATTAATAATTCTGCAAAAGCTCTAATCTAAAAATAAGAGTTTACTTAAAGGGTGAAAAAAATGACCGGTCCCACCCCCAGTTAATTACATATGAAAATTTAAATGCTTCCCTTGTTTTTAAGCTATGATTATGCCACACAAACATGATTGTCATTTAAGACAGCATTGTGATTTACATTGTTTTATCTATGTAAGGTTGTGTTGCACATGTTTTCAAGTGTTTCTCAGATAATCAACCCTAGAGTAAATCATAAATGGTAAAGTACAGATTAAATTATCTCCTCTAAGGCCAAAGATGCTTAATTACATGAAGACCACAAACCAGCATTTTGAAAATTATAGCAAACTGCGCGAGTGGGTGAGGGGGATCACAAACAATCCTAGAGTCATCTCAGTATATTCTTGTACTCCTAGTTCTCACTGATCTGTCTCTTTAAAAAAAGAAGAAGAAGAACACTGTGGCACTTTAAAAGGCCAACAATTTTTACAACATAAAATTTCATGGACTGTAACTTCACACTATGTGTAAGATCAGTGGTGGGCATCAGCAGGTTTGCACCAGTTCACCAGAACCGGTAGCAGAAATTCTGACTGGCCCTGCCCATCCAAGTTTTGAAATAAAGTACAGTAGTCCAAATTTGGGTGCAACACAGGGCTTTCCCCCTAGCCACGCCCACCATACCCGTCCACAGTCTGGTAGTAATTTTTTTTTGCGCCCAACACTGTGTAAGATGCAACAAGACTCAGTTCCTTTTCTTTTTATTGCAAAAGGCTAACAGGCCTTTTTTATCAAGTTGTATAGTTTTTTTACACAATAATTTATAAAAGTCACTCCGCTTCTTTCATGTACTGGTTCACCTTATATTTGGCATTGAATAAATATAAATCAGAAAGAATGTACGTAGTTTTGTACATCACAAATACTTTCCTCTTTTAATAGAGAAACTTTAGTATGTTTAACTGTAATTTTAAGAATGCTGCTTCTAACATAACAGATTTACACTTACCCTATGGCCATAATGGCAAACCTTGGCGCTCCAGCTGTTCTTGGACTTCAATTACCAGAAGCCCAAGTCAACATTCCTGCTAATCAGGGCTTCTGGGAATTAAAGTTCAAGAACTGCTGGAGTGCCAAGGTTCACCATCACTGCCCTAGGGCTTTCTCTACCCAAATCTGCTCTAGAAGCTTGAGGAATTCTTCCCAGCAAATTTTAATGCATGTAGGAAAATCTGACTGTGTAAGTGCACATCTGAGGCAACGTGGTGCAACAGATGGGAGTAACAAACCAGGACTTAGGAGACCTGGATTCAAATTCTTCCTCAGCCACAGAAACTCACTGGGAGATGGCATTGATAATACCACTCCTTAAATATCTCACATGCCTTGAAAACCCTATCAGAGTTTATTTATTCATTTATTTAATCAAACTTATATGCCACCCTCCTCAAAATGACACAGGTTGGCTAACAAAGCTTTTAAGAGACACTGAAAACACAGTATTAAAAAATTAGAATTAAAATATTAAAAGATTTTTTTTAAAAAACTAAGCAAGATTAAAAGATTAAAAATGTATACATTGAGAGGGAGGGGTCAGATGAGCCAACAAGCCAAGGTAACCATCTGGCCCAAACCCCATACCTGTCCCACCAGCCAGGTCTTAACCCCTTCTCTAAATGGCAGCAACTCTGATTGAAGATGTAACTCAATTGGCAGGAGGTTCCAAAGGGCCGGGGTGGACACAGAAAAGGCCCTCCTTCTAGTGTTAGAGAGGTCTGCCTCTCTAGTTGATGGTACAACCAGAGAGCCTCTCTGGTCTGCACTGGTGGGACAGACAGAAGTGCTTGGGGTGACGCGGTCTCTTAAGTATCCTGGCCCACTACCATGTAGGGCTTTAAAGGTAATAACCAGCACCTTGAATTGCACCCTGAGGCATACTGGAAAACCAGCTCCCTGAGCAATGGTGAGGCATGAGCATATTGCCCGCACCCCATCACTACCCAAACAGCCACATTCTGGACCAGATGAAGCCTCCGAATGGTCACCAAGGGTCACCATGTAGAGCGCATTACAATAATCAAGTATGGAGGTGACCAACGTGTGTGTGATCATGAGCAAGGAGTCCTGGTCTAGGAGTGGGCGTAACTGCCATATAACACAAAGTTGTGCAAAAGCCCTCCTGCCATGACTGCCACCTGTTCTTCGAGCAGGAGTCATGAGTCCAAGAGGACCCCCAGATTACACATGGGGTCTGTTTGGGGCAAAACTGCCCCATCCAGAACCAAAGATGGTATCTCCTGAGATAACGCAGGACCCCTAACACACAACCACTCAGTCTTGTCAGGATTCAGCTGTAGCCCGTTGTCCCCCATCCAGACCCTAACAGCCTCCAGGCACCTGGAAGGGAGTTCCACTGCATTGCTTGGGTCTCCACAGGCCAGGATATACAGCTGGGTGTCATCTATATATTGATGATACCTCATCCCATGGGAATGGATGATCTCACCCAGCGGTTTCATTTAAATGTTAAATAGGAGTGGCGAGAGCACCGAGCCCTGAGGCACCCTATATTGGAGAGGCCTAGGGCTGGATATCTCGCCCTCCAACCACACCGACTGGGTCTGGCCCCTCAGAAATGAGAAAAACCAGGACCACAGTGTACCATAGATCTCCAATCCTTGGAGCCTTTCCAGAAGGCTACCGTAGTCTATGGTATTTATTTATTATTTATTTAATCAAACTTTTATGCTGCCCTCCTCACAAAGACCCAGGGCGGTTAACAAACTTTTAAAACACAGTAAAAACATGGTATAAAAACAATATTAAACAGGATTAAAAAGTTACAAAAATTAAAAGAGATTAAACAAGTCACACACAGAGAGGAAGGGGTTAGATGAGCCAACAAACTGAGGCAACAGACTGGCCCATACCCCACACATGCCCTGCCATCCAGGTCTTCACCCCCTTTCTAAAGGGCAGCAGCTCCATCTGTAGACGTAACTCAGTTGGCAGGAGGTTCCATAGGGCTGGAGCAGACACGGAGAAGGCCCTCCTTCTAGTGCTAGAGAGGTGTGCCTCTCTAGCTGATGGTACAATCAGAGAGGCTCTCCGGTCCACTCTGGTGGGATGGAGAGATGTCCTTAGGGTGATGTGATCTCTTAAGTATCCTGGTCCACTACCATATAGGGCTTTAAAGGTAATGACCACCACCTTGAATTGCACCTGGAGGCACACTGGCAACCAGTGCAGCTCCCGCAGCAATGGTGTGGCATGAGCATAACGCCAGCACCTCATCACGACCTGGGCAGCTGTATTCTGGACCAGTTGCAGCCTCCGAATGGTCACGAAGGGCAGCCCCATGTCGAGCGCATTTATTTATTTATTTATTAGATTTATATTGCCACCCACTCACCGAGGTGACTCAGGGCGGCTTACAGTCAAAACAACAACAGTACAATAAAACAGTACAATAAAAACATTACAGTAATCAAGTCTGGAGGTGACCAAAGCATGTGTGTTCGTGAGCAAGGAGTCCTGGTCCAGGAGTGGGCACAACTGGCATATTACATGAAGTTGTGCAAAAGCCCTCCTGGCTATGACTGCCACCTGCTCTTCAAGCAGGAGTCGTGAGTCCAGGAGGACTCCCAGATTACCAAGAGAACTGGGTCTGTTTGGGGCAAAACCACCCCATCCAGAACCAAAGATGGTAGCTCCTGAGTTAATGCAGGACCCCTGACCCACAACTACTCAGTCTTGTTGAGATTCAGTTGTAGCCCGTTGTCCCCCATCCAGACCCTCACAGCCTCCAGGCACCTGGAAAGGACTTCCACTGCATCTCTTGGGTCTCCATGGGCTGAGATATACAACTGGGTATCATCTGCATATTGATGATACCTTACCCCGTGGGAATGGATGATCTCACCCAGTGGTTTCATGTAAATGTTAAATCGGAGAGATGAAAGCACTGAGCCCTGAAGCACCCCATATTGAAGGGGCCTAGGGCTGGATTTCTCACTCTCCAACCAGACCGACTGGGTCCGGCCCTTCAGAAATATGGAAAATCAGGCTCACACAGTGTCCTGGATCCCCAATCCTCAGAGCCTTTCCAGAAGGATTCCGTGGTTGATGGTATCGAAAGCTGCTGAGAGGTCAAGAAGAGCCAGGACAGTTGGATGTCCACCATCCCACTCTCTCCAGAGATCATCCATAAGTGTGACCAATGCAGTTTCCATACCATATCTGGGCCTGAATCCTAACTGAAAAGGGTCCAGATAATCTGCTTCATCCCGGATCTCCTGTAACTGCTGTGCCACTACCTTCTCCAAAACCTTACTCAGGAATGGGAGGTTAGAGACAGATCGGTAGTTGGTCATAACCACGGGGTCGAGGGATGACTTCTTTAGAAGGGGGCGCACCAAGGCATGTTTTAAGGTCTTAGGGAAAAGCCCCTCCCGAAGCGAAGAATTAATGATGGCCTTGACCCAACCACCTGTCACTGCCCTGGCAGATTTCACCAGCCAGCCAGGGCATGGATCTGATGCACATGCTGTGGCATGCACAGATCCCAGGAGCCTGTCCACTTCCTCAGGGACAGCCGGATCAAACCGAACCCAGATAACATGACCAGACTGCACTTTGGACAACCATGCTGGGGTTCAATCTTGACCGAATCCGAGCGATTTTCTCTGCTAGATAATCAGCAAAAGCCTCAGCTGATCCTTGCCAACTGGGGTCCGACCCCCCCCCCCTCTTCTGAGGAGGGACCTGGTCACCTGGAACAGAGTCATTGGCGGTTATCTGCAGAGGCAGTGAGGGCGGTAAAATGACGTTTCACCACCCCCATCACCACCTGATAGGCCTTAATAGCAGCTCTAGCAAGTGTTCGGTCAGACTCACTCTGAGTCTTCACCCAGCGGTGCTCTCAGCATCTCTTTGCCCATTATGCACCCTCAACTCCTCTGTGAACCATGGAGAAGAGTACTGCCTACGAGCATGGAAAGGCTGTAGTGGTGCGATTACATCAAAGGCTGCTGTTGCTTTCTTATACCAAAGGTCAACAAGCATCTCAGGTGAATTGTCTTGCTGATCCTGAGGGAAAAAAACCCAGTTTCTTTGGAATCCATCTGGATCCATCAGTTGCCAGGGCGGACTGATCGAATAGGCCCTACCTCCCTGCGGAAGTCTCATCCCCAGAAAGTCCAGAATCACCAGATAATGATCCGATCATGACACAGGAGTGATGTCTAATTTCTGTAGATTTACATCACTCTGCCACTGCTCCAACAAGAAAACTAAATCTGGGGAGTGGTCACTGCTCCAAGTTGGGTCCTGAATTACTTGAGTCAGGCCCACAGTTGCCATGGAAGCCATGAACTCCCGAGCCACCTCAGAGCCAACCCCCAATGATGGCAAATTGAAATCCCCCAGGAGACTCCAATGCCAACATGGTGATGGCCTCAAGGAGCTCAGGTGGGGAATCAGCTACGTTGCAGGGAGGCAGGTACAGGAGCAAGATTCCCAACCGATCCTTAGGGTCCAAATGCAGGTGGAGGGCCTCACAACCCAGAACTTGGGAAGCTGTGGCTCTGGCGACTCCCAGTGACTCTCTGGCTACAATGGCAATGCCACCACCCCTCCCATCAACCCTAAGCTGGTGCTAAATACCAAACCCGGCTGGACACAGTTCTGACAGAGGAACCCCATCCTCTAGTGCCAGGCAGGTTTCACTGATGCGTGCCAGATCAGCCTGCTCCCCAAGAATAGAATCTAAAATCAGGGGAGCTTTATTGCAGACTGACCTGGCATCCAGCAGCAGCAGCCTAAGGGAGGAGACTCTCTGGAGCAGCTGCACAGGAACCAGAGGTGTAGCCAGGGTACCGGAACAGGGGGCAGGTATTAAACATCTGTCCCTCATTCCCTGAGTGTGGCCCGCCCCTCAGCTCCTGCCATACCGCCCCATGCCTGTCACAACACCAATTTGGACCCCAGGAACCCCACTGCTTACTCCAGACAGAGCGCAGTCCCTTTTCCCTGGCTGGCAGGCCACTCTCCCATCTCCCCCACCAACCCCAATTCCTAGGGAGGCAGAAAAACACCTGTTATCATGACAGGCACCTATCACCCCCAAACCCAATGGCCCTGAGTGGCCTTCATAGCCCCAAATGGACCTTCTGGACTGGAAACAGTAACTCCCGTCTTTTCCCCCTCCCAGCCAAGCAGGTTGAGGGAGCATCCACACCAATGGTGGGGGGAAGGAAACTGGTGATGGGGGAAAGGAAACCAGTGAACACCCGACAGCCCAGGGAGCACTCAGCGATGAAAACGTCTTCGGTGGGAGGACGTGATGTCTGCCCTGGCGAATTATAAAAGTCTGCCAGGACCCAAAGGGGTTTTGCGTTGTTTCCCCAGCCGGACTAGCCTGGGGAGCTCCCGACCACATGGGCCACAGAGTCAGCATGCGGCGGCCCCAGCACCACTTTGTAGGCAGGTGGGGGCCGCAGATGTTTCGCGTTGGCTCCCTGGCCGGACTGGCCCAGGAGCTCCCGACAATGTGGGCAGCGACAGTATGTGACTTGAGAACACACAACAATATCAAGCAAGTTAAATTCCACTTACACAACAGTGACTATCCTTATTTTTCATTAATCGTATATTATCTCATCTTATATTCTTCTATTTCAGAATGAAACAATAGAGAGGAGTCACATTAGAAGTACAGTTAGGAGGTATAGGACCTACCGTAGGAGGATCCACTAACATGGAAATGAGATTCAAATTTTCAGTAAAAGGAATCTTCCGGGCTCTCATCTCTGTCTCCCATAAATCTTTAAGTAAAAGATTCCTGAATATCTGATTAAAAGGGCCACAGTATGAAAGGAAGCCCGTGCAGAGTAAAACATCTCCCACGAGTCTAGAAAAATGCAGATTTTTTTGTTAATACACTTTGATTGATTGGTTTATTTTTTAAAAAATCCACATGGTGCAAACATTTTTGGGGGGGAATACATACAAATTGAAATAACAATGGCATGATCAAGAAAAACATTAAAGGTAGTTGGAGACTTATTTTATTTCAGTTTTTAAAAACTGGAAACACGCAGGTGGTTTAAAAGCCAAAGAATGGATTACTGAATTGAATGAGGTTTCCATTAGCATTACTGTACTTGCTTCAGTGGGCTTATTAAAAGCAAGATAGAATACTAGAGCCAGAGTTCTCAACTTTTTTGGGCCATGCTCCCTCAGGTCACACTCCCTCAGACAGCTTCGGGAGCTGGATGGCCATTTTGCCCTTCCTCCACCACATGGCACTTCCTGGTGTGGTGGAGACAGTGGGAGGCCACATGAAATGGTACCATGAGCCACATCCGGCCCCGGGCCGAAGGTTGAAAATCCCTGCACTAAAGCAACACTTCACATTGCATAAACTTCACTATCAGCAGCATTGCTTTACAATGAGAAGGGAAGCAAGATCACTGTGATGAAGACAGTTTTACAGAATATAGCTTTACAACCAGTGGTGGGATGTCAAAAATTTTACTACCCCACCATGATGTCATCACAGTGTGGGAGGAGCTAACATCATGATGTCATGTCATGGGCGGGGCCAAAGAAAAAGATACAAAATAATAAAAATAGGAAGCTTCAGGCTATAGGGAGTTTCAGGCTAGCAGCTTCTCTTCCTCCTCCCCGTTTGGGAGGACAGCAAGGAGGCTGTGCATATGTGCCAAGCACTAGGCGTGCATGCACACCAAGTGCTTGGCATGCATGTGCAGTGAAAAGGTAAGCCCCGAAGGTGGTTCCCCCCAAAAGCTACTACAGGTTCTCTGGGACACTGGGAAAAATTACTACCGGTTCTGGAGAACTGGTGAGAACCTGTTACATCCCATCACTGTTTACAACCCATGATCCCACAGTGAGAGGATTGATGTTCGAAGAGAAAATAGCCATGTCCATTTTTTTAGTTGTATAACAGACAAGATGAAGATTAGATCTTTTATATTAATTATGATGGAAGAACAGAAATGACAGTGTCACCATGTCCCGTGCATTTCATTGAGGAGAAACTATACTGGTTGAAGAATACTTATCTATATTTGAATGAATTATCACTACCTGTACTGTTCTACAGGTTTTATTGGGGTTTTTCAAAACAACATTTACAATCCTATTTCTAAAATAAAAGTGATACCTGTTTGTCTGGGCTTTGAATTCTTTACTTTGCTGAGTCCATCTAATTTTCTCTCCACTCAAGCCATCTATAAGTGCAGACGCTGCCTGCATTTTATTCCGACACGTTTCTGCATCATTTAAGAGGTCCTAAGGTTTTAAAGTGCAAAGTCACTTTAGGTTTTTGCAAATGGCCATCTTGATGGATGCACAATTACTTTAAAAGAAATTATGAACATAGATCTTATTTATTTTATTTATTATTTATTTATTTATTACACTTGATACCCCGCCCCAATCGGGAGAACCCGACTCTGAGCGGCTTACAAGACACTAAAAATAAAAGTAAAAACATAAAAACAATTTACACCAATAAAAGCATCAAAGTTAAAAGGTCATCAAAATTTTACCACAAAAATTAAAAACAATACACAGTCCCACTTCCAGACCCAGGGTGGCAATCCTTAAATAAGCCACCTGGTAAGGGAACTCGTATTCCCGGGTCCCCAAACCTGACCTGCCAGCCAGGTTTTCAAGCCCTTCCGGAAGGGCAGGAGCTCTGTCTGAAGGCGCAGTTCGGTGGGCAGGAGGTTCCAGAGGGTCGGGGCGGACACGGAGAAGGCTCTCCTCCTGGTGCAGGCGAGATGCGCCATTCTCGCCGAAGGAACAACGAGGGAGCCTCTCCGATCCGCCCTGGTGGGACGGACAGATGTTCTTGGGGTGACGCGGTCTCTTAGGTATCCTGGCCCACTACCATATAGGGCTTTAAAGATAATAATCAGCACCTTGAATTGCACCCGGAGACATACTGGCAACCAATGCAGCTCCCGGAGCAGCGGTGAAACTGATTGCTTGTTATCAAGGATATTTACAGAATGAACAATAGTTGCAAGGTTTGGACTGAAGATAAAATATTGCAGTACATTTCCAACACGTTGCTGAAAAACCTCTATTGCACTCTCTCTCTTTCTCTTTCTGCTATGATACTAGACGTGTCTTAGCAGTCCAAAGAAGTCAACTGTATGGAAAGCAATTCGGGCTTAGAGCAGGGACTATCCCTTGCTTTGTGAAGAAAACACTGTACAAGGTAATGGACAAGGAGAAGGAGCAAGGTTGTAATGGCCATAATTTTGGCTTAGCTTCTTTTACAGAACAGTAAGAGAGAGAGTTGCATTTGTTATGGAAAGTGGTAGAAGGTGCACAAATTAAGTATTTAAATAGGCAAGAATGATGAACTTTTTTGAATTCAACAGAGAATGAACATAGAAATGAGAAGATGTTGTAGTATAAGCTTGCCAGAGAGCCAAACCCACTTCTTTTTTCTAAATTTCCCTTCAGTTTTTTTTTTTTGGGGGGGGGGGACAGAAGAAAAAAAAAAACAGTATGAGCAAATGAGAGCAGCAGCTGGTTTGGTTCCATTAAAGCACTCCAGGACCCTATCTCAGATGAGTTACACACACGTGTGTAAATAGGTGCCCCATCTCAAAGAGTGTTGTATCCAAAGAGAAATTCAGGGTATCATCCCAAGACTTCTCCTGACTCTGCGGGGCTGAGTCACTACAGTCCTGACTGGACTCTTTAAAAATGTAGTAGTTATTTTTTAAAAATTTTTAGACAGCATCTGCTTTTCAGACTACTGAGGTTCCTGAAATGTTTCTTATCCAAAGAGAAGCCCATAGTCTGTCCTGTAGATTGCTGTGCAGGCTGTTAATTAGGGCCACAAGCAAAGATGCATTATCCCATGGGTTTAATTTCCATGGATTTCTGGCCTTCATCTGGGCAAACAGGGAAAGTACTAGTCGGACAATGTGATTTCATACCTTACTTCTGTTCTCATCATGGGATGGTTCTGTTAGCTTGGCAGGAAAACAAAAGTGAACAGTGTAGGAAAAAAAAAGTCATCCACATGTCTAAACCTCCTTTCAAACACAAAAGGATCATAGATGGTGAATAATCAACAACACAATAACAAACTCTTATAATAATAGCTTTCAAGTTATTCTTATGTTACCATCTTCTCCTTCATTGCTGCATCAAACTTTGCTTGCACTTTGTCCAGCTCTGCTTGCTTTTCATCTAGCAAAGCCTGTGCCTTGCCTAATTCTGCATTTGCTATTTTCAGACGTCCTTCTTGTTTTGCCAGGTTAGCCTAAAATGAAAAGTGAAGCAATAAACTTTGTTGTGTTTTCAACAACTACAGGTATGTTTTTTCCTATTCTTTGTAGTTAAAGAAGTAGATACATGAGCAGAGAGACTTAGATAATTAAATAGTGCAGCTATGTAACTGATAGGATACATTTCTATAAAAATACTTGGTTCTCTTCTCTCTGTCAAAGAGGGACTAAGGTCACAACTAAGTAAGACAGTATAAGATCCATGACATGATGTATTCATAAATGTGGAGCTGTGAGTGTTCATCACGACAGTCATTACTGCCAGCTTCCTTCCATTAAAGGTAAAAGGTAAAGGTCATCCTTGCTTGAAAGCCAGTTGTATCTGACTCTAGGATTCAGTGCTCATCTCTGTTTATAGCCAGAGAGCCAGCAGACATTTCTGTGGACATGTGGCAAGCATGCCTCAACACCAGAATGCATGGAACACTGTTTACCTTCCCACCAAAGCTGGGATAGAGACAGGAGCTCACTCTGTTGTGCAGTCCTCGGGTCACAAACTGCTGATCTGCCAACCTTCCAGCTGTTAAGTTCAGCCTCTTAATCTTTAAGCCACCGCAGTCCCTTAATATCATAGGACTGTATCTGAATTCAGGTCCTGGATCTTTGACCATGAAGCCCTGGCTCCCTTACACCTCTGAGGATGATTGGATCACATGTGATTTGTTTCACTGTTATCTAATGATAATTAACTGTATTTCCTGGGTCAACTAGTGATCTGATAAGGGGAGAGTGGATTATTCCAAAATTTCAGAGTAAGGTTGTCCCCCTCATTTCAACCAAGGATAACTTATGCTTACATTCTAACTTCTAGACTTCACAATATTGTCCTGAGAGCAGTCTATTCTAGGATGAAGATTTAAAGTCTTCATACATACTGACAAACCATAGTAGAAGTTATTGCATTATCTTCAAAAAGTTGCTTTTTAAATTAAGAACTCTTATGTCTTAATCTTTCATTGTATTATTTGCCATATTGTACATAGCTCAAGAGCTTGTTTTGATTTGTCTCGAGAAATAATCACTGATTAATTCATTTATTAAAATATCAAAGGATAATTTTTGTGTTGCCTTAGCAAGGCAAATCTCAATCAGATTTTTAAAAAAGAAGTTAAAGTAATTGTTATTGAACTAGTAAAACTGCAGGTAGAACATTAAGAGGGGGCAGTTGAAGGTGCCATAGTGCCATTTTACCTAACACTGAAATACAAGAAATATTAGAAGACCTTGCAATGTAACTAACAGTATGTAAGAAACTGAATTACGTCATTTACCTTAAGAGGCAATACTTCTTTGTTTATGCCAAAAAATGTGGCCATAGCCTGTGTCCACGAAAGCAGCCCTGCCACATTGCCACAGACCTTTTTCCCATTCTCAAAAGTATAATCTTCCATTTGAAAATACGGCTGCAGTAACTCGACTGTCTCTTCATTGATTGAATCCTTGGCAAACTGCTGGAGACTCTGAAGAAATGGCCCACTCATTAACTGCAAATAAACAGAGCAATAAAATAACAAAGTGGGAAAAAAACATTCTCCCGCCCCCTCTTCTAGTTTGATTTTGTTCATCCACTTCTGATTGTGATAAATTTCTCAGGACAATCTTCTGTTTATCTGGATGTTTCTTATTTCAGAAGATCTGCTAGAACAGCACTTGGTGATGTTTGGAGTCTTGAAGCTCTCTTTGTATAAATTTTTTGGAATAGTAGCCGTGTTAGTCTGTGGTTCAGGCATATCAGAAAACAAAACAAAACAAATAAAATAAAAACAAAATAAAAACACTGTAGCACTTTAAAGACTAACTGCTTTATTTTTATTGTTAGCTTTCGTGGATCAAGTCCACTTCTTCAGACAAATAGTGAAACTTACAGCCATGGTTTTTATACACCAAATTCAGGGGGTCAGAGGGAGAAGGGGTGTGGTCAAGCAAGATGACAGAGAAGCAAGCACAACAATACAGCTTCACACAGCCATTAGCAACAATAGATTATTCAGATTAGCTCTCAATGACTCCCTTTCAGCCTCAAGGTTGCTGAGAAAGCCCATTCTGGTCTCTGATCAACTTTTGACCTGCATGTCAGAAAACAAACAAAAACACTGTACCTGGTTACTTTGTGCTTTGCTAAAGAGAATTGGCAGGAAAGTTGTAATATAATATATAAAATCATATACCAATCTGTGTATCAAATTTGATAATGTCCCAGAAACCCTTCGCTAATATTTAGTCCCCTGCGATGGGTGTCTAAAAGATGGATGTATTTGGTTTCTGTTAGAAATGTGAGAGACCAGGGCAAGTTAGACATTTGCATCAGTGTTGATGTGAGTGAACTCAATTTAAAAACCAAGGATCACATAACCACAGCCTAGGCAAACATTATTTGGCAGACATGCAGACTATTTAAACTAGCCCCAGGGGTTTGTTTATTTTGCACTAATTCTTGAATTGGTGCAAAATACATTGTTTTTTGGTCTGTATTTGCATTTGTCAGCATATAGTAGGGCAGGGGTGGCCAAACTTTTCAGGCCGCAGGCTGGTCACGTGGTTCCTCCCACCAGAAGCAGGAGTAACACATGCCCACACATGGGCAAAATGCTGCAGTAAATTACCCGTGGCAGCCATGGGTGCATTTATGGCAGCATTTTGTGTAGGCGCAGGTGCATTTTACTTCTGCTTCAGAGAGTGGCATGGATGGTGCGGGCCAGATGATTTGGCGTCGTGGGGTGAATCCTGCCCATGTACTGTAGTTTGGTCACACCTGTAGTAGGGTTTCTACTATGAAGCAGCTTGACAGTGAAAACACCGGAAACCCCAGGATTCCACCAATCAGATGGGACTCCACTGATTAGCGGAAGCAGCAACAGTGATTATCTGTGGCAACAGTGGAGATGCTATGGATAAACTAGGACTCTGCCAATCAGCTAAAGCCCGTCCCCACTGCTTCCACGTATCTTGGTTTTTGTTTTGTTTTTTAAATGATATTAATACATGGCCAATGTAGACCCATGTATTGATACACTACATAGGAGAAATGATTTACACAATGGTCCTGCACACTGATTCAAACACCATGCCGCCTGAAATTCATTTGAAAACCCCCAATTTCAACCTGGCTTTTTAATAGCATTGTAACAATGCCCTCAAAAATTATATTTACTTTCAAGGACTCGCCCCAAGATGGTTTCAAACAAGGCCTTTCTGGGTCCATAGTAACTGTGTCTATTTTTTTCTGAAACAGCAACAAGCAACAATCCATAATCCTCATGATCAAATGTGGTGGCTTGGCAAGTTTTCGCACTGTTGCTATATCTGCTGGTTTGATAGTCTGCAAAGAAAAAATAAATTTACTACTTGGATAACACTCTCAACAAACATTGAGAAATTTTGACACCCTTCATTTATCATCTCTGTAAACAGTCAACTGCATGTGGATTAATGAAAAAATCAAGTTCCAAAAGAGATACTAGAAATCAAAATGACAGAAATACTGTCTTACAAGACTACATTAAATGTAAAGTCAAATTCTCTAAACCTCCCACAGTCAAGTATTCCTAATGAAACTCATTTCATGATGATGCACAGAGCCACTCAAAATAACCATACAATAAATAATTAAAACTTGGGAAATAGTAAGAGGCAACTGACAGCACATGAGACAACCAATTCAAATTAGGTTAATGTTATGACAAATTTCCCAACTACCTTAGCAATTCAAAGGAGACTGTTTATGGGATGCTTGCAACACATCAAGACTGTCAGTGGTACATTTATTTATATTTTACAGTTAATGTCCTTAAAAAGGTTGGCAGGAGTTGCCAACCTTTTTAAATTGGGGGCTGAGTCATGCTCCCTCAGACAGTTGAGCGGGCTGACTGGTGGTTCCCCTCACCATAATTGCTGCCATAAAACATGTCCATGGATGTTGTAAATGCATGTAAGACAGCCATGGGTGTATTTATGGCTGTTGTAAGACATCTGCTTCCAGTGCCAGTAATGGTGTGGGCTGGATGATTTGGTGCCATGGGCGGGGGGCAACCCATGGGCCATAAGTTGCCCATCCCTGACTTAAGGTGTCTTCAACTAAAATGTTCTGTAAGTGTCACTCACATTCAAGGCAGCTTCAGCTTCTTCTAATGCTGGTTTAGCAGCCTCAAGTTTTGCCTCAGCTATAACTTTATCTTCATCAATTTCATCTACAATCTTCTGTGCTTTGTCTTTTACACCTTGGACTTCATTTTTCACTTTGGCTGAAGCCTCAGCACTTACTGTCACTTCTGCCAGCACCTGTAATAAAATAATAATAAGGAAACAATGCAGGGCCCGGTTGTTGTCTCACCAAAGCATTTGATTCCAAGAATGGGGTAGAACAAACTTACAGCACTAGTAGAGTCAGGAACTAAATCATGATAGAATCATTATCAACCAAACTCTCCTCATTTGGTTAGTTGGGGGTGGGCAAGACTGGGTTGAGTACTAGTGGGGGGCAGGTCCAAATTGGGGAGACTGCAAAAGTTACCCACAATGGAAAATAAAGAGTCTCTCCCTACCCTAGTGGATTTGCACTCAAGTGGATGAATGCCCCTTTCTAATTTACTGTTGCCCTGAGATTATGGCTATCAGACAACAGGTGGGTCATCCACTCTATGGATCTGCTCCCTTATTGTATCCACTGTCAATTTTTCTTTGCCATAAATTGTTAATAACTTCTAATACACACATTTATTGAGTCTATAGGGATGAGGGCCAGAGAACAGAGCAGATTATGCTTCCTGGGCCCACAAACAAAATGTATTTAGGGCACGATTTCTTAAATAATCAAATACTTCCACCCCGTTTTTGTTTGAAGAGTCCTCTGAAAAATATTTTACAGAGGGGGAAAACTCCAGCAAATTAAATAGCAAAGGACAAAGTCACAAGATCTGCTACACTCCATGCAAAGCACAAACTCAGCAAATCTGGAATGCTGATGCTGATGCTGATGCTGATGCTGATGCTGATGCTGATGCTGATGCTGATGCTGATGCTGATGCTGATTATTATTATTATTATTATTATTATTATTATTATTATTATTATTATTATTATTATTATTATTATTATGTCATGTTTGTTTATCGCCCCCCTCACCGAAATGACTCAGGGTGATTCACAACACGTCATCAATAACAATCAAATAATTAAAACTGATTAAAAGATTTAAAAGAAGATTAAAAAGATTAAAACTAGGAGTTAGAGCTAAAAGGCAAGGGGGATCAAATCATCCAACCAGCTGGGGATATTATTCCATCCATCCCCCAGACCCGACCCGCTGGTCAGGTTTTCACTTCTTTCCTAAAGGACAGCAGCTCTGTTTGCATGCGTAACTCTATTGGCAGGAGGTTCCATAGGGCCAGGGCGGACACAGAGAAGGCCCTCCTCCTGGTGCTAGACAGATGTGCCTCTCTAGCTGATGGCACAACCAAGAGCCTCTCTGGTCCACTCTGGTGGGATGAACAAATGTCCTTGGGGCGATGCAGTCTCTTAAGTATCCTGGTCCGCTACCATGTAGGGCTTTAAAGGTAATAACCAGCACCTTGAATTGCACCCAGAGGCAAACTGGGAACCAGTGCAGTTTCCTCAGCAGCGGTGAGGCACAGGCATAACGCCCTCATCCCATCACTACCCAAGCAGCCGCATTCTGGACCAGCTGTAGCCTCCAAATGGTCACCAAGGGCAGCCCCATGTAGAGCGCATTACAATAATCAGGTCTGGAGGTGACCAAGACATGTGTGACCATGAGAAAGGAGTCCCGATCTAGGAGCGGGCATAACTGGCGAATAACATGAAGTTGTGCAAAGGTCTTTCTGGCCACGACTGCCACCTGCTATTCAAGCAGTAGTCATGAGTCTAGGAAGACCCCAGATTACACACCGGGTCTGTTACGCTCCGGGACTATAGATGAAGGACTTGATATATCAGTCTTAACAACAATCCAGATCAGTTATATCAGAGATTCGCAACCTACAACCCATGGGCCGGACCCAGCCTGTGGTTCCATTTCATATGGCCTGCTGCCCTCACTCCCGCTGCCACTGCTGGAACTGGAACTTCAAGATTCGCTTGAAGTTTAATCCCGGCATGGAAGAGACAGAGTTGGGGTTGACCAGAGTACAGTCTGGCCATGTTATCTGGGATCAGTTCGATCCAGTTGGCCCTGAGGAAGTGGACAGGCTTCTTGGATCTGTTCGCGCCACTGCCTGTAAATTGGATCCATGCCCTGCCTGGCTAGTCAAGGCATCTAAGGCTGTGGCAGGCGGTTGGGTCGAGGCAATTATAAATTCATCTCTGCAGGAGGGGCTTTTTCCAGCACCCTTAAAACATGCTTTGGTGCGTCCCCTCCTGAAAAAGCCATCCCTCGACCCTACAGTACTTACCAACTACCGACCAGTATCCAACCTACCCTTTTTGGGTAAGGTCTTGGAGAAGGCAGTGGCGTGGCAGCTACAGGAAGTTCTGGATGAAGCGGATTATCTGGACCCTTTCCAGTCAGGATTCAGGCCCGGATATGGTACTGAAACTGCAATGGTCGCATTGGTGGATGATCTCTGGCGAGAACGGGATGGAGGTCATCCATCCGTCCTGGCTCTTCTTGACCTCTCAGCGGCTTTCGATACTGTCGACCACGGTATCCTTCTGGGAAGGCTCCAAGGATTGGGGATCCAGGGCACTGTGTTGGCCTGGTTCTCTTCATTTCTGAGGGGCCGGACCCAGTCGGTGTGGCTGGAAGGCGAGAGGTCCAGCCCTAGGCCCCTGCAATATGGGATGCCTCAGGGCTCGGTACTCTCGTCTCTCCTATTTAACATCTACATGAAGCCACTGGGTGAGATCATCTGTTCCCACGGGGTGAGGTATCACCAATATGCAGATGACACCCAGCTGTATATCTCAGCCCGTGGAGATCCAATTGATGCAGTGGCAGTCCTATCCAGGTGCCTGGAGGCTGTCAGGGTCTGGATGGGGGACAACGGGCTACAACTGAATCCCGGCAAGACTGAGTGGCTATGGGTAAGGGGTCCTGCGCTATCTCGGGAGTTACCATCTTTGGTTCTGGATGGGGCAGTTTTGCCCCAAACAGACCCGGTGCGTAATCTGGGGGTCCTCTTGGACTCACGACTACTGCTCGAGGAGCAGGTGGCAGCCGTGGCCAGGAGGGCTTTTGCACAACTTCGTGTAATACGCCAGCTACGCCCACTCCTAGACCAGGATTCCTTGCTCATGATCACACATGCTTTGGTCACCTCCAGACTTGATTACTGTAATGCGCTCTACATGGGGCTGTCCTTGGTGACCATTCGGAGGCTGCAGCTGGTCCAGAATGCAGCTGCTCAGGTAGTGATGGGGTGCGGGCGTTATGCTCGTGCCTCACCGCTGCTTCAGGAGCTGCACTGGTTGCCAGTATGTCTCCGGGTGCAATTTAAGGTGCTGGTTATTACCTTTAAAGCCCTACATGGTAGTGGGCCAGGATACTTAAGAGACCGCATCGTCCCAAGGACCATGACCACCTCAGGAACATCACAGAACTCTCTTGCCTGCTGGAGAGGGGGAATGAGGGCCAACTGTGTGGACCAGCTAGCTCAGCCATAAAGACCTTGCTGCTACTGCTATTGCTGCCTCCATGACCACCTCAGGAACATCACAGAACTCTCTCTGCCTGCTGGAGAGGGGGAATGAGGGCCAGCTGTGTGGACCAGCTAGCTCAGCCATAAAGACCTTGCTGCTACTGCTATTGCTGCCTCCATGACCACCTCAGAAACATCACAGAACTCTCTTGCCTGCTGGAGAGGGGGAATGAGGGCCAACTGTGTGGACCAGCTAGCTCAGCCATAAAGACCTTGCTGTCTCTCTTGACTGTATTGTATTTTTACACTGTATTTTATTGTATTGTTTTTTTTCTTTTATGTAAAATTTATTGTGTTATCTGTGCTGCATCTGTTGTTATATTTTTATATTATGCTGTATTTATATTTGAGATTGTGATACTGTATATGTTTGTGTTATGTGAGCCCCTCTGAGTCGCCTCAGTGAGGTGAGTAGAGGGGGATATAAATCTAATTTAATAATAATAATTTAATAATAATAATCTGTCCGTCCCACCAGGGCGGATCGGAGAGGGTCTCTTATCATTCCATCGGCTAGAGAGGCGCATCTCTCTAGCACCAGAAAGAGGGCCTTCTCCGTGGCCGCCCCGGCCCTTTGGAACCTCCTGCCAACTGAGTTACGTCTACAGACAGAGCTCCTGCCCTTTCGGAAGGGCCTAAAAACCTGGCTGGCAGGACATGTATGGGGCTCCAGGAATATGGGGTCCCATGTTGGGTGGCTGATCTGATGGGACAGCCACCCCTCCCTCACTCTTTTAAACTTTTTAAATCTTTTTAAACTTTTTAACCTTTTTAAATCTTTTAGATCTTTGTAAATTCATGGTTTAATTCTTTTTAAATTGATTTTTTAAAGTAATTTCGAACCTCAAGGTTTTAATTTATGAATTTTCTGTAAGCCGCCTAGAGTCAGGTTCGCCTGATTGGGGCGGGATAATAAATATAAATAAATAAATAAATAAATAAACAAACAAACAACTGAAAGCACACTGCCCTCACTCCTGCCACCCCTGCCAGAAGTGATGGAAGTGGCGAAAACAGACAACATGCACTGTAAATGCATCTGCAGCCATCATAAACATATTTACAGCAGCCTTGGACACATTTTATGACAGTGTTTACAGCAGGGGGACCACATGACTAGCTCACTCAGCTGTCTGAGGGGGCGTGGTCCAGCCCGCAGTGCAAAAAGGCTGAGAACACCTGAGTTATATACATGTTTATTCATAGGTCCTATTTGTTTCCATGGTAATATATGATTTTAAAGAAACAAACATACAACAAAATATACATTATATTTGGACAACTTTTTCCCCAAATGCACATTTTTGCCTACATTTTGTCCTAAAACATCTTTTCCAGATAAATTCTGCCCCAAAATAGATACTGTACTTCATTTCTATTTTCATGCCTTTTGCTGAGAACTGTGTTGAAGAATTAGGAGATAAGCAATTCTTTTCTTTATTTGTGTCAGCTGCACCACCAGCATATAATAACATACAAAGCTAGAATTAACACATCTAAAAACAAAATAGAATTAAAAAGGGCTAGATGATATCTGCCCAATATCAGGCCACATCAACAGCATTTCCTCTTGCCAGCATAAGGTCCTCTTCAGTGCACATTGAGGGGCACTGTGTGCATTCTATCATATGGGAGATAGTTTGTACTTCACATCCACACAAGCTGTCATCTACAGGGAAACCCCACTTTAGCCCTTGATCTTCCTACCCTTACACACAGTCTATTTAAAGCTTTCCACACAGGCCATGGTTGAAACAAAGGAAAGGAATGTTGTGGTCTATATATTAGTTTAGGAAGTACAATTTTGTACTTACCTTGTCTGCTCTTACAGAAGCCAAAGCCAGTTCTTTCTCTTTCACTGCCAATTCCAGAGAGAGTTGAGCCACAGATTCACTAGCTTCCATCAGTTTAGCAAGACCTAAAAACCAGAGTTAAAGTTTCACCATCAAATACAAACTATGAGAAGCACAGAAATCTTCTGAGACTTTAACTAACATTTCATTTTATTTTATTTTTTTTAAATTTTTTATTAGGTATATAAAAAACAGAAGTACAAGAGTAAGAAAAAGACAACAATACAAATATAAACATTATAAAAATATATAGACTTATAAAGGTCATGTAAAATATTTTACACACATCACCGTTACATATTCTTCTTTTCTTCATACATGATCTTTTTCTCATTCTTTTCTATTTCTACATTAAAAAAAAAAACAGAAAAAAGAAAAAAGAAGAAGAAGAAAAAAAAAAGCAGAACACCCACGTGCTATATACATAGTCCGGGGGGTTTTTATATCTTTCACACTTTCCAGAAGTCATTATTATCTGTTGCAGGGGGTATACCCTTTTTTTCTTTTAAAGTATAATTAATAAAAGGTTCCCAGATCCTCCAGAATTTATTATTGTTGACTTTTCCTTTCCTACATTTAATTTCCCAAGTAAGTTTTTCATTCAAAGCTAACTCCCACATCTGTATATACCACTCCTGCAAACTTACTTGTTCATTACTTTTCCACCTCTTGGCAATAATCAATCTTGCAACAGTCAACATTGTGGCTAATAACTCTTTATTATCTTTACTTATATCCTGGTCTTCTATGTCTGTTAACAAAATTGTTTCTGGCCCCAGCCCAATCTGTGTATCAAATATGTTCTCTATTTCCTTTTTTATTCCTTCCCAAAAAGTTTTTAATACCTCACAACTACACCACATATGTTCATATGTTCCTTTTGTTTTTCTACATCTCCAACATGTTTCACTCATATTACTATACATTTTATGCAGATTGACTGGGGTCCTGTACCATCTCCATACCAGCTTATAATTGTGCTCTTTAAGTCTCACAGACATAGTTCTCATCTTTCTTTTCCACATCTTCTGCCACTTTGTTACTGTTATCCTTGTCTCTAATTGTTGTTCCCAGCTTTCTCTCAACACCTCTTGTATATATTGGGTTTTATTCAGTATTTTGTAAATTTTACTAACTATCCCTTTAATTCCCAATTCTCCATTTCTAATTTTAGTCACAAGTATTTCAAATTCTGTACATTTTCTATTTAAACCATTCTCGCATAAAAATTTCCTATTCCAATTATTTATCTGGAGGATCTTGAACCAATCCAATTGAAGCTGCAAGTATAGCTCATGTCTTTTCTCTTGGTCCTTGCAAGCATCGACCCAGTCTTTTAGTAATAATACTCTATTTTCCACCAATATATCTCTGATCTTTGTGTCTATTTTTATCGGGAAGTCTTGAAAATCCTCTAGCTCTAAAATTGGTGAGGTTCCCAAAGTAGGCTCTTTCCTCGTTCTATTCCATGCTTCAATTGTTGATTTCAACATCATGCCCTGGGCCATCTTTTTTCTTTTTTCTTTTCCCTCATATAAAAATTGAGCCTTACCCACCTGCGCTAAATCTTTCCTTTCAAATTTTTCCCAAACTGCTTCTTCCCTATCTAGCATTTTTATAACATTTCTTATTTGAAATGCCCTATAATATTTTATAACGTTTGGGATCCCCAATCCTCCCTCTTTTTGCGGTGCATACCATAATGATTTAGTTATTCTGGCCCCCTTATTCCCATTGCAGAACTGATTGATCATGTTTTGATATTCATTCAACTCTTTATCAGTGTGGTTTATTGGTAAAACATCAAATAAGAAGTTCAGTTTAGGCATTAACATCATCTTACATATGGCTATTCTTCCGAACCATGACAGGTTTAATTTATTATATTTTACTATTTTCTCCTTTATTTCCTTCTTTTGTCTGTCATAGTTCATACTTTTAATTTCCCCAATTTTGCTTGATAACATTACCCCCAAATATCTCATCTTTTGTTTAATTTGTATATTGTAATTCCTCTTTATTAGATTTTCATCTTCTTTCTTGCCATTTATTAAAATCATTTCTGTTTTATCCCAGTTAACTTTCAAACCAGTAACCTCCTCAAAATCTATTAGATGTCTGTTAATCTTAACCAAACCCTCCACTGGATGCTTCACCGTCAACAATGTATCATCTGCGTAAAGGCTTACTTTGGTTCCTCCTATCCCTACTATTCCCTCATCTTGTCTAATTGCGTTTGCTAACAGTTCCATGGCCAATATAAACAACGATGGCGACAAAGGACAACCCTGTCTCGTGCCTGCCTCTAGCCTAATATCATTTGTATAATTATCATTAAATTTGACTCTTGCAGTACCTTTTTTATATAGCTTCCCAATAACACTTTGAAATTTTTCCCCAAATCCGTATAGTTTCGTCATCTCGTGAATCGTTGACCATTGTAATGAGTCAAATGCCTTAAATATATCCAAAGCCAAAAGCCCCACTTTTTCCTTTCTTTTTTCCATTATATCTAAAATGTCCACAGCCCTTCTTATAAGATCTGCCATGTGTCTATTTTTAACAAATCCCGCTTGATCCTCATTGATATATTCGGCCATGAAACCATTCAATCTATTTGCTATGATCGTAGTAAAAATTTTAGCATCCTGGTTGATCAGAGATATTGGTCTGTAAGATTCAATTTTTTCTAAATTTTTACCCAGCTTGGGAATCAGAGCAATTATCGATCTGTTCCAGGAATCTGGAGTCGCATCTCCCTCTAAAATTCCATTGTATAATTCATACAGTCTCGGGACAACCCACGGCATAAAGTCTTTATAAAACTCCGCTGATAATCCATCTTCCCCAGGTGTTTTTTCTTTTTTTAGTTTTTTTATTACCTCTTCTATTTCCCCAACCGAAATTGCTTCCTCCATCTTATTCCTATGCTCCTCTGTTAATTTCTTAATTTGTTGTTGATTGAAATATTCTCGCAATTTACTTAAATTTACCTCCTTTTTTGAGTACAACTTTTTATAGAAAGTTTCAATCACTTCTGCCTTCTCTCTTTTCTTATTACATCTTTTCCCATTTTCATCTACTAATACACCTACTTGCCCTTTATTCTTTTTGTCCCTAGCTGCTTTTGCTAATAGCTTAGAACTTTTATTACCGTGCTCATAATATTCCCTTTTAAGAAAAATCAAATCTTTCTTTACTTTTTCAATATCTTTCCCATCCAATTCTTTTTTAATTTTTTCAATCTCTTGAAATATCCTGTGATCCTTCTTTTTAGCATATTCGATATGGAGATGTTTTAACTGTTTTTCCAATTCCTGATTCCTAATTCTAACTTGCCTATTCCTATTACTTTTTAGCTTTATCGATTCCCCTCTAAAAATTGCCTTCATTGTGTCCCAAACTCCTCCCCTATTAATCTCATTATTTTCATTAAATTTCCAACTTTCCTCCCATTTCTCCATTATTTGTTTCCTTATTACCTCCATCCCATACAGCTGCCCATCATATCTCCAAATATATCCGCTTTTTTCATCCTCATTCAAATTTATATTTACTATCATTTTTGCATGGTCAGATTCTCTAAATGTTCCAATCTCCGTATCCTCAAGTTTTTTTAGCAACTCTTCCGTTACAAAAAAAATAATCTATTCTTGAGTACATATCATGCACATGTGAGTAATATGTATATTCTCTTTCCCGAGCTTTCAACTCTCTCCACACATCTTTTAGCCCCATTGATTTCCTCCATTCTTCTAATATGTACTTATTACCTCTCTTTTTTACACTTGTGCAATCAATATCTGAACACATCATATTAAAATCTCCACCTACCACCATGCTCTTAGAACCCTCCTCTCTTAATATCTTCCCCACTTTATCTAAAAAAAATTTCTGTTTATCATTTGGTGCGTAAATATTAGCCAGCGTTATCTCCTCCTCTTCAATTTTCCCCTTAATTATTAAATATCTCCCTTCTGGGTCAGCTATTGTCTTATTCACCGTAAACCCCAATTTTTCCGAGATCAGAGTTGCGACTCCCCTGGCTTTAGATGTCCCAAATGCCTTTTCATATATGCTGATTCCTCTCACCGCCAAATTATTGACTACAGATTTTTGATGGGTCTCTTGCAAGAAAATTACGTCAGCTCTATCTTTGTTGAGCGATACTTGCAACCTCCTTCTTTTCAGGGCGTTCCCTGTCCCCTTCACATTCCATGTTACAACTCTTAATGACTTAACCATTTGTGTATATATCAATTTCCCATCGTTCTTTTCCTTCCCCGGACGTGTTTCTTGACCAACCTCTAACTTCCCCACATCCAAGAAATTTAAACAAAATAAAGAACATTAAAACAAAAATACCTTTCAAATTATTGAGAACATAGAAATAACAACAACCACAAACAAAAAACTTACCTATCCTATTCGCTTCTTCTACCCTCCCCACATTCTTTTCCATAATGCCGCCTTTGATCTTCAAAGAGGGGAGGGGGGGACCGGAGAAAAAAGGCATATCTATCTTCTATCAACCTCCTCCCTCTGAAGTTAGTTAAGTATTTAAGTATTTTCACCCCACCTGTTCCCCACTTGTACCTGGAACCTCCACTCCTCCCACCGCTCCCTCCTCCTCCCGACCCACTAGTGGTCCCATCACACCCACCCTGGCCAATTCTGTTCTCATTACTACCCAATCTGAGTCAGCTTCTTTAATCAGACCAATTTTTGTTAAGTAAAGCAGTGCATCCGTATTCACATCCAACACATGCCATTTTTTGTCATAAAAAAATCTCAACTGTTGTGGAAATCGCCATACATACTTGACCCCTTTTGCAATCAATATCTTCGTGACAGGCTTCATGGTGTACTTCCATTTCCTCTCTTGTGGCGCAATATCATTGTACACTTCCACATCTACTCCATCTATTTTTAAAACGCCAGACCCAGCTTGTCTAATGAAGGACATCACCTTCAATTTATCTGCCCAGTTTGCAAATTTAACTAAAACATTCCTGGGGGACCTCCTATCTCTCCTCCCACCCACCCTATATACGGCACCGATGTCATCTACTCCAAATTCCTTACCCATCTTAAGTGAGTTCAACCATTCCAATATTCTCTCTTTAAGCCGTTCTGGCGTTTTTTCAATCACATGACGAATCACTATGTTAAATTTCCTCCACCCCTCCTCCATCATCATCAATCTTTGGTCCTGTACTGTTATGCGATCTTCCAAAATGTGTTCTTGTATATAAAGTTCATTTACAGTTATGATGGTTTGCTTAACTTCCTTGTCCATTGTCTTTGTAATCACATCAATCTTCTGCGTATTCTCTGCAACATCCTTCTTCACATCTTTCATACTGTAGCCTGGCTAATTCCCTATCCTTCTTCATTTCTTCACTGTTGGCTTCCACTGCTCTATTCAATTTGGTTTGGTTTTCATCTAATTTTTGCAGTGTTGCCTGGGTATCAGTCATATTCTTGGCCAGTTGTTGGAGAATTTTCGTCATGTTGTCCATTCTTTGGGCCAGGTCGAGGGAGCCCGCCTGCTCCCCGGCTGTGGTGCTCATTACTGTCTCTTGAGCCTCAATATTAGGTGATGGTGTGTGTCTCTCCTCCTCTTCTTGTTCTCTTCCTTTTTTGCCTTTCCGCCCTTTTGGCTTCACCGCAGCTTCATCCATCCCCTCCTCTCTCTCCCTTCCCAACAGGCACCCCAGTATATCAAGCACAGTATGTAGTAATGGGAAGGAATGAGAAGTGGGGAGATACTCTGTTTTCCAAGCCTAAGTCTTAATTCTTTCTGAGGCTGTTTTTAGTGAAAGTACTTAAAAGACAAATGTCACTAACAATATCTGTTATGCTGACTTCAAAGCTGTACTCCTCCGAGAGATTATAGTTTTACTTTTTATGTAGCTATTATTTATAGATCTCCAACAGCAACCAACACAGAGGCAAACACAAGACGGAGAGATGAATCTGCTGATCTCATTCAAAAGGGATCTTTACTCAGTGTTTTTTAGCTGCGCAATTCCTAGGACAAAGAGGCAGCTTCGTCCCCGCCCCCCTGTGATCTTAAAAGTTTTCCTTGAACCGCCATTACCGCCCAGGCAGTTGGGGGAGGGAGCAGAAAAAAAGGTCTTTAACTCAGCTCACAGCTTTCAATAAAGATACTTCAAGCCTCGAGCCTACCCTTCAGCTGTGCTTTTGTCATTCTGTAGTCAAATCTCCAAATTAAGCCAAGCAACTCCCAAAAGCAACATTCCTCAGTTGCGCATTTCCACCACCTCCTCCACCTCCCGGCTCCGTCCCAGCTCCGAGACCCCCTGCGGATGCCTCCTGCTCGAATTTCACCAGAGGCAAGCTCCTCTTCAGCACGGCTCAATGGGCAGTGAGGCTCGTAACACTCACCCCACCGCTCTGAGCACACGCACACGCACCTCCAGCCTCCACTCACAGATCGTCAGCTGTTGCCTCCAGCCTCCTCCGTTCTCCGTGTCTCTTACTGCCGAAGCCTCCAAACCACTTATCTCTCTGGCTCTTGCTGAGAAGGGGCAAACTCCGGCAAAGAAAAAGCTTTTAAAATGAGCTCCACGGGCTGAGACGAAGAGCAGGTCTTCCCCCCCCCCTCTGCCCGGAGCTCCGATCTTCAAATTCTATGCCCCGTTCGCTTCCAGCCTTCTCAAGAGCCACCACAGCGGTACCTCAGCCTCCCAACAGAGGACTCCAGGTAATATATAATCAATTTTTCAGTCTATTTCACATTGTTCTCCCATTGAATCTTCAGAGCGAGGCAAGGATCGGTGTTACTTCTACGCCATCTTAACTATTTTTATTTATTTAATTTCATTTGTACCCCACCCTCCTCCGAAGACTCAGGGCGGCTTAACAACTAAAAACAATTAAAACATATACATAAAAATTAAAATTCAGTTTAAAAACACCAAGGAGAGAGGTAGAATATTTAAAAGAGCCAGGCGACCAAGTTGGCCATCTGGCCCACTCCCCACACATGCCCCGCCAGCCAGGTCTTCACTCCTTTCCTAAAGGGCAGCAACTCCGTCTGGAGACGGAGCTTGGTAAGGCTAAGTTTGGTAAGCCTATGTTCCAGTGGCTACAAGTGGTTGCCAAGCGCATGTCTTTGGGAAAGGTGTGCCAAAACATAATCACATGTTACCTATTTGCATACGCTCAGCTTGCTGATTAATGTTGGATAGCTTATCGGTGTAAACCTCTTTGTAGCCATTGATGAAAGAGAGGTAAGATTTGGGGGTGACATGAGCTCTTCGTCGGTATCTGTAATGTTCAAAAGCAACAATGTTTGAAATTGAAATAAATATGCTGATTCAATTCTAAACAAATGCACAAATTTACTGATTCAATTTTTAGATTTCACATTTCCTGACAAATTACCTTATCACCTTTATTCTAACATCTCCTGTGAAGTAGAGTCCATAGTCTTGGGTCAATGCCACTGCCAAACAACTCTTACTATCAGAAAGTTATTCTAATGTTTTTTTCCTTGTAATTTAATTTAAATCAATTAGTTTTGACCATATCTTTCGGACCCTCAGAATATCAAATATAAAAATAATGGCTAGAGTCAAATAATGTTCATGTAGTTTTGCTTAACAGGCAAGGAAGTAGGATGTCTCTTCTTTGTGCATTTGGATATGTGACCAGGTACATGATAGGGATGCCTTCTGGCACTTTGTCAGCCATAGTAGCTTGCACAAACCTTACATAAACATCAGCAAGACTCTGCCCAAAATATATTCTGTACAAACATCTAAATAGACATCACACTTTACACTTGTGTAGTTACAGAATTACCTTTGGAAATAACTGTCACAACTTTCTGAAACTAAGTCGTGAAAGATGCCCATAGTTTCTTCCACATGCATTTTAACTTCAGGAGAGCAGACAATGTTGAAATCTTTCAGGAAATAATGTGATACAGCAATAAGGGCTTCCTTGGGCCACCGAGTGAACCAGTCCATAGTGCAGCCAGATATAAGACCAGGAAATTTCAAAGAACGTGCACGGAATTTCTCACCAACCTAGATAGAATAAAATAATGCGAATGCCATATAAATGATACTGTATCTAGCTAATCACCTTTATGAGAATATGTCAGCAAAGACTTTTTTCACACACAGGCCCCAACTCAAGTGGAATCATTGCTTTTGTTTTCATATATAGTGACTGAAATTCTGTCTATACTGCTAACATCAGCCACTGTAATTTTTTTTGAAACAGAAAACATTCTGACTTCCCTCATCCCACAGGTCACAAGGTTGCCATGTGTCAGGCTATTGATTGTACCCTGAGCTTAGTTTAGTTCTGAGATGGAGTTTCTTCTGCTAGAAACCTGTCTCTCTGAGTATATACTATTGCATAAAGGCCTTGTCTGTTCTCATTGCTAGATTATCAACAGTTAGCAGGAAATGTTTCTATGATGCCTGAGTCAAAGCCTCAAAGAGTGCAGAGACTAGTTGGAGAAATCTGTAGGAGTTGCATTAACATTATAAATGAATTAAAAACACTATCTTCTGATGCTAGGATATTGCTCTGTGGTTACAGGTTCGTAGTTAGGTCATGGTGAAGCTTTATCAGTAGAGGGGAGACATTGTTAATCTGGAACAAGAAATAGGATATAAAAAGGAAGGTAGATTTCTGTTTGAAAGGAAGGGAAAACTAGAATAGAATGGACAGGGCAGAAGGAAAATGGACTTCTGAGTGTGCTGCTATTCATTTTTTGATTAGTCTTGCTTAGCAACCTGTAACTGAAGAAATGGACTGTACTGGTAAACTTACAATAAACTGATATATTTTTTTAAATAACCAAGTCTGATTCTTTTTAAAAGGGTGGAACGTAGAGTGACTGCCACAAAGATGCCTCGAAACTACCATTGTAAATATTATCTCTCTCTTTGTTCAGAGTCACTTTGTTTACTCTGGTGCTTGCTGGAACTGGGAACTGGCCAGGAGAAAAGGCAGTTTCTGATGGGTTAATTTAGTCTTTGCAGTCCTGAAAGTTCAAAGGATCACCTGGATAACCAAACTTGGAGGTATCCGAGATAAACCTGGTCTGGCCCGGGGAGAGGAGACACAGGTGTGGTAGGGGCTTGTGGCTATGAGACCTGCCGCCGCCCCTCTCAACGGACTCCTTCTCTTGCCCGGGGGCCTGGGGAGTGGAGACACAGCTAGGCATCCTCCAGGCAGGAGGAGGAAGGGACACCAGCTACAGGAGGCAGCAGCTGACAAAATCTGTGACTCCCAACCAACGTCCTTTGGCTGGGAAGAGGAATTGGACTATAGCCGCAGGTGGACGTTGTTGCATTATAATGTTTTCTACTATGATGTGTATTGTTCTACTGTATGACATTTATTGAAACTTATTGCTCTGTTGCACTACAGGCCATGATATTTTGATAGTACTGTAATGTGTATTGATGTGTAATGTGTATTGACCTACTGTATGATATTTACTGTACCTTACTGTTTTGTTATATTGTATGCTATTGTATTTTTGTTTGCACTTTAATAGTGATATTAGGGGACTCTGTGAGCCGTTCTGAGTTGGTTGAAACCGAGGAGAGTGGGATACAAATCTAATAAATAAATAAATAAATAAATAAATAAACGTGAGAGAGACCAGGGCAAGGGATGAGATATTGAACCCTGAAACTATAGACCCTGTTTCATTGTGAGGAAGCTGTTTGGGGCCACATGACCAGCAGAGGGAGTTTTTCATTTCCAGAAATTGTTACTACAAATATCTTTATACTTACTTACATAAATTTATGCTTACTTTATAGTAAGTACACTAGTACTTTGGATAACGATGAGACTTGGTTCCCCTGTTCCCCTGGAGGCTGCAGCAAGCCAAAACATTGGGATTTGAATCCTGACGTTTTGGCTTGCTACAGCCTCCCGGGAGGTGGGGGAACTTTGGAAACAGCGCGGATCAGGTCCCCTGACCTCCCTGGAACAGGCAGGAGGGTCAGAGAGCCCAAAATGGGTAAAAAAAAAACCTCAATCTGTTAGCGTTATCTGATGCAGTCATTCATAGCAGCAGGGTGGCTGGAAAGCTGAACGAGGTTCTCTGTTCAGCTTCCCAGCTACCCTACAGCTGTGGAGGCAGGGGTGGGGTGGCTGGAAAGCTGATGGGGACTCCCCCATCAGCTTCCCAGCCACCCCACAGCTGCGGGGGCAGGGGCGGGTGGCTAGGGAAGCCGACAGGGAGTCCGTCGGCTTCCCCAACCACCCCGCAGCTGTGGATCAGGTCCCCCGAAACCCCCCAGCCAATAGGGGTGTCAGAGAGCCCGAAATGGGCAAAACAACATTTGTTATCTGATGCAAAATTTCTTTATCTGATCATCATCCGATTTTAGAGTTATACGATGCAGCCGTTATCTGAGATATTACTGTATGTACATTTGTATCCTAACAGGTACTTGTATACTAACTTATGCCAAATACCATTATTTCAAAAATATAATTGCAAACTTACAAAGATGCTTGTCCCAATGCATTTCAGTCACATTTACTTTCAAGTAAACACATGCTGGCTTAGGCTATGCATCTTAGTTGATAGCTCAAAAACATTATAAATCAGAAAGGTAAGTTTCCATAAGGTTGATCAGGAAAGGCGAGTTTGGGAGACATTAATAATTTGACTTTGAGGAACACATTACTGTAAAAATATTATCTGTTTCACTTTTAATTCTTCAGAATTCCTTTTTAACCTTGAGCAGACAAAAAAAAATCATAATATGACCTAAGAAAGATGCTTTTAAAGGAAACTCACTGGAGAAAAGCAGAGAACAACATGTAGATTTTTCCTTGATCGAGTTATAAAATATTCATAAAGATTATCAAAAGTAGGAGGAACTTTTGGAAGCTCTCTTTTCATTACAGATATCAGTCCTTGAGTTATTTCATCCAGTTCATCTCGAGGAAATAAATTGGAGATCTAAATGAATAAATCAATATTCATTTAATTAGAATATAATAACTTGTAAAGTATAGCTCTATGTTCCATGTTTCCTTCACACAAAAATGTCTCTAAATTTCAGCACCACCATGACAGGTCCTGGGCAGGTTGAATTAGCAATTGCAATAGCAATTGCACTTATATACCACCCCATAGCACTTAGTGCATTCTCTAGGTCAGTGGTGGCCAATCTATGGCGTACATGCCCTCTCTGTGGGCATGTATGCCATTAGCCCAGCACAGAGTCTGCCCAACCCCTCTGCCCAGCAGCCCAAAGTGCCCAGCAGCCCAAAGTGAAACATTGCCATAAATTATTGCCAAACAGAAAAATGGGGGATTTAATTTTTCCAATTAAAATACAAAATATGTTTGGGTGAAATGAAATATACACAACACTTATTTTCATATCAAGCAGACTTGTTTTTCTGCCTTAATAAATGCTTTCAGATCACAGTTACTGCATTGTTACACTATTTCACAAATTTATAATATTAAAAAAATATAAAAATATTTTTATATAATTAAAACTGAACAGGATGTACTGAGAAGACAGCTGCAAACTGTTGCAGTTTGAACTCCCTAAGAATAGAAATGTTATTTATGTATTTATTTATTTATTTTTGCCATTGGAGAAGTAGGGAAAAACATGAAAATAGAAATAACAGGGCCTTCTCCATGTTTTGCTCGTTAAGGTACAGTGCCCACAAGTTATAAAAATGCAGATTGAGTTTGAGAGTTTTATAGCATGCACAGGTATTATTGGCTGGTATCTTGGAATGTACCTTTGACTATCCAATGGAAATAACATCATAATGCTCATTATCAGATTGCCTGTAATCAACGAGTTCCCTTTCCTGTTTTGGGGTATGCACTACTCACATGAAATGAGACAAAGCTGTATGTACCTCAAAGCTGAAAAAGGACATTTTCATTTAGCAGCAATTTCTCTGCTGACTATAACATCATCTGTATACCAGTCAATGTTCTTTGCTTACATACAATCCCTCATTTTGCGCAGATCTAGTATTCTAGATATGGGAGAAACATCAACAATTTGAGATGCACAGATGATACCACCCTAATGGCAGAAAGTGAGGAGGACCTAAAGAAGCTCCTATTGGGTTGAAAGAAGAGAGTGCAAAAGTTGGTTTGAGACTCAACATCAAGAAAACCAAGATAACGGCAACAGGCCCTATCAGTCCCTGGAAAATAGATAGGGATCCAAGGATCCAAGATCACTGCAGATGGAGATTGCAGCCATGAAATAAAAAGGCAACTGATTCTTGGGAGACAAGCTATGAGAAACCTGGGGAACATAGTTAAAAGTAGAGACATCACCTTGCAAACAAAAATTCGTATAGTCAAAGCAATGGTATTCCCAGTGGGAATGTATGGTTGTGAGAGCTGGACCATTAAGAAAACTGAGAATAGACGCCTTTGAAATGTGGTGTTGGAGGAGAGTTTTGAGAGTATACCCTGGACAGTGAAGAAATCAACCCTGACTGCTTCTTATAAGGTCAAATAGTAAAGATGAAGCTGAAGTACTTTGGACATCAAATGAGAAGAGAGGATTCACTTGAGAAAGCCTTGATGCTGGGAAAGGTGGAGGGCAAAAGAAGAAGGGTGTGGCCAAAAGTGAGATGGCTAGATGGTATTGTAGATATAATGGGCACAGAGCTGGGTGGGTTGAGGAGGATGGTGGAGGACAGAAGTGCCTGGAGGGCAGTGGTCCATGGGGTTGCATTTACTGTGCGACCCCCCTTTTTGGATGAGGGAAAAGTCTGTTTTTCCTTCATTTTTCCACCTTCCCTCCTTCAGGTTCTCATGTTAAGGAATCTAACTCCTTATTTTCTCCTCAGAAAATATCTAATTGAGAGTATTTTAGCTTCTCATCAAGAGCTCTATATATTCAAGTCTGGCTGCTGGATCAAACAGGGGTGTTGACTTCTACTCATGATGGTACATGTGGTTCCTGAAATGCTTCTATACAACTCATGAGGGATTTGAAGAAATCGGAGAAATTTTAATTTAATTTAATTTTCAAATTTATATGCTGCCCCACTCAGGAGAACCCAACTCTAGGCAGCTTACATAAACATAAAATTGATACACAATAAATATAATATAAACAACAAATTCAAGAACACTTGGAGTGCAAAGGTTTGCCATCACTGGTCTAGAATAAAAACCCAGCTATAGCAGATAATGTTGCAAAATTTTGATTATTTGTGATTAGACACTTCCCAATACAGTCAAACCTCATATAACACTAAAACCTGGTTCCACAAGTCTTGATGTTATATGATTTTTAGTGTTATCCGATGCATGTTAAAATCCTATGGGAGCCATAGAGATACATTGTAACCACACAGGCTTTAGCGGTTGTTATCTGAAGCATCCCATAGGATCTTAATGTTATCCGATGCAATTCTTCCCCCCAGATTCCTTAATGTTATGCGATTTTCGTGTTATTCGATACTAATGTTATATGAGGTATTACTGTATTATAAATTAATTCAAAAATAAATGGTGAACAAAATGTAAGGATCTGTATTACAGCCTATTTCTGAATTACATTCTTTCATTTTTCTGCATAAACATTACAGACCTATCTTAAATCTCAAGGATAGAAAAATAACTCATAAAATCTTATAGTCATCATCAAACTTAAAATTTTATAAATCTGCATTGATCTGAAAATCTAACCTCTCCAGAAGAAAGCAGATTATTAAGGAATTCCAGAAATGCTTCATCTTTAATTTCGTTATCTGTGAAAATAAATGTAATCCCTTTTCCTTCAGCACCAGCAACTCGATATAAAATCTTTAGGTCATCTGTTAGATTGCTCACATTGTAGGATCTGGAAACAGAGAGAAATAAGCAAACTTAACATACAGTAGAGGAAACTATCTCACTGGTGAAACAGGTGGGGGATAAGATCAAGATTCAAATCACCCAGAATGTTTCCTTCCAAGAAACTATGAATAGATTCTTAAGGTATTGTTTATTTATTTAACACATTTATAGAGAATATCCTGGGCCAGTGCAAACATTTCTGCTTGGGAACTACACACACTAGATAGTTGGTTCGGCAGATTGGTGCCACAAGCCTTCAATGATGATCAGCTTAGGCAGCCAGGAACATGTGGTGGTGGCATTTCTCTTGCCTCTCCAAAACTGCTGTTTGAAGCAGGGCTTCACCAGCTAGTTTGGGGAAAATTCAATGAGGAATTCAGGGAGGCATTAGGTGAGTCACCTTAACCCAAACTTCACCAAACTTAGGAGAGTCAGCAGAAGATTCTCTCCAATATGGCCACTTAAAGTACTCTTTGGATTTTCCTTAAACCAGATGGTGGTGACCTAGTATTGTATCTTCAACTACATTGTTGAATTTTTTGAAATAGCAGCTGTATTAGTCTGTATCAGGCATATCAGAAAACAAAAAACAAAAGCCCGCTGCAGCATTTTAAAGACTAACTGCTATGTTTTTAATGTGATCTTTCATGGATCAAGTCCACTTCATCAGACAGAGGAGTGAGATGTCAAGGCATGAACTTTTATACACCAGAAACAGAAGCATAGAGTGATTAAACAGATAAGTATGCAAATCAATACATCTTCCTTTGCATATTTGATTTGCATACTTATCTATTTACTCACTCTATGCCTCTGTATCTGGTGTGTATATATGTTCATGTCTTGAAGTCTCACTCTTCTGTCTGATGAAGTGGACTTGATCCACGAAAGCTCATATTAAAAATATAGTAGTTAGTCTTTAAAGTGCTACAGTATTTTTGTTTTTGTTCTCTGATATGCCTTCAACTACATTCTTTCCTCCTATACTGACCTCGCTAAAAACTTGTGGATCTGTTGTACTGAGGCCAATCATAAAATAAATTGTGACAATTGTCAGTGTTACTATGACAGTGTTTTTGTTAACTAGGACTATTTTTGGAGTGGTCTGCTTCATGCTTAAAAGTTTCTTATCTTTACTGTAATCTTTTGTTTTTTAACTGGAATGATCCTTCCTTCCACACTGGTCTTTGGATCACTCCAATTTGTTCCCTGTTTGATTACTGACGCTCCCCTTACTCACCTTTTACCATTGCCATCATTCAGTAGGCTGCATGACTCCCCCCCGCCGCTGCCTTTTTTTCTTTGTTAAATAGCAAGTGACATGGTGAAACAGCAATGTGCCTACCTAGCATGGAGTACGGTAAAGGTAAAGAACAACCTTGCTAGAAAGGCAGTCGTATCCGACTCTAGGGTTTGCTGCTCATAGCCATTTCAGCTGAAGAGCCAGCATTGTCTGCATTCCAGACATTTCCATGGACATGTGGCAGGCATGACTAGACACTAGAGTGCACGGAACACTGTTCCCACTGAAGCAATATCTATTTATAGCCTTGCAATTTCTTGCTTTCGAACTGTTAGGTTGGCAGGAGCTGGGACAGAGACAGGAGCTCACTCTGTTGTGCAGTGCTCGGGTCTCGAACTATTGACCTGCCAACCTTTCCAGTCATCAAGTTTAGTGTCTTAACCACTAAGCCACTGCAATCACTATAGCATGGTTTATATAAAGTCATAAATGTATCTCATTTATGTAGAAAAATGCTGCATCATTATTTTTTAAAATTGTAGAGTAGATCAACATGGGAGAAGGTTTTCTATCACCTCTCTCATCCTGCTCAAGATGACCAAACCTCAATTAAACACTGTGGATTTTGATGTATTTTGCATTATCACTGTTCAGTTTTCTGAATCTCTGTACTCTTAGAGTACAAAGTGCCTCTCCGTATTGTTTTTCTAGTATGTGATGTTTAAGGTAGTGATCATATGCATTAGTATTAAGTTTTATCCTTAATTTAATTTTCCCACTTCTTTTATGTTCTGTACTATAAAAATGTATTTTTAATTTAACATTTAAATTAACATTAAACATTAAATTAAGCATGTCACAAAATAATTAAGTTATCAGATTCTCCTATCAACTGTGTTACCCCAAACTTCTTTTTACAAGTACAGTAATACCTCGGATAACGCTAAGACTTGGTTCCACAAGTCTTGGTGTTATCTGATTTTTAGTGTTATCCGATGCATGTTAAAATCCTATGGGATGGATCGGATAATGTTAAAGCTCCATAGAGATACATTGTAACTGCACAGGCTTTAGGGGTTGTTATCTGATCCATCCCATAGGACCTTAACGTTATTCGAACCAATTCTCCTCCCCAGATTACTTAACGTTATGCGATTTTAACGTTATCCAAGGTAAACGTTATCCGAGGTATTACTGTATTACCAAAACATGCCTTTTTAAAGGCCCCTTTCTTCTCTTCCCCAATCTATAAGCTGCCAATATATCCTCCTGCATAACCTTCAGCCTTTAGGTCAACAAAAGAAATACGGATTGATTGATGAGCACTTCATGAGAATTTAAGCATTAAATTAACTTAATACACACTACAAATAATTAAGTTATCAGCTTTTCCTATCAACTGTATTACCCAAACTTCTTTTTACAAATACAGTATTACCAAAACATGCCTTCTAAAAGGCCCCTTACTTCTCTTCCCCAATCTGTAAGCTGCTGATATACCCTCCTGTATAAAAATTCCTCCCCATCTAGTTAATTCAACCATTTAATAATTCTTTCCCTCAATCAATCAGAAATTTCCTCTGATATAATTTTTTGTCAACACATTCTTTTGACTCGTCACCACCTCCAACATATACAATTTTTTTCTTAATGGTCCATTCTTATATCTTTTCCTTTTCCTTAAATATCTTTGATCTCTCCTTCTACAAATTTTAATTTTGCCTCAGATTTATCATTTGTTGCTTTCTTAAGATTTGTCAGCAAATCCCTTAAATCTTTTTGTCATTTCATAATACCTTTCTTTCTTACTTCGTTATCCATTGCTACCGCCTATTATTTTCCTTCTTCTTATTCTACTAGTGCTAATTTTCCCATCTCTATGCTCATTTCTTCTTTTTCTAACTGTACCAATTCTTAATTATCCATTCTATCATTTTATTTTCTTTAAATATCTTTAACCTCTCCTTCCACATATTTTATTTCTTCCTTTACTATCACTAAGTTATTACTCTTTAGATTGTTTAGTGTGATGGCATCTCATTGTTTGATTTCCAAAATTCCCAATCCTTTACATTAAATTTCATTCATACAAGTTAATCAATGAGACTTCATGGCAATTAAAAAATTAAATCCACTTGATAGTTAGATTACCAAATTTTCCTATCAACTATAATACCACAAACTTCTTTTAATCCAATGGAGACGGTATCAGCTCTCATTATGGAGAAAACCTAGATTATTACCATAAAATGCTTCCCCCACCTGTAGGTGTTTTACATCAATTAATTTACCAGGAAGTTAATGTAAACACAAAACAATAATACTTCGGATAACGACTGCATCGAATAACGCTAAAATCAGATAATGATCTGTTAGCATTATCCGATACAGTCGTTCTTAGCAGCAGGATGGCTGGAAAGCTGAGCGGGGTTCTCCGTTCAGCTTCCCAGCCACCCTGAAGCTACAGAGGCAGGGGTGGGGTGGCTGGAAAGCTGATGGGGGGCTCCCCCGTCAGCTTCCCCAGCCACCCCACAGCTGTAGATTGGGTCCTCTGATCTCTCTGGACCAGGCAGGGGGATCTGAGAGCCCGAAATGGGTTTTAAAAAGTCTATTTTTTAAAACCAATTTTGGGCTCTCTGACTTCCCTGCCTGCTCCAGGGAAATCAGAGGACCCGATCTAAGCTGTTTCTGGGCTTCCCCGATGTCTTTGGCAAGTGCAGCAAGCCAAAACGTCAGGGTTCTTTTTTTTTACCCATTTCGGGCTCTCTGACCCCCCCCGCCGGGTCCAGGGAGGTGGGAAGACCCGATCCAAGCTGTTTCCAAAGTTCCCCCACCCTCCTGGAGGCTGTAACAAGCCAAAACATCAGGATTGAAATCCTGATGTTTTGGTTTGTTGCAGCCTCCAGGAGGGTGGGGGAACCTTAAAAAGAGCACGCATCGGCTCTAGGGAGGTCGGGAGATCCGATGCGCGCTAATTTTGAAGTTCCCCCATCCTCCTGGAGGCTGCAACAAACCAAAACGTCAGGATTTGAATCCTGATGTTTTGGCTTGTTACAGCCTCCAGGAGGGTGGGGGAACTTTGGAAACAGCTTGGATCGGGTCTTCCCACCTCCCTGGACCCGGCAGGGGGTTCAGAGAGCCCGAAATGGGTTAAAAATGGATTTTTTTTCCCATTTTGGGCTCCCTGACCCCCCTGCCGGGTCCAGGGAGGTGGGAAGACCCGATCCAAGCTGTTTCCAAAGTTCCCCCACCTCCCTGGAGGCTGCAAGCCAAAACATCAGGATTCAAATCCTGACGTTCTGGCTTGCTGCAGCCTCCAGGGAAACAGGGCTTTTTTTAATGTTGTGCGATGAATGCATCGCACAACATTAAAAACCTGATAACGACAAGACTTGTGGAACCAAGTCTCATCGTTATCCGAGGTACTACTGTACCTAGAATTCAATTCTACCTGCCAATAAGTCTTCACAATATTTGAAAATTAATTTGCATTCTAATTAAATCCAAAAACCTTTTCTGAGCAGGCAGAAAAATAATATTAATAGGCACGGAAAGATATTCCAGATGGCAAAAATATCATCACAAAGTGAGCTCTCCTTCGATTTCATTATAAATTACACATAGAGAACCTTATAAACATCTAAATTATCAAACAACACAAACTTTGTTAATCCTCAGTCACACATCTTATAACATCATAGCTGGGTTATAAATCAGAAAGGTTATCGTCTTACGTTCTTAATTTTAATTTCTCTCTCTCTCTCTCTTTCTTTTTTAAAGGAAAAAATAAAATTACATCAGGTTATGTACACGTATGTGTGAATACAAGATGAATGGATATTAAAATTATAAAGTGTAGTATTCCACAAATAAATAAATAAAAATATCACTGCTTGCAACTTTTACATTATTCTATCTAACACTGCATATAACTCTCAATTCTCAAGCAATTTCAAACCATATGAAGTTTTATGATCTTTAAGTCCTGTTTGGTCCATGCTCCAGGGAAACTATTACCAATCTAAATTTTTCCCAACCCTACATTGCAACCAATGCAAGAAAACTTTTAATAACTCTATGAGACCTAGAATATACCCTTTTTAAAACAATATAAACACTACACTTTTTACTGATAGAATAATAAAGTCTGCAAAGAAAGGGAAAACCCATCAAAACTTATTCTTGCTTCCTAGAAATTTAATTACTGATGTTATGTTCTACTGAAAAATCATTATTACTGTTGCAGAGATTTATGGAACTTCCTGTAATTAAAAGCTCCTCTTTAAGTTTCCTCCATTCCTTTGATCCTTCTTTAATAATATTGAATGATTCTAGTATATCCAAATAATCAGTTTGTTTACTTATCACAACAACTTTCCCTGCCCATAAAAATCTCAATTGTTGTAATTGTTGCCAATTATAATTCACTCCCTTATCGCTTAACAATTTAGTAATTGGTTTAATTTTCTTCCTCCACAATATTTCTTCTTTTGTTATATCTGGATAGATATCCAATTGTTCACCATCTAATTTTAATACCCGTGTACCACTTCTTCTTAAATAAGCCATTAACTTTAGTTTACTGTCCAAACTTACAAATTTTACCAAAACATGCCTTTTAAATGTCCCATCTCTTTTCTTCCCCAATGTGTAGGCTGCTAGTATATCCTCCTGTGTAAAATTTCTCCCCATCTTCAATTCGTTCAGCCATTTAATAATTCTTTCCATCAATCGATCTGAACTTTCTTCTGAAATATTTTTTATCAGAACATTCTTTCATCTCAACTCCGCCTCCATCATATACAATCTTTTTTCTTGATTATCTCTTCTTATATCTTTTTCTTTTCCCTTTCTTTGAATAGCATTAATCTCTTCTTCCACAAATTTTAATTTGGGCTGTATTGCAGCAAATTTGTCATTTGTTGCTTTCTTAAGATTTGCCAACAAATCCCTTAAATCTTGTTCTTTCGTAATATCTTTCCTTTCTTGCTTCCTTATCTTGTCCATTTTATCCAACCTTTTCTCCATTTTACTCCAAATGTCCATTTCTTTCTCCATTGCTCCCAACTGTTGGTTTTCTTCCCATTCTGCTGATTCTAATTTTTCTGTCTCTACCTTCTTTTCTTCTTTTTCTAGCTGTACCAATTCTTGTTTATCCATTCTATCTTTTATTATTCTTTGAATATTTCCAAGCTCTTTTTTTACAATTTTCATTTCTTCCTTCTCTCTCCGAAAGTATTTATTTGTCGCTTTCATCATTTCTTGAAGCTTTTATTGAAGCCTTATCTCATCAGTGCTCCAAATGCCCAATTTCCCCTCCATTGCTCCCAACTGTTGTTTTCCATCCTGATTTGATGGTAATTTTTCCTCTGCATTTTTCTTCTTTTTCAAACTGTGGGTAATACAAATCCAATGGTAACAATTCCTGAATGTCCATTCCATATTTTTCTTTTATTTCAATATATTTTTCCTCTGCTTCTTTTTCTGACTGTACCAATCCTCTGTATCTGAAGTCTCAGACATCTTTAATCTGATAGCAATTCATTATTTGCTTTCCAAAATTTCCAATGCTTTACATTAAGTTTAGGTTATCCTCTTCAATTAGTCTTTGGTTCTTACTTTTCTTTCCTCCTTCCTATTTTAGACTTTTAAATTTTCTTCTCTATCAGGGGTGTTTCTCAGTTTATTTCTCTCTATCCGCTATCAAGGCTCAGCTGTTCTCAATAGTTCACCACTTTATCTTCTCTTCCCTTAACAAAGCTTTTCTAAGCTGGGAGATTAGTAGTGCTGTTTTCCTTCACAGTCTAATAAATCACACCTCCCTTCTCATCACTGAGCCTTGGTTGAACAGTCACATTATAGCCCAGAAAAAAGAGAAACATTGAGAAGTTCACAAACAGGAGGCTTACAGGAGCTCACAGTCTTAGGCATTCCACTCATTCCATATCCTGTTTGCTTAGCGTCTCGTCTCTCAGTTTTCCTCTATGTTCTTTCATGACCCAAGTTCTTCACCTTCTTCACCCCCAACAACTCTCATCTGTCTCATCTGTCGTTTTGCACAGATTTATCTTTGACAGCCTCCATTTTCCACCTTTTTAGTGCATCTGTCTCACAGCTTGTTTCACTTATGTCCTACTCCCCCACTATTTTGTTCCGATCTCCAACATACCTTTTTGCTGACTGCAAGATGTACAAGCTCAACAAAATCTATTGGGGCATTTCCCTCCCAATCTGGCTTTTTTGTGTGCTGTTGGGAGCCTTCTGGTGTTTTTTTCCCCCATTCTGGAAGGATTCAAGCAAGAGCTTTCCCATGTGCTCAATATTAAAAGATGGAAGGGCAAGTTCATGGATACCCCTCCCGGCTGCCCTCCCTCCCTCCCTCTAGCCCTGCCTCTGGCTTTCCTTTTACAGTTTATTATAAAATCAGCTTTGTTTTCAGATACACACATTTCATGGAATCATCTTTCATTTCACCTTGTTTGCTTCTTTTTCTGTTCGCTTTTTTAAAAAAGTAAAATATATTTAGAGGTGATCCAGTACTAAACTCAAAGCAATAACATAAAAATAAAAGAATTTGGGGACAATCAATGAGAGGAAAGAATGTGGTAGGGGGTGTTCTCCAGTTTCCATGTTCTCTCCTCTCACTGATATACCTTCCAGATCAAGCCATCTGGTATTGATTTTTATTTTATTTCCTTTGCATATACATTAGTGCTGAATAACCTCTGAATATATTCATTTTTTTTAAAAAAAGAGAGAATGTTGCTTCAAAAGCCAATGCTATATAAATCTAAATGCTGCCGATTTGAAAAAAAAAGTTTGAGAAAGGAAGGAGGGAGGGAGGGAAGGAAAGAAAGAAAGAAATAAACCCTGGGCATAATAAAATCATGTCTGCAATCTCTTATCCTTCCCTTCCCATATATTTCAGAAAGAAATAGATTGCAATAGAATATTGAGACCGATTTCAAGGAGGAATAGCAACACTTTCTACATCATTTGACCAAATCTGCAACAATATCCATCTTTATAATACTTTAGTGAATGCTGATACAGCTTTGTTATGTATGTATTCATTCACATAATTTCCTTCTAACAGATAGGGCAGCAGTAGTAGTAGTATTATAATAAACACAAAGATATGCAGAGGCCATTTGTCATGATGGCAGACCAGCCATCACATCTTTCCACATGACCATTTACAAATGTGATAAGCACTTGTTTAAATATATTTTTCTCACCTTGTCAAAGTTATCTGAAATATTTTGTAGCCAGCTATAAAAGAGGCCAACCTTGAAAGACTCTGCTTTCCAGACCCACCAACTCCTACAAGCAAAGCATTTCCACATGCTGTCCGGATTATTCGAGAAATCTGCAACATTAAAAACCAAACCAAAACAAGGAAAGGTAATACTGCTGTTAGCTAGCTGTATAATGGTAAATATTTATTCACAATTCCTTTAAAAATATTTTTATGAAAAAGCTGAAATCCTATTAGCATAATTTAGACCACATAAGGCTGAAGATGCTATTGGCAGTGGTGATTTTTCATAAATTCAGTGGTGTCGGCTGCTCATATCCGAGTATACATTTTTTCCTGGAAATCATTTTCACAGTTGATGGATGTGTCTCCAGGTAAAATGCCACTGGTGTGAATTTGTTTAAGGTGGATCCCAGCCTGTGATCACAGAGCTATCTCCTGTAGCACACATGAAACATGCAGGATTTAATGCCAGGACTGCAATTGACTACTGCATCCTTGAGGATATTAACAAGGTGCGGCTTCACAGCCAGTTCATTTGGCATGACCTCTTCCACCTCCGTGGTCTTTGGCAATCAGACTAGTGAAGTGGTTCCTCCTCCACACATTTTGCCATTAGGCCCAATATGATGGTTTCCAGTGACATTTCCTCCATTGAGAAAGGCCATCACCCCACCAAAAGGGGTTCATCCGCCCATAACTATTGGCCCCTTTAGGGAGTCAGGTTATTTACTGTCACTAACACTCAGTGATGAGTCACTGGCTGTACAGTCTACTTCATTACCATAGCAAGATGTACGGCCAGACTCTTTTCATAAATTAAAACTGTGACTTCTGTTTGTTTGTTTGTTTGTTTGTTTGTTTGTTTATTCGACTTGTATGCCGCCGTACTCAGTAAAACTGTCTCAGGGCAGCTCACAAAGCTCACAAATATAACATTCCATGGAACAACAATATTATAATATAAAGTATGAATATAACATCATAACACAATACAGTTGATCATAATACAATAAAAATGCAACATACAAAAATAAACAATAGCAGCAATATTCAAAAATACAAAAGGTAGCCCCATCATCTTTTTAACCCTCCGGCCAGGCGGGGCCAGGAGGGTGGCGACGGCAGCCACAGCTCCCTCTCATCCCTCCTGGTGGTGTGGCTACGGGGCTATGGTTGTCCCAACTGTGACATTTTTAGTAATTAAAAAATCCCTCTTCCTATCTTGAAGCTCTCATAGTTTTCATGATGCTAGAGGACCTTCAGAAGTTTTGGGGGGAGCTGGAAAAGACAGTTTTCACTTACCAGTAACTGTCGTTCTCCGAGTAAGTTGTTTGGGGATTCACACTAATGGGTTCTGTGCCTGCGCTGAGCCCGAGCGGAGCTGAAAAGCTGATTGGATAAAAGTTTTGAATGTAGGACCACCCACCATCCCCAACCGCCTCTGGCGCCATTTCGCGCTCTTCCCTCAGTTCGATACTAGAGCTGCCTGCGAAGCATAGAGCCATCTCAGGCTGGCAGCCTTGAGGGGAGGTCGGGTTGGGTCGTGTGAATCCCCAAACAACGACTCGGAGAACGACAGCTACTGGTAAGTGAAACCTGTCTTTCTCCTTCGTGTTGTTTGGGGATGCACACTAATGGGTGACTAGCAAGCTCACTTACTTGGATGGTGGGCAGCCAGCGTCATGAGATGCAGGAGAGCGAAGTGGATCAAGGATGGGCGGTCATCACCGAAGAGGCTCAGAGACCAGCCATCAGGATGGCTCTGCCACGTCTGATGTCAGCAGCAGACCTGGTGTCAACCCGGTAGTGGGTGGAGGACCTGGACCAGGTAGCGGCCTTACAGATGTCCTCCATCGGAATGCCTTCCAGGAAGGCAGTGGAAGAGGCCAAAGTCCTGATGGAGTGTGCCCGGACATGTGGCGGAGGTGGCATTGATGACATCTCATAGGCCAGGTAAATGGTACCCGAAATCAATTTGGATAGTCTCTGGGCAGACAAAGGCTGGCCACGTGATTTTCCACCATAAGCAACAAACAGGTGCTTGGCTCTCCTGAAAGACGCAGTCCTTTTGGTGTAAAACAGCAAGGCCCTCCTGACATCCAACGAATGCCACTCTCTCTCTTGTGGAGACGAAGGATTCAGGAAGAACGCAGGCAGCGTGATGGACTGGGCCAAGCGAAAGTCAGTGAGGACCTTTGGGAGGAAAGCAAGGTCTGGGTGCAACACTGCCCTATCAGGGTAGAACTTTAGGAAAGGAGGATCAGACCTCAGGGCTGCGAGCTCACCTGCCCTCTGGGCAGAAGTAATGACCACCAGAAATGCAGTTTTGTAAGACACAAACTTAATGTCCACTGTGGCCATGGGCTCGAAGGGCGCCTTTGTGAGGGCGGTGAGAACAGTATTGAGGGACCACTGAGGGGGTGGTACCTTGACAGGTGGATAAGCATTGCGCAAGCCCTGAAGGAACTGTTTCACAGTCTTGTCCCAGAAGGCAGAGGACAGCACAGAGGAAAGTGGAGCATGGGCAACCACCGCAGCCAGATGGACTTTCAAAGAGGAATGCGCGGATCCTGACTCAGCGAGATGCAGGAGGTACAACATGACATCCTGCAGGGATGCGGAGTCCACAGTACGGTCGCTAGATGCTAAAACGTCAATGAAGCGATGGTACTTGGATTGGTAGGACTTCTGTGTGGATGGCTTACGGGACATCTCCAGGATCCATGCTAGGTTGGGCAGATAAGCCAGGCCGTCAGATGGAGGCTGGGCAAGTCCGAGTGGAGGATCCAACCGTCCCCCATGTGGAGGAGGTTCGGATCGGTGGGCAGGCGAAGGGAGTCGCATGCGAGAGTCTGCAGCAGACGGAACCACGGCTGCCGCGGCCAGGACAGGGTGATCAATATCGTCCATGCACTCTCCGCACGGATCCGTACGAGGACCCGTTGGATGAGAGGGATTGGTGGGAACATGTAAAAAAAGACCTGATGCCACGGAACCATGAAGGTATCCCCTTCCGATCCATGACCGATCCCCGCTCGGGAGCAGTAACGGTGACACTTGGTGTTGGCTTGGGTTGCAAACAAGTCCAGGATAGGCGTGCCCCACCAGTGGCACAGCCTGTCGAAAACTGATCCGTTCAGCTCCCACTCGTGCATTGCCATCCCTTTGCGGCTGAGAAAGTCCGCAGCCGTGTTCATGGTGCCCTGGATGTGGACACCGATCGGGAAGACGTGCACTTTAAGGCACCACTCCCAGACCATCACCGCAAGATGAAGGAGGGAAAGAGACTTGGTCCCTCCCTGCTTGTTGAGATAGGCCAGGGTAGTGGTATTGTCCGAAGCGACCTGCACCACTCGGCTTGCAATGGAAAGTCTGAAGGACCACATTGCCTTCCACACTGCCAAGAGTTTGAGGAAGTTGATGTGGTGCCTGGCTTCCATGGGCGTCCAGACCCCGTGGATCCATAGATTGCCGCAGCCGCTCCCCATCTGTGCGTGCTCGCGTCAGTGGTGATCTGCACGGTCGGCGGAGGAAGGGTGAAAAGCTTCCCATGGCCATGTTGCAGTCCATCACCCACCAGTTCAATTGGTCCTGCAGCTCGGGAGTTGGAGTGAGCCACTTCCTGGGATGATCGTTGACGAGATCGAACGAGGCAAGGAACCAAGACTGGAGGAACCGCATCTTGAGCTTTGCGTGCGAGATCACTGCCGTGGTCGACGCCATGAGTCCCAACAAGCGGACGGCGTCTCGTGCACAGATGCGACGCTTGCTCTGGATCCGTGCCACCACCGCACGGATATCGAACAGACGCTTGGGAGGAGCGTAGGCTCTCAGAGCCAGAGAGTTCAGTACCACTCCGATATAGTCTATGCGCTGGGTTGGGGTCAACTGGGACTTTTTGTAGTTGACCCTCAAGACCGAGACTCTCCATGAGGGCCAGGCAATAAGAAACATCGTCCATGGCCCTCTGTTTGGTCGGGGAGCAGACCAACCAGTCGTCTATGTATGGGAACACCTGGACCCCTGCAGCCGAAGATGGGCGGCCACCGGCGCCATGCACTTTGTGAACACCCTCGGAGTGGTGGAGAGGCCGAAGGGTAGACACTTGTACTGGTAGATGTCGCTGCCCAACTGGAAGCGGAGGAAGCAGTGATGTTCCCTCCTGATGGATACGTGGAAGTACGCATCCTTCAGGTCGATGACTGCGAACCAGTCCCCGTGGTTGATCAGTGGGAGGATGGATTGGAGAGTTACCATCCGGAACTTCCTCGTGTAGATGTGCTTGTTGAGAAGGCGGAGGTCCAAGACACCCTTCTCCAGGAGAGCTGACAGTTCCTCCTGGAGCGGTGGAGACGGATCGGTGACATGGATCCGTCCGACAGTAGGGCATCTCTTGAACTCGATCGCTTAGCCAGAGTCTAAGATGGTTAAAACCCACTTGTCTGTGGTGATGGTGGACCACACAGACAGGAAGTTCACAAGGGGACAGTAAGGGAGAGTGAGAGTCTCGGTCACGGAGGAGTCAAACCCGTTGCTTGCTCCTCTGGTCGGTCCGCTTACCAGACTGTTGGCGTTGCTGGTAACGCAGACGCGACAGTCGTTGCTGCGGTCGGTAGGACTGCTGCCGAGGGTAGTCCTCCTACCTCTGTTGTAGCTGGTGAGGCTGGAAAGACGGACCTTGAGACGAGGGCTGGGGCTGGTCGGATTGGTACCGACCCGACCCTCAGCGCGGGGGGCGGAGCTTCTATATGGTGGTCATGACCTTCTGAAGCTCCCCCAAAGAGACATCCGTCTCTTTCGCGAACAAACCCTCGCCGTCAAAGGGCAGTTCTTCAATCAACTTCTTGACCTCGTCCTGGAGGTCAGCCGACCGCAGCCAGGAGTGCCGGCGTATATCGATGACGGAGGCCAGGTTCTTCGCCTCCGACTCCGTGATATGCCACCCAGTCTGGATCTGTTGGAGAGCCAACTGATTCCCCTCATGGCAGATGGATCCAAACTCAGCCTGGAACTCTGGCAGTAGCTTGTTCTTGAAGGACTCAACCTTCTCCCATAGGCGACAATTGTAGCCACCCATGGCTGTGGCATAGTTCGCGGCACGGAAGGACAGGGAGGCATTGGTATAAACCTTCCTTCCCAGGGAGTCTAACTTCTTCCCCTCCTTAGAAGAAGGGAGGGGAGTGCTGCTGGCCAGAGTCCAGTGCTGGGCGCCCTTCACAACCCGCGAGTTGGGCGCCGGGTGAACATGGAGGAAGGTGGCATCATCTCCGAGAAGTCTATACATGCTGTCCATCTGATTCGACACAGAGTGGACCGACACGGGCTTCTGCCACACCTCCTCAGTGGCCTAGGCGATTTTGGGGAGAAGGCCCAGATGGACAGGGACCAACTCCTTTTTCTCCGCCATGGCACACACCACATCCTCGCACTCCTGAGGAGGGGCCTCCACCTTGATCTCGAGCGTGGATCCGAGGCGGGTGATAAGTGCCGTGAATGTCCGTTGATCCTCCGGCTGGGATCCATGTACACTGCCGATGTTGTCGTCCGGTGACTTATCGGCGGCAACGGGTGGCAACTGATCCTTCTCCTGATCCGACAAATCGTCGGAGCCTTCTGACTGACCCAAGATGTTGGGCGGTGGAAAGAAGGCCTCAGGGTCCGAGTCCGACCAGTACGGCCTGGCAGATCTTGGATCGCTCCCTGGCAATGGCGACTGGTGCGGAGGGAGAGAGACCTCCGACCGTGCCGTCTCTGTGCGACGCCTCTTCAATGGTCCCAGGCCCTCCTCACGGAGTGGTGGTGCCTCCGGAGCAGCCTGACGGAGTGGTGGTGCCTCCGGCTGAGGCTGAGGGGCCCGGAACTGCTCGGCCATCTTCTGCATCATCGCCTTCAGGAGGGGGGCGATGAGGCTCAACTGTACAGATGGCTCTGTGGCCAGAGCCGCAGAAGGGGCCGGCAGCGACGTCAGTGTCCACGGTGGTGGCATTGGCGGAGTCTCCGGAAGAGGCGGAAGGCTTGGGGCTTTGTAAGGGGAGATGACGACCGGAGAAGCCATCGACTAACTTCCCGACGAGATCGCGGCCCTGACGACAGCGGAGGCCGGCGATCTGGATGGCGACGGGTGCGTCGCGCACGGAGTTGGAGGGAGAGCCACTGAAGAAGACCGGTGGGATTTCTTCTCCTTCTTTCCCTCCTTCTTTTTCTTCTTCTCCTGCTCCTTCTTCTTTTTGAAAAGTTCTGCGGCGGAGAGCCGCGGAGGAGGAGCTGACATGAGATCTGAGGTAAAATTACCTCACAAAAGTTTTTTTGTTGTTGTTGCGGTGGCCGAGGGAAATCCCCCAACCACGCGAGGACCAAGAGGTAATGAGCCTCCTGGTCCGGAAAAAATTGTTTTAAGAGAAAAATTGATTTTATGAGGTAAACTCAAGCAAACAAACACTAGCTCTCTTTCAAGGCTCCTGCTCACGCAGCGGAAAAAAGAGAACTGAGGGAGAAGCACGAAATGGCGCCAGAGGCGGTTGGGGATGGTGGGCGGTCCTAACTTCAAAACTTTTGTCCAATCAGCTTTTCAGCTCCGCTCGGGCTCAGCGCAGGCGCAGAACCCATTAGTGTGCATCCCCAAACAACACGAAGGAGAATGTTTAATTTCTGAAAAAATTCCACTGCTGATGATAGTAAGGGTCGACCTTGGTCGAAAGACAGCTGTATCCAACTCTAGGGTTCAGTCTTCATCTCTGTTTACAACCAAAGAACCAGTGCTGTCTGTGTCTGCAGACATTTCCATGAACATGTGGCAGGCATGTCTCAGCACTGTTTACATTCTCACTGAAGTGGTACCTATTTATCTACTTGCAATTTCTTGCTTTCAAACTGCTAGGTTGGCAGGAGCTGGGACAGAGACAGGGGCGCACTCTGTCATGCAGTACTCAGGAATTGAACTCCAACCTTCCAGTCATTGAGTTCAGTGTCTTAACCACTTGAGCCATTGCTGATTATATCACCAGCTTTATCTAGCATATGTTATAACCACAAGATTTCAGTCCAGACAAAGACTCTTCCTCATGAGGAAGATTAGGGAAGAAAATACCTCATACATAACAGCAATAAATCTTGTGATTGTAAAGGGGGGGGGGGGACTCCGCATGAGAATACAGTACCAGGGTCTCTTATAAAGTGTTCAAAGCTGGATTTTAGAGAAAAATAAGACCTTAGTATTTTACTTAACTTATAAGTCAAAACTACATTAATTGTGTAGTTCATGCTTATACTGTAATATAAAAGACTATCCAACAAATATTCATTTGCCTCTAGGCTCATTTGAAAGGACTGCTGCTTACTTTTAAATCCTTCAGTGACATGGAATGAAATAGTTAGAGGAGAATCTAAACTCATAAGCTAAATTGTCTTGTCCTAACACCACCACCGATGGAGACAATTCCTGTGATTTAAAAACAAATGAGCTTTTCTTTCCAGCAGTGACTCACCAGGGAGATACAGCTGGTATCAGCTTTCTCATCTTTAGATACCAATTTTAAAAACCCACTTTTTTATTCCCACAAGCTTTAGTTATCGATGTCACTATTCCTTTGCAGCATACATTATTTGTTTTTTTTTAATATATGTTTTTCTTTATTTACCTAATGTTGGTAAATTGTCCTATAACCATTTGTAAAAGTAATTATGATATTTTAAATAAATGCAATTCACATAATAATTTGCAACAAACACTACATTATTAAACAAACAGAAACCTTAACAAGATGTGTTATGGCATCCTTGAAAAACACCAAGTCAAGGAATCCAGCTCTAACAGATTCGTTATACTGCCTCTGGTAAAACTGCAGTTTTTCAGATAAAAATTCAAAACTTGGAATCTAAAAAGAAAGAAAATTAGGAAGTTCTGTTTAAAGGGATCAGTTTCAATATATTAATATAAACTAAATATGAATAGAAAGAAATTACATTTCTTTTAACAAGTAACAAATACTGTATATAGTCTAGTATAAGCTAAGGTACCGAATTTTTACCTGAGAACCCTGGGACAATAGATTGACTCAAATATAAGCCAAAGGTGGGAAATGCAGCAGCAGCTGCTAGTGAGTTTCAATAATCAAAATACATGAAAATAAAATAGAATTATGGTATGTTAATTGAAACATCTGGGGGTAATGTTTTTAAATATTTACGGTATGGTATTTCAAAGAAAAACATATGAGTTGGTATAACTCAACCAGCGCCTGCGCTGCCAGGGACGGGGGTAGGCAGGCAGGCCAATAGTGCTGAGGCAGAATGTGGGAACTGTGACTTGAAATGTTGCTCCAGTGCTCTCTCTCTCACACACACTGTGAGTGAGCGAGGGTTCCTCCATCCGGCTTGGCATGCGCCTAAGGAGGAGAAAAATGAGGAAAAGGCAGCTGGTTTGTCGCCATGGAGCAGGGATGGCGAGGCGGGTAAGTGAAGCCACAGGGGCTGAGGGGAAGCCAGCTCTGCCACACTACGAGAGAATGGAAGCTCCATGATTCCCTCCCCGTTCCACGGCAAAAAATCAGCTGCCTGGCAGTGTGGGTAGTAGGGCTTTCTCTGGTGCAAGGGACAGTTTGGCGCACTGAATGGGGAGCCCCACGTGGTGGTGGGGAAGACAAAGAGGGAGGGGTGCAGGGGCACACATGCACACTCTCATATATCATGTGCCTGAGCAGCCAGTCTGGGCAGGCAATGCTCAGATCTCCTGACGGGCTTCCTCGGGTGTAAGTTTCCTGCTGCCAATCATCCTGCCAATGCCTTTCGCATGTGGACTTTGCAGCAGAGTTTCCTCTGTTGGGGAAGGAATGCTTTGGATCACTTTGGCTGCGGTGGGAGGGAAGGCTAAGAGGGGGAGGCGCTGGTGTGCACACAATTGGCAGCAGGGAATTTACACCTGAGGAAGCCCAGCAGCAGGTCTGAGCAGAGCCCAGCTGGACTGGCCGCTTGGGCAAACCTGCACCTCCCCCACTTTGCCTTCCCCGTCACCACCACCTGGGGCTCCCCCACAATCCGGTGTGCCAAGCCACCTGCACCTGAGAGAGCCACACCGACTGCATTGCTAGGCAGTTGGTTTGTCTTTGCGGATCAGGCGACAAACCAATCCAAAGCATTCCTTCCCCAGCACAGGAGACTCTGCCATGAAGCCCACAGGAACCACCCAGTTCTCCCACCGGAGCTTTCCTTTGCTTCTGGGCTGGGAGGAATCATGTCTGTGTGTTTGTCTGTGTCTGTGTGTTGCAGGGCAGAGACCCTCAAATGTGCAGATGACCCGAGTATAAGCCAAGTCTGCTTTTTTCAGCTCATTTTGGGGGCTGAAAAATACGGCTTATACTTGAGTATATATGGTACTACATACCTTACATTACATTCTAACCTTAAATGTCATTAAGCAGAAATGCAATACATTTTAATTACATTTAATAAATAATACATTGCAATACATGGAACCATTTTAAGCTACCCATATATATTTTATACAGCTTTAAATTTATATGCCGTTATCATTGCTGATGCCCCCCCTACCCACAGTAAGGTAGAAGCATATAAGAATCAATAAATTAGTTTAATACCAATTCATAAATTTTTGGTGCTTCAAAGACAAAATCTTCAGGTTCTTCACCAGTTGGTTCAGGCAAGTCACGCAAAAAATCTACAAAGTATGGTTCAGGGTCGATATCTGGTACTAATTCTGGGTCTATATGTTCATCAACTACTCTACCAAAATTCTTGTCAAACCAAAGTTCATCTTCTTCACAGACAAACCTAAAAGACACAAGTGAGAGAAAGCTCTGCTAGAAAAGTGCAAGAAGGTGTTTTTTCAATGTCTCGCTCACTCGCTCACTCGCTCACTCGCTCACTCGCTCACTCGCTCACTCGCTCACTCGCTCACTCGCTCACTCGCTCACTCGCTCACTCGCTCACTCGCTCGCTCGCTCGCTCACTCACTCGCTCACTCAATAGGAGGGAACTTCTATTCGCAAGATTTGCTGTGAATAGAACACTTTCTTACCTGTCTCCTGATTACCCCACTGTGCCCTGAACTTCAAAAGGAGGACTGGCGATAGGCTTTCTGTCCCTAAAGAAAAGGTCTAATCATACCTGTCAGCAATTACTCTAGTGCATTCATGTTTGAATAGTGCCAGAAGGGTAACAACATCAATACATTCCTCTGATTTGATTGTTAACATTCCTTGCCAAATTCTTGAAAGATCTCTCAGATTGAAGATATAGTGGAATTTGGATGGCGTGGGCAACATCTTCACCTACAGCAAAAACATTAAGTAAGAAATAAATGCATTTTAAAATGTAAAACCATAGAACTAGGTGCTTTTGTATATTGGTTTACTCTCAGGCTTCTCATTTCTGTTGGTAAATTCAGAAAATATCATAGGCATCAGTAAAAGGATTGTGCAGAATCAAAAAATTTTAGGTCTGGCACATCTCATTAAATGGGAAATGGTTTCTAACTGTGAATTTCCTCTGAAGCAGGTCTTGCAACATTTCTCTTGAAGGAGGAGAGAGTATAATCCTCATCAGGTTCCAGTAGTGTTAAACAAGTGGGATGTCTCTGCTATGGACCAAAGATGACTATGCATTTCTTGCTAGAGAAACTATTTAATTATATGAATGAACAACTAGGGATTGTATCAAAATAAAAATAAGATATAGGTTTAAAAGCTCCCTGGTGGCTCAGTGGGTAAAAACACTGTGCTTGGAGACCAAAAGGACAGGGTTCAATTCCCAGAGAGCTGCACGTTAGGGGACATGATAGGGACACATTCAGGCATCCACTGCAAAAATCCTTTCAACCCAGACTAATCTCTGACACGAAAACACACATAGGTTTAAAAATAAAAGTTCAGAATTCAAGACTCAGAAGTAAACAAGAGTGAAGGGAAAAGGCAGAGAAAGGAATTAAAGAGAGCAAAGCTATGTATTACATCTAGTTTGGGCCAGACTCAGGAATGGGAACTCTTGTTTGAGGGGAACAGAATACTCATGAGATTTTCACTCCCCCTTCACATCAAGAATATGCTAATTGAGACTTTATCTGCCTCTGAAGAGTATGTGCAATATCACAAATATGCTGAGGGGCAAGTTCTGTCTCATTATAATCTTAAAATCAAATTTGTGTTTTTGCCAAAAGTATGAAGAAAGTTTATATAACATTAAATAATGTAAGGCAGTGCTGCATTTCTTTCCAAAGGAAGCAATTTAGGCTTTGAACATCTGAGATAAATGTCAAATTTGGTCCTTCAAATCAAAGTGCATGTGCAATACAATAATTTTTTGAAAAAATCATTTTCAATATGTCAAAAAGCATGTGTCTATAGTGGAATGTGAGGGAGACATGAAAACCTCTGATGTAGTATCATACTTGACAGTGTTTAGCTACCAAGTAGTGTTATTTATTTATTTATTTAGATTTATATTGCCACCCACTTGCCGAGGCGACTCAGGGCGGCTTACAGTCAAAACAACAATACAATAAAAATTATAAAATGCAACCACATAAAACAACCAAACCAGAACACAAACTAACTCCCGTCAGGCCGTTGTTGTGGGCCCAGAGGAGTGGGCAAGGTCCCCAGCCACTGCTAGGCCATCGCATATTCTTCCTCAGGCAGTTGTTTTGGGCCCAGAGGAGGGGGTGATGTTCTCAGCCACTGTTATTCAATGTATGATGTCTTTCACCATTGACATATCATGATACAGTAAAACCTCATATAACACTAAAACCTGGTTCCACAAGTCTTGGTGTTATATGATTTTTAGTGTTATCTGATGCATGTTAAAATCCTATGGGATCCATAGAGATACATTGTAACCACACAGGCTTTAGCGGTTGTTATCTGAAGCATCCCATAGGATCTTAATGTTATCTGATGCAATTCTTCCCCCCAGATTCCTTAATGTTATGCGATTTTAGTGTTATTCGATACTAATGTTATATGAGGTATTACTGTATTTTTATCAGACAGTATTTGAAATAAAACACATTATAAGCAATATTTGGTGATTGACAGTTTATGGGATTTTATTATTGATGCATGCCAAAATCAAACAGGTTTAAAAATAATCAAAAATTACTAAACAGCCAATCAGTCTGTCACATTACCTCTAGTCATCCTCAAAATCCAGATCACTTGTGAAAGGATCAGGGCCATGTCCAAATCTCAGGTGAAATTGTTTAGAGGGGAAAGGATTAGCAGGAATTCTGACATAAGGGATTTAAAATCAAATTATAAATTTAAGTTTTGATGTCAAAATTCCCCATCTGAAATGTGATTGATGGGCAAATTAGGAGGTTTCAGACCATAAATATCTGTTTCAGCTTTATATGATATTCACATCAAATATTTTTCTAATATCAAAAGTGGCATTCAACATGTTATTGCTTCAGTTTTGAGATCTGCAAAATAAAGACTTGAGTTTACAGATAATAAATAAGAGCATATGTTTACTGTTATATCTCTAATTTATATATTTATTTCTTAAGAATTTAATGTTAGCAACTGTATACTCTGTACCTTTGTCCACTGCCATAATATTCTACCAGCTGATACTAATTTCAATATCAAATCACATATTTCAGGTTTGAAATGTCTGCATGGATGAAAGTATCCACAGCCAATTATTCCTGAAAAACAATAACATACATTAAAGCTTCTAAAAGTTTCCAAGTAATATTTTTCTCAAGTAAGACTGAATTTCATATGCAATGATGACAACCACACCGGAAATGACAATAAGAACAAACTGATGTACCGAAAATTTTGTCTATGGACGCATTAGATGGCAGAGTGCAGTTAAACACAGTAAATTGTCTTTTTAAGCGCTGAGGGATATCATTTCGACCTCCTCCTGGATGAATCATTGCCGCTATTATCTGCACATCAACAATTGTAGTAAAATCTCCAGGTTTGTCCAAACTGTACATCCCTTCCATTTCCATCATTTGACGCACTATTTCATTTGTCACCTAAGCAATTTTAAAAAGAAATATTAATTCTCTACTTAAGCAAAAAAGGTAGATGTATAATTCTATTGATCTAACCAAATATATATATTATTGCAAGCTCTGAACAAAGCACAGAATAAAGTAAGTTAGGCCTGATAATGTACCATGTACCATAGAAACTGATTGGAATTCCTTGTGCCTCAATTCCCTTGGACAGAAACAATCTAGATTCAAGTATCTCTGAGCTTGCTTAAGCTTGCTGAGCAAAAGTTAAATGTTGAGAGCATTTCAAGGTTTGAACTGGGGATCTTGTGCATGCAAAGCACATGCTTCAATATTGCTCTACGCCTTCCTCCATTTGTTGACTATCTCAAAGCTCTTTGTGGCACAGAGGCTTGGCCAAGCCATTGGCTTCATCATAAGCTCATGCCCCCCTGCAGGTGCAAGTATTCCTGTCTGCTCACAGATGCATAATAATTATTCCACTCCTTTTTTAAAAAATGTGACCTCTACAATATTTGCACATAAGCTGCACAGTAAGATGCCTCCTGGCACATGTGATTTAAAAGGCATTTAGGTAGCAACATTACTCTGCACCCTATTTATATACAGCTTTTTCATGTGCTGCTGTGTGTGATGAAATATTTTAATAAATATGATGTTTATTGCGGGGATGTTTTTACGTGGGGTTTTGTAATGTCTGGTGTAAGTCGCCCTGGAGAGGGGGCAGGGGTACAAATTGAACAAATAAAATAAATAAAACAAATAAACAAAGAACAGCCCAGTCCAATGATTTGGCTGGCAGTGTCTCTGCAGAGGTCACTGTAACAAAGCTGTGTGGATATATCAGTATAGATGCATAGCAGTTAGTATTGTACCAGGAAACATTTTCAATATTCTCCTGGATTGCCTGTTTTTTTTTTTCAAAAGATACTATCACTGATAGTGTTCTACTAGTAAGCTTGTAGCTCAGTGGTTTATATATTTAGAGGTAGGGAGTTCAATTCCCCACTGTGCATCCCAGAGAGCTAGCCTGTGTAGCCTTGAGCAAGCTGCACTATCCCAGGATTCCCCAAGAAGAAGGGAATGGCAAGCCATTTCTCTCTACCTAGTAGCACCACATCATCATCATCATCATCATCGAATAACTATATACAAATGTTGAATCTTTACCTGATCTCCCCATTCATTAATAATCGGCATGTTAATATCGTCAATGAAGATAGTCATTCTCCTGCCTCCTGGAGGTCCATACGTACTGCCCATCCGTTTATCCACATAACTTTCTATCGTTCTCTTATCAATTAACACAAAGAGGGTCATGGAGAGAAATAAGATTTTTTTTAAAATAGAGAAATCCTTCCTAACTATTTTCAGCTTAATGTTATCTGTTCCTACCTGAGTAAATAAACCATAAATGGTTTTGGACCATGACTGTTGCAGATTTCATTTTAAAGAACTAAACTTTTATTCTGATCAAACCTATGGCTTATGTAAGGGTGGCTGTAAAGTATTTTAAATATTTGTGCAAACATATTGCATAGGAACAGCATATCAAACAAAACATTACCTGAAACATTCCAGGTTCTGTTGCTGATGAAAAATTTAAACTTTTTGATAATTGTTCTTCAGGATCATATTTTTTTAAATAACCTTTAATCATTACTGTCTTTGCAGTTCCCTGTTCACCAATAAGCAACACTGCCTGCAAGAATTGTATAATTGTAATTATCATACTCATAGCAGAAAACAAATTACTTTACAGGTTTGAAAAAAAGATTTAAATTAGCAAGTCATTATGCTGTCTTACTTGACGGCTATATCATCACCATCACCACCACCACCACCACCACCACCACCAATATCAACATTCAGTCTGTTTCTAAGCTGAGTCTTCCATTTGCACTGATAAATTATTTTAAATTATTTTAAAGTGTCTCCAAGGATGGAAGAAAGACCCATGGAGAAGAATTTGAAAAGTCAAGACAAGAACATTTTGTTTAAAAAAAACAACAGCCAGCCACTTTTCTCAAGCAATGACAGGAATAAAATGAAAGGGAATGTCCTCCTCTTTGATTGCAAATAACCCTAAAATGGCATAGAAAAGTAGCACTAGACACCAGGCAATTTGGTCCAGGCATGATGAGTGACCAAGGAATGTTGACTGATTTGGAAAGGGGAAGAAGAGGGAGTAGAACAAAGTTGCCCAAATACAGGTAAAACCTCGCATAAAGAGTGCCTCGCTTAGAGACTAACTTGCTTAAAAAGCAGCATTTTCTCTGAATCTTCACCTTGCTTAACAACTAAAACCTACCAAAAACTCGCTTAACAACTAAATCAGGGTTTCCAATCCCCTCAACCAGAAGTTACAATTGGTCACTTACAATGGTGTTTCGCTTAAAGAGCAACTCACTTAAAGACAAATCCTGTGGAACGCATTATACTCTTTAAGTGAGGTACCACTGTACTATAGATGAGCACTCCAAACAGCAACTTGAATGCTTTCAAATACTTTTAAAGCCTTATTCCTTGTTAAAATTCCTTAGCAAAAAATGCAAATACAAGCTGTTTAGCAAGCAATGAACAAAAAACACAGCACTATTCCACAGTTTTTTCCCTGTATTAGTGCTCCTTCTGCTTTCATACAACAACTGGTAGCCATCACACAGCTAGTACTAGATCTACAGTCCTTGGAAAAGCTCTTTTTGGGGAACATATGTCAGTGGCCTCTGGGACCTGTAGTTCAAAATATAATGTATTAATTCCATAGATGTGTGGATTTTTCCTCCTTAAGAATGAAGTAGTATCCCTCTTTGAAAGAATCCAGGTTTATCCATTAGCATTATAAAACACTGTCAATATTTAAAACCCCTAGCAAATATGACCTTACAAGAATAGAAATAGATGGTTACTAGATTGTACTTGAAGCCAGATTTGCATTATCAAAAGGCTCGTCATGCAAGAGCAACTCCTCACCCTACCTGCACCTACCTGCTGCAGGCCTCCATGCCCCCTGAAAGGCCATTCATGAATGTCAAGGTTCCCTCTGGCAGAAAGTGAGGAAGATAGATTTTACTTTCTTAGGATCCAAGATCACTGAAGATGGTGATTGCAGTCATGAAATAAAAAGGCGACTGACTCTTGGGAGGCAAGCGATGAGAAATGTAGGGAACATAGTTATAAGTAGAGACATCACTTTGCAAACAAAAATTTGTATAGTCAAAGCAATGGTATTTGCAGTGAGAGCTGCACCATAAGGAAAGTTGAGTGCAGAAGAGTAGATGCCTTTGAAATGTGGTGTTAGAGGAGAGTTTTGAGAGTACCCTGGATAGCGAGAACGAATAAGTTGATCCTAAAAGAAATGAAACCTGACTGCTTCTTAGAAGGTCAAATAGTAAAGATGAAGCTAAAGTATTTTGGACACCAAATGAGAAGAGAGGATTCACTTGAGAAACCCATGATGCTGGGAAAGATGGAGGGGAAAAGAAGAAGGGGTGGTCAAAAATGAGATTGTAGATGCAATAGGCAGAGAGCTGGGTAAGCTGAGGAAGATGGTGGAGGACAGAAGTGCCAGGTGGGCAATGATCTATAGGGTCGCAAAGGGTCGGAAACGACTTTGTGAGTGAATAACAAAAATATTATTAGAAAACAGAAAAAAGTAAATACTGTCAAACCTCTCATAAAGAACGCCCCGCTTAAAGAGTAACTCGCTTAAAGAGCAGAACTTTCTCTGAATGTTCGCTTCGCTTAACAAATAAAACCAACCAAAAACTTGCTTAACAAATAAATCGGGGTCCACAATCCCCCCCCCCCCACACACACAATTGGTCATTTACAATGATGTTTCACTTAAAGAGCAAACTCGCTTAAAGAGCAATCCTGTGGAACGCATTATGCTCTTTAAGCGAGGTACAACTGTAATAGGATATCTCAATTGTAGGGTACAGAAAGACCACACATATTTATGATTTCACAAATCTACTTACTTTGTGTTGTTTTGCTATGGTATCCATCAAAAATTGTGATCTGACATTGTCTACATTTGGAACCAGAATAGAGGAATACTCAGGAACACTATCAGTTGGATAAATATATTCCTGAACTTTTTTATTCCAGTGCTCCCAGTCACCTAAAAGGAACAAAATAGCCATCATTGGTTATTATTATTTATTATTTATTGAATTTATTACCCCGCCCCACTCGGGAGAACCCGACTCTGGGCGGCTTACATCGTCATAAAACAGAGGTAAAAGATAAAAACATATAAAATCATGAAGTTTAAAAGATTATCTAAAATTATTTGAAGTAAAAACAGTGCAAACTACACGCCAGTATCCCCCTGGTCCAGATCCAAAGTGGCACTCCCTAAGTAAGCCACTTAGTATGGGAACCCGTGTTCCCTGGTCCCCAAATATGTCCTGCCAGCCAGGTTTTCAAGCCCTTCCGGAAGGGCAAGAGCTCTGTCTGCAGGCGCAGTTCGATGGGCAGGAGGTTCGAGAGGGTTGGGGCGGACACGGAGAAGGCCCTCCTCCTAGTGCTAGAGAGGCGTGCCTCTCTAGCTGATGGAACAACGAGGGAGCCTCTCCGATCCGCCCTGGTGGGCCGGACAGATGTTCTTGGGTTGATACTACATTTGGCAATGAGCTAAGCTTAGTTCAATCTTTACAAGTTTTTAAACTCAATCCTGGAGTACACAGAAAGACCCTCCTCGAAGATTCTAAATAAAATCGGGCATAGTCTGTGCGATGGCTGGCTGGCTGGGGGAAAGAACCAGGCACATGCACTATTCTTTCCCCAACCCAGCTGGCCATCGCAGCATATGATGGCCAGCTGGGTTGGGGAAAGAAGGGGGCGCCCGGTAACAATGATCCAGGCAACGGTTTATGAAGAGAGGCTGGGAAAAACTTTTCTCAGCTTCTTTTCAGAACCACCCCCCATCCCCCAGCTAGATTGCTAAGAGGCTTAGCCATCCAAGTGGGGGAAGGCTTCTGAAGAGAGGCTGGTAAAAGAGTCCCCAGCCTCTCTTCAGAATGCCCCCCCCCCCCGGATCACTAAGCCCATTCTTTCCCCCAACCCCAGCACTTGGGATCAGCCCTGGGGTTTGGCGGAAAGAGAACAGGGCTTTTTTTTAATGTTGTGTGATCAATGCATCACACAACGTTAAAAACCAGATAACATTATGACTTGTGGAACCAAGTCATAACGTTATCCGAGGTACTAGTGTATTCTTGTCCAAGATGGGTTGTGAGGGGTTTAAATTGAGGTCTGAAAGTGACAACCAGCAGTGTTCAATTGCTTTCTTTTCTGGGCCTGTCTATAAGCCACTAGACAATTGTCAATAGATGTTAACTCATTGCCAAATGTGTAATGCCACAATATTTGTTGATCCACCCTTTGGATGTGATGCATCATCTTGCAAGAGAAGTTTGTTTTCCAACCATTTGCAATAGGGGGCCAGACTTTGCAGCAGGTTTGAATAATAACAGGGGATTTTGTCAGTTGAAAAAAGATACAATGTTATTATTCTGTTAGGCTGGCCAATTACTGTGTGTCTGTGTACCTGATATGTGTATAAATTGGTGCCATGAGGCCTCACTCTTATGCCTGATGAAGTAGACTTGGTTCATAAAAGCTCGCAATTAAATACAGGAGTTAGTCTTTAAGGTGCCACAACGTTTTTGGATTTCCAAAAAAAACTAAGTCAAAAATAATCTATCCTGATTGTGAATCTGCTCTGAAGCCAGTGCCACATGATGCAGAGAATCCAGTGCCAGTCCATCTTACATCTGTTGTAACTGACAGTGACATGTTGGAAGAGGAACAGGAGGAGGAGGTCAATGTTAATGAAAGTTATGAACCCCAACTTGAAGAGGATAAGCCACATTTTATAAGTCACTCAGATTTATATGATCTAGTAAGGGACCTGTCTTTGTCAAAAGAGAATTCTGAACTCTTAGCCTCCAGGTTAAAGGAGTAGAATTTGCTACAAAAGGGAACAACTACATCACACTTTCGTGATTGTCACACATCCTGGGCAGAATTGGACTTCAGATTTGGATTCAGCACACTTGATTTAGTATAAGACATTTATTTATTTATTTTATTTGTTCCAACTTGTTATCCCACCCCAATCAGGTAAAACCCAACTCTGGGCGGACATATGGATTAGACCAAGTAGTAGACAATTGTTTTTATCCAATGATATAAATGTCTTTCTTTTAAAGTGCCACAGCCATCAGTAGAATGTGCCTCAGTCTAAAGCAGGGGTGCTAAAACTGTGGCCTGTGGGCCAGATCCGGCCCATGGCACTCCCAGAAGCAGAAGTAAAACACGCATGTGCATAACATGCCAGTGCATGCACATAATGCTGCCATAAATTATCTGGGTCATTTATGGCAGCATTATGTGCATGTGCATTTTACTTCCGCTTCTGGTGGGAGGAACCAAGTGACAAGCAAACTCAACCACGTGACCGGCCAGTGGCCTGAAAAGTTTGGCCAACCCTGGCCTAAAGTTATATATGAACATTATGCAAAATGTATCTCTGTTACTTGTGAGTTGTACCTAATCACATCTAATTCTTTACAAGCTTTTCACGTACCATAATCAGTGATGAAATACTCATACATAGTGTGAGACATTCCTTTAGAAATTGGTGGCAAATCCAATTTGCTTTCATGGCTTCGAAGAAAGGCTTCCAACTTTTCTCTGCTATCTAGCTCCAGGAGAGACCCTAAACTCCACATCAAGCCAAACACAAATAATTTATGGAGATGTCCCAAAGAAGCAATACCACCTTCTTCTTTTGAGGGTATCAAACCTTCCAAAAGATTAATGGACTGGAAATGTTTTTAAAAGAAGAAAAAAAGGATTACATTGTGGTTCTGTTTCAGGCTTTCCTGTAATTTTAAATTAAATCAAAAGTTAGTTCACACATCATTATGCTTTTCTAAGAAACAGAAATAACAGTACTTAATGTACCTGCATGATATAGTTACATTCCAAAAGCTCCATTTTTGGAGAAAGGTTTATTTTCATGTATGTGTATGCATCTTCAAAGACTTTATCATACAAGCCTAGCAGCACGTCAGCTTCTTGTTGAGTACGGGTTTTCAGCCAACCCTATCACAGAAAAGTTAGAAAACCAGTATATGTAAGAAAATGTTTATGACTTCAAATTTAAAGGGGGGGGGGACCTGTCCATTGCATAAAAAATACCTGCAATATTGGCCTCCAGCTTAGAGCAGAAGAACTGATATAGACCATACCCATTCTAGAAACGGTAGCAGGAGAAGCATTTTCAATGTTGTGCACTTCGAAGAGCAACTTGCAAGTAGGTGACATGGGGATGCGATCACCATTTGCTAAAGTGAGAGTCTTATTATCATCTAGGACTGAATTCAGATTCTCAATCCAAATTGCATCTACAGGACCATCAAGAATCAGAAAAATGTTCTCGCCTGGAAGTAAAAGCATGAGACACTAAGACCAAGATAATTTAATAAGAGATACTGAGACCAAGATTGTGAAACAACAGTAACAGCACTGAAGAACACAGTCAGAATGGTTGTGTGGTACAGGAATTAAACCTCACTTTCTTCAGATAAACCAGATGTTTGTTCAGCAATGTATGCTGTGTTTATATTTAATATGAGAGAACATTAAGACATGTGATCTCTGTCCTGTTGATCAAGATTACATAGCCCAGCAAAGGGTGTATCATATAAGATTATACTACATTGAAATCAATGTTTTTCCAGCCTTAAATGGTTTTAACTTGGTGGTCTATGATGGCTACTCATACTGCATGCAATATAAAGTAGGGGTGTCATAAGAATGGGTCACAAGTTACTCAACATGGAGTCTCTTTGGTTTTTAAACTGTCTTAGAATGTAGCTTTGCTTCTTTGCAAATGCCTCATTATTTTCTCTGCTTCACTTATCAAGCAGATGTGCTTAGAAGAAGCTTTTCCAAGCTTTAGGCCTACATGTTTTGTCTTTGCCTCCAGGTCTGGAATGTAAACACCCTGAGAACACCATACATTTGTTATGGGAACCAATGGTTGCTTACACCAACCCGGGGCCCTAATTGGTTGTATGCTAATTAAGTGGGCCAAGCTCATGTTCTTTCAGTTAGGCACATGGGTTTGGGAGTTAGTGCTAGTTTGGAGTTTTTTCTGAGACAGACATCTCAGAAGGGAGAGGGGGCTATTCCACCAAGCTCTTACTCTAACCCAGACGTAGTCATGATTACCTAGGTTAGTCAGGTTTTTCCTTTTGTTTCTGAGGGAAAGGCCTGAGTGTGAATTTCCCTAACTGCTATTTTTTATTAATCTTTTTGTATGCTGAACTGTATCCTGAATTGTATCCACATGGTAGTGGATCAGGATACTTAAGAGACCGCATCGTCCCAAGGACATTTGTCCGTTCCACCAGAGCAGACCGGAGAGGCTCTCTGGTTGCGCATCGGCCAGAGAGGCGCACCTCTCTGGCACTAGAAGGACGGCCTTCTCGGTGTCCGCTCCGGCCCTATGGAACCTCCTCCCAATAGAACTACGCCTGCAGACGGAGCTGCTGTCCTTCAGGAAAGGAGTGAAAACCTGGCTGGCAAGTCAGGTCTGGGGAATGGATGGATCAATTTCCCCAGCTGGCTGGATGGTTTAAACAAATTTGCCCCCAGTGCCTCCTAGCTACAATGCCTTGTTTTTGGTGTTAAGTTTTTAAGCGTCTTTTAAAACTTTTAAATTTTGAACTGGTTTTAAATTGTTGTCGATGCTGACGTGTTGTGAATCACCCTGGGTCCCTTCAGGGAGGAGGGCAATAAAGAAATTTAAATAAATAAATAAATAAATAAATCCTGAATCAACGAGAGAACTGTTATTCCTGCAATATGCTTCAAGAACAACAAACATCTTTACTTCATCACAATGTCTGTTCCTTGGGAGAAGGGGTAAGACAACAGTTAAGCCATAAGCCACACGCTATCACATTTAAAACAATACTCTCCATAAATCTTGCTGGGTGCTGTTAAATACAGATAAGCCCCAGGTTGCTGCAGCTTCGGCTGGATGGCAGTAGGCATCCTGGACCCAGGAGTCTTGGGGAAGTTCCATAGAGCAGGCTGGTAAAGGTCACTCAGAAGGAACGGGGAGAGCCCTTGGCAAGGGTCAGGTCAAGCCTATCTGTCATAAGGGATGTCCAAACTCTTTGGGCTGCGAGCTGGTCATGTGGTTCAGGGGGATGGTCACTATGGCCCAGGGGCCAAATCTGGCCCCAACGCCAATTCATCTGGCCCACAAAGCCCTCATCGCTCCTGGAAGTGGAAGTAAAATGCATCCATATGAGCCATAGTTTGGACTGTAAAGGATTTGGGAGGGATAGAAAACTCTTGTGCCAATGCAACTGACTGTGTTCTAGTAAAGCCTCTTGTATTGGCTGGTTTTGGAGATCTACCAGCTTGATGGTTATGATAGCTAACATCAGCCAGAGAAGAGTCAGATGAAGAGCACAGAAGAGGTAGAATGGCGGAGATCCTGAGTAACACCAGATCAAAATCTTACCTAGCTCAAGGATACCATCATTATATTAGGGCATGGCTAGGCAAAAGTGCAAAGTCTGGCCCGGTTATCCTGCTATGTTAATAGAGTAGACCAGTGGTGCCCAAACTGTGGCCTGTGGGCCAAATATGGCTCCTGAAGCCATTTCATCTGGCCCCCAACACCCTCACCTGGAAGTGAATACGGATGCTTCTGTGCATGTGTGGACGCATCCGTAGTCACTTCCCGGTTTGGCAAGGCCATGGTCTTGCATGCGCAGAAGTGTCCATAATTCACTTCCTGGTTCAGCATAGACACTTCTGGGCATGATTGTCTGCACCAAACCAGGAAGTGAATATGGACGCTTCTGTGCAAGTATGACCATGCCCTTGCCAAACCAGGAAATAAATATTGGACATGCATGCGCAAACATGCCCTGTTCCAGGGCTATAGTCAGGGCCCCAGCCCAAAATGTTTGGGTACCCATGGAGTAGACTATGCTGCCAGTGACTCATAGCCGAGTGTCAGTCAGCAGTTAACTAACCTGACAACCCTGAAGACTAATGGTCTTGGGTTCCAAAGTCCACAGGGAAGGGTGATGGTCCCCAAGTTGATTAAATCCCACTTGACTCCATCTTGATGGAGGGCAGCACATTCATCAATACTGGCCTGGGGCTGAGGAGTACTTTGCATGGCAAAATGAGCCAGGACCAGAAACTGACTTGCAGAACTGGATCAGTGGTACGGGGATCATGCTGCGATGCAGAATGCAGATGAAAGGCCACTGCATTATATTCTCAGGACAGTTTTCATGGCTGGTTGCCATGATGATTGCCAATATTCTGGTTCAGATAAGGCAGGAGAAGAAGGCAAAAGTAAGGATAGTGCTAAGTAATCTCAAACTTTCCAGGGCAGGAAGAGGATTGGATTCCACATAAAGTTAGCTGGCGTGGCACCACCTTAGCTGGGCTTCAGTTAATCTTGGTTAGTTAAGATTGTACCCTTACTTTTCAGGAATAAAAAATTGTAAACTGTCTATAGTGGGTAAATTACCCAGATGGGTGGTTTTTTTGTTGTTCAATCTCACAGCCGAATCCAATACTTTGCAAAATAAATAAATAAAATAATGGAATTTGCAGATATTTTTTTTAAAAAAACCAAAAATATGAGTACTGGTGTTTATATTTGGTCCTCAGTAAGGAACGCTTGTTTATTATGTTACACACATACTTTTCATCTTCACATAAGGTAAAGATGCACCAGCGTAAGCATGCTTGGCCTTAGGCCCAGCACAGTCAGGATTGTGCAATTATTAATCTATTTTATTTAATTTTGTATCATTTGTAGGACACCTCTCTCCAAGTGAGAGGGTCCAGTGTGGCTCACAATGTTAGAACAATTGATACTAAAGACACAATAAATTACAGATTAAAAAGTAATTAAACTGCAATAATGATTAAAAATCAATTAAGTAATTAATGAATTACTTAAGCAAACAAAAATGAAAAACATTTCCAATCTGCTACATTTTCTGGTAATGTTATAATTATGGAAATGCTGCCTTTAGAAGATTTTTTCCCCAGCAGGACATTAATGGAATGCAATCCTGCTGTCAAACTCTCTATTTACAACACCATATATTTTGATACCTTTTTTAGCTTTAAGGGTTTTTCTCCAGAGTGTGGAAAAGATACCATCTGTCCAATCATTAGTTGCTGTATCAAGCTTCCCAAACATCTGAGGAGCGGTAATTGCTTTGGGGTTCATACGCATTTCTCTGTGAGGTCTTCCACACTCTGTCATTGCTCTCATCAATATGGTTATAACTGTTGTTTTTCCAGATCCACTTGGTCCGAGGGTCATCAGCCCATGGCGTACTTTAGATGTTTCATACAACTAAAATGGGAGGAGGAGGAGGGAGAAGACGCATGTTATTTTTGACAAATAACCATTATCCTCACTTGCTGTCATAAAATGCTTTCTCCATAGCAGCTTCTAGGATGGGAATGGGAACAAGAGCTTTTTACCAGGCCTGGTCTGTAGCCGCCTGCCAAGGTCTGCAAAGAAGAAACTGAGATAAAACTCTAGATTGTTTTGAAAGAATACATGCAGCTTCCTTTTCCCTTTCTCTCTCATTTTCTCTTTCTCTTTCTCTCTCTAATTTTATAAGCTACTGACTAGATGGACAAGAATCAGGTGGAAACAGTGTGAAAACAAAACAAGCAATATTTTGAACTCTGAATCCTGGCCCAGGCCCTCCTTCAGTCAACCTCACTCTCTCTCTCTCCTATGTGTACATGTACCCACAGAGAAGCAGAGCATGGGTTTGAAGAGAGGAGCCTGTTCTTTGGGGGTTCCTCCCCTTATGTATAACTTCCAAAAGATGACCAGATATTCTATTCCATTCCCCTGCTGTGCACAACTGTACAACTGCAGCACATGAGTAGGTCTAGACAGACTCATGCCATTGCAATATGCTCCAAAGCTTGGAAAGTTTCTTTTAAAAAGAATGGAGATAATTTCATGCTAAAGACACCCATAGCTGAGTAGTGACTAGGTCAGTGATGTCAGGGAGGTGTGGACGATGGGTATAGGAGTCCCTCACCTCACTGTCAGGAAATGGGACCTCCTGGAACCCCAGTCTCACCCCCTTTAAGTCTGTATGGGCAAAGGTAGCCTTCTGCCTTAAGGCAGGGAAAGTTGGTAGCTGGAATAACAGTCAGTTTAAGCTTCTGCTACCTCTCCACACTAATACAGTTTCACACGCACAGAGCAGAGCTGGAGAGCCACCCCTTGGGAAGATATATCTGGGCTGACACTTGGCGGTTCCCTTCAAAGAGATGACTCCTTAAGAGATTCGCTTTCCCAGGCCACTGACCAAGTCAGGTGACCCTCTCTTCTCCAGATCTCTGGCTTTACCCTGGCAACCTTATCTGGACTTGAGAAGGAAAGTCCCCTCTTCCCATTGCTGGACATTTGGCAACTTAAAGCCTTTAGCAAGACCTTTATTTACAGGCATCCCTGCTCTGTAGAGATTTCTGCTCTGTAACTTGGTTTAGTAATTCAATAACCAAACCTTGGGTTGTCTTTTTCCATTTATTAAAAGACAATATTTTATTTAATTTAGTTTAATTGTTCGATTTCTATGCCGGCCCACTTGCCTAAGTGACTCTGGGTGGCTAACAACAATACAAAAAGAATACAAAATATACAGTTGCAATTAAATTAGCATAATGCACAAAACATTTCAGAACTTTTAAAAAAATCCCACTTTACAAACCAGTATCCCATAAACCGAGAAACCAAATCAACTTAAAAAAAACTATATATTTACAAAAAAACCCCTCAAAGATTTAAAAGTTTAAAAAATTAAAAGTTTAAAAGTTTAAAAGTTTAAAAGAGGGAGAGAGGGGTGGCTATCCCATCAGATCAGCCACCCAACGTGGGACCCTGTATTACTTGAGCCCCACACCTGCCCTGCCAGCCAGGTTTTTAGGCCCTTCCGAAAGGGCAGTAGCTCTGTCTGTATGCGTAACTCAGTTGGCAGGAGGTTCCAAAGGGCCGTGATGGACACAGAAAAGGCCCTCCTTCTGGTGCTAGAGAGATGTGCCTCTCTAGCTGATGGAATGATAAGAGAGCCTCTCCGATCCGCCCTGGTGGGATGGACAGATGTTCTTGGGGTGACACAGTCTCTTAAGTATCCTGGCCCACTACCATGTAGGGATTTAAAGGTAATGACCAGCACCTTGAATTACACCCGGAGACATACTGGCAACCAGTGCAGCTACCGAAGCAGTGGTGAGGCACGAGCATAATGCCCGCACCCCATCACTATCCAAGCAGCTGCATTCTGGAACAGCTGCAGCCTCCAAATGGTCATGAAGGGAAAGCCCCATGTAGAGCGCATTACAGTAATCAAGTCTGGAGGTGATCAAAGCATGTGTGATCATGAGCAAGGAGTCCCGATCTAGGAGCAGGCGTAACTGGCGTATTACACGAAGTTGTGCAAAAGTCCTCCTGGCCACGACTGCCACCTGCTCTTCGAGCAGTAGTCGTGACTCCAAGAGGACCCCCAGGTTACGCAAGACTGCCCCATCCAGAACCAAAGATGGCAACTCCTGAGATAGCGCAGGACCCCTTACCCATAGCCACTCAGTCTTGCCAGGATTCAGTTGTAGCCCGTTGTTCCCCATCCAGACCCTGACAGTCTCAAGGCACCTGGATAGGTCTTCTACTGCATCAATTGGATCTCCATGGACTGAGATATACAACTGGGTGTCATCTGATACCTCACCCCGTGGGAACGGATGATCTCACCCAGTGGCTTCATGTAGATGTTAAATAGGAGAGGTGAGAGTACCAAGCCCTGAGGCACCCCATATTGAAGGGACCTAGAGCTGGACTTCTCACTCTCCAACCACACCAACTGGGTCCGGCCCCTCAGAAATGAGGAAAACCAGGCCAACGCAGTACCCTGGATCCCTTCTGGGAAGGCTTGGACAGTATCAAAATCCATTTATATGCAGGATACATAATGAAGAAATACACTAATCTATTCTACACTGCATAACAAACTAATAAAATAATAAAGCATGAGAATAACTTTTCCTCACCTAAAAGCATCTCTGTTGCTGATGTCTATAGGGCAACAGGCAGCACGCCCCCATGCCTTGCTTCTCATGGATTCATGTAGTTGGTCAAAGTGACATGATAGTAGCCTCCCCAAGGGAAGGCTGAAGATGGGTAAAAACTGACCTGTCTTTTATATGATTTTTGGGTGCTCTTCTATCTTCCTCCTGAATGCTAGGTATGAGGTGGAATGTGGTGATAACATAACTATTGCTTTGATGTACCACGTGCATTGACGTAGTTTGAACTGATGTTCCTTTGAAGTGGTGCATTGTCAGGTGTTTTAGTGATGTCATTATCTATGGGAATGTAGGTTATCTCCTTTCTCAGGAATGATGAGAATCAAGTGATGTAACTTTGGGAAATTCCCTTTGTTATTTAAGGTGATGTAACTCACAGATGTCTTAATGACTCCACATGACCTTAATTGGTATGTGATGACTCTATGCTTTGCAGGTGTAATGGAATGTGTCCAGCACGCACAAAAGTGACTCCATTTTGAGTACAGCTATTCTCAAGCTTACAGAGAAAATGGTTTATAAATCCTAACACTTAATGACCATAGAAGTGCGAATGCAAAGAAAACTAAAATATTAATTGATCCCTTGTATGATTTCATGACAAGTGATGGTGTGCCTTGGCACTCCAGGTGTTCTGGAACTTCAACTCCCAGAAGCCCTGATCAGGAGGAATGCTGACTTGGGCTTCTGGTAATTGAAGTCCAAGACACCTGGAGTGTCAAGTTCACCATTATGGGACTAGGTGATGGCTAAGAACCCAGTGCATCATTCAACCACTGTTGTGTTATGGATGGTTTCAGCATTTCATTATATGCAGTGGCTCAAGTCACTAAGACACTGACTGGGAGGCTGAAGGTCAGCAGTTCGATTCCCCAGTACTGCAGGACGGAATGAGCTCCCGTCTCTGTCCCAGCTCCTGCCAACCTAGCAGTTCGAAAGCAAGAAATTGCAAGTAGATAAATAGGGACCACTTCGGTGGGAAGGTAACAGCATTCCATGCGCTCCGGTGTCTAGTCATGCCTGCCACATGACCATGGAAACGTCTGCAGAAGCAGACAGCGCTGGCTCTTCAGCTTAGAAACAGAGATGAGCACTGACCCCTAGAGTCGGATACAACCGCCTTTCGAGCAAGGGAAACCTTTACCTTTACTTTTTATTCTTTTCAAACTTTGCTTTCTGAGCTCTGATATGGTCTTTCAAGATCTACAATCCCAGAATTCTTACATGTTTGTTCTCTTCCTGTGCAAATGCAGGAACAATCAATGGGATGCAGCAGCTGATTGACAATAAGAATAATGACCATACAATATAATAATGACCACGAAAGTTGAAATTATATTATTATTACCTTGTCTCATAAAAATATATAAATAGATGAATTAGACCTCTGGTCTTCACACACTGGAATCTCTGATACTGTACTTGGTTCTGGCAATAGAGAACGGTATGTGACAGGTATATGGCACCTGTGCATAATAAATGTACGTTTAAATATTTGCTCAAATACTGTACTTCTGTTTGTTAGTCATTTATATAAGTGTGTGTGCATGTATATGAGGGAGAGGGAGAGAAAGGAACTGCCTGGTCTATCTCTAAATATAGATGAAGTAGCGGCAAGTAAAAGAAGCTTGAATAAAGGAATGAAATTGTGTTAGGTGCATTTCTACTCACATGTAGTCCCTTCTTACTCAGTGTAAGTTAATATACCAGGAGTTCTCAACCTTTTTAAGCCAGGGGCCGGGTCATGCTCCCTCAAATTACTCCAGGGGACGGATGGCCATTTTGCCCTTCTTTCACCACATGGCACTTCCTGGTGTGGCAGAGGTGGTGGTGGGGCCGCATGAAATGGCACCGAGGGCTGCATTCAGCCCACAGGCCGAAGGTTAAGAATCCCTGGTATATAGACTTGCTGCTACAAGAAACCAGGGAACACACATTAATCTTCCCTTTAAAAGAAATAGATTTGTTGTTAGTTTTCAATAAACAGGATGTAATGGAGAATGGAAAGCAGATATTTTATAATCTCATCCTAGGCCCTGAGAAATGATGTGTGGCCACTGCTCCTAAGTCATACTTACCTGGGGGCAGAAACAGTTCAATCTCAATGCTCTTATTATTAAAGAATGTAAGGATGATTTTGTGCTAAGATTAATATTTGAATATATTTTCCATCTTATTTCATGTTTGGTTATGAAAGCTTAGGAATCATTACTACTCTGTACCTGTACAAGCTTAAGATTCCAAGGTGGATGATTAACCAACCCTGCCTCCTCAACTTGATTTGCAACTGCAGCCTGAAGGCTGACATAGGTATTGCTGTCCAAAACCAGTCCTGGAAAGAGGTCATTGATAAGACTAAGAAAAAGGGGTTCATCTTCATCTACCTGAAAAATAAAAATAAAAACTATTTTAAAATGTACACATATCCCATTCAATCCCCCCTCCAAACATTCATATTTGTGGAATTGCAGATGCAGTTGCTAGCTGAGATGACAAAATTATGCTACCTAGTGAAATGAATGCAAGAAACCAGCTCCAAATAATTAAACGAGGCTTAAGCACTATGAATTCTCTATGGAGTGCATTATTTCCTTCATCTAGCATGTAATCTCTTTCATGCAATTTAAATGTTAATTATAAACAGCAAAAAATGCTGCTAGACTGAAAAATCACATGCTGTTACACAGAAACACTAGCCTATTTAACAAATCATAGCAATGCAATATCTGACCTACTTTCAAAATTTTCATAACCTTAGAACAAGGGTGCCCAAACTACAGTCCAGGGGCTGGATCCACCCCCCAATGCCAATTTATCCAATCTGTGAAACCCTTGTCACTCCCAGAAGCAGAAGTAAAATGCGCCCGTACGGGTGCGTTTTACTTCCGCTTCCGGGAGTGACAAAGGCTTCACAGACTAGATGAATTGGCATCGGGGTCTGGATCCAGCCCCTGGGGCATCGTGACCAGCCCCCTGAAACACATGACCAGCCCACAGCCTGAAAAGTTTGGACACCCTTGCCTTAGAATCATATTTCACATTAATGATATACCCTTAAAACATGTTTTCACCTTTTCTTTTACTTTTTCTCAGAACAGCATCAAACTTTGTGATCACAACTATGACTTAGTAGGAGAGGAACTTTCTTTTTTTTTTGTTGCCCAAATCAATGCCTGCCGTTGGAGCTCTTCATAATTTGAGTGGAAGCATTCTGAGTTGTTTTAGAGTACTGCAGGACGGAATGAGCTCCCGTTTCTGTCCCAGCTCCTGCCAACCTAGCAGTTCGAAAATAAGAAATTGCAAGTAGATAAATAGGGACCACTTCGGTGGGAAGGTAACAGTGTTCCATGCGCTCCGGTGTCTAGTCATGCCTGCCACATGACCATGGAAACGTCTGCAGAAGGAGACAGCGCTGGCTCTTCGGCTTAGAAGCAGAGATGAGCACTGACCCCTAGAGTCGGATACGACTGGCTTTTGAGCAAGGGAAACCTTTACCTTTACCTTTAACATAGGATGGAACCTTCATTACTCAATCACCTGGTATCATGATATATGGCAGCTGTATACACTTCTATGTACTTCTTTCCCTTCATGCAAATAAGCAAACAAACCCAACCTAGCCATAGTTTCCTATTAGGTATAAACCAGGAAAAAGATAATGACTTCCAAATAAGCCATGGTTTATTAAAATGTTTTAACACTTGGCTCTCCAGGTGTTCTTGGAATTCAATTACCAGAAGCCCATGTCAGTACACCCGTTGATCAGGGTTTCTGGGAATTGAAGTCCAAGAACATTTTGAGAGCCAAATTTTTTAACCCCTGGTACAGTGTGCTTCCAATCATGGGTTATTTAGAAGCGCTTTACCCTAATTTCTTGCTGGAATGTAAAGAAAAGCTCTGATTAAATTGATGGAAGAAATGACTTCCTGACTTGTTTTACTTGATGGAAGAAATGAATGAAGCATTTGTATGAATTAATGGCATTAACATAAGCCAAATGCAGGAAGTCGGCATTTAAATGTCTAAATGCAGTCAGTTAATATGGCACATCTAAGCCTTCAGAACATTAATTTAAGAAACTCTTACATTTTTTTCCTTAGAAAACATATTCTGAAACCATAGCAATGTGCAAAAATATTTAGCAGCCATGAAGTATGCTAAAATTTGAAATGGGTAGTTTCTTACAAGTTTAGAGAGGTTCATGTCTCTTAGTCCCCTCATGACAGTACTCATTTCACTATCATCTGGTCTGGCCCTCTTCTGAGATCCAAGAGTTCTCAACACTGAAAGAATATTTCTCAATCCAAAGTCATAATGAACCTAAACATGGGGAAAATGTACCCAGGAATGGATTATTTTTACATTTGTTTCTTTGATTGTGACATTAACAGAACTGTCAATATGTATAAATTGCAAATACTAAAGTACAGTACAGTACAGATATTGAAAGAACATTCATGCTCTCTATTATATTGAAGTGTTGCACTGATATCTATTTTGTCAAGGCCACTCACAAAAACAGCATAAACAACTCTACCTAGGCTAGCAGTTGATTTAAAAACATAATCAATTAACAGAATACCAAAACAAAAGTAGTGGAAGTTTTGAAAGACCAGCCTAACGTTAATTTGAAGCAGATGAATACAAAAAAGGGTCTTTAAAGCCTATTTAAACAATGAATTATGTTTGAAGATATAGCTGGGAGTGGGGGTTGTACAAAAGAGGCTCATACATGAGCATCCCATTTCCTTTGCTTGCCGGTCAGGCTGACCTTAGCCATGAACAGCTATCTACAGCTATCTGTCATACAATGGGCAAGTTCCCTTGGGTGCAAGCACTCTTTCAAATTACCTGTTTACAAACTGAAATGTTTAGAAACTGGCCAACACCATTACAAAATGGGCACAGAATGGCACCGGCAACCAGAGTGACCAATGCAGAACAGGTGGGATCAGCTGTGTATAATCAAATTGGGCAAGCTACTGAGAAGCTATGCCCTTTGCTGCTGAAATATCCAACCCACATCCAAAAGAAGGCCCAGGTACAGTTCAATACTCTTTGCAGTATAAGACATTCTAATGCTGAAAAGGTGGCTTTGAATCATTAAGACTTCCAGACCCATCTCTAGCCATTCTTTTTTTTTCAATTAACAAATCTGGTTCCTCAAATGGTAGGCCTTTATTTAACAGCATGGTCCATCTCTTGTCAGGGAAGTGAATCGCATCTATTGCTGAAGGTACAAAATGTCATGGTACACTCACTTTCCCTTAGTCAAGCGAAAAGTAACAGTGCTGAACTACATCATAAACTCTTGCTCAGTTGTTTTCTCTTGAAATCTGACTGTGAAACCCTTTGTTCAAAAGTACCCACTTTGACATTAGGCACACATTGTCCTAAGAAGCTAGTGATCACCCTAAAATAGATTGTTCCCCAAAGTTTAGCACACATTCAGTTTTCCTAGATTTTGTGCCATGTTCCAGTGCACCACTAGTTTCTATGTTTGAGTATTTTAGAAAACCCCCAGGTTACAATGGAGGTCCATTCCAACAGCCTCCATTGTAACCCAAAAAAATTGTAACCCAAACCATCCATAGGGATGCATTGAAAAATAAAAAAATGGTCCTGAATTGATCATTGTAAACCGAAACAAATACATTAAAAATGTGTAAACCAGGACGGCATTTCCATAGGATTTGCCATTGTAAACTGGAAGAAACTTAAACTAAGGTTGTAACCCAGGGTTTTACTGAATGTTAAATATCTGATATTTCAAAAACTGTATTTCATTTGTACAAATCATAAATATGAGGTCTAAATGCATTTAGCATGTGTGGAGAGCCTAGTGAGTAGATGTCAAAACTTCATCCAGGAACTAATACCATCCTATATTCTAAAAGGCAACGTAAAAAGAGGAGTAAATGCAGTCTTCATAGTAACACCATCTGGTGATGATGCCTGAGTATATACCAGCAGTGGGTCAGGAAACAAGGAGCTGAAAGGCACTGCCATCCAGCTCTGGACAAAGAAGGAGACTGTACAGAGACCTGACAACGAAGCTTTTTCTCACCATTAGGCCACAATGATTAAAATATACACTCAGGATCCTAAAGGCTTCTCAATCAGGCTTGCACCTTGGCTTGGGTAAATAAGAGAATCTATTCTTGCTCCTCCTTGTTAGCTATGACCATTTCTAGGCCATACGGCCATAGCAACCTACCATTGCAACAGTATTACCTGCTTAGTGAGCTGCTCTTCACAAAGCTTATAAAGAACAAAGAATTTCTGAGCCAGTACAACATTGTCAATAAACCCACAGCTTGCAAGTTTCACTCTCATGATTATCTGAAATGGAATAATATAGCGTTAAGGATGTAATACCAACACTAGAAAGCATCAGAAAAATGTTGAAAGAATAACTGGTAATACACAAGCTTCATAGAAAGGTTTCTACTTTGCAAGCTTATTGCTTAATAAATCTGAATTATGGGGTGCTAATAAACAGTACCTGTCTATCTGGAACCATCATTGCAACAGTTCTAAATTGGATTTTCAGGTTTTCTGGCAATTCCTGACGTCCAGCATATCCAGGATTCTACAAAGGAAACATAGGCTTGATGGTAGTTCTAATCAAAACATTTACAGTAATATTGATGCTTTTGATTTTTAACTATTTTAAACTGGATGATGTATCTACCTACTATTTTAATTCATTGGTGAATGAAATCAATATTGAGCTATCTCCTTAATTTTAGACAGTTGTGATTCAAGCATGAAGATGAGCTTAATTTCAGTCTCGTATGCACTGTCAAGAGCCAATTTACATATTGAATTAAATTAGGTACCCAGGTATTTACAACTGGTTCAGCCTTGAGAACCACAGCCCATGTCACTAGGAAGTTGGTGTCTCTATTTGTATGCATACATGCACTTGTGTGTGTAAGATAAAGATAAAGGTCACCCTTGCTTGAAAGCCAGTTGTATCCAACTCTAGGGTTGAGTGCTCATCTGTTAATAGACAAAGAGTCAGCATTGTCTGCATCTGCAGACATTTCCATGGACATATAGCAAGCATGACTAAACACTAGAGAGCATGGAATGTTGTTTACCTTCCCACCAAAGTGGTACCTCTTTATCTACTTGCCATTTCTTGCTTTCAAACTGCTAGATTGTCAGGAGCTGGGACAGAGATGGAAATTCACTCCACCATGCAGCACTCAGGTCTCTAACTGCTGACCTGCCGATCTTCCAGTTATCAAGTTCAGTGTTTTAATCACTAAGCCACCACAGTCCCACCTTGTTTGTGTACACATGTACAATTCCCTCTCTTACATACACATCTACATGTCCTTCCTTATATACAGGTAGTTCCCCTGCCACTGTCCAAATATCAAACCTGTTTTCTTCCAGTAGTTTTGCACACTTCTGTTTCTATCAGTTCCAATTTCTATGGTATATAAATTCCAAATTTAGCATGTAAACAAACTTGTACTCATCACAAGAAAGGCTGACTTTTATCATGAAGAATGATTTATGTTTACCTTTTCACATGCTGGGTTGCTTTAGCTGCCTCTCCCATTTAGAAACAATCTGCACTGATCAGGCATCTTTTAAACTTTTTTCATTATATACTTTTTTTGTACTTTTGCACAGTAGAAATGGGAAAGAGATGGCTGTAATGGAAGCAGCCAAAGTCCTAACAAAGTCAGAATCCTGAGGAGGAGATGAAGTTAAAAACCATGTCTCAGTTGTTCTCATATATGCTTGGCCTTCTCTGAGGAAGTAAGTCCTGAGCCTGAGGCCTTCATGGGTAACCAGAATGTGAGTTGGAGTTAGTCTTGCCATCTTTCCTGCCATTCCAAAATCCCAACTGATGGTTGGTGGAAGATTCTGAATAGATTTCTTCACCAGGCAACTACTTGGGAAGAGTGTCAGTTGCTCCAGCCATTGGATCTAAGAGTACAGGAAGGCAAGAGAATGAAAAGCTTCCTGTGTAAGGAGCTTCTTATCCAGCAGGGATTTTAGGAGGAAGTGATCAGAGGGAAGCCCACATGGAAGACAGAGGGAGAACTAGAGAGACAGAGATTGGGAAAGGCTGAAGTGGTAATGGAGAGTGGCAGAAGGACTGGAAAAAGAAGACAAGGAGTGGGCTGATACCTAAGAGTGGGCAAGTGTCTACTGGCCTATACCTCCTTTTTCAGACTGTCCATATCTGAAGAACCTTCTCCAACAGAACCTAGCATCCCCCAAACAGCAAGGTCTATATGAGCCCACTGTGGGTCAATGGAAGGTCTTCTCAGCAGCACCTAACAACACCTGTTAGTAACTGTGCCTGGGTGTGGCACATATTACATCATGGATAAATGGTTGTGTATATCTTTAAGGACTATTCTAGAGAACCACCAGCTGCTTAGGATCAGCAGCTAATGAAGAAGCCTCTTGTGCATAAGAAGAGGCATGCCCAAAGCCAAGTTGCCTCGCCTTGATGGAGTGGTCACCTTGCTGGAAGTGCTCACCATGAAGGTAACCTTATGGGCCAGTCACTTTGTGACTTTGCCATTTAGTGGTAGTGACTTTTGTGTCAGTGGATACAAAACAGTTTGGATAGCTGGTGTTTTGTCCTGGAGCTTGCTTCTACCAAGAATTTTCCAAAAACGTGCTGCAGAGGAGGAATTAGCATAACAGCTGTTCATCTCAAGGTCTGCAAGCGTCTGCGAGGAACCAAAAAGAACTCTGTGATAAGCTTACTGGGTAAGCAAAGAGAGTGAGAGCTGAAACTCTCTAAAGACTGTGAACTCTTGTGTATATGCCGTTCCTGAATGCTGAAGCTAGGCTCGTTATTTTGTCATCACTGTAAATATTTTTCCTGCACCTCACTTTATGAGTAAAAGTTTTTCTCTTGCCTCACACGAACTGTTTGCCTGTGTTTTTCTGGGCTCCCAAGCCACAGTTCATCAACACTGAAGGCAGGGGTGTGGCAGGGGCAAATCCACTCTGGAATACTCTGTCAAGATCTCAACTGCAGGGTTCACATCAACAATGAACCAAGTGAGAAATTTGAGGTATCAGAGATATTAGAGATGCCAGATGACCCAGAACTTGAAAGAAGGAAAGATTTTACTGTAAGCTATTCCTTTGTCTCTCTGTGTTCAAGGACTAGTGTTGACAGAGGAAATGTGGAACCATTTGGGTGTGATTAAAAGATTGAAGAGATTGCTGTGGCTTAGTGGTTAAGACACTGAACTTGACAACTGGAAGGTCTGCAGGTCAGCAGTTCAAGACCCAAGTACTGCATGATGGAGTGAGTGCCCATCTCTCTCCCAGCTCCTGCCAACCTATCAGTTCGAAAGCAAGAAATTGCAAGTAGATAAATAGGTACCACTTTGGTGGGAAGGTAAGCAGCATTCCATGCACTCCAGTGTCTAGTCATGTCTGCTACACATTCATGGATATGTTTGCAGACACAGACAGTGCTGGCTCTTTGGCTATAAACAGAGATGAGCACTGAACCCTAGAGATGGCTACGACTGGCTTTCAAGCAAGGGTGACTTTTACCGTTACCTAAAAGATTGAAATGGGCTGCAGGGTAGACAAAGGCTGTGAAAAGTACCCAATTGTCCAAGAGCCCCTTTGTAAATCATAGTGCAACAAAGGTTTTGTTGTTTGCATTAGCCTTTGGACCTTTCTTATGATGACAAGCATGTCTAGTAGGCTGGTTATTATTATTATTATTATTATTATTATTATTATTATTATTATTATTATTATTATTATTATTATTATTATTATTATTATTATTTATTACACTTGATACCCCGCCCCAATCGGGAGGACCCGACTCTGAGCGGCTTACATGAGACTAAAAATAAGAATAAAAACATAAGACAATCTACATCAATAAAAACATCAAGTTAAAAAGTCATCAAAACTTGATCACAAAAATTAAAACAATACACAGTCCCACTTCCAGACCCAGGGTGGCAGTCCATCAGATAAGCCACCTGGTAAGGGAACTCGCATTCCCAGGTCCCCACACTTGTCCTGCCAGCCAGGTTTTCAAGCCCTTCCGGAAGGGCAGGAGCTCTGTCTGAAGGCGCAGTTCGGTGGGCAGGAGGTTCCAAAGGGCCGGGGCGGACACAGAGAAGGCCCTCCTCCTGGTGCAGGCAAGATGCGCCTTTCTTGCCGAAGGGACAACAAGGGAGCCTCTCCGATCCGCCCTGGTGGGACGGACAGATGTTCTTGGGGTGACACGGTCTCTTAGGTATCCTGGCCCACTACCATATAGGGCTTGACATTCATTTACCTATGGTTGACATTCATTTACCTATGGATGGGCATGGCACCCTTACAGCAAGCCAGACAGGTGGGCAAATACAGTTCATGGACTGGAGGTTCTCAGTTCCTATAGTAAACAATCTTAGTCCTAACAGGAAGCTGTCTGTTATCTTCAAGAACAAACAATTCATAGTCAAACATGATTACAAATGATCTTCAGAACAGAAATAAGTATTTCTTATTTTGGCAAATATTTGAACTTCATTTTGGGGAGGGGGGAATATTATTAGCTAATTAAATGTACAGTAATACCTCGGATAATGTTTGCATCATATAACACTAAAACCGCATACCGTTAAGCAATCTGGAAAAAAAATGCATAGCATAACGTTCAAATCCTATGGATAACGTTCGCTAAAGCCTGTGCCGGTTACAATGTATCTCTATTGAGTTTTAACGTTATCCAATGCATCCCATAGGATTTTAATGTTATCCAATGCATGCATCAGATAACATTAAAAATCCGATAAGACTAAGACTTGTGGAACCAAGTTTTAGCGTTATCTGAGGTTTTACTGTATAGTTAACATCTCACTATTGATGTAAACTATAAATTTAATGTTTTTCAATATATTGCTACGTTAGACAGTGTAATTATCCACATATCTAATTTATTATCAAGTAGGCTGTAAATGTTTTACATTTTAATCATTTTAATCTGTGTATACCGTCTAGAGTAGATATCATGCTAGATGGGTGGTACAGAAGTTGAATAAATAAACAAAATAAGTTAACAAATCACAAATTATAATTGATTGTCTCTCATCAAAAATGAAAAACTATATAATGTTCTCTTATTAAATTTACCATTGTCAAAAAAATCCCAAACTCTGGGTTCAAATCTACAACATCTCCATCAGAAAATATGAACTGCTTTTTCCTTTCCTTACGTGCCGTCAAAATGATATAAATTTGTTGAGCTGCCACAGACAACACTGGTAATTCAATTCTGTTAAATTCATCGAAGCACCCCCATGAGCCAGATTGTGCAAGGCCTAAAATAAGAAATAAGAAACTGAGGTTATTGTTGTTGCTGTACTTTTTTCCCTGGGGCTAGTATTTTCATAATTCTACCTCCAATCATCATCTCTCTTTCAGATCTTTATCCAGAAAACAAATCTTAAAGCATCTGTTTGGCATTAACTTTGTAAATGAGTGACTAGGTGGTACCACTTGGCCTTCCATTTTCAGCATGAAACAGTCCAACTAGCAAATAAAAATGGGTCAGTCAATGAGTGTTTGTTTCCTCAAATTGATTACTCCCAAGTTACAAAATATGAAAAAATGTGGTCTTTGATGTCATGTGTCTTTTGATAGGCTTAAATTTTGTAAACTCATATAGAAAATAAGATCTGACAATTATTTTTCTTCATTCTACTTAAACATAAAATTGAAAATAGTAACTTTAGTGCACTACAAATATTTACAGTTGTGGAATAAAGTAAGTGAAAGGAGAGGAACATGACTATTACACCTATACCAAGATTACAATTAGAAAAATGAACAGAATATTGGGTAAAACAACATGGATAATGTAGGAAACTAGTTACACAGTTGGAGAGGAAGGAAATTGGTTGCACTGAGTAGGGTGGCATATAAATTGAATAAATAAATAAATAACATCAAAAGGGCTAGTTAGTAAGATTTATAGTATTTTTGAGAAACAGCAAGCACAAAACAACTTAAGTTCACTGTGGGAAGAGGAGTTAAGGATAAAAATTAAAAAAGAAGAATGGAATAGAATTTGGAAACAAAGAATAATGAAAAGTAGGTCAGTTAGGATTAAGGAAAATTGCTACAAAACAATCTGCAAATAGCATCTGATTCCAATATGTGTAAGGTACTGTATTATAATCCAAAATACAATAAGAATTGTTGAAGGTGCAAAAAATAATTGGGATCCTATTAACATCTATGGTGGGATTGTACCTTTGTGAAAGAAATGTGGGGGAAAGTATAGAAATAGAACACACTCTTTCAATATGCCTGCAGATGTGTCCTAGAATAGCTCTGCTGATGGATTTTGCAGGCAAACAAATTTAGAGAGAAAGTAAATGATCAGCATCATGGTAACTGCTATAAGAATATAATATCTATAGCTAAGAAATTGAAAACTGATAGCAAAATTGAATTAGATGAGTGGTGTAGAGAAATTTGGAATATAACAATAAATGATAACATCAGAATTAAGGGTTTGTAAAGGAATTTTAAAGAAATCAAATTTTAGTGAAATATAGGGAGAGTTTTTGGGCTATGTATTGGTAAAAGGGTATACATAATGTCCAGCTGGGTGAAGAGTGGACACAGTATTATTGTAAATTGTTGTGGTTGTGTTTTTGTTATTTTATTGTTTATTTTAATGCATTATTGTTGTTGTGGTTCTTTGTAGTATTAATAAAATTTATTATGTATTTTTTAAAATATATAAAAATAAAAAGAGGTGGAAATATTTTGTAAATATTTTGTAAAATTTTGCAATGAATATTTTGTACATAAAGGTACATTTAGATACAATTTCATATTTTCCCTATGTGTGATGACTTTTGGGACACTCTGTATTAAACACCAGCACAAGATCAAACAATTATATGTTTAGTATGACACTAAATCAGGGGTTCACAACCTATGCCCCACAGGCCAGCCTGGTCCCCGACACCATTCCATCCAGCCTGCAGCGATGAACCCAGAAGTGGACACATTTACAACAGCCATAAATGCATCTGTGTAGTCGTGGGCTCAAAAAAATTACCACCACGCTGTGGACGTGGTATGGTGGACGTGGCCAGGGGGAAAGCCTTGTGTTGCACCTGAATTAGGACTACTTTATTTCAAAACTTGGATGGGCGGGGCCAGCCAGAATTTCTGCTACTAGTTTGGGCAAACTGGTGTGAACCTGCTGATGCCCACCACTGCATCCGTGCATGTGCAAATGCACCAGCCATGCTCTACAGCAGCATTTGCAGCAGGGGAAAACCATGTGTCCAGCCTGCTCAGCTGTCCGGCCCATGACATGAAAACCTTGAGAACCCCTGCACTAAATCATTCATTGTCATTGTGTCTATAAGTGCCCGTCCTTACCTTTGAAAATCCGGCCCAGCCCTCTGAAGTCCATTTGATCTGAGCAGTTAAATACTACTACGTATTTTCCCAGTGCTTTTCCCATGTCTTTTGTGGTTTCTGTTTTACCAGTACCAGCAGGTCCAGCAGGAGCACCTCCCATGTTCATTCCCAAAGCCTGCGCTAAAGTGATATAGCATCTGCAAAGGTAAATTCAGATAGTTTCTATGTGTAAAATGTATGTGTGGGTGAATATAAAGGCACTATTATTATTCTTGCATTTACAGAAATTACATAATTTACAAATCACATATAAGCTGTTTACCAACTATGGTGGACAAGTATGTCACTGAATGCATGCTCTTCAAAACTATTCAAAAGTTGCATTGATAAAGGCCACGACTTTGGAGAACTAAATTTTCTTGAGGCCTGTGTATTATTCACATAATCATTTTTCTCACCTGTCTGTTAAAGGTGTTATAACCAGACGATCTGTGCATCCCAAAAATTCATTTTGATAAACAAAATCAACATCTGTAATCGATACCAATGTTTGATCAACATCTTCCTTAAAATAAAATCGGGACTGCTTTAACCATTCAAAATCAGTCACTGATTTGATATGCATTTTAACCTTAAAGGGAAGGAGAAAGAAACCCAAATGATACCTAAACTGTACAGAATGATAATATACTATTTGATTATAAAATGTTTAAATGTGTTGGTAACTTTTAAAGTATTATTGTGGATTTAACTGATTTTTAACTTTGTAACCGATTGTCTTTGTAGTCTAGCATTGTAACAGTTACTCCCTCACCAGGAGAATTGTAGCTTAGACATGAAACAAACAAATAATAAATAAATAAATATGATAAATAAATACATGTTAACAATCAAGATGCAGTTTAAAAATATTTAAATAACCAGGAAGGAGTTCAGATTATATTATTATATGCAGAAAATGATTTAACAATCCTTCAGGCCTCTGTCCCAAGGAAAATATCTCCTGAAACTGCTCTGAGGTTATTGTTTTTTGGACATTCAGCTCATTTGTCTTGCATGGGACAAAGAAGTTACAGGATATTCAGAAGTAGGGAGTAAACTTAACAAGATGCAAAATATTCCTCTAGGTCATGCTAGAGGGGACACTCAGAGCCTTCTCTGTGGGCACACGTGCCATTGCCCCAGTGAGGTGAAGTGAGATGACCAGACACCACACACACATCCTGTTATACTTGTGTGTGTGTGTGTGTTTATTGCCCTATGGAGAAAACTTGCACATGCACCCAGTGACATCACCAGTGTGTCTCGAGTGGGCACACACATGGTGCCTGCCTGCACACAGCTGCTGCCTCCTTCACCTCCTTATTTATTTATTTATATCCCACCCTCATCCAAAAACTCAGGGTGGCTTACAAAATTTAAAAAACATGATTAAAACACATTTAAAGATTTAAAAAGTTAAAAGATTACAAAGTTAAAAAGATAACGGGGAAAGAAGTGGAGGTCAAAAGAGCCAGACGGCTGAACTGACCATCTGGCCCGCACCCCACACATGCCCTGCCAGCCAGGTCTTTACCCCCTTTCTGAAAGGCAGCAGTTCTGTCTGGAGATGCAAATCATATGGCAGGAGGTTCCATAGGGCCAGAGCGGACACAGAAAAGGCTCTCCTTCTAGTGCTAGAGAGGTGAGCCTCTCTAGCTGATGGCATGACCAGAGAGCCTCTCCGGCGCCCTCTAGTAGGATGGACAGATGTTATCAGGGTGATGCAGTCTCTTAAGTATCCTGGCCCACTACCATGTAGGGCTTTAAAGGTAATAACCAGCACCTTTAATTGCACTCAGAGGCATACCGGGAGCCATTGCAGCTCTCAAAGCGGTGGTGAGGCACGAGCATAATGCCCACACCCCATCACAACCCGAGCAGCCACATTCTGGACCAGTTGCAGCCTCCAAATGGTCACCAAGGGCAGCCCCACGTAGAGCGCATTGCAATAATCAAGTCTGGAGGTGACCAAAGTGTGTGTGATCACGAGCAAGGAGTCCCGGTCCAGGAGCGGGCGTAACTGGCGAATTAAATGAAGTTGTGCAAAAGCCTTCCTAGCCACAACTGTTCGCACAGGAGTTGTGGGTCCAGGAGGACCCCCAGGTTATGCACCGGGTCTGTCTGGGGCAAAACTGCCACATCCAGAACCAAAGATGGTAGCTCCCAAGATAACGCAGGATCCCTGACTCACCCCTTCTTGGGTACTCGGTCTCTAAAAGTCTCTAGGTCATACTGGACTTAACCTTTTTTGATAAATGCTAGCTGTGACAAACACAGGCTTCTGATTTTTCCTTTGAGATCTAAAAAGTTCTAAAGGACTCTTAAGGAGATGATCAGGTGCCAGACTCCCTGACCTGACAGTAAAGTCCATGTTCAAATTGATGAGGTTTCAGACAACTGTCTATCAAAAAAAAATATGGAATAAGATAAATTCCATCACCACGTTACTGTTGGTTTTGTACCTCTATCACAACCAAACCCAGCAAAGGCCACCTATGATATTGGCACATGGAAACAGTTACAACTGATAACTAACATTAACATTTCAGCTATAAACACTTATACCTTACCAAGTCATCAAATATATCACGTTGATGCACATGAATAGTGATGAGGGTTTCAAACTTCACTCTGTCAAACTTAGAAAGATCATGAGTAGTCTGGCCAATAAGTGTATTTAGAATATCCAGAAATTTCTGATTGGTTACAGACATGACTTTCCTATCATCTTTTGCATTGTTTAATGCTTCTTCTGAATCATGTGTCCACAGCATTTGAATTCCCAACAACCCTACCTAGAAATGTAATAAATAACAAATACATATATTGCATTTTAAATTCAATTGATAGCAAACAACCCAACCCAACCACTTAAATTTTAAAAAATTAGAATGATTAACCAGAGTAATTAATAGTTTAGGCTTTGCTATAATATTTCTTCATATGACTAAAGAAAATCAGGTGGTTTTATTATATTCACTTATTCACGTACATCCAAGGAAGTTCATATGCAAACTTGTGAATTCATTTACCACATTATTTTCATAGTGAAGCACAGAAATAATTGATATTGTTTTCCCACTTCAAGGCAAAAGCAGTTAGGAATGGAGCTCATTATCACAGACTTGATTCTACCATGGAAAAAAATGTGAAGAAACACGTTTGAAAGTTTGTCAACAACCTTCAGTAAAAAGACTTTCTCAGCCTTTCAAAATACTTTTCCTAATGTGGTCATCAAATGATCACCAGGATTTTGTCCTTCCAAGAAAATTGGGAATAAATGAAGCTACCCAGTCCATTGGCCCATCTAGCTCATAGATGTCATCTCCAGCTGTGACAGCTGCTCATCAGGGTTTTAGGATGGAGTTATCTCACAGTTGTACCTAAAGATTCCTTCTGTTCTCTGGCTGTTTCTCACCCACGCACTAACTAAACCTACCTTGCTCTGCTTTTAAAAGTAGAGAAGATCAATTTATAACTTGATTGGACATCCTTCTTGTTGCACTACATGAAATGGCAGCAGCAAACAACAATTGTCAATTATTGTTATAGCATCTGCTTTTTAAAATATAAATATGAGATATGCATCACAAACTAGATGATAAATTTAGCAGCAATTTGGAAGCATTACTTGATCAATGTCTCTTCCTTAATAGCACATGCTTTTCTTCTTCTATCTTACTTTTAATTGTGGTTTGTTTTGAGATTAGTCAATGGGAAATGAATGTAAGCTTACTTTGCAGCTCTGACTGATCGAGCATTCACCTCTGAGGAAATCTCATCACTGGGGAAAATAAGTAGGAGACGTGCACTCCTTTCATTGTTTACTTTGATGAACTGAAATATTATACTGGTTACAAACCAACCAGTGATGAGCAATTTGAAGTGGCATAGATTTCAAAGGCAAGCAAAGGAACTTAAGTGTGGATGATTAAGCCCATTACTCCTGTGTGCATTGGTTTTCTCTTCTGCTCCACCCGGAGAAGTACATATTTCTGTCTTTTAAAGTAAACATAGAGCTTGCTTTTTAAAAAAAATCTTTGTTTTTTGGCATGCAAGTCCAGCCCATTCACCTCATGCACTTGTTCATGAATGCAGCTGTTTAATCAGAATTCTCACCTGTGCTGGAAAGTGATAAAGGAAGTTCAACAGCTGGTAACCTGGATCACTGATCTGATAAAAAGCTGCTCGAATTACACCGTGCAATGAAGACTGTTGTATTTTCAGTAGCTCAAAGAGCCAAAGCTCAACAGGTCCTTTTGCATTCACAGGAGTGTCCAACTGAAAAATTAATTGTTTGCATTCATTAAAATATGGCTTATAAAACCCAATTACTTTCAAACTAAGGTATACTTGTCTGAAAACACAGGAAAAGGTGAATCCCTGCACAGTTTGCATTTCTGTTCAGCAGACAAAGCAGAAAAATGAGATTAGAAGTCTCAGCAGTATGGACAAAAGAGACAAATTATGGAAGAACTGGATGGAATATAGAATCTTTCCAATAACATTGGAATTAAGCAATAGTATCTCTGTTTTGAAATCTCTATATAGATCTTCTATTCTGGAAAGAATTGCAGCTAAACTAAAGAATTTTCTCTAGAACAAATGTGTCAAGAAAGATAATAAATAGGTTAAACATGGACTATAATAAGATCATTGGGAGAGGCACCTTGTGGCACAGTACTTAAGCTGAACTGAAGTCAAAACTCTGCTCATGATCTGAGTTCAATCCTGACAGGTTCAAGGCTGATTCAGCGTTCCATCCTTCTGAGGTCATTAAAGATACTATTCAGCATTTTGAGGGCAAAATACTATTTTGTATACTATCAAAGGAGTTATTTAAGTAGTAGAGGCCATATATACTGTAACTTGCTATTGTTACACCATGGGTTAGAAGAATATAAGGTCTTCTTAGGTTCTTATTCATGTGGAAAACAGGTCACCTGTTGATTTCCCAGAGGTAAACTGTTAATTTTTCTCACTAACATTTGAAATAGTCTTTGTGATGGAGCCATTTATCTAGTGCTTTCTCTCTTGACTCACTACATTGATCTGTTATTCAAGTTTCTTATTACTTTAAGATCAATGAACAGTAGGATATAATTGTTCTTTAGAAGTTTCTGGAAACAATGAGCAAGTGATTTGTTCTCCATTTCAATGTCTGCAGGCTGCAGTAATATATATTCAAGTCACTTGATTACAAAAAAAGTCTTTAAGAATGTGTGATTGAAAAATGTAACACATTCATCTAAAGTAGTTCACTACATGTTCTACTCACATAAATAATCTAATGAATTCAATAATAGCCAATATTCAAGAACTTATGACTATAGAGAACAAAGAGAAATAGCTATATTTATATTCTATTTTATTTATTTATTTATTATTAGTTCAAATTTATTCTATTTTAAAACTATCATGCATTTTAAAAAATATCTGTTTAGATCAAGGTTAATAAGTGTGGTAAGGGAAAACACTTTTCACTTATTTCACCATTTCAAGAGTTGATAAACAAGGTCCACTGTTCAAGAAATCAATTATTCTGTTGATAATTCAATTCCCTTCTAAAATAGAGAAACTTAACAATTTAACATCTCTTTCCACATCTTTCTTAGCCAATCAACTATTGTTGGACTGCTTTTATCATGCCACAACTGAGCAATATAGAGATTGAGTATTGTGAGGAGTATAGCAATCATTTCTGTGTTCTTTACCACATGATTCCTCAGGTTATACTTTGTGAAGTCTACTCTTGTCAGAAAATTTATATTCCAGTTTTTTTAAATTATTCTATATTCCCAGAAAATATGGAGGTAGTGAGCCTTGAAGTTTTTATTTCTCCAACATGACACTTTAGTAGGATACATGGGACTGTGGTGACTCAGTGGTTAAGAAGCTTGCCTTGTTACCTAGAAGGTCAGCAAGTCGGCAGTTCAAGACCCAAGTATTGCATGATGGAATGAGTGCCCATCTCTGTCCTAGCTCCTGCCAACCTAGCAGTTTGAAAGCAAGAAATTTGCAAGTAGATAAATAGGGACCACTTTGGTGTGAAAGATCTTGGGGGCATGAAAGGAGCCTCATTAGGGCATCCCCTGAATGGAGTTCCTTCAGCAAAAATCCTTCCAACTCAGAAAGCACCTTTGTGTGCTTCTGACACAATATATTAAAAGGATGATACATTTTAATGAATTTATATGGAGTTGAATGCCATTGTTAGATTGATCTATACTCTATAGAGCCTTTCTTTAAGATTTGAATGTATTAATAGTCTTGGGAAGTTGTTTGGTTCTAAGATATTTTTCTCAAGAAAATTAAAAAAGTTATCCAATCTAAAAGACATTTTTCATGGGCTCTCCAAACATGGGAAAAGCCCCTTGCACACTCAAATGATCACAAATATTTTTAAAGTTAGTTGTGTGGCAGACCCAGAGGTGCTTGAGTCTCCTCAAAATATGGTAGAATTATCTCTCATATCTCCTCCAGAGCAGTATCCTTATAGCCAATTAGGATTTTTATAACCCATCTAAGCAATATATGCAAGCAGATCCTCTAGTGGCCAACATATGGTTGCAGCTAATAACTGCAGCTCATAAAAATGATAGCAATAGCAATTTACACTTATATACACTTATATATTTACACAGTTTACACTTATATAGTGCTTTGAGTGGGTGGCTCAAATGTTAATTAGCATTTTGCCCCTAACATGTTGGGTACTCATTTTATCAACCTCAGAAAAATATACAGCTGCAGTACAGCAGTTTAACCACTGTGCCTCCAGGGCTCTTCCAGATCAGATAAATAACTGGATTGCTGTTCTTGGTATTCTCCAGTTCTATTAAGCCACTGTTTACATGCACACTTCCTCCTTGGTTATGGAGTCATATTTGCTCTGATTCAATAAATTCCCCTCTCTCCCCTCTAAGCAGGACCTAGAAAGATGGCAAAATCTATTGTTGCTAATGGCTGTGTGAAGCTGTATTGTTGTGCTTGCTTGTCTGTCATCTTGCTTGACCACACCCTTCTCCCTTTGACTCCCTGAATTTGGTGTATAAAAACCTTGCCTGTGTTTCACTCTTTGTCTGAAGAAGTGGACTTGATCCATGAAAGCTAACAATAAAAATATAGCAGTTAGTCTTTAAAGTGCTACAGTGTTTTTTATTTTATTTTGTTTATTTTAATTTGTTTTCTGAGATGCTGTCATTGTTCCTGTAAATAATTTCCAACTGCTCTTAGCAGATGTAGTAGATGCTGATGGGTGACTTCACTAGCCAATGTAGGTCTTTAGTCCTTTTGCCGGCATTGTCAACATGTACATGAGAGCTTGATAAATCTCAACTCCTTCACTGAGTACATCTGCTTTTGAGCAACCTTTCTTACTACACTAAGGCAATAAACTATTAGCTTTCTGCGCTTTTGATTTCTCTGTCAATATTTTACAATGCAAAGGAGGGAGCAGAGTAAAAGATAAGATGAAGCAAATTGTTAAGATATGGGAGGGGGGATTCAACTGACATCAAACAAATGGTATGAAAGAAAGCCAAAGAATCTGAAGGAATAAGCAGAACAAGGTGGTTTTAAAAACAAACAAACAGTTGTAGGAAAGGCGGGGATTAAAAGTAGAGGGCAGGAGAAACTGCTCCTGGGTCAAGTAAGGATTCTGAATGATGAGAACCCTGTCTTGTTCTGGAACAAAAGCTGTCTTGGAGAAGTGGTGGGCATCAGCAGGTTCACGCCAGTTCACCAGAACTGGTAGCAGAAATTCTGGCTGCCCCTGCCCATCCAAGTTTTGAAATAAAGTAGTCCTAATTTGGGTGCAATGCAGGGCTTTCCCCCTGACCATACCCACCATACCATGCCCACAGTGTGGTAGTAATATTTTTTTGGAGCCCAGCACTGTCTTGGAGGTATCTTTCAAAGCAACCTAGGACTCATAACATGTCCTATCTCCACTCCACACCATCCCGCCTACAGGTATTAAAAAGTAGTTGGATGTTTACATCTCTATTTCTAGATTATCTTGATCACATTTGGGTTTGTTAACAGTTAAGATATTTCAGTTATATATCTTTGATATCATCTTTTGCAGACAGCATTGAGTGTAGGGCAGACTAATGTTAAAGTTTTGCAATAAACTAAATTATACTGTAAAAAGCAAAATGTGTAAAACATTACAGGGATCTTTTCTCCTTCTCTTGATATAACTGCCAATATGCGATCATAGTCTTTTGGATGAAATTCCACTTCATTTATATTGTCAGATAAACCAGGCAAATGTGGCTGGAAGAGAGAAGATAATGGAAAACAAGTAATTATTATTTTCTCCTGGCAGTTTTCACCAATGAACTCAAATGTTTAAAAGAGGGAAAGGTCAAATTTTGAGAACATGATTCTAGATGAATGCAAAGTTCCAGAATTTTTAATATTTGTATAGAATTGTGATGGTGAAGCTTGGCACTCCAGATGTTCTTGGACTTCAATTCCCAGAAGTCCAAGCACCCTGTACAGGCACGTTTTACTTCTACTTCCTGGCCGACGAGGGCAGTGAAGGCCAGATGAATCGTAGTAAACCCATTCGTGTGGATTCACAGAGTGTTTGAGGGCTTTTGGGAATTGAGGTCCAAGAATATCTGGAGTGCCAAGGTTCACTGTCATTGGTATATAGCATGGAATTTTAGCAGGATTGTTTGTTATCCAAGCCACACCTACTGAGTTTCAATTTCCTACCCAATTATAAAATCTAGGAGTTTTCTTTTTCATATGGCCACTATATTTCCTATTTTATGTGCATGCTTTCTTAGAAGTGTTCCTTTATGTGAGGCTATAAAAAGGATCTGTTTTCCAGGAATCATTTAATGCTTTCACTTAAACAACAGAAGTAAACCCTGTACATGACTATTCAGATGTTAAATGGAATTTACTGTTCTTTCTAACACAGTCATACCTCGCATAACGAATTTAATTCATTCTGCGAGACTGCTTGCTATGTGAAAAATTCGCTATGCGAGTCTGACTCGCATAACGAATTTTTTGCTATGCGAGTCAGACTTTCCCCTATGGAAAAACTCGCATAATGAGCATTTCTATGGGGAAAACTCACATAGCGAAAAAAAATCCCTATGCGAGTTTTCCCCATAGAAACACTTGTTATGCGAGTTTTTCCATAGGGAAATGTCTGACTCGCATAGTGAAAAATTCATTATGCGAGTCAGACTGGTTAGCAAAAAACTTGCTCGTTATGCGAGTTTTTAGCTAAGCGAAACACTCGTTATGTGAGGTTTGACTGTAGCTTGTTTCAGGAACTACCAATTAAAGCAGAATAACTTCTATGGCCATGTGGCAAGCATGACTGGACACTGGAGTGCATGGAATGCTGTTACCTTCCCACTGAATCAGAACCTATATATCTACTTGCAATTGCTTGCTTTCGAACTGCTAGGCTGGCAGGAGCTAAGACACAATGCAACACGGGTCTTGAACTGCTGACCTGCCAACCTTCCAGCCATCAGGTTCAGCATCTTAGCCACTAAGCCACCACAAAGGGATTTGCCACTAAATAAAATTCTGGTGCTGAATTGCAGTCTATATATAGAATTGCAGCCTATTTATATTTACAAAAGTCATGTTAAATTGGGCAGACGAGGCTGGTGCCCAGTAAAACAAGTTATCTAAAGTGCTTGATATGTAGATTACAAGTAAATAAATACACCTAAATTTCAAAAACATTTCCTGAGAATTTGTGGCAGTGAGAGAGCTAGGCTAGTCTTAGGTTTATAGGTTGCTACATAATCATTTGGAAATAGAACAATCATTTTGGTGATGTTAACAATGAATTTTAAATGTCTGAAGAAGACATTTGTTTCACGGTTTCATTTCTGATGCTTTCATGTGTGCACCACATGTAGTGATTATTATTGCATCAAGTGTGACTTCAGTGTCTACTTCTGGGAGTGGGTGGGTGGGTGAACGTAGGAGAACATACCTGAATTGTATGTGAATCACTAGCTTGTCCAAGTATTTCCAGAAGAGCAGGATCAGAGATAAAAAAGAATCGAGGAAACAGCAATCTTTTCTTTTCTAAATACCTTTAGTGGGAGGAAATTGTTTACAAAAAACATTTTAACTCTTTTTTGTTTGTTTGTTTGTTAAATATGCACTTTATCTAACTAAGGTTACAATCCTGCCTGGGCTTACCTGGGAGTTTCCATTAAAGACACGTAGAATAAATGGTATATTTTACTATATCATATGGTTATAGGGTGTGGTCCCTGTGTCAAAGCAACTTAATTCAAAAGCATATGTTAAAAAGGTATTACAGAACATTCTGAAAAAGTCTCAAAAGGAACACACAAGTAAGCAGATAGAAGACTGCAGCCTTAGGCTTTAAGGTGTCCAAAATCCTCCAACTGTGATTCAACAGACTAAGGCTAACTGTTCCTCTAGAAGCGTTGGAGAACCAACTCAGCATTTTTGGTCTTCTCAAAGCTGAATATGATACTCAGTCCCAATATAACTACTCTCCTGAATTTAATGAATTTCCTTGAATTCAGTTTCTTGTACTACTTTTCATGACATTCTCCTCTTTGTTGTAATTCTCCTTTTTTCAACTTTACATCAACTTTCCTTCATTTGTACAAATTGTGAATGTGCAGCTGAATGAAAGATCCGAGATCATAATTTGACCCATATCAATTCCCAGTCCTCCTCTTGGCTCAGAAACCACTCCTTAGGAAACTTGGTCTCACCAGTACCACTATGTTTCCATTCATAGCCACCCATGTTGCTAATTTTGCCTGGATTCTAGCCTTGGCCGATCTCTCAACTTGGAAGCTGTACCTTTCTGGCTTCATCCAAATTAATGTGCCTCTCCAGCTTCTTTTGTTTTGAGGGAATTCTGTTCCTGCCATCATTTGCAGTGCTAGACATTGTGGTGAGGCAAACTCACCCCATGCTGTTCAGAGGACTCAAGAGAACTAGAGCATGAGAGGCTGTATATACATGCCACACAACAAATAGCCCAGAAAAACATACAAAGCAAATGAGACAGTGCCATTCTTCTTTGTCTGTCTCACATAGGTTCTTGCTTCAGCATTTTCACAGCATGGCACATACAGAGTGCTGAAGACAGACAAACCATGACTTATGTTGCCAACCTGCATTAAATCTTGGGTCCAAATTCATAAGCCCCATATATGAGGTGTCTCTTCCCTCTCATTTTTCATGCACGTAGCATCCAAATTCACACACATGCATACATCGATGTGTTGCAGCCAGTGGTGGGATTCAGCAGGTTTGCCCCAGTTTGCCAGAACCAGAAATTATTTTTTTAAAAAATATTTTATTAAGTTTTAAAATGCAGACATACAAAATAAGACAACATTACATTACATTATAAAGTAAAACAAAAAAGAAAAAGAAAAAATTTCTTTGATATAAAGAGTATTTCCCATATTAATAAACTTACTATAGTATATGTTTATTGTGTGAAAACTTTGTAATATATTGATATACCATTATACAGTATGTGTATAATTATATATATGTTTACTCTATTATATCTAATAATACCAACAACTCCCAGTACTTTAAAAAAATCATAAAATACCAACGCAATATCCCATATTTCTTTATAGCATTCCTCCACTTTCAAAGTTAAGTTGTTTTTCCAATTTCTTGCAATACATTGTCTTGCTATTGTCAAAAAAATAGATAACAATTCTTTTTTATTTACATCTATATCTATATCCTCAACATCTGTTAATAAGGCGGTAGCAGAAATTCTGGCTGGCCCCACCCATCTGAGTTTTGAAATAATACAGGGCTTTCCCCTGGCCACGCCCACTATACCACGCTCACAGAATAGGTAGCAAAAACATTGAATCCCACCACTGGTTGCAGCTAGTGCTTTGGGACTAAGATAAACTGAATGCCAGCCTTCAGTAAAATCAAAAGAAAATATTTTAGCTTCATAACAATTTCTAATAGTACATTTTGGAAAATCTAAAAAATGAAGCATGGGGGTGTTTTTGTTGTTCAGTTGCACAGTCGATTCCGACCCTCCGCGACCCCATGGACCACTGTCCGCCAGGCACTCCTGTCCTCCACCATCCCCCTCAACTCACTCAGCTCTGTGCCCATTATCTCTACAATACCATCTACCCATCTCATCTTGGTCCGTCCCCTTCTTCTTTTGCCCTTAAACCTTCCAAGAATCAAGGCTTTCTCAAGTGAATCCTCTCTTCTCATTTGATGTCCAAAGTACCTTAGCTTCATCTTTACCATTTGACCTTCTAAGGAGCAGTCAGGGTTGATTTCTTCTAAGATTGACCTATTTGTTCTCCTCGCTGCCCAGGGGACTCTCAAAACTCTCCTCCAACACCACATCTCAAAGGCATCTATTCTTCTGCATTCAGCTTTCCTAATGGTCCAGCTCTCACAACCATACATTGCCACAGGGAATACCATTGCTTTGACTATGCGAATCTTTGTTTGCAATTTAATGTCTCTACTTTTCACTATGCTCCCCAGGTTTCTCATCGCTTGCCTCCCAAGAATCAGTCGCCTTTTTATTTCATGGCTGCAATCACCATCTGCAGTGAGCTTTGATCCTAGGAAAGTAAAATCTGTCACTGCTTCTACTTCTTCCCCATCTATTTTCCATGGACTGATAGGGCCTGTTGCCATGATCTTGGTTTTCTTGATATTGAGTCTCAAGCCAGCTTTTTCACTTTCTTCTTTCAACCTAATCAGGAGCTTCTTTAGGTCCTCCTCACTTTTTGCAATTAGGGTGGTATCATCTGCATATCTCAAATTGTTGATGTTTCTCCCAGCAGTTTTGATCCCAAATTGTGATTCCTCCATTCCTGCATTGCGCATTATGTGTTCTGTGTATAAGTTGAATAAGCATGGTGACAAAATGCAGCCTTGTCTTACTCCTTTCCTATTCCAAACCACTCCGTCATTCCATTTTCTGTCCTAACTGTTGCCTCTTGATTCATGTACAGATTTCTCATGAGGCCTATAAGGTGTTCCGGAATTCCCATCTCTTTAATTACTTGCCACATTTTGTTGTGGTCAACACAGTCAAAAGCCTTAGTGTAATCAATGAAACAGAAGTAGACTTGTTTCTGATATTCCTTTGTTTTTTCCATGATCCATCTTATGTTGGCGATGTGGTCTCTAGTTCCCCTGCCTCTTCTGAAACCCGCCTGCACTTCCGGTAATTCTCTCTCCACATACTGTTGCAGTCTATCCTGTATTATCTTGAGCATCACCTTGCTAGCGTGAGGGATGAGCGCAATTGTTCGATAATTTGAACATTCTTTGGCATTACCCTTTTTGGGGAGTGGAACGTATACAGATCTTTTCCAATCCTGTGGCCATTGTTGTGTTTTCCAAATCTGCTGGCATATAGAATGCAATAATTTGATTCCATCATCTTGGAGGGCTTTGAAAAGTTCAACTTGGATACCATCAACTCCACTGGCTTTGTTGTTTGCAGTGTTTTTTAGGGCCTTTCTGACTTCACTCTCTAGAATGTCTGGCTCATGTTCAATGTTCTCATCATTGTGATTATCAGGGGTGTTGAGGTCCTTTTTGTACAGTTCCTCTGTGTACTCTTTCCATCTTTTCTTAATCTCTTCTGCATCTGCTAACTCCTTGCCATTTTTGTCCTTTATCATGGTCATTTTTGCTTTAAATGTTCCCTTGAGTTCCCCAAATTTTTTTGAAAAGATCTCTAGTCCTACCCCTGATATTGTTTTCCTCTATTTCTTTGCACTGTTTGTTCAGGTAGGTTTCCTTATCTCTCCTTGCTTTTCTTTGAAATTCTGTATTCAAGTGACTGTATCTTTTCCTTTCTCCTTGGCATTTTGCATTCCTTCTGTCCTCTGCTATTTTAAGAGCCTCATCAGACAACCACTTAGCTTTCTTACGCTTCTTTTCTTTTGGTATGGTTTTCCTTGCTGCCTCCTGCATGATGTCCCGCATCTCTGTCCATAATTCTTCTGGCTCTCTGTCTATCAGGTCCAAGCCATTAAATCTGTTCCACACCTTCACCGTGTATTCCTTAGGGATGTTGTCTAGGTCATATCTGTCTGGCCTAATTGTTTTTCCTATTTTCTTTAGTCTAAACCTGAATTTTGCAATCAGTAGGTTGTGATCTGAGCTACAATCTGCTCCTGGGGGGTGTAGAAATCCAGATTTATGGAAAGATATATTGCTATTAAGTCTACTGCTTTCCTCACTTCAAATAGTATCTGTATTTTAAGCATTAACTTAGCCTTGGCAATTGATTAACTGTTTGAAGGGAATTCATTACAAAAATATCCCAAACTGCTATTTCTACAGAAACATATAGCAATATTTCTTTTTAACAAACTCATTTTTATTGTTAACCTGAGTATTCTATTAAAAACCACCCCAACTTCAATCTAAGTTAAATCGAAGTTAAATCTAAGCCAATTTTACATATAGTAATCTAAACTCAGTTATACTACAAAATAATCCTCCAGTCTGTTCTGATTGTATTAGAAATTAAATCTTCATATGCTTTCCAAAATAGCTTTCCCCATAACTCTTTTCTTAAAAGTAAACTGGAAAAAAATTACTTTGAAGCAAAGCATTTAACCAATTAACATACGCTGCTAATTAGGGTAACTAATTATTACTGTGGCTCACACCAAATTTTTAAAACTGCTTGCAGAATTCATACCCTGTAAGTGACTTCTGGCACACTTCCAATTGTTCATGTAAATGTGGCAGTAGTTGTCCCATTGTCTCATCTCCAACACAACAGTTAACTACATTAGGATTCTCGTGAGCTCGCTGCATTATTTTTATCCATGATTTATCAATGTTCTGAAAGCGTTTTGCTTCCTAAACAGAAAAATTGTAATTGAGATATGAATGGGTATCATACATCATTCCCAAGTTGAAATTGCTGCTTATTTTTGTTTTAAAGTTACTATCTACATAATTGAACATTTAATTTATATTTACCTGAGGCAACTGCTTGGCAATATCCCCACCTACAAAAACGGCTTCAAGATAAACCCAGAGATTTTGTACAATCAACCATTCTTCAATTATATCACTGGAGGTACTGAGTTTGAACACCCAGCTTTGAATATCTTTTTTAAATGGTGCATTGTATCTACAAATAGGAGGAAAGACATAAGAACATGAAATGTGCTCAGCTGTACTTCTCCCATGCAAAATATTTTGTATTTCAAATACAGTGGAACCTCATATAACAATCACCCCATATAGCAATGAAATCGTATAACAATTGGGGTTTTTTTGGGGGGGGGGATGGCATCCCGCATAAAAAATTTCCATGGAAAAAAATCGTACAACAATTTTTCAATGGGAAAAACCACTTAGCAAAAATAATCGTTGTATGATGCATCCCATAGGGAAAATCGCTATACAATGCATGCATTGTATAGCAATTGTTTCATACAACAATGAGCCCCATGGAATGGATTAAAATTGTTGAATGAGGTACCACTGTACTGTCTATTCATCTATATTCTTATGATAACCATTGGAGTGACATAGATTTGGACATTGTAGTTTGGATTAATTATCTTTAGTCTGAATTCTGGTGCTGATGTAATTCTAACCAGAGTTATACCCAGACTGCAATGCCTGCAAAAGAGAGGAGAAACATTGTGTTCTCACTCAGATTTTTCTCAGCCCTTTGACATATATGCACCAAGCTTGTACCACTAACTACAGGGCCTCTGCAGTCCTACCAAGGTGTGGTAAGATAACTTTTTTGGACCACAATTCCCCAAATCCTCAACAATTAGGAATATTTCCCTCTTGCCCAGGTGCTGGGGATATGCTGGGCCAGCCAGGCCCTCTTCCTTGATATAATTTTAAAAAAAAACCCTGAATAATGCAGGTAGGCATATAAGAATGTACCTCACCCCCTTTCCTAATGTTGCTTTTTATGTTTATGTTAACTTAATATTACTCCTGATTGGGAGATATTGTTTATGCTTTGTATTGAAACCCCAAATGATCTCTGTAAATGATTTCTGGTGGTATGTGTGGTAACATAGCAGACTAGTGGTTAGCTATTTGCGCAGCGAAAGGTTCAGGTGCAAAGACACACACACATACAGTTTCAGTGAATAGTGCAGTTTACTTCTGGGTGAGGGAAAGACAATAGACATAGAACTATATACATAGGCACCAGTCTGTCTTCAAGCCCCACAGTTGAGTTGGAGCTTGGAATTCCTGAAGGCTCAAATCCAATGAGCATGCACAGAGTCCTGCCAGAAAACACTGACTGCAGTTTGCCAAAGTCAGTGTGCTCTTCTCAGCAGTATAAAGTACCTGATAATTCTTGGTAGAAGCAGAGCTTCAGGCAGCACATCTTCTCCCTCGCAAGTCAGTTGTCAGTCTGTCACAGTTCCTCAGCAGTTCTTCCTCAGTTTACCCTCCTCAGAGAAGCCCATCTCAGGTGGGCCATAGTTATACTGTGCTGTTGCTGTATCACCCACTAAGTGGTCACAGCTGTGCTCAACACTGAGTCACATATGCCAAGCAGTCACAGCTGTGTAATCAGTCTATGCCTCAACAGCTAACACATGTGCTTGGAGCTCTGCAAGTGTCTTAAAGGTATATTCACATAGTGGGCAGGAATCTTGCTACAATACCCATTAAAATGCCCTAACAATCCCTTCTTCCATACTTCTTTGGCAGGCTCACTAGCCCTTGGAATATAATTTTCCCCTCCTTTCTTTGTGAGCAGGATGATTAGAGGACTAAGGTTAGATTCCTCAATAAGGAAAACAATCTATATTTAAAAAAACCAGTAAACACAATCAAAATAGTACCTGTTACTTAGTAAAGAACCAAGGATCATAAGGCTATCTTCCATCAGGGTAATAATTTCAGCAGATTCTGTTCCCTTGAGTAATAGTTCTCCTCTTCCCTTGAATGCTCCAAAACTCAAAATCTGATTTGCCCAGCTATCAACGACCTGACCTAGCTTTGCTTCAATATCTTTCTCTTTAATAGCAGATATACAGATGTCCTGTCAAAAATGATTCACCCTTAACATTTTAAACATATTCATTTCTCATTCATTCAATTTATTTAATCAATGCATTTCTATACCACCCACTCTGGGTCATTTTTCAATGATTATAGATGCATAACAAAATAGACAAATTAAATTTAAAATACAGTAATACCCCGGATAACACGAGTACCGTATAGCGTGAAAACCGCATAATGTTACAAGATTTTCGGAAAAATCTTGTATCGAATAACGCGATTTTTAACGTTATCCGATACAGTCGTTCTTAGCAGCAGGGTGGCTGGAAAGCTGAACGGGGTTCTCCGTTCAGCTTTCCAGCCACCCTGCAGCTACGGAGGCAGGGGTGGGGAGGCTGGAAAGCTGATGGGGGGGTCCCCCGTCAGCTTCCCCAGCCACCCCACAGCTGCGGAGGCAAGGGCGGGTGGCTAGGGAAGCCGACAGGGAGTCCCCATCAGCTTCCCCAGCTACCCTGCAGCTGTAGATCGGGTCCTCTGATCTCTCTGGAGCAGGCAGGGGATATGATCCAAGCTGTTTCTGGGCTTCCCCGACGTCCTCAGCCAGTGCAGCAAGCCAGAATGTCAGAGTTCGAATCCCGACATTCTGGCTTGCTGCAGCCTCAAAGAGGGTGAGGGAACTTCAAAATTAGCGCGCATCGGGTCTCCCGACCTCCCTAGAGCTGATGCCCGCTATTTTTGAAGTTCCCCCACCCTCTTTGAGGCTGCAGTAAGCCAGAATGTTGGGGTTCGAATCCCGACATTCTGGCTTGCTGCACTTGCTGAGGATGTCAGGGAAGTCCAGAAACAGCTTGGATCAGGTCTCCCCACCTCCCTGGACCCGGCAGGGGGGGGGGTCAGAGACCCCAAAATTGGTTTAAAAAAAACAGACTTTTTTTTACCAATTTTGGGGTCTCTGACCCCCCCCCCAGCCGGGTCCAGGGAGGTGGGGAGACCCGATCCAAGCTGTTTCCAAAGTTCCCCCACCTCCCTGGAGGCTGCAGCAAGCCAAAATGTCAGGATTCAAATCCCGACGTTCTGGCTTGCTGCAGCCTCCAAGGAAACAGGGCTTTTTTAAACATTGTGTGATCAATGTATCGCACAACGTTAAAAACCGGATAACGACGGGACTTGTGGAACCAAGTCATAACGTTATCCGGGGTACTAGTGTACAATATATAACATATACCATCCTCACCCAGTGATGTATTCAACTTTCTTAAATGGCTGTTGTTCAAACAGCAATAGCCCAGACAGAGATGGAAATATAAATTATATAAAGAACAGTTAAACTGGGGGGAAAACTTATTGGCTGATTAATATTTGGCTATTGCTATATCATCTTTAAATGTCTTCCTAAACAGCATAGCCTTGAGATATGCCCAAGGATGGGACCTAGCACAGCTCTAGTGACAAAGTGTTTGCAATTGCTACCACCCAAAAGGCTTGTTTTCTTGTTGGAGCTTACTTAGCCACTCTCAGTGCTAGCCCAGTGGTGGACTCCAAAAAAAGTTACTACACCACTGTGGGCGTGGTATGGTGGGCGTGGCCAAGGGGGAAGCCCTGCATTGCACCCAAATTAGGTTCTGGGGAACTGGGGCGAGCCTGCTGATGCCCACCACTGGTGCTAGCACCTCAGGCTGAGCCATTTGTGAAGACTGAGTGATGCAGGCAGATGACCTTTGGGAATGGCATTTCATCAGATAAAAAAGTCATAAACTGTCTAGGGATTTATGCCAAATACAGAAGGGAACAGGAATGTAATGTGCCTGGGCCAGGGCTGAGATGGTTCATTCAAATTTCTTTGTCCAGATTACAAGCCTGGTCACTACATTTTAGACCCATTGCAGTTTTCATAATATGAATAAGGGCAGTCCCACATAAAGACCATTACTGGAGTCAATCTCGGATACTACCTACGTGTGGTCTAGTGTTGTAAGAGTTTGCCTATCCAAAAATGGATACAGTTGGGCAATTTCTCAGAGCTGGCAAAATGCTGGTTTTGTTAAAGCCACTATTTGTTGTTCCTAAATTGAGGACCAAATCTATGATAATTCCCAGGGTGCAGACACTGTCCCTCCAAGGAAGGACAATGCCTGCTATCCAGTGGTGGGCTGCCAAAAAATTTACTACCACACCGTGAGCAGAGCCGACGTTGTGGGTGGAGCCAATGTCATGAGATCATGATGTCATGACATCATGGGTGGAGCCAAAGTAAAATAAATAAATAAAGTAAAATAAAATAAAAATAAAGACTAAGTGCACATAAAAATAACATAAACATACACTACATAAAATAGCCCTCCACCCAAAACACAAAGAAAACAAACCCTAGTTCCTTACCTTTGCTGGGGTCGGGCCATCAGGGACTTGAGGAGCAGCAGGTAGGTTGCGGTGCCGCAGTGCGCAGCGGCACAGCAGCACAGTGGGAGCAGCATTGGTGGTCAGTAGTGAAGGAAAGGCCACCGCCGTTGCTGCTCCTCCAAGAACGCTACTGCGTCCTTTCCAGGCAGACAAAAATGGCTGCTCAGAAGTGTGCATGTGTCAAAATACCATTTGTCGCATGCACACTTCTATTTTTCAGTGTGCATGTGTCAAATGTAGTTTTGATGCATGCGCACTTCCGAGCAGCCATTTTGGGCTGCCCGGAAAAACAATCCAGAGGGTGGCCGGAGAGGTGAACGAACCGGACACCCGGGGGTTTACTACCCCCCGGCGATCCCCTCTGGATTTCTGCTACCGGTTCAGCCGAACTGGGCCGAAACGGCATTAGCCCACCACTGCTGCTATCTGAACAGACCCTAGCAGCAGGATGGTCTAAAGGTGCAGAACCTGAGAACAGGGCCCAGCTGGGAATGAGAAGCAGATGCAGGCCAGCCACACCTGGAAGGTACAACAGAGGCTGGAATGGAAATAAGGGAAGAGGAGGACTAGACAGAATTTTTGAAGGAATGCCATTCCTGACTTCTGCACCTTCAGGAAGAACCAGCCACTTCTGCTTCAGGACCTGTGGATGAGTAAGTATGTCCACTTCACTGAAAATAAAGCACATGGAAGCAGGGAGCATATTGGGCTTGGCTCAACCTTGGTCTCCATAATAACAGAACAAGCACCCACTTGAGCCCTAAGCCACCATCCTTATGCTGACCCAGAATGCAGATGCATTCTTTGCCAAAATGAATGTAAAGTCTGGAAGCTTTAATGGAAATAATTGAAATAATGGAATATTATTTATAAGGGAAATTTAACTAAATAATGGAAACTTAACTGTGGAGTTAAATACAGTGAATGCTGTGAATTTCTCTTATATATCAACTAAATATATTTTCACAGTCATATTAAGGACTATACAGTAAAACTCCTCCTCATGTAAAAAAGTCAGTTACATAGGCTTTTGCTTAAATCTGTTTTTTATGTAACTCGAAGCAAACCTATAGGATAAATTATTTTTTTACGTAACTCAAAGCAAACCCATAGGAAAAATGAATTTTTTTATGTAACTGAAACAAACCCATAGGAAATTGTGTTATGTAAATTTATCTAAATCGGGACATTTATTTAAATCAGGACATGGTTTTAGCACAAAATCATTATGTAAGTCGAATTTTATGTAACTCAGGGCATATGTAAGTCAGGGTTTTACTGTATTCCTTTTCAAAGGTTTTTCTCTGTAAAATGCAACCATATGAAAGTTTACCTCAATATCATCCTTGTGTTTGAGAAGTGGTGCTTCCATAATGTTCCGAAGACAAAAGGAATCAGATTCTACATCAAATGGATGTCCAGTGGTGTCAGAAATGCGATTCCAGTGTCTCAGTTTCATTGCTTTATTGGTCATCATTTCTAGCAGCGGGCAAGACTCACTGAAGTCATCTATTCTTTTTTTAAGATCTAAAAATGCTTGCCAATCTTTAAGCCCTTTAGGTAGTCTGCGGCACCTTTGTTAAAGAAAGGATGAAAAGAGAAGAAGGATATTATAGTTTTATGCTACTCCATATGGTGCAAAATATATGCTGTAAAGATAAAGAAACAATTTCTTCTTCTTTATTTCCTCTTTTACCCCTTCAGGTATTGAGGGAGATGCAAGTTTCTTATTCTGACACTTCTACCAGCCTCAAGGTGTTCCTGTAATATGTCTCTGAAATTATCTCTCTACCTCCATCTGTGTCTGCCTCACGCTCTTTATCCTTTTTGTCTTTTCACATATGCCTTGTACGATATAGAATTTCAAGACATTCTGTCCAAGTGAACAAACCACATTATTTGTTTCTGTATGTATTTTAAGCTTAGCTCTATTAAAATTATTTCCCTTAGAATCTCATTCCTGATTTTATCCCTTCTAGTCACTCCAGCAGTATTCCTCAGACATCTCATTTCTGTGGTGACCAGCTTTTGTTTATGTTTTGTTGTAAGTGTGTGTGTTTCGCACTGATTACATAAGGTATGAATACGTGTTGTATGAGGTGTTTCTTTGTGCTGGAAGCAGTAACATAACATGGAATTCAGCCAAATTTGCCACCCCCTGGTGGATGCTGGTGCCTGCTCCTGCTAGGACTTCTGGGAATTGTAGTCCAAGAACACATATAGACCAAAAAGTGCCGCCCGGGGCCAGCGGTCCCCCTAGGGGCCCCCCCAGTGACGCCACTGGCTGGAAGAAGGATTGCTATGACTGGGTGATGTATGGTGTGACTTTGTGCCATAGGACCACTATGGCAGCCATGAAGGCAATCCTGGATCACCCTGAAACAATCTGGCAAAACTGTAACAGGCCCAGCAAGATGGCAATGGATAATCTATCACTACAAAAATCCAAATGAAATACAAAGAAACAAGAATCTCATTTTTAAACTTTCTGCAAATGTATCCTAAAAATTGAAGTCGTGGGTATTAATTGAATCGTAAGTTTGGGATTAAGAAAAGATATAGTAGCCAGTTCTGTAAAATAAAATTTAAGAAGCCCCAAATTGGAGGTTGTCACAGTTCCTGGGTTGAGGGAATTTCATCGTAGCCACTGAGTGACACTTACCTCTTTTGTTTATTTTGAGTTGAGTGTCCAGTAGAACTGCATCACTCCCAGCATGCCAGTTTCTCAGACATGGCAGTGTTCCAGGGAGTTCGTAAAACAAAGTTCTACAAGGTTAGGCACTTTGAGCTAGCACTACAACCTTGAATGAGAGTTGCCATCACTCCTATATAGACATCACAATTTCCAGTTGCTAATCAAGGTAAATACTGACTTTAAGTACCATAAACCCTCTAAGCCAAAATCTAAATAACTGCTTCAAAGGATTTTTATTTTATTTTATTTTATTTTATTAAAAAGAAGAGAACAAAGGGGATCAAAAGGAGATTTTCCTAAAATCCAGGAACAATCACAAAGATCAGACTCGGAACAATTCAAGAAGGACACACTAGAAAAATAATAAAAGCTAACTTAGCTATCTGATATGCACACCTTGATGGAGATCAATATAGTTATTAGGCATACATAGCAATAGTCTCTCTAGACATTACTGACAGAAGAGGAACAATGCCCCAAGTTAGGCTAGGCTGGCAACCAATTTCTGTAATTTCTATTTATGCCTTAATGGCCCTTCCAGTTAGCATGTTGAATACACATTAGTTATTTCCCCAGGTAAAGCACACAATTGTAATCTTTTCTGCATTTGCATGTCCCCAGGGAAGAAAGCATCTAGCTTTGGAAGACAAAAATTAAGTCTGACATGTCAGTCTCCTCTCAGTTTCTTTGAAGTCCTTTTGACAAGTCAACTGAAGGTGTTAACTGTCCCTTTTTTTCAGGGCACACCCTGGCTTCTGCCCTGCAACTTTCTGGTCAGTTTTCCTAGACATATAAATAGAACCCTTCAAAGCTTCTAGTTGAAGAGTTCTATGTTTTATGCCTCCCCACCCTGTTCTCAGTTTCTCTGGCAAGGTACAACTTAGAAGGCTCTGCTATACCTGCTTGTTGATACATCCTCTTACAAGGTTTGAATCTTAGTCAAGGGGTTATGGGATATTATCAGATTTGATACACCACAACTAACAAGTTATTATATGCTGCTATATATGTTGTACATTATATGTTGTTATATTATACCACCTTTATAGAAACTACTTCAGTGGAATTCTCATCCACAACCTTGGGCTTCCTCTCAGAACAAAGGAAACTCATTGGCAAATGTGTACTGGTTGTCTTGCATCCAACTGAATAGGGCAAAGCTTCACCATTAATCTAAATAAAAGGATATTACAGTTGTAAAAAAAACCCCACATTCCTATCTGTTATTCTAACCATTCTAAATCTCTGTATCTGTGTATAAATGTATGGATGGAATCTCACTCCTATGTCTGATGAAGTGGACCTGATCCACGAAAGCTAACATTAAAATACAGCAGTTAGTCTTTAAAGTGCTACAACATTTTTGAGTTATTGTTTTGTTTTGTTTACTCTCTGATGCGCTTGAAACACAGACCAACATGGCTACTATTTTAAAAAATGCCTCTCACATGTTATGGCTTGGCTGTTTTTGCCACACTTAAGCAATCCTCAGTAAGGTAAACAGGGAATGGGCCCATCATATACTCTGTGATATAGTGATGGATGATATATAGTAATCTAAATGGTGCATTGCTCATCTGTTACATATAGTCGGTCTAGCTGATCCTCTTCTTCTTCCTCCTAGAACAGTAGAGCTGGATAGGATCCTAATCAAGCTTACCTGTTTTGGAACTCTAGAAGTTCTGCATTAATTTTTTCAATGTCTACATCTCCCCAGAGAATCTCATAATACCCACTGATATTGTTCATCACAGTATCATACAATCCGTACAATTTTTGAAGCAAACTTAGCTCCTTCCTGAAAAGAAATGAAAGGTGGAATCTTTTACTACATCCTTTTACATTATAAAAGTATAGCTGATTTATTTGAAGTGCAATATTCAGTGCAAAGAAATAAGTTTCCATTATCCTTTCCCTAGAAATTCATGATGGAAAAATATCTCACATTCAAGTACAATTTAAATTGTGCAGTAACATTTGTAAGTCTGGCCAGGTTATCCTGCTATGGCCCATACTGCCAGTGACTCAACACCAATTACCAGGTGGTGGTTAACTAACCTGGCAACCCTGAGGACTGATGGCCTTGGGCGGCAAAGTCCACAGGAAAGGGTGATGGCCCCCAAGTGGATTAAATCTCACTTAAATCCATTTTGGTGGAGGGCAGCAGCTGCATTAATACTGGCCTGGGGCTGAGGAGGATTTTGTGTGCCAAAAGGGCTCTGGACCAGAAAGTGACTTGTGGAACTGGATCAGTGGTACAAGTGTCATGCTTCAATGCAGAAGGATAGAAGGTACTGCATTATATTCTCACAACAATCTTTAACAGCTGATCACCATGATGATTGCCAATATTCAGAATTGGATATAGCAGCAGGAGGAGGAGGAACATTTATTTTATTATATTCAACTGATAGTATTACAAATTCAAAATAATTACCTGAAAATTAGTTTGCTACCTTAATTCAAAGTATTCTGCATTAATAACATAATATTTTAATTACCATATTTGCCGGCATATAAGATGTATCAGAGTATAAGATGCACCCTGTTATGACCAAAATAACCCACTATAGGCCACTATATATAGTGCAAGATGCACTCCATTTTTCTAGTATATTTAAAGGGGGGGGGGGGGAGAGTGGTTCTTATACACCAGCAAATACAGTATTAAAATGCTGTATAACACCATTTTACATACGGTATATACTGTCCCTTATCTTGCTATGTCATTTTCAGCAATTCTATTTTGAAGTTGAATGACTTAGTGACTGAAATCTTATTGGCATAAGCTTACTCAGCCCAACTAGAATGTTATCTTTTCCCTGTGGGAATATTGAATTGAATTGAAGCTTTCTGTCATCTTCAGAATCAAAGGCTCCTTAGGGCTCCCTTACAATCTGAGGAGCACTCTAGTAGACTCTGGACTTGGAGGGAGATCAACATGGCAACAATTTTTGGCTATTAAATGCTCTTTCCCCTCCAATGTCTTCCCCAGGTTGAAAGGGAGCCCCAAGGAATCCTCAGACATAAAGGAGTGTTGTCGTTGTTTTTAAGTACGTATTAAGTTAAATTAACTTGCATGATGTAAAGTTACACCAATAGAATTTAAGCCAATGATTTGATAACAAGTCAAATAAATTAAAATTCTTAGAATTCTATGTATTGCATCTCTTTAACATTATTTGGCACTACTGTTGATATTTTTAAGTTCTGTTCCATTTTTCTAAGCTGTTCAGGACTGAACACATGATTCAGTATCCCTTTCCCCCCTTCACAACTTTATCAAGCAGCAGAAACTGAGAGATAGTAACCTGCCATTATTGAGTAAACTTTATGGCCATGAAGCAATTTGAATCCAGGTTTTCCGAGTCACAATCCAACATCCTAACCACTTATACCAACCCTTGTAGCACTTGTTCATTGACTAATATGCTGTATATATTATGTTGACTCAATCTTCCATCCATCTGAGGTCGGTAAAATGAGTACCCAAAATGTTGGGGGCAAAATGCTAATTAACTTATGAACCACCCAGAGAGTGGACTAAGCACTATGGGGTGGTTATGTAAGTGTGATTGCATTGATTGCATTGCATATATATAGTTGAAGAAAAGGTCAAACAGATATTTCTGTACTGTCTAGTATTTAATGAAAAGGTAGATTCTGAAATGGCTCAAGACATTATATAGCATTTCACATGTCTGTGTCAAGACAAAATAAAAGTCCAGTTCATATGTTCCTTGTAGAAGGAATGGGTGAATGCCTGGTGGACAATAAGATGCAGGGTTTAACATTTTGCCCAGAGAACCTAATTTCAATGTGCTTAAACCTATCTCAGTTTTTCAAATAGACCTTAGTAACTGACTTGGCACTCTTACTATCCCTCGTCTGTTGGATAAAATTCTAGTGAAGCAAATGCAATTTGAAACTTTATAGTATTGATATACTGTATCTTATTTGATACCAAGTGTAGTGATTCATTTATAGCTTAATCAAGTTTGTATTCCTTTATATACTTGTGTTATAGATCATAGTACTTGTATTAGGTTTTTTATGCTAGATTTCATTACTGTACTGGAAAAATACAACTGGGCCTCTTGAAAGGAATGCATTCTGTCCTTGGTAGCTGGTGTAAAGAGATAAGAGGAGGCCCCTCTTCAGAAAGTTATAATAGAACACTATACCCATATCTCACCGCCTCACACACACACACTCTCCTCCCTCCTTTTTCCCCCTCCTTTTTTTCCTCCTGACTAGGAATCTCTTTGTGTGTGTGACTGTATTAGAGATATGCCAGGCGAGTCTGCTAAAACAGCAGATGAGAGCAGTCTGCAAAAGAGCAAGAGAAGAGCTAGCTAGCACAGATCACAGCGGACACTTCGTAGGTTTTCTCCAGACGTGGTGAACCCAATAAAGTTATTTTTCACTTGGATCCAAAGATTGCTGACTCAATTTCTTCAGCGTCGATTGTTGAGGCTGGTCTACTCAACAACCAAGCAGTTGCTTTTCATTCTACAGCAATAGCTCACACAAAGTATCTACCGTAGAGCTGCATATAGTTATATAGATAGAAACAATTTTGAACAAATGTCTTTTTTGCCTTTTTCTTTACCATTAAATGCTTTCTGGCAGATTGAACAATTTTTCACACTTACCTGATTTTATGTAAAGCCTCATAGTCTGTGACAGGCAATCCAAATAGTTGCTCACCAGATGAATAGGTAATAAATTTCCTCCAGAGCTCATCAAAATTGGCCTAACAAATAAAAGTGTATACATTAACAAAAGATTTAGAAAATCTCACTAGTAAAGTCATAGAGTTTCCATGCCAGTGGATAAATGGGTCAAAGGAAAACACAGACAGGACCATCTCACATTCTTTCATACATACTGTACATATATTCATTTTCACACATAACACCTTTCACTCCTTTCTTTATGTAGCAATTGTTTTGCAGGGAGGAGACCTCCCAAACTTTGTTCAAGCCTAACTACTATTCTAGCACAGAGAAATGTGCATTAATCATTCATTCTCTGATGTGATCCAAGCAAAAAAATCTCCCAGTGTTGCCATTAGGTTTTCTTTAAAAATGGGAAACAGGGCCAAGGGGAGGAAGCTGTGGACTAGATCTGAATATGGATGATTCTACTGTATGAGTATTAAGACAAGTCCTTTCGATTTCAATCTGATGTTTGTAGCAGGACTTTTCAAAAGGCTTCAGTCACACCTTTGGTAATGAGTTGGCAACAGAGAGGCAATCAAATACTGTAGTGAAAAGTGCTATAAAAGCAAAGTATTTGTTAACTAATCAATACAGACATTGCTGGCAAGAGATCTAAAGTTTCCATGTTGTGTAGATGTGACTGTAAAAGCATAGCAAGCAATCAAATTTCCACCATGAATCAGTGCCGTGATGGTGAACCTTGGCACTCCAGATGCTCTTGGACTTCAATTCCCAGAAGCCCAAGCCCCCATGAATCTGCACGAATGGGTTTACTGTGATTCATCTGGCCCACGCCGTCCTCGTCGTTCCTGGAAATGGAAGTAAAATGTGGCCATATGAGTGTGTTTTACTTCCGTTTCCAGGAGCGACGAGGGCAGCACAGGCCAGATTAATCATAGTAAACCCATTCATGCGGATTCATTGGGGGTTGGGCTTCTGGGAATTGAAGTCCAAGAACATCTGGAGTGCCAAGGTTCACCCTCAGGGACCTAGTGGCTGAAATCCTGTTGGTTAGTATAGGAAGTCACAACTGGAGTAAACCTGTTGACTTAATGAGATCTGGTGAGTCAGCTTCTCTGTAAGTTCTTTGATTCAACGAGCCTGTTGTAGTTGCAACTCACTACACTAAGCAGCTGTGTAATTGTCGCAATCCCTTTGGCCATGAAGACACTGCAACTCATTATGCCAAGCCTTCTAATAGACTCCAGACTAATTATTACTATAAATCTGTGTACAGTGTTATTATAAAACCCCTGGGAAGTACTGGGTAAAATAGAATGGTATGTAGACAGAAACATTGTACTGTAATCCATTATAAGAACAGGGAGTATTCTGCTTGCTATTCAGTCCTGCTCAATGTCTGAAGAACCTCAGTAGTAACCTCAGAAATATATATAACAAATCCTTTTTCACATTTACAGATGTTTGTAAAAAAAATGTGAGGATAGAGAAGGGCGCTACTGGAATCAACCAGTAATACACGACATACCCTGGAAATATTATCTCCTTGACTCCAAATTCCAGAATCTCTGAACTATCATGGTCTATGGGAATTCTGGGTTCTGCAACCCTCAAAATCTCTCTTCCAAGTGCTTATTAATGGTGGAAGGGATTATTAAATTAATTGATTAGAAACTATTCGCTATGCCTCAATTTACATATGCATAGAAAATTTGATTGTGAACACTGCATTTATGGCTGGGAGCAAAATCACAACAAGACTGTCCCAGAGAGGGGAATGACATTATTCTTGTAGTTATTGTATTGTGCTTGATAAATCGCTCTTAATTTTCTCAGAGTTAAGGAAATATACATGTTGCAGGGCAGTTGAATGGCTCTGAGACTGATGAAAATTTGCCTCATGGTTATCATAATGGAAAGTAAAATGGCAAGAAATATTACTGAACAGAGTAATAAATGGAAAGCAGAAGTTCTCTTGAGATGAAAATGTTCAGATAACAAAGGCTTGGCTTTGATACAACATTTTTATAAGGTTTAAATCAGGAGTTCTCAACCTTTTTAAGCCAGGGGCCGGGTCACACTCCCTCAGACAGTTTTGGGGTCTGGACAGCCATTTTTCCCTTCCTCCACCACATGACACTACCTGGTGTGGTGGAAGTGGTGGTGGGCCACATGAAATGGTGCCATAGGCCACATCCAGCCCCGCAGGCCACAGGTTAAGAATCCCTGCTTTAAATGCTGACCACTTGGCATACAGTTAGTCAGAATAAAGCAAATGAAATCACATAAATGCTTTTTCTTCACCTTTAATTCAGAGTGAAAAATCTGTAGTACCATAAGATTCATATGGGACCCACAAAAGCATCCATTCTTTCTTTTAAAAGTATATTCCTAAACTTTACAATTTCAAAGGTAAAAATGAAGACATACTTGCAACATATTATAGTGTGTTATAATGAGGAAGGTGTTCACTCAAAATGTTCTAAAGAATTGAAAATTAACATGAATGATGAATCATCTATTAAGGCCCAGCTAAATGGCATACCATTAACATCTCTTACCTGGAATATCTGTAATCTATTGCTAGCTTCTTGAGGTGGTATTTTGGGAACCATTGGTCCTTCCTAAAATATGCAAAATATACCCAGTAATCAATAGTAACTCTTCAGAACAAAAATTCATGTCTTATTCTCATATTCCTTCAATGAATGTAAACTACCACATTGGATAATGAATTTTATGTTGTTTAAGTGTTGACCTGACATTTTTATTTATACTATTTCTTCTAACTTTGGTGGAATTGTCTTTCATGGAGCTGCTCATTTTAAAAACTATATGTGACTGTAATGTAAATGTTCAAGTTGGTTTGCCTTTCCTCAACCATTGAACCTTTGTTCAATGCAAGATAAAATCAGATGAGACAGCTCACCCTACATAATGTTCTCCCCAAGAGGTTTGAGGAAATTACCGTTTCATACGCTCCTTCAAAATTGGACACATCCTCACGGAAAATTTCAACCGCCTCAAGCAGCTGGCTTTTAAACTTGGGCTGAACTTGAATTAACTCATCTTGCACACTGGACTGAAAGAGAAATTAATATTTACTAGTTGGATGAATAAAAGATAGTAACTAGAGAATGTCCATTTAATCTATTGAAAAGTTGGTAGACATCTTATCTAAAATCCCGTGACTCAACAGATAGTTATGATCACTTTTAGCTAGATATAAGGTGGCATTCCCCCCCCCCCAAAAAAAATAGCTGTTTTCCCTCACAAAGATGCTGATGCAGAAGAACCATAGAAATCTGAGTCTCAGAAAGACTGCACCTGCATTTAGCAAATGTCAAGTGAATCGGTGGCAAAAAGATGATTTGCACAGAAATATGAAACAGTGTTATTAAATAACTAGCCACGGGGGGAGGGGGGCTGCAAAATATATAGTCCAAGATCTTCACTGAGATCAACAAAACTGGAATGCTGTTTCTGAAGCACATGCTAGATTACTTTTATCAGAGGTGAGTAACTTAGGCCAGTCTGAGGATCTGTTCCACATATCTCAGCCCCAACACAAGCTGCACCAGCATCTCCCAGCAAAATTAGACATGATAATTCAGTTCAGTTGGGTTTCCTTGCTATGACAAGGTGCCGGAGCACATCTTATTCTAGAGAACAATCCACCCTGGTGATCCCAGTGATACAATTCCCCATTGTTTTTCTTCTTTAATTATTTTTTTGCAAATAAAATAAAGCTTATAAACCTTCATGATTTCTCCCTCCACTTTATAAGCACTCAGCAGATACTGCTGAATTTACACCATCCATCAACACTAGTCTTATAGTCTTCTTTTACTACTTACTGCTTTGCTCTGTAGCTTGTTAAATGAGTACCGCAATGTGTCGACACCTTCTGATTCTTCCTTTGTCACTTCAACTTCAAATCTATTTAAAATTGAATAGGCTTCCTAAAAAATCAAACCAGGCACTTCAGAATTCATACCATTCAAAATAGAAATAAATATGCCTGTGATTCTTAAAACAGAAACAAACTTACTTCAATGGGCCCCATAGTCATGTCCATTTCTATTTCCTTGTCACGTATATGAGACAAAGCTTCCATAGCAAATCTGACATCATCTAAATCTCGAATTGGTCGGGACAGCTTTTTCAAATATTCTGTCATAAATGCTATCATATCTTGCATTTTCTTTTTGTATTCCTCATTTAAATAGCGACACAGTAACATTTTCCATGCTTTTGCTTCAATTGAGAGTGCCAGTTTCATTGGTCCTGTTAATAAATTACGATCTGCGGATTAAACCTGCACATGCAAAGGCATTGCTTTTTGCCTACCACACATTAAAATGACCTCTACAAACCTAACACTGCTGCTGGAAATGAACTACATATGGACTAGCACATCTATCCCCCCCGTTCAGTGTGCAAATCATTTTACATGCTCAAAAAGCTTATATTTCTTGAACAGCAATACTCTAAAGCAGGGGTTGCCAACCTAAGGCCCATAGGCCGGATCTGACCTGTGGTGCCATTTCATGTGGCCCCCATGCCTACAAGGGTATTCAAGAAACAGAATGGCCACTAGTTTGAAGCTGTTGGAACAAAATGGCCACCCCCATCGTGCTGAGAAGGCAAAATGGCCATCCAGGCCTCGAAGCTGACTGAAAGAGTGTGACCCGAGCCCGGGCTTGAAAAGGTTTGGAACCAGTGATGGGATGTCCCCGGTTCCAGACGGTTCCCTGGAAAAATTTTTAAAATTGGAGCAAAAATGGCTCCAATTAACTGCGCATGCTCAGAAACTCAATCTGACGCATTGCGCATGCGTCAAATTGAGTTTCTGGTCATGCGCACTAAATTGGAGCCAAATGGCTCCAATTTTTTAAAAAAATTCTTCCGAAGCTGGAGCCGCCCCTTTTTAGAGTGGCTCCGGCAGCAGCGGCGGCAGCCCTCAGAGAAGGGCACCTCCCCTAGCCGGCCACCGAGCTCCCACGGGCACATTGGTGCCTGCCCGGGCCATCCGCCCGCACCGTGCCCTCCTAGGGACTTGGGCCCAACAAACCCCCATGCCCTGGGTAAGGCCGGCGGGGCTTGCCACCGCCGCATCCTCCTCTGCCGGGGGCCTGCAGCTTCCTCGGGCTGGCCACGCTCTTTAAAGGGCTGCAGAGGAGGCCGCCCTTTTGCCTCTCCCCGACCCCTCCCCGGGTTGGGCTCCCTTCTTGCGTCTTTGCAAGCGCAAAAAGGAGGTAAGTCATTGGGGAAGCAAGCGGGGATGGGTGGGTGGGTGTGGATGCAGGGCACAGTGGGGAGAGATCGCCGGTGGCGGGGTGCGTCCCGGGACTTGGGGGGCCCTTTCATTCATCCATCCATCCACCCATTCATTCATCCATCCATCCGTGCGGGCGTTGCAAGGCGGCTTTTGTCTGGGTGCCTCCCCGGCTTCCGATGCCGGGCTGTCTTTTTTGCGGGAGAGCGATATTATATGCGAGGCGGAGGCGGGGCAGGCGAGTCGGAGCAGCTGGGACGCTTTGGCGGCGGCTGGGTTGTGTGGGCGTGTTGTTGCTGTGTGTGTGTGTGTTTACGCGCCTCTCCTTCCCCCGATCCGGAAAGCTTTGGTTCCGGAGCACGGCTTGCCATTGATCGCCGGCTCGGTTGCAAGACATGTAAAGGTTTGCCTCTCTTTGTCTTTACTTTTAATTTTTCTCTGCCAGTTTCCAGCTTTATTTTCCTTTGTAAAAAAAAATGCTTCCCTTGTTGGTGGTGCATGAGAAGCGGGGGAGCAGAAGGGGTCGTGATAAATAAGAGAAAAAGGGGCGGTGATCGTTTGTTTAGATGGGGTGGAGGGAAGAGGCTTTGAAGACCTGGTTTTTAAGTGCACGCCGAATGACACCCGGGGCCGCCCCTTTCCCTGCGTCTGTCTGGGTGTGTTTGTGTGTTTCCCTGCGTCTGTCTGGGTGTGTTTTATTTATTTCTTTATTTTATTTCTTTAAGTTATTTACGGGTCTGTGTGCATGTTTATTTTTTTATTTTTATTTTATTTTTGGCCTTGCCCACAACGTCATGATGTCATGACGTTGGCTCCGCCCATAACTTCATGACGTCATGACATTGGCCACACCCATGACATCCATGACGTCATGGCATGGTAGTAGAATTTTTGACATCCCATCACTGTTTGGAACCCCTCTTCTAAAGGGTTTTCTATAGCAAATGTTGTACATCTTTCAACCTGGAAGCTGAGAATAATGACTCATTCGGTATAAGATACAACACAATTGCAGGCAGGACTAGTAACAAAAGGAGTCTTTTAGAGGTTTGAATGGGGAAAATCTGCATTGTTCGTGAAGGATATTTCATAGAGTTTTAAACATTATAGGATGATCCTGTGACAGCCAGAAAAGTTCACACTATGCCATGGTTTTTAAAGTATTTTCTCTACCTAATACAATAATACCTCAGATAACGCTAAGACTTGGTTCCACAAGTCTTGGTGTTATCCAATTTTTAGTGTTATCCGATGCACGTTAAAATCCTATGGGATGGATCGGATAAAGTTAAAGCTCCATAGAGATACATTGTAACTGCACAGGTTTTAGCAGTTGTTATCCGATCCATCCCATAGGACCTTAACGTTATTCGATCCAATTCTCCTCCACAGATTACTTAACGTTATGCGATTTTAGCGTTATCCAAGGTAAACGTTCTCTGAGGTATTACTGTAGTTGTATGTTAGAGTAAATTTTGAGTGACATCAGTGCAAATTTCCTTAACTTTTCTATCATTCCATTAAAAATTTGTAAAGGTTTCTGTAGGAAGACCAAAGGACCAGCTGACGGTTTAAAGACAATACACAAATAAAACAGAGAGCTTATTATTGTTATAGGAATTCCAGATATTTAGCAGAATATACTGATAAAGGCTACATACACATAAACATACAGATAAACATTTTTAGTCTCTAATGATATCGATTCAGATGTTTATGAATACTTATAAAAATTAATTATCTTAAAGTCAAAAGCAAGTTGCAAATGTATATTTATGTACAGTATTATATATAAACTGTCTTAAGTTAGATCACAGAAAATTACTTTCATACCTGTATTTAATTCAATGGGACCAACTGAAATTGTGGGTTTTAAATCTTCTATCTCTTGTTCAAATGTTGCATAATGAAGAATTTCTGATCGGATTTCAGTTAGGGAGGGATTGTTGGCCAAAAATTGCTGTAAGTGATTGAAAATAGATATAAATGCATATTTTTACTTATGCTGTTAAAACTATCTCCAGTATTGCAATATTACTTCAAACACAATTGACAAATTGAGTCACAAGAATTAATTACTGAAGAGGTTTAAAAACCAACTTGCTTAATGTAATATTTGCCTGTGTTATTTTTTTCACTTTCCACTGTTAATGTTGCCACCAAGACATCAGGAGGAGTAAAACTCAACTCTTAAAGTGATGAACTTTGGCCCATGCACTGGTAGTTTCAAGAACTGAATGCTGTGTAAGTGGGGCCTTCTTTGAAGCTGTTTCATAAGCTTCAAGGTGACTAGAGTGCAGGCTGATCAAGGGTGTGAGAAGGCTTGATCACATTTCCCTGGTCCTGGTCAGCTTGCACTGGATATCTGTTTACTTCTGTGACAGGTTCAAAGTGCTTTGACTTCTACACATTTCTCTTATACTGCACGTGATTTTTCATCCTCTTAGAAGGAGGTCCTTTACAAAGGGGGAAGCATCCTCAGCTAATCATTCTTAGTTCCAGTGGGCTGAACCCACAAATTAACATTGCTCCTGGACTGCTATGTCCTTATTTGCCAATATTTTGAACTAATACATATAATCCAATACCATGATAGCCATTTTAGTCTGTGTTTTAAGCAGCGGTAGGCTGCTGCCAGTTCAAACCGGTTCACCTGAACTGGTAGCAGCAATCCGGAGGGGATCACCAGGGGGTGGGTAGTAAACCCCCAGGCAACCGATTCGGCCGCCTCTCCGGCCGCCCTCTGGATGACTTTTCTGGGCAGCCCAAAATGGCTGCTCTGAAGTGCGCATGCATCAAAACTCCATTTGATGCATGAGCACTGAAAAATAGAGGTGTGCATGTGTCAAATGGAGTTTTGATGCAAGCACACTTCCGAGAAGCCATTTTGGGCTGCCTGGAAAGGACGCAGTAGCATCCTTGGAGCAGCGGCGGTGGCGACTGCCAATGCTGCTCCCACGGTGGCACCGTCAGGCCGGGCCGGGCCGGGCCAGGCCAGGCTGCACTGCTGGGCCTGGCTGTGCTACTGGAACAGGCCAGGCCAGGCCAGGCCAGGCCAGGCAGCGCCACCGCACCACTGTGCTGCTGCCACCTACCTGCTGCTCCCTGACGGCCCGACCCCAGCAAAGGTAAGGAACTAGGGTTTGGGTTTTTTTGTTTCGGGTGTGGGGGTATTTTATGTAGTGTGTGTTTATGTTATTTTTATGTGTACTGTGTCTTTATTTTATTTTATTTTATTTTATTTGGCTCTGCCCACAATGTCATGACGTCATGACGTTGGCGCTGTCCATGATGTCATGACGTTAGCTTTTCCCATGATGTCATGACATCATGACATCATGACATTGACTCCGCCCACGACATCGGCTCCACCCACAGTGTAGAAGTAAAAAATTTGACAACCCACCACTGGTTTTAAGCATATCAGAGAGTAAACAAAATAAAAAGACAAAAAAAAAACCCTTTATGGCATCTTAAAGACTAGCTGCTGTGTTTTGATGTTAGTTTTCGTGGATCAAGTTTATTTCATCAGACATAAGAGTGAGATCTCATGCCATCAATTTATACACATCAGGTACAGAGGTACAGAATTTTTGGACAGCATAACAGATAAGTATACAAATCAATGAGATATTTTACCACTGGTAAAAGCAGAAGATCTATGATTGTTATTCAGGTTAGCTGTGAAGTTTCATTTGCAAATGGTTAGTAGATGAATGCAAGACAAACACATTTGCCAGTGAGACCAGCCTCCAGGCTTAGCATGCACTGGCAATAGTGGTCTGAGTCACTCACACTTTTGTCAATGAATTAACATTCAAATACAACGGTTAGTCTTTAAAGTGCCACAACGGTTTTTGTCTTTTTGTTTTGTTTACTGTCTGATCTTAATCCAATACTGTGTCACTATTTCAAGTGAGATCTTTTGATGGTGCCTGACAGCAGGAACTATGCAAAGCTATCATCATAAACTAGATATACAGACATGGAGGACTAAATTTGAGGGAATTTCAACAATGCACACAGTCAGGTCATGCTGCTGTTACAACTGAGATGGCCTGAGTTAGACAGGCTCTGCTACTAAAATCTCTATGCAAAGGATCAGAATTTCGTTTACCTGAACTTTTTCATCTCTGTCTTCAGTCCACAGAGCTTTATATTTATTAAAGTCTTGCAGGGCTTCACTAACAGCTTTTCGTACTGAGTTTACAGATGAGGATAGGACTACAACTAATTTGGAAATATCCTTGTGTTCTGCAACCCCTGGATAAAAATTTCTCAACTTTCTTGCTGGCAATGACTCCTCTGGTGGTTCTAGAAAAAAATAATTTAGAGCATGAATTCTGAAGTCTCTCTTCACAATACTCTTGTGTATATCAAGAGTCCCTTGATGTACGGTCCCTTCATCAGGAGAAAGGTAACACAGAAATGAAACAAATATCAAGAGAAAGCAATAATAAGATGAGCAAAAATCTGCACTGCACAGTTTGAATTTCTAACTGAGTAAAATTGACATAATGATAATTCAATGGAACATAAACACCATTAATTATTTTAAAACTGTGCTCCCTAAATCTATTTGTTTTATCTAAGATTACTGTATATATCTCAGAAACAAAAAATCTAAAGTCCTGTTACATATGATATAATTTATCCTGCTGTCATTGGATAAGGTTCATGCATTTATATGGAATTATTTATGCTGTATTAAGTAAAGTTTTTGAAGAGAAAATCCAATTTTTAAAAAGAAAAATGGAAGAGTAGTGCAATCTCTTCGAATACAGAACCCTTTACAGTGATGGCGAACCTTGTCACTCCAGGTGTTCTTGGACTTCAATTACCAGAAGCCCAAGTCAGCACTCCTGTGGGTCAGAGCTTCTGGGAATTGAAATTCAAGAACACCTGGAGTGCCAAGGTTCATCATCACTGCATCTATTCTTAATCCAGAAGGATAGTATTAAATTAAGGAGATGACTCTGTTGAAAACACAGACCATTAAACACGTGTTACAATCACAGGAGATTATACATGTGTTACAAAATTTTAATGGCTGCTATCTTGTGACAATGGTCACAATTTATTTATTTTTATTTATTAATCACATTTGTATTGCCACCCACTAGGCAAGCGACTCTGGGCAGTGTACAACAATTACATCATGACCTACATAAATCCCACTAGAGAACTATAAAAAAATTAAAACCAGAAAAACTCCAATTAAAAATACAAAGAAAAATTAGCCTGACAACTAAAAAGAGTGAGGGAACGATATTACTATATCAGCCAGCAGGTGGGGGTCACCACATCCCCAGAGCCCCACTCCTGCTTTGCCAGCCAGGTTTTTAGTTCTTTCCTGAGGGCAGTAACTCTGTCTGGAGTCGTAGCTCAATTGGCAGGAGGTTCCATAGGGGCGGACAGACAAAGAGAAGGCCCTCTTTCCGGTGCTAAAGAGGCAAGCCTCTCTAGCAGATGCCACAATAAGAGAGCCTCTCTGGTCCACTCTGGTGGGATGGACAGATGTTTTCAGGGTGACACAGTCTAAGTATCCTGGCCCAATACCATGTAAGGCTTTAAAGGTCATTACCAGCACCTTGAATTGCACCTGGAGGCACACTGGTAACCAGTGCAGCTCCCGAAGCAGTGGTGAGGCATGAGTGTAATGTCTGTCCCCCATCACCACCTGGGCAGCTGCATTCTGGACCAGTTGCCAGCCTCCAAATGGTCATCAAGGGCATCTCCATGTAGAGTGTATTACAATAGTCCAGTCTGGAGGTGACCAGAACATGCGTGACGATGAGCAAGGAGGCCCGATCTAGGAGCGGGCATAACTGACGTATGACATGAAGTTGTGCAATCCTATAGGTGTTCAGGTAAAGTCTATGTAACATGCAGCAGCTAATTATGGCTAATGGATGAGGTACTGGGGAACATCTCAGAAGTGTGCCTGGCCATGTGCCCAGCTATACAAATGAGATGTGTCCCACTGGCTTGTCAATGAACTATACTTTGCTGCTGCAAGTTATACAAATCTGGCATGAACACAAATAGGATTCTGGCCTTTGTTTAATTATTGTCAAACCTGTGTAAAAATGCTTTTCCAGATATATCTATATCTATATCTATATCTATATCTATACCTATACCTATACCTATACCTATACCTATACCTATACCTATACCTATACCTATACCTATACCTATACCTATACCTATACCTATACCTATATCTATATCACTGGGACAAATAAGTATATTAATTAGCTAAAACATATTTTAAGAAACTATTAACTATGTTGCTAAAACAGGTGACAGCAAAGAGTGTTTAAGATAATCTTTTAAGAAATTCTCATAATTCTGTCACAATATTACAACATTTAAATCACTATGCTACAAAAATCAACATTGTATCATGAAGCATTTTAGCTCCAATGTTAAAAATCAGTATTTCCCCCCTAAAAGGCATAAAACAATGACCAGCAGAATAATTATTGTGCAAACTCAAACAGTCCCATCATATCAAGTACTTCACATCCAGAATTTGTTTGGCATTCAGAGGTATGTATAGATAATCTGAAATACATTCATGAACGTAGGAAATTTGCTTGGAGCTTGGAACAGAAGAGGAACAACTGGATAGGGCCAGGAGCTATCCTGTGAATGGAGCCTTCATCCATATGAAGTAAATGAGCAAAAACTTGCTATTTGCTTTGTGGGCCAGACCAAATCCGTGGCAAAGTTCCTTAATAAGTTTTGAAAGTGTTCATCTATGAATTGTGTTTTCACAGGACAGTCCATTCTAACTGGCTGCATAAACTTTTTATGATATCAAAATGTGGGAAGCAACCTATTTCCTAGTTTTACAAAATGTGAAGAGAATGCCTGGGTTTAAATTTGAAAACTGCATTGGAAAGCTGATTAATTTTTCTACAAATAACCAATAAAATGTCTCAGTCAATACTGTTTCCATGGTATTGAGGAAGAGTCTTTCCCCACCTCATTTTATGCAGTTAACTTGAGCCAGGTGCACACCTCGGAAGTAACAGACAATTGTATCTGACCCTTTTACCTTTTCAAAAAGCCAAAGCATGGATAAATTATTCTGACATGTTATAGTCACACATATTTAGCTGTCTCGAAAAATGAGATTGCTAGATGGTATTGTAGATGTATTGGCACAGAGCTGGACGAGTTGAAGAGGATGGTGGAGGGCAGAGGTGCCTGGCATGCAATGGTCCATAGGGTCACAAAGGGTCGGAATCAACTGTGCAACTGAACAACAACAAAGCTTAAGTAAATTTAACTATTATTTGGATGACAGGTAATCTAGTCTCCCTATGTGCACAAGCATAAGTCTAGTTTCTTCTGTATCCCTTGGCGTGTATCTCAGAGTGAACAGGAGAAGGATTCTGCAGTTAGTCTCCTCTGAGCTTAGTTTTAAAGAAATGTATGGAATTATTTTCATTATTTACTTATTTTTGCAAATAATTTAAAAAAGAAAGCAATTATCTCACTTTCTTCTTTTTTCTGTCCTTTCCCTGGGGTGCTGGATGTTGGAGCAACGCCAGTTTCCAGAGTGGTAGGAGATTTTTCCTGACGTTGTTGTCCCCAGTGCGGCACGCCACGACTTACGTCCAATGTTAACTGGATCATACGATTGATGACTTGCTGTATATCATCTAAACTGGGCACCATGACCTGTACAAAAATGCAAAAGTGTTTTTTATTGAATGCAGAGCAAATTGCTGAAAGTGAAATGGGACACTGATTCCCATGACTGGCCACCAATGTTTGCTATGAGAAAATGTATTCGCAGGAATATGCAGACCAACCAACAAAACTACAAAATGAAACTTGCAGCTTTTCCCTTTCATGGAATAACAGTCAGACTCTCATTGACTCTGCTTAGAAGAGTACTTTGGTCAACTGAAACAAGATTGCTGGTGGCTGGATGCAAATTAACTTTAGCTCCTCCTTATATTGACAGTGCTGTTTACAGAAATAGGGGCAATGCTTTCCAAGGAAGGGACTATCAAGCAGACTCAGTTCCCTTATGTTGTTCAAGAATTTTCAGTATTCTTGAAGTGGTGCAGTAAAGCTATATGCTACAGCAGCTCCCACACATACTGACAACTGATAGCCTACTTACCGTATTAGCTGGTGTATAAGACACACTCCCCCCCTTACAAACTGGAAAAATGAAGTGTTTTGTACTGTATATACTGGCCTATAGTGGGCTATTTTGGTAACAATGGAGTGTGTCTTATATTCCAATGTGTCTTATATGCCGGCAAATGCAGTAATTTATTGCAACACGAGTTTCATAGTAAGGAACTTATTTCATTAATTCATGAAACTGATCTTTCTATTTCATATTTAGGTGTTCATACTCCATATTTTTAATATTTACTTTATCAGGCCATCTCTCTAGCAACTTATATCCTTTTGTGTATTTGCTATCTGCACTCTTTCCTCTTGTAACTCCCTACCTGGTTGATATGTGTAGCACATGCTATTTCATGAGGACTTTCAGTAAACATACTGAGCAGCACAGCACAAATGAAGAAACTGGGAAGTAATTCTCAGGTTACATCTGGCTTCCATATCCCTGACTGCATTAATCACTTACCACATGTGGAATGGCTAAATGCACTTCAGCTTTCAGAAATGAAACAACTTCTTCAGGTTTAGGAGCAGGTGCCTGAGGTAAGTAAGGTGGCCTACCAAATGAGCTGGAGCTGAAAGAATCAGATTTATATTATATTTTAAAATAAATACAGGATATGGAATGGGAGAATGCCGTGCTTATGGGATTCCTGCAGGCATCTGGTTGGCTAGTGTGCAGACAGAAGGCTTAAATCCAATGCTTGCTGCAACTAGAGCAGAGCCACTGAAATAACTGGAAATTATGTTACTTGTGACAAATAAATCTCATTCATTTCAGTAGGTCTATTCTAACTAGCACTACCATGGGATTAGACAGACCTTCCCTCTGATCCAGTTTACCTTTTATTTTTGTTACAGTATTGCAGATTAATGTTTTAATCTTACACATTATTCCACTGACATTTTTTTCTTCCTGTGTTTATTCAGACACAAAAAAATGCAATAGGAGTCTTTTCACCTGGGAGACCCAGATGCAGAGTGATGGTTAGAATGGGAACTGGGGCTTGAGGGTTCTAGATCTTCCTTGGCCAGGATTTTCACTAAATGACATTGGGCTACTTCTATTGCTCACCCTAACCTACTTCAGTGATTATAGTGAGAATAAAATGAGTAGTGGGTGAACCTTCTACATTGCTTTGAGGTCTTTGGTAGAAAGGCAAGAGATAAATACCATATACAGTGGTACCTCGAGTTACAAATGGTTTGAGTTACAACATTTTCACAATACAAATGAAAATAATTGAGAATAATGGCTCAAGTTACAAATTTTTCCAGAACAGATGAATTGGTTTCAATGCATTCCTATGGGAAATTCGAGTTACAAATTTTTCATAACATGAAAAATGCTTTGGAACATATTAAATTTGTAACTTGAGGTACCACTGTATTTGTTGTTGTTTAGTCGCACAGTCGATTCCGACCCTCTGCGACCCCATGGACCACTGTCCTCCAGGCACTCCTGTCCTCCACCATCCCTCTCAACTCACTCAGCTCTGTGCCCATTATCTCTACAATACCATCTAGCCATCTCATCTTGGGCCCCTTCTTCTTTTGCCCTCGACCCTTCCAAGCATCAAGGCTTTCTCAAGTGAATCCTCTCTTCTCATTTGCTATTCTTAAATGGGTTGAATATACTCTGTTGAAAAACATAGACATATACTATTTCATGAGAGACATAGAGGGTCTTTTTTTTACCTAGCACTGTCTAAAAGGGGCTGCAAATTTTGGTGAGTTGATACAGCTGAGAGATTTAAAGAAAAACATTTGAAAAAATAGCCATGAAAGCTGTCCATATCTAGTACTGTATACCACAGTTAACAGTGATTACTTCATGTAGTTGTACCTCGCTTAAAGAGCATAATGCGTTCCACAGGATTGCTCTTTAAGTGAATTTGTTCTTTAAGCAAAGCACCATTGTAAATGATCAATTGTGGGGGGGATTGCAAACCCCGATTTATTTGTTAAGCGAGTTTTTGGTTGGTTTTATTTGCTAAGTGAAGCGAACATTCAGAGAAAATTCTGCTCTTTAAGCGAGTTACTCTTTAAGCGAGGTACTCTTTATGCAAGGTTTGACTGTAAGTGTTTGCTATAATATCATAGTTTACCAGAAAATCTTGAGAAAAGTCCTGTTTCTAAATGTGTGGTGCATCTTACTTTTTTGTTGAACCTACTGTGGATTATCACCTCAATTATGATTTTTCAGCTGCATAGCACCATATTGTCTCTCACATATTTTTACAAATGCCATATAGAGCTGCCCAAATTGTAAATATTTAATGCTTGTCACTTTGAGTGAATATGGTTACTTATTAGTTAAAAGCTGTTGCTATTTTGTAAAGCTGTTGCTATTTTCTTGTAGCCCAAGTGTTAGGCTTTTTGGTGGGTGGAATCATACAGGTCATAAGTGTCCATCAGACCTGTCTGAATTTCTGTTAGATGTAGCCCCACACAAAATACTTAGGCAAATGTCATTACTGCCATTAGGCTATTTCTCCTACAACTTCTGACGTGACAGTGATGAAAAGGGAAGGAGGAGGAGAAGACTAGTACCAAAAGGAGCACAAGTCCCACATAATAACCTGAAGGTGTCTGTGCTCACTCAACTATCCCCATCAGGTTGGTGCAGTACTGATCTATCCATTCTAATGGATGCTACTTTCAGCCACATTTTTAGTCTCCATGGGATACATGCCCATCCTATTAGCCCATGTTTACATGAGGCATGTTTACAAAAGTGTCATAAGAAATCATAAGATTATCCTACCTCCCAATTCCAATTACACAATAAACTGAAAACTTCCTCAAGAGCAGTAATTACATCCCAAACTGAAATGTCTGATTATTACAACAGAACTCTAACAAGCAGTCATTGTCCACCAAAAGGAATCTTTAATTTAAATGAATCGAAAGTTTCCTATCCTTCATTTCAGGTTCTGAGGCTCCTCATTTTTCCACAGAGAAGCCTTTGGGAAGCTCAGGATGGGGGTGGGGAAGGTAGAATAGAATTGAGGCCCAACACAGTCCCAATCCTGGCAATGATGAGCCAAAGGCAAATTTTGACTACTAAAGGCTCCCTTCTCCCTTTTCCCTCTCACAAAGTTTTTTGGCACCCTCAGAAAACAAGACATGGTCGTAGAAAAATCTCAGTTTGTTTAAGTATTATTCCACAGAAGCCAGATAACTTGATGCAGGTGGGTTTTGCCCAGAGAGTCCTGGACTGTATGGAAAGTCCAATTCTGGAAAGACAAAGCCATTAGCAGGATTCAAAACACCCTTTCCATTCAGCAAGCATTAAAATGTTGAGCATACTTTTATGAAAAGTAAAGCCTAAATTTGTTCCTGATGCTATAATAATTATTTCGTGTCAGAAATTATTCTAGGTTGAAAGGAATATTGCTGGCAAAACTCTGCTCAGAGTACGCTCGAAATAGGCTCCTTTCATGTCCCCAAGATCTTTTCCCCACCATAGGGGGCCCTATTTATCTACTTGCAATTTCTTGCCTTTGAACTGCTAGGTTGGCAGGAGCTGGGACAGAGATGGGTGCTCTATCTGTCATGCAGTACCTGGGTCTCAAACTGCCAACTTGTTGGCCTTCCACCTAACAAGGCAAGCTTCTTGACCACTGAGCTGTGGCAGCCTCTCATTCCTGATACTGAAACAAATTAAGCAGACATTTCCTCATTTGATTTCCTCTGCTGGTGAAAGCAGAAACACCAGTGCTTTTTCAGTGCAAGAGGGAAAAAAGGTAGCTCACCTTATGAAATTTAGAAACTTGGTATGTCACCCTACGCCAAATTTACTTAATCATATACCTTGCCATATACCTTGTAACAAATATTCTTTTCTTCAGAGCATCCAGAGATAAGCGAGTTGCTTTCTGCAGGCTATCCAACAACTGATGACTAAAATATGCAATTACCTCTTTGCATTCCTGCAATCAATAAAACCAGCAATTTAGATTCCTGACAAATGAGTGACACAACATTTGGATTTGTCTGACATATAGCCAACACAACATTGTGTTCTTGATCTGAACAAATCAGAGGATCAGTTACCTATTTAAGACTGAGTGAGCCACAGAAAGGCCTTCTGTGAGTCAAAATGGGATCATAGACCGTGGATTTGCCTGTTAAGATTTGCACCAGCTGAAGTCTCCAAACTGTCTTCAGACACAGTCCCACATACAGTGTACAGTATTGCAGTAATCCAAATGGGAAACAACCCAGATGTGTATTATGGTAGCCAAGTTAGGTCTTGTAGGAATACATTTGTGTGTTAATTGTTACTGTGTGATATAAAATAGAATTCACTGTGTGTTGGATATACAGTAATACCTCAGATAACGTTTACCTCAGATAATGCTAAAATCGCATAACGTTAAGCAATCTGGGGTGGAGAATTGGATCGAATAACGTTAATATGGGATGGATCGGATAACAACTGCTAAAGCCTGTACGGTTACAATGTTTCTCTATGGAGCTTTAACGTTATCCAATCCATCCCATACAGTGATGGGATGTCAAAAATTCTACTACCACGCCATGATGTCATGGACGTCATGGGCGTGGCCAATGTCATGACATCATGACGTCATGGGCGGAGCCAATGTCATGACATCATGACGTTGTGGGCAAGGCCAAAAATAAAAAAAAATAAAAAAAATAAACACGCACACAGACCCGTAAATAACTTAAAGAAATAAAATAAAGAAATAAATAAAATAAAAATTAAATAAAAGTACAACCACCCACCCAAAACACAAATAAATCACACACACACCCTAAATATAAAAGCCTCACTTACCTTCCTTGGCACCAACGAACCTCCATGTGGCCCGGGGCCACCCGGCAAGACACGCTGCCCCCGACTGCGGCCGTTGGCCGGCCACCGAACTCCCACGGGCACGTTGGTGCCTGCGCGGGCCATCCGCCGCCGTCGCGCCCTCCTAGGGACTTGGGCCCGACAAACCCCCATGCCGTGGGTAAGCCCGGCGGGTCTCGCCACCACGGCATCCTCCTCCGCCAGGCGCCTGCAGCTTCCTCGGGGCGGTGCCTTTTCGGCCCGGCTCTGGCGGCGGCCATGGGCGGCCAGGGCCTACGGGGAGCAGTGGGTATGGTGGCGGCTGCCGTCCCCATGCCGCACCGCCTCCAGCTTCCTCCACCGCCAGGCGCCGCAGCCAGGCTAAAAAGGGACCGGCCCAAGGAGAAGGCCACAGGGATGCAGGCAGCTCCGGCGGCGGCGGCGGGGGTGGCAGCTGCAGGCACGCAATCCACAGGCACCCGGCGGAGGAGGAGGCGGCAGCGGTGCGCCGCGCGTCCCCAGGGCATGGGGCTTGTCGGCAGCGGATGGCCCAGGCAGCCCTCAATGTGCCGCGGGGGAGGTGCCCTCCTCAGAGGGCTGGTGCCGCCGCCGCTGCCGCCGTCCTGAAAGCAGTAAAACAATTTTTTAAAAAATTGGAGCTAAAATGGCTCCAATTGACTGCGCATGCGCAGAAACTCAATCTGACGCATGCGCAATGCGTCAGATTGAGTTTCTGCGCATGTGCAGTCAATTGGAGCCATTTTAGCTCCAATTTTAAATTATTATTTTTCTTTCAGTGAGGCGTCCGGAACCGGACGCCTCAAAAGTGGACTCCCCTCCCGGAGAACCCTCCGGAATTGATCCTACCGGTTCCAGGGAACCGTCTGAAACCAGGGACATCCCATCACTGATCCCATAGGATTTTAACATGGATTGGATAACACTAAAAATCGGATAACACCAAGACTTGTGGAACCAAGTTTTAGCGTTATCCGAGGTATTACTGTATGCACTTGGGGCCCTGTGTCTGTCTATGTAATATATATAGTTAAGGCAGGATGTAAACTAGTGATAACAGGATGTGCCTTAGATCACAAGAGGCTTTTTTTGCAACACAACCAGCTGTGTACAAAATGATAAGTATTCTAGCTGAATTTGTAACTAATAAACAATTCTAAGCTTGCTATATATTGTAATAAGACAGGAAGGCTGTTAAACAAGTGTGTTTTCTAATGATTAGATATATAGAGGTGTTTTCCATCTTCCACCCTCCTCCCTCTTCCTCCCCCCTCTACCTCCCCACTACACCCTTGGAACTTCCCCTTTTTCTGTGATAACGCTGTGACTCAATAAATATATGCCATGCTGGGTGCTGCAGGCAGATGCAGACCAAACAGATCAGACTGATTTTTAAGCACCAGATACATCAGACTGCAGTCTCAATTCTTTCGCGCCAATTGTCGGGGCCGGACCCCAACAAGGTCTCTTAAGGAATTGGGGGGAGAGGTAGCTGGGTTAATTATATAAATCCAGTGTCCACGAGATAAGATCTTTGATATAACAGTGAAATCTCTAGTTGCCATGAGAAATAGTGAGGGAAGTTGAAAGGTTGGTTGAGTGAGCTTCAAGCATTCCAAGTTCACACACAACAATCTTACATACTGTAGCTGTTATAACAGACTGGAATCCAGTTCTGCAGAATGGAATTGTATTGAGCAATAAGGGTCTAACACACGGGTGGGGAACCTTTTCCTGATGAAAGGCTGCATGTAGCTAGCAATTAAAAAAAACAAACCTTAATATTAAAGTTACTAAAATAAAAGGATAAAAGACTAACAAAAATACTGTCTTTTGGTGAGTTCATTCCACAGTTTCTAGTGTGAGAAAGATTACCTGTCAGCACAAGGTTGCCGTTAGCAGGGTATGCCTGATTGTGGCCCAAAAATACCACAATCTTCAAGGAGGCTCTTTCTGTATACCCTACAAAGTGTGTTAATAAAAATAAAGGGATTTGCTCTGTAAGATGTGGATTCAGGCAAAAAGGAAGGACTAACAGGAGTCAAGAAAGACATTGCTTTCCAATGTTATTTCACTAAAGTGAAAGTATCCTGTATATCAAGAAATCACATTAGCTTCATTGTATGTGTTACTTACTTAATTAAAGCACAACATGAAATATATATGGTAGTTCAAATCATAAATGACATTTGAGAATTACTCTTGTAAAAGATGCAAAAGTTTTAGTTAGAGACTATCTTCTGATCAGTTTTTCAGTATCCAGCCTGCAAACCACATTACATAAGACATATGCAATAGTCTGCAATGGAATACCTTCTTAAACTCATCTTCCTTCTCACTATCCTCAGCTTCTTCAAAGCTAGGCTCAACTGAAACTTTGGAACTGGCCATTGATACATCTGCTGGACCTCCAAATGCTACGTGCTTCCCTTCTGCAGAAAATAGATTACTTGTCAAAGTCAAGTCCTTCAAAATTGCTTGTTTTATTTCATTTTTTTTCTGGGTAAAATACAAGCTGTTCGGTTTAAGCTAGTAAGAGTACAAATAAAAGGCAGCTGTTCTTTTGCTCTTGTTTGTGAATTCTAGCTTCTTTGACAAAATAACTGACACTAACAGCACTACTGTCCTTTAAGAAATATTTAGGAAACTTTAGATTCTTGACATTTTATATAGAAATTCTTGACTGTAAATACCTTGTGTTGGGGATTTTTTTACAGGTATCTTTTTAACACGCTTAACCTCATAAATTTGCTCAAATATAGATATCAGTTCCTGCACAGCATCTTCTACATGTCGGCTTTTGATGTTTAATATTTCCGTCCATTCTTTGGTGTGTACCTGTTGATCATATTCTGTAAGAATACTTATGTTGTACTTTGAAAAATAAATGAAGGAAAATGAACAAGGTTGTATTGCTTAAATACATTATTTTAACTTTTTATTATTAGCATATCTATTTTTACTAATGGGGCTGTGGTGGCTTAGTGGTTAAGAAGCTCACCTTGTTAGCTGGAAGGTCGGCAGGTCAGCAGTTCGAGACCCTAATACTGCATGATGGATTGAGTGCCCGTTTTTGTCCCAGCTCCTGCCAACCTAGCAGATCAAAAGCAAGAAATTGCAAATAGATAAATAGGAATCACTTTTGTGGGAAAAGATTTTGGGGACATGAAAGGAACCTCATTCAGTCTTCCCCTGTGTTAGGGCATTTTAATGGGTATTGTAGCAAGATTCCTGCCCACTGTGTGAATATACCTTTAAGACACTTTTAGAGTTCCAGGCACAGGTGTTAGCTGTTGAGGCATAGACTGATTACACAGCTGTGTTTGCTTGGCGTACGTGACTCAGTGTTGAGCACAGCTGTGACCACTTTGGGGGTGGTTCAGCACTAGCACAGTATAACTATGGTCCACCTGAGATGGGCTGTGCTTGGGAGGGTATTCTGCTGAGGAGGGTATCCCCGCCGTCAACGCACCAGCCAGGGAAAGGATAAAGGGCGGTGAGACTCACGGTGGGACCAAGACCTCCCCACTGCCAATGCACCTGTATCTGGGCCAGCCCTTCCCAGCCAGGGAAAGGATAAAGGGTGGTGAAACTCACGGTGGGACCAAGACCTCCCCGCCATCAATGCACCTGTGTCGGGGCCAGCCCTTCCCAGCCCGGGAAGGGATAAAGGGTGGTGAGACTCATGGTGGGACCAAGACCTCCCCGCCGCCAACGCACCTGTGTAGGGGCCAGCCCTTCCCAGCCCGGGAAGGGATAAACACAGCTTGAAACACCTATGCTGTGTGGAATGGCCATGGCTATAACATCCCAGCCACAGCCGCCGCGTCCACCAACAGACTCTCTCCAGCCAGTCAGGCTGGGGAATGGGAGGCAGTTGCGTGGGCTGGCCGGCTGGCCAAAGATTGCCACCACCGCCACCACAGCTGTTCCATGGCCAGCCCCCTCCCTGCTGGGAAGAGATAAGGACTCTCTTGACTCTCATTACTGTACTGTATTTTCTGTGCTAGTGTATTGTATATTTTTGCTTTTTTGTATTGTATAACTGTGCTAGTATGTGGTAATAGTTCTTCTCAGCAGGCGGGAGTTGATTTTTTTATATGCATTTTCATTTTTATGTTAGATTTACTGACTGTATATGCTTATGTTGTATTTATTTGATATTGTAATATATGATGCCCGTGTTATGTTAGCTGCTCTGAGTTACTTCGGCAAGTAGAGCGGCATATAAGTCTAAATATAATAAATATAATAATAATTCAGAGGAGGAACTGACGAGGAACTGTGACTGAGACTGACAACTGACTTGCGTGGGAGAAGACGTACTGCATGAAGCTCTGCTTCTACCAAGAACTATCAGGTACTCTATACTGCTGAGAAGAGCACACTGACTTTGGCAAACTGCAGTTCTTTGTTTTGCTGGCAGGACTCTGTGCATGCTCATTGGATTTGAGCCTTTGGGGCTTGAAGACAGACTGGTACTTGTGTATATAGTTCTGTGTCTTTTGTCTTTCCCTCACCCAGAAGTAAACTGCACTATTCACTGAAACTGTATGTGTGTGTCCTTGCACCCAAACCTTCCGCTGCACAAATAGTTAACCGCTAGTCTGCTACGTTACCACACATATGGCCAGAAATCCTTGACACCCTGAGTGGAGTTTCTCCAGGAAAAATCCTTCAAACCCAGAATAATTTTTGACACAAAATTATTATTACTAATGTATTTATTAGTTATATTTTTAATACTGTTGTACTTTGGTTTACTTTAAATTTTGAGGTTGAAGCAATAATTATCTTACATTTATATATTTTCCAGTACTAATATATTTATCTACTATTATTTGTGATGGGAGGTGCTTTGTGCTTGTATGTCATATCTTGTGTCCTTAAAATGTGAATAGTAATCTTTCAAATACTAATCATGTCCCCCACCCCCCAAAAAAACACAACAACAACCTATTTGTAACAAGACACTGTGATGACTGGCTTTTAATCTATACTCATATATTCTCAATTGAAATTCAGCCCAACATTGAACTTGTTTGTCTCAATTTTAGACTACTAGAGCTAATGTGGTAGGATAGAGCACTGATGGCTAACCTTGGCACTCCAGGTGTTCTTGAACTTCAATTCCCAGAAGCCCTAATCAGCAGGAGTGCTAACTTGGGTTTCTGGGAATTGAAGTCCAGGAACACCTGACGTGTCAAGGTTAGCCATCACTGGGATAGAGTGGCAGACTAGGACTCAGGAAGCCTTCGTTCAAATTCCTGCTTAGTCATGGATACTCACTAGGGGGTACTATTGATAAAAAATTCTTAAATATCTCATATCCCCAAAATTGCTATCAGGATTGTTATATGATGGATATGATTTGATAATTCATAAGAGCAACAGCATAGACCACCTACTGCTGTTCATCTTCTTCCATGTCTAGGCTAGAAGCGAAATTGCCAAAATGAAGGCACCTGTTGGTAAGTTCATTCCTCAGTTCCTTTCACCTGACTTAGTGTGAGAAAGATTAGCCGGCAACGCAAGGTTGCTGTTACCAGGGTATGCCCGACTGTGGTTTGAAAATATCACAGTCTTCAAGGAGGCTCTTTCTGTGCACCCCATAGGAAACACTGATGTCGAAAAACCACAGTCCAAGAAGCAGAACTAAATTTCTATTAGAACACAAAGTCTTAAATCTTCATTTCCGAAATCTAAGGATCATGCTGTGAAGCCCAGTAGGCAGTTTGAAAGGACAAGATCCTGCTCCCTTGGACACCAAGAAGGCGCCAACAACCTATCCGCTCTGGAAGAAACAGCATCTAACAAGTATGCCCAACTAACCAGAGTATACATCTGAAAGTTGTCACTTTATTGTTAGGGATCTAGTGTTTTAGGTGTCAGAGATGGCTGGTCTCTAAGTATCCAAGCCATAATCCTAAAACTTGTACATTTTAAGGAATGGATATTAATCTGTTGCAGCAAAAACAACAAGAAGTCTCATGGTGCCTTGAAGACTAATATGGTTTCATTGCCATTAGCTTACATGACCTGTAGCCCCCTCCTTCAAATATGCCTTCAAATACATGCACACATAAGCAGACCCAGTTGTTCTGATGTTTCTGTAATAGGTCACTGTGCACAAGTTGTGACACAAAATGTAAATCCTTTTTTATCTCACCCTTAAATGCAAAAATGAGGAATTGAATCATTCTTATTTCTGACAAGGAATTTGTGGCACTCTTGATGGAATTCCTGTATTCGCGAGAATGATGTTTTGTGCCAAAATATTAAAACTGTCCAATTTTGGTTCTAACTGGTTTTAAATGTTTTAAGAATTGTTTTAATTTTTCAAATTCTTTAAAATAATTTCATATGCTTTATGCTTTTAATTTTTTATCCTGTTTTGTTGGATTTTACTTCTATTATATTGTTTTACACACACATTTGTGCATAGCTTTTAAAGGTAAAAGTTCCCTTGTTTGAAAGCCAGTTGTATCCGACTCTAGGGTTCAGTGCTCATCTCTGTTTCAAAGCCGAAGAGCCAGCGCTGTCTGCTTCTGCAGATGTTTCTGTGGTCATATAGTAGGCATGACTAGACACCAGAGCGCACAGAACACTGTATACCTTCCCACCAAAGTGGTACCTATTTATCTACCTGCAATTTCTTGCTTTCAAACTGCTAGGTTGGCAGGAGCTGGGACAAAGATGGGAGCTCATTCTGTCCTGCAGTATTTAGGAATCGAACTGCTGACCTCCCGCCTTCCAGTCAGCATCTTCTATAAAAACTTACCCCTATTGCTTCTCAAAAGAAGAGAGGCATTATGATAACCTAGAAACCTTTTGGTTACCCTGTCACACAGTTAATCCCCTGAGGGGCTAACAAAGACCTTTTTTAAATTTGATTGCATAAAGAAAGTTGCATATATTCCATATACAAGTTTTATCTATTCTAGGAAAACAAAGTTAGAAGATGTATACTCTGACAGAAACTGTATGCCATCTAGCGGACACCTACATATTGCACTTGTCACAATGCTTCCAACTTGCAGCAACCCCAGTAACATTTTCAAAGTACAGTATGTGAGATATTTGGAGTATGTTTTTACAGTGCCACATTCCACCGTCCCTGCCCTGCATCCAGTGAGTTTCCATGGCTGACCAGGGATTTGAATCCAGATCTCCTGAGTCATAGTCTGACACTCTATCCACAACACCACATTAGGTAAAGGGTAAAGGTCACCCTTGCTCGAAAGTCAGAGATATCCGACTCTAGGGTTCAAGGTTCATCTCTATCTATAGCCACAGAGCCAGTGCTACCTGCAACTGCAGATGTTTCCATGGACATGTGGCAGGCATGACTAGACACCAAAGTGCATAGAATGCGGTTTACCTTCCTGCCAGTGGTGGGCATCAGCACGTTCGCACCAACTCGCCAGAACCCGTAACAGAAATTCTGGCTGGCCCTGCCCACCTAAGTTTTGAAATACAGTAGTCCTAATTTGGGTGCAACGCAGGGCTTTCCCCCTGGCCATGCCCACCATACCATGCCCACGGTGTGGTAATAATTTTTTTTGAGCCCACCACTGCTTCCCACCAAAGTTGTACCTATTTATCTACTTGCAATTTCTTGCTTTCGAGCTGCTAGGTTGGCAGGAGCTGGGGCAGATGACAGAAGCTCACAGCACTCAGGTCTCGAACTGCTGAACTGCCGACCTTCCTGTCATCAAGTTCAGCATTTTAACCACTGAGCCACCACAGTCCCTACACCATACTATCAAAGCATTAAAAGAGGTCCCATTATTTTAAGGTAAGGACAACCTTTACCTTTACATATGATTCATTCCTCAGACTCTTTGCTTCAATCCAGTTTTTATTCTAATTAGAATACTGCAGAATGGGGTGAATTCATGCAAGCATTCAGAGCACTATTTAAATGACAGTATTTACCTCATTGCGTGCTAATAAATCCTCCACTTTCATGGCAGTCTCTGGCAGTACAAGCAACAGTGTATTTGCTATATCTTTCAGTGTTAAATCAATCTGCATTTCACATAAATCATTAATCTGTAAAAATAAAATTATAGTTTAAAGTATTTTCCAGGATTGCAATAATAATAATAATTGATTCGTGAACTCCTTAGCTCATAATGGTGGGCTAGTGTGGGTGGGGAAAATGTGCAACAAAAAAGAGAATGTCAGTGGTAGGGCTTGGAGGGAGGGTGGGAGCGTCCCCTCGCCACCCGCAGCCAGTGGCAATTTCTTCTCCTCTGGGTGGAGATGGTAGGGCCCGGAGGTCAATAAAAGGCTGCCAGAGTCCAGCAGTGAAAGGACACTCCTGCCCTCCCTCCAAGCCCTGCCATTTCTGCCCAGAAGAGAAGAAACTGCCGCTGGCTGTGGGTGGTGAGAGAACACTCTCGCCCTCCCTCCAAGCCCTACTACCGACGGCCGGAGGTCGATACAAGGTTGCTGGAGGCCCCAGCCTCACATCCAATGGTGGTATCACTCAGAGTTGTGTATTAACAGATGATCTGACCACATATACAGGTGATATGGAACAGCAGTTCTGAAACATTTGAACTTCAGACCCCCATCCTTCTAAAAAAAATTGAGGAAATTTCATGCCCTCCTGCCTCTCATTTATCAAATAAACAAACCAAACACAATTAAAAATATAAAGTATGCAAACACTTTAAAACATTTCACATTCGTTTCACAGTAAGAAATTTGAAAACTATTTTTTCTTAAATTGATAAAAATATTTTTAATGATAATTTGAATCTTGCCTTCTAATAATTTCTTCATTGCTTTATTGGTGGCATGGCACATATTTTGGAAATAAATGATATAGAAGCAGCTGTTCCTCTAGACCAGGGTTTCCCAAACATTTTGCACTGTGGGCTGATCATGTGGTTGAGCAGGCCTGTCATGTGGTTCCTCCTGCCATAAAATGCATCTGTGGCTGTCATAAATGCATTTACGACAGCTGTGGGTGCATTTACACATGTGCGGTCATGTTTTACGGCAGGAGGAATCATGTAACCGTTTCTGCTTCTGGTATTGGCAAGGGCGGTGGCAGACCAGATGAAATGGTGCCGCAGGCCCTGTCCGGCCCTGGCCTGTGGTTTGGCCACCCCTGCTCTAGACATCTGGTGATCCCAAGCCTAAAGCATATGCAGTTTTTTTTTATTTTATTTGTAATTTTCACACAACACTCATAAAAGAAAATAAAACAAATATCAACTCTATGTTACTACAACGTTACAAATTCAATTTTCACATTGTCAGTTCTACATATATTTCACCCAAGTGCTATATACAAATGTCCAGGAATTACATCCATTTATTTTTCCCAGAAATAGGTTTGTTCCGGCACAGGTTTAATTCCTTTATTCTTAACCCTCACATGTTCCACAAATCTTTTCCAAATTCTCCAGAATCTATTTTCACATACTATTCCCTTTCTAACATTCAATTCCCATGTCAATTTATCATTTAACGCCAATTGCCACATTTCTTTATACCAGTCTTCAATTTTTATATTTGACTCATTTTTCCATTTCCTTGCTATACAATGCCTAGCTGCCAACATCATTATCAACAATAAATCCTTATCTTCGTTGTTCAGCGTGGGTTTTTCTGAAATTGTCAATAGGGCTGTCTCTGGTCCCCAATCAAGCTTTTGTTCAAATATACTGTTAATTTCTTTCTCAATTTCACTCCAAAATCCTTTTACTTTATTACAGTTCCACCACATATGAATATATGTCCCCGTTGATTGCTTACACCGCCAAGACACTTCACATTTTTTAACATCTATTTGATGCAGCTTGACTGGGGTCAGGTACCAGCGCCATAGTAATTTGTAATTATGCTCTTTAACACGCACTGACATATTTCTCATTATTATTCTTCGCCAGATTTCTTGCCATTTTTTTCACTAATTATTATCTTTAATTCTTGTTCCCAAATGTTTTTTAAAATCTCTTGTATGCTTCCTGTTTTATTTATTATTTTGTATAACTTGCTAATAGTCCCTTTAATACCCATCTTTTGTTTCCTTATCTTATCTAAAATTTCTTCAAAGTCTGTCAAGTCTCTTTCTATGCATCTTTCATTTATGTACTTCTTGTTCCATTTATTTATCTGAAGAATTTGGAACCAGTTTAATTCCATTTGCGTAAAGAGTTCTTTTCTTTCTTCCCTATCTTCACACGTTTTAATCCAATCTTTATATAATAATGCTTTTTTCCTATTAATATATTTCTGATCTTTTCATCAATTCTTATATGCAGTTTCTTTTTGTTTCTTTTTGTCCATTCCCATAATTTGCTTTTTTAATTTACTTTGTTGATTTTAGATAAGTTCCTTAAAGGGTAGAGACCTGTCTATCTTTGACAATGCAGTCTATAAGATGCATGGACTATGATAATATAATATAAACAATAATGAGAATATGTATTTATTTATTTCAATTTATATTGCTGCCCCACTCCAAGGACTCTGAGTGGCTCACAAAAAGTCAAAAGATTAAAAGAAATACAAGACCATTAATCAAGTAAGTTTTAACACATGAATACATCAGAAAATATGTTCACCTTTTTCAAAAGTTGCTTAAACATTTTCATAACTTCATCAACATCCTGAAAAAAGCTAGGTAAAGCCAAAGATGACCATGTTAAAATTGTAAGACCTTGTCTAAGCACTGATTCCACCTAAAATATATATATAAAAAGACAGGGAAAATAAATAGTTATGTGAGGAACAGCCAATCATGAAAATCCAATGATCTTCTATTTATTAAAAATATAGTGCATCCTTACTAAGGACCTTCTGATGGCCTATATCTGTGATGGAGAACATTGGCATTCTAGATGTTCTTGGACTTTAATTCCCAGAAGCCCAAGCCCCCTGTGAATCCATATGAATGGGTTTACTGTGATTCATCTGGTCCACACTGCCCTTGTTGCTCCCAGAAGCGGAAGTAAAATGTGCCCGGATGAATCACAGTAAACCAACTTGTGTGGATTCCCAGGGGGCTTGGGCTTTTGGGAATTGAAGTCCAAGAACATCTGGAGTGCCAAGGTTCACCATCATGGGCCTATATTGAATATAACAATTTGCAAAGCCTTTTCTTATTATGGCTCTTTCACTGTCACATATGCTCCAAACTACTTCTAGTTCTACAATAGAACCCTTGCTTGTTAGGGTAACTTTCTGGACCTATTTTATACTACTTCTTTTGTATCTAGGCCAGATATGAAACTGCTAAAACAAAGCCTACTTTTGTTGGGTTCATTCTGCGGGTTCTCTTCACCTGACCTAGTGCAAGAAAGATTAGCCTGCAACCCAAGGTTGCTGTTACCAGGATATGCCCAATTGTGGTTTAAAAATACCACAATCTTATTACATTGTTAAGAAATGTATGTTGTTCAGTCGCACAGTTGAGTCCGACCCTTTGCATTGGATTTAGCTACTTTGCTGCTAAATCGAATCATGTATATAATTTCATTAAAATTGCAGATAAATTGCTGACAGTTTATTGTTATAAATTACATACTCAATATGACAATTTATTTGCCTGTTCTTAATTATTTATTACATTTCAGTGTCTTTCTATCAAAAGGCTTCAGAATATCTTAAAGACAACTCTGTACATTCATTCCATTCTCAGTGTTTAAGGGAGATCCCTAAATTTAAAGTGAACTGGGGAGCCTGTGTAGATATAGGGCTGCCTGAGAGGCTAGGCAATATTGTATCTTGTCAAACACATTTTTGTGTGTGTCCTGAAATATAAATGTGAGAAACCACATGCACTGCAGTATACAAATGGAGCCTGCTAGCCTCCTTGTGAACTGGACAGTTGTGGATTATAATGATCTGGCTCTAAGTGGTTCAAGCACACTACAAAAAAGAGGGAAAATACATAAGAAAAAGCCCAATCTCATAAAGTGAGTTTAATTGATATGAAAATAAAGCACATTAAGCTCAACTCACCTTCTTCATTTTTGGTGCCATCAAATTGACAAACACAGTTGGTACTTCCTGACATAAATTTTCATAGCACTGTAGAATATTCTATGGTTCAAAATGAAAGTTAGATATCCTAATGAATGTTGACATAAGCCAAAATATTCTGCTTCACTGGCAGGGTTATTAAAATAATTAGCATACAGTAAAACCTCGGATAACGTTAAAACCTGGTTCCACAAGTCTTGGTGTTATCCGATTTTTAGTGTTATCTGATGCATGTTAAAATCCTATGGGATCCATAGAGATACATTGTAACCACACAGGCTTTAGCGGTTGTTATCCAATGCATCCCATAGGATCTTAATGTTATCCAATGCAATTCTCCCCCCCCCCCCCGATTGCTTAATGTTATGCGATTTTAGTGTTATTCGATACTAATGTTATATGAGGTATTACTGTATTTCCAAAAACAGAAAGCTGAACTTGGAAATGCACCAGACTAGACTAAAACATGGACCTTCCACATAACATGCAGTTTGACCCAAAGACATATAGTTAGAATAGTCTGCTATTCTAGTTTCACTTGAAACTGAGGGCACGAGTTGCATAACCAGCATTCATAGAGTTTTTATTGCTCAGTTGCACAGTCGAGTCCAGCTCTTTGCGACTCCATGGACCACAGTATGCTGGGCTCCTCCGTCACCCATTCACAGAGGTCAGTCAAGCCAAATATAGGACATAAAAAGTAGGTTTTAGGATTTCCATTTCCCTATGACACTTGAATCAGCCATGCTCTGAACAGATGTAATTACAAAAATATGTGATTGCCTCTCTGTCTCTCTCTTTCTCCATGCCCCTGTCAAAAGGGGGATCATACATAGTAGGGAGAATTGATATGTTTTTCTACTAGGTTATAAACAGTTTGGAGAAGGGAGAAATTTGGGGCAAAGGTTAGCCAGTTCCCACTGGTCCACTTCAGCTACTATTCCTTCATTCCTTCATAGGCAATCCAAAAAAGATCACAATTAAAACTATACAATGCTATTTAAATATTATTTAATAGGATATGTTACTCACCTGTAACTGAGGTTACTCACCTGTAATTGTGATTCTTCAAGTGGCCAACCATGAAATCACACATATGGACACAAAGCCCATCTGTGCACATTCATGGTGACTGTGAAGAAGAACCACACTTACAGGTGAGTAACCTATCATTTTGAATAATATTTAAATAGCATTGTATAGTTTTAAAAAATAAACAGTACTACAATTAAGATTAAAAACATTTTAAAAGAAAACTCTATGTTTAATAAATGCGGAATTCCTTATTTGCAAATGGTTTAAAGACATATTTGGAAGAATACAATTGTTGGCCTTTGGCCCTTTGGTCACTTTTTGCACTTACACATGATGCAGGAATCTATGCGATGTTTTCCTGCCTTTCTTTGCCTTTCAGTTGTAGCCAACCTATTGTGGCTTAACAGAGTTTTCAAAGTAAATGAGATATTTAAGGAGTGGTTTTACCAGTTTCATTCCACCATTGAGTTTCCATGGCGGAATGAGGCTTTGAAGCCTGGACTTCTGAGTCTTAGTCCATTACTCTATCATTTACACCACACCGGTTTTCTTCCTGGTTCTACTACAATTTCTTAAACTGCAGAAAGTCCAGCTTTTTTAAAAATGAAGAAGGTTTACCAACAAAATCTCTGTACAATATAATGAATATCATATACTGTACTACATGACGGATTGAGCACCCATCTCTGTCCCGGCTCCTGCCAACCTAGCAGTTCAAAAACAAGAAAGTGCAAGTAGATAAATAGGAACCACTTCAGTGGGAAAAGATCTTGGGGACATGAAAGGAGCCTCATTTAGGCATCCGCTGAGTGGAGTTCCTCCAGCAAAAAACCTTTCAACTCAGAAAGCACCTTTATGTGTTCTGCCATGATTTTTTGAAAAAAATAAAAATAAAACTGTTCTTTCAGCATTTGTAGAAGTGGATTTTATATACCTAGTGATGACCTGAGATGACCATTTATTATCATTTCCTCTACCTGAGCATAACTTTGTCATTTATTTACATGTAGGGTTGTCATACACCCTAGAAAACTGGGATTGTCCCAGATTCAAGGTCGAAAAAATTGTCCTGTCCAGTTCAATAAAAATCATGTTAAAGTCCTGGATTTTTAAAACTTACTGATTGTATATTTTATTAACACATACAGTAATTAAAATAAATTCAAACTCTCGCCATCAAATGAGCGATTTCCTGCCACATTGGAGTTGGAGTATACCTGGAGACAAATCTTAACATCCTCACCTCACACCACCACGCAATAAGCGTGACCAGTGTGTTTCCTGGAACTGAGGATGTTAAGAGTTGTCCACAATGCAACTTCTTAAAAGTACAACAGATCATCTTACAGTAAGAATTAACTGTTGTAAATAAATTCATTTATGTATTGATATATTTAATGTGTTTTATAGCTGTCATTATAGTATGCTTGTTTTTTAAAGGATATTTTGTAGTTAAGCCGCTCATTTTTGTCAAGTATACTTCCGTCCCATTTTTGTGGGAAGTATGGCAACTCTATTTACATGCATTCCTGAGTTTCTTGAAAGATTAACATACTGAGGTGTTGTATCATCTACAGAAGCCCACATGGTATGTATAGGCTATAGGGGATACAGTGTGTGAGGATTGAAGAATCTTCTGAGATTCTTTGCTGTCAGAAAGAGAAGGAAGAGAATGGGAACTTCCATTGTGCCATAAAATTGAAACAGTTACACAAGAGTGCAAGAGCATGAACAAAAATTTACAAGAATGAGAACACAATTAACCTTTTCAAAGAAGCGGGAGGAAGACTGAGAAGTATTTGCCTATGTATGCTTAGTTTGCCTGTCATACTCTTGGAGAAAGAGGAAAACCAGAAGAGTAGGCAAGCTTTCACCTTAATCAATGACCCATAAGAACACATAATGAGAAATATAGTTGCTGCCTTTGATAGGTTAACATAAAAAATAGTACACATATCATACCATAAACTAGAATAAAGGACAATGCAGTCTTCCATTCCCAGAATAAGTTAGCAGACAATGGTCCTATAACTTTTTTATTACCCTGTTTCTTCCATATGTTTCTATATACTAGTCAACATAGGGAACACCTCTCCTAAAAACATGTTACATGTATTGCTTACTTTGATGTAAAGACTACATTTTAGAAGTCTTTTGGGATAGAAGGAAGAAAGGGACCAGAAGATGTAGGAAACTGAATGGTCTTTCCCTTCCCCACAATTGGAATAGTCAGTCAAAACAATGTCATCAGTTCAAATATCAATACAGGTAATATGATATAGCAATCTGATGAATGGTGTATTGTTTTTTTAAAATAGCAAACATTAATACCTACCTCCAAGCATAATTTGTTTGTCTTCACTTGACTTTCAATTTTAACTATTCTTTTTGCCTGTTCTGGTACTTCTAGCCCCATCTTTATCATACATTTTGTCTCTCTAACGATCTCTAAAATTTTGGGGTCAAAATTAACTAACAGTTTTCCAGTTTCAGGATGACGTACTAAGAGCGTAACTTGCAATGCTGAAATTAAATGGAAACATATTATCCAATGTTACTTAAAACCAAAGAAACTATGCAGTGATGACATTCAATGCAATTTGTTGTAGGTCAATACTACTTACCATACTGTAGTTGTGAAATTTCCTTCATCCAAGCTGTGTGGTAGAGTACCTCAAATTCCACCAATACGTAGGAAATTTTATTGTACAATCGAACAACAGCTTTACCTTCTGGACTTGCCAAGATATCTGAATTTTTCTATTAAAATATTTGCAATTAGATATATAAATGTTTTTAAAAGTAGATAGAATAGCCCCTTTTTATTAAAGTTAAGTCAGAATGCACTTGTATCACCCTATATCTATTATATGATCTTGCATAATATAAATTCCTAAAAATATTTCCAGGTTGTCATATGTGCTAATAATGCAACTCAATGATTCTTAAGGATACTTTTGTTCTAGCAGTTTCATGGCTGGCCTAAACATGGAGGAGGAGGAGGAGGAGGAGGAGGAGGAGGGGGGGGAGGAGGAGGAGGAGCAGGGGGAGGAGGAGGGGGAGGAGGAGGAAGAAGAAGAAGAAGAAGAAGAAGAAGAAGAAGAAGAAGAAGAAGAAGAAGAAGAAGAAGAAGAAGAAGAAGAAGAAGAAGAAGAAGAAGAAGAAGAAGAAGAAGAAGAAGAAGAAGAAGAAGAAGAAGAAGAAGAAGAAGAAGAAGAAGAAGAAAGACAGCAATAGTAGTCCTGACTTTTAGACAACTGGTATTGAAATCATACCAATGCGTACATTTCCCAGCCCTGCATTGCAAAGAAAAACCCCACTACTTTAGCTATATCATTTGGTATAGTGGGCCATTTTCACTGGGACTGTATAAAAATGGGGAGTTTTTACATTTTTCCTTTCTATAAGAATCTTAATCAATACTTTCTGCTCCTTTGGAGAATGTAAAGATGAGATAGATGTCCCATCAACAACAGTGACAGATTTTTCTTAACCCTAATTGTTACATGCAGGGATTTTCATCCCAGTTGTCGTTAGAAGAAAAAGATTAAACCTGCCCTTTAAATGACAACTCTCCCCTTAATATTAATATATTTTCAACCTACAGATCCTGCAGGTCGCATTACATGGCATCAAGCTGCATCTGATTTATAGCAACCCTTATATAGGGTTCAAGGTATGTGAGATAGATGAGAAGTGGTTTTACCAGTTCCATTCCCTGCCATGGAATTTTAATGGCCAAACAGATTTGAATCCAATGTCTCCTGAGTCCTAGTCTATCCACTACACCACACTAGGTGCCTCCTGTGGGTTATGGCATTACAATACCATGTAGTTAGACTATCCATTAGGGGTGGGGTGGGAAAAGGTTTTCAAACAGGGAAAAACAAAGGGACTAACTGTTATATCTTATGCCTGATCACTGTCATTTTCCTACTAGTCACTAAAATGAAGAAAATGTTCTATACCTAAGAGCAAAACACAGCCTTTTTAACTTATTAGGCTATCTCCCCTTCAGAGTTCCTAAATATCTGAGCAATTTACTACCTGAAATGAGAACTATCATCTGATGAAATGGCCATACACAATGAATGAAGAATTCCTGGCAATTTCTAACAATTTTTAGTGTTATATTTTCAGAAAAATGCTAGAAACTTTGTGTTATGAATGAATATATATTGATATACAAGTATATATTGATAATGTTGATGAAAAAAATTAATGGTGTCTATTTGAAAAATGTACAATGTCTAGAAAATATTTCTGAAATACATTGCAAAAGCTGACATCAATAGCATTAGAGGTGGTGGCCATTTTCTTTCACTAACCTGAGTTTTCTGTGCAATCGTTAATATTTTAAACCAGGGTGTCCATACTACAGCCCATGGGCTGGATCCGGCCCCCAATGCCAATTCATCCAGCCCACATCGCCCTCATCGCTCCCATGAGCGTTTTACTTCTGTTTCTGGAAGCAACTAGGGTGGCACAGTTGGATGAATTGATGTCAGGGGCCAGATCCAGCCCATGGGCCGTAGTTTTGATACCCCTGGTTTAAGCAGAGAAAATGGCAGCCTAAAATCTATCTCATCCTGTTGCAAAACATATCTGTTGCAAAACAGATTGCAAGGCACATTTTACTTCTGGTTCCAGTGGGAGGAACTATGTGTGACTGGCACGCTGAACCATGTGAGCAGCCCACAGCCCAAAAAGTTTGGGCACCCCTGTTTTAAAGCAACAGAAACCCACCCCTTAAGAGTTATGACTAACAGAAATAAAGACACTGTGAATTGAGATACTGCTTTCAAAGCTGACCAAACAGCACCACCCTGAGACTCTTCTGTATTACATCTCTCAGATTTTAATCCAGCAACACCAATTTTTCTTGATGATTTGTAGGAAATTACAGTAATCTGTTGTATTCCATGGATTTAGAAAGTACAAGAGAACAATAATCTATCCAGGTGTTTATAGTTCACAAAATCACTTTCTGGGGAGTGGGGGGAGGAAATGCAAAAGCTTACATGGAAATAGGTGATTGGTTCACTGATACGCCTGAACAGCTGCCTCACCCACAATATCTTTCCCGCAACTGGGGGCATGTTTCGAGCCAGAGGGGGGTCATCTTTTTGAGCCTGATAGAGCTGAAATAAAGCAAATGTCTATTTAAAAATGAACACATTGCTAACACTTCAGTCCAGTGAACAACTTCACGAGAAAACTGAAGTCCTACAGGACAGTGCAACACTGCACAAACCAATCCAATTTGTTGCAAATCCATTAAATATACAGGCTTCCATAATGGAGGAGGAAGACATTGCAAATGAAGCACTGAATTACAGCTAATTTAGACACAAATGACATGTGCAACATAAATTAACGATAATGCATAACCTCATTCTATTTCTGAACTACAGATAGCTTAAAATTGTATTAAAATCCAATTTGTCTTTCTTTTACATTTGCCCACTGTTTCCAAGTTTTATAATCACTTTAATTGGTATCCCAGTCTTCAGTGAACATAAATAAAAATAAAGAACATGAAATTAAAAACCAAACTCCAGTGACATTCTTCAGAATGTAACATTGTGGAACTTGACCTTCTCTGCCCTTCCAATCTTGCTTTAACCCTCCATCTCTCAAATCCCACCGAAGAGCCTGTATATAGAGGCAATCATTTAAATGGTTCTTAATTCTAGGTCACCCTTGGTGGAAAACTAGTCGTATCTAATTCTTGGATTCAGCGCTCATCTCTGTAGCCAAATTGCCAGTGTTGTCTGTGTCTGCAGACATTTCCGTGGACATGTGACAGGCATGACTAAACACCAGAGTGCACGGAACGCTGTTGACCTTCCCACTGAAGTGGTCCCTATTTATCTACTGTACTTGCAATTTCTTCTTTCGAACTGCTAGGTTGGCAGGAGCTGGGACAGAGACGGGAGCTCACTCCATCATGCAGTACCTGGGAATTGAACTCCGACTTTCCAGTCAGCGAGTTCAACATCTTAACCACTTGAGCCACTGGAGTCCTAATTCTAGAGAGTGATAAATCTGGTAGAAGCAATGGGAAGCAGCCCAACTGGATGCAGCAGCACTGGATGCAGCAGCACTGGATGCAGTAAAAATTATTGGGAACATCACATTGAGAAAATTTTAGAAAATGAGAGGGTCACGAACCTATGGGAATTTAAAATTCAAACAAAGAGACGTCTGACTCATAACACACCTGATACAACTGTTATGGGAAGGAAGAAGGCCTGGTTTATTAACATTACTATACCAAGGGATGAGGGGATGAGGAGGATGGTGGAGGACAGAGGAGCCTGTAGGGTAGTGGTCCATGGGGTCGCAAAGTGTCGGAATTGACTGTGCAACTGAACAACAAAACCAGGGGATGCATGAATTAAAGACAAAGAGATGGAGAAAATTACAAAATATTGTGATTTGCAAATTGAAGCTGAGCATGTTTGTCTCCCACTATCTCTATCTTGTATTTGATAGAAACGAATATTATGCATTTTGGGATCCTCTTTAACATCAAGTTACAGTTACTTCTCAGAGTAAGTACAAGGAATACCTTTCTAGTTGATTCAAGTTCTGCAACATAATGCTGTAGAATACGACCAATTGTATGTGCTATTTCGTTCTCAAGACAAGGCATATTCAGCTTCTGAAATCTAAAGATAGCATGTCCAAGTATTTATTTATTTATTATTTATTATTCAAATTTATTATCCCGCCTCAATTGGGCAAACCCAACTCTAGGCGGCTTACAACAATGCAAAATCCCACAAAAGAAACTAGACAATCCCACTATACCCCCACAAATTTGGTTTGAATTAATCAACAGATTCGACTGTAATTAGCACAATATTTAAAAAGATTTAAAAGTTAAAATATTAAAAATTTAAAATAGTGAGAAGGGTGGCTGTCCTATCAGATCAGCCACCCAACATGGGACCCCACATTCCTGGAGACCCATACCTGCCCTGCCAGCCAGGTTTTCAGGCCCTTCCGAAAGGGCAGGAGCTCTGTTTGCAAATGTAACTCAATTGGCAGGAGGTTCCATAAGAATATAGAATTTATTCCCATAAACTTTGACAATCATTATTCCACCCCAAGCTGAAATGAATCATTCCCTTTTTTTTAACAAAACAGGAACAAAAAATGAGAACTTCACTGACTTTCAGAAGAGTAGCCTTATTAGGTTACTATGACTTTGACAAAAGTCATAGATTTTGCCAAAGTCAGCAAAACTTCTCTCACAATATTACATAAACTGTTTTTGGTAAAGTTCTGGTGATCCCTCCATCCCAAAAGCTGCAATTTGCAATGGAAAGGCAGCCTCTATTGACACCAAGACTTCCCCCTTGGTGTACATGATAGAAGGCAAGGATTTTTAGCTAAGCTCTTTCATTTCAGACCTTGCAATGCAGATGCTCATAGTCAGCTGCTATACTCCTACATCTCTATACACTTTAATGACATTCACAGAGTTAATGTCCTATCATTTTGCCAAAACTGGGGAAGTAGAAGAGAAACTCAAGATTCATCTTCTCGTTTTTAGTGACTCTTGTTATAGGCTGTAAGACACAGCACACAAAATTCAATAGGTTCTGCTCTCATCATAACTCTCAGTGGGGATGAGTATAGATGGTTGCACGCTGTACCAGAGGACAACAGGGCTTCTTTTCAGAGTCTGGTTGGACATAAATGTACAATTGGAAAATATTTATGCAGTTGGAAGCTGATAGATTTGCAGTTGAAGAAAAAAATAGACAAGTTATGTTCATCCACTTATTCTGAACTTAAATGACAGTAAATATCAGGTATCACAAGTTATATATTGTTATAATTTATGCTCTTTTTGAAAATTGTGTCAGAAGTACACACAGGTGCTTTCTGGGTTGAAATGATTTTTGCTGGAGGAACTCAATTCAGAGGATGCCTGAATGAGGCTCCATTCATGTTGTCAAGACCTTTTCCCACCTAAGTGGTCCTATTTATCTACTTATAATTTTTTGCTAGGTTGGCAGGAGCTGGGACAGAGACTAGTGCTCATTTCATCATGCAGTATTCAGGTCTTGAACTGCCAACTTGCCAACCTTCCAACTAACAAGGCAAGCTTCTTAACCACTGAGCCACCAAAGTCTCCACATAATTTATGCTAGTACAATTTAGATCTAAATATGGAAATTATTTAAGTTTGGTGCATTCTTGGTTTCCATATTTAAATCTAACTGCCCAGATTATATTAGAACAACATCGTTTGGCTTGGAGTTCTTCTTCAATTTTACCAGTAATGAAAATCTGCTAGTCTTGTTGACTGCAGTGTTGAAACAGACCAGTTTAATCCACCAGTTATGCAGGATATTTCATTGGCAATCTCTGGTCTAACAGAGTACTTGAACATCTGGAAAATCTCCTTTGAAACAGAGAGAAATGAAAAATCTACTGTGGGAGCTTCCTTCCCTTCAACCTCTTATTGGATTTCATCCATTACATTTACTGTGGCTAAATCTATCACACTGGCATTGCTGTCCTGGAAAAAGAAATACTGTATCTACCTTTGGATGTGAAATTATTGTGAGGGAACCATAGCTTAAAGGTGTCTCTTCAGCACATGTCCTCAAATATTTGAAGATCCACATCTCTCTTTGTCTGTTTCCCATAGCAAGCAGAAGTGTAGCATCAATTTAGATGCCACATGAAAAAAGTATTTTACTGAATTCTCCACCATTGATGGTGCATGATTGTGCAGTAAGCCAAATTAGTATTACGTGAAAATTGTTTTAGTATCTTCTCTACTAAATATCATCTGTATGACTATCACCTTATTTGTTTCAGGTGGAGATACATTATTAATTATGCTGAAAGTAAATGAGTATAGCATGTGTTATCTTTTCTCAGGTCAACTATGTTTTAAAGAGCAGATGACAGAGGAGCCAGGTGTGCTTTGGTCCATGGGTCGCAATGGGTCGAACTCAACTGTGCAACCGAACAACAACAAAATGTTTTAAAGAAATGGAAATATATTGGGGATACAATTATGTAAAGGAAATAGCAGCTTCCTCTGATTTTTCAAAAAATTAATAAATGTAGATAGCATCTAACTATACTGTCTAAACCAGGGGTTCTCAACCTTTTCCAGCCATGGATGGGACCACACACCCTGAGGCAGCTGAGCAGACTGGAGACATGGTTCCCCCTGCCATAATTGCTACCATGAAATGTGTCTGCCAGCAGCTAGGGCAGCAAGTCACATGAAATGGTGCCGTGGACTGGGCCCAGCCCACAGGCAATAGGTTGTGAACCCTTGGTATAAACTGAAGGGTATTTAAACATACTTTCTAATTTAAAATATTTTCTTAACCTGTCATGTCATACCTTTGAAGCAGCTGGAGAGCATGTTGGGAAGACAAGATTCTTCCAAAGCAACCACTCATAAATGTCTGTATTTGGACCTAGAGAGAGAAAGAGAACAAATGTATGTAATATGAGCAGTTCATAGGACAATCCTAAATGCAGAAGTCACCTAGAACAGGGGGAGCATCTTCAGTGAGTTTGGAGTCACTTTTGACCTTCCTGAGTCCTATGACTGGTTCAGCCCCTACAAAATATTTATTTATATTTTTTTAAATTGGAAATGAACAGAAGTTCTTTTCTGATTTTGAAGACCACATGGAACATTCCTTCATGTGACACCCTGCTTTAGAGGACAATCAACACACACACACTCTTTTTTAAAAAAAGTTATTAGGTCTGAGGTCTGGGAAAAGTTGTCATTTATTTATCATTTATTGTAAGTTGGAGGGCAGGGAGACATAACAGTAAGAGAGGGCACATTATGGTTGGTGGAAGACATGGAGATTGGAAGAAAATGATCCCCCAAACTACTTTTGTGGCTCACTAGACTGTGGTGGCTTAGTGGTTAAGACACTGAACTTGACGACTGGAAGGTTGGCAGGTCAGCAGTTTAAGACCCAAGTGCTACATGATGGCGTGAGCTTCCATCTCTGTCGCAGCTCCTGCCAGCCTAGCATTTCGAAAGCAAGAAATTGCAAGTAGATAAATGGGTACCTCTTTGGTGGGAAGGTAAACAACATTCCATGCACTTCAGTGTTTAGTCATGCCTTGCGCATGCCCATGGAAACATTCGCAGACGCAGACAGCACTGGCTCTGTGGCTATAAACAAAGATGAGGACTGAACCCTAGAGTCAGATATGACTGGCTTTCAAGCAAAAGTGACCTTTACCATTGCCTTTTACAGTCTATGTGCACCACAGGTTGCCCAGAGAGCAATAACAACACTCCTGCAATATGCTGTGTGGTGTGAAAACCATTTTTGCAATAAGCAAAAACATGAGCCAAACAGCCTGGCACTGACACATTTCCCAAGCTGTCAGTAGGGAAAAGGAGGAGTTTGCACAAACAGTTGAGTAGCAAGAAGTGGGTGGATCCCAATAGAAAAAGGGGAAAGGGGAAAAGAATAGAGAATAGTTTGAAGTCAGCTCTTCTAGCACAAGCTCATGCCTTATAACCATTTGAATATCTGGTTTTGGTGATTATAAACAAGTTTTTATCTTTCAAGAACAATCATTTTATGTAAACAGCAACTGCAAAAAGTAATATGCAAAAATATGCTAAAGTATTCAATAATGTTTACCTCTGAATTAATCAAAGCCCACATTATAAATCATAAATATCTGTTACTTACCTCTACATTTTCAACTTTTGTCATGAAATCAGCAAAATCTACATCAAATTCTGTTTTCCGTGGGTCAAGAATATCGTATTTTTTCTTTTGAACACTTTGGTAGATGTTTTTGAATTTAATTGCCATTATATCAATACCTTCAATAGTAGACATATTCAGTGCAGAAAAAGTTTGAACTATGGTGATCATCTCTGTAATCTATTTAAAAGGGGGGAAGCAAATGTTATTTCTAAACAGGCTTTCATAAACTGAATTAAATGCTAATAATTAACAAATTAGACTGAAATCCTGACTGCATGGGGAAAGCCTAGTTCAAATTTTCTGGGAAGAAACAGGTGATAATTCCCAGTAGCGAAGGAAAAATGCTGGATTGAGGGGGGGGGGGGAATCCCAGATGGTTTCAAAGAAGCTTTTGCACCACAGACAGTAAAAGATAGTTTGAATACATCAAATTTTTTAAAGCAGAGCAAATTCCACATTCTTAACTGTAGTTAGGCTCTTAAGTGCCCTTTTGATTACTCTGGTTGCCATGTACCTGGGTAAAATCAGAGGAGAAAATACATGTTTGTCATTTTTTTCTTTAAAGAGATTTTTGAACAACACTTACCTTGTCTAGTCTTTTACAGAAAGCTTCAAACTTTCCAAAAATATACATCTCAGATACTTCAAATGTCTTCTCTCCTAAAGTCTCCAAAATTTGTTTTCTTGTTTTGTGAAAACTTTTCTGATATTCTTTAAACAGAAACGTACAGTTCTAAAGTGTTAAAAGTAAAATAGGTAGTTATTTCTATTACAGAGAGGAAAGAGGACTCATTAACCAAACAACTTAAGTTAACTGCAGTCTCAGACTTCCATGGAAGCAGAATATATATGTTGTAAACCTACTGAATATTGAAATGATTGCAAACAAAGCAAAACAATACCCACAATTCACAATTGTTTTTACTGTGTATTCAGCTTTCCCAATTAGAATATTTCTTTACAGGGTTGTTTCAATTAATAGTTCACCTAGTTTTTGTTTTTGTTGTTTTTTGCTCTCTAAAATATGAAGAAAACAACCTATATATAGTTTTGTTCGTGTGAGTGAGCAGAGAATTTTACATATAAACATTTTCTTATCGTAGCTATTAAGAATCCTTTTCTTTCTTTCTCTCAGTACTCAGCAATTTTGTCTGTAAATATTGCTTGCTGTTCTGTAACAGTTCAAAATTAATTAATTTCTTTTAACTTAGAAATGTAAAGCCCAAACCACAGAGTAGTATGATAGGGAAATCTTCTGGGACCTAATTAGGCAGCAAGCTCTACTAAGAAGTGGAATTTTAAAAATATAAATACAGTTATGTAAAATATGGTACAACACATATTTTGCTAATAGACTACAATATTTTATTTAGCATGAAAACCAAAGTCTTGTTTTATAGCAGAAAATCTGTTATGTACTATAATGTATGGAATACAACACACACGCATGTATACAGAGTACACTATCATTTTCCAGGCAAAGCTTAATAGGAGGCAGATACAATCCTATTGAAATTATTCTGTGTTCCACACATACCTGGATTTTTTTAATTACTATTGGAGTATCCTGTTCCCATACACGATTAAAACCTCCATCAGTAATATATGCCTTACATGCTGTTACCATTTGGTTTGTGACCTATCATTTGGAAGAAGAAAACAAAAGCAATTGTATCTAAAGTTTTGGAATAGAAAGAAAATATAGAGGTGAAGTGTATCCAATATATTAAGAGACCAACAAGTCAAATCTAATTAAATTTAATTTCTGAGGTCATTTCTAAAGCCTTTGCACAACTTTAAATATAATGATTGATATATAAGAGCCCTGGTGGTTAAACTACTGTACTGCAGGCAAAATGTTGTGAGTTTGAGCAAGGTTGACTCAGCATTCCATCCTTCTGAAGTCAATAAAATGAGAACCCAGCATGTTGGGGGCAAAAATGATAATTACCTTGTGAACCACCCAGAGAATGCACTAAGCACTATGGGATGGTATAATGGTATGACTGCTATTGTTATAAACACAAGATTCACGTATACAGTACTCCTTAATTCTCCAAGCTTTTGAAATGTATTGTCTTTCTAGAAGCCCTGAGGCAAATGTTCAGCACATAATGGTCCAGTCAAGATACAGGGTCAAACTAGATGTTAAGGGGAATATACATATTTCCTCCCATTAACCTATTTTCACTCTGACAGTAATGGAATGATGTTGCTAACTATTGTTTCTATCAGTAGAGTGAGTCTGCAAGACGTTGTGAAGCACTAGACAGGGCACAAGTGTGGAAGAGATTGTTTTTTTTTTAGCAATGTGGAAACAAAAGTACTTCTGGGATAGTTAAATCTGAAGCCAGTTCTGGAGTCAAAAGACAAAACATGTTTCTAAAGCTATTTAGATGTACCGTTGGACTGAAGATGTCAGATCTAGGGACATGGCAGAAATCTCAGGGAACAACAGTATTGCTCTGGATCTCTAAGAGTGGAAACAAATTTTAGAGTGATCTGTGCTAGAAAATGAGATAACAGCTTTGAGCTGATTGGGTTATTTGAAGCATGGCAGCGAAGCACCAGCATCATGTCTCATAAGTCTTCCTGTTCCATAAGTCCTGGCAGTAATGGGGAGAGGGATTCCTTCCTCCCAACTCTTGACTGCCCCACTTCTGTGATATCACAAGGATTTATTCCTTTATCTTAGTTCAGGGGTTCTCAACCTTTTAAAGCCAGGGGCCGGATCATGCCGCCTCAGACTGTTTGTGGGCCAGACTGGTGTCCCCCCACTGCCGCTGGCCAGCATGAGGATGTTGCTACTATAAAGGACTGGATTTTCTTGTGTATTTTGAAATATTTCTACTCTTTTAAAGATAGATATGTAAACCTTTCACATCAGAGTACTTACTTTTATAAACAGTGATGTCATTCTCTCAGAAGTATTATAATATCTTGAAACGCCATGTATCATTCGTATAGCATTAATCAGATTTTGTATTCCGTGAGCCATGGAAACCTGAGGTAAACATTTTACAGGATTAGTTGAATTCATGTTAAAACCACAAGGTGGTAGTAACAAACCCTTTTCTTGGCTTGTGAATAGGTCCAATGTCTAAAAGGAAGTTTTCTTCACTCTTCTTTCTTACTGTTTTCATGTAGTGAGAGGGAATGTCTTCCTGAGACAGCCACTGTTTTTTTTAAGTTCACTTATGTTCGTCATAATTCCTCCACCCAAAGAGTAATCAAGGCAAAGTACAATAAAATAATAAGAATTTGAAAGATAAAAACAAAACAGAACCAAGGCAGATAAAATATACAAATCACTGCCAGAGGAGGTGCTGAAGGGAAAGCTGAGGTTAATGCAATGGTATCTTTGAGTACAGTGGAACCTCAGTTAACATAATTAATGCATTCTCCAGGATGTTTCTTACAGTGAAAATTACTTCAACCAAATTTCCCATAGGGATGCATTAAATGCAATTTCCCATAGGAATGAAATGAAAACCAAAATACATTAACTGAAATGCAGTTTCCCATAGGAATGCATTAAAAACCAATTAATTTGTTCCAGAAAAAAATCGTAAACTGAGCCACTATTTTTATGGATTTCCTTTTGTTATGAGATTTTTACATTAACGAACCCATTTGTTAACTGAGGTTCCACTGTATAAGGATCCATGCTAGTGTAGTCATTTTCCCCTTAATGCCAATTTTTTCTTATCAATATTCAGACAAAGTCTAAAAAGTTGGTGGGAGATCTATTTCTGAACTTGGCTTAATATACTAGCACTGATAGTGTAGTGTTAATACTATGGATTTTTCTCTCGACTTGGGAAGGTGTCAGAGGTATCCCCCAACTTGATCTATTTGCTTTCAGATACATGCAGATCTTCTACAGATACCACAGGGTTTCATGTTGAGAAGCTTTCATGGGAGGAAAGCAATGACGGAGAAAGGAAAGACTGATGCACTCCCCTCAGTGCATGTGAAGAACACACATCATTAACACCTGCATAAGGCTCCTATGTCACAGAAACATACCGTATATCTAAAGCTGTCCATGAAAGATAGCTTTCCAACTTTTATTTGGCACCCAATAAGGGAGGAGATCTTTAGACTCATCTCAATTTTCCCTTTAATACTAGCTTCCTTTCCAATACCATCTTCCATCACAAGTTCCTCTTTGGTTCTGTTTTTCTCTCTTTCACCACTGATCCCAACTCACCTAGCTCACCTCAAGCTGCTATATATGGCTTAGCCTTGACAGGTAGTTTAATACCACACAATCAAGCCCTCTTTAGTCAGACTGTGTTTTGGTTACACAATGAGCACTAGAAACCAGGTATTTCACTTGAGAGACTAGGTATTTGAGGGTAAAAGAATAGGCTTAATTTTTCAATGTATTAGTGTTTTACACTCAATTGTAGGACATTGACTATAAAGCAGTGTACTTACTAAATCATAGTTATAGAGTGGTTGGCAAACTTTTTCAAGGGTATATAAATATCTAACATTATCTTTTGATTCATTTGCTGTGTCTGTTATTCTGGCATCCAAATCTCGCCACAGCTGGAATAAAGCAAAATAAAATAAAATAAAGAGCATGCCAGTAACAACATAAATAAAATGCACAGCACACAAAGTGTGGGTGAGTAACTACATTCAAGCCACATTGTCAAAACAGACTATGAAACCCTGTATTGGCCTCATGTATGCTTAAAAACCACTTCTTTTATCCTCATTTTTCCCCTCTTTGAATTGCCTGTGGAATTCACCCAAGAGAAAGTTGGATTTTGGAGCTGAGACTCCTTGTGTGATTTCATAAAAGTTATTATTCAGTTTTAATCATTTTATGACTGCAAAATGAGACTAAAAGTCATAAGGTGGTAGGAAAGAGAAACACAACAAAGAGTGGTCTTCAAGCAGAGAGAAGGAGCCATATAAAATGTAGAAGTGTAATACCTCAACAAGCCCCTGTAATGATGATTTTTAAAGTTGATCTGCTTTTGCACAATAGGGATTCATAAATTTTGAAGACGCTAGCATAAAGATGTGCGAGTCCCTACATATACCATTTCACTGTTTTGAAAAACTGATCAGGAGATTAAAAGGGTATTGAACCAACAAAATATATCTTGTCTTTCTCTGTTCTTTAGTTATGGATACTTCATTCTTGGAAAATTACTTATTTGGGTACATGCTCAAGATGAATTCTTCCCTTTTTTAAAAGTGCTTCAACAGGAGCGAAAGGAATATTATTTCAGTTCATGCTTATGGGGAGAGTCAGAATTCTAACCTATTGCCTGAATCCAATTGCTAGTCTCAGTCTACGCTGATCACCTGAATCAATGGCTTATACATAAGTGTTGACATTATTGGCAATTGATTCAGTGGGTCTGAATGAGCAACTGAAGTTAGGTTATGGGAGAAGTTATAGAAATACTAGGCAGTTACAGTCCTCTAAAAAAAAAAAGTAAGGATAAGATCCGAAAGGGAGATTCACAGATACAGTGCTATAAAGGAAAATTAAAAGGACATGCATGGAGGAATATATAGAGGTTTTAAACTAGGTATTTTTAAAAACCCAGTAAGAGCTACCTTCATAATTTTGGAGCGTGAAACATTTAAAACATTTATGACAGCCTTGCATTGTGGTCCTTTAATCTGCTCAATAATAAAATTAAATTTAGCAGACATGCGCTTCCAATGTTCCAGTTCGGTCAAAGGGCCTGAGTCATCTGCTTCCTTTCTCATTTGTTCACTTTCAATCAAAACCTACATGCGCACAAAAGAATGTTAAAAATTCATTTTTAAAAATATCTTTGATTAAAGACATTTAACAGTAAAGTGGTCATTATTAGTTCTATCAATGTTTTGTATCTTGCAGCAAAGCATAATGACTGATGGTTAATGCTGGTGGAAGTAAACTTGGCCAAATTCAACTATGCCACTTTAACTCAGAGAAAGAAAGTGTTTCCTTTTGGGACTACAATTCCCAGAATTCCACAGATACAATGCCACAATAGTGGGAATCTGGAAAGCTAATTAAAAAGTAATATCTCCTATTTCTTATGTTATTTTATGAGCTTGTGTTTTATCAGAATTTATTCACCTCCCTCCTACTGTTTGTTATAATCATTGACACTAAACACAGAGGCTCCAGTCCAAAGATGTTAAAAAATGTGAGAAGGGAATGAAGCATAGGTAAAACACTGCCCTACCACCACCAGATTTGCCCTAGAATAGGTCTTAAGAGGGAAATGGGTTAGGCCAGTGGTGGCAAACCTATAGCACATGTGCCAGAGGTGGGACTCGGAGCCATCTCTATGGGCACCCATGGAGTCACCCCAGTACAGAGATCACCCTGTCCCTCTGCCCAACAGCCCAATGGGAGCACATCCTCCCTCCCTCCCCCCCAGCACATACTTCACCTTGCCCCTATGCCCAGCAGCCCAATGGGAGCATTTCCTTCCTTCCCTGTTGCTGTGTTGGCACTTTGTGATAAATAAGTGGGTTTGGGGTTGCAGTTTGGGCACTCGGTCTCTAACAGGTTTGCCATCACTGGGTCAGACCATATATATTGCCACCCCCTTGGTCTCTGAAGCTAAAGTGCCATTCTAGATTTACCTGTTCAATTTGCTTATACCATATCATAAGCACCTCTTCTAGTTGATGAACCATATCAGGATTGGAACTTGCTGCTGACACTTCTTCAAAAGTTTGGAGCTTAGCAAAATCAATGTAATCTATTTGTTTTAACTGAACAGTCCCTTCAATGCTCACTCTAGCGCCTAAAATAAGTAAAGAACATAATCACATTCTGTCATTCAATTTGCACATTGTTTCATTTGGAATAACTATCCATACACATTTTCCATGCTAGTTAACACTGTGTGGGTTCTGCTGGTCCCTTCACTTCCTCCCCTAAGAACTGGATTGTGATGAAGATATCAGCTGCTGCTCACACAACCCTCTGCAGAAAATTGTCACTACCAGGGATACATCAGCCAGTAGGGTGGTTAAGGCTCAAGTCCCAAATGCAACAAACAGAAAAGTCCAGAAACTGGTAGTAAGAACCAAGTCAGATAGACAGGTGGCAAGTGCCAAAGAAAAGGGTCCAGGAACTTAGCATGACAGGGTCTTCTCACAGCAAGACAAGCTGACAAACCTGAAGGTCCCAAACTCAAAGTTTGTTCTGATAGGGTGTGATGAAACTGGATTGCTCTCATGTCTTAGCAGACATGAATGTTCAGGAAGCACTCTTTTGAAACACAGCTCAGTTTGCAAGGCTTGTAGCAGAGACATGCTATGTCAAAATCTGCCAGCTCATGCAGCTTGAGTCAGATGAGCTTTCAGTAGAAGAGGAAGGCAAGCACCTTGAAGGAGTTGTCTCCACTGGGGATGTGGTGCTTTAAATTGCTTATTGCTTTAGAAACTGAGAAAGCAATGCAGCTCAAAAGATATGTGCTAAGCTTTTAGAATTAATTGCTAAGTTTTACTAGGTTTTTGAACAATGAGTGGCTCAGAGTGCTATTAAATTCTTATATACTTTACTTATGCATTAGTGCAAGGGTGCCCAAACTACGGTGCATTTTACTTCCGCTTCCAGGAGCAACAAGGGTTTCACAGGCCCGAAGAATTGGTGTTGAGAGCTGCATCTGGGCCCCGGGCAACAGTGACCAGCCCCCTGAACCATGTGACTGGCCCACAGCCCGAAAAATTTGGGCACCCCTGCATTAGTGCTTCTCCATAAAAGCAGAAAGTATGTCATTATTTTGGACATACAGTACATGTTGCCTACTCTGCATGAGTCATAAAACTTAGAGGAAAATCATAAGAGGAATATTCTTAGTATTCTTGAATATACGCAGAATAGTCTTAGTATTCTGGAATATACACAGGGAAACGCACACTTACTGTGGATTTTGTAATTAATATGTCCTTGATTAGGGCCCAATTCTTTAACAAAGGGTACAGTCTTTCAAAATCAAACAGCAGAAACTAAGAAAGCTAATTTCTTACTTATTCAGTATGGTTCTTACCATCCAAAAATGCTAAATATCTGTTCAGAGTTTCAGTAAAACTCTGTTTTTCAAGATGTCCCTGCTTGGTTTGATTCAAAGCACCCCAGTTATTTGTAGCAAGGATAGCTGGCAGGAAAACAGTGGAAATGACATTCTTAATCCCCGACAGAATACCTTCACTTCCTTCCAGTACTGAAAAGTATATGTCCTGAAATGGAACCAAATGATAATCAAAAACAAAAATACTAATACTCAAAGCAGAATGTTGCATTTTATTAAAAATAATTATCTTATAAAAAAACATTTCCTATTCTGGTAAAAAGAAAACCTCTCTTGTACTCTAGCAGGGATTGACAAAATGGGTCCTAAATGTAGTTATCAGTAATACTACATCCACTTTTTTTAAAGCCTTTTTTTCCCAAGAAGCCCCTTAGTGTGCTTTAGAGCAGTGTTTCACAACCTTTGGGTTTTGGATTTCAATTCCCAGAAGCCTAAGTCAAATCCCCAAAGCACTGGTGAGCCAATGTACTGACTTAGACTTCTGGGAATTGAAGTCCAAAACCCAATGGTTGGGGAACCCTGCTTTAGAGTATGTGTGGGACATTGTTGTGATGCCTTGAGAATCCTCCAGCATTGCTGGGATTCCTCACATCTTCGCATTTGCTTATTTATTTATTTTAGAATATCAGGCCTGGTCTGCATATTCAGGCTGAAATCCTGTTGGTGTAGCTTTATGCTGCACAACTTGGATGATGCCATCATCAGGCAAAAGAAGACTTTGATTTAATTTAATTTAAAATCAAGCATGCCTTAGCCCAGCCTTCACCTTGCAAGGCTCTTTTTGCTCTTGGGAAGCCTTTGGGAACCTTGGGATAGGGAGATGGAGCCTTTAATAGCAGAAATTTGCCAGCAAAAGTCTCACTGCTAGGGCCATAGTGGTTTAATAGTTAATAGTTAAAATGCTGAGCAGTTTGAGACCTGAGTGCTCTGTGATGGAGTGAACATCTGTCCCAACTACTGCCCACCTAGCTGTTTGAAAGCAAGAAATTGGAAGTAAATAAATAGGCACTACTTTGACAGGAAAAGTAACAGCATTCTATGTCTAGTCATGCCTGCCATATAATGACAGAAACATCTTCATACACAGACAGTGCTGGCTCTTTGGCTGTAAACATCCCCTAGAGTCAGACATGACTGGCTTTTGAGTAAGAAAGACCTTTAGTCCCATGGCTGGATCAGGACTGCCAGCAGCAGTCCAGCAGTGACTGCCACATATTAAAGGCTCTCCCTACTTCCAGAGGATGCTGAAGGCTTATCAAAGACAAAGAGGAGTCTGAAAATTCCAAGCACCAGATGATGATCCCTCAAACAACAGGGCAACGGATATTGATGCACTGCATCCACACCAGACAATAAGCTCCTAACATTTATGGGCCCTGCCTTTATCTATCTGATAGGTGTATCACTAACAGTAAAGATGGTGGTAAGAACAGTACCTCATGCATGGTCTTAATATTGACAGCAATGTCATTTCTGGCACGTGAAAAAAATAAACACAATCCTTTGAATTTGTCTGGTGGCTCATGAACATAGAGCTTCATCATTTTGGTTCCTTTCAGCACTCCTGGAATTGCTCTACCACACTCTGAAAATAAGCACATTTAAATCAAAATTTAAATGTTGCACTCTTTTTCTAAAAACACATTTGCCATCAAGAGATACAATGTGGCTAGTGTAACTATAGCATCCTGAGTTTTGTAAGCAAGGCAAGTCCGTCCATTTACAATAAAATGCCTTTCAGAGGTTACTATAATAGTTTGTGCAAAAGCTATAGTGACCACACTGACCAAAAAGCCTTTAATATAGCATGACCTGAGTTTTCCCATTCTGCAAATCCAAACAATTCATTTGGCTTCCAGGCTATTGTTTTCATTGTCATCGTCATCATCACCCTTTCCTCCTCCTCTCTCCCACCCACTACCACCACCACCCCTTTCAGGTGTCAAGATGTCTTGCTCTGGCACTTCTAGTGGCCTCCACCACTGTTATTTGGTGTTCCTGTAATATTTGTTTGATGTTATCTCTCCACCTTCCTCTGGGTCTGCCTCGTGCTCTTTGCCCTTCTCCTCTTTTTACATATGCCGTGTATGATAAGGAATGCCCCTCAAAGTCCACCCTCACGTCCACATGGTGGTAACTGGCCAAATTAAGGGACTGTCAGTATTGAGTAAAGTATGGTGTGGCCCTTGTGCCACAGGACCGCCATGGCAGCTGTGAAGGACCTCCTGGGTCATCTTGAAACGTTCTTGTAAAGTTGTGACAGGCCCAGCAAGCCAGCAATGGATAATCTATCATTAGATAAATCCAAATGAGGCAGTTCCATGGAAGTGTAAAGTCCTTTCAGAAATTTTGAAAAATCATGAATTATAAGAAGTTTACAAGCTATTCCACCTCTCCCTCCAAACGGAAGTGCTTTATCTCTCAATATGAAGTAAAGAATCTGATCTATGGCCATGTATGTATACACTACTATCCCCATATTGCATTGGCCCCTCATTGGCTTGCTTATGCTTTATGTCTGAAGAGAAGGATCCAACTTGTGTGTAGACTTTCCATAGGAGCAAGAACCCTATAAAATCTGGATTCTTGCTCATATGGAGAGCCTTCCTGTGAGCAAGAACTTCTCTACTTTGGACATCTTATTGGTTTCATGGAAAAAAACGGAAAGGAAAGGAATGAAGATAATCTGTCCCTTGTCAAGCTGTTGATTATTTCAGAATGATGATGTAATTTCTGGAATGACTGAACATAATTACCATATATACTCAAGTATAAGCCAATCCAAATATAAGCCGAGGTATCTAATTTTAACTGAGAAACCAGGAAAGCAGATTGACTCAAGTATAAGCCTAGGGTGGGAAATGCAGCAGCTACTAATGCATGGGAGGGAGGGAAAGAAAGAAAGAAAGAAGCCAGAGAAATCCTCTGCAAACACTGCCATATTAGGAGGCGATGGGGGAAGGATTAGGTGAGGAAAATCACTCCAAAAGGAGTGATTTTGCCCGCTTCCATCGCTGCTGGCTGCCAGGAGGTGATGGGGGAATGGATGCAGTAAGGTGGGGGAGCCTGATTTTTTTGGGGTGGAAAGAGCGCCCCTTTGAAGTCCATCCCCCCCATCCCATAGCTGTTGGCTGCCAGCAGCTGGGGAAAACTGCCTTTAAAATAGCATTCTCCCTACTCCATTTCCTCCACACTGGCTGCCGGTGGCTGCTGGCAGCTGCTGGCAGCCAGTGACTGTGGTGTGTAGGAGGGAGCCCAATTTTTTTGGGGGGGTGGATGGAGTGGAAAGAGAGCTCATTTCAAGTCCATCCCCCCCCCCCATCCCACCACTGCCAGGAGCCAGGAGGTGATGGAGGAAGGATCAGGTGAGGAAAATCTCTCCAAAAGGAGTGATTTTTCCCCTTCCCCTGCTGCCACCAGCTGCCAGGAGGCGATGGGGGGGGGAGAATGGGTGAAGATCACTCCAAAAGGAGCACTTTCACCTGGCCTGACCCCAGCACTGCTCCCCATCAGGAGATTACTCGAGTATAAGCCGAGTCTGGTTTTTTCAGCACATTTTTGGTGCTAAAAAAATTGGCTTATACTCGAGTCTATACGGTAATAATAATCTGAATTCTGGACTTTGGAAGTACCAAGAGCATATGAGCTATTTCTCCAACCTACTGTAAATGTCTCTTTTTGATGTATGGAGAGCATACAATTTATATCAATTAGCCAGACTGAGAAATGTTTTAATTGTTCTTGAAAAATTATCATCTCTTTCTTTTAAAAAAGCCTTTGAAACATTTCTGTTACTTTCAATATTCAGCTTTCAGTTAGCCTCACAGAACCTCAGAGAAAATTGATACAAAAATTGGCACCAGTCATGGGATTTGAAGTGGAATTGTACTTCATAAGATACAAACCTGCGGGAAGAGACTTGACCTGCTATTGGTATAGCTCAGGAGTTCTCAACCAACAGCCCATGAGCCAGATTCGGCCCATGGCACCAACTCATCAAGCCTGTGACCACTCTCTAGCTGCCTCCTCCTCAATCCTTGTCTCCTCCTCATTACTTGGCCTGTCTCTAATGGCGCTCCATAGTAGGACAGATGTTGTAAGGCTTACAACATCTGAACCTGCTATGGTTTGCTGTTAGGGACACACCAAGCCAAGTGGAGGAGACAAGGATTGAGGTGGTGGCAGCGGAAGTGGAAGTGGAAGTGGGGACTGGAGTGAGATTGCAGACTAGATGAGTTGGTGCCATGCAGCTTCTTCAGGCCAGTAAGCAAGGAAGTAGCATGAGGGGAAGTGGTGGGTGGCTCCAGGCGCGTGCTGGTATATCGGGCAATTGGACTTTGTCCCACCCCACCCTCACTCCAGCAATGGTTTACTCCAAAGTGCTACATGCCAGGAGGAGCTAGCAAGGGGCGACAACCAAGCGGTTCCCGGGGCAGCCTTCTCCCCTGTCCACTTGGCCACTGCCCCTCACTTGGTCTGCCTGATGTGGCACACAGCAATGTGTGGGATTCCCCGCAACCCCCAACCCCAAATAGGTGCCCCCACCACTCTCTGTCCAGCACCTTCCCATTGTCCCCAGCACACCCTTGGGTGGCTCTGGGTGGTCAATGGCAGCGGTAGTGTGAGTGGAGTGGTGGGTGGTTCGGGGATGGTCCCACTGCCAGTCCTGGCACCACGTATCAGTCCCACCAGCAGTCTGAAGGGACATGATCCCGCCCCTGGCTTAAAAAGGTTGAGGACCCTTGGTATATAGATTATGTGGATGAGAAAATGGAAATAAAGAATGCTATTCAAACATATGGTGCAGTTGCTAAAACTCAAAATAAAGAAAAGAGGGGGAATAATGTTTGTTGTGTGACTTCCAGACTTCCTGTGATGTTTGAACGGTTTGTAGGGTTGGAAAAAGAGTAGAGAAAGAAAAGATAGCTTGGGAAAATGGGAGATTAGTTCTTGGAGTGTCTCCTCTCAGCTGAGGAACTGGAGAAAAATAGTGGAACCCTGCCACAAATCTTTTCCCTGATTTGTAGTATTAATTATTAGAGTTCTGTGAACTTAAACTGGAACATATGGGAATATATTTTGTAATGCCCACTTTAGGATGTACAGTAATACTTCGGATAACGATTGCCTTGGATAATGCTAAAATTGGATAGCATGGGGAATTTGAGGCAAACATTTGCATCGCACAATGTTATTTTAATGTTGTGCAATGCAAATGTTTGCCTCAAATTCTTGAAATAATGTTGTGCAATGCAAATGTTTGCCTCAAATTCTTGAAATAGGAATTAAAATAACATTGTGCGATGCAAATGTTTGCCTCAAATTCCCCATGCTATCCAATTTTAGCATTATCCAAGGCAATCGTTATCCGAAGTATTACTGTACATCCTAAAGTGGGCGTTACAAAATATATTCCCATATGTTCCATTTTAAGTTCACAGAACTCTAACTAATAATTAATACTACAAATCAGGGAAAAGATTTTGAGATTTTGCTCCCCATTCGGCTTCCCAAAGCCCGCAGGGCTAGAGACCAGCCGTGCAGGCTTTGGGGCAGAGATCTACAGAGGCTCAGACTGCCAGTTTGGTCGGGGGGAGATCGGATGGGTGTGCCCTCGCCCCAACCAAACCAGCGCTCTGAGTGTTGGACTGCTGGCTTGGTTGGGGAGGGGGAGACTGTGCCCATTCTCCTCACAACCAAACCGGCACTACGAAGCTCACAGTGGCGGTGTGGCTTGGAAGCAGAACAGGAGCTCCCCATTCGGCTTCCCAAACATGCCGCCACTGCAACCAGTGAGCAATTGCTGCTTTGCTTGGGGAGGGAACATGCTTTGCCTCCCCAAGCAAAGTGGTGGTCCCACATTGGGACCGACATTTTGCTTGGGGAGGGGGGGCGCTTTCTCTTCCCATGCAAACTAGATCGACCCCCTGTTCCCTTTCCTCTTCAGAAAGGGAACAGAGCTTTTTTTAAAAAAGTTGTGTGATCAATGCATCGCACAACATTAAAAACTGGATAATGTTAAGACTTGTGGAACCAAATCTTAACGTTATCTGAGGTACTAGTGTATCTGCATTGCTGTTGTTGGTGCTTTTGTTACTTAATTAAAATGTTAAATCTCTGCAAAGTTGATTGTGTTTGCAACTCTCGTCTTTAAATTTATTTATTTTTTACACAATATAACCAAAAGTTGTACAACAGAAGTTGTAAACCAGTGCATCTCAAGCTGTGGGAAAGACAAACAGTAATAGTCCTTATCCTACTAGCTCAACCTCTATCACAGCCACTAGCTCTAAAATGAGAATACAGCATAGGAGTGAGGAATCTCTCCCAAGAGATGCTTCCTGCTTCTTCTTGTTTCTTGTTTAAGGGATGGTTTTAATGTTCCTATTTCAAGAATATATCTGTGTTTTATTCTAATGTTGTGAGTCATCTTGGAGACTTTTACTTGGGGAAATACAGCTGAACATAACATTTAACAAATCTATACATTTTAATTCAATTCTAAATTAATGTTGATAAAAACATCCCCATTAAAAACATAGTTTTAAAAATATACCAACATCTTATGTTCAAATTGCATTTCAACAAATTCTTTGCTGGCATTAGATATGATATATGAAATAAATTAATAATTTCTAATATCATAAAAAACAATTCAAGAGCAAAGAAACAGAAGCATATTCTTTTAGATAAAATGATTAATATTTACCTATACCAGGAGCATCACCCTCTTGATATATAAACTTCACTGTTTTTCTGCCTCCTTTGGCAAAAAAGCTTTCACATGGGTCTAGCTGTTAAAATAAAAATAGACAGTTCACAGTCAAATTTAATTAGAAGACTGTTTGCTGTGTGTTTTTTAAGTAACTTTATTAAACCAGAAATTATTTAGTGACAGATGTCAAATGTTTTAACTGTCACTGTTTCAAAGGTAGTTTTGGCTACATTACATTACCTGTCATTACATGTCATGTGTAGGGTTCCTTACTATGTTAATTCTTATAGAGGTTCTATGATTTTAATATATTAATTTTCTCCCAAATGCATTTGCTTTTTAATTTTATAAACAATATACAGAGGGTGCCAAAATGTATACACATTTTCAGAAAGGAAAAAACTGCATTACAATTGCAATACAGTACTCAATATGTACTGATAACAAAAGATGTATACAAGTCACAGTGAGAATCAATTTCTCTATCAGCGCAGGGTTGCCTTTGGCTGGAGAAACCCTTTCCCAGGAGTAAAGCACTTCTCTGGCCAAAGGCACCCCTGTGCTGTTAGCGAGAGGGATTCCCACTGGTCCCCTTGTGGAAACAGCAAGGGGCCCCAGAGAGAATCAATTTCGCTATCAGTGCAGGGGGACTATTGAGAATCCATTTTGCTAAAAGCACGGGGGGGGGGGGGCTTTGGCCAGAGAAGTGCTTTATTCTTGGGAAAGGGCTTCTCCGGCCAAAGGCAACCGTGCACTGATAGCTAAATTGATTCTTGCTGGGCCCCCTGCTGTTTCCGCAAGGATACCAGTGAGAATCAATTTTGCTAACAGCACAGGGTTGCCTTTGGTCAGAGAAGCCCTTTCCCAGGAGCAAAGCACTTCTCTGGCCAAAGGCAACCCTGCACTGTTAGCGAAATGGATTCCCACTGGTCCCCTTGCGGAAATAGCAGGGCCCCCAGTGAGAATCTGTTTCACTCACAGCACGGGGGGGGGGGGCTTGGGCTGGAGAAGAGCTTGGAGAAGCGCTTTCCAAAAGGTAAAGTCCTTCTCCAGCCCAAGAGCCCCCTGCACTGTGAGTGAAACTGATTCCTGCTGGTCCCCTTGCGGAAACAGCAGACGGACCACCGGAAACCCCTGGAAGTCTGGAAAAGATCCCTGGTCTCCTCACAAACCAGCCGCCTGGGTCCGCAAGCCCTTTGCGACCCAGGTGGTTGGCTTGCAAGGAAACCAGGGATCTTTCCCAGACCTCTGCAAGCCAACAAGCGGCACCTGCAGAACTGCGATGTTGACTTTGGGGTGGATTTTGGGGGGAATTCGCCCCTCCAGCCCCATAGACAATACCACAGTCCTTCAGTGACGGGGAAAGGATCATGTTTCCTTTCACTAAGGGCAGTGCCTATGCTATCTATGGGGCTTGAGGGGGGATTTCTTTTTCCCCCCTCAAGCCCCATAGACAGCACAGGTGCTGCCCTTAGTGAAAGGGAACGGGATCCATTCCCCATCACTGAAGGGTCACAGTGTTGCCCATGGGGCTTGAGATGGGATTTATCCCGCCCCAAGCCCCATAGACAGCACAGGCGCTGCTCTTAATAAACGGAAAAGGGATCCATTCCCTGTCACTGATGGGCAGCAGTGTTGTCTATGGGGCTGAAGGAGTGAATTCCTCTCCCCCTGAACTCCAGCCCTGAAGGCAACTTCATGGGTTTGCAGGCTCCACGTTGGCTTGCAGAGGTCTGGGAAAGATCCCTGGTCTCCTCACAAGCGAACTGGCTGGGTCACAAAGGGCTTGCGGACCCAGGCAGCTGGCTTGCGAGGAGACCAGGGATCTTTTCCAGACCTCCAGGGGTTTCCAGTGGTCCATCTGCTGTTTCCGCAAGGGGACCAGCGGGAATCCATTTCGCTCACAGTGTAGGGAGGGCTTGGGCCGGAGAAGGACTTTATCCCTTGACAAGTGCTTCTCCAACCCAAGGCCCCCCTGTGACTTGTGAGCGAAAGAGATTCTTGCTAGTCTCCTTGCACAAACAACACCAGCATGAATCCATCTTGCTCACAGCACAGGGGGGCCTTGGGCTGGAGAAGCACTTTCCAAGGGGTAAAACCCTTCTCTGGCCCAAGGTCCTCCTGCACTGTGAGCAAAGGGGATTCCCAGTGGTCCCCCTGCTGTTTCCGCAAGGGGACCAGCAGGAATCCCTTTCACTAACAGCACAGAGGAACTATCACACAGAGAAGAGCTTTATGCCTGGGAAAGCACTTCTCCAGGCAAAGCCACCCCTGCGCTGTTAGCAAAAGGGATTTTCAGCGTTCCACTTGCCGAAATGGCAGGGGGACAACTGAGAATCCCTTTCGCTAACACTGCTGGGCTGCTTTCCCCCTAAGAACACACTTCCCAGGAGGAAAACAGCCCAGCGCTGCCAGTTCACAAAGGGGCTTTGGGGGAGGGCAGGGGATGGCTCCCTGTGCCACCCCTAGTTGTATGATACAATTTTTTTAAAAAAAATTGTTGTTGTTGTTGTTGTACGATTACATTGCTGTACAATGCAATCGTTATATGGGGTTCCACTTTATCTTTAATGCTGACAAGTGTGGTCTCTTTTTCAAGGCGATGCCTAACAGTAGCCTCGTTATAGAGGGTGACAAATGAAAGAGTGGAAAACTTTCTAAAGAATATTTCACAGTTCTGCTGTGTGGTAGCTTAAACAGAGAGAAGCTAAAACCTTTGGTGATTAGCAAATCGGCAAAGTCACACTCATTCAAGAACCTGCAGCCCAAAGACCTTGAAATCTCACAAATTGCATGGATGACTTGTGATCTATTTGAAGAGTGAATAAGAGATATCAACCAGGAAATGAAAAAGCAATGGTTTGTTCTCCTTGTGGAGGACAATTATCCTAGCTATCCCCAAGTGAATTGTTTTAGAAACATGAAATAGAAATTTTGGGCTCTGAACACTACATAAAAAATTCAGCCTCTCAACCAAAGGCATAATCAAAACATTCAAAATGCACTGCTGAGCCCAGCTTCTACAATGGCTCATTCGGGTATTGCCAAAACATAAACCTATGGTCTGTGAGATGTTGCAGCCCCACTAGACAGCCCACCTCCCATAGTGGAATTCGAGAGTGTAGATTTTGAAGATTTTGTTGCAATGGATGACAATGTGGCAATCTGCAATTAACCTGACCCAAAAGCAACTTTCCAATCAGTACAATCCAGTGGGAAAGTGTTGGAAGCAACTGAAGAAGAATTAAGTGAGGAAGAAACAGAAATTGCAGATACAGTAATACCCCGGATAACGATTGTACCGTATAGCGCTAAAACCGCATAACGTTACAAGATTTTTGGGAAAATCTTGTATCGAATAACGCGATTTTTAGCATTATCCGGTACAATCACGTGGGGTGGGGTGGGGTTGGATTGGTAGAAATCTACCCAATCCAACCCCCCCCCAGCGCCCGCCCACCCGATGTTTGGAAAGGGTACGGGGACCCGTACCCTTTCCAAACACCGTGCAGGCGCGCACATGTCAAACGGGGGTTGGGGAGGCTATGGAGATCTTCCCCATACTCTCCCCAACCCCCACCTGACATGCGGGGTCTCCCCGGCCTCATAGCAGCTCGCTGCAAGGCCGGGGAGATCTGGGTGAGGAGAGGCGCCTCTCCGCGGGGTCTCCCCGGCTTGGGAAAGAGGCGGCTTGGCCGAAATTCCCTCCCCCTGCGCGGGGGTGAGGATTTCGACCAAGCCGCCTCTTTCCCGGGCTCGCTATAGCAACGAGGATCGCACGTCAAGGTAATGGATCAAGGTGGGGGGTGGCTCCCCCTGCTTTGATCCATTGCCTTGACGTGTGATCCCCGTTTCGCTCACCTAAACAAGGATCGGCTTTTCCGAATTTCCCCCTCCCCCGCTAAAAACCGGATAATGACATGACTTGTGGAACCATGTCATAACGTTATCCGGGGTACTAGTGTATTCTGAAAGAAGAGGGTGTTAGTTATTTGATAATGCAGTTAAACTAATTTTCCATTGAAAAATACCCAGGTACTGTATGTTGAGTTGTATAGCCAGTCTTGATCCAGTTCTTAATACTTTAAGCACCTTTAGTTTTGCAAGTCACTCCATCTACTTTTGGTCCTCCAAGAGAACAATAGGTTCTCCTGTGTAGTAAGCATAATTGATATTGTTCAGCAGGATTCTCAAGTATCTCAGGGTTGTGGTTATTACTCAGCTTGGAGATATAGTCCCAAGGAAAACACTATGATCCTTTTGGACGTGGCAATCCTCCAGGGCCTTGTTACACTTCATATGAGCAGAAACTTCTTGTGTAGATCTTCATGAATTTTATAACACTGCCAATATGATACATTGGTTGTAATTTTTTGGAACAGTAGCTATGTTAGTCTGTGTTTCAGGCATATCAGAAAACTCAGCCATAGCTTGCAGAAATTTAAGAAATAAATGTATAATCATTATTGATCGTTAGTGTGTGAAGCTTTACAGAAAAAGCAATTTTAAAATAATATCTATAAAGGAGACTCACCGTTGGGCAATCTAAAACAAGTTCTTCCACAGTTACAATGTCTAGTGCAAGTCTGTCTGACAGAATTTCAAATAGATATTTGTATGCAGCATTAATTTTCATTCTCCGACTTTCCCTTGCGTCTTTATAACGTATCTAATGACAAAAATACATATATTTAAAAGTGAAATACTACACTTTATGCCTATTTTTCATTAGTTTGGTTATTGCTATTAAATCTAAATATGCATAACTGTAACAGTATTTGCAAATAATTATTACGACATGGAAGTGCAGTGATATATTTTGCTATCAGAACAAAACAATGTTCTAAATTCTAAAAATGGGGGCACCCCCCAAAAAAACCTGTAACTTTGAAACTGGATTTCATATTAGAACCAAACCTGGTGCAGGTGTAGCAGAAAGTCTACTTCTAATTTGTGCCAAAGGTGGAGATATTTGACCAAAGGGTTTTCAAGTTACGATTTTCTAAAGGTAAAACTATTTTCACCCCATGTTGAAACAAGAAACCTTTTTATGCCCTATGATGATGATGATTATATCATGAACTATTGGCCAATAGGTCATTCATGGTGGCAAACAAACATAGTTCAAAATATAAAATGCAATCAAAGAATCTGGTTAAAATACATCATAAAAACCGCTGCAACTTAAATATACAACCATAAAATATATGTCTTAAAAGGGGCCAAATATAAACAATTATATAAAATCGCATAGGTGTTGAGGATGGGGTGCCAAAATATAATAAAATGATTCCCTGAAAAGTTCAGTCTTAACAAATTTGTGAAATTTTTGGAAGGAAGGAGAAAGGTGAATGTGATCTGGCAGGACATTTAAGATCATTGAGTCTACTACCGAGAAGAGTCAGTGTCCTGTCACAACGGATCAAATTAGCTGAAAAGACCAATCTTGCTTTCCTTGAAGGAGATTGGTTTGCTACACCCACCTTTTGATTTAGAAGAAATCTCAGTTGAAATATTGATCCTTATAAAAGGACTCTCAAAAGGGTGAAACAGTGACTGTCATAAACTGTGTTGAAGACGCTTACCAGCAGGGAAGTTTCCAAGATATAGATACATTGTTTCAAGTTTGCTCAGCTCCAGGGCACTCTGAACTTTGGACCCTGCCACTAAGGACCTAATTAGCTGAGTGAGGAAAACATTTTAAACCCCTTATAGCAAAACATACATTAAAATGGGATTATGCTTTGGGTTGTAAAAGATTTTAAAATATATTTTAAAAGTATAGAAAACAAATATTCAGAAACTAACTCTTTTCAACTATGAAATTATTGGTTTTTGTTTTGTGGCTGGGAATAGTATCACTTTATGTTATCAGAGCTTAATCAAGTTGACGTTCCTATTGAAAGTGGTAGTAGTAATATTTGTGTAGTATTCAGTTGCACAGTATTTTTACAAAGTAATATTTATGTAGTATTTCATTGCACAGTATTCTTACAAAAATCAAGGATAGCATTATACAAGTAAGATTCTTCTTCTTGTGTCATATCCAATTCTCAATATTGGTGATCCTCATGGTGATCAGCCATGCAGACTGTCCTGTGAATATAATGCCATGGCCTTTCATCTGCCTTCTGCATTGCAGCATGACACCAGTAGCACTGATCCAGCTCCGCTAGTCACTTTCTGGTCCTGAACCCTTTTGGCACATAAAGTCCTCCTCAGCTCCAGGCCAGTACTGATGAAGCTGCTGCCCTCCATCAAGATGGATTCAACTGGGATTTAATTCACTTGGGGACCATCACTCTTCCATGTGGACTTCATCAAGGTAACTAGTCCTCAGGGTTGCCAGGCTAGTTAACTGCCGCCTGACTCTTGGTATTGAGTCACTGGCAGTATGGTCTACTCCAGGGATTCTCAATATTTCTGTGCCATAGGCTGGACCACTCCCCTCAGACAGCTGAGTGGGCTGGGCACGTGGTTTCCCCTGATCGTAAACACTGCTGTAAATTGCAGCAGGCAAGGTTTTGTCACGAAAAAATGAAGCAAACATCTAAAACAATTGTTGATTACAAACCTGCCTCTCTTTCAGAGTTTCCTGCAGAGACTGCATTCCACTGGTACTTCGGCGGAACTTAGATGCTCTGCGGCCTAAGGGTTCTGCGCCAGTTCTAGCAGGAGGACGGTATCGAGAACGATCTTCTTTAGCTTGTGATACAGACTCATCCTCTTGTGGGCCAGAGGCAGGCTCTGTAGCCTCTGGTGGACCAGGCCCTTGTTCAACATCTGGTGGGGGACCTGCATCAGCAGCTGGCTGAGCAGTCTCTGGGGCAGCTGGCTGAGGACCAGCATCATCTGGGGCTGAGTCCTGGGATGGAGCGGGCTCAGTAGCAGGATTTTCAGCAGCCCCTGCAGTTTCTGGATTGTCTGGCGTTTCCTCCATCCCTATAGTTTAAAATGGGACACTTTTAATAAAGTACAGGAATAGCTTAAAATAAGGATTAAAGTTTAAAGTTCCTTTGCAGTAATTTAATTACACACACACACACACACACACACACACACACACACACACACACACACACACACACACACACACACACACTTTCACATTTGTGCACAAGGTTTGTGCACAAGGGGAAAACTTCCAGCTTTGATTCTCTTCAGGTTATTTGGAAAAGTGCCTCATTTGCTTTTGAGCCTTCTGTTTACTGGTCTGTTAAACACACCAAATGGGCTGACTTTTTCAGGTTTTATGTTTTGTCTTCTGCCTGGCACTCATCCAAAAGCTCTAAAGAACTCTTAAAATTACTTTTTTAAAAGGAGGAAGGCAAGTAATACACGATCAATTCAAAAGCCCTAAAGAACCATTGAAAGCTACTTCAAAAAAGCAGGATAGGGTAGGCAGTCCACAATAAACTAATAAAGTAATTTTTAAAAATCTAAGCGGAAGAACACTCATTTTTCTACACACATAGAGAGGGAAAGGGACACATTGTCAGTCACCCAAAAAGCAAGAAAACAGATAAAGGCAATACAAATGTTGATGCTCTGTTCCAACAGGAGAACAAGGACTTTCACCTATTCGTCTAAAAAGGGATAGGCAAAACTCCTTCAACTTGAGGAAAACTGCCAGCTTGCATCACTGGCTACAGGAGTGCCTCTAGCCGTTTTCATTTACTATCCTATCTGCTCTGTTTCATAGCAAGGCACAAGATGATTTAACTAGCTCTGCCCAAATTCTCTCCTCCTCCAGGTCAAACTTTAAACTGCCAAAATGAAGCTACATGTACTTTCAAGCCAAAGGAACTAAGGAATTGTCTCCTGACTTACCTTATTTGAAAATAAACCGTTAGGTGGGGAACCACAGTCAATCCACTTCATTCACTGAGTGAGGCACATTTATCCTCTCCTCCTCAGAAAAAAAATGAAATCCAGTAATGGTGGGCGGAAGGATACAGAGGCAGCAAAGTAACAGAAAGGCAGTTGGTAAAGGGCTTTGGTGCACCTGTCTGGGACTATATGTGGAAGGATACCAAGCATTCCAAGGCGCACAAGGGCAGAGTTGACTGTTGGGCATGGAACAGATCAACACAATAGAATGGAGCGATGATGCAAACATATCTAAGCTTCTACTTGAATAGCCGTTTGCATTTGGAAGCAACTAAATTGGCCATAGAAGTAGCAAAGATACTATTGTCATTTATTTATTTAGATTTATATCACCGCCCACTCGCCGTGGCGACTCAGGGCGGTTTACAATCAGGAAAAAAAACACAAAAACAAAACAGCAACAACACAAACAGCTAAAATCCATTCCTCCTTCCGGCCAGAGGATGTTAGTCTTTTCCTTCCCTGAGCAGATAAGGCCCAGGATTACGAAGTGGGAGCTTCCATCTAAAAACCTTAAAACTTTTAAAAATTAAAATCTGAAAAAGATTAAAAACAGATTAAAAACACACCAGATGCTACGACTACTAATTTAAAAGTAGAAAAAGAGAGGGGCTCAGATCAACCAATGTGCTGGGGTCATTATACCTTCCATACCCCATATCTGTCCTGCCAGCCATGTTTTTAGATTCTTCCTAAAGGGCAGCAATAGAGCAATAGTAGGTTGAGGGGATTGACCGTCCTTATGTACTACAGGACACTCAAATAATGGAGTGCAATTGAATTCATACTGCAACTCACTGTGGACAAAATTGAGTAAAGTTACTCTCTTTGGACAACAGGTCCCAGAATTGCCCAATCAACATACAGTGGTACCTCAAACGACAATTTTAATCTGTTCCACGGGGCTTGTTGTTGTACAAAATAATAGTACAATTTTTTTCCATATGGAAAATTGTTATGTGGGATGCAATTATCCCCCAAAACCTAATAAATCCAAAAACCCTTGGGGGAACACTGCTGTAAGGAGCACAACATATAGGTGGTGTTGTCATTATTGAAATGGCTCCAAAGTGCAAGTCATTTACTCTTCTAAATAGAAGAAAACAGCAAGCATTCACTCATGTGGGGTGAAAGTGCACTGTGTTATCTGTAGTGAACTTACTGTGGTAAAGAATGGTACAATAATACTCCTAATGGTCTACCACCATTTGTTTTGTTGTTCAGTCACACAGTCGACTCCGACCCTCTGCGACCCCGCAGATAAACTGCACAATTGTTTATCTGAGGCATCTTCCCCCCACTGAACTCTATGTGTAACAGGATACTGATTACCAGAAGTGGGATATGAAGTTAAGTGTCTATGTTTTATAATTTCTAATAAGAGTGGGGGAAAGTTTAATGGATTTATAATTTATGGCATTACTTTGCTGTTTCTAAAATTATGCAGGCTACATACTTCTTTTCCTTTTTGACATTCTGTACTCATTATGATGAACACATTTTAATATAATTATGCATACACCCTATAGGCTTTTAAAATTAAGATGGTTAGAAGCAAATGTTTCAATTGAGCATTGAAGATTAAAATATCATGTGAAAGATACAAATAGGAAAATTTATTTTATAGATTACCTTGAAACACCATTCAAATACTCAAGTTCAAAAAGGTTTTCAGAAATACAGTACTAAACTTCAGCCAAAAAGTAAAAATCAAATTAAGAAATTTATTAGAATATTTCTGCTTTCTTCCTATCTTAAGGAGAGTCAGTCAAACCTACATGGGATTCTTTTCTTGGGAAGTCAGAAAAGGAATTGTTTGGAATGAATCTCAAGAGGAGGCAGTCCTCTTTTGTGGCTACAAGATGACATCTTAGTATGACATCATAGAAATAATGTACTCTGGCTCTAGAAAGGGGGCAGGCAACTGATATTTCATAGATATTTTGGCTTACAGCTCCTATCAGTTCTAGCTAGCCTAGTTAATTGGTTAGTCCTGAAAATTCTGGAGGAGCACCAAGCATGTGTGTAAAGATCAAACACACCTATTCTCTTCTCAGTGGAAAGATGTAAAAGAAATTACAAAAGAAATGCCACTTCTTTTTTTCGTGTCCCAGTCAAACCCTGGACTGCCAAAATGAAACCACTTTCTTGGCTTTGTCATTGGCCAAACTTAAGTTCTCATTGGTGCAGGTTTCTGACAGTCATCGGCAGAGCAGTAAATGAGCTGGATTCTGTATCTCTCCACATTCACACAGCGTTGTTGTTCGCCAACAGCCCCACTTGAACATTAATATTTTATGATGTGGTAATTTATATTGTGATTTATTTGCTGTTACGTGATTTATTTACTGTTATGTGATTTATTCACTGTTATGATTTGCATCTTTGTTAGCCACCCTGAGTTGCATAGTCGAGTGGGCGGCACATAAATGTGAACATCATCATAATAATGATGATGGTGTTGGTCTTACATTTAGGGACTCTTTTTTTTCAAATTTTTATTTATAGGCTTTATAAAGAAAACAGACAAACCATAACAAAAGATAAAGGAAAAGAATATACATAGTCAAAAAACTCGTACATACATTATCAACTATTTCACATACTCTTCAATGAATACAATACACTTGCTAGATATAAAAACAAAAATTCAAATAATATAGGTAAATATTCATAATCACCCCATATAGCATTGCTTTAACTAATTTTCTAACACTTTTGTATCACTACTCTATTACAATTCTCCTTTTACACCCTTGTGTTATTTACATTGTCCGAGGGATTGTGGCAACTCATGATTTCCAAAAAACATTTTGATCAGGTACAGGAGTAATGCCTTGTTTTTTGACCAATACATATTCAACAAATGGCTTCCAGACTCCCCAAAATTTGTTAACTTGAACTTTCCCTTTTCTAATGTTTAACTCCCATGTAAGCTTATCATTAAGCGCAAGCTCCCACATTTCTTTATACCAATCCTGTATTTTTAACAGTACATCATTTTTCCAATTCTTCGCAATACATTGTCTAGCTGCTGACAACGTCACAGACATTAATTCTTTGTTATCATTACTCATTTTGAACTTATCCACCTCTGTTAGCAGAGTTGTATCTGCCCCCAATCTGAGCTGCATACCAAATATGCTATTAATTTCACTTTCTATTTTTCCCCAAACAATTTTTAAGCTATCACAACCCCACCACATATGTACATATGTTCCTACCGCATGTTTACATCTCCAGCATTTATCAGTCATACTTCCATCCATCTGATGCAGTCCAATTGGGGTTCGATACCACTGCCAAATTAATTTGTAATTATGCTCTTTCACTCTAACAGACATATTTCTCATGACTCTTCTCCTCCACTTTCTCTGCCAGCTTTCTTCTGTTATTACCACATTCAATTCTTGCTCCCATTTATTTTTCAAAATTTCTTGTATTTTACCATCTTTATTTAACATTTTATAAATTTTACTCACTATCCCTTTAATGCCTATATCCCCTTTCCTTATTTTGATTAAAAGTTCTTCAAATTTTGTAACCTCTCTATTTAAACCATTATCAAATACATATTTCTTATTCCAATTATTTATCTGGAGAGTCTTAAACCATCCTATTCTCAGTTGCGAGAAAAGCTTCCTTTTCTTTTCTTGATCTCTGCAGAGTTTGACCCAATCTTTCAATAACAAAACCCCTTTTTCTGCCAGAATACTTTTGATCTCTCTATCTATTTTTATTGGAAAATTATTAAAATCTTCTAATTCTGTAATAGGTGAGGTACCTGGGATAACATCCTTCTTTATTCTTCTCCATTCTTTTGTAGTTGTTTTTAACAACTTACACTGTATTTTCTTTTTCTTTTTTCCTTTTCCCTCGCTTAGAAAAATAGCTTTACCATTTTTTGAAAATTCCCTTTTTTCAATTTTTGCCCATATTGGTTCTTCTCTATTCAGTAATTTGATTACATTTCTAATTTGGAAGGCTCTATAATAATTACATATATTTGGTATTCCCAAGCCTCCTTCTTTTTGAGGTAAATACCACAACATTTTAACTATTCTAGCACCACGTTTGCCATTACAAAATTTGTTTATAATATTTTGGTATTCTTTTAATTCTTTATCCGTTTGTTTTATAGGAAGAACATCAAATAAAAAATTTAATTTGGGTAGCAACATCATTTTACTAATTGCTACCCGACCAAACCATGATAAGTTTAATTTGTTACATTGTGTTATTTTCTTTTTGATCTCTTTCTTCTATTTGTTATAATTTAGCCCCTTGAGTTCTCCAAATTTGCTAGATATCGTTACTCCCAGGTATCTAAACCCACTTTTAACCTGTATCTTATGCAATTCCTTTATTTTTTCTTCCTCTTTTCTATTCCCATTACTTAGTATCATCTCTGTTTTATCCCAATTCACGCTCAAGCCTGTCAGTTCCTGAAATTTTTTTAAATGTGTCTTTATTTTTGTTATTGTCTTTATTGGTTATTTTACAATTATTAATGTATCATCTGCGTACAAATTTATTTTATTGCCCTCAATTCCAATTATACCCTCATCCTGACGTATAAAATTAGCCAAAAATTCCATTGCTAGTATAAACAACGTTGGAGATAGTGGACACCCCTGCCTTGTACCCACCTCTAACTTTATTTCTCCTGTATAACTATCATTAACTTTAACTCTTGCTATCCCTTGCTGATATAAGTTTTTTATTATTTCCTGAAATTTAGTACCAAATCCATATAGCTTAATCATTTCCTGAATTGTAGACCACTGTAATGAGTCAAAGGCTTTAAAAATGTCTAATGACAAAAAGGCCACCTTTTCTTTATTCTGTTCTGCTATGTCCATTAGGTCCACAACTCTTCTTATTAAGTCTGACATATGTCTATTCTTCACAAATCCTACTTGATCTTCGTTTATATAGTTGGCTATAAAGCTATTTAATCTATTTGACATTATTGTTGTGAAGATTTTTGCATCCTGATTAATTAGAGAGATCAGTCTGTACGACTCTACCTTTTCTAAATCCTTTCCTGGCTTTGATATTAAAGCAATCACTGATCTGTTCCATGAAGTTGGGGTTGCTTCTCCTTCTAATATTTTGTTAAATAATTTATGTAATCTCGGGACTATCCAAAATTTGAACTCTTTATAGAATTCCGCTGGCAGCCCATCTTCCCCTGGAGCTTTGTTTGTTTTTAATTTCCTTATTACTTCTTCAATTTCTCTTTCTGAAATCTTTTCTTCCATTCTATTTTTGTGTTCTTCTGATATTGGTGTTATATTTTGCTTTTCAAAATAATCTCTAAGCTTTTCTAAATTTACTTCCTTTTCTGAATACAATTCCCTATAAAAGTTTTCTATTATTTCCAATTTTTCAATTTGCTTATTACACCTTTTTCCATTTTTATCTATCAAAATCCCTATCTGACCTTTACATTTCTTTTCTCTTGCTGCTTTTGCTAGTAATTTAGAATTTTTATTGCTGCATTCAAAATATTCCCTTTTCAAAAATATCAAATCCTTCTTAACTCTTTCTATATCTTTTCCATCTAATTCTTTCTTAACCTTTTGTATCTCCACCAGAACTTTCTGATCTTTAGTCCTTGCGTGTTCCGAGTGAAGTTGCTTTAATTGCTTTTCTAATTCCTGATATCTTTGCTTAATCTGTCTATTCTTTATGCTATTTAATTTTATCGATTCACCTCTAAAAATCGCTTTCATAGTGTCCCATACAATGCTGTAGCTGACATCATTATCATTCCATTTCCAATTTTCCTCCCATTTTTCCATTATTTGCTTTTTATTACTTTCCTCCTTATATAATTTTGTATTATATCTCCAATTAGATTCTTCCTCCTGAACTGTCCAATTTTATGTCCATTATTTTTGCATGATCAGATTCTTTTAAATGTCCCTATCTTAATATCTTCTATTGACCTAATTAAGCCTTCGGTAACAAATATATAGTCTATTCTGGAATACATATTATGTACTTGAGAGCAAAAAGTATATTCCCTTTCCTTCCCTTTTAATTCTCTCCAAAAATCCTTTACACCCATAGTTTTATTCCACTCATCCAATGTATATTTTTCCTTCTTTCTATTTTTACTGCTCGTACTATTTCTGATTAGTAAGTTGAAATCCCCCGCTATGACCATATTATTTGTCCCTTCCTTTTTAAAAAAAATTTCTATCTTATTTAAAAATTCCTCCTGATTATTATTTGGTGCATAAATGTTCACAAATGTTATTTCTTCCTCGTCTATATTTCCCTTAACTATTAACTTCTGGGTCAGTGATACTTCGTGTCATGTTGTAACCTACTTTTTCTGATATCTAATCCTCAGTCTATTCAGAGTCCACCAAGTGATATTGGGGAGGTTGACTTCCTCTGCTATATCCTCCTTTAATGTTATTCCTTGTCCATTGCTTTCCTTCTTCCATCTTTTAATTTGGTTCTGTGCACCTTCAAGAATTCCACTTGCAGAGGCGGAGAGATGTCTAATGACTATCATCCATCCTGGCAAAATGCTCAAGCCAAAATATTTCAAAGGTGCTTAAAACAGATGTTAATCATATTGTTCTATCCCGATTCTTCTTTTGCTTCAAATGTATGATTAATCTTGCCTTGGGTTCTTTCTAAAATTAGTATAGGCTGATGTTCCTACTTGTTTCACTTCATTTTGGCTTGCAATCTCAGAATAAGAGAATAATAATTTTTCCCCTGGCCAACATACTGTTCTTTGAAAAAGACTAGGAAGTAGCAAAACAAGGATAATTTCAGTTACCTATTTCCTAAATCATTAATTTTGCTATGTAATAGTATTTGATTCATAACCTGCCTTCTCCAAATTAAAGGCATTAGACAACAGGATTAAATTAAGTTATAAATAAAACCACAAAGTTATAATGTTAATACAAAAAAGTAATATTTTACTTTAAATATAGCCTGGAAGGGCACTAAATACAGAATTCAAAGTTTGTGTAAGAAGGCAGGAAACCTTTTGACATTTCATGTGTGTTCCGGCAAAATAATTTCACACAACACTTTCAACTTGAAAATATATTTATTTGATACTACAGTTCACTCAATTCTGGTTAACCACACACACACACAAGGTTTGAAGAACTGCTAACAATGCAGTAAATGACACAGCTGTTTGACAAGTTCATCTTGCTTACTGTACTTTAAATGTGCTTACATAAATCTAACATAGATATTAATACTACCCTACGGACGTGTTCAGATTTGTAAACCTTACACCTACCCAGAAAGCAACAGGATTCAATTGCCACTTTAACCCCCCCCCCCCCCCAATACTAATAATAATAATTTTGCGTCAGAAATTATTCTGAATTGAAAGGATTTTTGCTGGAGAATCTCTACTCAGGGGATGCCACAATGAAGCTCCTTTCATGTCCCCAAGAGCTGGGACAGAGACAGGCGTTCAATCCGTCATGCAGTAACCGGGTCTTGAACTGCCGACTTGCCAGCCATCCAACTAACAAGATGAGCTTCTTAACCACTGAGCCAAGAAAAGTACAGAGTTTGCCACAACAGGTGATATATTAATATTTGAGATGTCCAGAATTGGGAATAAGCTAGATGTTGTAGTCAGATGCAACACTTTAGGGGACATATACCCTTTTTAAAAAGTCAACTTTTAAAAAAGTCAACTGAGTTTGTTTATATTACATATACTGTATTCCTTTAGTTGCCATGGCTCAATCTTGAGTAATATTTGAATTGGTCAGATATTTAGAATTTTCTACCAGAAAACTTTAGTGCACTTCCCTCAACAACAGGAGAGTCAAGACAACTGCAAATCCTAGGATTATGTAGAATGGAGCCATGGCAGTTAAGGGGCATGAAAGGGTTGGAACTGTGTACTGTAGAGACAACAATAGTTTCAGAAAGCCGAATATGGTCAGTTGCTACCTTTCCACAAAAACTTCATTAGAGGAGAAGTAGGGTAAAATGGCTGTGTTGCCAATTCAAAAAGCAGTGTGATGCCATCCTATTCCATTTCAAGCACTTGTCACTAGTACCCACGTCAGTAAGAAAACCTATGGGTAAATATGGCATTATCTACTCATCTATAACTGTACACAGCCATTTCCTTCCTAGACTGGGTTTCCTTGTATCTTTTGAATCTATTTCTAGAATAGAGCATATTAAAAACCAGTTCTAGTTGGGTTCAGTAGTATTGCAGCTTATGTCTAAAATTCTTTATATTGTAGCTAGTGACAATAAATTCGATTAACAAGACCTACTTTTCAATATGTACAATGAAATCCATGGAAACCTATTTACCTACATAAAGGGAGCCATTTCCAAGATAGAAGTGGAGTTCTTTTCACTAGACACAAAGAAACCAGAAGAATTTCCCTATGTGCATGATACAGTCTTGCCATCAGATAAAAACAACAACAAAACCATTGGATTTCTTTCCAGATCACAAATGTTTAATATCTGTTGATAACCATTCTTGTCTTTTGACAGCATACTTCCATACAAATGAAGCACTCAGTCCTATTCGAAACTAAAATTTCATTTAGACTAAGAATGAAAATATAGCTGTCCTATATCACAGAATTTGACCAGACAAGGACAGAAATGTTAACATGTAGACCCATGCATGTATTAAGCTTCAGAAATGAATTTCCACAGCAACATTGGTTTTAGACATCATGTCAACCCATGGCTTATTATTAAAGTCTGCATCTGTCAGCTCAATCATGGTTTTCACCAACTGAGATCTGCCACTACTTCTGAATTCATAAGCCACAGTAATAGTTGTTACACACCACCTCAAGAGACTACGGCACCTGTGTGTAGCAATACAAAACAATGAGCTCTAACTCTGCCTGCTGTACGTTTGGAAGCTCAAACCACAGGAGTTCTTACCTATAGCTATCACAGTTTTCCTATTATGAGCATCAATAAGCCTTGTGTTTATGTGCTTCTTTCCCCTCTTCCTTCACCCATGAAGAGAAGAAAGCAGAAGTCCTAACTTCTGCTTGTGACAAACCAATCTACTGCACATGGTAAAGTGACAAAGGATGGCTCATCCTAGCTCCCAATAAATGGTTCTTACCTTCAGTTCTTGCACAAAGAAAAAGGGGGGGGGGAAAGAGGCAAAGTCTGTACAAACCTGAGATACACAGCTGCTCATTCAACAAGGTGGCAGAGGACAATTTGGGCCTGAAGGGTCAAAGGTGAACACAGGAGGATTACAGGCTTTTGATCTGGGCTTTGATGACCATGGAAACTTTATTTCCTTAGATAAACTGTTATTAATCTTTTAAACCAAGTTTATGTGGGCAGGCACTTTCAGTCCCTTGTTAACAGATCATGGTGCAGCTTGTCAGTTGTTGACTAGGGTCACCACGTGATTAGGATTCAGACTATAGTCACCATGTGATTAGGATTCAGAATTTCGATCCAGTAGCCATCAGGATCTTGGATAAAAGCCAGCCCTTTCATTTTGCCTGTAAAAATATAAATGTAGAATTAAATGACTGGGACAGGAGGAAGATTTGAACAATCTGCACTTCAAACCTCCAAAACTATAGAAGAATTAATCATTCTGTCTTCTTCAAAGGTCAATAAACAATTTTAAGTGTTCAGCTTTCATTCCAAGATGCTATTTCTCTTAAAGGCTCAAGCTTCTGACTTCTGGCACTCACAGATCCAACCATGTAATATATGCCAAAGTTACTTGCAGTGTTTTACATGAACATATTCAAATAAAAGGAAACAGATGCAAATGTACAACCTCCAATATCAAAATTCCCCAATAATATTTGCTATGCTAAGCCACAGGATTTGGGCCTTAGTCTACTCCAAAGACTTACCGTCATCTGGCTTTTTTACGAATTTTACCCCCAGCTCTTCAAATCTTTTACATGCTGCATTTACATCAGGAACAGCAATTCCAATGTGGCCTGAAGAAGAGTAAAGCAACCAAAACCCATAGTAAATTAATTGCATCCATGAATTATTTCTCCTCTGCTATAAAACACTGGTACAAATTTTAAAAGTCATATAAAAAGAGGACTAAAGGTAATATAAAGGAAAATAACACACTTATATAGTTTGACAACCCACCACTGCCTACAATCATAGCCAGGACATAAACCAGAGACACCAAATGTAAATGTGTCATCTCCAGCAGCTTGTATTGAGTGTCACCCTATCCCCTTTTACAGTCAAGTAAACTGACAGCTTTATCTCACCTTTCTAATAATCAGATGTAATTTTTTACACATGGCGGAAATAAAAACAGATGATGATAACCTACTACTCTATCTGCAATGAAGTAATCAATATCTAAAGGCAATGGTCATCTTTTGCATGATACATCAGAACTCTCCAAAGAACAAACAGCACGCAGGAAAGAAATACTCAGGCTGGATGTGTGGATCTGGGACACATATTTTCCTAGATCAGGCTTCCTCAACTTTGGCCCTCCTGCTGTTCTTGAACTTCAATTCCCAGAAGCCCTGATCAGCAGGACTGCTGACTTGGGCTTCTGATAACTGAAGTCCAAGAACAGCTGGAGGGTCAAGGTTGAGGAAGCCTGTTCTAGATTAGGGGCCAGTAAACTTGGCTCTCCAGATGTTCTCGGACTTCAATTCCCAGAAGCCCTGATCAGCAGGTGTACTGACTTAGGCTTCTGGTAATTTAAGTCCAAAAACACCTGGAGAGCCAAGTTTGCTGACCCCTGTCCTAGATCATACCCTTTGCTCTCAAAATCTAATCAATCTTTAAGAAGCTACCAGATTATGGGAGGGGAACTTCTGGATTCCTTTAGTATTCTGAACTAAATCACCCAGCTTTTATCTAAACTTTCTGAGTCAGACTCACTAGCTATCAGTCGGAAAGATTCTCACAAGAAATCTGTACAGTATTATATGAGTTTATCTGGCATTTGATAATTTTGTTGGTAGCTTGTCATGTGCTCCTTGATTCCAGGAAACAATGAGCATGTAAAGAGTATGCAGATTGACTTACTGGCCTTTTCTTGAATAACTGGAGGGTGGGAAGGAGAGGCCAAACAGATGGGTGGAGCATTAAACCACATCCCCCAGAGCTCAGCTTAAGAAACATGCCTAGCAAACTTCTGACATTAATTTTTGGAACAGTCACTATATATATTTTTCTGCACTGTATTAGTGCATACCCTGAAGAAGTGGTATTCAACCGGAATATATTGTTTATTGATTAATATTTTTAGTGGTCTGATAAAGATATCACCTCATCCAGGCAACACAGTTACGTGTTTTTAAGTAACAAAAAATAGCAAAAATGCTATCACCCACCTGGCTGTTAATTAAAAATTAACAGTTAGTTGTTTAAAGGCTGAATTTATCTTTGGAATTGAAGAATGGAAAAAGGAGTCTGAATAGTAGGGGCAAGAGAAAAACATCCATGGGGAAAAAAGAGGGGGAATTAAAAATACAGAACATTAAAATAGGCTTTTGTGGATTTTTTTAAATTCTATGAACATGCGCAAAAAAAGTAGTATACTTTCATCTATTTTTGTAAACAGAAAGACTTAAAGAAGAAAATTGCATCTTGTATAATTTTATAAATTTCAAGAGTTTTAAATGGCTTATTCTGAAGGGAAAAAAATCTGGCAACCTAGAATCTGGGATTATAAAATCCCCAATCAGAATAATCTTTTTAAATGTAACTGTTTTAATCTTTTAAATACTAGACATTTTGTCATTCAGCTCTCTGAATAACTGGCATTCAAAATTTATCAGGATTTCACTGAGTCATAGATAATTCTGAGGGGGAAAAACAATGTATGGAAAATCAGAGTACATTATTCACACAACATACCAAATCCTCTGGGGTCTGAATTGCCACTGTGGTAAGACTGATTTTCATCATTTTCAGTCCCCCAGTTGCTGAAAGAAAAGAAAAATGGTTAATTGAGCTAAGACAAGAAACAAACAAACCAGTTTTACTATGGAGAATGGGAAAGGAAGAACATATTAACAGAGAACGGTAGATACACAACATGTATTTATTCACTCAAATCAACCAACAGAAATTTATTATTTGAATCAAGTGTTCAGTTTCCCCAAATTCCTGAAATCGATGTTGTTGTTATGTGTGGCAAAGTTGTCTGCAACCTATGGCAACCCTATGAATGAGCGATCGCCAAAAGGTACTGTCAATAGCCAAAATGTGTTGTCTTCAGCCTCTAGAACAGTGGTGTCCAATTAGGCCTGCACATCTCATTAATCTGGCCTGGGCTGAGAACCTGGGCCCTCTCCAGACTACCCACCGCCTGACATAGTAAGACATCACCTACGGCGGCAGTGGCAATTGGGCTTTGCTCCTGCTGGTCAGAGCAGCCTCCGCTTGGTCCCAGTGCTTCAGAAGCCTTTGGCAATGTGGATCACCATGTTGCAGAAATTTTCCGAGCCTTCTCCATTTCAAAATCTGTGGCGCTGGAAAGGTAAACCTGGCGCACTGTGCCAACATCAGCCTTGGCGCGCCAAGGGACTCTGCCAGCAGCAGAGTTTAAAATGAAGAAGGCTCAGAAAATTTCTGCAATGCGGCGATCCACATTGCCAAAGGCTTATGAAGTGCTGGGACCGAGCGGAGGTTGCTTAGACCAGCAGGAGCGAAGCCAATTTGCCATCACCCCTGACATCAAAACGGTCAGTAGCGGGAGCAGCCTGCCTCTGGCCCCCACAGCTTTGTGTCAGGGGCAGGACTGGGCCACCAATGAAAAAGTTTGGGCATCACTGCTCTAGAAGTTATAGACTTTTGATTTTTAGCTAATGGAATTCTCAGTGAAAACATTTGCTGCCACTGCCAAAAAAAAAGACTCACCTTCAGACATTTTCTGAATAAGCTGCCAAATATGTTAATTTTTAGATATAAGATTTTATAGCAGTAGTGAGCAACTTGTGACTCTCCAGATGTTGCTGAACTATGACTTTTATAATCTCTCATCATTGACAATAGTTGCTAGGACTACTGGGAACTGCTGTCCAATAAGAGCAGAGAGTCACAAATTACCCACTAAATTCTGTCAGCTCACCATGCAAATGTTACACCCACTTGCTCCACCTACTTTGCAGATAAGATATTATTCTCTACCAAAGATTCCACAACATGGTACCAATAGTAATACTTCATAATGACTTTGTGTGTTGAATATGTTTCTATTGGTATATACCAGTGATGGCGAACCTTGGCTCTTCAGCTGTTCTTGAACTTCAATTCCCAGAAACAAACGTCCCTGTGAATCCACTGTGCATAGTCCAAGAACAGTTGGAGTGCCAAGGTTTCCCATCATGGGTATATACCCTCCTTTGAAGCTATTCAAATTAGGAACATTACAAGATCCACAACTGGACAAGAGCCACTTTTATCAGAACTAATCAAATGTCACAAAATAGTGAGCAATATGTGGAATTCATTTAAAAGTTGCTGGACTGTATCTCTTAACATCCTTGACCTCTCATGCTGGTTGAGGCTCATGGCAGCTAAGAGTCAGGTGTAACTTGAAGTTATGCAAAGACAAACAAGATTTCAGCCACTACTTCAAGTTTTTTTTTAAGGCACAAGATTGTAAAAGCACTGAGTTGAGGATAGGTACAGTTAAAATCCAATCCTATGTCTAATTGCTTCTTTACTTGAGTATCACATTAGGTACACGGCATACTGCTAGGAATCTGAAGACCTCAAGTTATGCAACAGCAATATTTAAGATTTATTTTTAGCATCTAGGAAAGTCTATTTTTGTTAACACATTCTGGGCATGTTTTGTTCCCACACTTGAGCATATGATGACATACTGACAAGTGCTGAAATATAATTTGTTTTGATTTGAAACATATGCCAAAATAAATGAGCATTTTCTTTTTGTGTTATGCCACAGACATATGACTAAAGAACATACAGTGTGTAAAGAAATCCTGTCTCTAGTCTAACAATTCATCACTTCCTTCAGTTTTTACTTTGGGGCTAACTTTTCATATGAGTACACTTCCATTCCCTGGGTATTTATTTACTGATATGAGAGTATTCCACAACTTAAAATTATGAGCATATATTAAATATAGGTAAAATTTAAAACAAATTTAAATGTTAAACTTATTATTAAAAGTTGCTTTTTGACCAGCAGTGGGCTATTTTATCCACGTACTAGATTTTCTTTTGTACATGTTGTGGGACAAATTTTGTATGTACACAATGCTGCACTGATCAACTACCTCCACATTCAGAGAAAATTTATCCTTGTAACCAAGGACCCCCATTTTACTTGATTATTTTCTGATCTCCCTACTTCACTTTGAAGTATATTAAATGACTTCTAGATGGTCCAGCCAGAATCTTATCCTGAAGGGAGACACTCTTTGGCATTCATCCATTTGGCAAGATGTGTTGATTTTGCTCTCTATTACATAGTCTCTTTTGGTTTAATATTTAGAGCTCAATAGCAAGGACATAGGAGATTCCCCTACGAGTGGAAAGCATTGCAAATACAGTAATACCCCGGATAACGATGGGACCGGATAACGTTAGAATCGAATAATGATGCAAGATTTTTGGGAAAACCTTGCATCGGATAACGATTCTGGATAATGATCCTTTAGCGTTATCCGAGCCAATCGTCTGGGGGGTGGGGGTGGACTGGGTAGCGCACATTTCCTCCCGACCGTAATGCACTCTCAACAATTCTTATACTTATCTCACATGAGACTACAAAAGAAGGTAGACCCAGAGCAAAATGGAGAGATAACATCAAGGACATATTACAAGAACACCAAATAACACCTAAAAACAAGGGTTCCCAAACTTTTCTTACTGCAGGCCATACCATGCCCCCCCCCCCCCGGATAGCTGAGCGGGCCAGTCACATGGTTCCTCCCACTGTAAACACTGTAAAATGCATCCGCGGCTGCTGTAAGTGAGAGCGCCTTCTTGGTATCTGCTCTGGCCCTATGGAACCTCCTGCCACTTGAATTGCACCTCCAGGAAGAGTTACTTCTCTTCAGGAGGGCCTTAAAAACATGGCTATGCCAGCAGGTGTGGGGTACAACTGGTACCACAACCCAGCCCTCCTGGCTTATTTAGCCCTGCCCAGGGTCCACATTTACTCCTGCCTGGGTATCCTTCTTTTTAAGGGGATTGGGGAGGTTTTATAAATACTTTTAGATAGTTTTATAGTATTTAGTTTTAATTAGCATTGGGTATAGGTTTTAACTGACGTTGTGAGCCACCCTGGGTTGCTTAGGCGAAAAGGGTGGTTATATAAATCCAACAAACAAACAAACAAAAGTACTGTAATTTAATGTTGTTTTAATTGCATACCCCTCCATAAAGAATGAAAACAAGATTAGAAATCAGAATTGTGTACAGTTATAACACCTACTGTGTCAGTTCTACTGTAGCTTTTCTAGAAAAAGTCCAGGCTGTTTTCTCTTTTGCATCTTTTGGGATATCATGTTTATCTTCATAGGCCAAGAAGTAGAGGGAGAATTTCATAGAAGGAAAATCAAACTTCTGAAGTAGGCTAGAAAACAAGAGCACATGGGTATATTTAAGACAACAGAAAAGGTATACATTTAAAAAATTTTAACCAAGTTCCTCTGACCGTTCTATACAGAAGGATCAGAATCTTTCGACATTTAGTACAAAACCCAAGGAGTTTCGCATGCAAAAGGGAGTCCAAAATTGGTATAATTTCCCCATCTCATAGCAGCTTCCCATGCCAGAGGATTCCTTAGTCCCGGATATAGATTTACCAGAAAACAAAGGCTGTTGAGAGTGGTCAAAAAGAATAAGCTGCACTATAGACAGAGTTCTGCTCACTGTTTTTTTGACTGAAGCCTCAGCATTTAACGTGCCACAGAATTCTTTGCTGGTTTTACTGCAGCAGTCTGTTCCTTCTGACCTCTGGAAACAAAACATTATTAGATCTAATTTCCAAAGTTCTCACAGTTATCAAGGAGGATTTTTTTGTACCCACAAAGAGCCTCCTTGAAGACTGTGGAATTTTTGAACCACAATTGGGCACACCCGAAGTGATGGCACTCTTGTTCTGCTGGCTAATCTTTCTCACACTAGGTTAGACGAAAGTAACTATGGAATGAATTCACCAAAAGGTGGCTTTGTTTTGGCAGTTTAAATTCTAACCTGGACATGAAAGAAGTAGCAGTCATTCATTGTATGTGACAATCCCAATTGCCTTATTAGTAGCAACCTAGTGCAATATCCCAATTGTATGAAATAAGTCTAAACTGAATAAGTATAAAAAATTATTTATTTATTTATTTATTTATTGTTCATATTTATATGCCACCCTACTCGCACAGTAGACCAGAGAGGCTCTCTAATTGTTCCATCTGCTAGAGAGGTGTATCTAGCTCTAGAAGGAAGGTCGTCTCTGTGTCCACTCTGGCCCTATGGAACCTCCTGCCAACTGAGTTGCGCCACTATACAGAGCTGCTGTCCTTTAGGAAGGGCGTAAAAACTTGGCTGGTGGAGCACGTGTGGGGTACCGGTAACAAGGTGACCCTAGCCTGCTGGTTGATCTGATAATTCCCCTCTTTCTCTTAATTTTTAACTTTTTAAAGCTTTTAATCTTTTAATTTTTATTGGATTAGCCATCGTTTTATTGATGAATTTATGGCCGGATTATTGTGTTTCTTATGTTATTCTGTGATGCTGTGTCAGCTGCCCTGAGTCATTCTGCGAGTAGGGTGACATACAAGTGTAAACAATAAATAAATAAATGTTCTTATTAGAGTTCTTATAGGATTTCTTATAAGAGTTCTGCCAAGAGAAAGCACTGGTTATAGCAAACACCCTCTTCCGGCAACACAAGAGGAGACTTTACACATAGACATGACCAGATGGCCAACATCGAAACCAGATTGATTACATGCTCTGCAGCTAAAGATAGAGACCCTCCATATAGTCTGCAAAAACAAGACCTGGAGCAGACTGTGGCTCAGATCACAACCTACTGATTGCAAAATCCAGGTTTAGACTAAAGAAAATAGGGAAAACAATTAGACTACACAGGTATGACCTAGGCAACATCCCTAAGGAATACACGGTGAAGGTGTGGAACAGATTTAATGGCTTGGACCTGATAGACAGAGTGCCAGAAGAATTATGGACAGAGATGCGGGACATCATGCAGGAGGCAGCAAGGAAAACCATAACAAAATAAAAGAAGTGTCAGAAAGCAAAGTGGTTGTCTGATGTGGCTCTTAAAATAGCAGAGGAAAGAAGGAATGCAAAAGGCAAAGGAAAAAATACAATCACTTGAATACAGAATTTCATAGAAAAGCAAGGAGAGATAAGGAAACCTACCTAAATGAACAGTGCAAAGAGATAGAGGAAAACAACACAAGAGGCAAGACTAGAGATCTTTCCAAAAAAATTGGTGAAATCAAGAGAATGTTTAAAGCAAAAATGACCGTGATAAGGGACAAAGGCGGCAAGGAGTTAGCTGAGGCAGAAGAGATTAAGAAAAGATGGAAAGAGTACACAGAGAACTCTACAAAAAGGACCTCAACACCCCTGATAATCACAATGATTAGAACATTGCACATGAGCCAGACATCCTAGAGAGTGAAGTCAGAAAGGCCCTAAAAAGCACTGCAAACAACAGTGATGATGGTATTCCAGTTGAATTTTTCAAAGCCCTTAAAGATGATGGAATCAAATTATTACATTCTATATGCCAGCAGATTTGGAAAACAAAACAATGGCCACAGGATTGGAAAAGATCAGTATACATTCCAATCCGAAAAAAGGGTAATGCCAAAGAATGTTCAAATTATCAAACAATTGTGCTTATCCCACATGCTAGCAAGGTGATGCTCAAGATAATACAGGATACAATGCAGCAGCACGTGGAGAGAGAATTATTAGAAGTGCAGGCTGGGTTCTGAAGAGGCAGGGAAACTAGGGACCATATTGCTAACATACGTTGGTTCATGGAGAAAACAAAGGAATCTCAGAAACAAGTCTACTTCTGTTTCATTGGCTACACCAAGGCCTTTGACTGTGTGGAGCACAACAAAATGTAGCAAGTAATTAAAGAGATGGGAATACCAGAATACCTTATATGCCTCATAAGAAATACAGTATGTACAAGAGTCAAGAAGCAACAGTTAGGACAGAATACAGAATGACTGAGAGGTTTGGAATAGGAAAAGGAGTAACACAAGGCTGCATTTTATCACCCTACTTATTCAACTTATACAGAGAGCACATAATCCGCAATGCAGGGATGGAGGAATCACAAGTTTGGATCAAAATTGCTGGGAGATACATCAACAACTTGAGATATGCAGATGACATTACCCTAATGGCAGAAAGTGAGGAAGACCTAAAGAAGCTCCTGATTAGGTTGAAAGAAGAGAGTGCAAAAGCTGGCTTGAGACTCAACATCAAGAAAACCAAGATAATGGCAACAGGCCCTATTAGTCCCTGGAAAATAGATGGGAAAGAAGTAGAAGCAGTGACAGATTTTACTTTCCTGGGATCAAAACTCACTGCAGATGGTGACTGCAGCCATGAAATAAAAAGGCGACTGATTCTTAGGAGAGAAGCTATGAGAGACCTGGGGAACATAGTTAAAAATAGAGACATCACCTTGCAAACAAAAATTCGTATAGTCAAAGCAATGGTATTCCCGGTGGTCATGTATGGTTGTGAGAGCTGGACCATTAGGAAAGCTGAGCACAGAAGAATAGACGCCTTTGAGATGTGGTGTTGGAGGAGAGTTTTGAGAGTCCCCTTGAAAAATAGAAGGTCAAATAGTAAAGATGAAGCTGAAGTACTTTGGACATAAAATGAGAAGAGAGGATTCACTTGAGAAAGCCTTGATGCTGGGAAAGGTGGAGGGCAAAAGAAGAAGGGGGCATGCAAAGATGAAATGGCTAGATGGTATTGTAGACACAATGGGCAGGTTGAAGAGGATGGTGGAGGACAGAGGTGCCTGGAGGACAATGGTTCATAGGGTCACAAATGGTCAGAATCAACTCTGCGACTGAACAACAAAATTATATTCCACTTTGGGGCATTTTATTGTATTCTATCATTATTCTTAATTGCTGCTAGCCACCTTAAGAAGTGTGTAAGCACAGGTTTTTCTAAAATAAATATAAGAGAGGCTTGCATTGAAGCATGGAAGTGCTTTATCAGACTGCTGCATCACGATGAAGCAGATTGATCCATAAAGGTACAGTACTTTCAAATCGGCTAATCCAGAACTTTAGTAGGAAAAAATGCCCAATACTGAAACATCCTGACCTCTTTGGCGAGTCACCAACACCATACAATGCCTGAGCAAACTTGGTAACACCCGTTGTTTTGAATAGTACTTTGTTATGGCCTTGGGTAGTCAATGTCGTGTAAATTAGCCAAGAGGTAAGGGCTACTATAAAGTGTCCCAGCCCCCAAACTCAACAGTAAATCTTGTTTTCTTTGTTCTCATGCATCCTTGGTTCACCTTTGGTACTATTGAGTCATTTGCATGTTTAGTTTTCAGACCCTACTACTGCTCGAGTTTGGGCGGTGGCTGTTCATTTTCCCTCATACTGGTTATGACTTGCTTAAATCTCAGTTTATATCTTGGTAGTCAGCTGGTTTTGTTTTGGCCTTTGTGACTCTTTCAAAGGCTGGTTCTCCATTCTCTCCTGACACCTATTATACATTTCCAGAAGCAGAGACCTGTGTTTTTCCAGTTGAACCACCTTACTTCATCATTTACTGAGAAGGTATGTTTCCTGGTATGCTCAGATGGAAAGCTTTACTTTCTTGTAAAGTGTCCATGGTGGCTCCAGATAAGTTTGCTGATGTATAGGAATGCAGTTTGGCCTGTGAGTCTATAAAAGCAGCCACCAGCTTCAGCAAAAGTTGCTATCTTTGAAAGTTGATGTGAAAAAGTGACTTCCAAGAAGTTTGTGGATGTGTGACCCTGTAAAAGCTGCTGGGTTACATTCATCACTATTGACTATGCTGGTGAAAGATGAGAGAAATTGCAACCAAACAGCATCTAGAAAGCCATAAGTTGTCCATCCTTAGCTGAGGATATTGGGTAGAAGCTCTTATGAAGTCACAAACTGAGAGAACAATTTTGCTTATAGGAAATTTGGGGAAAATTCCAAGGAGCTTAAATAACACCTAAGGGTGCATTCCCAAATAGTCAATGTGGCTGACAGCACTACTTCAAAACTATCCCAATCTAGAGATGTTGGGACTACCCTACGCTGGCCAAACTTTGTGCAAGCATGGTACCTAAGAGTTTCAAATCTTATGTAACTTGGCTCCTTCCCACTCTTCATTCTTTTTCTTGGCAATTTTGCCAAGTGACCTTCTTTGAATTCCACTTCCTTGGAAATTACTGAATTATAGCTGAACACAGTCATAATCTGTTCTTCTCTTTTAGCTTTTATCTCTGAAGCCTATTGGAGGCATCAATACCAAAGTTCTCTTCACCTCACAGGCTTTCAAAGGCCTGCTTTGCCATTTCCTTTGGGCAAGGGTTAGCAAAGTGTGGCCCTCCACTGCATACTAGATTTTTTTTTTGTCAAAGGTTATGCTAGAAAGGTCTGCAGCCCAGTGAAAGTGAAGAGCCACACTTTGAGCCGTATTACTCTAAGGTAGTGTTTCCCAGCCTTTGGTTTTTGGACTTCAAATCCCAGAAGCCTAAGTCAATTCCCCAAAGCACTGATCAGCCAATGTACGGACTTAGGCTTCTGGGAATTGAAGTTCCCCTGAGGGGCCTGGGGCCTATGTTGGGAACCACTGGTCTAGAGTGTAGTCCTATCTTTTTTAAACTTGAAATTAGATCCTGTGGCAGTAAATGGGACATCACGCAAATGTATGATATATAAGATTACAGACTGAAGGTGTTCATGCTGAAGATTTACATCCTTTAAAAAATTAATCTGTATTTCTTTGTCTGAGTGAGGTCCATAATTCTGCTCTAAGAACACCTTCTGTTCCTTCTTTGGCAAAGGCTAATTTCCTCCAGTCTCAGTGAAATTCTCTCTTTCCCTTAGTTACACCTATGAAAACTAGCACAGTATACACAGTGCAAATATATTTAACACAGGAAGCAAAGTATATCACTTACCATGAAGAAAATAAAGATTTTGAAACCAAGTCAATAGGAATCTAGATCTAGATTACTCTTTACTAGTGCTGGTAGCAAGCCACAATTGGCAGCAAACATGCTACCAATGGCTGGAGTGAAAAGAAGAAATTGGAGTTTGAACAAGTCAGGCTACTTTCACTTAATGCAGTAGTACCTTGGATAACATTATGACGTTATCCGGTTTTTAACGTTGTGCGATGCATTGATCACACAACATTAAAAAAAATCCCTGTTCCCTTTCCAAACAAGAAAGCAAGCTGGGGGGGGGGGGGAGTCTGAAAAAAATGGACCCAAGTCTCTCTTGGGTCCCTTCTTTTTAGAAACCTCTGTCTGGCTTGCTAAAGAGCTTAGCGATCCGGGGGGGGGGGGGATTTTTTCCTTCTTTTTAGAAACCTCCGTCTAGCTTGGTACAGGCTGGGGGGGGGAGCTTCCTAAGAGAGGCTTAGGTCCCTTCTCCCAGCCTCTCTTAAGGAGACCACCCCGCCTGGATAGCTAAGACCCTTACCAAGCCAGGCCAGGGGGGAGGGCTTCTAAAACGAAGGTAGGATTTTTTTCTACCTTTTTTTTAGAAACCTCCATCTGGCTTGGTAAAGGGCTTAGTGATCCAGGCCGGGGGGGGGGGGTTGGGTCTTTCTAAGAGAGGCTTGGGTCCCTTATCCCAGCCTCTCTTAAGAAGACCCCCCTGGATAGCCAAGCCCCTTACCAAGCCAAGCGGGGGAGGGATCCACAGCTGCAGGGTGACTGGGGAAGCCAATGGGGACTCCCCATCGGCTTACCTAGCAACCTGCTCCTGCCTCTGCAGCTGTAGGGTGGCTGGGGAAGCTGACGGGGGAGGCCCCCATCAGCTTTCCAGCCACCCTGCTGCTACGAACGACGGCATCGGATAATGCTAGCAGATCATTATCCGATGCAAAATTTCTTTAGAAATTTTGCGTTATCCGATTTTAGCGTTATCCGATATAGTCGTTATCCGAGTTATTACTGTAATGCTTTCTGACAGTTAGTGAATCAAACTACGTACTAGTTGGTAGGGAAGCTAGTTGAACAATAACACTTTTCCTGGTAGAAATGTTATGGGTCACAGTAGGGTGACAGGATAGAGCTCCCAGGCTCTGCGTTTACATTTTCTGTCCCTATTTAACATTATCCAGAAACTCATATCCAATTAGCCCTTCACTGCTCTACCGAGTCCTTTGTTCTAAAAAGAGATACAATTTTTGCCAAGTTCCCTTCAGCTTCCAGTGCTAAGCTTCACGTTGTTCTAAAATGTTCTTCAACCATTTGGAGCAGAATTTCAGGATGAAAAACTTCCCCCTTTTTCTTCCATTAGTATCTACTGGTTTCCACAAACAGAATGACACAACTGAATCCTATTCACTCTAAGTAAACCACATTGTATCTTCTAGCCAGTATTGAAAATAGGTCATGCAATTACAAGTCACATTTCAATAACCTACTGGACTGGCAGGCTTGCTTTCAAGTTTAAGCCATTGAACTCTAACTGGGGGAAAAACTGGCAAAGAACAGTCTTTACTTACGTCATTCCAAGAATCCTAGTATAAAAATCCAGTGACTTTTTAGGATCTTTTATTCTTAACATTGTCTGTTGCATCAAAAAATCCTGTAAATGAAAGAAAAAAAAACCCCACATGTTACTAATGTGTAATGGGGTTCACAAAATTGGTCTACTTGAAGATTGTGGTACTTTTTTAACCACAACCAGACGTACCCTGTTAATGGTAACCTTGTGTAGTCAGCTAATCTTTCTCACACTAGGTCAGGCGAAGGGAACTGCAGAATGAACTCACAAAAAGGTGCTTTCATTTTGGCAGTTCCACATCTGGCTTAGCTGCAGAAGAAGAAAGGGTAAAAAAGACCAAAATTTCCTTGCTTATTGTAGTAAATTGCACTACATTAGACTCACAAAATCAAGGAGGACTTGGTGCATTAACAGTTAACTTACCCACAAGTTACTTTATAGCACAGTAAGTTGCAGTTAGAATAGGCTCAATTGAATCACTGGAATTTATAAAAGAGCCGACTCACAATAACCCCTTTGGTCCATTGGGCCTACTCTAGTGCCATGAAGTCTTATTCTTATGTCTGAAGAAATGAACTTGATTCATGAAAGCTAACATTTAAATATCGTAATTAGTCTTTAAGATGCCACAATGTTTTTGTATTTCTTTCTTTTTTTATTTACTGATATGTTGAATATCATTAATAATTTTTAAGGATTCGATATAACACAGTTCTAGAATGCTTTACAAAAGCAATGTTTTGACATTTCAGGCTAGAAACAAAAGTAAAAACAAAAGAGATGAAAACAAAAACCTCCTGGCACCTTAAAGACTAAACTGTTACATTTTAATGTTACTCCAAAAGGAATAACTATTCAAATACTGTAGCTGCTAGACTGGAGTAGGACTCAAACATGGCTACCGATGAACACACTCCATTGTATATGGTGGAACTTGCTTTTGATCAAACATGCATTGGACTGTTCTACTACCTGGTAAGAAGTAAGTTTCTAGGCTACACAAAGAGGTTGGTAAAGCAGGCGAGAACATCAAAGACAGATTTAAAAATGGAGTTACAGACATCTTAAAATGTAAATAACTGAATTTAAAAAAAAAAACAATTAGAGTTTAGTAAGAAGGGATTAATTTTACTGAAAATGAATTAGTTTGATTACACAGTGGAATTCCAACAACAGGGCCATTAGGTAGAAAATCTAGGTACGGTATACCTGAAAACAATCACCAAAGAAAACCAAAGAACCTGGCATTCATATATCTTTAATTAGTTTTCAAAAAGTTAGAATAATTATTTCCCCAAACCTCACAGTATTCAAAGGGGCGTTTGGCAACTAAGTAGGTTGCAGAGAGCAAGCTTTGAATGGAAGATTACTGTACAGTACTCCCTAACAGAGGTAATCCAAATAAAGAAAGTAAAAGCTGGAGCAGCCTCTTTAAGGCAGACTCCTAACAGAGTGTGTCCGCATCTACTTCTAAAATAGTTCCCATGATTTAATGTCTCTGTGGAAATCATCCCAGCCTACTCACAAGTAAAGTCTACTATTTTTCAAAGACTCATATAAGTGACACTCAGATAAAATATGTTGGATTGAATCAAGAGCAAAACCTCTTGTGCTTGTATGACTGTACCTCCCAGAAAGCAAATTTGAGGGAAAGAAGCTTACTCTGGCCGGAAAGAAAGCTCTTCTAGGAGTTTATTTGCCAAGAATGTCTTTAAAACCCTTTAAGGCAGGAGTTCTCAACCTTTTTAAGCCAGGGCCTGGGTCACGCTCTCTCAGACAGCTTCGGGGGTGGATGGCCATTTTGTCCTTCCTCTACCACATGGCAATTCCAGGTGGGGATGGAGGCAGTGGGGGGGCTACATGAAATTGTGCCACAGGCCACATCTGGCCCACAGGTTGAGAATCCCTGTTTTAAGGGATAAATTCCCAACAATGGCTGTGCCACCTTACCAATACCTATTAAGTGACTCTCTGTCTGAAATGTCATAAATTTCTCAATTTCTAGATAAAGGACTTAATAGACATGGCAACTGTAATTCCTAACAATCTGTTGTGTAAGGTACAGTCAGCTCTGGTTGGAATGACTGTGCACATTTTGTTAATTCTTCTCTTTGCCTCCTTTTGTTTTAATGTCAATAAAAAGGTTTAATAAATAGGTAGATATTTAAGTCTACTCAGTAGAGACTCTACTGTTTTGCAAGTGGGCAAAACAGAAAAGCATGAGTTCGATTGCAGCCAACCCAAGCAATCTCTAGGTCGGTGACCTCAAACAAGTGGAAGAAGTTCCTATCTGAAAGTTCATCCTCCCTCTTCTCGGGTCTAGGTGATTTCTTTTGCAACCATCTTTACCGAATGAACAAAAGTTGTTTGCAGTCAATGAAAGGAACCTCTCGACACTGCAATCCCACCCAATCTTCCCCTCCCTTGAAAGTATTAAAGGTTTCCCTTGCTCGAAAGCCAGTCGTATCCGACTCTAGGGGTCAGTGCTCATCTCTGTTTCTAAGCCGAAGAGCCAGCGCTGTCTGCAGACATTTCCATGGTCATGTGGCAGGCATGACTAGACACCGGAGCGCATGGAACGCTGTTACCTTCCCACCGAAGTGGTCCCTATTTATCTACTCGCAATTTCTTGCTTTCGAACTGCTAGCTTGGCAGGAGCTGGGACAGAGACGGGAGCTCATTCCGTCCTGCAGTACTCGGGAATCGAACTGCTGACCTTCCGCCTCCCAGTCAGCATCTTAGTGACTGTATTGCTTCTTCCCTTTTACCTTCGTGCTGGGATCGGGATCAGAGCAGGCTTTGAAGGCTTCCTCTTCGGTAAGGCCACGGAGCTCAGATTGCTCAGACATGTTGGCGAACCTTGCAAACTGCACGTCTACGCGACGCTCTTTCGCCTGAACCAAGGCTGCCTCTTTCTGCGGCGAATAAGAAAGTTCTGCAGCCAATGGCAAGAAGGGATGCAAATGAGGGTGGCCCGCTTTGGCGAATCAGGGCGTAGCCCATCGAGAGTACTTCCGCGTCCACGGGATTCAAAGTGCACTCCTACAACTACCAGCATCCCTTGCGGTGTGCGGGTTTGCAGTCCTTTTAAAATGTTAGGTTGGCCGGATGACACCATTCATGTCATTCCTTTCCACAGAGCAAAGGCAATAAATCAGCAACAAACCTGCCTGAAAGGTGTCTGTTTTAGCAATCAGATGGCTATGCTTTTATTTTTATATATATATCAGAAAACAAAATAAAAGAAACAAAAACAAAATAAAAAAACAACACTGTAACACTTTAAAGACTGCTATATTTTTATTGTTAGCTTTTGTTTTATATGCGACCACTCCCTTTACTTATGGTTGAGGAAGGTGGTGTTGGACAAGACAGCAGAGGTGTAATTTGAAAACAAGAAGAAGCAGAGAACCAAGCTGTAGCAATTCCTGCATGCAGATATAAAATTCTACTACCAGACATCTCACTATAGTAATGAAGTAGACCGTAGAGCCAGCGACTCAACACCGAGAGTTGGGCAGTGGTAAATAACCTGACTCCCTAAAGGGGCCAATGGCTACAGATGGTAGGGAGATGGTCTCCTCAGTGGAGGAAATGCCACTGGAAACCACCACATTGGGCCCAGCGGCAAAAAGAGTGGAGGAGGAACTCTGATTCCTAATGGTCATGGAGGAAGAAGAGGCCATGCCAGATGGACTGTCTGTGAAGGGGCACCTTGTCCAAATCCTCAAGGCTGTGGCAGTCCATTGCAGTTGTTGTGTCCCATAATTAAACCTGACCCTTTGCGACCCCATGGACCATTGCATGCCTGCATTTCTCATTTCATATGTGCCACAGGAGATGGCTCTGGGATCATAGTGTGTGGGTCCATTCATGGCACGCTGGGATCCACCTAAAACAAATTCAACCCAATAGCATTTTTCCTGCTTCAGGAAAAATGCAATCTCAGATAAGACGTGCAGCCTACGACAATTGAGATCCTGCTCTCAACTGCCCTGCTCAAGTCTTGCACGCACAAGATTGTGTCTTCTTTTATTGAGTTAATCTGTCTCATGATGATGGTAAAATTAAAGGGGGAATGGAGATAGAAAAAGGCAAAAGACTGTGGCTTTTTAAATAATAACACTAATTTCAGTATCTCATGGATCAAAAATCTAATACTTTAGTTTTTCATGCAATGTGCATATAGAGATGAAATGAAGTTTCCATTGGACTGTGGCTTTTTAAATAATAACACTAATTTCAGTATCTCATGGATCAAAAATCTAATACTTTAGTTTTTCATGCAATGTGCATATAGAGATGAAATGAAGTTTCCATTGGAAACTGCATGGCCATGCTATTTTTAAAAATGTAATTATCTTGAAAGTTTCATATTATTTGGGGGGGGGGGAGGAATAAGTCATGCAGTTGTCAATCGACAGCAGTTTTAGAATCTAGACTTGTTTCCCCCTGGATTTCTATACTGTGGAAACCATTTTATTCATGCCCATTCTTCACACAGCTGCTACCCAGAAGAACGTTCAGTTTTTCTAAATGGCTCCTGTTTTCTCAAGCAAGGAACATGGGTCAACAGAAAGAGCCTCCTTGAAGATTGTGGTATTTTTGTACCAGAATCATGCATATCCCGGACACAGGCAACCTTGTTGTGCCGGCTAATCTTTCTCATACTAGATCGGGCAAAAGGAACTATGGAATAACTTTGGCAAAAGTTGGCATCATTTTGCAGTTTCTTGTCTGGCCTAGACATGGAAGTGAAAAAAAAAAACCCCTAGGAAAGGGTTAGGTAAAGGCAAGGTAAAGGGTCTCCCTTGCTCGAAAATCAGTCATGTCGAACTCTAGAGGTTGGTGCTTATCTCCGTTTACGAGGGACTGCAGTGGTTCAGTGGTTAAGAAGCTTGCCTTGTTAGCTGGAAAGTCGGCAAGTTGGTAGTTCAAGCCCTGAGTACTGCATGATGGAATGAGTGCCCATCTCTGTACCAGCTCCTGTCAAATTAGCAGACTGAAAGCAAGAAATTGCAAGTAGACAAAGAGGGACTGCTTTGGGGGGGAAAGATCTTGGAGACATGAAAGGAGCCTCATTCGGGCGTCACCTGAGCCGAGTCACTTCAGCAAAAATCCTTTCAAACCAGAAAGGGCTTAAAGACATGGCTGGCGGGTCAAGTGTGGGGACACAGTAATGTAGGTTCCCATCCAGGATGGCTGATTTAAGGGCAGCCACCCCCCCCCCCAACCTGGTATTTGTATCTGTTATTATTTGTTTTTATCTGTTTTACTGTTTTAAATTTTTATGAATCTTTGAATTTTTAAGGTTTTATATATTATAGATTACCTATGATGGTAGTTTATGCTGTAAGCCGCCCAGAGTTGGGCCTACCCAATTGGGGCTGGGTATTAAATGTGAACAATAAATAAATAAATAAATAAATAAATAAATAAGCACCTTTGTGTGCTTCTGACATGATCATCATCATCATCTCTGTTTACAGCCAAAGAGCAGTGCTGTTTGCGTCTGCGGCAGGCATGAGCACACGGAACGTTGTTACCTTTCCAGCCTGTTTATCTACTTGCAATCTCTTGCTTTCAAACTGCTAGGTTGGCAAGCTCACTCCGTGGTGCAGCACTCAGGTCTCGAACTGGTGACCCGTTTAGTGTCTTAACCACTAAGCCACTGCAGTCCCCCTAGGTCACCTTGGTCTGCAAATGTGGCTCTCCAGATGTTCTTGGACTTCAATTCCCAGAAGCCCCAATCAGCAGGAGTGCTGACTTGGGCTCCTGGTAATTCAAGTCCAAGGACATCTGGAGAGCCACATTTGCAGACCAACTGCCCTAGGACAGGGATCTGCAAACTTGGCTCTCCAGGTGTTCTTGGACTTCAATTCCCAGAAGCCCAAGTCAGTATGCCTGCTGATCAGGACTTCTGGGAATTGAAGTCCAAGAACATCTGGAGAGCCACATTTGCAGATCCCTGCAAACTTACGTCAGGGTCAAGGGGGGGGGAAGAGATAAGCCCCTCTCTATTCGTTTCCTAGCTCTATATTCCTGACTCTTCCCGTCCCCATGTCTGTGCAACGGATGTCAGCACGTAGGGGGAGCTGAAGCACCGTTGCTAGGTGACGTCAACGCGCAGGCTGACGCGTCAAACGCCGCTGCCAGCGCACTTGGAGGGAGGAGGGAGGGAGGGAAGGGGAGGGAGGGTGACCTAGCTGAGGGTTCCAGTCGGGTAAGTCTGTGCGAAGATGAACGGGACACAGAAGGGGAGGGGGAGGGGCAGAGGCTGGAGCGGCGCCTCTCTCTCTCTCTCTGCCCTGCCCTTGCCTCGCTTTACGGCCTGTTGGGCAAAAGCGAAACAGGAGGCTGCCCCGCCTCCTGTCGCGCGTGCGCTCGCTCGCGCCGCGCACTTGGGCTTCGCCTCGCGCGCCCCCCTGCTGTGTCGCTCTCAGGGGCTCAGCGGAGGTCTCGAAACCCGGCAAGGGGGGCGGGGTATTATAATATATATGCCTCTCTCGCGACGCCGCCTGGCCGTAGCGTAGCGGGAACTGGCGGAGGCCGCCCCGTCCGCTTCGCAGCCCTCCAGGTCAGGATGCGCGGGAAAGAGACCGGCGTGCTTCCATCCAGCGTGCCACTTCTCGCTCCTTGTAGGTCTTTGCGGAGTGGCCCCCCGGGCGGTGGGTTTGGGACTCTTCACTCAGGGCTTCTATGCTGGCCGCTTGTCTTGGCTTTTCTGCCTTCCAAAGAGCGTTTCATGCCAGGGGTGCCCAAAACTACGGCCTGGGTGGGGGCCAGATCCGGCCCCTGACACCCAATTTATCCCGTCCACGAAGCCCTTGTTGCTCTCTTAAGTGGAAGTAAAACACATTTTACTTAAGCTCCACCTAGGAGCGACGAGGGCATCGCAGGTCAGGTGACTTGGCATCTGGGGTTGGACCTGGCCTGAACGGCCTGTGGTCCAATAAGTTTGGGCACTCCTGATTTATGCAAAGAGGGAGACATGGGTGGGTGGGAGTGGTGGGTCATGTGTTAACATAGTGACCTAAGGGTCATAAGAGGGGGGGGGGTTGGGACTCTTCTTCAGGGCTTCTATGCTGGCCGCTGTCTTGGCTTTTCTGCCTTCCAAAGAGCGTTTGGCAGGATTCATGCCAGGGGTGCCCAAAACTACGGCCTGGGTGGGGGCCAGATCCGGCCCCTGACACCCAATTTATCCCGTCCACGAAGCCCTTGTCGCTCTCTTAAGTGGAAGTAAAACACATTTTACTTAAGCTCCACCTAGGAGCGACGAGGGCATCGCAGGTCAGGTGAATTGGCATCTGGGGTTGGACCTGGCCATAGTGACTGACCCCCCCCCCCGAACCACGTGACCGACCTGTGGCCCAATAAGTTTGGGCACCCCTGATTTTATTTATTTATTTATTTATATTTCACATTTGCTATCCCGCCCCAATCGGGTGTACCCGATTTATGCAAAGAGGGAGACATGGGTGGGTGGGAGTGGTGGGTCATGTGTTAACATAGTGACCTAAGGGTCATAAGAGAGGGGGGGTAGATAGGCACAGTTCCCCCCAAGAAAAAGATGACTCCCCAAGTTTTGAAGTGTTCACCTTGCTTGTCTGTGCAAAGCATATCAGCGTAAACAAAACGAGATAATAAAATGTGGCACCTTAATGACTTACTGCTGGATTTTAATCTTTGCTTTCCTGGATCAAGTCCACTTTGTCAGACATAAGAGTGAGACATTGTGACATTAATTTGTACACATCAAGTACAGAGGTGCACAACGGTTGGGTGGTATAACAAATAAGCTTACAAATCACCCTGGGTTTTTTTCAACCTGTAATAACAGGTTGGTATTCAGATTTATTACTGTGAAGTTTGGTTCTGTTGAGTTGTACATGGCGAGTAAAGGTAAAGGTCTCCCTTGCTCGAAAGCCAGTCATGTCTGACTCGTGTGTGTGGGGGGAGTTTTTTGTGGTCATGTGGCACGCATGATTAGGCTCCAGTGCACATAATGTTGTTCACCTTCCAACTGAAGTACTTATTTATCTACTTGCAGTTTCTTGTTTTCAAACTGCTAGGTTGGCAGGAGCTGGGACAGATGACAAGAGCTCACTCCACCATGCAGCATTCTGGTCTTGACCTACTGACCTTCTGGTTGTCAAGTTCAGCATCTTAACCACTAAGCCACTGCAGTCAACATTATGGCATTACACATTTGCTAATGAGTTTATCTTTCAGACTTAGCATCTGCTGACAATGCTGTGTGAAAATTGATAATGGTGGGAGTGGCTTAGGCAGAGCCCAAGTTCTTCCTTTGTTTTGTGAGGTGGCCTGGGGCTATGAATGAGAGTCACTAACCATCCTTTTGAAGTTTATTCTGTAATGGTGGTACAGTATGTGTAAATTACAGCATATAACAACCTGTTAGTTGTGGCATTTTAAATTTGATGATGTCCCACAAACCCTTGACTAATACTCAAACCTTTGAGATGGGTGTCCAGGATATGGATATATTTTATCTTTGGTATCAATCTCTGGATCCTTGTAGTAAAGGTCACCCTTGCTTGAAAGCCAGTCATATCTGACTCTAGGGTATGGTGCTCATCTCCATTTATAGCCAAAGAGCCAGTGCTTTTTCAGTGAACATGTCGGAGGCATGACTAGACACTGGAGTGCACTGAACTCTGTTTACCTTCCCACTGAAGTGGTACCTATTTATCTACTTGCAATTTCTTGCTTTCGAACTGTTAAGCTGGCAGGAGCTGGGACAGAGATGGGAGCTCACTTTGTCATGCATCACTTGGGTCTTGAACTGCTGACTTGCTGTCCTTCCAGCTTTCAAGTTCAGCGTTTTAATCACTGAGCCACTGCAATCCCTGAGATATTAAATAAATGTTCCTTAGTTCTGTACAAAATTGAAAGAGAAACCAAATAAATGACATGCCAGAAAATGTGAAAGGAGGAGTAGGAGTGTTTGGGTGTTTTCAGAAAAGTTTTTTCCTCCCACATGTTTGGTTGTCTGTTGCTGTTTTTGCTTACATATGTAACAGGGGTACAGTATTTTAAAAAATAAGTGTTCTCAGACCTCACCCATTTTATACACAGAGTTTACACTTGCACCAGAAGCAATCTTATCTTCTGGCAGCATTTGAACCCCCTATATAGAAACCAGGTGTATTGATTGGCTGCTGAGAAGCACAGTTTATGGATCTCTGCTTTCACAATGATTGACAGAAAGAAAGAGGCAACAGAAAATAGGGTGGCATGCTTATGAGTACTAGGCTGGCCACTGTGCCACTACCTGTGTTGATAGAAACAGAGACTCATGTTTAAAGGCACACTACGTTACACATTTGCTTATTTTGTGAGGTGATGAGAATCCTTATGTGTACTTCATTGAATGTAGGAGCCATATGGGTGGGATGTGCTCATAGGCTGGTTTTCAGCTTTTTGCACAACTGAAAACATGCGGCTAAGCATTTGTACAGCTATAGCTGCCAAGGCTGCAATTACTAACACAAGCATCATGTCCCAAATTAGTAGTAAATTAGTACTTGTGGTGACCCTTTCCAGTGTTTTCTAAATAGAGAGTACAGTACATTTTGTTGTTGTTCAGTTGCACAGTCGATTCCGACCCTCTGCGACCCCATGGACCACTGTCCACCAGGCACTTCTGTCCTCCACCATCCTCCTCAACTCGCTCAGCTCTGTGCCCATTGTGTCTATAATACCATCTAGCTACCTCATTTTTGGCCACCCCCTTTTTCTTTTGCCCTCCACCTTTCCAAGCATCAAGGCTTTCTCAAGTGAATCTTCTCTTCTCATTTGATGTCCAAAGTACTTTAGCTTCATCTTTACAATTTGACTTTCTAAGGAGCAGTCAGGGTTGATTTCTTCTAAGATTGACCTATTTGTTCTCCTCGCTGTCCAGGGTACTCTCGAAACTCTCCTCCAACACCACATCTCAAAGGCATCTATTCTTCTGCGCTCAGCTTTCCTAATGGTCCAGCTCTCACAACCATTTACTATTTTCTTGATTGTGCAGCTTGGCTGTGACTACAGCAGTTGTCTGTTTTTCCTGGAGGCACAATGAGGAATTGAACTCCCAACCTCAGGTTCTGCAGCCAGATACCTAATCCATTGAAGTCTTCAGCCAGCATGGGATTGTTAGAGGTTCCTTAGTTTTAGAGGAATCTTTTTTTTTTCATTTGAAAAAACAGTTTCCCCAAAGTAATATTTGGGGATTTAGCTATTTAAGATACTATTTAAGCCCTGCTCTAATATACAGTAAAAGGAGATAATGGTTTCTGAATTTCAGTTCATTAATTAATTTGTTTATTGAAAAACATCCTTTTCTTCTGTGTAGCTATCATTACATGGAGCATATAATTGTACATATGTCTTAATTTGCTCTCCTCTTGATTTTCAGTACTGTATTATTATTCGGTCCAAATAGTTGTTAATGCTTAGTATGCATTTTGCTATACAGTATTCGGATATAGCAAGAAGCCTACAGTTTTTTACTCCTCAGTAAACAAACAAGTGTCCTTTATGAACTTTCTTGCTCCCATGTCCTTTGTGTTTTATATTGGCTAGACCAGTGTTTTCCAACCTTTGGTTTTGGGACTTCAGTTCCCAGAAGCCTAAGTCAGTTCCCCAAAGCATTGCTCAGTCAATGAACAGTACTGACTTAGGCTTCTGGGAATTGATGTTCACCTGTGGTGGGTGGCCCCCACTTTGGGAACCACTGGGCTAGCCCCATTATCTTAATCTCTCTTCTTTCCATTATTTCTAAAAAATATATCTGTTTTATTTCCCAAACTAGTTATATTCAGAGTTTTTATTTTGTACTTTGTTGTTCTGTCTCTTAATCCTCTGTCGTTCAGTGGTTAAGAAGCTCACCTTGTTATCTGGAAGGTTGGCAAGTTGGCAGTTCAAGACCTGAGTACTGCATGATGGAATGAGCACCTGTCTGTCCCAGCTCCTGCCAAACTAGAGTTCGAAAGCAAGAAATTGCAAGTAGATAAATAGGGCCTAATTCAATGGGAAAAGATCTTGGGGACATGAGAGGAGCCGCATTCGGGCATCCCCGCATGACAAAAATCCTTTCAACACAGAAAGCACCTTTGTGTGCTTCTGACATGATTTAAAAAAAAACACAATTGCTGTGGTCATTTCCTATTTGATCAGTCTGTTTATATCTTGTCTGGATATCTGTAGCGATATACTATCTATTGCCAGTTTGCTGGGCTTCTCATAACTTCACCAGAGCCCATTTGGCCAGATTTTTTCAGGGTGACGCAGGGTGGCTTTCATGGCTGCTGTATTGGTCCTGTGACAAATGGCCACACCATACTTTGCCCAGTCCTAGCAATCCCTTACTTTGACCTGTTGCCATCTCTCATGATGTGGATGTGGGGTTGGACTTTGAGAAGCTATATCAGAAAGCCCCCTGGAAAAAGTCCCCAACCTGGGCTTCAAAATTTCTGGTAATTTTACATATTTAGTCTGTCTTGCAGTAGAGAGCTTCTGGGTATTTTTGCCTCATTAATTTGTTTCTTAACCATATTGGGTGAGTATTGTAATCTGAGAAAAGTGTTTTGTAGGCTATTGTGTTTGGAGTCTCCATTTTGTGGGTGCAAACGTATGCAGTTGTACTTGAGGGTTTGGTTGTAAACAGTAGATTTTGGGGTGCTTGGTGTGTTCAGGATGGCATGCTAGCAGATGTATTGATCGATACAGCATGGTGTTTTGTTTCTTGTCTGAGAATTTCACTCAGCTGATACTTAATAGGAAGATGATCTATTGCGTAGTGGCAATTTGGTTATGGAAGAGCATCTCTTGATAGATTTGACATCATTGCAGGAGGATTTTAAGTAATAGTTGAAGATTTTTCTTTTTATCCAGGTTGTTTAAACTCACTCAGTTTGAGTCTCCTGGCCTTTAAAAAAATATTGCAGGGGTGGTATGAATGTTTATTTATTCATTATCATTTTTATGCTGCTGTTGATATTATGTTCATTCCGCATTTGAATTACTTTTATCTTGTAACCTATATAGAAAAATCCATATTATGAGCCAGCATACAAGTGATGTCAATAAATAAAATAATAAAGAAATGCAGCTTTTTCATTGTGTTATACAAAAAGTAATGCCAGCCTGAGCAAATCTTCTAAACTTAATGACTTTGTGTATCAAATAATAATCTGGATTTTTTTTCATCATTAGAGAAAATCATATCAGAACATAAATGTTTTACTTACTGTGCACAGAGATTTTATCTTCCATAAAGTTCAAAAAAGTGGGTTGAAATTAGGTTCATTGGATGAAATCATCTTGCCCTGTACAACCATGTAAGAGAAATTTTACAAGAGAAGGTGCTTGTTTTCCTAACTATCCTTTGCATGCCTGATCTTCTTCAGATTGTACAACTGATTGCATGTCAAGATGTACAAACAGAACCCTGGGAAACAAGGAAACCACTTGTGTGATTACCTTATCCACTTAGGTTTATTTCAGTTAGATTTTGGCTTAGGTGGATAAGCAGAAGATAGCAAAATGGCTAAAGCATATGCTTCGCAAATGCCATGTCTCTCTTTAGGTGATCTTTTCAAGCTTTGCAAGTTAAATGAAGAAAGTTTATCTTTGTGTAAAAATCTTTTCAGACTGAAAGGCACAGTTAGTTTCCCAGTAGAGCTTTTCAAGGACTTATTAGTAACTGATCCTTTATAATACATGATTTTGGTGGAAAGGCTTCCTATATTAATAATTGAACATCTCTGTGATCTCAGTTTTGGAGAGTTAACCAGGCCCCTGTGAGAATAGGTCATAAATACTCATTCTGACTAATTATGGAAGAAAACGCACGGTGTAGATTTCAATATTTAATTTGAGCACCACTCTCTGACTCTTAATTGATTTGCCCTGGTTGCAGAATCAGTTTTAACTTGCACAAAATATTGTAATTAGTGAGCTGGCTGACTTGTGTAGAAACTCTTTAACGTAATAATTTTCTTTTTCCTAACTTATAAGAGCTTGCTTATTTGAAACAATTAGCTTTCCGGTGTTATGTGTTGACTTCTGCATTAAACTGGGGCTTTGCAAAATAGCTGTTGCTTTTGTCATTAGATGAACAATAATTTAATACAGGGGTGCACAAACTGTGATCCAGGGGCCGGATCCGGCCCCTGATGCCAATTCATCTGGCCCACAAAGCCCTCTTTGCTACTGGAAGCAGAAGTAAAACACACCCATACATGCATGTTTTACTTCCGCTTCTAGGAGCGACAAGGGCTTTGTGGGCCGGATGAATTGGTGTTGGAGGCTGGATCTGGCCCCTGGGCGATAGTGACCTGCTCCCTGAACCACATGACTGGCCCATGGTCCGAAAAGTTTGGGCACCCCGGTTTAATAAAATAGTTGTTTAATATTGTTTTGTTTTCTTTTTATAGGTATAGAGTAAACCATTCAACAAAATGAGTAACAGTCACCCACTGCGTCCTTATACCGCAGTAGGTGAAATTGACCATGTCCATATTCTGTCGGATCATGTTGGTGCCCTGATGAATGGAGAGGAATACAGTGATGTTACCTTTATAGTAGAAAAGAAACGTTTTCCTGCACATAGAGTGATTCTGGCAGCAAGGTGTCAGTATTTCAGGTGAAGTATAGCTTGCTATCACATTTACAGTTGTACCTTGCTTAAAGAGCATAATGTGTTCCAGAGGATTGCTCTTTAAGCAAGTTTGCTCTTTAAGTGAAACACCATTGTAAATGACCAATTGTGTGTGTGGGTTTTTTAAAAAAACAACCCGATTTATTTGTTAAGCGAGTTTTTGGTTGGTTTTATTTGTTAAGCGAAGCAAACATTCAGAGAAAATGCTGCTCTTTAAGCAAGTTACTCTTTAAGCGAGGCACTCTTTATGCGAGGTTTGACTGTACTTAGAGTTTTGGGGCAAGAACGATAAAATAAAAAACAAAAAACAAAAGATCTATCTGTTTAATGCAGGTGTCTGAAAACATGCTACTGTGTTTCTAAATGTGAGATAATTCTTATTTTGACTTGCATTAAATAATATCTTGAACAATTGTGTTATGCTCAGTGTGGAGCGAAGTTCAACGTTTACACACTTGCACATGCTTTACTCCATGAAAAATTGCTGTTGTGAATTACTCTTTAACATCTTTTTAAAGACTTGGATAAAGGCATAAAATGTGTTGATTACACCAAACTGAATAGTGTGGCTAATCCTTTTTTTCCTTTTCGATTTTGTATGCTGCCCTACTCAGTAACAACTGACTCAGGGCGGCTCACAACAACAAAACAATCAACAATGTACTACAATATAATACAGTAAAATATAACGAAAGAAACAATGCAGTAGGATGAGCAATACAATGTAGCAGTACAATCAACAAAGCAAAATAGCAAAACAATTGAGGAACACAATACAGTTGTACCTCGCTTAAAGAGCATAATGCGTTCCACAGGATTGCTCTTTAAGCGAGTTTGCTCTTTAAGCAAAACACCATTGTAAATGACCAATTGTGGGGGATTGCAAACCCCGATTTATTTGTTAAGCGAGTTTTTGGTTGGTTTTATTTGTTAAGTGAAGCAAACATTCAGAGAAAATTCTGCTCTTTAAGCGAATTACTCTTTATGCGAGGTGCTCTTTATGTGAGGTTTGACTGTATAGCAATATAAGCAAACAGTACGATGATACACTTGAGCAATACAATGCAACAATTAATCAAACAATACAATGTAGCAATACAGTTAATCAAGTATCATGCATACAGCGTCCCTCTCCCACCCGCAGCTGCTGGCAATTTCTCCCCTCCGGGAGACGATGGTGGAGCCCGAAGGGTGGCAGGAGCCTCATCTCACCGCCCGCAGTCAGCATCTTTTATTGACCTCCGGTCGTTGGTGGAGGGGCCCCGAGGGTGGGCGGGAGTTCCAACTCACAACCATAGCTGCCGGCAATTTCTGGGTAACGATGGTGGAGCTAATCCTTCAGTAAACACTGTTTAAGATGAATGTGGCAGATGGGAGATCTGGGGCAAACACATACTACAGGGAAAATTGAAGCCCATTTCTCGAAGTTCTGGCTGAGTGACCTTGAATATCAGCTAGGGTCTTAACTGGACATAGTCGTGCTGTTGCATGTCTCCATATTAAAATAATCTGTTTTTGTCCTTGTCATATCAGTACTTATACAAATTATTTGCAAGTAAATTTCAGAAGAATTCTTGGTTGTGAATGTTAGCAAATGCTGATATCCTAGATTTACTATTACAAGCCATTTTCCTAAGGACCTATTACAATTGTGCAGTACCTGTGGGTGAAATTCTGGTGGTGTGTGTTAACTGTTTTTTATTCTCTATGACTATTTATTGCATCTCATTACAGTTCAAGTTGTTTACCTTTTTCTTTGTCCATCTGTCTCTGCATTTTGTACAGAGCACTGTTATATGGTGGAATGCGTGAATCTCAGCCTGAAGCAGAAATCCCTCTCCAAGACACTACTGCAGAGGCCTTTACAATGTTGTTAAAATATATTTACACTGGTCGTGCCACACTTAGAGATGAGAAGGAGGAGGTTCTCTTAGACTTCTTGAGTTTGGCACATAAATATGGTTTTCCAGAACTGGAGGATTCTACTTCTGAGTACCTTTGCACCATCCTGAACATTCAGAACGTTTGCATGACGTATGATGTTGCTAATCTCTACTTACTTCCCAAACTGACATGTATGTGCTGCATGTTCATGGACAGAAATGCTCAAGAGGTGCTGTCAAGTGAAGGGTTTCTATCACTTTCTAAGGTATGTGTCATAGTTTGGCTTAAATATTTTTCTTCAGAAATATACCCCAGTTTTAATACTCAAGTTCATGGAAATGAAAATTTGATGCTTGAAATTTGTGGGGAATTCCTATGTCAAGTAAGTTCATATTCCCATCTTTTAGAACAGTGTTCCCCGATCTTTAGTTTTTGGATTTCAATTCTCAGAAGCCTAAGTCAGTTCCCCAAGCACTGATCAGCCAGTGTACTGACAGGCTTCTGGGAATTGAAGTTACCAGTGTTCCATGGAACTTAGTTTGGGAAAACTAAGAGTATGAGCTTCTTTGGAAAAGTACCAGAGTTATTTTGTAGTTCCATCAGATTTTTGTTACCCTCCTGTGAACCACCAATTGGAATCGAAAGTTCAGTATTATTTTCCCTTGGGTTTTTTCTCTGTGCATGGTCTCTTCTCCTCTGCTACTGCTAAGCTACAGTTCCTTTCTCCAACGTGACCATCATTTTTTCTTTACGGGACACTATGGTGACTGCACTTGGAACGAAATGCTATGGTTGTGAATCGTTCATCACTAAGGTTTAAATTGGGGGTGCCCAAACTTTTCGGGCAGCGGGCCAGTCACTGGTTCACCAGGCCAGTCACGTGGTTCCTTCCACCGGAAGCGGAACTAAAATGTGCCTTGGAATTTGTTTTGCAATAGGATGAGATAGATTTTGAGCTGCTGTTTTCTCTTCTTAAATCAGGGGTGCCCAAACTATGGCCCGTGGCCTGGATCTGGCCCCCCAATGCCAATTCTTCCAGCCGGCGCCATCCTTGTATCTCCCGGAATTGGAAGTAAAACACGTACAATGTGTTTTACTTCCATTTCCGGGAGTGATGAGGGCAGTGTGGGCTGGATCTGGCCCATAGACTGTAGTTTGGGGACCCCTGGTTTAAATAATTAGGCCCTCTTTTATTAGGATAGTCTCAGATGTTACTTTATACAAGAGGTATAGAACTCACTGCTGGTAGTTCTAGGATGGGAACAAATTAGTGAATCAGGAGCTGGAAAAGATTTGCACTATAAAATGAAATGTTTGGAATTTGAAATAAAACCATATGAGGTGTGCACATGCCTCATCTGTACAAGAACTTTTTCCCCTGATAATTTTATAACCAGCATTATTGTCTGTTTAGTAACTATAAATTAATATTCTGGTCTTGTTCCAGTGTTATTATAAATTTTTGCATTGTTTAACATACATGTAGTGGGGGGAAAGGGAACAAGAGTGAAATCCAGCATTACAGTGGCAGATCTCTGATGGAATGTGATCTTTACCTCCTCTCTTTTCCCTTCCTCTGTTGCCTTGCATGCACTTCCAAATCTTGAAATAATCCTCCAGGCCTCCTGAACAGATTTTGGAGATGCATCAGAGGTTTTGGGTAAAGGGGGACTGTTTCTTCCCCATTATGCTGATGGAAGGCATTGTATTGGGGGAAATATTCATTGGATACTACCCAGAATTGAGAGAATCCATGGCTGATGAAGATTCCTGTGGCACAGTGATCTTTACATTCTAGCATAATGGAAAACTAGTTATAAGAAGGATATGATTAGATCATTAAATCTGTCACTGTGGAATTGATATGGTGCTAATAATTAACATGGAAGCCAGGTCAGTAAATAGTTCTGCATCCTTTTGAGATTGCTATGGCTCTGTGCTCACACCACAGTTTTTAATATACAATGAATCAACGGTTGACAGAAATGACCATTTTGATGATGATGCTGGTCTTGCAATATTCTGAACCTTTGTGTCAAACACTGACTTATTGCAAGTCACTCTGCCTTGATACTTTGTGTAAGAAATAATAAAGTCTTAAATACAACTATGTTTGTTTAGACCAGGAGTTCTCAACCTTTTTAAGCACGCTCCCTCAGACACCTTTGGGGGCTGGATGGCCATTTTGCCCTTCCTCCACCACATGACACTTCCTGGTGTGGTGGGGGCAGTGGGGGCCCACATGAAATGGTGCCATGGGCCGCATCCAGCCCACAGACCGCAGGTTGAGAATCCCTGGTTTAAACCCGCACTACACACTGTTGTTGCTCAGCTTGCTAAAGAAATGGGAGAAACAGATCCTAGTGTTCTGTTTTGCTCTTTGTATCTGAAACTAATTATTATTTTCTCTCATTCTTTTGTTTTATGTGATTCTGTATATGTTAGAATATACAGAATTTGGTAATCCAGTGGAACCTCATAAAACAATTGCCCCGTATAGCAACAAAATTGCATAACAATTAGGTTTTGGGGGGTTAATGGCGTCCCTCAGAACAATTTTCCCTATGGAAAAAATCTGTACAACAATATTTCAATGGGAAAAACCACTTAGTGAAAAAAATCATTGTATGATGCATTCCATAGGGAAAATCGCTATACGATGCATGCATCGTATAGCAATTGTTTCGTACAACAATGAGGCCTGTGGAACAGATTAAAATCGTTGTATGAGGTACCACTGTACCTATATTTTTATACAAAGTAAAATTACAACACATAGTTTTGTGATGTTGCTTATGGATTATTATTTTTATTGCTTGTTTTTTATATACCGTATTTGCTGGTGTATAAGATGACTTTTTCACCCTGAAAAACATGCCTCCAAGTGGGGGGGGGGTTTGTCTTATACACCGGGTGCACTTCAGTTGGGATAGACATAGCTGCCCATAGTGGCCTCCTGATGCTCGCCCACCTCATTCTACATGCCATCCAGATGAAGAAAGAAGCTCTACATTACAATTGTGTCTCCCTTTCAAACTGGTGGGGAAAAAGAAAGGGTTTCATTTACTGTTACCTTCTGCCCTTATCTCTCTGCTCTGCCCAAAATGGAGGAAATAGCCATGCTTGCAGGGGAAGCAAGAGGCTAGGCTAGAGCAACACTTCCTGCCTCAGTTCAATTGACCTGCCCACCCACTTTACCTGCAGCGCCACCACTGGTGGGTGGTGCAAGTACAGTTCTAAAAAATCAATAAAATAATTAATATTACTGTATTTTAATTACTGAAACTCACTAGCAGTTGCTACATTTCCCACTCTTGGCTTATACTCAGGTCAATCTATTTTCCTGGATTTCAAGGTCAAAATTAGGTACCTTGGGTTATATTCGGGTCGGCTTATATTCATGTATATATGGTAGATAAATAAATACCACTTTGCACTTGCACTGTTTTATATTTACTGTACATGTTTGATAAGATACAGCCTTGTGACAGTTTTTCTGCATGTCATAAGCATTTGAATATAAATTAACATGTTGAAATCAAATCTGATTTTTTTTACGTTTTATTTGGTGTGTGGAAGCTGTGCGGAAGAGGGGGTAGTCTTATACGGCGAGTATATAACAAACTCTATATTTTGAGTGGAAATGTTGGGGGGTCATCTTATACACCGAGTCGTCTTGTACACCGGCATATACGGCATTACATTTATATCCCACCCATCTGGGATAGAAATGTAATAAATGTAGTTGCTATTGTCTCTATGATAAAGACCACTGAATGTTTTAGAATTAATATTGATTTTGGGAGGATGATTTGGCCCATGGGTTGAAATAATTTCTGTGAAGGTTTCTCATCCCTACAGACCCAATTCTGAGGATGCGTGAAGGGTTTCAGTGGGGAAGCAGGATAGCTTGTTTCTCCATTCTGCCATGTTTCATTTTAATACCAGCAGAATGTTCCTGTGGGATAATTCTGTTTTTTTTTTAATAGAATGTACTAGTTAACATAGGCACAATTTCATTCTGAAAAGTGAGATTTAAATTTAACAAATATAACTAATTAATGCAATTGATAGATATTGATATCTGAAGGAATATAAGTAGAGGAGTTTTTTTAACAGTGTCATAGTTCAAGGTTCTGTTATAATTACATAAACATTTTCCCCTTGATTTTTAGCCTGCTCTTCTCAGTATTGTACTGAGGGATTCGTTTGCAGCACCTGAGAAGGATATTTTCCAAGCCTTGATGAACTGGTGTAAACACAATCCCAAGGAAGATCATGCTGAAATTATGCAAGCAGTGCGCTTACCTCTGATGAGTTTGACAGAGCTTTTAAATGTTGTAAGGCCTTCTGGATTGCTTTCACCTGATGCCATTTTGGATGCCATCAAAGTTCGATCTGAAAGTCGAGATATGGACCTCAACTATAGGGGCATGTTAAGTAAGCCTCAGTTTTCCAAGCTTGCAAGGAAAAGCTTCTGTCTCTTTCTCCTTAGTTGAAAGCTTTTTTGGCTAATAGTTGACACCCAGCAAATGTTAACTAATAAAAATATATCACGTTTCTGAACTTGTTTACTCATCATTGTTCTGATGCTTGAGCATCATAGAACATTGAATGCAATGAATGTTTCCAGCAGTTTGGTTGAATAGGAGAATACCTCATGGGCTTGTGTTTAAAAATTATGTGATTGAATGCTTGCAACCAGTTTTTCTTATCTCTGCTAAGACTTGGCCAAACTCCTGGAAAAGAGCAGGAGATGAACCTTACTTGGGGTCATTACTCCCCTTGTATATTCAGTTTGTGACAGAATCCACTTCAATCCAATGCAATATTTAAGAGTTACAGGTGGGAATTGATAATGGGAAATACTGCTTGAATGACTGATCTTCTGCTTGCAGAAACTTTGGATATGATCTTCTATTTAAGGGGTTTTCAACCTACAGCTCAAGGCTCCATTTCATGTGGCCTGTGTCACTGCTGCCGCCATCACTGGAATTGGATACATTTATGACAGCCGTAAATGCACCCGTGGCTGTCATAAGCGTATTTACGGCAGCTGTGGATGTGTTTTGCGGCAGCATTTACGGCGGGGGAACCGGTCCACTCAGCTATCTGAGGTGGTGTGGTCCGGCCCGTGGCTTAAAAAGGTTGAGAACCCCGTTCTACTTGCTTAGCAAAATTCCTATAAGTCTCTGAAATATTCAGTCATTACATTTAGACAATAACAACCATACTTAATCAGGAATCCCCCTTATGACTGCTCTCTTAAGCAGGTTGGAAATTTGTTGGGACATGTTGAGCTATTTTCTTTAAAACTATTTCAATTTGTTGGCATTGGTTTTGTCAACATTCAGCATTAAGATCCATAAAACTTATGCATAAAAGCATAAAAACTTTTGATTGTTAAGGACACATTCTGGTAGAAAGTAGCCATAATTCTTGCTTATCAAAATCAATGAGACTCACTGTAATCAAGTACTGTATCTCATTCCATTGCTTGCAAAAACAAACAACAACAACAATCCCAAGGCTTTGTAATGGCTGACATTTATTGGCCTGTATCCATAATCTTTATTTTCTTGGCACATGTTTAGAAACAAAAATGGGAGAGGCATAATCAAATAGAAGACTTTATGTAGAAGTAATGGTTTTGTTGATTTTTTTTCTGTCTTTTTTTTGTGCTGGAGAATAATGTAAAACATATTCTTCTCCCTCCGTCCCAGTACCAGGTGAGAACATTGCCACTATGAAATATGGAGCCCAAGTGGTTAAAGGAGAATTGAAGTCTGCTTTGTTAGATGGAGACACACAGAATTATGATTTAGATCACGGGTTTTCCCGTCATCCTATTGATGATGACTGCCGTTCTGGTATTGAAATCAAATTGGGTCAGCCATCAATAATCAACCATGTTCGACTACTGTTGTGGGATCGTGATAGTAGGTAGGTTGGTTATGAGTTGAATTTATTCTTTTTACTAATTTTCCCCTTAGACTATTATGAGAAAGGGTGGGATCAGAGGATGGTTTTCAGAATCTGGACACAGTACACCATTGCTGAACCTTACATAGACTTTAATTCAGATGCACAGAACTAAATGTATGTATGTCTGTAGGTCCATGCTGTGTAATTTCACATGTACAAGGAGAAATTTCTTAATGGGCAGCCATGGGGAATGGATGTTTTGAAGAAGTGAATCGTCCACTGTACTTGGAACCAGCTCTTTGTTTACCCAGTTTTCTGCAGAAAATTTAAGTCTATATTGCATAGACTTCTCACTTTTCTCACCGTGACATGTGATTACATTCCTACTTCATTGGAATTGTGTCCCCATATTTCATGTGGGAACTCTCAAAAGACTTCTTCAGCACCACAATTCGAAGGTATCCTTATGTGCTCGGCCTTATCTTACAACCATACTACTGTGCAGTGATCTTGGATGCCAAGAAAGTAAAGTCTGTCACTACTTCCCTTCCTTCACCTTCTATTTGCCAGGGAGTAATGGTCTAGATGCCATTATCTTGGTTTTTTTTAATGTTGTGTTTTTAGCCAAATTTTGTATTCTCCTCTTTCACCCTCATCAAGAAGCTCTTTTGATCTTCAGTTACTGGAGTGTGCATAGTAATAGCGTGGGGACAAGATTCTAGCTGGAAGCTTAAGAATATTTCTAAATAGGTACACAAAAGATCTCTCAATGAATTGAAAGGACAATTTAAAAAACTGAAAGGACATATTTAGAAAGTCTTTAATCATTGAAAATCTCCCTCTACCAGTGACACTGAACTATTCCACAGGTGTAAGTTATACAACAGGATTGCATTCCTAGAATATAGTTGTATTTCAGTTTGAGATGTACAAATCCAAGGGGAAATGAAATTTTACCTGCATTTGAAACTAACATACTGTACTAAGATTTATGTTGATATATGGAATTTGTGTAATCTTTACATTCAACTCCTAGGATTTATAAAGCTTTTTTTATAAAGTTGGTGTGTGGATAAGTTCAATTTATAAAGGTTGTTTGTTTCTTTTTTCAAAGGTCTTACTCCTATTATATTGAAGTATCTATGGATGAGCTGGATTGGATTCGTGTCATTGATCATTCGAAATACCTTTGTCGATCATGGCAGAAGCTATATTTTCCAGCCTGTGTCTGCAGGTTGGTGCATAATTTGAGATCCTTAGTACATATTGTGTTAACATCTTAGTCTTAATTATTTTGATATAATCTACTTGTTCTAAAATATACAACCAGTTCCAAGAACAGAGACTTTAAAAAGAAAATTAACTATTGAGGTATTTCTGTGATCATGAATTGAGAGTTGCAGGTTTTCCATATAAAGAAAAGAATGCAAATTTCTTTCCTCATCCTTCCTTCATTTTGATGCAAAATATGTATTTTAGTTTTTCATATGCTTTTAAACTCATATTTCACTTTTCTAGTACAGATAGTAAGTAGCAGTTTAATATGTAATCTTATGGTAAGGCTTAAGGAGAATACATATTTTTTGTGGATTCTTTATATTACCAATTAGACATAACATCCTAAATTTTGGGAAAGCATTACTAGAAAAATAAGAAACAATACAGACATTGGTATAATCCAGTGATGATGAACCTTGGCACTCTAGGTGTTTTTTAACTTCAGTTCCCAGAAGCCCTGAACATCAGGAGTGTTGACTTGGGGTTCTGGGAATTGAAGTCCAAGAACACCTGGAGTGCCATGGTTCACCACCACTGGTGTAATCTGTGGTAATTATTAGTTACCTACAATTTAAGATACAATTTAACTGTGGCCAAAATCCTCTTGCATAATTTACATCAGTTCACGGGAAATGATATCAGCAGGGATGAGACTTTTGGAATTCAAGGACATTTACTCTCATTTTTTTGGCAGTTTCAGACATGAAACTGCCAGAAGGAAGCCACCATTTCGTGGATTCATTCTACAGTTCCCTTTGCCTGACCTGGTGTGAGAAAGATTAGCTGGCAACACAAGGTTGCTGTTACCAGAGTATGCCTGATTGTGGTTCAAAAATACCACACTCTTCGAGGAGGCTCTTTCTGTGTTCCCCTAAGATAATTATGAAAAAAAATAAAGCACAATTATTGCTTCAGTTTTTTCCGCTCTGAATAAAAATTTAAAACAGATTATAGGAATATAAGGTAGACATCCAGTTTTAGAATGGTCAGCTGTCTAGGGGCAGCTGGAAATTTCAGACTATATTGTTCTGATCCCAGAGGTTTTATTCAGCAGTGGAGAAACGTCAGCTATAATAATATGGGAGGCATCTGGATTTCAACTATCCTGAACATTCAAGAAATGTGTATGGTCTTTTGACTTAATAAGAATCAATAATATTTAAGAATTTTGGCTCAGAAGTGTGTAGGTTGATTTCATGGAGCTTTTGAGGATTTACTTTCTTGTTCTGTATTCTCTATTTAGTTTCTAATATCTAGGAACTCACTCAGGAAAGAATATTAGCTTCATAAGAACATTATGACAGAGTCACGGGAAGAACACATTTCACTCAATGCACAAACACTTTTAGTTAGTTTATTTATATTAAATGTATTCCAGAATGTTCACAGTATAAAACCTGATTAAATCTGTCTAATCAGACATTCACTGTGTTACTTGCAATATATTGTAGTCACTGTTACAACCTAAGATTGGTTTTGAATAGTTTATTGAAAAGTTCATCTTGGTTTTTCAACTATTGGTATTCTGGGCTTTGTGCACTTCGACTGAGTAGATCACAGAATTTGCTTGTAGTACTGTCTTAGTAATTTATTACTACTCAGATTCACAGTAGTCTTTCTCATATAGAAGAGACTTTCTGGTTATGGAATGGCTGTTTTATGCCTTGCACTCGTACATTTTAGAGGAGAGTGGGAGAGAACACAAAGATGGTTTTCTTGTGTTGGTAGAACTATGAAATTGGTTGTAGAATCTTTATATCAATGCTTTGTAGAACGATTAATTTCATTGTTTATTATGAGAGGATACTGATTAAAAGGACAGAAAGAATTTTGGCCTAGAAAAAGCTTTCTTCTGAAGGAACTGTTCTCTTCCTGGTCCTGTTTCAAATTGAATGCTGAACAATTTCATTGGATTACAGTGGATCAAATAAAGAAAGTCTTATTCCAAGTAAATGTGCAGGATGCTGTTTATGAATCTCAGAAAATATGGACCTGACTAATCCCTTATGTGAGAGATTACTGTAAGCCTCATGGAAGAGTTGAATTTGCTTTTAAAAAACAACTATTTTTAAATAGGATCCTGTGATATACACCTCCATATTTCATAAGCAATCATGTGAATATAGTATTAACTTTTCAATAAGGACATTTGTGCTATTCAGATGAAATTATTTAATCATGAAGTTGACTTGGTGTATGATAAAAATTGTTTACGATTAGTAACTGACATGCCTAATTATTGAATCTTTATTTTTTTTATTTGCTTATACAGTAATACCTCGGATAATGTTTGTATCAGATAACACTAAAACCGCATAACGTTAAGCAGTCTGGTGGGGAAATTGCACCGAATAACGTTAAGACCCTATGGGATGCTTCAGATAACGTTCATTAAAGCCTGTGCCGGTTACAATGTATCTCTATGGAGTTTTAATGTTATCCGATGCATCCCATAGGATTTTAACATGCATCAGAGAACATTAAAAATTGGATAACACTAAGACTTGTGGAACCAAGTTTTAGCATTATCCAAGGTTTTACTGTATATATTTATCAAAGGTGAAAATGTTGATACAGTAATACCCCGGATAACGTTATGACTTGGTTCCACAAGTCATGACGTTATCCAATTTTTAGTGTTGTCTGATGCATGCATCGAACAACACTAAAAAAAAAAAGCCCTGACTTCAGGGACAAACCGCTTTAAAGGCAGGCAGGGAAAGAAAGAGACCCAATTGGGTCTCTTTTCCTCTCTGCCTTTAAAGTCATCCCCTACCCACAGCGGTCTCTGCTACTGCTATTGGTTTCTAGAAACCCAATCACGTCTCTCTCTTTCTCCCTCCCTGTAGTTTAAATACAGGGAGGGAAAGAGACACAAGCAGTCTCTGCAACTGCAGTAGGGTCGGGGGAAAGGCACGTGCTTTTCCCCGACCCTACTGCAGTCACAGAGACCGCTGCAGGTGGGGGGTGGATTGGGTAGTTCTACCCAAACCACCCCACACCCGCAGACCATTGCCTCGGATAACGCTAAGAATCATTATCCAGAATCGTTATCCGATGCAAGTTTTTTCTAAAAAACTTGCATCGTTATCCGATTCTAGCATTATCCAATGCAATCGTTATTCGGGGCATTACTGTATAGAAGAATAATAGCTTTTATAGTGTGCATACCTAGTATGCTAAAACATTTTGCTATATTTATTTTTTTTATTGATTGATCGATGCTTTAAATGGGGAAAGGAACTGTAGCTGCCGTATACTGGAGACTATTGCCCGGGAACTGTCCATAACTACCTTGCAATATAACTTCCTGTATCTTTCCTGAGGTAGAAGAACCTTGAGTCATTGACACATTATTTAGTGAAGGTTTACTTGAATGTTTCAATCTGATAACAAACTGACATGTAGCCACATGGTGTCACCATAGTACAAGTTGAGTCAGTTGATGATTTCTTTTCAGGATGAGCTGTAGGAATTCATGGCCGATACCTAATTATTAAACCTGTAGATTCTGAGCTTGTGTGCAGTATTTTCTTACATTGTAAATTATTGTGTTTTGGCTTATTTCCTTATGAAATGAGAAAGGAATTTCTATTAGAACATTGAGGAAACAGATGGTATATTCGGAGATATCTCATAGATGCAGTTGACATTTTATTTTAGATTATTGTCTAGTTATGTGATAGTTTAGGACTGCAGTGGCTCAAGTGGCTAAGACGTTGACTGGAAGGCAAGAGGTCAGCGGTTCGATTCCGAGTACTGCATGACGGAAGGAGCTCCTGTCTTTGTCCCAGCTCCTGCCAACCTAGTCGTTTGAAAGCAAGAAACTGCAAGTAGATAAATATGGACCACTTCAGTGGGAAGGTAAACAGCGTTTGTGCACCCCGGTGTCTAGTCATGTCTGCTACATGACCATGGAAACGTCTGCACAAGCAGACAGTGCTGCCTCTTCAGCTTTGAAACACAGATGAGCACTGAACTCTAGAATCAGATAGGACTGTCTTTCGAGCAAGGAAAACCTTTACCTTTATCTGTTAGTTTTGCAGAAAGTCTGAATGATCGGGGAACATAATATTGTATATAAATGCAGGCCAGTCTGGGAAACAGTTAAATGTTTCTTTAATGTGCAGAAAATGATAAAGGTAAAACAAATCTAAGCCCTTGACTGAATATGATGTTCTCTGATCACAAGATTTTTGCTTGACTTTTTAATGTTTGATCACGATTTGCAGTGATAATCTACACTAATTATTTTGTTTCTCATTTGCTAGAAGAAAGAGGAGTTTTCTATAGACGATGATTGTAATCATTAAACTTTACACCAAGAACTTTCTCTTCTGCCAAAAGCTGTATTATTTTTATCCATTCTCAAAGAGAGCAAGAACACTTAGAATTGGGATTGATGCACAGTAATCTTGGAAAAGAAATAAAGCCATTTTTTATTTATTGATCCCAAGAAACTGTGGGCAATATGCCAGATTATTTAGCTGCTGAAAATAAACATTTTCACTATGAAAATGGAGAACTTGTATTTTTATGAAAATATTTAACTGATACTGAACTGTTTAGCCTTAAACATTCAGAAATGTAGAATACTGTACTGTAATCTTATTTTGGTATTATTTTAGGAGCTTAATTGTTATTTAAAAGCTGGATCTAAATTTCGCATACTAGAACTTTAAAAATTTACCACTTGATACATTGGTCATGTTTTAAAATTGGAATGATTTAAATCCAATTTTAGTTTGATTCATGCACATTATAAAATGTTTTTCTCACAGTAAAAGTCTTGTTACAGACATTTTACAGTGGAAATAATGGTACAGATAATGCATTTTTGTTTGTCCTTCTACACTAAATACACTGACCAAAGTCCTTTGGGAATTTTTGGTGGCTAAAGTGTAATTGCATAAATTGCAGCAACAAATTGTCACTAACTAATGGGTTGGTACATGCATTCAAAGTTAAATTCTGCATCATATGATTAGAAATGTGAAGTGAGACTAATTAATAAGCTGCAATTTTCTGTAGTGTGACATGTACACTGATGTAAATCCCACATAGGATTCTTGTCAATGTTATCATGTGATTTTCAGCAATAAATAGCATCACTATAATTACATTTAAATTCATTGTGATATTTTTTTTACTCATAAATATTACAAGTATGAACTCTTAGTAAGATTGCTGCTTAACAGTTCTTTTTACACTCATTAGTTACTCTAAAAGTTTTGTATATAATGTTGGAAATTGAAAAGGCACCTCACTTGTTGAGAATACAGTAGTGAGGAATGTTTGAATCCTTGAGTGTGAATTGAGGTTTTAGATAAAATTAGCAGTTGGTGACTGAAATCCTGTTCTGCAACTCTGCATGCAGAGCAAGGTTGAAATCCTTATCAAATCACTGCTGATTAAAGGCACTCTTTGGTAATTTTGGGATGCACATGTTCTTTATGTTGCATAGGAAGTAGGTGCAAACCTTCCTTTGTTCGTATCAAACATTGTACAGTTTAAAATTATGGATATATTGTATATGAAATACAGGTAACATTCAGAACAAATCTGAATGTTATAAGAATTAGACCGGGGTTTCCAACCTATGGCAGACCCAGCCCGCAGCACCATTTCATGTGGCCTGCCGCTACTGGAAGTTTACGTCAGCTGTAAATGCATCCGCAGCTGTCGTAAACACAGAAGTGGGCATGTTTACAACAGCCATAAATGCTTCTGCTTCTGGGGGGCATGGTCTGGCCCGCTCAGCTGTCCAGGGTGTATGTGTGTGGTGAGGCCTGTGGCATAAAAAGGTTGGGAACCCCCGAATTAGACTATAATTTACCAGAAGCAGACTACTTCAATAGAGTTGTCTTGGCCATTTATTGGATCTTCTTTTGCACATGTGGCGGGGCAGAAATTGATGCATATAAATGCTGAATTAGCTGGGGATTTATTTATTTTATTTATTTATTCAGTTTTATATTGCCGCCCACTCGTCGAGGCAACTCAGGCCAGCTTACAGTCAAAACAGCAACAGTACAATGAAAATTATAAAATATAACCTCACAAAATACAACCAAACCAAAACACAGACTAACCCCTTCAGGCTGTTGTTGTGGGTCCAGAGAAGGGGGCGATGTTCTCAGCCACTGCTAGGCCATGGAGTCTTCTCCCTCAGGCCATTGTTGTGGGCCCAGAGGAGGAGGCGATGTTCTCAGCCACTGCTAGGCCACGGAGTCTTCTCCTCAGGTTGTTGTTGTGGTTTTCTGCTGTACTCAAGTAGCCCCGTTTTGTTTGCTTTAAAGTCAATTAAGTGACTTCCAAATGGTAGCCAGTAATAGCCCTGCACGATTCATTAAGAGCTACATCTACTTTTTTTAATGTGCTGATTCATGCCATATGGCACTAGCATATAGTAATGCCCAAGTACTTCGTAGTTGAACAGTGTTCCAAAATCTTGCTTTTCCAGCTAAATTTGAGTTTCCTCTCTTCTTCTCTGTATATTATTAAGGGGAAGGCACAGACTAGTACTTTTAAAGGATTTAGTTATACTCTGAAATTGCCTTTAATAAGTAGCATATTGCTTTTAATCAGTAGCAATTTGTTCCGATGATGACATCATCCCTGTTGCACACATGGAGTTGCACAGCAAAACTTAAACTGGTGTGTCTATCAAATTTGAAATACAGCTAGATCTGTAGTCATCTCCACAGCAAATTCCAACCACAGCACCAAATGGCAGAGGTTCATTGTGTTGCATATAGAGGACTGATATATTACGTACTTGTTAGTGCAGTCATATGGCCCTCATATAAAGTATTTCAGAAGTTACAATTGATATACTGTGGTACCTCGTATAATGACTGCTTTGTATAACAAAACAAACAAACAAACAAACAAAAAAAACACATACCGCATAACGAAGCGTTTGTTAGGCAATGGCGATACACCACAGAATGATTTTTTTCCATTATGCTGTTTTTTTTGTAACCGGGATATAACCGGTCAATGGGAACCCCGGATAACGAACATTTTTTGTTCATTATCCAGGGCATCTCCCATTAGCTTCGCATAACGATAAAAACAGCATAGCAAAGAGCTCCGTGGAATGGAGTGCCCCCCCAATTATGCGGGGTTTTACTGTACTGCAATTTCACCCTTCATAAGAAATATGGTTATTAAAATGATGGGTAAGAATGATGTTTGACGCCTAATTACAAAACTGCTTGGAGAATTGTTTCACACATTACAAGTACTGTATTAACAATTCTGTAGTATATAAAAAAATTGCAAAGTTATAGATTCTGCATGGTTGTAAATGTTATAGTCCTAAAAGGCTGTTGTCCCATGTGCTCCCTCCTCCCAGCACTAAATGGATTCTCAGTAATAATTTGCAGTCAGAACAATTTGTGAAAGTCTGCCTCATTTTTTATGGTATCTTTTTTGGTTTGGATTTATCCAAATCCTCTTAGTTTATTTTTGTTTATCCCTGAATGCCATCTGTTGAATTAATATAATGTCACTGCATAAAGTATCCATATATTTCAATGTTTCTAAACAGCTGGTTGTAGTTTGTTGATATATTTCTGAAACAAACTGTGTCTCACTTAGATTCACACTTGAAGTGCAAAGTAGATAATGATACAGTTTTCTGGTGATTACGCATATTTATAACTTTTGTACCTGAAAAAAAAAAAAAGAATATTGAGGCATATCTTCCAGCTTCATGAGCCAAGATTTTTTCCCCAGGCCAGCTGCCACCAGCCATTGGGCTTTGCTTTTACTGTTGCACTTAGTCATGTAACACAGGGAATAAATCTCATCTTTTATGTCTTAAATTTTATTTTCTTGGGTGTTTCAGAGTAAATTCTGCTTGTAAACAGAATCTGGTATTTGACTCATGAACACACACAAAATATATATCTGGGATGTATGATGGCAACCTATTGGACAGCAGTCATGAGGAAGAATTACATGTGTGTCTATTGTATATAGCTTCTAGTTAGAATAACGGACCTTGGATTTCTTGGAGTCATTATTCAGTGAGGCGTCCCTGCATGAATAGATATCTCTGCAACGTCATTCTGCACAAACTCCATCCGCAATGATCTGCCCATGGCAGTTCTTCTCCTTGATAGTCCCAACGTTTTATTTTATTTTTGAGAAAATCTTCCCATCTGTGAGGTGGTGTCCTCTGGGTCTTTTGACATCTCTCTGGTACCAATTCATTATTCATAATGGACATAGATTAAAATTTAATAATAGTCACTACTTAACACAGTTGCCTTTTTGGTCTTATGTTAATAGCATCAGTGATGAAAATTATTCTTGACTAGGAATATGTGCACAATACATTTACAGATTGTTATAGGATAATCAGTAAACGTGAGGGGAATGATATTGTTATCAATGTTTATATTAAAAATGAACTTTGTCTACTTTCCTTGAAGTTAAGAATCAGTGTATTTGTTAATGGAGGAATATCTTTATGTGTAAAATATTTTGATGCTGCTTTTGAATTACAAAGATTTGGAAAAGTTAGATCAAAAGTAAGGAAGACTTTTCTATCTTATTAATATAAAAAAGGCAATAAAAGAGAAAAAGGAATTTGCTGGTTCAGGGGATGAAACAAGCAAAGTCTGTAATATGTTTCTATGTTGTTGATTGTTCTCATTTTATTTTTCAAAGATGTCCTTATTCATCTGCTACAATAACAGGCTGCCATTATGATGATAACATCATTGTTTCTCCTAAATAAGTTTGCAAAGCCTGGAAGAATAAGGCTTTTTAGAATAATGCCTGTTATGTAACATAGTATTGAAACACCAAGGTCTTGGAATGGCAGAATGTTGTATCTATAGGATCTGCAAGCTCCACTTATGTATCAACACATTGCAACATAAACATGTTCAATTGTCAGAAATACTTTGGTATAGTGACCCTTTCTTGATGGGAGAAATGGTTAATTGTTTTGCAGTGATTATAGTAAATTATTGTTCAAGATGCAATTTTAAAACATTTTAATTTTCAGGGCTACTTTTTCTACACCCCCCCCCTCCAATTATTTAAGTACTATAGACATACAAAATATCACCCCTTGTTCCATTGATTCAAATGGACCTACGGTAGTTGCAATTTACTTCAATGTAGTAAGTGGTAGGGACTGTGGTGGCTTAGTGGTTAAGATGCTGAGCTTGATGACCAGAAGGTCAGCAGTTCAAGACCCAAGTGATACACAACAGAGTGAGCTCCTGTTGTCTGTCTCAGATCCTGTCAACCTAGCAGTTTGAAAGCAAGAAATTGCAAGTAGATGAATAGGTGCTGCTTCGGGGGGGGGGGAAAGGTAACAGCATCTGCATGCTTTGGCATCTAGTCATGCCTACCACATGGCCATGGAAACGTCTGCAGACAACGCTGACTCCTTGGCTGTAAATGGAGATGAGCACTGCTCCCTAGAGTCTAACATGATTGGCTTTCGAGCAAGTGACACCTTTATTTTTTTTAGTAAGTAGCAACTAGAATAAGTGCATTTGATTCAGTCAAATGTATGGAAGAGTTTCCTTACCAAAACCCCTTTTTTCCCCAGCGAGCCAACTCTAGTGCAACTTACTATGCTAAACAACAGGATTTCAGCCACTGATTAGTTACAAAAATAAATGTTTTTAAAAGAGTTGTAAACGGTTTGATTTCTGAGTTTTTAAGTTTGAGATGAATGTCATCTGGTCTTAGTAATAATGATGATGTGGTATGAAATCAATTCTAGGTATAGGACTTTAGAAGTGCTTTACCAGCCCCTCTTCATTGCCATGCTCTGGGACAGTGCTGGTTGCCTGAGGCTGCATTAGTGGCAGAGTTTTTTTTTTTTTAATCATGTCAGAAGCCCATGAAAGGGCTTTCTGGGTTGAAAGGATTTTTGGTAGTGGAGCTCTGCTCAGGGGACGCCCGAATGAGGCTCCTTTCATGTTCCCAAGACCTTTTCCCACAGAAGTGGGCTCTGTTTATCTACTTGCAATTTCTTGCTTTTGAACTGCTAGGTTGGCAGGAGCTGGGACAGATATGGGTGTTCATGCAGTACTCAGGTCTTGAACTGCTGACTTGATGACCTACCAGCTTAACAAAGGTGAGCTTCTTAACCACTGAGCCACCGCAGTCCCTAGTGGCCACACATGCTCATAGAGATCTCAGGTAGCCCTCTCCTAGCAGGCATAGTGAGGATTCAAAACCTCAGCCCTTGGCTACAAAGCCAGAGGCTCCAACCCACTGAGTTATACCAGGATTCTGAGCCCTAGTGATTTATTAATTTGTCAGCTTTAAAAGTTTGTCCTATGTCACCCTTTTTTGTAATACCTCAGACATGCCATCCTTTACTACTCTTCGTCCTCATGGTTTTTGTATCTAAATGCTTTTGTTCCCATTCTATTTAACATCATTGATTTCATTTATTTTAGCAACTCTTGTTATCCTATTTTTCCACTAAAACAGAACAAATCAAAGAGGCTAACAACAGGTTCATAAAACAAATTCAGATAGATTAAAAAATGTAAAACCACCAAGCATAAAACAGACTTTAATGTTTGTTGATTGTTATTATGCAGTTAGAAATGATGTTGTGTTTGTCTTTTCAGCAACTGACAACTCAACTCCCCTTGTATTTGTACTCCTGCTTTGATTTGCTTTTTAAAATGAGTTTTCTCTCTTTTCATTTTATGGTGTTTTTGTTGCTTTCTTGTTATCATTTTGCATTTGTTTGTATACTCTCCTCTAAGATATGCCGTATATTTTATTTGAATATTTAGGATAATTGATTTTAAATCATCTGAAGATTCCCCCAAAATTTCTTCTTTTCCTTACTCTGGCATTCAGTGTCATTTTAACTGCTATATTTATTAAGCAAACAAATGGCAAGACTTTTCTGGATTATAGCCAACTGTGTCTGCTAGAGCAACAGATTTCACTAATACTGTACAATAGTTTTCCCTTCTCTCCTTCATCCCTCCACATGTCCCTGAAATCTGCTGAGTGTTATGGAATGTTTTGAACAGCTTTGAGAGTGGAGAGGGCAATAGTTACTCCCATTATATGAGTGGATCTGAACTAGGACAGTGTTATATAGATTCTAGGTTAAGGTCACCCTTACTCAAAAGCCAGTGCTCATCTCTGTTTCATAGCCGGAGAGCCAGCGCTGTCTCAATCTGCATACGTTTCCGTGGTCATGTGGCAGGCATGACTAGACACTGGAGCGCATGGAATACTGTTTACCTTCCCACCGAAGTAGTCCCTGTTTATCTACTTGCAATTTCTTGCTTTTGAACTGCTAGGTTGGCAAGAGCTGGGACAAAGATGGGAGCTCATTCCGTCCTGCAGTATTCGGGTATTGATCTGCTGAACTGTTACCTTCCAGTCAGTGTCTTAGCCACTTGAGGCACTGCATTCAAATTACAGGGGAGTCTGTGGAATTGATGCGAACTGAAGGGAGCTCATTGGTCCTGCATTCTCCACCATTTTGTTAACCATGGAAACGTGCCTCTTTGTGTACCCTATCTGGGTAGCCTTAGTGTGTGAATTGGATCCTCATTTCTGGAGGAGGAGTATTGGCTAATGTGGAGAAGCTCCCTGGATACAGCAGTTTACTCTCTACAGACAGCCACATTTGCATGTTCATCACAAGAACAGAGGTCAGGGCTGCAATGCTCCTTTCAGTGTGCATGGGCTTCTGTAATTACCAAACTGGGCTTCTTTTAGAATTAAATAAGATAGTCTTCCTATTCAAGCATTCTAAATTTCCAGCATAAAGAGGGAGCAGTGGACAGCTGTAGCCCCAACTCCTTAATTCCTCAACTCTGTCACTAAAGAAGTTCTGAAGGGATTTCTAATCAAATTTTAATTACCTGCCTATTGCCATAAGATTGAAATTCCTATTATTCAGGGCTTCCATTTGTATGAAGAACTTTAAGCATGTTTAACTGAACATCATCTATAAACCTCTGTATACTTTCTCTGGGAACATGACTCTTCTCCATGGTTATAATTTAAAACACCCAAATATCTCTAAAATTGAAAGTTATAATGTGGCCACCAGGGTGCATTTCATTTTAGTCTGATGGTTTATATTGGGAGTCTCAACTTTTTAAAGCCGTGGGCTGGGTCACGCTCCCTCAGACAGTCTTGGAGCCTGGATGGCCATTTTGCCCTTCCTCCACCACATGGCATTTCCTGATGTGGTGGAGGCAGTGGGGGCACATTTATTTATTTATTTATTTATTTATTTATTTATTTATTTACTCCAATTTCTATACCGCCCTACTCGGCTGGGCCGACTCAGGGCGGTTCACAAGCACAGAGTAAACAACAAATTCATAGACACATCACATAAATATACAATATATAACTCAACATCGTTCCATCACAAAAGTTCAATAAGCATCAATCTCAACAACAATAAAACTACAAAATTCATCAAATATGCACAAAATTTTTTAACAATTATCGAGAGTCCTGGCACCGCCGCGGCCCTTGAACATAGCCTCCGGAAGAGGTGGAGGGAGGGAGTCCCGGCTGGGCACGGCGGTAGTCTCTTCCCCCGGCCGCAGGTGTGTTCCGTGGCGGCGGGGCGAGGAATGCTCTGCCGGGGGAAGTCCTGCCGCTACCGCGGCCAGGGAGGCTCCTTTTTCCTTCCTTCCTCCCGGCCGGTGACAAGGGCCGGGAGGGCGCGGCAGCAGCAGCAGCAGCAGCGGCGTTTTCGGGCTTCCCTCGCCTAGGGCCCACATCAGGCCCATGGGGCACAGATTGAGAATCTCTGGTTTGTAATACAAAACATTAAATACTCAGTCTCAGTTTATTTTATTTTCTCCCCAAGTGACTTTATATTCACGATCCTCTATTCACTGACACTTCCAATATGTAAAAAAATGTACACTTTCAGAGAGGGGGGGGGGGAGAACACAGAGTTACAGGAGGACAGTGACTAGTTTTGGACCTAAGGAAAGATCTGCCACTCAAGGAGACTAAAAAGCTATTCTGAAGATTTTAACTAAGCTCTTTAGTATTTCCAATGTTGGATCTTGCTGAGAGGGGAAAAAAACTCCAAGAATAACCTGAGTTTGTTTGTCTCATTCATAGGCCTCATCTCTCCTTTGGGGGGACTCAAGATAGCTTACAATATTAAAAACAATAAAATTAAAGCACAGTAGGCTACACATTAAAAAGTTGGGAAACAGTGCTGATCAAGTTCTTTTACTTCTCAGCTCCATATATTGCTGATAACAATTGGACAGAAATGCTTTTAGAGAACTGTAAAATCTTCTAGTAATATTTGCAAGACTGAGTACTAGGTGACATGAGTTTCCCTGAGAACCTCTGTATTCACTGGCCACCCAGGGAAAAACAGAATTTTCAATACACCAACAGGTAGGGAACTAAAAGAGAGCTGCCTACAAGATGAGGAAGGTTGCAATTGTTGCTTTCCATGAGTTGTAAGAAAAACAAATGGCTTTTTATTCATATTACAGTAAAACCTCGGATAAAGCTAAAACTTGGTTCCACAAGTCTTAGTGTTATCCGATTTTTAATGTTATCTGATGTATGCATCGGATAACGTTAAAATCCTATGGGATGCATCGGATACCATTAAAACTCCATAGAGATACATTGTAACCAGCACAGGCTTTAGTGAACGTTATCCGATCCATCTCATAGGATTTTAACATTTTGTTGTTCAGTCGCACAGTCGATTCCGACCCTTTGCGACCCTATGTACCATTGCCCGTCAGGCACCTCTGTCCTCCACCATCTTCCTCAGCCTGCCCAGCTCTGTGCCCATTTTATTTTCAATACCATCTAGCCATCTCTTTTTTGGCCCCCTTCTTCTTTTGCCGTCTACCGTTCCCAATTCCACCCCCAGATTGCTTAACGTAATGTGGTTTTAGCATTATCTGATGCAAACGTTATCCGAGGTATTACTGTATTCGAAAAATGAACTCATATTCACATGGAGGAAGCCTAAAAGACGATTAACTTGGTCTAACTCATTCTTGAATTGCCCTCCCCCCTTTTAAAAATCAAATTGCCCCCCTGTGGGACCCATGATTTTAGAGTGAAGGAAAACATCAGTTCTATACATAGTGAACATAGGAAATGGAATTAGCAGTGTAGCATTATTGATACTAGTAATTAACTGTAAGAATATTAGTTACATAAAACTTCTGGTTTCAGTAGGTAGTTTCACATTCAGTAATCTGATCTGTGAAGTATGAAGTTGTGATCAGGTAGGTAGGGAATATCAAAGTAGCATGCGTAATAAAGACTAACTTTTTTAGATTTATACTTTATCTTTCTATCAATTGACCCAAGAGACATGTGTTGTGCTTTTCCTTCTCCACAACAACTATAGGAGGTTGATAAAATTGGGACAGAGATCACCCAGTAGGTTTCATATCCCAGTGGAGTTTTCATCTCCTGCACTCTAATCATTACACCACATCCCAGATCACTAAAGGTAAAATTGTACAATTTTTTTGGCTATTTTAAAAACTTCACGGAAAGTTTGAAAGTAAATTTGTTTAAAACACCATTAGAAAATCTTATAGGCACTAGCAGAATGAAGGACAGGAAGAAATTATTACAGATGATTTCAATTCCTAGTAAATTACAAAGCATATATAACCACCTGAAAATAGAGCCAACTTTTAAGCAGTATTTCATCCTGCCTTCACAGCTAAGTGTGTAAATGAAAGGAAAACAAATTGTTTCAGCATAACAAATCTATATGGTTTTTGTGAACTGAAAACAAATGGAATTGAAATAATTCACTTGTGCTTGAAACAGAACGATAGAAGTATTTTATCTCTTATGTGGGATCAGTGTAATGTAGACAAATAATAAAGGAACATTAGTTCTGCTCTTCACTACTGCTGATAGATTGCATATTAAATTGAGGCTAAAAATTGGATTGTACAAAAGACCCATATCATTTACACAGAAATATGTAGGTATAATTATTTTTACAGAAGTGCTGTTTGTCCTTTGCAGTAGTTGTAGACCCATCTTATACATTGGTATAATTAGAATCAACTAGGTACTTTGTGAAGACCTATGGGAGAAGATTTGTATGATATATTTTGTTTACTTTTAATTATTGTTTAAATTGTGTGTATAATTCGGTGGTGGTTTTTTAAAATAAGGTTTGTTCAGATGAACCATAAGTTCATTTTTGAGCAGAAAGACTAAACATAAATTTGATAAATAAAAGTATTTTCTACTTCCTTTTTGTACAAAGTAAGGAAGGTCTAAAAAAGACATACGGTATTGTATATAGGTTGCCTGTGAGAGCTACAAAGCCAAATTGGAACTACTCACATCAGATTTTTTCAGACAAACATTTTTCAGTCTCTTCCAAAGACATTAAAAGCCAAAATATAGGAAAGGGAAGTAAATCGGATAGGTTGACATGGCTGAGATTCTTTTGCTTATAAAGGTCGCCCTTGCTTGAAAGCCCGTTGTAGCCAGCTGTAGAGTTTCGTGCTCATCTCCATTAATAGCCAAAGAGCCAGCGCTGTCGGTGTCAGCAGACATTTCCGTGGACATGTAGCAGGCATGACTAGACACCAGAGTGCTCAGAACACGGTTACCTTCCCACTGAAGTGGTACCTAATTATCAGTTTGCAATTTCGTGCTTTTGAACTCGATTGGCAGGAGCTGGGATGGAGTTGGGAGCTCATTCTGTTGTGTATCACTTGGGTCTCGGACTGCTGACCTGTCGACATAGAAGTTTAGTGTGGTAAATTAAAATAGCACAGTAGATGAAAGGATAGAATAAAAAACAACGATTTGGATCTAAAGCAGTGTTTCCCAACCATTTGTTCTTGGACTTCAATTTCCAGAAGCCTAAGTCAATTCCCAAAAGCATTGATCAGCCAATGTATTGACTGAGGCTTCTGGGAATTGAAGTCCAAGAACAAAAGTTTGGGAAACACTGATCTTAAGGGTTTTATTCATTAGTGGGAAGAATCTTTTTCCACTGAGTGAGGGGAAACTTTGGCTCCAACTCAATACTGAATTAAAGTGCCTTGTAAAGAAGAATGGATTGGATCATAAGTAGCCATCCCTGAATTACATCATCCTAATCCTTGTTTTGGTTATGAGTTTTTACACATCGCATCAGATCAACAGATGTCTGCCTCTGTCTCCCACAGTAGAGACTACAGGTCTCTTCTTGTCTGTGGAGTGGTAGGAATGCTTCCTTTAAAGTACTCTTCATAGCCACTATGCTCTCTTCTGTCTCTGTTCTAGCAGTGAGGGATCATTATTGAAAAGGTTTGAGAAATCCTGTTGATGTCATGAGGATGGAGAAACAAGTTTCACATATTTCCCATTCCTTGATGGCTCCCATCATTTGGGGAGGTTCTCCAGGCATCTAAAGCATTTTTTAATGGCACAAGGAAGAATGTAGAATTGCAGAAATCTCTTTACATCTCCTTTTCACTGACAGGGAAACTCTACTTGTTGAATATTCACCAAAGCAGGAAAAAATGCAGAATTCTATCTAAAAATTCATTTCCCATAATAGTGAGTCAAATTGAAAATAAAGGTCTGCTTTAGATGAGCCTGACCATTACATCAGACTCTTTGGAAATAGGTAAGAGACAACAGTATCCATCAACCTAAAGAGCCATCTACAGAACTATGGCTGATTGTTGATTTAAATCAATGTTCATAGTCTGACATCCTTTGTACTTTAGCTTGCCAGAAAAGATAATACCCTTTCTTCAGTTTCTATTTTAAGCTTTGTGGCTGCCTGTCCTTCCCTTAGAAATTCTATACCGTCAAACCTCACGTAAAGAGCGCCTCGCTTAAAGAGTAACTTGCTTAAAGAGCAGAATTTTCTCTGAATGTTCGCTTCGCTTAACAAATAAAACCAACCAAAAACTCGCTTAACAGATAAATCGGGATTCACAATCCCACCCACCCCCACCAGAAGTCACAATCGATCACTTACAATAGTGTTTCTCTTAAAGAGCAGTCCTGTGGAACCCGTTATGCTCTTTAAGTGGGGTACAACTATATCTGCTTCCCAGTCCTCAGATTTACCTGGCTTTCTGCCTATACTTGTTACACACTTTACAAAAACTCAGCAAAATAAGCATGGAACATGTGTGTACAGGAAATAAACTTGCATACAAAAAATATATTAATCAGTTTTTAATGATCTCGTGAAGCATTGTTTAGAAGTTTACTAACTACTGTACTGTGAATCTTAAATATTTTGAAAAACTTCACATTGTCCATTAGTTTCCACAAGATTCTTGGTTTGTTCGCAGTAGTAGAATAATGCTAATATGTACTCCCAATTCTGTTGGACTTTAAGCCTAATCCTGGTAAATGTTCACAATTTGAAGAACAGCCAGACATCAGTGACAGAGCAAATGTCATCTGTGCCGAAAGTCCAATTTCAATCTATCTAGGAAGGATTAGTAAAGACTTCTGTTTGAAACCTTGGAAAGTCATTCAGTGAGTTTACTTTAGACCTGGAGTTTTCAACCTTTTAAGCTTGGGGCCGGGTCATGCTCCCGTGGGCCGCCAGTTGAGAATCCCTGCTTTAGACAGTAGTGAGCAGGGAAGATTAGTGTTTTAAGTAAAACTGTGTTTGAGATTTATTTACCCCAACACTGCAAACAGCCACAGAAGAGAGTGGTTAGCATTGCCCCTTCTACTGTCATGTTCTGCATCGTTTTAGCACTGGGTCTACAGAGGAGAGATTCTTGCTTGCATGTAGGTTCTACATCCAAGTAAAAATCCACATTTTCCAGTGTTTTTGTTCACATGTAAAGCTTATACTTGTGATTGCTTTTCTTTTCAGATAAATATTTTTAAAACAACCTTACGACTTCTGTATGTTTTTGAAGCCTCCCATACTATATGTTTGGGTTTCCAAAATGCTGGATGTAATTATGCTGTCTAAAAAAGGCATTCTCCCTCTCTGAAATAAAAATGCAATGCTCATTAAATCACTTCCTTAATAGTAAATGAGAGGAATTGCTATTGATCTAATAGATTTAATAGTTCTTATATAAAGTTTATAACAGAAGTAATGTTACACAGCTGAATAGTTGTAGATTAATTCAGTAGACAGATTTCAAGAAACATTTCTAAAATTGGAAAATTATTTTATTTCCCATTTTCAGGCTAACTGTATTTCCAGAGTATTTTTTTTATGTCATGTTAATTCATGACAATACAAACAGATTAGAACTTGATGTAGAACTGATAAATAATACCTAATGACCCTAACTGGAATCTCCCTAAAAGCCTATATATGTTTGTCTGCTTTGTAATGTATAGAAGTGGAAGTTTTACAAAAGAGTATATAGAAGTCAACAGAGGAGCAGGTAACCATGGCATGTTGCTTTATGTGAAACTTTATAGTGATAAGGTAAGTTGGCAGGGGGTATATGTTTCAGTTCTTAATTCTGTTTCCATGGTTTTTGAAAGATAGGACGTGCTTTGAGTTACTACTTCCTTCCATGTGTACCCTTTCTTCGTATTCAGAATGTATACTTTGCACTGGCAAAAGTAGACATGTATTCAAGATACAGTAACTCAAAAGAATTTGCAAAAAGGTGTTGTATAATTCTGGGCATTGGCAGAAAGCTGGACATTAAGAGGGTGTGGTATGCATGTTGTAGTTAAAGGGACATCCTTCCATGTGCAATACTTTTACTAAGTCAGTTGATCAGATTAGCAATAGCTTATAAATCATGATGATGTTAACGAAATCTAGTTGTTAGAGTAGTGCACTGTTCTTGCATATTTTGGACCTGGAAAATTATAAACGGAGTAGGTTCCTGCTAGATTATTTCGATTTATGAAGTTTTTTAAAAATTATAATTTCACTTTTTGTGGAGATATGTTTTTGTCAATAATTTCATTCTGGTTTGTCAGATCAAAAGATAAACTTGTCAGATCAAAAGATAAAGTTTAAATTTGTAATAGGTAATCCATATTTGTATATAATAATGGAGAGAGATATGACATGAACATTATAACATGGTATATAATGTTGTTGAATTACAAGAGGATGAAAATACAGTATATTAGCTGCATGCTTTATGATTAGGGTTGCCATATGTCCCAGAAAACCAGGATTGTCCCAGATTCAAGGTTGGAAAAATTGTCCCAGCCAGTTCAATAAAAATCATGTTAAAGTCCCAGATTTTTGGCAACCTTACCTGATAAGAATAGTTGAAAAACCTTTAAGACAAACCCGATGCGTCTCCTAGTTTGAAGGAACTCCTGCTCCACCCTCTCTTCCTCCCCCTCCCATTTCATCCCTTACTTTTCTCTTCCCACCACTCTCTGGGTCAAATTTTAGCCACATCCTTCTCAGAACTCCCCACCCCTTCCTCTTGGGTAAGTCTTCTATAATCTTGAGAGCGTTCTAATCGGAGTTATGATTGATTCATGGGAAAAGGAAGCATTTGAAAGGAACAGCAGGAAGAGAAGGAGATTTGCTTCTGTATTGGAGCTGCGGCTAGCACTGCACAGGTGAAGTGGGGAAGTATTAAGTACATGGGTCTCTATCATGGTAGCTCATGCATGGTATGGCCACAACGGTTGCTACCGTTTAAACAGGGCAGCCCTGGACTGGTTCAAAGCAGATTTGCTCTCACTTGAAGGGGTGACTTTTCCACCTCGAGGGGTATCTCCTTGGGGGAGGGCATGATTGATGTTATGGTGATAGAGACCCAGCCCTTGTCTCATAGGAATGGATGTGCCTATGGGTGGGAAACCATATCCTGTGCTTTTCTCACAGTATCGCCTCACATTTTGTCCACTCCTCTTATTTAACTGTGAGCAAGCTGAGGCTATGGCTCATAGTGACGGATGATGGGAATTATAGTCTAACAATCTCTGGAGGGCAAGATGCCTGCAAAGCAGTCACACAGCCCCATAGGGACTGGGGTGGCTCAAGAGGTTAAGATGATTCAACAACTGGAAGGTCAGCACTCAATTCCCGGGTACTGCATGACGGAGTGAACTCCTGTTTCTGTCCCAGCTCCTGCCAACCTTTGGGTTATGATTGGTGTAAGAATTTGTTGTAAATAAAATTCATTTATGTATTGATATATTTAATGTGAAAGTGTTTTATAGCTGTCATTATATTATGTTTGTTTTTAAAAAGGCTATTTTGTAGATAACCCACCCATTTTTGTCAAGTATACTTCTGTTCTGGTTTTGTGGTAGAGAATTATGGCAACTCTATTTAAGATATCACTAACAAGCATAAAAATTAAATTAGCATTTTAATGTACCTGATTTCACAAAGATGGTGAAAAATATCAATTCTTTGTGTGATTATTTGTGTGCCCCTTTCCTGCACAACGGAGCAGGCTGCTGCACAAGGAGATGGAGAAAGAGGCAAAGTCTTACATAGTCCCAAGGAGAAGCAGAAGTATTTATCCAGGAGAGCCAAGTTAGGTAGCAGGTCATTGGTAAATGGAGTCGAGAGGGAAATCTGAAAGTGTAGTTGAATTCCAGGCAGAAGGTCCAAGGTAATCAAGCAGGCAGGTTTTATGGGTCAGAGTGTCACAGCATTGGAAAGCACAAATGTTGTTCCAACAGAGCTAGAGCAGCCACACACGTCTTCTTAAGAGCACGCCAACTCAAGGCTCCACAGGTGGGAGTGCTCTCTGCAAACGAGCCCCCTCCTCCCTTTTCCGCAGCTGGAGTTGATTTACCAGCTGTAACCTACCTTGCTTTGATGTGCTTGGCTCAGCTCGATTGCTGTCATCTGTGATTACTGGCTCTGAGTGGGGCGGCATATAAGTCTAACATAATAATAATAATAATAATAATAATAATAATAATAATAATAATAATAATAATAATAATAATAATAATAAAATTATTTATTTATTTATTTATTTGTTCAGATTTATATTGCTACCCATTCGCCTAAGCGACTCACGGTCCCTTACAGTCAAAACAGCAACAGTATAGTAAAAATCATATTATTATTATTATTATTATTATTATTATTATTATTATTATTATTATTATTATTATTATTATTATTATTATTATTATTATTATTATTATTATTATTATTATTATTATTATTTTCTGATCAACTGGATCAGGGAGAGGTAGATCCATGCTGATAGTGGCCTGAGGTGCTGCCTGCCACCTTTCATCCTCAGAATCAGAATCCACGGCCACAACAGGTTATGGTTCTGTTTTGTGTTTTACTCCACTAGAAATCTGAGCATCTATCTTTAAAATAAACAAAGGCTAGTTGACACTTTTTGTGTATGTCAGCCTTTTGATGGAAACAATAAAAATATCCATAGGTTTATTGAGAAGAAATAATGAAAAGGGAGTCTTATAAGTGATTATTTCTGTGGGTGAACTGGTGGAATTCAAGAGATGTTTTAGCTTAATAATGCATAGGAAGGCTGAACCATTCTCCATGAAGTATATTGGCATATAAACCATTCTGTAGTCTTAATTTTTGCACTGTATTTTGTAATGTGTTGTGTTACAACATCAAACAAATTTGCTAACTACAAAATAGGTTGTTTCTAAAATGGGTTCCACAGACCCTGGGTTCATAGATTGAAGTGTTGCTGAATGCACTGAAATGTCTCTCAGTGACAGAATTAATATTCAACTCATGAAGTGAAAGTATGGTAATAGGTTAAGGGGAGGAGTGAGAAATTAAATGTTATCTTTTTAGAAGTCTGCCTTATTGCTACTTGCATTGCTCCTGTGGGATTTTTCTACTGAGTGCAAGAATATCAGCAAGCACTTTTTGAAAAACTCAGATGAAATTACTGCCATAAATTTTGATTTTTCTCATGGTGTAAAAACTTTAATTTAGATTGGGAGGGTTTATTACCAATGTTTTCTTGGCGTGGATAAATTCAATTAATTTCAGATGACAAGCTTCAGGGTTCTCTGGCTCCCCCCACCCCCCTTTCTCAATATGTGGAAGTACAATTTGTTATTGGTTTGCCTTTGACTCTGGAGACCTCATTAAAGGCTTAAGAAAGGATTTCTATCTCTCTTTTTGACACCTTTTTTGTGTGGAACATAGACTATTTTGCATTATCTCGTTGAAAGGAGCACAAGAGGCTTGAGAATACAAGCTGCTATATTTATATTACACATTGATCAGGTAATGTTGTGGCATATTAATTGCTGTTATTTTAAGGCAGTATGTAAGCTTTGCTGTTATACAACTAAAGCTGGCTTAAGAAGAGACTCTTGTTCTACTGTTATGATTTATAGGGTTAGTTTAGACGTGCTTAAACTTCTGCATCTATGAAGAAGAGTTGACATCCAAGTTGCCTTTCAGTGTAGTTGCTAGAGATCGGAGATAAGTTTCCTTGCATGGCTGCATTTACAGAGATACATCATATGGAAGATTTTAAAGCTTTTAAAATTCACCACTGGAATGCAGATAGTTAGCTTGATCATTTCTTAGAGAATTGATGTAGCTTTTGCTTTAATAGTTTACATGTAGTGTGTTGATAATTCCAGAATATATGCAGGATATTAGAAAAAATGTGAGATCAGTTTCAGAGTTAGTAATATTTACATTTGGATCCCTCCAGTTGATTGTCAAGTTAAAAGCAACTTTTCTAAATTTTATCAAAACCCTGGTGTACTATATTAGACTGAAGAGTGGTTAATTCTCTAATACCACACAAACATTACTGAATAGGATTTGATTATGTCCAGAACACTGAACCTCCCAGTAGCCCACATGCATAAATTCTACACGCTCTAAAGTCTAATACTATTACTGTAATCATAAAAGTTAATATTTTTTTCCTGTGGAATTATTTATTTCTGTCAAATCAATCAGACTTCCATAGTTTTGCACAAAATACTGTTAAAAACAGCTGAATGAAAGAAATATGGTACATATTAGATATTCCCCTGCTAAAACTCTGCCAGAAGAGCACTTAGGAAATTAGAGTAAATCTCATTAAATAATAAGTATTCCAAGATGTTCTTTATAACTTTCCCAATCTGTGTCTGCACTGTGGATTTGTGTAGGTAGGTGGAATGAATTTTGGTTCTTTTCATAGCATAATTGTAATCAGAATGAAAGTATGAGTTTAGGATATGGACAGAAAAGTAAATACTGTAAATCATAAAGGCATGGCCTGATTGTTTTTTTTCCATTTAGCAGTCATACTTTTGGATCCCTTATAGCCTGAAATTGAAAATTTAGGAGCCAGCAATAGGAAGGTAACTTCCCTGTGCTTCCTCTTTTAACAGATCTTCTGCTTGTGGGATTTCCATAAGCTTCTAGATGGCCATTGTGGGGACAAAGTTCCAGTCTGGATGTCCCTTTGACCTGATCAATACTGCTCTTCTTATACAGTAAAATCTTGCATAAAGAGTGCCTCGCTTAGAGACTAAATCACTAAAAGACCAGCATTTTCTCTGGATGGTCGCCTTGCTTAACAACTAAAACCAACGAAGAACTCGCTTAACAACTAAATCGGAGTTCGCAATCCCTCCCCCCCGGGCCAAAAGTCACAGTTGGTCACTTAAAATGGTATTTTGCTTAAAGAGCAAACTCTTAAACAGCAATCCTGTGGAATGCATTATGCTCTTTAAGCGAGGTACCACTGTACAGTCAAACCACGCATAACGAGCGTTTCGCTTAGCGAAAAACTCGCATAACGAGCAAGTTTTTTGCTAAGCGGCCTGACTCACATAGCGAAAAATTGGTTATGCGAGTCTGACTCGCATAGCGAATTTTTCACATAGCGAGCAGCCTCGTAGAATACATTAAATTCGTTATGTGAGGTATGACTGTATTTCCATGCTCTTGTTACTTACCCATAGTTTTGTATGTCCCTTTTCCACATACAGTAATACCTTGGATAACGCTGAAATCGCATAGCGTTAAGTAATCTGGGGAGGAGAATTGGATCGAATAACGTTAAGGTCCTATGGGATGGATCGGATAACAACCGCTAAAGCCTGTACGGTTACAATGTATCTCTATGGAGCTTTAACGTTATCCGATACATCCCATAGGATTTTAACATGCATTGGATAACACTAAAATCGGATAACATCAAGACTTGTGGAACCAAGTCTTAGCGTTATCCGAGGTATTACTGTACCTTGATTTCAAAGGACATTAGATATTCCTTTGAAATCAAGTTTCAAAGCCTGGCTTTGGATTCTGGATTCCATTTTGATGGTTGGTTGGCTTTAGAAATGAATAGCAAAGTCTACATATACAAACCGGATGTTTCATTTTATAATTCAGACCATGGAAGAACAGATGAAATTGTGGATAGCAGAAAGAAATATTGATCTACTGATTATAAAACATGAAATGAATCCTAAAGTTGAAAATTAACTAGGAAAAATATTTTAATTAAAATGCATTTCCAGCAAACAAACCTGCCTTTGATATTTTAAGATAATAAAACTACATCCAGCAGTGTGCAAGTGAAAAATGCTATTCACTCCAAAGTTCTTGCTATTGTTTTAAGCTTATTTGACCACTGGAGTGTGCTATATCTCTTCAAACTTTTTGTGAATCAGCTCCAAATACAGTACTGTACTGTGTTCTGTGTTCCCTCTGAGAAACTAGAAAATTTTAATTATATAAATGCCACATCAGGTCTTAGTTAACATTCAGTGTTTAACTTTAGATGCTTTTATGAATGACAGTAGTGACTTTACATAGCTTTAGTTAAATGTTTAATATAGATTAATTTCTATTAATTCATATAATCCATTGTTTAATTAAATGAAAATAATTTCCTGTTAACATTAGTTTCACATGATGTATTGATATGACTAATCTAAAATACAACTTTGAAAGCTAAACATTTATTTATTTTTTCTTCACTGTAGTCATGATTATCAAATTATTTCTGGGGTCTAAATTTCAAAAGCAGATAGTGATGTCTGTGTTTTGTGTTGTTTTAAATTATACTTTTACTTTGTGAGTTCGATTGACTCAGCCTTCCATCCTCCCGATGTCGATAAAATGAGGACTCAGCATGTTGGGGGCAAAATGCAAATTAACTTGTGAACTGATCAGAGAGTGCACTAAGCGCTATGAGACGGTATCCTGCAGTGGTGGCAAACCTGTGGTACACGTGCCAGAGGTGGCACTCGGAGTCCTCTCTGTGGGCACCTGTGCAGTCATCCCAGCACAGATTTTGCCATGCCCCTCTGCTCAGCAGCCCAATGGGAGTGCTTTCTCTCCCCCAGCATAGAGTTCACCCCACCCATCTGCGCAGCAGCCCAATGGGAGCGCTTCCACCCTCCCCCAGCACAGAGTTCACCCTGCCCCTCTGCCCAGCAGCCCAATGGGAGCGTTTCCTTCCTCCCCTGTTGCTGTGTTGGCACTTTGCAATAAATAAATAGGTTCTGGGTTGCAGTTTGGGCACTTGGGCTCTATGTTTTTGGATGCAGAAAACTATATGATGGGAAATAAGCTATTATATTGCCCAGCAGACTGAATAAAGTACTGTATTGGTTTGTCCTGTGAGGAGAATAGTTGAATCCTTGTCCTCTTTGCAGCCTCTGCATAAGAGCTTGTTCACTCATGCTGCTAGGTAGTGTTAAAAATCCATGTAATAAAGCTATATAAATGCAGATTTTGTAGTTTTGAAAACTCTTTGGAGTTTTTTTATTTATAAAATCAGCATAATAATATATGAAAAAGAAGAGTCCTTGCCTCAATGGCTATTTATTTTAAAAATGTGTAGGAAAGGAAAAATGGATTGACAGAGAGGTAAGCATGTATAAGTATTCACTTTATGTTTTGGGGCTACAATAGCAAAGATTTCGAGAAGCCAACTAAAAATGTCCATTTTCAGCTCATAACTGCAGTTGGACCTTTTTTTTTTTTGCATTGGTATAGCTGTCAGAGTTCCTGCTTAAATTATTCAGTTGCCTCCTTTTGAATTTGCAAATGTTATGTTTTGAAGATGTCATGATTTTGTGAAGAGATTTTAAGCAGTATGAATATTAAGTTTTTAACAAGCTTGTTTTGGGCTGCTGGTAAAACTTTGACCTTTATAAAAAGTTCTGCTTCCCTTTAGGCCTGTCATCCAATCCAAAGGCTAATCATTTTGAAATCCAAATATCCTGACAACATGTTGTTCTCTAGACACAGACTACATGTGGATGTCACAAGCAGGACTTCAAAAGGATTGTAGCTTGTTGTGTATGAGCTAGCTAAGTGCCTTCTTTGATCCACAGTTGGTTTATTGTGACAAGTGACTTTAAAAGGGTGGTGGATCTCTGGCTTATCTCTCTCTCAACAGGCCAAAAGCTCGGTCCGTGTCTTCTTTGGTAATTAGTTATTTGGGTTGTTGGAAAGGAAAATGAGACAGAGAGACATCCTTGTAGATTTTCATGTCACAGTAAATCAGTAATCTAAGGTCCCACTGCAAGCAGGAGTGTTTGGCCTGCTTATTGCGGTGTACCAGCTCACAACTTGTCCTCAGTAAACCAGGAATCCCATAGAGCTGTGTCTTACAATGACATCCAGGTTTGGCCCCAAAGACCATCATTGATTCAAACAAAATATGGTCAGTTTTGTATCAGAGATTCTTAAGGTGTGGTTTTCTTTCCTCAGGAGACCATAGGCGGTTTCTTGCTTTACAACTATGTGCAGATGAGCTATTAGAAAACTTGCTCCCCTCCCTCCTTGAAATTTAGGTGTATATTGGGGTAGCCAACCTTTTTGGACCGTGGACCTGACCATGCCCCCAGAGCAGCTGAGCAAGCTGGACCACACCCAGAAGCGGAAGGAGGTGCGTTTATGGCTGTTGTAAATGCACCCACTTCCATGTTTACGTCAGCCATAGGCGCATTTGCGCATGTGTGGCCAGATTTTACAGCTGACGTAAACATGCCTGCTTCCACTTCCGAATGCAGGGAGATAGCGACAGGTCAGATTGCTGCATAGTCTCAGAATTTGGTTATGTTGTCCTTTTCTGAAGCCATTATGTTTGTTATAACAATTAGCTTGGCGTTTATTTTTCTAAACATAAACAATTGTCATGGCTGTTTTCTGACAATTGTAAATGGTAGCAAACACAAGAGTGTATCCTGTCAACCATCTTGAGTGCTATCATTGGTGTTGTAAACATTCAGGCTGGTCTTTTTAAAATGAAGCTTGCCATCTTTTTTTCTTGCTTGCAAAGTGGGCACAATATTGTGCAGTATTTCTTGGGAGTTTTAAATCATGAATACAGAAGCACAGTATCCTGTATTCATAAAATGGAGTTATTTTGGAGATTGAAGAATAATAAAATAATGACCAGAGTGATATATTGGCTACTAATAGGGTAGCATGCATTTCCCTCCTTAATAATAAAATTAAGTCTACAAAATACATTTTGAGAAGGGAATGAAGCACATTGGTACCTCGTTTAAAGAGCATAATGCGTTCCATGGGATTGCTCTTTAAGCGAGTTTGCTCTTTAAGTGAAACACCATTGGTAAGTAACCAATTGTGACTTCGGGGGGGGGGGATTGTGAACCCTGATTTATTTGTTAAGCGAGTTTTTGGTTGGTTTTATTTGTGAAACGAAGTGAACATTCAGAGAAAATTCTGCTCTTTAAGCAAGGTGCTCTTTATGCAAGGTTTGACTGTATTTCAATGCTATAGAAAGAAAACACTGATTTTCTTTTTTAAGTCGGGGAAGTCTTCCAGGAGATTATATAAAGGCAGACTGCTCAGCAGGAAAGAAGACATGAGAACATATGGACAGAAAAAAAGGTAGAAACCTGTTTAGTTAAAACCAATATACATAACATCTGTTCTGATGGTTATGTAGGCTAGTCATTAAATTCCCCTAATTCATAGCCAGAGCATTTCATAAATGAAGGTTATCAGGTATTGGCTTGTCATGAGCAAACTGAATCCCTGAGGAAAATAAATTACACATCAATGAAGGATTTTTGTGTCAGTTTTCTGTACCCTGAGCTGAAACTGCCCATGAGAACCCTCTCTAGAGCTATTTTCTTATCTCACATAAGTCTGAAGAGATATTTCTTTCTTTTTTTCTTCATGTCTTCATGTCCCAGCATTGCACAATTTAAAATTATAGACATATATGAAATATTGGTAAAAGTCAGAACAGATTTAAATATGAAAATAATTAGGTTATTAGAAGGCTATTTCAATAGTGTTATATTGGCTTTTTTCTATATCTTTTGTATGTGTGTTTACACATAAATTGCATGCAACTTAATGCTGCATTAATAGAATTTCTCTACATTTACAGACAATTTCTCCTATACTCAAGTAGCCCCACTTTATTTGATTATTCTTTGATCTTCCTACTTTGCTTTAAAGTCCATGAAATGGCCTCCAGGTGTTCCAGCCTGAATCTTGTCCTTTGGCATTTATCCATTTGACAAGACGTGTAGGGTTAGCCTAGCCTCTTCTAGTTTAATATTTAAAGCATGAGACGTATACAGGAATCTTTTCCTTAATTTTAGTTGCCAACTATCGGTGTCCATGAAGTGGGTGAGTTTTGTGCCTTATTTCATTAATTGTTTGCTAGGACTATTTGATCTACTTCTTTAGGAGCCAAGTAGACCTTTAGTGGAAGTAGGTTTCAGGCGGCCAGTAATAATCCTGCATGATTCATTAAGAGCTATATCTACTTGTTTGGCATGTGCTAGAAAGCATATTCTGTTTTGGAGTAGCACAGGGACAAAGCTTTGCTGTTACTGTTTATGGGTTTGCACCACAGTCTGACACAAAATCTTTTATCAGTATGTTATTTCTAGAAGTAATTTTCTGTTGAGTGTTTAAACAGTGTACAGTATTTTATAAATTAAATCTATACCTTCCACTAAATTCTTCTATTTTCCTGATAATCTGCTTAGCCCATTTAACAGTATCATCTAAGAAAAAGGGCAAAATAATTGTCAAAAATTGCCTATATTACTTGTACGTGTGGATTCAACTTTAAAGATTATTGCTGTATCTTAAAAGGAACAAGAAGATATTTTACTTTAGTAAGGAGGATTGTGGTCAGGTGATTTGCATGCCTGTTGACCGGTTGTTAACTTTTTGTGGCATCATGAATTTCTCAGTTGTCTCTAATATTGATTCCTTATTTTTGAACTAGAATAGGAGAGGACATCCCTTCAGGTAGAAGGCACTATCAAGCAGCCAAAACTGTCCATTTTGTCATGACCAAGTGTTGGGGGGCTGTAAATAACCTAGCTCATTGAAGGGGCCATGGCTACTGGCAGATGACCCCCTTTAGGTGGGGTGATGGTTCCTTCAGTGGAGGAAATGCCACTGGAAACCATCGTATTGGGCCCAACCGCAAAATGAGCAGAGGAGGAACCACTTTTTGATTCCCAATGGTCATGGAGGCGGAAGAGGCCATGCCACATGGACTGGTTGTGAAGACGCACCTTGTCCATATCCTCAAGTCTGTGGCAGTCCATTTTAGTCCCAGTGTTAAATCCTGCATGTCTGATTTCATATGTGCCGCAGGAGATGGATCCATGATCATAATGTGTGGGTCACTTCATAGTAAGCTGGGATCCACTTTAAACAAATTCACGCCAATGGCATTTCCTGCTTGGGGGGGGGGGGAATACATTCTCGGATACAAGTTGCAGCCGACGACGACATAAAATAAGACAAGTGACCGTCTTGGTTCCTTATTGGCTCTGGGTATCTTGCCTGGTCTGAAACAGAGGTTAGGGGTTTAATCCTGTGGTTTAGAAAGGGTTTGGAAGTGAAATGAATTATCATATTTATAGGTGTTTTATTGGCATGTATTGATATGTGACTGGGATTTTATCAGAAGTTTTAGGTTGAATATGTGCCAGTAGAGTCTGTTAAAACAATTGAGAGGTATGGAAGAATGTTTACAAAATGACGTGTGAGCTGATTGCTTTACATGATTTTTGGATGGAGAGGTTCTGTTTCTATATTACAGAGCTGTATGCATATGTGAAAGAGTTTTGTGTTGAAAGGAAAAATAACTGTGTTAGTTAGGATACAGTGTCTCATGTCTCTAGACCAGTGATGGCAAACCTTGGCACTCCAGGTGTTCTTGGGACTTTAGTTACTAGAAGCCCAAGTCAGCACTCCTGCTGATAAGGGCTTCTGGGAATTGAAGTTCAAGAACACCTGGCGTGCCAAGGTTCACTAATAGACCAATGTTTCCTAACCTTTGGTTTTTAGACTTCAATTCCCAGAAGCCTAATTCAATTCCCCAAAGCACTGATCAGCCAATGTACTGACTTAGGCTTCTGGGAACTGAAGCCCCCCTGGGGACCACTGCTATAGACTGACATTGTCAGAAGTGGAGACATTAATGTTTCAGAAGTGTTGGGAAACATTCTAATTCTGGCTGTCAATGCTGAAACCATCTACATTGCTTTTGCAGTTGGTTTAAAGCCGAAAGAAGATGTAAGGATTGTATGTAAATTACCAAGTAAGACCTTGCAGTCAACCTGTCAGTGATACAGTGTCCTTCCCATCCAGTATTTTCCACCATTCATTTTGTAGTTATACTTTATGGAGAAACAGGACAAAATATTTCAGTAAACCTACTGCATTCTCTTCATGTGTCTAAAAAATCCATGTAAGAAATTACCAAGAAAAATCTTAAGGATGTACCTGAAATATTTTGAATTGCTTGAATATTTTTCATGTATTTAATAGAACATTATTACATTCCTAACATCTTCCGCAGCACATAGATTATTAAATTTATATTGCTTTTAATTCATAAAAGTATGCAAACTTATTTGAGATCATGGTTTTAATGCACAAGTACAAGTTTATCAGTCTATAAATGAAAGCAAATTATGGTTAATTGAGAAATGAAAGAATGAACCTGCTTTTGCAAGGCTTGGAGCAGTGGGTGGCTCCAAAAAGTTTTACTACCACACTGTGGGTGTGGTATGGTGGGTGAGGCCAGGAGGAAAGCCCTGTGTTGCACCCAAATTAGGACTACCTTATTTCAAAACTTGGATGATTAGGGCCAGCCAGAATTTCTGCTGCCAGTTCTGGCGAACTGGTGCGAACCTGCTGATGCCCACCACTGGCTTGGAGCAACTAAGCATGACAGATATTTAGTATATTGCAAATTGTTGTTTGGCTAATTATCTAAATTAAGCTATTGAACTTCTTCAGTTCAATTTATTACAGTTCAATTAATCCCATTATTCAGAGAGAACAAAAGTGGAAAAAGGTTATTCTTGTTTTCATTCTATTTAATTATGAGGTTTGTGAAAGACCAGCAATTGAGGGTCATGGCTGCATGGCTCTCTCCTTGCTTAGATTTAACTAGCTGTGCAAACCTAAAGTGGTTACAAACCCTGGCTTTTTCTATTTGCTGTAGCCAATTTGTGTGAATGAAGCAATATAATTTAATAATCTCCTGTGTCCTACGAAAGGTGAGAAGGATAAAACATTAACATGAAGTGTATGTCATGAACTCAATACTTCTCTGGGCTTTGTGCATTTCTGTGTGTGCCATATTTCTTTTCATTTTTTTTTTTTTGGTAACCCATAGAATTTAATGATTTACCCTCACTGGAGCTTGCATACTTCTCAGTCAGGCATTTTTTCCAGAAATGGCCCCTTTGGGATAACAGAAGATAGTGATTCTCTTTTTCCAAAAGTTGCTTTGGTGGTGTTTCCATTTATACTGCTTCTCTTAGAAATTATACCCATCTGTCAGATATAGTTTGTGTGACAGAGGTCTCATTTGCCTTGTGCATCTAAAAGGATGTCTTTAAATCTTTCCATCTATCCTCCTCCAGCACTCCGGCAACATACTACTGGCTGATACACTTCTTGCTTACTTCCCTGAATGGTGTATTTTCTGCAGAATAAGAATACAGCTTTGTCTCAACATAAGCATGGTTTCAAAATCCTTCTCCTGTGTGTGTGTTATTCTCTCTCATGTTGGCTGGAAATGTTTTTCTAACTGCTACGATAATTACAAGTTGATGCTTAATTCTAACTCTTTGTTTGAGTTACGGGTTTTATTTAATGCAATAGAAAATAACCTGCATCCTCGCCCAAATTCTGTAACATTTATTAAATATTGAAATATATTTTCATAGTTTCTTAAAAGATTAATTCACTATGTTCTGAATAACTGAATTGTAGAGTTTATTAATTTTAGTTTACTGATCACATGACCATTTTAAGTAAATGCCAACCATTTCTTGCAGCCACAGTCTCTAGCAGCTTACTTTAGCAAATGCAAGTGAGAAAACAAACAAACGATGTATGATTATAGTAAAGTGGAGCGGGAAGACATGCAACCCTCCAGATGTTACTGGATTTCAGAGTGTCTTGGTCCAAATGATATAGTGAAGCATGACAACTAATGGCAGTTGCAGCTCAAAAGATCTGCTGGTAGTAACAATCTCTCCATCTCTAAATTAAGATATAATTAAGATATAGAGCCTGATTCACAAGAAAAGAACCAGGAAGGAAGAATGTTGACTAGTTATTTATTATTATTATTATTATTATTATTATTATTATTATTATTATTATTATTATTATTATTATTATTATTATTATTATTATTATTATTATTATTATTATTCTTTGTTCTTTGTTCTTTGTTCTTTGAGTTCAGTGGAATGTAGAATAAAACAATGTTTATATAATTTAAAGACTTAAGAACTTAAGGGAGCAGGGGAGGAGGTCAAACCAGCCAGCAGGCTGAGGTCGTTGTACCTCCAGTACCCCAGACCTGACCTGCCAGCCAGGTTTTTACACCCTTCCGAAAGGGCAGCAGCTCTGCCTGGAGGTGCAGCTCAGTTGGCAGGAGGTTCCACAGGGCCAGAGCAGACACAGAGAAGACCCTCCCTCTAGTGCTAGAGAGATGAGCCTCCCTAGCTGATGGCACAATCAGAGAGTCTCTCCGGTCTGCTCTAGTGGGACAGGCAGATGTCCATGGGATGATGCGGTCTCTTAGGTATCCTGGCCCACTACCATGTAGGGCTTTAAAGGTAATAACCAGCACCTTGAATTGCACCCGGAGGCACACTGGCAGCCAGTGCAGCTCCCGAAGCAATGGTGAGGCACGAGCATAAAGCTCTACCTCATTACGACCCGGGCAGCCGCATTCTGAACCAGTTGCAGCCTCCGAATGGTCACCAGGGGCAGCCCCATGTAGAGCGCATTACAGTAATCAGGTCTGGAGGAATGAAGATGTTTAGTTATCTAGGCTTGGGAGAAATTGTTAGTTAGATCCATCAGCAGCAAACTTAATAGAGGATTCTTAAATTAGATGTCATAAGCTGAGCAAATAATTCTTCAGTTTACATCACGGGTGCGCAATCTTTTTGAGCCGTGGGCCAATCATGTGGTTCAGGGAGCTGGTCACTAAGGCCCGGGGGCCGGGTGTGGCTCCCGACACCAATTCATCCGGCCCGCGAAGCCCTTGTCGCTCCTGGAAGCAGAAGTAAAATGCACCAATACGGGTGCATTTTACTTCCGCTTCCAGGAATGATGAGGGCTTTGTGGGCCAGATGAATTGGTGTCAGGGGCCGCACCCGGCCCCCGGGCCTTAGTTTGGGCACCACTGGTTTTTTAGGAGTAGATTCTTAATAAATGCTAACTTTAAGCCTGACTTTGATTTGAGCATATAAACTAGTGAACATGGTTTCTGTGTATTGCTATTCTTGATGTCTCATTTATGCCCATTAACTCTTGTGTAGACCTTGTCCTGTTTGTCCTATGTAGAGTGCAGAAGGGCATTGTTGCCAAGAGATGGCATAAATCACATTAGCAGAAGAATAAGTAAAACTGGCTTTAACATTGTGTGTGACATTGTTGGGTTCTGTAATAGTGTTGCCAGAGTAAATGTGGGGGGCCTAGCTGGCATCTTTGTTAGTAGCAGGGTTTAGTCCCCGTCTCTGTTTCACAGTTGCATAGTCTATTGTGTGTTGGTAGTAGCTTGGGAGGCAATTAAAGGTTTGCCATGAAGAGCTTGGGAGAGTGAAATATTCTTGTCAAGGATGGGTTGGAGATCTTTTATTATGCATGTGAGAGGTCTCTGTTGTGGACTAAATTGACAACTAGTGACATTCAGTTTTGGTCTGTCTTGTGGCAGGTTGCTTCTGGGTATCCATCTTGCCTGGTTGATTTGTTCTTTAACCATATTATATGGTTATTGAAGTCTGAGAAATGCATGTTGTAGATCCCTGAGTTTGGAGTCTCTGTCTGGTAGGTCTGAGCAAATGCAGTTGTACTTGAGAGTCTGGCTGAAGACAGTGGGTGTTATGTGTTCTGGATGGAAGCTGGAAGTGTATTGATCCGTGGGTTTTCGATATAGTATGGTATTGAGATGTCCATGTTGTAGCTTCACAGTGGTGTCTAGAAAATTTACTTGTCTTGTTGGTTGGTCTGGGTGGACAGATATGTATATGTATCAATTAATGCTACAAAGTCTCACTCTTATGTCTGATGAAGTGGACTTGATCCACAAAAGCTAACATTAAAATATAGTAGTCTTTAAGGAGCCACAACACTATTTGTCTTTTTTGTTTGGTTCTGCACTGAAATCCATGCCTAGAGTTACGAACATGCCCTGATTTACGAATTAATTCTTTTTCCTCTGTGTTGCCTTGAGTGAAGCAAAAAACGCCATTTCCCCTATGGTTTTATATTTTATACACATGCAGCCTTTCAGAACCCTGCATGTGGCAGTAGAGTGCTTAGAGAGGAGTTCTTTGTCTGGAGTTTCGGCGCCAAAATGGCTCCCGGTTGCAATTTCTAGCTGTATTTTTCTGAGTTTTCCGTCCATTTTCAAAGTTTCTTTAAGGCAAGGAACAGCGTTTTTGCTTATGTATGGTTTCCTTTCAATGCTGCTGCTGTTTTTGGGTGGTTTGACTGATTTTTGGAGGGTGGTGTGGGGCTTTTTCTTTACCCTTATGGGGATGCCTCCACTTATGAACAAATTCTATTTACAAACAATGCCATGGAATTGATTTTATTCGTAACTTGAGGTTTTGCCGTATTTATTATCTGATATACTTGCACAGACTAACACAGCTACCACTTCAACAATTTCAACTACACTGAGAAATATCTGTATTAGAGTAAACATGGTACAATATGGATTACATTACATGAACGTCAATAGGAATTTGGCCTATAATTCAGTTGCTTATCCATGTGAGGAATGATCCATGATTCTCAGTTTATACTGTATTGCTGCAAACTATCAAGTGAACACTGTTACTCTTTTATAGATCTGGTTTTGAGATGAAGGAGAAAAATCACTGTGTGTTTCATGTAATTTGGAGAACTGAAAATAGAATTCAGACTTTTTTGCTCTGATTTTTTCTGTTGCTTCCTAGTTTTAACAAAGCTTCATTCCCACTTTCTATAGGGCACATTAAATGAATGTGGGAACACAGAGACAATATTTATTAAATACTCTTCTTTGTCCTCCACAGTATAATGGAAGATGGGTATGTAGTTGCTTCTGTGCAGTTGGGACTGCTGCATAAATAGTTAATATGTGGAGGTCTGGTATGGAGCTAATAAACATAATCATAATCTCAACCTCACTAGTTTGTTCTGTGTGCAGAGAGAAGATAAGAATAGGCATATGGTCTTTACAACAGTATTTGAAAATAATTCACGGTTTTGCAAATAATTTTTGCTTCCAGATCAGAGCTGGACGCACAGTTCAACTGTTCCCAGTTCTAATTTGAAGGTAATCTACTTTCTGGTAACCGAAAATATCTTAACAAGCATTGTTGACTTCAAAACAAGAAGCAAATGGAGGGAATTGGAATATGTAAGGGAGCAGAGAAGACAAAAGCCCATTTATTCTCTTTCAGAAATTGCTTTGAAGGATTGTTTGAATTGCCCTGGTTCGCATACTGAAAGCAAGTATTCTATCAATGTATGCTATACTTCTGTCTTCGTGGTTTTTTCTGCAAACTTTCAAATCAATTTGATTTATCTTTTTTATTCTTCCTATAATTTTGTTTCAAAGGAAGCAAGGAAGCAGAAGACCAATTTCTGAAGCAACTGTGAGATAATTATATGATTTGTTCCTTATGAAGGAGCTACTGCTATTAAGGGAACAATATTTAACCTTTTAATAAGACTTATTTTATCCTTATCTTATTTTAAAAGGTGCCTATTAATGTGTTTCTTTGTCAATATTTTCAAAATAAGAGACTTGGAGATAGTTCCTATGGTGGTTGTGACCTTAACTCAACACATCTTTTGACTGTCTGCTTGCCTGCAAAGTTATAGGTGGAGAGAATTTCAGAATTCTTTGTCACGGTATCAAGGGAAGCCCCACATAGAGAGTGTTACAGTAGTCTATTATTGAGACAATCAATATATGGACCACCTGTCTAGGTAAGGAGGTAGTTGGGCAATCTGTCAGATATTTTTAAAAGGAGTTTTGTTCACAAGGGTGATCTGTTCTTCCAGTTTGACTCCTGAATCCAAATTGTCCCGGAAACTGTGAACTTGGTCCCTCAGAGGACCAGTGTAGGGGCAAGGCTACTCAATTGAGAAGACACCCACCACCACCATAACAGGACCTCCATCTTGTCAGGATTCAGTCTCAATTTGTTTGCCCTTATCCATTCCATTATTGAATTCAGGCAGTTCTCAAGGTACTTGACTGCATCTACTACAGAAGATGTAAAAGAGGGATGGAGTTTTGTGTCATCTGCATACTGATGACAATGAACTCCAAATCTCTGAATGACTGCTCTCAATGGCTTCTTGAATCCTAGTCCATCCTTTATACCAGATTAGATATTCAAACAAACTATCTGTACTTTGAAGTATTCTTCAATGCTGTGGAAGAACAGGTTCTTATTTCCTTTAGCTTGTCAAAAGGTCTGAATCTTTCAAGTTTGTGGGAATACCTGTTGGTAGAGTGATCTCTTTCCTAGTCCTGATGCTGCTTGCTAACTTACACAGTGCCTTTTTTCCTGGCAGGGAATTTGATTGAGGCAGTTTTCTGAATACACTTTCCTCTTTCCAGAACCTGATAAAGGTCAAAATTGAGCCTTTTGGATAAAAAGTAGAAAATTGCATGGTACGTTTTGTTTCCTACAGTGGAATAAAATTGAATGAATCCTTTCTGACACTGCTTTGACCATGCTTCCACCATTTTATTATATGACTGAAGAACACTCCAGAACAGGAGTTCTCAGCCTTTTAAAGCTGGGGGCCAGGTAACGCTCCCTCAGACAGCTTTGGAGGCTGGGCAATCATTTTGCTCTTCCTCCACCACATGACGCTTCCTGGTGTGGTGGAAGCGATAGGGGCCACATGAAATGGTGCCATGCGCCACATCTGGTCCATGGGCTGGAGGTTGAGAATCTCTGCTCTAGAGACACAGATTTTATAATTCCACAATAAAATAACATAATTCATAAAGTGAACCTGTCTTCCGATTATAAGATTTTTTATAAGAATAAAAAAAACTGTACCTACTGGACCAAAAATATTTTTTTAAAAAATACAAAAAAAAATCCAAACATTTTTAGAAAAAATGTCAGACACTATTGTCCCTCACCCCCACAAAAGGGATGAAGCGATCTCCCTACCTTTTCCACACTGCTGCCCTGGAGGTGGCACACATTCCTGGCTGTAGTGCCATGCAGGGAGCTTGGACAAAGACCGGAACCAAGTGGATATGGCCCCCACAGTCTCCCCCTGCTGGTAGAAGTGGTGGACAGTGTGGGAACAGTGGCAAAAATGCAATTGCTGCTGCTGCTGCCTCCACAGCGGTAAGTGAAGAATCGTGGCTTGCAGCGGTGGGGAGCAGGCACCATTTTAGGCTCTAAAATGGCACAGTGCCACAATTTTAGACTAAAATGGCACAGGGGGGGTCCTATTCCCCAGTCTTAAACCGAAAATAAAAACCACATCGTAAATCAGGACATCAATTTAGTAGTATTTGCTGTCATAAACCATGGCAAACGTTAACTGAGGCATTCATAAACTGAGGTTTACTGTACTTTGCTCCTTACCTTCATCCTGATTGTTACTTCCTGACCCTATTTGTGCTTCTGGAACTGTGTCTGGTGAAAGAGGGAGTTAAATAAGGAGATAGTTTTGAGTAGTATCTAATTCTCAGAGGATTTTGGGTGGTCCCTGTAGTCAAACCTCACTTAGCGAGCAATTTGCTTAGCAAAACACTCACTTAACGAGCAGGTTTTTCAAAAAGCGAGTTGACTCGCATAACGAATATTTTTGCCATGTGAGTCCGACTTCCCCTATGAAAACGAAAAATTTTTCGCTATGCGAGTTTTTCCCCTAAAAAAGCTTGTTATGCAAGTTTACCCATAGGAATTTTCGCTATGCGAGTCTGACTTGCATAGCAAAAAACTCGCATAGCAAGCAGCCTCGCAGAACAAATTAAATTCGTTATGCGAGATATTACTGTACTGGCTGTGAAACAAAGAGTAGTCCTCTAGAGGTGCTTGTTTTGAGAACAATGTATGCAGCAATATTTTCTCAAGAGTGATTCTAGAACCTGTATTTAATTCCATTACTATCATGAAGAAGGATGCACAAAACAGTCATCCCTGTGTTCTCATGCCATAAGATACATTTCTGTAGATCCTTAGAGTTGGTAAATGGGGAGACACCAGTAAGTGCAGCACTGGAGTAGATATGGGTTCCTCCCAATATCTGCAGGGGATATGTTCTGAGATCTTCTGTGGAAATCTGAAACCATGGATAGCAGCAAACTATATTAACAGATATGCCTGAGTCATAGAAGCAGGGAAGGGGTTTCAGATGCCTCTGCCTCTTTAAGTGAGAGATACCAGAATGTCTGCCTCCATGTAAAAAAAATTACATTTTACGGATAGTACCCTCTAGTGGTCAGCTCCAGTAAAGTGTCTGATAAGCTCTTATAAGGGATTTTTTATTGAATATTTTTAGACCTGCAGATAACTGAAACCCATGAATGTGGAGGGTGACCTTTATTTCTTAGAGTTACCGAAAGCTTATGAATATCAGTAGAGCCCTCCTGGTTCAGTTTCTAATTTGGCACTCAATCCACATAATAGCCAGTTGATTGTCTATGGGAAATTCCGAGTGGAGGACATGCATACAACATCACTCTTCTGTGTGTCTCTGTCATGCTCTCCCCCCCCCCCCCCCGCTGCCAAATAAAAACATGGGGATGGAGCTGGGAGGACACCACGGCAACCGGCACACGGGACTCGCCCCTGCTGGGACTTTAAAAGCTGCCATGGTGGTAGGTCCTTGCTCCCCCCCCCCCCGCTGCCAAAGAAACACCTGGGCCTGGAGCTGGGGTGACGCCATGGCTACCGACGCAGGGTCCATCTCCACTGGCACACAGGACTTGCCCCTGCTGGGGCTTTATAGGCCACCGTGGCGATGGGCAGTGGGATTTTTGTCACAGCTGCCCCTGGTCTGATTTGTGGCTGGGGTGGAGAGGCTGTTTGAATTTGGTATTGTAATTGACTATATTGTATAATTTTCCTGCCGGTTTGACTATAATATTTTTTTATTGTATTGTATTTTTATGTAAGATTTATTAACTACATTGACCATTAATTTTATATTTATTCATGTTGTTATATGCTGTTTCCTATTGTATTTTGTATATTGTATCATGTTATGCTGTTACTTTTTGTTCATGGTGTATTTTGGTTATTGTATATCGTTGATTTGCTGTTTATATTGTATCTATTGTGTTTTATTTTTATGATTTGTAAGCCTACTAGAGTCGGGTTCTCCTGAGTAGGGCGGGATTTAAATTTGAAATAATAATAATAATAATAATAATAATAATAATAATAATAATAATAATAATAATAATAATAATAATAATAATAATAATAATAATAATAATAATAATAATAATAATAATAATAATAGATATTCCTCTGGAACTAGAAGGAATATAAACCCATTCTGACCAGTAGCCCTATTCCATAGACAGCACTGTCCTCCATGCTTTTGTCCAGTCAGTTTTAAAATCTGTTTAAGCTAATTGCCATCACTACATGCAGTGTTAGCAGTCCTCATTCTTGCCATGCCCTACATGAAAAAATAGTGTCTTCTATCTGGACACAACTATCTCTTCTTACTTGCCTTTCTTTTAAGTTAAACAGCACCAGATATTGTAATCTTTTCTCCTTGTGGAAGTGCTCTAACCCCCTGCTCATTTTCTGTGCCTTCTAACTGTAACCATACAGAAAACCCTTTACTTTTGTGGAGAGTTCAAGTGTAATTTTAATTAATTACTAATTAATCAATTACATGGCCCTTTTTGTCATATTATCTTAAAGTAAGATTGGCTTTCTGATGTAATTGACTGGTTAGATGTTAAAAGCTGGCAGCTTCACCTAGTTTACTAATTAGATCTTTCCTCCTTAATACACTAGACATCTCCAGCTCTCTAATACACGGTTAATCCAGTTTACAAAACTGAAAGTCATATAAGAGCAGTTTGGATGACTTCAACATTATCACAGACCTCAACATACGATCTTATACATCATTGGTGTATATGTCATACATGATCTTTATTGTACTAGATGACTTATTGCTGATGTTGTTTTGCTGCAATAGACCATGGTAATCTACTGGACACAGGTACAAAATAAAATGAAGATTAAAACTTGGTGGATATAAACAATCACCATTACATTTGTTCCAAGAACTGAAATGTATGTTTTGTCAGTCAACATACATTCTTGTTTTCAGTTGATAGCAGTATTTACCATTTTCTTCTGCCACTTGACATTGCTGTAATATATAAGAGACATTATGAAATGGCTGTAGAAAAGCATTTTATATTCCTAAATATTTTAAAATGTGTTTTCTTCACTCTCATTTTCTTTTTGATCTGATACAGCTTTTGAGAGCTGTTTCATAATACAGTATTATGTTACATTCAAAGAATGAGTTAAGGGAGAAGGGAAGAAAGCGTGAGTGGTTTTATGGGGTTTGTGCCATTTTTGTGCTTGCTTACAGGTATAATCTACTGTATATATATATTTTTGCCTTGCAGAAGTCGTCAGTTGAATATTCACAATTCTTGCAAAGTTTAAAACTTCCACAGCTCAGTTTAATTTTTTTTAAAAATCCAGCTTTTTTGTTAGATACTGATTTTTACTGTTTGCTAATAACCTTGCAGACAGGAAAAAACTAGTCAAAAGATTTACATATGCAAAGGTACCTTACCTGATGGTTCAGAATTATTATAGTAAAATCTCAAGATACAAAATTAATTCGTTCCTTGAGGTATTTCATATCTTGAAAAATTCATATTTCAGAATGTGGTTTCCCATAGGAATGCATTGAAAAGCAAAAAATCTGTTCTCTGGAAAAAAACAAAAAACAAAAATATTTTTTCTGTTTAAAACTCTTCATAAAGTGCACTTTGGAATTTTTTGGAATTATACACACACACACACACACACACACACACACACACACACACACACACACACACACACAGAGTAAAACACCGGATAACGATTGGATTGGATAACACTAAAATCGCATAACGTTAAGTAATCTGGGGAGGAAAATTGGATCGAATAACATTAAGCTCCTATGATATGGATCGGATAACAACTGCTAAAGCCTGTGCGGTTACAGTGTATCTCTATGGAGCTTTAACGTTATCCAATCCATCCCATAGGATTTTAACATGGATCGGATAACACTAAAAATCGGATAACACCAAGAATTGTGGCACCAAGTTTTAGCGTTATCCGATGTTTTACTGTGTGTGTGTGTGTGTGTGTGTGTGTGTGTGTGTGTGTGTGTGTGTGTGTGTGTGTGTGTGTGTTTAAGGGCAGGTGGAAATCTTCAAAAGACACTGTGAGCCCTTGCTCTGGCTTCACAGTGTGTGGGATTCTTACCCACTAAAACCACCTCCCATTACGCCCTGCCACCCCACGGGACCGCCGTCAGGCATTACTTCATGGGGGGCAAAATGGCTATTAAAAAACCCTCCTCCAATTTGGCTCCTAGCCCTCCTTCTCCTCTATATCTCTGGCTGCCCTCTTCGCAGTCTCTCCACACGTCTAAGTTCCAAGATGACCCCGGCTGCATAATTGGACACCGCGACCCAGGTAGTCTCCCTACTCAACATCTCACTGATGATATCTTCTGGAGACAGCTGTTGTCGAAAATGCCTCTGTAGAATTTCCCGTTCTGCATTAAAGCGTGGACAATGAAAAAACACGTGCTCTGCATCTTCCTGCACAGGCTGGCAGACGGGGCATGAAGCATCATCATCCAGCCTGAAGCGGTGTTGATAGGCTCTGAAGCAGCCATGTCCTGTCAACAGCTGTGTGAGGTAGTGGTCCACCTCTCCATGCTGTCTTGTCGACCACGCCCTAATGTCTGGGATAAGGCGATGAGTCCACCGTCCCTTGGTTGATTTATCCCAGACCTGCTGCCATTGTGTTATCCTCTCTTTCCTGGCTTCTATGGCAATTGTGCGTCGTTCCTTCTCCTGGTTTTCTCGCCTCTACTGGTAAATCTCTGCCCGTTCCTCTGCTATCAAATGGATCGGCATCATATCAGCAATGACACACACGGCATTGTACGAGACTGTTCGAAATGCCCGAGCCACCCGCAGGGCACTCCTACGGTATATTGAATTTATCTGATGCATGTATGATGTCTCTGCTGTGGCTTCAAACCAAATCGGGGCTGCATACAGCAACACGGAACTCTTTAAGCGAAACACTCTTTATGCGAGGTTTGACTGTACAGTACTTGTATTTTCCCACAAGCCACACCTTTTACTTTACTTTTTCAAAGGCAAGAACACAGTAAACAGGAGCAGCATTCCTTTGACATCATGGTCTCTTCCAGTTGATCTTCTCTACTGCTTTTATTTTGACTTTTGATCTTCTGCTCTTTCTTGGTTCTTTTCCAGTGATGTTCTTTCTGTTTTTCTCAATCTAACTTACTTGTTCTTAGCCTTTGTCCCTCATTAGCTTGCTCAGTGTACAGAAGGACTTTGAATGAAGTATCCTTATCCAGACATTTCCTGCCTTGGGATAACTCAGTTAATTGGAATTTGTTTCTGTTCATCCTGCAGAATGAAATGTGAAGAAATTAAATAGCTTTAGAAGAAGAGTTAGGACCTGTAGACTGAATTCAGAGTATAAATCTTGAAGTATGCTTTCCTTTGACCTGTTTTTTTATATAAAGCGGTGGACATGATTAATCGTTCTGGGTGTTCTAAACAGGCTTTTGATCGATCAGCTGCTTCTTAATGAGGGAGAAAAACAGTGGTGGTAGATGCAGTCCACTTACCTGTGTTACAGCCATCTGCCTTTTCTTTATACTCCATTTTCTCTCTAATGAAGGAACCAATTGGTTTAGAGTGATCAATGCTGACCTATTTGGATCAGACACCATTCTGGCATTATCAAGGCAATTAAATTCTTTGCAGAAATTTTAAAAATGTTGTTGGTCTGATTAAAGAGACGGAAATGGAAATGAATATGAAGTGTATTGATTTCAGTGGAAAAAAATATTCTGATCAGAATGAATTACATTTTTTCTAATATGCATGATAAGAAATGCATAATAGTTTGTTCAGTCTATGTAAAGAATTCCAGGTTCTTGTCTCTGTGTTTATTGTTTTCCACGTACCTTTACCTGTAAATTCTTCTTGAATGTTACATATTCTTATGTGTGTGTTTCCACTCTTAGTGCTTAAATTGTTGCCATTTGTGAAATAAAGGGGAAGGAATTTTAGGATTTTTTAAAAAAAGAAAATTACAAGCCACCTCCCTTATCTATGGGGCAAAAATATTCAGTAAATTATGTATTTCAAAGGCACATTATCAGAGTTGGCCACTAGAGGTCAGTGTCTATAATGTAAGTTTGAAAAGGAACAGTGTTTTAATTAAGGCTGTTTCTACTTGAGCCATTTCATAAGCACACACGAAGATTGGCAAATGCATTTCCACCTCACCACCTGCTTGTATGATTCAGGTATGAGTGTTATAATGCAGGGTTTGGTAGCTTTCATGTAGAAACTCCTCCTCTATTTTTATGACTCAGGTATATGTTCTACCTAATAAAGGGTTTGCTGTTTCCCACAGTTTTCAGTCATCTGTGGAAGGTCTTGGAACAAACCCCATGGATATGGGGGACAACCTGTATATTTGCTCCTCAGTGTGCTGAATTTTGAGAAGTGACATGTAACACCTGTATGTACAGGGTGAAATCTAAGGCTACTGGTGGTCTTAATATTCCACTGTTCTTGCAGATGGGTGTTTGTCTCTCTTATTTGTAATGTATGTAAGCTTACTTTCTTGATGAACCACACTCTAAGTAAAGTAAAACCCTGGGTTACAGCATTAATCCGTTCCAGGACTTTTTCCTTAAGTCAGTTTTTGCTTAAGTCAAAGCACATTTTCCCATAGGAATGCATTGGAAAATTTAAAAAAATGTTCCTGACCTCCCGAGCATGCAGTAAAAGGAAATGGAAAGCACACAGCTAAGCTCCCTACCTTTTCCACCGCTTGAGAAAAGCTCCACCAGCACCACTTTCCTGGGTTTCTTCCTGAGGGTTGTTTTCGGGCACGCCTTCCTCGCCGATGTCCGGGGCTGCCCATGTCCTGGGCTATCTTGCTGAAGAAGCCGCCGGCAGGTGAGGGAAGCCACTCCTCCTCCTGCTGGCTCAGCATCAGGGCACAGGGCTGGACAGTGCTGTCCATCTGCACCAAAGGCTGGCCGAGGAATCACCCCTCCTTCCACTGAGTAATCATCGTTGTTGACTCTGTCCATGTTGACCTGGCAATGATGACTTGGTGGAAGGAGGGGTGAGTCCTTGGGCAGCCTTTGGTGAGGATAGACAGCAGCATTGCAGCTGGACTTCCATACAGCCTGGTGGCATACTGCCTGGTGGCAAAGTTCACCTGGCAGAAGAAGGAGCGTCTCCCCTTGCCCACCCAACAGCTTCCTCACCAAAAACCCCGCTCAATTCTTCAAGAAACAACTCTTTGTGCCACTCACAAACTCTAAAATGGTACTGGGCCAGCATTATTTTCATTTCATTTCAAATTTATACCCCGCCCTACTCAGGTAAACCTGACTCTAGGCGGCTTACATATTATAAAAATAACAGCAATACAATCACAAATTCCACATTATCATAATCACAGTCATCACAGTATCAGAATTGTAAGTGGAGTTTTCCTTTACCTGAGTTGTCTATAACCCGGGGTTTTATTGTACTACCATACCAAGGGTGAGAAGCATGTGGCATTTGGAATTTATGGGACTGCATTTCTATCATCCCTTGCTATGAAGGTTAGGATGGAAATTACATGTCATCAACATCTGGGAGTTCCCCCTTCTTGCTCTTGTGTTTTTCTGATGTGCCTGTTTCTTCAGTATGTCTATAAATGCCAAGTGTTCTTAAAAGCTTCTGGCAGAATTGCATAGTCCTCAGCTTAGTAAGTACAGTAATACCTCATATAACATTAGTATCGAATAACACGAAAATCGCATAACATCAAGGAATCTGGGGGGAAGAATTGCATCAGATAACATTAAGATCCTATGGGATGCTTCAGATAACAACCGCGAAAGCCTGTGTGGTTACAATGTATCTCTATGGATCCCATAGAGGATCAGATAACACGAAAAATCATATAACACGAAGACTTGTGGAACCAGGTTTTAGTGTTATATGAGGTTTTACTGTATATGTAACTGAAATGAATGTGTATTCCACTTCTTGCCTTAAGTTTGTATCTTTATTCCTTATTGATCCCACAATACTGAATTTTTAAATTTCCAGTTTCTAGGGTAATGGCTTTATTTAATATTACACTGTAAACTGATTGTGTTATGTAAACAATATTACTGACAGTATAAATTGTTAAATCCAGTATCACATAATCTTCATCTGTGATATTCATAGCCCATTGCATAAGGTAGATGTTTTTTAGACCATCTTAGTGGGAAGATGAGTATTTAGCCATTGACAGTTGTTTTGCCATAATTAACATTAAATGATAGTCAATAGTTTGCTGAATTTTGACTTTAGTACATCAGTGTAATAAAATAAGCCGTTAGCTGGTTTCCAATTTGAAATGAAATGGAAATTGGATATGAATTTGGAATTCTGTGTGCTTAATAAAATAAACAAGGGTGTATGGAAAAAACAAATCGATAGGCTAATAAAGGGGAAACCTACTACTGATTTGTGTTGACTGACTGATAAGCCTGTTATAAAGACTGTCTTATCTCACTGTGTTGGAATCACCTCTGGAGTAAAAATTAAGAAACAACGAAAAGGAATAAGCTGCTTAAGGAAACTGTGATGCAAATTGATGGTTATCATTTCAGTTAAGCTTACTTAATTTATTTAAAATGTACAATAACACTATATAATGATGATAACTTGGAAGAGCCAGTTACATGGTAATAGCCATACAGCCCTATCAGAATATGCACTTGGAGAGAACAAGTACAGTATCTGGATAGATCAGATCATCTATATGTTCTGCTGAAGATTTGCAGGTTTCTGAAGCACTGCTAGATTTTATCTGTTCTTTCTAAACTAGAAAGATTTACATAAGTGGGAAATTATATATGAAAATCTGTACTGTTTCTTGAGGTTTTATTGTATCTGTGGACAAAGGTACAGGACTGTGTTTTGCTTCATGTAGATTATGGTAAAAGATAGTGTCATAAAATAGTATATGCTTAATTTAAAAATGAGATGGTTGATGGCCAATGATCTGGACAAGGTTGAAATTATTTTGGAGATGCATCACATTTATTTTCTTAAATTTGATAAATCATACTTATATCTATGTCATTTATACAAACAACAACAAAAATTGTATTTAGCAGAGTGATGTTGTTATTCAGTCACACAGTCAAGTCCGACCCTTTTTGACCCCAAGAACCACCGCAAACCAGGCTCCTCTGTCATCTGCCATCCTCTGTAGCCTGCCCATATCTACACCCACTGTGTCAATGATGCCATCTAGCCATCTCATCCTCTGCCATCCCCTTCTCCTTTTGCCATTGATCTTTCCCAGCATCAGGGCCTTTTCCAGTGAGTCCTCTCTTCTAATTTGGCCAAAGTACTTGAGTGTCAGTTTCAGTATTTGTCCTTCTAAGATTCAAACAGGGTTGATTTCCTTTAGGATGGATTGATTTGATCTCCTTGCAGTCTAGGGGGGTCTCAAGAGTCTTCTCCAACACCACAATTCAAAGGCTTCTATTCTTCTGCACTCAGCCTTCCTTATGGTCCAGCTCTCATAGCCATATACAGTAATACCTCGGATAACGTTTACCTCGGATAACGCTAAAATCGCATAACGTTAAGTAATCTGGGGAGGAGAATTGGATCGAATAACGTTAAGGTCCTATGGGATGGATCGGATAACAACCGCTAAAGCCTGTATGGTTACAATGTATCTCTATGGAGCTTTAACGTTATCCGATCCATCCCATAGGATTTTCACATGCATTGGATAACACTAAAAATCGGATAACACCAAGACTTGTGGAACCAAGTCTTAGCGTTATCCGAGGTATTACTGTATTACTACTGGGAAGACCATTGCTTTGACTGTCCGGACTTTTCTTGGCAGAGTGATGTCTCTACTTTTTATTATGCTGCCTAAGTTTCTCATAGCTTCCCTCCCAAGAAGAAAGTGTCTTTATTTCATGGCTGCAGTTACCATCTGCAGTGATCTTAGATCCCAGGAAGATAAAGTCTGTCACTGCTTCCATTTCTTCTCCTTCTATTAGCCAGGAAATGATGGGGCCAGATGATAGGCCTCAGTTAATTCTCCATTTTCATTGGAAAAAGGGATAATGTTGGTATTGATTTAGTACTGTTAGTTCTCTTGTTTCTTTCAGTCTTTGGATGGAATTAAAAATAAAAGCTTTCATTATATTACTTGAATAGCCTGGTTATAGAAAATCATGGAAATAAGATAGGGTTCCCATATTCCAGCTGACTAAATCTGGACAATATAATTTGTATAAGCTAATTGAAAGTTGCATTCTTTATCTACCCCATGGACTCAACAACTCTGTTTCAACTTCATAACTGTACACCGAGTGCTGATCTGAGAAAGTTAGTGCCTCAGTTACAGAACTGGATCTAGAAGAGAAGGGGCAAGCTCAGATCCCCCTGTGTTTACTGTTTCTCACTTATATGTTTTTACACTCTCTAAATATAGCAGCTGCTATTCCAGCAGTGAGTAATTTTGATACAGTAAAACCTCATATAACACTAAAACCTGGTTCCACAAGTCTTCGTGTTATATGATTTTTCGTGTTATCTGATCCTCTATGGGATCCATAGAGATACATTGTAACCACACAGGCTTTCGTGGTTGTTATCTGAAGCATCCCATAGGATCTTAATGTTATCTGATGCAATTCTTCCCCCCAGATTCCTTGATGTTATGCGATTTTCGTGTTATTCGATACTAATGTTATATGAGGTATTACTGTATATTGATTAAACGTTTTCTGGAAGGTGGGAGGTCAGCAGTTCAATTCCTGAGTATTGCAGGATGGGACAAAGACAGGAGCTCATTCCGTCGCACAGCACTCAGGTCTTGAACTGCTGACCTGCAAATCTTCTAGTCATTAAGTTCAGCATCTTAACCAGTGGTGGGCAGCAAAAATTTTCACTACCACACAGTGGATGGAGCCTATCATAGGTGGAGCCTGTGTCGTTGTACACTCGAGCTACATCATGGGCGTAGCCTATGTCATGGGCGATCTAGTCATGCCTGCCATATGGCCATTATACATCTGCAAACACAGGCAGCATTGGCTCTTTGGCTGTAAATGGAGATGAGGACAGTACCCTAGAATCGGATATGACTGGCTTTTGAGCAAGGGAGACCTTGAACCACTTGCAGGGACAAAACCTGATAGGGCAGGGGATGGTTGTAGCCACCCAATTTCACTACCCCCCCTGCCCAAAGGTCACCCAATTGCACCATCCCCCTGCCCAGAGGCCACCCAATTTTACTACATCCCCCTCCTGGAGTGTGTGTGCAAACCTGTTGCTGCCCAACACTGATCTTAACCACGGAGCCACTGCAATCCCTCATATACTCACATACTCATATTTATATTTCCCCCTTTCTTCCAGTAACCCAAAGGCAATATCCAAAGCTTTTCTCCCCATTTCAATTTCATAACCACTGCATATGGTAGCTCAGTCTGAGTGTGTGATTGGCCCGAGTGTACCCAGTAAGTTTCATGACACATTGGAGACTAGAACCTGGCTCTCCCCAAGCGTTAGTTCAGCACCTGAAGCACTAAACTATATTTTTATATGCTCTTTGTTTTTACAAATGCTCTGTTTGTATATCTGTAAATAAAACAAATATTAGAAATGCACTATCATGCTTCCAGTTTGGCTATCTCCTCAAAATAATAAGTTCAAGTGCTGTTGCCATCAATTTTACACATGTGTGTTTTGGAATAAGTCCTTTTTGAAATCACCAAGAATAATAGCCATTTTGAAGAACACAGTGAAATTATTATTGTTGTTGTTTTTGGTTTGGTTTACTCTGAAGTCCTACTTTGAGACTCAAGCTGAGATATATTTTGCCTTCTTTCTCTCTTCTAAAAAAGTGTGCAGCAATTTTACTGTAAATTGCCTAACTACATGCTGTTGTTGAAGTAGTTCTGGAAAACAGCAATACAAGCAAAAAAAGACGGGAAGAACAATTTTTTTAAGGCAGTCCTAGCCATGTTGGTTCAGTGGCAAATCCCACTGTGCTGAATGAAGTTTTCCAAGCTGTATGTACAGTACTTCATCATTTAAACTATGATGGTGCAAAGATTGCTTTATTAACAATAACAGGAAATAAAGCTTAATATTAGAAGAGTATCCACTTTAGGAAGACAAATTTATGTCAAGAGAATAAAACCTACTGATTGGACATTTCAGTATGAGATAAAGAAAAAAGGAATGGAACATAAGCATGTTTGCTTTATCCAGCCCTCCTATTGCTAATTTTTGCATACTTCAAACTACATCAAGGTTGGATGGCTGGTTGGTTGTTCAGTTGTTTGTTTAACTGTCTGATTACCCAGAGGGGAGGGGTGTTCAAGATAAACAGCCATCCCAGTCTCCACCCACTATATTATCAAAACGATATACAGTAATACCTCGGATAACGTTTACCTCGGATAACACTAAAATCGCATAACGTTAAGTAATCTGGGGAGGAGAATTGGATTGAATAACGTTAAGGTCCTATGGGATGCATCGGATAACAACCGCTAAAGCCTGTGTGGTTGCAATGTATCTCTATGGAGCTTTAACGTTATCCGATCCACCCCATAGGATTTTAACATGCATCGGATAACACTAAAAATCTGATAACACCAAGACTTGTGGAACCAAGTCTTAGTGTTATCCAAGGTATTACTGTAATAAAATGCTTGATAACCAATACAGTGATACCTCGCTTAACAAGCAAAATGTGTTCCACACAGTTGCTCATTAAGCGAGTTACTTGTTCTGCAAAACACATTTCCCATAGGGAAATGTGTTTTGCTTTGCAACAGTGAGGCTTTTGGGAACAAGGACGGGGATTCCCCCAGCTCGTTCCAAAATGCCCAACTGCTGTGCAGCATGAGTCAACGGGGCATTTGGGAAGAGTACGAGGAACTCTTCTGACACCCCCCCCCCGGATTGCCAAAGTCCTTGGCGATCCAGGCCGGGGTGGTGGTGGTGGTGGTGGAAGAATTCCACCTACCCTTCCCAAAAGCCCCATTGATGCATGCATTTTTTATGATGCCCCTGTGCCTGATTCTGCCACTGTCACTAGCCCGTCCGCCACCCCCTCCACCTCCGGAAGGGTTAGGAGGAACGACTGCATTGGTCCCCATCATTGTGTTAAGCCCATAGACTTTGCACAATGACAGGGATCGGTGCTTGGGTTGGGGGTGAACGGTTGCACATGCCAGTTCAACCAACCCAAGCGCCGATCACCCTTTGCTTGTGAAGGGAACATGGGTTCCCTTCGCAAGCAAAGGGCGATCCCAGCGAAGCGCGCCTCAGTGGGACATTTGGGAACGAGACGCGGGAATCCTCCGCCTCATTCCCAAATGTCCCACCAATGCGAAGTGCGCATCGGCTGGGCATTTGGCAACGAGGACGGGGACTCCCCGGCCTCGTTGCCAAACGCCCTGCTGATGTGAAGCTTCTCGTTAATTTTGCTCGTTCAACAAGGCTGACTTTTTGGGAAAAGATCTGCTCATCAAGCGAGTTACTCGCTATACGAGACGCTCGTTTTGCGAGGCGTTACTGTATCATATATGGAAAATCTGGCATTCAAACACTAAAATTAATATCATTTGAGGAAATATTCTTAAAGGCTGCATAATTATAGGGTTGTTTTAAGTAGTTTATTAAATATGGATAATGACAAAACCTGATATGCCTTAGTCAAGAGTTTATTCCACAGGATGGAGGCTATTAGTAAAATAGTCCAGCTCCTCATCATCTTTCTAGAATCTAGCCCAGTGATAGCAAACCTTGACACTTCAGCTGTTCTTGAACTTCAATTCTCAGAAGCTCTGATCAGCAGGAGAGCTGACTTGGGCTTCTGGCAGTCAAACTACAAGAACAGCTGGAGTGCCAAGGTTCACCATCACTGATCTAGCCTCTCTTGGCATAGCCATGTAAAACATTGTGGATTGAGAGCACTGTCAAATTGGAAGCTGTTCTAACAGCTATTGAAATCCTAAAATGGAATAGAGCACAGAAACTAACAGGAAGCCAATGTTTCCAAGGGCAGCCCTATGTAGAAAGCATTATTTGTTTATTTGTTCCTACTTGTATGCCACCCTTATTCACAGAGCAACTCAGGGCGGCTAACATGATATCGCAGAACATCACAAAATATCAAAAACACAATTAACCCAATAAATAAATTCAAACAATAAAACAATGAACAATCAAGTAAACATATTATCCTCTATCAGAACCGCAACTGGACGTTATAATAGCCTGTTTTTGAGATTATCAATGCATGAACTACTGTTCCTCATTTTCCCCATATTATCCATACATGATAGTTTTTTACATACAATAATCCAACACACTGCATTCCAAATGTGTTCTTCTACCTCTTTTCGTAATCCACTGGTTCTCCAAACAGTGCAATTCTGGACTCCCTTCCGCTTCTTCTTCTGTGTCTAGACCAGACATGAAACTCTCAAAATGGAGCCACCTTTTGCTGAATTCATTCTGTCAGTTCCTTTCACCTGACCTAGTGTGAGAAATTTTAGCCAGCATAAGGTTGCCATTGCCTGGGGTATACCCTATTGTAGTTCAAAAATACCACAATCATCAAGGAGGCTTTTTCTGTGTATTCCTCCCTTCTGCTAGGTTTCCCTTGCTCAAAAGCCAGTTGTATCTGACTCTAGGGTTCAGTGCTCATCTCTGTTTCAAAGCCAAAAGAGCCAGTGCTGTCTGCTTCTGCAGAAGTTTCCATGGTCATCTAGCAGGCATGACTAGACACCAGAGCGCACGGAACACTGTTTACCTTCCCACCAAAGTGGTCCCTATTTATCTACTTGCAATTTCTTGCTTTCAAACTGCTGGGACAAAGACGGGAGCTCATTCCGTCCTGCAGTTCTCGGGAATCAAACTGCTGACCTTCTGCCAAAACTGTACTAGAGACTTCTTTGCAGAAAAAAAATGCATGTATGAGTTGGCAAGTGAACAGGTGAGTGAGAAATGTCACATAATAGACTCTCATACTGCTTGCTTGATGTGGAGCCACATAAACTAAGTTTGTGCATGGTTATTATTTTTAAAAATAAAGAGAAACACAACAAAGGCAGCAAGGTGCAGCTGGGGTTAAAATGCAAAAGAAAGCCACACTTCTCCCAATGCACTGCTGTTTATCTCTGCTGTTTGCAAATAGGCTGTGCCTTCCCCTCAAAGATATACGAGGGCAAATGATCGCAAATCCTTGCTGATCAGCTAAATATGCTCAAAAGCAGCAGCAGGCTCCTATCTACCACAACAAGGGGGGGGGGGGGGAGAAGACATATTTTGCCCATATCTTTTCTTGAGGGACTAAAGAGTTTTAAAAATTAAAGCTGGGGTTCTGGGACAGCTAATGATTCAAGTGGGTACCATTTGGTATGCCTTGAATGTCATATTACGTTTCTTGTGATATCCCTAAAATAAGTTGTACAATCCCAACGTTAAACCTTCTTTCACTGCTTAATGTGGAAATCTGTCATGTTCTTAAACTGTGTTTGTCACAGACAATAAATTTACAGAAACAGTTTGGTTCATAGCAAGTGAGTTTGGGGAGAATGTGAATCTGTGCCTTAGGATGAATTTGAATAAATCTCTGGGTCAGGAGAAAAGCTATGCTTGTGGGGTAGGGGTGAGGGTTGATCTTCTCCCACATTATTTTTGCAGGTAACATATGTTTGTTCTTAATGTAGACTTATAGCTTGCTTTGTCATCCTTTCTATCTCCTGTAACATGCAATAAGATTTAAAAATAACTGACCCTGTAACACACATGCATTGTCCACTGCTGAATAATAACTCCTGAAAAATTTATGCCAGTGGTGGTTGTATGCTGTTCTTTGGAGGTCAGCAGTAATTAGCTACTCACTATGGACTAAAGTGCATAGTTCTGAAATATAATACAAGTTAGTGAGCCTTTGCTGAGAGCAACGTAAATGATACTATAGTAAATGTCTATTTGACTAGCCAAGATAACTTTGCTGAGTGTAGGAAGCTGAAATTTCCCCCCATGAGGCAATGAAATTCAGCACTCTGAAAAGGATTGATTTTGTATTATATGGTATCTTGTGTTTTAAAATTAAAGCTTACTTGACTTCTCTGGGAGTGACATTTTGTATTATATTTAATCAGTCTAGACTCTCTTTTATTCAGTGGTTAGGTGATACATGCTAGATCTAGAGTTTATTATTCCAGCAGATTTATTTTGTTCATATTTAATGTACATTTGTAGATTTTTTGAGCTGGTTGCTATCTTCCTCCCAATATAAGATGAACATAGGGCTCACTAATCTTTCTCCCACTAGGTCAGGTGAAAGGAACTGTAGAGTGAGTTCACCAAAAGGTGGCTTCATTTTGGCAGTTTCACATCTGAATGAAAGTGGAGAGAAGAAACATGCAGATGTGCTGTCCTGAATTCATTGGAGACAAGGAATAATAAAAGTGTGTGTGTGCATTTTAAGGGTTCTCTCTTCCAGTAAGTTGTGGTCAGACCACAGAGATGGTCATTTCTCTAGCCCAGCCTGTCCTCATGGATAGATGATTATGGCCAAGAGTACAACTTGGCTGAGTCTGCCAACCATATATAATAGTTCTTGCTTTGTCTTCCACCCTTGCTAAGTACAGTTGGAATCGTATTTTAGAACTTGCTGATAGGGGTGGGGGATCTTGGTTGGCAAGCCTAAATTACTAAATTGCTAAGATACATAATTGGCTAAAACCAACATTAATACTGTACAGTGGAATCTCATACAACAATCACCCCATATTTATAGCAACGGAATTGCATAACAATTAGGTTTTGGGGGGAAATGGCGTCCCACATAACAATTTTCCCTATGGAAAAAATTATACAGTTGTACCTCGCTTAAAGAGCATAATACGTTCCACAGGACTGCTCTTTAAGCGAGTTTGCTCTTTAAGCGAAACCCCATTGTAAATGACCAATGGGGGGGGGATTGCGACCCCCGATTTATTTGTTAAGCGAGTTTTTGTTTGATTTTATTTGTTAAGCGAAGCGAACATTCAGAGAAAATTCTGCTCTTTAAGCAAGTTACTCTTTAAGTGAGGCACTCTTTATGCGAGGTTTGACTGTACAACAATTTGTCAATGGGAAAAACCACTTAGCAAAAAAAAAGTTGTACAATGCATCCCATAGGGAAAATCGCTTTACGATGAATGCATCGTATAGCAATTGTTTCATACAACAACAAGCCCCATGGAACGGATTAAAATCATTGTATGAGATACCACTGTATTTCCTAAAATAGACTCATTGAAAACAGAGAGTCCTATCTTTAATAGTTGTCAAAAACATCCTTGAATTCAAAGGTTTCTGCTTGTTGGCAGAAGGCAAGGCTGGTGGAGACCAGCCTAGCCCCTCTTTATAAGTGGGGTTTCACAGCTTGGAAGCAGCTACTGAGAAGGCTGTCATGTTATTCTCTGAGCTTACCTCTAGTTTCCATCCATGGCTAATTATATGTCTTTTTATGTTATTGCTTCTAAGAATCTCCTTTATTATATATTTGAAATCCAGTCATATTGTAGTTAACTGCTTCAGCTACATTAAATATAGCTTGCCAGCATTTATATATAATAAAACACAAAAGATTGGAGGAGTTGTTGAAAAGTAGCCTTAAGCTGTTTTAGACTAAAGCATCCCAACCTCTGGTCTTGATATTCAGTCTATCAACTTCAGCAGTTCACTTTTGTGAGTTATTAATATTTGCTGTCAAGTCAGTTCTGACATACTGACATCACATATATCTAGTTTAGTGCAGTAAAAAATTGTGGGTTAGACTTATTTTTAATCTGTTTTATGTAATGCATTCATTGACTCCTTGTTTACCCTTTGTTGCTACATATGTATTGATTCAGCTGTGTAAGCTACGATCAACAGATTTGTCAAGGAGCAGCTAGGTATCTGCTAAATAACACTGTTTCCTTTTCCCCTGAAAGACAAATGTAGAATTTCCTTGTCTGCTGATCTGTACATGATTGGAACAGAAGGGAATTTCTGTGGCGGAGACATTTTTTTTTTAAAGCAGAGACAACAATTACTAGAATGTGAAAATGACTGTTGTTTGATTCTAGTCTTTGTCATGTTAGTACTGGTAACTGCATCCCAAAAATGTCCGTATGAAGAAGATAATTCGAATTGTTGTTTGACACTTTAGCCCTTTAAACAGCCTGATCTGAACTGTGTTTTTTTTTAACTTGGTAGAAAAATGAAATAAAAATTTGGTACAGTATAGAGCATAAATTAATCCTTTTTTATAACCCCCCTCCTGTTTTCTTTGGGCATTGGAATACATATCTCATGTACAACAGTTGGAATGCAAGTTTAACTTTCGGAATAATAATGTGGACACATAGTTACATAGCAGTTACTAGTCTACAGCCATTGTTTCCATTGATGGTATCTAATGTTCTTTATAATGTTCATAATTGAAATTATGATGCAATAAATAGTGGCAGTTGTTTGAATGAAATGTGTTAGATTTATGAGGAGAAATAATAAAACTGAAGAGTGATTTTGAGTGGTTAGGAAAATGAAATTTATTTGTGGCATCTGTAGTAGCTTATTTCTGTAGATACAGAATTTTTGTGAAGGAAAATAAATTCAGAACTCTGTGTGGATGCTTATGGGAATAGATTATTATTTGACCAATGTATTTTCTTTCTATGTCCTCTCTCTGTGAGCAGAGTGTGGGTGTAGACAATGTGCTCAGAATACTAGAAAATTGTTATCTCTTGCAAACCGTGATTAGGTCCACTAGGATTGGATTCTAGATTGTTTTATTGTTCTTATTCATGTTTACAAATTTCCAACAGTTGAATAAGACTTATGTGATCACAACATTTTTTGCCCAAGAATGGCCTGCACCTTTATCACATGGTGTCTCTTCCTTATAGGTTGGGTCAATTTAATGTTAATGCCCCAAATAATAGATGCCAGACATGTGTTCCTTTAAGACAGCTCTTTTCTGTGCCATGCAGTCAGAACAGACATATAGAGACTCTAAGAGTCTGCAAAGTGATGTATTTAAGGAGTAGATTTACCAGTTCCTCTCCCAACCTTCTATATGTTTTCGTGGCAAACATGGTTCCCTGAGTCCTAGTCCATTATTCTATCCATTACACCATACTGAGTGCTATCATTGTCTTTCTTAGAATTGTATGTTAATATCAGTGCTGCTGTTGACATAACTGTGTTTTACCGAGATTCATGCCAAACCTGAGGCTTGGTCCAACTGTGGTGTTCATGTAGATCTGCTCAATCCTTTTCATTGGATTTGCATACTTACTCTCCATCTCTGTTGCCACCCTTTTTCAGGGCTAACTGTAATTTACATTTTGTCTCCACTGAACTGAGTACAATGCTTAATTTTAAACCACAGTTTACAATTTTTAAGATATTATTTTAAATGATTGTTTAATTAAGTATCATGTGTTGCAGTATATTCTTTGTGGGTGTTAATAACATTTCTAATTAGTACCTGGGGGGAAAGAGATGGGGCATTTCACTGGCACAAATGCAAAGGGGAGACAAGATCACAAGCAAATAGGTGTCTTATTTTCTAGCAAAACTTGGGAACAACCAAATAAAAGCACAGTCTTTTAAGGTGACCGACAGCAGAAATTCAGTAGCCAGACTTTGATGATACACTCTGGAGACAGAAGCAAGGAGTTCAGTTGTATAGAAAAAAGAATGATTAAAGAACAGGATGGGTATAAATCATAGTTTTACTGAAGTGTCAGGTCAGATATAGAGTAGTTGGAAGAAGTAGCCTGAAGGACTGCCAAGGACAGGTTGTTGGGAGATCAGACAAGCAAGAAACTGACAAGAGGAAACAGAAGTACAGACTCAGTTCTTCACAGAAGATGCAAGGCTGGTAAAATGTTCAGTAAGCCAGGCAGAAATGATAGCATTCAAGATAAAAGAAGACAATATTTCCAGTAATTTCTTCAGCCTCCAGCCACACCAAGAACTCAGCTGCGGTCTTTCCAGCAACAGATCTCCCTAGGAGAAGGCTCTCTCTTCTCAAGGGGATAACTTGTTCAGTTTTTCATGTAACTGATACTGTGTTGGGTTGTCTCCTGTATGGTTCATGCCTTTGTTTGGTAGTAGTCTATTGGGCTGGGAAGAGGGACCTGTCTCCTCCTCACTTGTTCTGCCTCTGTAAGAATTAATCTGTAACTCTTCCTGAGGGTCCCAGGTTATCAAGAGCTGCTTGCTCACCTGTGCTGTGGAAGGCCCAGGGTCCTCATTTAAGGAGGATTTATCCACTAGACGCAAAACAAAAAGTTTCAGAAGTACTCCTGATGCTTGAATTATGGTCATAAATAGTCAGAAAATATTTGAAACATTTTTACAGCATCCTTCTCTGTTTATAACTCCATAAGGTAAAGGTAAAGGTTTCCCTTGTCGAAAGCGAGTCGTATCCGACTCTAGGGTTCAGTGCTCATCTCTGTTTCAAAACCGAAGAGCCAGTGCTGTCTGCTTCTGCAGACGTTTCCATGGTCAAGTGGCAGGCATGACTAGACACCGGAGCGCACGGAACGCTGTTACTTCCCACCGAAGTGGTCCCTATTTATCTACTTGCAATTTCTTGCTTTCGAATGGCAGCATATAATTCATTATATCACAACATAAACTAAATAATAAAATAGTTGAATCTACTAATTCTTAAAGTCACAAAAGTAAAATGCCTGGGCAAATAAAAATATTTTTTATGTCTATAGCAGTCTTCTCAATCTTGCTTCCACTAAATGTGTTGACTATAAACTCCATCATTCCCAAGTTGCTCATGTTGTTTAGAGGTCATTTAGGTTGTAGTTTGTCTTATTTAGAAGGTGTTACATTTGGAAGAATATTGTACCATATCCAAGAAAATACTTACTTTTTTATTTAGACTGTGAGAGACACCTAAAGAAAAACCTTGGCAGAAAATGTTAACATGCCACAAAGCTTGGTATGGGAATTTTGCATTAGTACGGAGCCAGTCTGTTATTTTTCTTGTTTGAAGCAGACCAGTTTTGATTACTGCGAATTTTGCAATGCCAGCTTCTTTTTTTCCCTTACCTGTGTTGTGACTGTACTGACCTTGCTTTTTATTTGAAATGATAGTGTCAGGGTAAATATGAAGAGTAATATGCTTGATCTTTGCACATTTAAGGGCTTTGTGAATTCTTACTGTACAGTTCAGATAACTGGCTATGATAAGTTTGATGGAATAATTTTTTGTAAATTGCAGTTAGGAAGCAAGGTGGTGTTTTCCTGTCCCCCTTTAGACACCTTCACATATTTTGGTTTGAACAGATCCTGGATAAGTTTAGACTGGAGCAGGAAAATTTAACTATAGTACAGTAATACCTCGGATAACGCTAAGACTTGGTTCCACAAGTCTTGGTGTTATCTGATTTTTAGTGTTATCCGATGCATGTTAAAATCCTATGGGATGTATCGGATAACTTTAAAGCTCCATAGAGATACATTGTAACCGCACAGGCTTTAGCGGTTGTTATCCGATCCATCCCATAGGACCTTAACGTTATTCAATCCAATTCTCCTCCCCAGATTACTTAACGTTATGCGATTTTAGCGTTATCCGAGGTAAATGTTATCCGAGGTATTACTGTACTAAGTTTTGTTTCTAATAATTGACCCAAAGTATGATTGCTTCATTTTGTTAAGTTTTGCTTCTAGGAAAGTTTAGACTTGATTTGATCTAGGATCATATGTGATTTTCTAGCAGCTCATGATATCTGCAATGCTTGCCAGCATCATATTTGGAATGAATTTATTTTTATTTCCTGGTGGCTTTATTCACTGTCCAGCTTTTATATCTGTACTTAGAGCTGAAAACCTTGCTGGCAGGGGAGGTGTGGGGAGGTGGAGAGAGAGCAACTAACTACCACCACCCCTGGCTCATATAGAGTAGGATCACTAATGCTTTTAAAAGTTTTTAACTAGAGGTAGTTTTTCAGTGTTTTTAGGAATTTTAAGGGTTTCTATAGTTTAAACGTTGGGGATTTTATGTACGCCGTCCAGAGTTGCATGTCGATTGGGACTAGTATACAAATTAAATAAATAGTATGGATGATCTTAGCCTTGGTTTCCAGTGACACATTCTTAATTTATGAAAATCTGGTCTGCGTTATAACCTCTCCATCTGCCACTGTTAAAGAATGCTGGTAATTTGCTATTTTATTTAATTTAATAGATTTATATACCGCCCTATCCAATGGACTCTGGGCTATCATGGATGAGTGATAGTTGATAGGATTCTACCCATTCTACAACAGTTTCTCCACTTTTATCATTATCTTCATAGCCCCACAAGTTCTTGTGACTATTAAAGTCGCCTATTATGAACCTAACGGGTTTACTTCAGAAATTTAATTGTTCAGCGAAGGAAAATTTTGTAAGTGGTGGTTTATAGACAAATGTCACTGTGCAGTCACTGAGCTCAGTTGTTATTATTTCCACATTGTTCTCCTCTGTTACTGCTGTGGACAGAATCTGGATATCTGCTCTGGCAAACACTGGGCTTCCATATTGCCAGTGGCATTGTTCAGCGATTAATCACATTCCAGGAACTTTAGGACAGCGTTGGTTTTTATCCCTGTTTGTTTCTTGCACGCACAGTAGGTCACATCTATGTTTATTGCAGAGTTCCTGAAGCAAGCTTTCTTTAACTGAGGATATTCCTTCAATGTTGACTGATATCACTGTCCGTTTGGGTCCTGAGAAGGGCCATTGGTTAAAATGTCTCTTTGTAGTCATTTCTGCTCAAAAGTGGTGCTTCTGGGTTGAAAGGATTAGCTGTTGACAATCACCATTGCCCAGGGGATACCCGATCGCTGAAATAGAGGCTCCTTTCATGTCCCCCTGAAGGTGAGATGAAAGAATAAGATACACCCAGCCTCTTCAGAAATTAATAGCTCATCAACAGAAGAGAGCAGATATTTCCAATGATGGTGTTGAAAAAAACTCCTGGAGAGCAGTAACTGGGCATTAATGAGAATGGAAGCTGACATTGGCATAGGTCTTTCACCCATTAATGGAAACAATGTTCAAAGACAACTTTTGTTAGTACTGGACTGTGAAGAAATTGGCAACAGTAAACTTATTCAACATTTTTGGTACCGTCAAAAGTGCATAATGAGACAATCTAAAATGAATCAATTAGGTGAATTCAATAAAACCTTGCCTCCCAAAGTAGAAAAATCCCATCCATTATTTTACCCCTGCCTTCTACATCTTTTTTTCGATCTTCAAAGATAATGAAACAGTTACATAGAATTGTTAAAAAACACAACTCCCATCTGGCCCACCAAAACCCTTGCTTCCCTTCCCTCTCATATAAATTCATCAGTTTGTTAACTGAGCATTAAGTAACAAACTGCTCAGCAATTTAAGTTAACTTAAAGTTAACTTAAGTTAGGTTAATGCAGCAATTTAAGTTAACTCAAGTCCTAGTCTATCACTCTGGCCACTTCATCGCACAGAATGTGTGTGTCCTCAAGTATTCATAATCAGTTAAGGCTACAATGATAAAAGCTCTGTTGAACTCAGTGAAATATACTTCAGAACAGACATATAAGATTGTGTTCTAATATATTATCCATTTCATCTATAAAGATGCAGTTGAACAAGCAAGAGAATAACTTCCCCAATTTTTAACTACCCAGTTGTGGGCCAGCAACTCCTAAAAGAATATCTGCAGTACAGTAGTATCTTGTTTTCAATCAGGAGAAAGGCAACATTTCTGGGAGAAAGAGACAGATTCTCAAAAGTTACCCACACTTTTTGGAAATGGGATCAAGTCTGCAAAGCCAAAAGGGATAATCCTAGAAAATCCTAGTTTAAATTTCATTCTCAAGTAACCATCTCAAATTTCCTTAAATTCTCCATTAAATATGCTATTCGAGGATTAAATCGTATTTTGGCTAAAATCCTATTTTGTGACTACATGAAACTCCCGCTTTATGGAATTTATCCTTTCCACAGGGTTTTCCTTATTGAAAATTTTCCTTAAAGTGAAGCATGGTTTCCCATTGGAATGCAGTGAAAACCAATATTTCCATTCTGGAGGTGGGGGGGGGGGGGAGCCAAAAAACATATTTTTTTTCTTTTCAAAATTCTTCCTAAAGTGGCAAAAACACAGCGGAAAATGCCAAATTGCACTTCTGAGCAGGTAAAAGATGTTAATTTGGCTTTTTTTTTTAAAGCTTGGGAACTTATTATTTTGGTTTGCAATTCATATTTGGTACATTTCTGACATCACCATCTCGTGGCCAGCCCTCGTAATTGCCGGAAAAGTCCCCACTGAACTGCTGATGGGGAAATTTCAGCACTTCCTGATTGTGGGGATTGATCCTGGAGGTGCCAAAAAAAACCAAAAACAGAGTGTAAATGCTCCAAACACCCTCCGACCCCTGTGGGAAGCGTTGAAACACCCCAAAAAACCTTTCCATATAGCGATTTTTTCCCAGTAAGTGGTGCACTATTTTTTCGGGATTTCCTTCCATATGGCGAGTTTTCTGTTAAGCGAGCTTTCCATAAAGCAGGGTTCCACTGTAGCTTGAGTTTACATGCATGCTAGTTGCACTACAGCTGAGGCTGCAGTGCTACCTGTGAAGCCCTTGTCCTGGCATATTGTGCAATTGGTTGTGCCAGGGATATGCAACCGGGGGGGGGGGGAGTTAGGATGTTCAAATCAGATAAGTCCAACATTTCCAAATATCTAGGGAACCCTTTAGGTACTGCTCCAAGACTATGGGAACAACAACAGATTTCTTCTGCCATAGATGCTCAACTTCAATTTGCAAATCATGATATTTTGTGATTTTCTCCAGTTGTTTGTCTTCAATTTGTGCATCTCCTGGTATAGCAGTGGCAATTCTCTAAAACTTTCTCTACTTGATGTTACCATTGGGTTTTTTTTCTGCATTCAAATCCAAACTTCTGGCAAAGTTGTTGTTGTTGGTGGTGGTGGTAGTAGTAGTAGTAATTTCTAATTAATAATATTAATATTATTAATGGGAAATTGTAGCTAAATTTACCTTTATTGACAAATCAGAAAACAAAAAATGGACTTGATCCACAAAAGCTCACAGTAAAAATGTAGCAGTTAGTATTTAAAGTGCTGCAGCGTTTTTATTTTTGTTTTCTGATATGCCTGAACCACAGACTAACATGGCTACTATTCAAAAAAAAAATCAACTTTATTGACAAAATATTCATCACAACATTTTTACAAAAACTCTCTATGTGTTGGCCAAAGTTTTCTTCCCCCACTCATGGCGAACATGTTCCATGTTTGCAGTTTTGCCTATGTATTAATCAACTGTAAAAGATGGAAGGAATAAGCATATGTAATTGAAAACAAAGACCAAGATATTTCAAACAGTAGTATTCAAAATGAGTATGTACTGCTTTAGAAAAAACTGGATAATGAAAAAAGCTGACAGGAAAAATCAGTTCAATGAAAATTAGAACTGTGTAGTTTCCATGAACTGCCAGAAAGACAAATAAGTGGGTTCCAGATTAAATCAAGCCTAAATTTTCTTTAGAACGCCAAAACGACTAACTGGGCCATGATACTTTGGGCAGATTAGAGGACAATACTCTTGGAAAATGCAGTCATAAGAAGAATTGATGGCCATAGGAAAGAATTTGAGATAGACTGACTCAAAATAACAAACCTAGAGCCTTTGATTTGCAAAACCTGCACAGGGAATTTAAGGATAGAGCTTTTGGAAGGTCATTAATTCATAGGGTCACCATAACTCTGAAGTAACTTGACAGCAACTATTTGGTATGCAAAAATGTGAAAGAGGAAAAAGTGATTATACACTTGCAAACTGGGGTAAACTGTGATGCAAAAAAACCCATCTCATTATGGCACTACTGATTACAATGAATGAAAGTTAGGAGATTGCTCAAAGACAATCTGGTCTAGTCCTCTACCACTCAGGAGATTGCATTCTTACAGCATCCCTGAAAGAAGTTTGATATTTAAAAACAGTTTTTTTAAAAGTTAAAACAGATATCTGTTTGGCAGCTTTCATTTGCTATCTAAATAAACAGCCAGTGTGGTAATTAATTTTGAGTTGCGGTTAAATAAGCATAGCTATTTTGATTCCGTGTCTGCAGGTTATGAAATGGTGATGCTTAGGAAAAAGTGTTGATGAAGGAGACTGTAACAACTACGCTGAACTCTTAATACTGCTGAGGTTTTAGTTTAATACTTTGTGAATTCTACATGCTTCTGAATAATTATGTGCAAAAACTCATTTTTATGAAGTGATGATTTACTTTGCTCTATGGGGAAATGTAGCAGATATTCCTTGTTTGTTTCAGTTATTGTTGTTGTTTGTTCCATAAATAATTTATATCTGTGCATGCCCAAAAGCATTATGTGTAGCAACATGGAGAATTTAATTTTATTTAAAAAATAGTAAAAAGAAAGCTTTTAAAACAGTATTATTTAATTCAGTTACAAATCAAGCAGTAAGTTAATTGCAGACTCTTCAGAAGGAAATAAATGCAGTTTCCCATTGGAAATATATTCTAGTTCAGCATAGGGACTGTGATGACTTAGTGGTTAAGACACTGAACTTGACGACTGGACGATCGGAAGATCAGCAGTTTGAGACCCAAGTACTACACAACACAGTGAACTCCCATCTCTGTCCCAGTTGCTGCCAAAGTAGCAGTTCGAAAGCAAGAAATTGCAAGTAGATAAATAGGTACCACTTCAGTGGGAAGGTAACAGCTTTCTGTGCACTCCAGTGTCTAGTCATGCCTGCCACATGTCCATGGAAATGTATGCAGATGAAAAGAGCGCTGGGTCTTTGGCTATAAACAGATATGAACGCTGAACCCTAGAGCTGGATACAACTGGCTTTTGAGCAAGAGTGACCTTTACCTACTTTTGTCCCTTTGTGTGTTCACCTGCAAACAAATCCCACTGAGTTCAGTATGGCTTACTTCCTCTCTAATATGGAGCCCTGCAGTTAAAACATGATCATAGGTTAAACATGGCTTAATAGATGGGGGGGGGGGGGGAATCAATAATTTGTCAGGGATGATTATGATGATAGTGTGCCGTCAAGTCAATTCTGACTTACATTTACTCTTGGCAAATAGTATTTAGAAGTGGTTTATCATTCCCTTCTTCTGGGTGGTACCCTGGGACTCACCAACTTGCTCAAGGCTACACAGGCTGGTTCTTCTCCCAGGAGGCATAGAGGGGAATTTAACTTTCAACTTCTGGCTCTGCAGACATATCTCTAAACTACTGACTATTCAGCAAGCTGGCAGGAACAATAATGCTTTTATATTTATGCTAATTCAAAAAAAAAGCAGAAGGAAGTATCTGCCTGTTCAAGTGGAAATAGTTTTCTTGAGTGGGAGCACTGACAAGGTGGGGCTAGATCAGTGGTGGTGAACCCATGGCACGTGTGCCAGAGGTGGCACTCGGAGTCCTTTCTGTGGCCCATGCAGTCACCCCATCACAGAATTTGCTCTGCCCCTCTGCACAGCAGCCCAATGGGAGCAATTCTTCCCTCCCCAAAGCACAGAGTTCGCCCTACCCCTCTGCCCAGCAGCCCAGTGGGAGCGTTTCCTTCCTCCCCTGTTGTTGTGTTTGCACTTTGCGATAAATAAATGGGTTTTGGTTTGCAGTTTGGGCACTCAGTTTCTAAAAGGTTCACCATCACTGGGCTAGATCCTTGCTCCCCTGAAGGGCATAAGATGAGAACCTTTTCTCCTGTACCACCTGCTTTCTTGATGAATGTTGCTTCTCTGGCTTCAGCAGCAGAGAAACAACAGTGTAGAATCTACGCTGTAGTGTAAATAATGATTGTGAAGGAGCAGCTGAGGTTACAGCTGTGCAAGATGAAAAAACCAATTGTATGTTTGAGGGAGGGGAAATGAATGAATTAATTGTGTGAGTATTGGGGAGTTCATTACTACTCCCAGCCACTCATGCTCCCTAAAGGGTTCTGTACAATCAGTGTACCTGAGTGACTCTACTACTGGTTTGCAATACAGCTCTGATTAGAACATAGAAGAAATTAAAACTATGCAAAACTTTATGTTCATTGGCATAATGTGAACCTTTGATATCTGAACAGATTTATTTGCCAAAAAGCAGAATTGATATTTTCATGCTCACAGGTGACAAACCAATAAAATCTAGGGGCATTTTCTTAACAACAACATTGTATTGATCCCATAAAGTTAACATTTGATGTAGCTTACAAATTATATAGTCCGTGGAAAAGCTATTTCATTTTATTTATTCATGAAACATAGCTGTGCTGTACAGTTAAGGATTACATAATTGGCCATACACCACCATTTAATATAGTGTTTCAAGTTGCATTTTAGAACTGGAAGAGGGATTACTCAATTTTACTTTTGACTATCTTTTTAGACAGAGTTCTTACATATTTTATTACAGACATAATGCTAAAAGATAACATAATTGTTCAGCTTTGTTTGGCATTTCTTTTGTTTTGGCCCATTATTGTCATATTATGCCTAGATTCCACATAAAAAGATTTAAATCAATCATTCTGTTGTTAATCATATTTCAGTATCTTTGGAATTGCTACTGCAGCTTTTGAACATTTTCAGGGAAATATTTTAACCATATCAATAGTTTTTAAAATGACACTTGAAAAGTATCAAGCTTCTGTGTATATTTCTTTTTTATATGGGTATATACCGCAATTTTGCAGTGTATAAAAAAACCTTTTAAATGTGGTACTGGAGAAATGAAGGAGAGTACAGGAATTATAAATGGGTTACATTCATGCTCTTGCCAAAACTTTGATTCTCATCAGAGATGGGCAGTCTGTTATGTATCTGAAATCTTTGGCCTTGTTTAAGGTTTAATTATCTTCCATCTGCTTAAGTTGTTCTGGAGGACCTTGGAGATACTGAAGAATATCTACACTCCTTATTTCAAGCTCCATCCCTCCAGAGGTTGGATAAAGACAGTTGTCTGCGATGCCCTTTTCAGCTTTCAGTCTCCACCTGGCTTTGTGTTTTGAAAAATGACATTTAAACACTGGGGTGTGAGGGGGAGAGAACTAAACCCAGCAGTCCATTCATATATAATTTTCTTTGAAGTTGTGACACAAACTGCCTTTGTCCTTGTGTCATGACCTGGAACAGAAGGTTCTAAACCAATTAGCTCTTCTCACATAGTTTCCTGTAGCCATATGATGGCTATTAAGGCATGTTGTTATGATTGTTGTTGTTCTCTGCCAGTAATTCATAAAGACAGATATGCCCAATTTCCCCCATTAGGACAGTGCTGCAGGGTGGAGGCTACTTTCTCTGCTTTAATTTACATCTCAGCATGTTTGGATTTCACATAATCAAGGCAACTTTGCTATATTAACCCCATTGCCATGGCCAATTCCTAGTTCTTCCATATTCTTTGCTGGATTGCTGGCCAATATAATTTATACCCTGAATTTAATTTGTTATACAGTACAGTAATACCCCGTATAACGCGAGTACCCAATAGCGTGAAAACCGAATAACGCGACAAGATTTTCAGGAAAATCTTGTATCGAAGAACGTGATTTTCACGTTATTCGATACAAGCGTATGCGTGGGGGGGCAGTTGGATTGGGTAGAACATCTACCCAAACCAACCCACCCCCCAGCGCCCGCCCCCACGATGTTTGGAAAGGGTATGGGGATCCTTACCCTTTCGAAACTTTGGGCGAGCGGAGCGTGTCGGTGGGGGATAGCGCACGATACGGGCGAGGAGAGGCGCCTTTCAGCGGGGTCTCCCAGGCTTGGGAAAGAGGCGGCTTGGCCGAAATTCCCTCCCACTCCGCGGGGGTGAGGATTTCGACCAAGCCGCCTCTTTCCTGGGCTCGCTATAGCAAGGAGGATCGCACGTCAAGGGTGATAGAACCCATTCCACTTCACCTCGCAATCACTGCTTGATCCCAACATAGGTTCATCAAATGGAGGGGGGGAACCATTCTCCCCACTCCATTTGATAATCTTACGTTGAGATCAAACAGAGATTGCGAGGTGAAGTGTATTGGGTGCTATCACCCATTGCATTTCACCTTCCAATCACTGCTTGATCCCAACATAGGTCTGTCAAATGGAGGGGGGGAAAACAATTCTCCCCACTCCATTTGACAATCTTATGTTGGGATCAAACAGAGATTGCGAGGTGAAGTGTATTGGGTGCTATCACCCATTGCATTTCACCTCGCAATCACTGCTTGATCCCAACATAGGTCTGTCAAATGGAGGGGGGGAACCATTCTCCCCACTCCATTTGACAATCTTATGTTGGGATCAAACAGAGATTGCGAGGTGAAGTGTATTGGGTGCTATCACCCATTGCATTTCACCTTCCAATCACTGCTTGATCCCAACATAGGTCTGTCAAATGGAGGGGGGGGGGGGAAACAATTCTCCCCACTCCATTTGACAATCTTATGTTGGGATCAAACAGAGATTGCGAGGTGAAGTGTATTGGGTGCTATCACCCATTGCATTTCACCTCCCAATCACTGCTTGATCCCAACATAGGTCTGTCAAATGGAGGGGGGGGAACCATTCTCCCCACTCCATTTGATAATCTTACGTTGGGATCAAACAGAGATTGCAAGGTGAAGTGTATTGGATGCTATCACCCATTGCATTTCACCTCGCAATCACTGTTTGAGCCCAACATAGGTTCGTCAAATGGAGGGGGGGGGAACCATTCTCCCCACTCCATTTGATAATCTTACGTTGGGATCAAACAGAGATTGCAAGGTGAAGTGTATTGGGTGCTATCACCCATTGCATTTCACCTCGCAATCACTGTTTGATCCCAACATAGGTTCGTCAAATGGAGGGGGGGGGGGAACCATTCTCCCCACTCCATTTGATAATCTTACGTTGGGATCAAACAGAGATTGCAAGGTGAAGTGTATTGGGTGTTATCACCCATTGCATTTCACCTCGCAATCACTGCTTGATCCCAACATAGGTTCGTCAAATGGAGGGGGGGGGGACCATTCTCCCCACTCCATTTGATAATCTTACGTTGGGATCAAACAGAGATTGCAAGGTGAAGTGTATTGGGTGCTATCACCCATTGCATTTCACCTCGCAATCACTGCTTGATCCCAACATAGGTTCGTCAAATGGAGGGGGGGGAAACCATTCTCCCCCCTCCATTTGATAATCTTACGTTGGGATCAAACAGAGATTGCGAGGTGAAGTGTATTGGGTGTTATCACCCATTGCATTTCACCTCGCAATCACTGTTTGATCCCAACATAGGTTCGTCAAATGGAGGGGGGGGGAAACCATTCTCCCCCCTCCATTTGATAATCTTACGTTGGGATCAAACAGAGATTGCGAGGTGAAGTGTATTGGGTGCTATCACCCATTGCATTTCACCTCGCAATCACTGTTTGATCCCAACATAGGTTCGTCAAATGGAGGGGGGGGAACCATTCTCCCCACTCCATTTGATAATCTTACGTTGGGATCAAACAGAGATTGCAAGGTGAAGTGTATTGGGTGCTATCACCCATTGCATTTCACCTCGCAATCACTGCTTGATCCCAACATAGGTTCGTCAAATGGAGGGGGGGGGGAACCATTCTCCCCACTCCATTTGATAATCTTACGTTGGGATCAAACAGAGATTGCAAGGTGAAGTGTATTGGGTGCTATCACCCATTGCATTTCACCTCGCAATCACTGCTTGATCCCAACATAGGTTCGTCAAATGGAGGGGGGGGGAACCATTCTCCCCCCTCCATTTGATAATCTTACGTTGGGATCAAACAGAGATTGCGAGGTGAAGTGTATTGGGTGCTATCACCCATTGCATTTCACCTCGCAATCACTGCTTGATCCCAACATAGGTTTGTCAAATGGAGGGGGGGGAAACCATTCTCCCCCCTCCATTTGATAATCTTACGTTGGGATCAAACAGAGATTGCGAGGTGAAGTGTATTGGGTGCTATCACCCATTGCATTTCACCTCGCAATCACTGCTTGATCCCAACATAGGTTCATCAAATGGAGGGGGGGGGGGAACCATTCTCCCCACTCCATTTGATAATCTTACGTTGGGATCAAACAGAGATTGCGAGGTGAAGTGTATTGGGTCCCTCGCATCCTCCCGTCACTGCCGCCGCGCCGCGCAACCCTCCAAGCCGCCCGAGGTTGCAAAAGGGTAAAGATCCTTACACTTTCGGAACTTCGGGCGTGCGTGCGCGTGTCGTTCGGGGTTAGGGCAGGGGACGGGGGTCTTTCCCGTACCTTGCCTTAACCCTGAACGACACGCGATCGCGTTCCTACCCAGGGCAGGGGGAATGCCGAGCCTTGCCTCGGCGTGGTTTGTCCCTGACGTCAGGGCTTTTTTTTAGCATTGTTCGATCAATGTATCGAACAACGTGAAAAACCGAACAACGTCATGACTTGTGGAACCATGTCATCACGTTGTTCGGGGTTCTATTGTATAGGGAGATATATGTATCAGGTCTTTCCCTTATATTATTCAACATTCAGAATGCCTTGGATGTTAAGAACCAACTTCAGCTTTCTCTCACTTTGTGGAATTTCTTCATAATTTTGATTCACTAGTCAATTAGGTTGTACTAGTGCCCATCAGCGCAGTCTGTTACTGGACTAGACTGCTTCAGATTTCGCACAGTGGAATATCTGTCCGATATAAAGATACCCCATCCCTGCATGTAGAAAATACACCCTGGAGTCCTAACAAGAGAGTGTTTGTCTGGGTCAGATAATTTCCTTTGGCAATGATGCCCCACTCTTTTCAGTGACAGAAAGAAGCCAAAATAAGACTTTTGTTAACGGCATATAAAGGATAGATTTCCTCATAATTCTTTTAGTCTTTGGAGTAAATAAATTAATGGTGAGGGATTGTCAGCTAACATAGATTTAGCCTACAGTGAACCTTTCTTTTGAGAAATAAATGGTTCAGCATTTATTATATTTAACTCACAATAACTACTGAGTGGTGAAACAAATATCTGTTACTTTAGTCTGAAGAATAAATACTTAAATAAATAAGTGGAGTGAAAGAGAGGCACTTTACACTTTATGATCAGCAAAGACAGAACTTCACTGAAACAACACTTGTGGAAAAAAGGTGTTTAAGTGTTGCTAGTTCTGGGTTGAAGCATTACTGGTGAGCAGCCCTGAAGTTGAATTTTGAGACATAGCTGGGGTACAGATCTCAGAGATGCTGCCAGGTTTTAGGAGTCCTTAGAAAGAGTATTCTGGGGGACCAGTTGTTACCCCAATCAGTCCCTGCCTGGATTTTAAAAACCTCAGATAAAACTCAGGATTTCTGAAGTTACTTGCTCCCTCATGTGATACGACTAATGCCATATTTTGTCTTCCCTTCATGCCTCATTGGTCCCCAGCTTCCTTCCATCTTAGCTTTGAGCAAAGTGACAATAGTAATCCTCACTATCAATCCTCAATTGGTATCAATGGTTGGAAAGACTTCTGACATTAACCAGGTATTGCAAAGCATAGCACCAACCAGCATAAGCCTGCAGCTATGTACCAGTTTAATACAAAGGCTTTCTTTCGGCGAAAGAGGAGTTAAACCAATCAGAGCAGCCTGTGAGACCCCAGGAACAGTAGAGAGTAAGTCTTACTGTGTTTCCCCAAAAATAAGACACCGTCTTATATTTATTTTTTCTCAAGAAGACACACTATGGCTTATTTTCAGGGGGTGTCTTACTTTTATTACATCACTGGCTCCACGCCGGGATGCTACATAGCCACGCCTATCACTATGTCTTATTTTCAGGGTATGGCTTTTATTGTGCAACTACTGAGAAATCTTGCTACGCCTTATTTTATGGGTATGTCTTATTTTCAGGGAAACAGTTGATTTTGGAGTGCCGTTGGCCACCTGGCCCACATGGTGGTGTCTGATTGGCTCAATCTCCTGTCATTCTTCCTATGCCAGAAAACTTTCAAATCAAAATGATGCTTCACAGCAGATTAGCATCCAGTCTATCTTTCCTGAGAAGACTTGTTGCTTCTAATGTGGGGAGGGGAAATATTGTTTGTCTCATGGTCTGATCATAACAGTTCCGTTGATGGGTTTTAAAATGTCAGTCTTGTTAAGCAGAGTCTTGATACCTTACAGATGACTTTCCTTGCTAGGGATGATAGAAATTTCAGATAATTGAAGATATAATTTCCAATTCCTTTGAGATGATATGTTCTCCTCTACTCAGGATTTATCAGAACTTTTTTTAGTAATTCCCGCTGTTCATTAACTTATGAACTTGCATTCTCCCTTTACAGAATGAGGTGAACAGATTGATTCAAGGTTAATGCTTGTTTGTAGACAGTGAAGTCTCAAAAGTAAAAGGAACAGTGAATAGACCATTGTTAACAAGAAGTGCTCTATCTGATTTTGTAGTGATATTTGGAATTGTTAAATATCAGGCCAGAAATGAGACTTATGGGTATAACTTTAATAAAAGTTCAGCAAGTGGAGATTGGGATCCAAAGGCTGATACATGGATTTTTTCATCTACAACAAGCCTTTCCAGTTCACATGCTCTGTGCAGCGTCATATGCTCCAGAAAGTAGTCCTGAAAGGCCAGGGGATCCTCCAGAGTACAATTCAGTTTGCCACAAAGGTCTGCATGAGGACAGAAGACATGGCACTCTTCTTCTTGAAATCAACAGCATTTGCCACTCATATATAATAATAGATCCAAGTCATAGAAGTCACTATTGTGTGTACTATGTAAATTGTGTGGACTGAGTATAGAGGCATCATGGTTGTCAGAGATGTTGATTTATTGTGCTGATGTTTGATGTATCAAACCTTTCATTATGATGGAAAAGTGTTGAATAATAAGTTATTTTTCGTGAAAAATGGAAGCACAGATCCTTTTGTTGTTTTGATATGGTGAATGTATAATAGATATGTTAAAAGTCTTGAATTAATAGTCCATAGTTTTTGTTTTGTTTTGAAATCAAATAGAATCCTGTCTTATTGTTTTAGGCTATTTACTGTTTATCTTTACTACAGTAGAGATGTTAGATTTAATAAGGACTAGTCTTTGGTATACTGCTGTTGTGATATTTGTACAGTATCAGATACTATTTTTAATTATTTGTGCTGTTTTATTTTACTCTATGTTAAATCTTCTCTAGGTATATTTTATGTTGAAAAGTGGACTAGAAATTTAATGGTAGTAACAATGAATGATCTATTGCCAAGTGCTGACATCCATTGTAACTGTGTAAGCTTTCCCCCTGCTAATTAAGGTATATTCTTCAAGATACCTATTTTATAGTGTCTGGAATACACTTAACCCAAGTTAAGTGACATCATCCAGTGGAAAAATAAAATAAAAAATCATTTGCTTTAGCTGTTAGCAGTTCTGAACTATGACACACATTGCTAGTACAATCCTATAATACAGAACATATTATTTTCTTTAACTGTGTTATTAACTTTTTCTTTAACTTTGTCATATTTCTTTGTAGGTATATAAGAATTGTTGGGACACACAACACAGTAAATAAAGTATTCCATATTGTTGCTTTTGAATGCATGTTCACCAACAAGACTTTCACTCTTGAAAAAGGCTTAATAGGTAAGTGACATAACAGACAGAAATAAAAAGTCAAGTCATTGTTCATGATCATAGTATATATTCCTGTCATTTCTCAAAAACCATTCTGCTTACTCATGCAGTAAAGCAGCTTTGTATGTCAGGTGGAGTACAGTATTTCTGTTCAGGTGTTAATACTTGGGCATGTTTAGCACATATTAAGGGAGAGTTGCATTTCTGTCTTTCTTTGGTTTCATTGTTCTCATCATGTTGAAAGTACTGTAATAAGCCTTTTCCTCCATTATCTGTGGTCTTCTCTGTGGGAACAGGAAGCCTAAGAAACATTAAAAGGGTTAATGTGAGTCAGTGCTGCAAATCCTATTATAAAAACTGGTTTCATAGCTGTAACTATGGTTGGTTATCTGTGGTTCTGTATTTAATGTCTTTAGGCTTTTAGTTCTCAATTTAGGTGTGTACCTCTGGATTGGATGTAAAGAAGTTCCAAGGGAGACATGAAACCATAAAAATTTCATAAAAGATTATTTTTTATAACCTAAAACAATTTTCTGTGAGACAGTTTACCGTATTTGCCGACGTATAAGACACATAGAGTATAAGACACACAATTTTTTTGGTGTATTTTAAGGGAAGATTAGTGTGTCTTATATGCCAGTAAATACGGTATTTGCCGACATATAAAATTCATTGGAGTATAAGATGCACTCCTTTTTTCCAGTGTATTATAAGGAGGGAAGTGTGTCTTACACACCAGCAAATACTGTAAAATTTGTCAAGAAAGCTGTGCTTATTTTTAATTTTAAATAATTTTATTAAATTATTGTGTTTAAAAATTAAATAGTTTAGTTTAGTTTTGCTCAAAAAGGAAGATGGATGAAGGAAATGCAGTGGGGTGTATTTCAGGAGCATGATGCCAAAGAAAACTTTAGGCTTCTTCTTCCATGTCTAGGCCAGACATAAAACTGGTAAAATGAAGCCACCATTTGGTAGGTTCATTCTGCACTTCCCTTTGCCTGACCTAGTGTGAGAAAGATTAGCTAAAGCCACTGCTTTAAGTTAAAGTAAAACTAATGTTTTTATTTTATTTTATAAAATGAACTCAGCACCCACTAAACTGAATCTCTTCATGTGTACTGCACTGTATGTTTGTCTGGTCAGATAGTTTCCTCTGCCAATGGTGGCTCTTATCAGAGTAACAATATTGATTCCCTGAACTACCTTTTGCCATTAGCTCAAGGTTATGTTGTACTGGCTGTTCTTCTTATCATAAATAATTACTTGCTGATATAGCTGTATTACAGATTAAGACTCTGAGATAAATCAAATTCATCATTCGATCCTTGAATCCTAATAACCCTATAATGGTTTTCTGTGTTGATTGTTGACTTAAACAAGAGAAATTGTATTCACTTCACAATAACTCCAGTGTAGGTAGGAAATTCTGACATTCCAAGCTTCATAGCTTAAGGTCATAAACATTTTTATAGCAAACATTAAATGGCATGTACCCGTTCAAAAGCAGTGTTAGATTTTCCTAAAGAATCATAGTAAATTAAAAGCATTCCATTATCTGTACAAAAAACCTTAGCAAATAAATGGCACATAGTCATGTCTAAAATTTATTTGAATTCTGCCTTCACAATGATAAGAAAAACTTGATTTTTATTGCTTAGCATGGTTTTAGTGTATTCTGGTTGTAAATACCATAGTTCTAAGAATTCCTGTAATGTTCTCTGAGCTTGAACAATCTCTATTGATATTTTTAGGGCTGAGTTTTACTTTTTAAATGCAAAAGGTGAATGGGTTTTCATTTACACTGAGTTATATGCAACAGGATTACCATCCAACCCTTCCTCATGGCACTATATATGTGTTTGTGGGAGCTCCACTCAGGAAAAGTGCTTCTACCTACCAAGGTCTGTCACCCCTCTATCAATTTTAGAAAGCTGGAATGCTGGAAAAATTGCTATTGGGAATGATAAATGGGGGGTGGGGTGGGATCTAATTCTGCCAGCCATGTAGCATTCACAGTAGTCAAGTCAGGAGTTCTTCATGGGAGAGATTATATATTCTCCATCTAAATTTCCAAAGGAGATTTTGCTTTCGTGGGTAATCTGTGCCAGGAATTAAACAGTGGGAATGCATTGTTTTTTGATTCTACTGGTGGACCTTTCAGTGCATTTCAGTACCACATTTCCTCTTTGTGGTCACTGAATCACACATATGGGTGTTTCTGTACCTGCGTGGGACTCGTTGGAATGTTCTGGAACAGTGGTGGGAAACCTTGATGCTCCAGGTGTTCTTGGACTTCAGTTACCAGAAACCCAAGTCAGCATACCTGCTGATCAAGGCTTCTGGGAATTGAAGTCCAAGAACAGCTGGAGTGCCCAGGTTGGCCACGGCTGTTCTAGAACCTAAACAAAGAACTGTTAGAGTAGTACCCCCTACTGCACATAAGCTTGCATACAGTACCGATCCCTTAGTTCCCCTTAGCCACTCAGGAAACATCTAGGAATATTTCCTAGAGCTGATTTCCCCCTCATTCTTTCCATTCCTCCTCATTCCCTCATTCCTTCATCCTCTCCCTCAAAAGACATGGATGACAGACCTCCCCATTTCCCTGGGAATTCTACTTTTCTGTAACAATTGGTCCTCCTTCTTGATGGTGCTGGCTATTAACTCCCAATGTCTTGTTTCTCTGGTTGGCTCTGTCTATTCACTCCCAGTGGCTCTGGATGGCTCCTAATTGCCCCTTAATTTTCCTGTTTCAAGAAGATCTACCTTGAAGGAATTGCTAAACAGATAATCTCTAGCTCAGTAGTTCTCAACCTTTTAAAGCCAGAGGCTGGGTCACACTCCCTCAGATAGCTTTGGGCCCCAGACGGTCATTTTGCCCTTTCTCTATCACATGGCACTTCCTGGTGTGGTGGAGGCAGTGTTGGGGCCACATGAAATGGTGCTGCAGGCTGCAGGTTGAGAACCCCTGCTCTAGCTAGTTCTCCATTATGATTACAAATGCCTTTTTGGTCTTTCCAGTTTAAAAGGAACAGAATTTTATTTCTCTCCCTGATGGAACCTGAGTTAGGCATTATGCATTAATTTGACTTCATTTTGGCAGTTCCATGGTTTGATTGGGACACAAAAGAAGATTTCCTGTGAGCAATTACAGAGTACATTTTTGCCTGACCAACATGTTAACCATTTAATTTTTTGACATTTCACTGTATGTACAGGCTCTACAGGTGTTTGTAGTCTGTTGATCTTTACACTTATACAGTCATTCAAATGTAAAATCTAGCACATTAGAAAAGCTTCTAGATATTATTATTTTTTTTTTGGGGGGGGGGGCTTTTTTAAAAGGGAGGCAGGAAGCTTGTGTAGCTGGCATAGGTTTACAGAGTCTAAGGCGACAGCTGCACAAGATGAATCAGGGAAGAGAAGAAAAAGATTGGGCCACACAGTAGTGGCACGGTCAGGGAAGGAAGTGAATAGCAGCAGATCTTTGTTAGACAGAGCAGTGGTGCACTTAACCTTTCCTGGTCTTCCTTGAAGAAGCCACTTTCCTCTGCATGTGACAGAAAGCTCCTGCAGTTGCCCACTCAAAACTAATGAACAAACCAACAGAATCAAAGGACAGCCATTTTGCAGCTGTGGAGTTAGCTTGTCGGCCATATTTAACCTTTTAGAAGGACAAATGTTTGCATTTCATTCTGAGAATTTACTTACAGTATCCCTTATCCTGGTTATCCTTGAAACAAATCAGGCTGTACAGGCCACTTTATTTTATCTTTATTAGTCCTTTTCAGTTGGATCAAGTAGCTATATGTACATGGGATCATTTATCAGGTGTATTATTACCTGTCTGTAATATCTGCATAATGGTCATTTCTGATAACTGAAGGTTAGAAGCCGGACAAGCAAGTAATAAAACCGAACTTATGCTTTAAGCAGTAGATTTATAGTAGCAATTTTATGTCACTCTGCCTTATGTATTGTTTTCATGATAAGTCATCAGTATAGTGGTATACCTCATACAAGAAGCATTGTCTGGCATTTGTTTTGCCCATTTTAAGTGAAATGGGTAACCATATAGTTTTTAAAATTTATCTTTTATGTACATCCAAATAGTTAACAAAAGAAAATGGTTATACTTTGGCTGTAACCAAACATTATAGGTTATTACTGTCTAAACAGCAACCCTCTTCACTCTGAGTAACAGCTAGGTAACACAAGCTGCAATATGTGATGTAACCATTATGTAAGTTCCCTTGCTCTGTGGCTTTCACTGTTGAAACTAACAGTGTGGTGATGGCATAGCATGCTTTGCATCACCAATACATCGTTGGTGGAAGGTGGAAGGTACAAAACCTGCAGTTCTTTCACATTAGTCCCATACTTTCTCCCTCCCTCTCTCTCTCTAGTGTTGTGGTTGCAGTGGTGGGTTGTCAAAAATTTTACTACCCCACCATGACATCATGGACATCGTGGGTGGGGCCAACGTCATGACGTTGTGGGCAGAGCCAAAGAAAAAAATAAAAATGAATTTAAAAATAATAAAAAATTAAAAAAAATAAAGACCCACCCACCCCAAACAAAAAAACCATTAACTTACCTACCTAGCTAGGCAGGCAGGCCGGCTCGCTGGCAGGAACCACGGCAGCAAATCGCTGCGGCGGCAAGGAAAGGCCGCCACCGCTTGTACAGGCGCTTTCTTCCTTTCCGGAACTGCTGATGCGTCAAACCTCTATTTGACACATGCACAGTTCTATTTTTTACTGCGCATGCATCAAATAGAGGTTTGACGCATGCGCAGTTCCGGGCAGCCATTTTGGCTACCCAGAAGTACGCTTACGGAGGGGGCCCGGAGAGGCAACCGAACTGGGTCGCCCGGGGGTTTACCACCACCACCACCACCCCGGCAACCCCCTCCTGATGGGTGCTACCGGTTCAGGTGAACCGGTCTGAATTGGCAACATCCCATCACTGTGTGGTTGGATCATAAGTTTTTCTTATTTACTTAAAACTGATATAACTGAATAACAAAATGGCACACGCCCCAACACTGTGTAATCAGTAAAGATATAATTTTCTTTATTTTTACAAGTGGGTACTTTTGTACCATATTCACATGTACAGAAAATGCATTAGATGAGTCATTTGCACAAAGTGGCATAAAATAACACTACAATTATATTAATGGTTTATTGGGATAGAACTATGGAGTTATTTGCAGACTTCAGTCTGGTGAGCATGTTAAAATATAGATCAAAATAAACAGTTTTAAGGTTGTGTACTTGTTAACTGTTAGAGTGCTGAGCATCATAACTCATAAAATTGAGAAGTTGAAGCAATCCTATTTTCCCCTAACACAGCCTAGAACTGTGTCTGTCAAAGGTAATTGTAATCTATGAAACCTCCTGCTGAAATGAATTTGTTATTCTCAAAGGCACCACAGTACTTGTTTTTGTTTGTGTGTTGTCCTTGCTGAAGCAAAGTGATACAGCTACCTCCCTGAAAACTCCATCTGATCTGGATTCCCAAAGGGTGCTCAGCAGGGGATGAATGACAGTCAGTCAACTAAAACTTTTGCAACTGCTAATGAATTGTGCTGAGGTAAAGAGAGAAGATGTTGCTTTTAAGAATTGTGGTCTGAAGTTGTGTATTGCTGGTTGTCCTTCACATTGGTCAGCAGTTTGGGACTTATGCAACTGTACAAGACCCAAGAGGGGTCAAATTGTTCATTGAGGATTCATAAGATCAATGAACATTTTTTTTGCAAATTTTAAATATAAACAAATTTATATATTTTTATTTTTTCAAGTTTATTTCAGTTTATTGTATTGTCATTCTACTCTTCATGTAATAGTCAAAGTGACAGGACAGTGAATAACGGGTGCAGAGCATGATGGATGTTTAAAAAAATGGCCTTGGTTATTCTCTAGGCTAGGGAATGCTTTTTAGAACCTGTGTATCATTTTATCCTCATTTATGCATCCTTTTGTGCCTTAGGAGAAATAGTTTAAAATGTTGACTGAGGGAGAAAATGAATAAATAATTATTCATTTGTCTTTTGATCAGTGGCAGTTATAATAAAAATCATTTAAATGTCCAACAAAGAAAAAAAGTCAAATCAATTCCTTAATAGTGTGACTTTGTGTTGTGAAATATTACTCGTTTTTCACTTAGTAAAGAACTCAGAAAGTGCTGTTTGCCTGTCCAATTTAATACCTTCCCCATATTAGGTTTTTGCCAATCTATTGTCTCTACCCTTTTAAAGGTTAGCTGTTTTTCAAATTTGCACAGATTTTCCTAACAACTTCTGCCAACCTTTTATACTTGAATTTTTTTTGGGAATAGCAGCCGTGTTAGTCTGTGGTTCACGCTTATCAGAAAACAAAACAAAATAAACAAAATAAAAATAAAATAAAAAAACACTTTAGCACTTTAAAGACTAACTGCTTTATTTTTATTGTTAGCTCTCGTGGATCAAGTGGTCTGAAGAAGTGGACTTGATCCACGAAAGCTAACAATAAAAATAAAGCAGTTAGTCTTTAAAGTGCTGCAGTGTTTTTAATTTAATTTTGTTTTGTTTTCTGATATGCCAACCTTTTAGTAAGCATACACTTAGGAGACTTTTAAAGGCATAACAACAAATAGTTCAGCAAGAAACCACATGATGAACCACATCCATGAGTATTGAAGCAATTGGCTGAAGAATTCTCAAAACTATTGTCTTATTATTTCTTGAAATCATGAAGGATGGGTAAAATGCCATATAATGTATGGCTGTGAGAGCTGGACCATAAGGAAGGATGAGCATAGAAGAATAGATGCCTTTGAAATGTGGTGTTAGTGAATTTTCCACATCCAAATATAGTGAACAGTCCTAGAGAGGTGTCCCCCTGGCCATTCCCAATCATCCACTATCACTATAACATTGCAGTCTTGCTGTTAGCATTTCTGAATTGTTTGTATAGAAAGTCTGAGTTGGTACAAGACAGCTTCCTATGTGCCTAAGAAGTTGAGATCCCACACTTCAATTTTTTTAACACAAAGAAATGATTAATGTGTTTTGATTTCTATTTGTATGTATGATAAAGTGATACTTAGGAAGTAGTTTCAGATTGCATCTAGTAGTCTGCAGTATCCATTTTGCAAAGGAAGTACAGTAGAAAATACTTAACAGAAATTTCATGCCTAAGTGACATTTTCATCACTTAGTGACATCTGGTGACAATCACTCATTTGTCACCAGGTATCACAGAGGACAGCTAAATTACATGTCACCTTATCTTCAGATATAGTTATTATAGATAGTCTTCAGGTCATGTGCTGAAAATAACACTGTCTTTGTTCCGGCAAATTAAATAGATTGTCACTTGGTTGGTTTACCACTATAATGGGATAAGAGTCAGGAAAAACAGTACACAAATCCCACCCTTCCCACTACTTCTGCAGTATTCTGTTTTGGCTTTCTTAAGTTTTGTAATGTGTACTGACCTATTATATGATATTTACTGTACTTTACTGTTCTGTTGTATTGTATGCTATTGTATTTTTGTTTGCACTTTAATAATGATATTAGGGGACTTTGTGAGCCGCTCTAAGTTGGTTTCTACCAAGGAGACCAGGATACAAATCTAAGTAAATAAATAAATAATAAATAAATTTGTGTGCTTCTGGCATGTCTGCATTTTGTTAGCATGGATCATTTTACACTCTGTGATAACCATACAATAAATCTGTGCAGAACTGTTACCAGCACAAAGAGTGAGGGAAGCAGTATTCATCTTTGCCTCCCATTCTTTTTCTTTGCTCTTGAATATTCGTAATAGTTGGCTAGCTTGAAGGACAGAGGAAAATAACAGGGAAAATTGTAAAAACAAGGCACTGTTTGTTTTAGCAAACTTTTGTAACCAAAATGACATAAATTGAGGCAAAAATTCCACAGGGAAAAGAAAGCAAAACCAGAAGACTGAAAATACAGCACAGCAAAGTCCCTTTCAGATGGTGTTTTTAATAAATTTATCAGGCTGATATGAAAGATGATGATGATTCAAAATAGGAAGTGGCAGCTATCACTTGGGAGTAGAAACAGCATGGTACCTTCTGCATGCTGCAATTATTTGATTGCTTTCTAATTTCCCATTGTATAAAATAATATAAAAAGACTATCCATAGTTAAAAGTATGATAGATATGAATATATGTATACAACTACAGTATAAAGAGAGAGAGAAAGATTGGGTGTTTTTAAAAATAAACATATTTTGCTTGTAACAATAACAGTTGTAAAATATTTAAACAATGAAATTAACTTCTGATAGAACTATTCCAACAAACAATATTCATATAAGCAAAAATGAGCAAGTTAATATATGATACTTTCATGTTATCTTCAATATAGTGAAGTGCAAAAATAACAAAATGACACAAAAGAGACATGGATTGGCAAAACATTAGATACATTTGATCTCTAAAAGCTTTTATTTCTTTGAAAAAAGATAGTTCCTCAACATTCAAACCTTTTGACTTTTAAATACCTTATCCTTGTTTTCAAACCAAAGGGGAGCAGTTGATCTTTCAACCTAAAAGGATTCATCTGCACATTTGTGCAATATATTATTTATACAAAGCTACATCAATATCCTCTGATTTTATTGTGCATTTCTTTTAAATTGTGAGCTACCCTTGGGCTCTGTTGAAAGGCAGAATGCATTTTCATAAATAAATGTATAAGGTGCTTAATAGAACTTCTGTGCCCAAGGAGTTTATAAATTAAGAGTAGATTGTGGCAAGATAACTAAGAGAAGGGTGAAATGAGAGGCAGCAAAAGAGAGTGAATATGAGCAGAAACAAGTTACACATACCTATTTAAAACAGTTGATGCTAAGGAACAACTTTATGGAAAGGGATTTGAAGAGGGATCTGATGCAGAAGAGGTGGCACCAGGAAAGAGTTCTGGAACAGACAATATTTTTGTAAGGGAAGATTTGTTTATTTAAAATATTTTTTGCTCCACATTTCTCCTAAAAAGGACTCAAGGCAACTAACAGTACTAAAAAGATAAATAGTATTAACAGCTAAAAACAATAAATTATATTTTTAAAAAATTAAACTAAATTATTAGAGCAGGGCGGCAGAGGATGAGATGGCTAGATGGCACCACAGACGCAGTGGGTGTAGATCTGGGCAGACTACGGAGGGTAGCAGAGGACAGAGGAGTTTGGTGTGCAGTGGTCCATGGGGTCGCAAAGGGTCAGACTCAACTGTGCGACTGAACAACAACAAAATTAGTAGATAAACTCGTAGTTAAAAGCAGTACTGAAAACACATTTAAAAACAACAGAAATATATTGGCCTCATTTTAAGAAACACACACACAGTTAACCAGCTAGTCACTAGAAGAAAATCTCCCTGAAGAGAAAGGTGTTTCCCTGCTTGTGGAAGGATACCAAAGGTGAAGTCAGTCTGGCCTCCTGTAAAAGAGAGTCCCAATGTGTGGGAGCAGTGACAGACACAGCCTTGTCTTATGTCTCCACCAGTCACACTTAACGTGGTGGGTGTCAAGATTTGGCTCTTCTGGAAAATCAGACCATGTAGTCAGTGCCTGGGAATAGCTGGCTGAGAGAAGGTGGGGTAAGGTCGTTGCAATTGGCAGGAAGTTACACTTGTAGCTTAGCTTGGTTGGGGAACAACTTCAAGGCCAAGAGCTCATTGGGAAGATGATTTTAGCTGTGAGAAGGGAGGGGGCAGAAACTGTTTGCATATTTGTGAAGGTTTGAGGGAACACAGCATCTGAGTGGAAGAGCTTGGGATCTGAACCTTATGGTATACAAATGGGGCCAGAATTTACTTTATTTGCCTTAGTTTTCATCCAGGAGACGTTACGCTCATTTGCTGCCATGCCATAAAGCAGCATTTCTCAAACTGTGTCCCATGAAACACTGATGAACTTCAATTGCCAGAAGCCTAAGTAAGTATATTGGCTGATCAGTGCTTTGGGGAATTGACTTAGGCTTCTGGGAATTGAAGTCCAAAAACCAAAGTTTGGGAAACACTGCTGTAAAGGATGGACTAGTTGTTTAGTCTTGCATGAAGACAAACATAGAAATCACTGCAATATACTAATGAAGTTTGGATCACCTGTTGGGTGCATACCTGGTAATGTGCTTAGTTGTTCATATGGCATAGCCATTGTGACTTCTGCTTTTTCTGTTACAGATACTGTACATAAATAACCATCAGGCTTATGGACATGAAGTACAATATTTAGGCAACACAATGTACATGGTACATCAAATAAAATAGGGTTCAAAAGTTGTAACTAATAATTTAACAAAACCAGTATAATCTGTTTCACTGCTTTTCTTTTTCTTTGTTCCTATCTGTTATTGTATCTCTATTACATGCTTATTTTAAATATATTAGTAGTTAAAGTGTTTGAATATTAGAGAGTAATCGAAACAAAAAGACAAAAAACACTGTACAGTAAACCCCCGATTTATGTATGCCTCTACTTAAGTAAAAATTGATGTACATAATGATTTTTTGTGGAAATCAAACCCCAATTTATGATAAAAAATATTGATTAATGTAAGGGGTTTACTTTCATCTTGTAATTCTAAAATGGTGGTGGTGCCATTTTAAACTCTAAAATCACAGCCATGCACCATTTTAGAATTACAAATTCCATCTCGCGCCACCCACCCCTACTGCCCGAATTCACAAGACATGACTTGCCATGGAGGAGGAGGCAATTGCAGCAGTTTTGCTACATTTTCCGGAGCCCCTGCTGCTTCTACTGGGACTGGGAGAGTGTCCCCCACATATCTGTTCAATTCCGCTCTTTGTCCAAGGCTTCTCTGGGGTGTGGTTTGGCTGGAGACATGCTTAAGACGAAGAGTGGGATGGAAGAGATGCCCCAGAGATGTCTCGGATGAAGAGCGGGATGGAAGAGATGCCCCAGAGATGTCTTGGATGAAGAGCAGGATGGAGCAGTTTTTGTCCGAAGCGCGTTCCCAGCCATACCATGCCCCAGAGAAGCCTTGGATGAAGAGTGGAACTGAGTGGATATTCAGAGGGCACTCTCCTAGTCCCGGTAGAAGCAGCAGGGGAGGAGGAGGCGGAGGCAGCAGTGCTGGTAGTGGCGGTGTTCCTGCTCCCTCAACGGGTCAGATAAACTGCTCAGGAGGAAGCAGCAGCATGCAAAAGGTAGGGAGATTGTTATATTTACATTCCATTTTTTTCTTTCACTGGATCCCTATGGGAATGCTGCGATTTACATAGAAACAGGTTTACATAAAAAGCTACTCCGGACTTTTTACGTAAATCGGGGTTGTACTGTATTTTAATGTTAGCAGTATTACCTGTACCACCACCTCTCAGTGCTGTCTAATCATTTCCACTTCCTTCATTTCCTGAGTGTTTACTGACTTTGATTCTGTAGGACACAACTATTAACCAAAAAAGTTGTTTTGATATGAATGTATCTGAATATTTGTTTGCAACACATGTTTTGTTCTGTGGCAACTTTCGACTTGCAGATATTTGACCTGCTCTTGTTCAGAAGGCTTATTCGGTGCTTATTTATTTTTAATCTATGCTGTGAAATGTAAATGAATACATTACTGTGCACATAACATTTTCTCTTATTTTTATTCTTTTCCAGAAATAGGCTTTAATCTCTTTTGTTTTTAAATTTTCAGTTCCTACTGAGAATGTTGCAACAGTTGCAGACTGTGCCAGCGTGATTGAAGGTGTAAGCCGTAGTCGTAATGCCCTGTTGAATGGCGACACAAAGAATTATGACTGGGATTCTGGGTACACATGCCATCAGCTAGGCAGCGGTGCTATTGTAGTGCAACTGGCACAGCCTTACATGATTGGATCAATTCGGTAAGATTTCTTTTTTATGTAAACGTAGTTTCATAATGAGAATTCAGCCTTTTTATCTGTTTTATAGATACAGTAATACCTCGGATAACACTAAGACTTGGTTCCACAAGTCTTGGTGTTATCTGATTTTTAGTGTTATCCGATGCATGTTAAAATCCTATGGGATGGATCGGATAACGTTAAAGTTCCATAGAGATATATTGTAACCGCGCAGGCTTTAGTGGTTGTTATCCGATCTATCCCATAGGACCTTAATGTTATTTGATCTCCGAGGTAAACATTATCCGAGGTATTACTGTATCTTCTATGAAAAGCTCTCTTTTTTCCTTGCACCAAGTAGTGCAGTGATATACAAAATGTACCGTAATTTGAAAAATAAATCAGCATGCATGTATTTAATGTTGGAATTATGACAAAACTTAAGGCAGTTAATTTATTCTGTGATGAAGACAGTATCAGAAATTGTACTTTAGACCTCTATGTGTATATTGTTAGATCTTGGCAGCAATGTGGATAATCTTTTTCAGTCTACCCAATCATGGGCATTGAAAATTTAGTAACTACAGTAAAAACCCGATTTACGAATGCCCCTACTTATGAATAATTTGACTTACGAATTGGTTCTGCACTGAAATCCATACCTCAAGTTACGAACATGCCCCGATTTACGAATTAATTCTTTTTCCTCTGTTTTGCCTCGAGTGAAGCAAAAAACGCCATTTTCCCTATGGGTTTGCTTCAAGTTACATAATCTAATTCCCCAGAGTACATTGTGCCCTGGGAGATATATAGAAAAACACATGCAGCCTTTCTGAGCCCTTTAGGTGGCAGTAGATTGCTTAGAGAGGAGTTCTTTGGGTTTTTGGCACCAAAACGGCTGTTTGTTGCTGGATTTTCTGTCAATTTTCAAAGCTTCTATAAGGTAAGGAACAGCGTTTTTGCTTATGCATGCTTTCCTTTCAATGCTGCTGTTGTTTTTGGGTGGTTTGATTGATTTTTGGAGGGTGGGAGGGATTTTTTTTATTTTTGGAGGGGGGGCTTTTTCTTTATCCCTATGGGGAAGGGCTCAAGTTATGAACAAATTTGAGTTACGAACAAGGCCATGGAACTGATTTTATTTGTAAATCGAGGTTTTACTGTAGAATTTTTATTTTCTATTTCTAGGCTGTCAAAACATAGATTAAGTTTTTCCCCTTTAGGTGTGGCTGTGAGCCAGTATGGTATTAGTGAACAGAATGTGATGTTTAGATCAAGAAGCAAAATTAAAATCCCCTTTCAGCTCTGAAATTCATGTTCAGGCCGGTCACTAACTTTCAGTAAATATATTTTGCAAGAATCTTTTGAGGATGTCACTGTTGGAGGGTGATTGTGGGAAGACCATCATGTTTGTGACCCTGGGCTCTTGTAAAGGCAGGCTGTAAATCTAATGGTTCTCAAAGAAGTGTGGTTAGAATTCTGGACATTTCCATTATTCTCAACTCCATACAAAGGGATGGGTCCACAATAATTCTGACACAAAGGCACAACTCATGAAAGATGCCTCCATCCATTATCAGAAATCCCATTGTTCTTGTTCTGTGCCTCAACATTCAGCAGGGTCCCATGATCTTCTGTAGAGCATTTTCAGAAGGCTGATGTGAGAATTCTTCCTTTCCATGGGCCCAGTTCCTTAAAATTGTTTCCAGTCCAAAATTTTAATAACATTTTTTGATATATACTGGGCTGTGGGCCGGTCATGTGGTTCAGTGGGCTGGTCACATAGTTTAGTGGGCCGGTCACGTTCCTCCAACCAGAAATGGAAGGAAAACATGCCTTGCAATCTGTTTTGCAACAGGATGGGAAAGATTTTTTAGGCTGCCATTTTCTCTACTTAAACCAGGGGTGCCCAAACTATAGCCCATGAGCCAGATCTGGTCCCCAACACCAATTCATCTTGCTCTCGCTGCCCTCATCGCTCCTGGAAGTGGAAGTAAAACGTGCCCGTATAGGCGCATTATACTTCCACTTCCGAGAGCGCTGAGGGTGGTGCGGGTCAGATGAATTGGCATTGGGGGCCAGATGTGGCCCATGGGCCATAGTTTGGGCACCTCTGATATACACAATGTATTATGTTCTTTAAACGGGGGTGGGGGTAGACTTGTTATATCTTTTCTATAGCATATGTTTTCCAAGTTAAAATTTGTGGAATTAAAAGGCATTATTTTTGTGATAATATTTTACTTTTAAATAGGCCCAGGACTCTGTAGAAGCAGTTTGCCTCTGGTATTGCTTTAGAATTTTCTGTCATAACTGATGAATATACAAAAATAAACTGTCATAAGTGAAAAAATAATTTCTATCATCTTTACCAGCTCAGTCTTGTCACTTTAAAGAGAAGCTATACTGTTTGGAAATTTTCTTTTTGTTCCTGGGTATTATTGACATTTCACATCTGACAAAATAGAAAAATTAAATGAAAAGATCTCTGAATTTACTCTTTATCGTGGATGGCAGTGAATACCTTCCTGTACATGCAGAGATTAAATGTGCATGAATCTACACACATAGGCATCTGTGACTTTCCCAAAGATTATTGCCTCCTCACTAACTTGATAGGTAAAGGTATCCCCCACTCCTCTTGGACGCCTTTCCATCTTGGGGGGGGGGGTAAAAGGGCCACCAGACAGACCCTGGCCAAAGATGCCTCAGCTGTGTGAGAGGCTATTGCTGCCACCCCAGCTGTGCAGGCAGCCATGGATGTCTCCGCCCCTGCCCCATGGACTCCTTTCCATCTGGTTGGGGGGAGAAAAGGGCTACTGGACAGACTGGCTGAAGACACTGCCTTGGCTGTGTGGGTGGCTATTGCCGCTGCCCCAGCTGTGCAGGCGGTCACGGATGTCTTCGCTTCCCCCCCCCCCCGGACTTTTTTCCACCGGGCTGGGGGATATGTCACCACCCTCCCAAACCTCCAAACTCGTGTTAGCTTTTCTCTTTTTGTTGTTTCTTGCCATTTTGTGGTAGTATTTTTGTAAGCCACCTTGAGTAACCATGATGTGGGGAGTAAGCAGCTATATAAATGTGATTTAAAAATAAAGGTCTCCCTTGCTTGAAAACCAGTTGTATCTGAGTCTAGGGCAGGGGTGCCCAAACTTTTTGAGCCGCGGGCTGATCTTATGGTTGAAGGAGCCGGTCACTAAGGCCCGGGGGTCGGATGCAGGGGGCACGCCAATTCATCCCACGAAGCCCTCCTCGCTCCTGGAAGTGGAAGTAAAATATGCCTGTACGGGAGCGTTTTACTTCCACTTCCAGGAGTGACAAGGGCTTCATGGGCCAGATGAATTGGCATCAGGGGCCGTATCTGGCCCCCAGGCCATAGTTTGGGCACCCCTGGTCTAGGGAGTGTTGCACATCTCTGTTTACAACCAAAGGGCCAGCGCGGTCTGCATCTACAGATGTTTTTATGGTCATGTGACAGGCATGAGTGGACCCCAGCGCACATGGAATGCTGTTACCTTTCCCACTGAAACAATATCTATACTAGTACCTCGGATAATGATGAGACTTGGTTCCACAAGTCTCGTCGTTATCCGGTTTTTAACGTTATGCGATGCATTGATCGCACAACATTAAATAAAAAGCCCTGTTCCTCTGGAGGCTGCAACAAGTCAAGAACGTCAGGATTTAAATCCTGACGTTTTGGCTTGCTGCACTGCCCCCAGAGGTGGGGGATATCCAGAAACAGCGTGGATGAATTGCCTGTTAGTACCTACAAAATTGATCAGGGTTCTGAATTCACATTATCTCATTCTAATCATCTTCATCATTTTAGAAATTCAGAGCTGGAACAAACTCTATGGATTATCAATCCCAACCCTTTCAAGGAGACACAATAGGGGATCAAAATTCCAACCTCTAACTCAACAGCCAGTTACATAACCCACTGAGCTATCCACAAGATGTATCAGCTTAACATATGCTGTCCTAAAATTCTTTTTAAAATGTCTGTGATAGCAACCGTTTTAATAAGGAATTTTGGAGTGCTTCCTGGTAAATCAATACAGAAAAATATCAGAGCAATTACTACAGGAGTATTAATTCTCGAGGCATATTATTAACAAAATGTAGCCATCTTTTTAAGATTCTCCATCTTGCTATGTATGAGTAGGGTTGTGTAGATTTCATCCTGTGGTGATACTATTTGCATGAACAGAACCTACATACATCTGTACAGCCTGATAATTTTATTGCATCTGAATCATCAGATCATGGTGGGAAATTCACAAAGACCAGCCAAACTACCAATCAACTATTACATGTGTGGTGCATCCATGTTGACTTGACATCCTATAAAGTTACACTAGGTCAGGCGAAAGGAACTGCAGAATGAACTCACCAAAGGGTGCCTTCGTTTTGTTTTGTTTTTCTTTATTAAATTTTTATAGGTATTTAAACAATATAAACATACAGTAATAGAAATAAAGATAAAAAAGTACAATAATAAAAGAGTTACAGAGTTAAAGAAGTTGAAAAGAAAAATAAATCATAAAAAAGAACATATTTTCTTCCTTTACATCAATATGAGTACATTACATAAATCATATGTAAGCAGTAACAATAAAAAAAATACCCAAGCATTACTAAACCCATGTAGAAACTGCTTAAAACATCCTTAATACCAACTTTCCACTCATTCTCTAATACATTTGATTTCCTACGCTATCATAATTCACGCTTTTATTATCACCCCTGTGATATTTACAATGCCCAGGGGATTGTAAAAACTCATAATTTCCAAAAATCATTTTGTTCCGGTACAGGAGTAACCCCTTTCTTCTTGACAGTCACATATTCCACAAAAGGTTTCCAGATTCTCCAAAAATTATTGACTTTAGCTCTTCCTTTTTTTATTTTTAACTCACAGGTAAGTTTGTCATTCAGTGCCAGCTCCCACATTTCTTTATACCAATCTTGTATTTTTATCAAAACATCATTTTTCCAGTTTCTTGCAATACAGAGTCTAGCCGCTGACAACATCACAGACATCAATTCTTTATTATCATTACTTATATTGAACTTATCAACCTCCGTTAACAAAACTGTGTCCGGACCCCAAGCGAGCTGCATTTCCAATATGCTATTTATTTCATTTTTCACTTTTCCCCAGAAATTTCCCAAACATTTACATGTCCACCACATATGTATATATGTTCCCACTTCATGTTTACAACGCCAGCATTTATCACTAATCTTGTTATCCATTCGGTGCAGCCCGACTGGGGTCCTATACCACCACCAGATTAACTTATAATTGTGTTCTTTCATTCTAATGGACATGGATCTCATAATCCTTTTTCTCCATTTTCTCTTCCAATTTTCCGCTGGAATTGTTTCATTTAATTCATATTCCCACTTGTTTTTTAAAACTTCCTGTATATTTCCACTTTTATTCAGGATTTTATAAATCTTACTTACTACTCCTTTAATACCCATGTCCCCTTTCCTGATCTTACTTAGCATAAGTTCAAATAAAGTTAACTCTCTCATTAAACTATCATCTGTCAAAAATTTCTTATTCCAATTATTTATTTGAAGAATCTTGAACCAATCTAACTGTATTTGCAAAAATAATTCTCTTTTTCTGTCACTGTCCTTACATATGTTAATCCAATCTTTCAACAAGAGAGCCTCTTTCTCTATTAATATACTTCTAATCCTACTATCTATTTGTATTGGAAAAGCACTTAAGTCGTCCAATTCTATAACAGGCGAAGTGCCTGGGACAAGCTCCTCTTTTATTCTGTTCCATTCTTCTATTGTTGTTTTCGTCAGTTTACACCTAGGGGTTATTTTTGAATTTTCCTTCTTTTCACTTAAGAATATTGAATTATCAAATTTCTGGGACTCTTTCCTTTCAATTTTTTCCCATATTACGTCTTCCCTATTCAATATTTTAATGACATTTCTTACCTGGAATGCCCTGTAATAATCCCGAATATTAGGTATTCCTAAACCCCCCTCTTTTTGAGATATATACCATAATTTTTTAGCTATCCTAGCTCCCCGTTTACCATTACAAAATCTATTGATTATGTTTTGGTACTCTTTTAATTCTTTATCAGTAAACTTAATTGGTAATACATCAAATAAAAAGTTTAATTTGGGTAACAACATCATCTTACATAATGCAACCCGTCCGAACCATGATAAATTTAGCTTGTTATACCGAATTATTTTCTGTTCATTTTCCTTCTTCTGTTTACCATAATTTAACCCTTTAAGCTCTCCAAAGTTATTAGATATTATTATCCCCAAATATTTAATTTTGTTTCCAATCTGAATCTTAAACTTCTCCCTTATTTTTTTCTCTTCTTCCTTGGTCCCATTACAAAATACCATTTCAGTCTTGTCCCAGTTGACTTTCAAGCCTGTCATATCCTCAAACTTGCTCAAGTGCTTATATATGTTTTCAATTGCTTTCATTGGATGTTTTGCAATAATAAGAGTGTCGTCTGCATATAAGTTAATTTAATTACCTTTCATTCCTATTATATCCTCATCCTGACGTATCGAGTTCGCTAAAAACTCCATTGCCAGAATAAACAATGTTGGTGACAATGGACATCCCTGCCTTGTACCTGCCTCTAAATTTATATTTCCAGAGTATTCACCATTAATTCTAATCCTAGCTGTTCCAGATTGATATAATTTCTTAATCACTCCCTGAAATTTAGTGCCAAATCCATATAATCTAATCGTCTCTTGAATTGTTAACCATTGTAAAGAATCAAAAGCTTTGAATATATCTAGAGATAAAAATCCCACTTTCTCTTTCTTTTGTTCTGATAGGTCTATTAAGTCTATTACTCTTCGCGTTAAATCTGACATATATCTATTCTTAACGAACCCTGCCTGATCTTCCTTTATATAATCAGCTATAAAGCTATTCAACCTTTTTGACATTATTGATGTGAAAATTTTTGCATCCTGATTAATTAGTGAAATCGGTCTATATGATTCCACCATTTCTAAATCTTTGCCTGGCTTGGGAATTAAAACTATTGTTGATCTATTCCATGAGCTAGGAGTTGCTTCCCCTTCTAATATTTTATTAAACAACTTACTCAGTCTTGGCACTATCCATCCTCTAAAGTCTTTATAAAACTCAGCCGGTAACCCATCTTCCCCTGGGGCCTTATCTACTTTTAATTTCTTTATCGTTTCCTCAATTTCTCTGTCTGTAATTTCCCCCTCCATTATATTTTTATGCTCTACTGATATTTGTGAGATTCCTTGAATTTCAAAACATTCTCTAAGTTTATCCAAATTTACTTCCCTTTTTGAGTACAGTTCATTATAAAAATTTTCTATTATCCTCATTTTATCCATTCTTTTATTGCATCTCTTCCCACTTTTATCAATCAGTACCCCAATCTGACTTTTAGCTTTCTTCTCTCTTGCTGCCTTTGCTAGTAATTTAGAGTTCTTATTACTGTACTCAAAATATTCTCTTTTTAAATATATCATATCCTTTTTAATTTTTTCAATATCCTTCCCGTCCAATTCCTTCTTAATTTTTTGTATATCCTCAAAAATTCTCTGATCCTTGGTTCTTGCATGCTCCAGGTAAAGTTGTTTTAATTTTGTTTCTAACTCCTGATACCTGCTTTTGATCCGCTGGTTTTTAATGCTGTTTAGTTTTATAGATTCCCCTCTAAATATCGCCTTCATTGTATCCCATACCGTGCTATAGCTGACCTCTTCATTATCATTCCAATTCCAATATTCCTCCCATTTCTCCATTATGTTTTTCTTACTAACTTCATCCCTAAATAAATTTGGATCATTCCTCCAATTGTACCCCTTCTTCCCCCCACTGTCCAATTTTATTTCCATTGAAATTTTTGCATGATCTGACTCTTTGAACATTCCTATTTTAATGTCTTCTATAGTTCTAATTAATCCCTCTGTAACAAATATGTAATTTATTCTAGAGTACATATTATGCACATGAGAGTAAAAAGTATATTCCCTTTCGTTCCCTTTGATTTCCCTCCATGTGCCTTTGTTTTGGCAGTTTCATGTCTGGCCTAGACATGGAAGAAGAATCCTATAACTTAATTAAATCCAGATTGCTCCTACATTGATTGTAATAATAGATTAGGCTACACACCGATGACTTTGCAAGGATATCAGAATAGGCTTGATCATCTTAGGCACCATAGTTATATTAAGGCTGTCATCTGTATAAACTAGCACCAAAACAATTCTGTACACGTCTGTGTTGCCTGTTAAATACAAGAGTTATCGAGTGACCTTCACTTCTAATGTTTTATATTTTTCATTCTCTCTCCCTTTCTAGCACACACAGTATTTTATTGAAGAAATTTGACTGTAAAAACTATTTCTTTGATTTTTGTTTATATTTGATCACCCACCTAGATAAAACAGTTGTTTCTTGGAATGCCAAGGTCACTGGGTCTTTCATATTCATATAAAGAATGAACACAATTGTGTTCTTTTCTCAGCTACTAAGGATGGATGTTATATATAAGACTTTGAAGCAGTTATAAAATAATCTAAATTGTTTGCATTCTAGCCAGTCTCTTTTGGATAAATGTACTAGGAATTAGGAAGCAGTTAAGCTCTTCAGTTAATGGCCCTTTTATGTATGATTTACTGCAAACTTAGACTCCTTCTAGTGTTTACATATGTATTTCAGAACTCTTGACATTGAAAAATGATGTATGCTGTAGTTTTCACGAAGCATATATTTGAAGTTTAAATATATTTGCTGAACAAGCAAGAATAATTGTGAGAATACAGTAGCTAATTTTTATTGTGATGGCTACCTGCACTTTCTGATCCCTTTGAGCAAGTGTGGAATTAAAGTATAATGTGTCAGTTGATTCAGCAGAATTGCATTTTTCTTCACAAGTCAGTTAAATAGTTTAATGGTGTTTCTGACACTGTTACTGTCTGGAGAGGGTCAGTTAACAATAGTGGCTAGGCATGAATTCTCCCTTTTCTGGTTTATATGTCACCTGTATTCCTACACAGACTTAACTGGATCTCTCTTGGTTACCCATGTTTTAGTTACTTCCATGCTGGACTGTGATAGTGTACTTTATGTGAGCACGCCTTTGAAGACATACTGGAAAGCTGAATGTGGACATGAGGCCTAAGATGCTAGTTATGCTGAACACCTAACATCAGTGTAGCACATTGTTGTTTACAAGTACATTTTCAGGAATTATAAGGATGATAAATTTTAAACTTACATTCTTACAAAAAATAAGTCCCAAGCAATATGTTGGTATCATTCTTCATGAATATTAAGATCTTTCTTCAGAGGTCATAAGAAGAGCCAAGCTAGATCAGGCCAAATGCTTTTTAAATCTAGCTTTCTCTTAACATCACAGCTTTCCCACTTCGGGTCCCCAACAACTGATGCAAAAAGCATACTGTGTCATAGTGGAGAGAATATCTTTGTTCATAGGCAATGATAGCAGCATCCTTCATGAGTTTGTCCAGTCTCCTTTTGAAGTTGACAGCTATTGTCATTTTATATGGAAGTTTGTACATACTGTATTATGAAATATTACTTCCATTTATCTTTCCTGAATCTCCCAACATTCAGCCTTAGTGAATAGGCCTTGGTCCAAATATAATGAGAAAGGCAAAGAAGCTTATCCACTTTCTCTACTATACCATATATAATTCAATATACTGTACTGCTGTCTAGATTTTCTAACATCATTTTCCAGGTACGGGGGTCTGGAAATTTACATAGTAGTCCAAGTACAATTACTTTAAACATATGTCAATGTTTGGTCATGTTATCCTATTATGGTAATAGAGTAGACCCTACTGCCAGTGACTCAATGCCAATTGTCAGGGAGTGGTTAACTAACCTTCTTAGTTGATCTGCCTGCTCAGATCTCAGTATGAGTCATTTATGAACAATTTAAAAAACACTGCTCCCAATACAGATTCTTTAGGGACTCCGCTGCTCACATTCTTTCATTGTAAGAACTAGCCACTTATTCCTATTCTCTGCATCCTGTTATTTAACTAGTTTTCTCCTTTTCATGTTCCTGTGTCTGCTGATAAAATCAGTAAGTTCTTGATGTAAGAGGACTCTTATTATCTCTGAGAGGTTTGCTCAGGAGTCTTTGCTTACAGACTTTGTTAAAAGCCATTTGGAAGGCCAAATAAACATAATTTTCCAGATCATTCTTGTGTGCATATTTATTAACATTTAATACTACAGTATTAATATTTATTAAGGTTATGGATTATTTTATAGAAGCTGTGTTGGTTCTTTTTCAGCAGAGCTTATTCTTTTATATGCCTGACAAATTTGTCCTTAATTTTTCTTTCAGCTAAAATATCTGGAATAGATGTTAAGCTAGCAGGCCTATACTTCTAATTCCCACAGATCCCTTTTAAAATTTGAGAATTATGTTGGCCAGTTTCAAGTCCTATGGTAAACTTACATTGGGAACAAGTTCAATTAGAAGATCAACAGGGATGTATTTGAGTTATTCAGGATATTGTGGATGGACATCATCTAAATCCAATCACTTGTTTGTAGTTAGGTGTGTAACTTTCAGATCTTTCACACTCGGGTGTCTGCTGATGAAATCAGTTAGTTTGACAATTTAGTGTAACCTATTTATAGAAACAAGATTGGACAATATCTTCATTGAATCACAAAACAGTTATAGGTGAAATAAACAATGCTGTAGTTTATCTATCTTTGGCAGGTTGCCCAGTTGCACCCCTACCTTGATTTCAGGTCCTTAATGAGCTTGGTCCATCCACTAGTTGTCTCAAGAATTGACTACTATGATGTTTTTAACATGGGCCTTCCTTTGAAGCTGTTATGGAAGTTTCAGTGGATTCAGAATTCAATGGCTAGATTGATCTCACATGTGAGAAGCTTTGATCACATCTTCCTGATCCTGGTCAGTTTGCATTTGCTTCCATGCCAGGTTCAAAAAGTTGGTATTTTATTTGTTTGTTTAACTTTATTACTTTTATATTGGCCACTCACATACTTATTTATTTATTTATTTATTTATTTAAATTTCTATACCGCCCTCCTTGCCGAAGGAGACCTAGGGAGGTTTAACACATATACAAGGAAGCCCTAATTAGTTTGGGACTTCATTCCTTATTGGAGTATCTCTTGTGATGTTCTGCTGCCTGTCTTACTCAGTTCTCAGAAGTGTTCAGCTTGCAGATTCCTATTCCAAAGGAGGCTCAGAAGACTATTGACAAGGAATTAAGCCTTTTCAGGAGTTGCCCCCTTCTCTTGAAACATGTTATCCCAGAAGTCTAGTCTTATCCCTTCAGTCTTTTAATATCTTTTTGAAAACTCTGGGATATTTCCCACTCTGCATGGTGATTTAATTATCTAATATTATGATTATGTCTTGTTTGGATTTTTAATTGTGTAATCTGTTATTTTGATTTAAGTTTTGTGTATTATTTTGCTGTAGTTTTATACTAAATGAGTGCTATATCAAGCAAGCAAACAAACACAAACACACACGTGCTCAGGCAGTCTTTTATGGTAATTGAGAGGGTCTAGTTTACCTAAAGGGTCTAGTTTACCCTGTTCAGCACTATTTCAGTCAGGGCTCTATTTTCTTGGAAAATATACTGAGAAGAGAGGTGCATTTCTTATCTCTACCTTATGTTAAATCTGTTTTCCAACCTTTAACTGCATATTTTTAAAGCTAATGGTCACCAGTATTTTGGGTTGTGTGTAATTTAGAGCATCCTTTTCATAATACAGTATAGTAATGCATACCTTCAAGATACGTTAATCTGGTTTTGTTCAGTAAGGGCAGTTAAGAAATACTATTTACATTTTTTAAAATGATGAACTGTTAATGGATAGAGAAGTCATCGAGGAGGAGGCGTCATCTCTAACATTTCTTGCATGCTTGCCCTAAAAGTATCATTTTTAAAAGAAAAAATATGACATATAAACATTTTATTAGACTTGTTAGTGATAATATGGTATATATTCTACATCATTTTGCAAGCTGAATTAATATAGTTAATATAACAAGCAGATTTATACTTGTTTTCTCTATAAGCTATTACAAACATAAAGTAACAGTGCCTCTACATACATACACACACACAAGGAAAGGGAGAGAGAAAGTTGGACATCTTGCAAATTTTTGAGATGGTACATAGCTAGTAGTGAATTACTACATTTACATGCATTAAGTACTTCACTAAAATATAATTAGCTGACTTGTGAAAATTCCAGGGAGATTTTTTTGTGAGTTCAATGATGTTCACTTTTGCCTTTGATTGAAATAAATGCTATACATTCTCATCACTGTTAACAAAAGGAAGAAAAGACAACCTTCAAATTATATAAGTTGTTATGACGATCTTATCTGTAATTTATGCTTGCTATAATGTTGGATAGTTTCTCATTTATTCACGTGACCTTGATATATCATGTCAATAACTATATCATACTAGAGAGAAATAAAAACTACTCTCCTCAGAAATGAACGTGCCTGCAGTATGAGTTGATCAAATTACTGTACTGTATAAAATGCAGGGCCTTTGTAAAATATGTAATTTTGTGCATGCTGTGAAAACCAGTGTGGTGCAGTAAATAGTGAAGGACTGATAATCTGGTTTCAAATGCCTCGTCAGACATGTAAGCTCACTGGAAGAGAGGAACAACTGTAAAATCCTATCCTTAAGTATCTCTCCTTTTTTAAAAAAAAAATTATTTTTATTAGGTATACAGTAAAACCTCATATAACACTAAAACCTGGTTCCACAAGTCTTCGTGTTATATGATTTTTCGTGTTATCTGATCCTCTATGGGATCCATAGAGATACATTGTAACCACACAGGCTTTCGCGGTTGTTATCTGAAGCATCCCATAGGATCTTAATGTTATCTGATGCAATTCTTCCCCCCAGATTCCTTGATGTTATGCGATTTTCGTGTTATTCGATACTAATGTTATATGAGGTATTACTGTATAAAGAAAGACAAATACAGATATACATAAAATCATAACATTCATAAGATAAAGTTTCTGAAGTAACAGTATTACATTAAAAAATCCAGTACCCATGGAATAAGTATAGATAAACTTCTCTCAGTTTTGATTTCTAATACATAGTATTCGCCTACACTGTTACATTTTACATCATTATTATCACCCTTGTGCTATATACATTGTCAGGGGATTTATGTAGCATAATGATTTCCAAAAGTCATTTTGTTCTTGTACAGGGGCCATGCCTTTCTTCTTAACCAGCGCATGATTAATAAATGGTTTCCAGGTCCTCCAGAAACTGTTCCCTTGCAATTTACCTTTTCTAATATTTAATTCCCAGGTGAGTTTTTCATTGAGAGCCAAATCCCACATTTGTTTATACCATTCCTGGATACTTAACTTTTCATTATTCTTCCAATTTTTTGCTATGCACTGTCTGGCCACTGATAGCATGATGGCCATCAATTCCTTGTTGTCACTATTCATTTCATATTTATCAACCTCCGTTAACAAGATCGTATCCGACCCCAGTTCGAGTTGCGTATCCAGTATTTTCTTAATCTCATTTTCTATCTTTCCCCAGATTTTTTTAAAACATTCACAGCACCACCATATATGCTCATATGTTCCTCTTACTTTTTTGCATCTCCAACATTTCTCACTCAAACTATTGTACATTTTATGCAACCCCACTAGAGTCCTATACCACCGCCATATCAACTTATAGTTATGTTCTTTTACTCTAACAGACATGGTTCTCATTATTCTCCTCCTCCACATTTTCTGCCATTTTTTTCTGTAATTGTTAAATTAAGCTCATGCTCCCAGCTTTGTCTCAAGATCCCCTGTATTTTTTCACCTGTATTCAAAATTTTATAAATTTTGCTTACTATTCCCTTAATTCCAATATCACCATTTCTAACTTTGGTCAAAAGTATCTCAAATTCCGTACATTCCCTGTTTAGACCATCTTCTAGTAAGAAAGCCTTATTCCAATTGTTTATCTGGAGGATCTTAAACCAGCTTAGTTCCAGTTGCAAATAAACCTCATTTCTTTTTTCCTGATCGCTGCAAGTTTTGATCCAATCTTTCAATAATATAACCCCATTTTCCGACAAAATATCCCTTATCCTCCTGTCTATTTTCATTGGAAAATTGCTGAAATCCTCTAATTCTAATACTGGTGAAATTCCTGGAATAAATTCTTTCCTTACTTTATTCCATACCTCTACAGTTGATTTTAACATCATTCCCTGGATTTTCCTCCTCTTTTTATCCTTTTCTTCCCATAAAAACTGTGCCTTTCCAATCTTTGGAAATTCTTTTCTTTCAATTTTCTCCCATACTGTTTCTTCTCTAATTAATAATTTAATAACATTTCTTATTTGAAAGGCTCTATAATATTTGCTAATATTTGCAATACCCAGTCCACCTTCCTTTTGTGATGAATGCCACAACATCTTAACTATTCTAGCTCCTCGGTTTCCGTTACAAAATCTATTTATAGTATTTTGATACTCTTTTAGTTCTTTGTCTGTATGTTTTAATGGTAAAACATCGAATAAAAAATTCAATTTAGGTAACAACATCATTTTACATATTGCTATCCTACCAAACCATGACACGTTTAATTTACTGTATTGTAAAATTTTCTTTTCAATCTCCTTTTTTTGTTTGCCATAATTCAATCTTTTAAGTTCCCCAATTTTACTAGTTAACATTACCCCTAGATATCTCATCTTCTGTGTAATCTGCACATTATATCTCCACTTTATTATATCCTCATCCCCTTTATTCCCGTTAACTAATATCATTTCTGTTTTATCCCAGTTCACTCTTAATCCTGTTACCTCCTCAAATCTTTTCAAGTGCATATTTATCTTTGGAATGATTTTTATTGGATGTTTTACTGTGATTAGCGTATCATCTGCATATAAACTTACTTTATTCCCTTCAATTCCAGTTATTTCCTCATCCTGAAGAATTGTATTCGCTAAGAATTCCATGGCCAATATAAATAACGACGGTGACAGTGGGCAGCCCTGCCTTGTACCTGCTTCTAGCTTTATTTTACCTGTATAATTCTCATTAAATTTAACCCTTGCTGATCCTTGCTTATATAAATTTTTAATTATTGTTTGAAATTTAACTCCAAAACCATATAGTCTAACCATCTTGTGGATTGTTGCCCATTGCAAAGAATCAAAAGCTTTAAAAATGTCTAGTGATAAAAAACCCACCTTTTCTTTCCTTTTTTCAGATAATTCCAATAAGTCCACTTCTTATTAGGTCTGACATATATCTTTCTTTTACAAACCCTACTTGGTCCTCTTTTATATAATTGGCTATAAAACTACTTAACCTGTTTGCCAAAATTGTTGAAAGGATTTTTGCATCTTGGTTGATTAAGGATATCGGTCTATAAGATTCTATTTTCTCTGGATCTTTACCAGGCTTAGGGATCAAAGCAATTATAGATCTATTCCAAGAGTCCGGAATTGCTTCTCCTTCTAGTATTCCGTTAAACAATTTATATAATCTCGGAACAACCCAAAATTTAAAATCCTTATAAAACTCCGCTGATAGTCCGTCCTCACCCAATGCTTTATCTTTTTTTAACTTCCTAATCACCTCCTCAATTTCCTTTACTGATATTTCCTCCTACATTTTATTCCTATGTTCTTCTGATATAATTCTAATTTGTTGCCTTTCAAAGTATTCTCGCAGTTTTCCCAAATTTACTTCTTTCTTTGAATACAGATTTTTATAAAAATTTTCTATTAATTCTGCTTTTTCCTTCCTTTTATTGCATCTTTTTCCATTTTTATCTATCAGCACTCCTACCTGACTTTTGTTTTTCTCATCTCTTTCTGCTTTAGCTAATAACTTGGAGTTTTTATTACCGTATTCAAAGTATTCCCTTTTTTAAAAAATCAAATCTTTTTTAACTTTTTCTATATCTTTACCTTCTAATTCCTTCTTAATTTTTTGTATCTCTTGAAAAATCTTCTGATCTTTGTTCCGTGCATGTTCCGAGTGTAAATATTTCAACTGTTTTTCCAATTCCTGATATCTATTATTAATCTGTCGGTTTCTTATACAATTTAGTTTTATGGATTCACCCTTAAAAATTGCCTTCATTGTATCCCATACTCCTCCATAGCTGACCTCATTGTTATCATTCCATTTCCAGTTTTCCTCCCATTTCTCCATTATTTGCTTTTTTATTCCCTCCTCTTTATACATCTTTGCATTATATCTCCAAATGTATCCTTTTCTCTCTGTTTCTTCCAAATTTATGTCCACAATTATCTTAGCATGGTCAGATTCCTTAAATGTTCCAATTTTAATATCCTCTAATGTTTTAACTAATTCTTCTGTAACAAATACATAATCAATTCTTGAATACATATTGTGAACTTGGGAGTAATAAGTGTATTCCCTCTCCTGACCCTTAAGTTCTCTCCACACATCCTTTATTCCCATTGATTTACTCCATTCAGCCAATATGTATTGTTTACCTTTGTTTTTACTACTTGTACTGTCAATATCTGATCTAAGCAAATTGAAATCTCCCCCTATGACCATGCTCTTTGTTCCTTCCTTACTTAAATTTTTTCCCATTTTATCTAGAAATTCTTCCTGCTTATTATTTGGAGCATAAACATTAGCAAAAATTACTTGTTCCTCCTCAATATTTCCTTTAATAATCAAATATCTTCCTTCTGGATCAGCTATGGTTTTGGTCACAGTAAAACCCAATTTTTCCAAAATCAGAGTTGCAACTCCCCTGGCTTTAGATGACCCGTAAGCCTTTTCATATATTTCCATTCCTCTCACAACTAATTTATTTGCCTCGGCTGATTTTTGATGAGTCTCTTGTAGAAAAATGACATCCGCTCTAGCTTCGTTGAGCGATATTTGCAATTTCTTTCTCTTCATGCCATTCCCTGTTCCCTTCACATTCCATGTTAATAATCTTAATTTCTTAACCATCAGTTTTTATTATAATCCCCCATTCTTTACAATCCTCCCCGGACGTGCTCCCTCTTACCCCAATCAATTTCCCAATAAAAGAAAAATTAATTAAACAGAAATAAGATAGAAACAATAAAAAGTAGTGTAGATACTTATAAAAAGAAAATTTAGAGAAAAAAGTGTCATAAAAAAAATAAAGGAAAAAAACTTACCTATTCTTCCTTCTTCTGCTGCCCTCCCCACACCTTTCTTAAGCATGTCGCCTCTGTTCTCCAAAGAGGGGAGGGGGGACCGGGGGAAAATGGCATAATGTTCTTCTGAATACCCCCTCCCTCTGCCAATAATTAAATTTAGTGTATTATAATTATTCTACTATTTCAACACTTGGTGTCCCTGAAAGATCTGCTCCTCCTGTTGCTCCCTCCACCTCCTCTCCCATGTTCAAGACAGGCCCTAACACTCCAACTGCATATAAATCCGTTCTCAAAGCAATCCATTCCTTTGACGCCACCTTGATCAAACCAATCTGTGTCAAATATTGCAATACATCAGTCTTCTCATCCAGAACATGCCACCTTTTGTCGTAGAAAAATCTCAGTTGTTGTGGAAACCTCCAACCATATTTGATATCATTTGCAATCAACAGCTTCGTAACAGGCTTCATCATATATTTCCATTTTCTCTCCTCAGGTGCTATATCATTGTAGATTTCCACATCAACCCCCTCTGTCTTTAAGACGCCAGACCCTGCTTGTTTAATAAAAGCCATCACCTTCAACTTATCCGCCCAATTTGCAAATTTAACCAAAACGTTCCTAGGTGCTCTTCTATCTCGCCTTCCCCCCACTCTGAATACAGTGCCAATGTCCTCTGAAACAAAATCTTTTCCCATTTTTAATGAATTCAGCCAATTTATAACCCTGTCCTTAAGCTTGTCTGGTGTCCGTTCCACCATCTTACGAATCACAATGTTCTGTTTTCTCCAACGCTCCTCCACCATCATCATTTTTTTCTCTTGAACAGATACCCTTGTGGCAATTGCATGTTTTTGAATCAGAAGTTCATTCACTGTTATCGTGGTTTGTTGTAAATCATTTTGCATAGTATCTGTAATCTTTTTAATTTTTTGCGTATTCTCTGCCACTTCTTTTTGCATATCTGATAAGGTCCTGGCCAGGCTCTCATGTTGTAACCTGGCCAGTTCCCTATCCTTTTTCATTTTTTCACTATTATCCTCCACAGTTTTATTCAGCTTATGCATTGCTGCCTGAGTGTCAATAACATTTTTAGCCAATTGTTGTAAAATAACAGTCATGTTGTCAATTCTTTCAGATAAATCAGGCGTGCGCGCTCCTTCCTTTGTTAGAGAGTCCATTGCTGCTGCTGGAGCTTCCATAGTCGGTGATGGAGTATATCTCTCCTTATCCTTCTGTTCTTTTTCTCCCTTCTTGTCTTTGGTTTAACAACTTCTTCCTCCCTACCCTTCCCCCCCTCCATTCTGTATACACTTAAGTATGTCAAAATTCAATGCGTAATACTAAAAAATCTAATAAACTAAGTCAGATGTATAATGCTCTTATATCAACTTATATCAACTAATAATGCCCAAATTAATCAATTAATTAAATGTAGATTGCCAATTGATTATATTTAATTTATATTTCTAATTGATGTGTCCAATTAATTCAGTTACCCATCAAAACTTAATAATAACTTATAATTTTTAAATTATTATACCCCTAATTGATTTAACTGTAATATAGATCAATGCTTAAATGCAGTCACCCCAATTAATAATTAATCACCCAATTATTTGCTTTTCCCCTGAATTAATTGGAAATACTTGTTCAGTCAAACGTACCCAGAAGGAGGGGAGGGGGGGTGAGAGAAGATTCAAACAACCAATACAAGTATATAAACTTTCAAAAGAATGAAAAAAAAACCTATAGAGTACAACTAGCATAATCAATAAATACTGTAATAAAGTGAAAAACTACATAAAAAATTATATTTCTCAAATAAAAAACAGTTGCAATTTAATAAGGGTCCAAAAGAGTCCAAAAATTCAACAGAGAGATGAAACAGGGCAGAAGAAAAGACGAAAAAAGCCGAATCTGCTATCCACTTTTAAAAGGCTTCCTTCTCATCCACAGTAAGTTTCGAAACACAGTCTCGTTAGAGAACAAAGAAAAGCACTTCGTCACAGCCCAGTTAAGTTTTGCTTTTGTCCACCATTATATCAGACTTGTGCCTCTTCTCACTCCCATAATCGACCACAGTTCTTTCCCACAAACAAAAATCAGCTGATAAGAACAGTACCTCCAACTAATTTATTGGTGTTCCCAATCTGTTTTCTGTCAGCAACTCAACCTCCGAAGGATCGTTCTTATAATCGTAACTTTCTTTTAACTCTCCCTCTCCTCCTCTCTCTCCTCTGTCAGTTTCCTTCAGTTTCCTTGTACTGTCTTAATTTAGCCAACAAACAGAGCTCGTTGTCCCCTCCTTTTCGGAACGCCTTTCATCTCCCGGTATCTCTCTCTAGATTTGTTCGGCGCTTCCTCCTCCTCCGTCTTTCCTCTCCCCTCTCAGCTCCTTGGAGTCCTGGGGCTCCCGGTGCGGCTCAAACAGACAACGGGACAGACAGGGACTTCTTCCAAGGTTCCGAATCACCCCGCCACCCGGAGCCAGCACCTCCGATCCCCGGTCACCTCAAGCTTCCGATCTCTGCTCGCACCGAGACCTCCAGATCTCCAAATCAAAACTTCAGTGTATAGTATAATCCACCAATATAGTACACCAAGCCAGTCAAATCAAGAGACGAACTCCGGCACCATCAAGAGTTTTCTTACTTTCCAGTTCCAGCTCCAAACCGGCTCCACGGGCAGCAGAACAAGCAGGATCCTCCGATCCCCCCACACACACTGCCCGGAGCTCGCGCCTCTAAGCCCCGTTCGTCAATCTTTTTACTTTCTGGCTTTCTCTGTAGACTTAACAGGGTCTCAGCTTTTATCTTCCAGATAGAACAGTAAGTTTTTTATACATTAAATCCCATTGTTACCACAATGTGTTGGCAGAGCGAGCAAAGGACAATGCTCCTTCTATGCCATCTTGACTCCGCCCCCCCTTAAGTATCTCTCCTGAAGCCTCATTAGGATTGCCTTACATTGGATGCAACCTGGCAGCATCTAACACATAGCAGATACTATGGCAAGGGAAAAGAGGCCTTGTGGAGTACAAAAGAAGGATGGAACTTCCAAATAGCATCTGATAAACAGTGCGTAGTCTTCAAGGTGTTAATCAAGGAAGACAATTTTGTAGATGCCCTCACTGGAAGGCAAAGCTATTCTCCACTTCTTAATGGGTACATATTCTCTCATTTAGATTCTTACTAAAATGTGATGTGGTGCTCAAATTTTTATGACGGTCATTGCTACCTATTTCAATTAATGAACTTGTAAGAAGGTTGATGCTGCTGAGGCATAAGTTTAATATCTTAAATATTGCAGGAAGTGAGCTGGATGAACTTCAACTCTGTTCAGCATTTCTTTTCTACACCCCACAGGGCAAGCTGACTAATGAAGGCTAATTTAACATTTTAGTTTCATATAGAGACCCTCCATACCAGGAGTGGCATGAAATGTGGCTCTTGTGCCATGTGAACTACTGAATATTTATATGATCATTTGGGGTACATTTTACTTTATTTTCCAATTGCTTCATTTGGGTTGTAGAGAAATGAGGGAGCCTATACAATGGTACCTCGTTTAAAGAGCATAATGTGTTCCACCGGACTGCTCTTTAAGCGAGTTTGCTCTTTAAGCGAAACATTGTAAGTGACCAATTGCGACTTTCACAGGGGGGATTGCGAACTCCAATTAGTTGTTAAGCGAGATTTTGGTTGGTTTTTGTTGTTAAGCGAGATGACAATTCAGAGAAAATTCTGATCTTTAAGCAAGTTAGTCTCTAAGCGTGGTTTTACTGTATAATGATACTTTTTTGTTTGTGTAGAAGCAGTGGTAGGCATGTTAGTGTGTTGTGAAGCAAAACCAAGGAAAGAGTCTTTAAGACATTTAAAGACCAACACATTTATTATGGCATTTAATGCTATCCTTTTAGAGTTGGCTTTAGGTGCATGAATTGTTTTCTTCCATTGGTAACTGTTTGTTACATGGGTCTAGATGGGAAAGTTGGTCCTATTCAGAAATTGGAAGGAGAATATTTTATGTCCCGGCCAACTGCTTTTGTCTTGAAAGATGCTTGAATTTGTATGAATGTGTTCAGCTGTGCTAAGGGGATGATGCCATCACTTATTACTGCATTCTAAATTGTCTCTGTGTTTAGTTTACAAACATTTCAGAGCTATTTCAGACATAGGCAATTTTCAGAGGTCTGGAGCCCTTATATGTTGGAAGGCCGTACCCACTCCTGGCAATCCCAACATTTTCTTTTTAAACTGAAAAAAAATCTGATTGCTATAGTAGCCATATACTGTAGTTTAAAAAATTAAAATGGGAGTGTTAAGTTTCCAGGAGTCGTGGGTAAAGTCCATAAAACATGCTAAAACTGCCTGTATATCTGCCAAAGGGCACAAGAGGTCTTAAGCAATTTCTTAATGTGAGAAGCTGTGAGGGCAAGTGTGTTATGGTGGCTGCACTTTGGTCCTAGAACAGGAGCAACATGTGGCTTATAGATCACACTTTATCCACTTCTAGTCTTAAAGTGAATTGTCAAGGGGCTGTGGTGGCGCAGTGGTTAAGAAGCTTACCTTGTTAACTGGATGGCTGGCAAGTTGGCAGTTCAAAAAACCGGGTACAGCATGACGGATTGAGCACCTGTCTCTGTTCCAGCTCTTGGGGACATGAAAGGAGCCTCATTTGGGCATTCCCTGAATTCAAGACAAAAATCTTTTCAACCCAGAATAATTTCTTACATGAAATTATTATAGTGAATTGTCACAGATAATAGTTTCATTGTCTTTATGTCACCTTCTGCTGTTTCTAGAGCTGAGCTGGTCTACATAACTGTTTTGCCCATCCCAACTCCATTTTGGTTTTAATTAAAATATTCAGAGATCAGAATGGTTATTAGCTGCTGGTATATTGTGGGAACTAATCAAATTTTGAAACCCATCCTAGTAAAAATAACATTGAAGATTTAAATCAATAAAAATACAGAGAATCCCCAGTGATTAAAAGATTTTGTTAGGAAATAAAATTAGATTCCTTGAGAAAAAATGTAACATGGGTTTTTGCTCTTTTCCTTACTTGTAATCCTTCAGAAGGTTTAGTCTACAACTTTAAAATGTTACATTGATTTATGTCTGTGTTTGTGCTCATCACACATCTAAGACTTTGCCCTTAACTTGACAGATTTTTTAATAAGCAAGTTAGCTGCAGTCTTGCTTAGAGCAATCAAAAGACCTTTAGAGCTGTACAAAAAGATATGGTGGGTGAGAAAGCAGAATTTCAGATAACTGAGTCTTTCTTCTGACCAAGTATGGAATGATGCCTCTGGGAATTCTGACTGAATCAGCTCTAAATTTTTAATTTGCAGAAAGTCACCACTAATGAGAACTAAAAGTCTTCTTTTAGAAGCCTTTTATTTTAGCTTCAGAATATATTACTTATTAATATTATTAACAGCCTGAGGTTAAGCAAAAGATTTTGTACCAGCCTTTGTAAATCTTATTTGTCCAGCTATCTTGGCCGCAGTCATTGTTAAAGGATTTATAAATGTCGAAGTCTCATATTTTTATTATTATTCAATTGTTGGTTCCACTATAGTGGAACCTCAGTTAACAAATGGCTCAGTTAACAGAAAAATTGCACAACAAAAGGAAATCCATAGAAAATAGTGTCTTGGTTTACGGAATTTTTCCCCGAATGGATTAACTGGTTTTCAATGCATTCCTATGGGAAACTGCATTTTGGTTAATGTATTTTGGTTCTCGATGCATTAGTATGGGAAATTGCATTCAATGCATTCCTATGGGAAATTCAGTTAAAGCAATTTTCACTGTAAGAAATATCCCAGAGAACACATTAATTACGTTAACTGAGGTTCCACTGTACTTTCATTTTTAACAAAAAATAAAAATAAAAAATAAAGTAAGACAGATTTTGAATTTGAGGGCATTTCTGCAGAAAATTTTACTTAATTGCTTTTACTTAACCAAGTCATACCCACATCCACAGCAGCAGAATTAAAAAGAAGAAACAGAGACTGTTACTAGCAAATAGCAAAACCTTTTTTGCAGTCATCATGGTTTTTGCAGAAGTCAAAAGCAAAAAAAAAAAAGCTTTACTGGAGAGAAGGGAATTCATGATATAAAACTTACATATTCTTGTAAGACAGTTGTATCTGTCTATAGATAGGTCTACACAATTACAGTAATACCTCGGATAACGCTAAGATTTGGTTCCACAAGTCTTGGTGTTATCCAGTTTTTAGTGTTATCCAATGCATGTTAAAATCCTATGGGATGTATCAGATAACGTTAAAGCTCCATAGAGATACATTGTAACCGCACAGGCTTTAGCGGTTGTTATCCAATACATCCCATAGAACCTTAACGTTATTCGATCCAATTCTCCTCCCCAGATTACTTAACGTTATGCAATTTTAGCGTTATCCAAGGTAAACGTTATCCGAGGTATTACTGTATTTGGAAAAGTGCAAAATCTGTAAATAAAATACATTTGAAATCCATGTAGAAGCTCAACTGTTTCTCAGTTGCTTTGGAGACTTTCTGCAGGCATTTAAAGCAAGCTTTGTAAAGATAGAACTGGCATACATAATTCATAGATTTAAGAGACAATATGCTTTTTAGAGCTCCCTTGACCAGTACAAGCTGTTTATGGAAACACTACACTGATTTTTAAATGTTAAGGAAAAAGATATTCCCACAAATTGGGGAATAGCAAATCCAATAATGGACCCAAGGATTCTTACCACACCATAGCTGAAATTTTATCCACACAGCTATGTGCGTAAGGCTGGTGATGCCATCAACTGTGATGAGTTTTGAGAAATAAAATACTTCCCTTTTTTCTCTCAAAAGTCCTAAGGTACTTGTGGAATCGCTATCATTATTAGAAAGCCATAGTGGACTGTAGGAAAGAAAGGGGAAAATCTTTAATCACTAAAATCTGTTACTGCTAGGATGACATTACCACCAGCAGTGATTTTTGAAAATCAGAGAGTTTGTCTTGCAACCCTTCAACATCAAGTACCTTAGGACTTTTGGGAGAAAAAAGGGAAGTATTTTATTTCTCAAAACTCATCACAGTTGATGGCATCACCAGCCTTACGTCCCCCAGCAAGAGGGATGACAAAGAAAGCTCAGGTCCTTCAAGGAGGATTTTGTTTCCAAAAATTACTGCTGTTGATGATGTCTTCAGGTTTATATGACAAAACATAATATGATTACTGTGTATCTATATTAATACTCTGAAATTATCTGCAATCTCTGCCATAGTTGTAGTTAAAAGGTTCTCCTCAAAATGACTAATTTAAATCATGGTTTTCTGCATATAAATTCATAAAGGCTGAAAAGGTTTCACTTCATTTTACTGTCTTACCCCTGCCTTCTTCATACTTACCTTCTTGTGCAGATCTGTTCCACTTCCAACAATCTTCTTCTACTCTTTATTTTGTTTTTATTTTTATTTTGAAATTTTGAATTTAAAAGCTTGATTCTGTGTATATAGATTAACAGAGGAACAATGGAATTAAGGTCTTTTTCTCTACTCTCTATGCTCATTTTATTAGTTTTTTGCTGCAAAAAAAGGAATGTGCAGACACAAATTCACAGTTTTGAGAACGTAAAAATAAGCATCTGTAATAATATCTTCTAGAGGGAGAAATTGCCCAATAATCTTACAGAAACCTCTGGAAGAACACGACATTGTGAATTGGTTAACAAAATTCATTTACCCAAAAAAATTAATATTGCATGAATATGCAGCCTCATGTTACATAGTTAAAGATGAATCCTCATTTCATGATGAATAACCTTTAGACTATAATGTATCTTAAATAGAAAACTATATTTAGATCGATTTTTACTCAAAAGCATTTTATTTTAAAAGATCTGATTTTTAATTTTAAAAATTGGTTTTATCCATCTTGGACTGTATTCAGTGCCAATGCCAGATGAACGTTTGTCGGCCATGGAAATGCAAGTCCCGTGCCTTCATTTATTAATGAAAGGTCTGAAAAGAGATCGCTAGTAAAGTATAAAATCATTATACAAACCTATGCTGTAGATATATTTGACATGCTACATATAACTTCAGTTTCATCTCTGAAAAGGTAATCTGCAGAAAAGGGCTATCAAAATTATTAGAGAGCTGGAGCAAAGATTGCAAGGAACAGCTTTAAGTGGCATAGGCTTTTAAGTTTTGAAAACAGATGAAAGGGCAGAGTCATTGTAGACATTTATGAAACAATGCAAAGTATATGAAGAAAGCAGTTTTTTACTTTCTGTAAAAAGGAACAATTACTTCTCCAGTGAGGTGGGCGATTCAGGATAGACAAGTGAAGGCATATTTGCATGCATTGCATAATTAGTTTATGGAATTCGCTCCCACATTATGTAATGACAGTCAGTACCTTCGATGAATTTAAAGGAGATGAATTTGTGGTGGCTGCTTTGTAACTATGATATTTCCTGTAACAGGAGCAGAGTGACTGAATATCAGTGACTAGCAAGGGCTGTGACTTCCATGTCCTGTTTGTGGGCTTGACCACTATGGGAAAGACTCTGTGGACTTTGATTTTATCCATTCAGATTTCCCTTGTGGACTTAAGTGAAAGAATTGGCAAATGAGGACAAAAGTTAGCTGCTTTGTTTCTTCTGGATCATCCCCTAAGAATATCCTCCAACTCATCAAATGTAGTCACAAGACATTATGTATATCACATAGTAGTATATGATCTATCCTCCTCCCCTAGAAATATAGTGGAACCTCACTTAACAAATGGCTCAGTTAACACAAAAATTGCATGACAACAGGAAATCCATAGAAAATAGTGGCTCGGTTAACAAAAAAAAATTCAGAACGGATTAATTGGTTTTCAATACATTCCTGTGGGAAATTGCATTCAATGCATTCCTATGGAAAATGTGATTTCCATTTTTTGTAGTATAAAAGGTCCCAGAGAATGCATTGAATTTGTTAAGCAAGGTTCCACTGTAGTAGATTATATTGGAAATCATAATTATCCTAAGAGGATAAACCTTGCTCAAATAGAAGTAGAAAACATGAGGAACAAGTCAAAATTTGCTCTTTTAGGAGCTGTCACTTCATAGGTCTTTTAAGTTTGCACATGGTAGTAAATTAAACCTTTAAAGAAAATAACAAAAGTTGTAATAAGCACAGTCTAGCTTTCTATAACATGTATAATGCAGGCTTTCCATTTAGAACCTTGCCTTCTTAACTTTCTTTTTAGATTGATAAGAGAGCAATTATTTTAAAACACACTGGATGCAGTCTTCTGCTTCTATTTCCATTTGCTCCAGTAAGCACGGTCAGTGCTTTTGAAAACATGTTTGCTATTGAATTTTGTATCAAAACAAGAAGCAATTTGTTGTTGTAAACTCAAGTTGTACTAATCAATGGGATGCAGCCAGTCAAAAGATTTGTGTAAGAAGTAAGCAAAATCATTTCTGTTTAACAATTTTTAAGGCCATTCCTTGGTTCTGAAGAAAAAAGTACAGTGAGCTTGTCAGTAGGAAAAGACAGATGCTGTAACACAGGCATGCATTAATATGTTTTTCAGATGAGCACTCATTGGGAAACCTCTGTTGGAGATGCAATTCCAAATAAAATGTCTTAATGTACATTGAAAGTTGAATAATTCATATCTTAATGAAAATTTCTGAAAAACGTTTGGTTTTTAAGTTAAATGTTACACTTCCCTATAGTTTCTACTTTATTATACATCTGGGGTTAAATTTTAAGATGGAAGAGCATCAATTATATGATAAGACATTCTTACAAATATCCTTGTGCTTCTTTATGTTAAGAGGGATCTATTTATATCGTAAGTCAACAAGGCCCCAAAAATGTTTTGCAAAAGTTAAGGTTCTACAAATTATTAGAGACTTATCACAAACAGTAAACCTGGACAGGATCAAAAGCAGTAGAAATAAAATGTACATAATTTGATTATTAGTGATAATCAATTTTTTCTTCATGCAGATTACTTCTCTGGGATTGTGATGACAGGAGTTACAGCTATTACATTGAAGTTTCTACAAACCAGCAGCAGTGGACCATGGTGGCTGACAGAACAAAAGTTTCCTGCAAGTGAGTTCAAAGTAAAGTAAAACCACATATAATGACTTTAATTCGTTCCATGGGGCTACTCATTGTACGATTTAATCGTTATACAATGCATGCATTGTATAACGATTATTGCTATGGGATGCATCGAACAACAATTATCTCTATGCTGTAAGAGGTATTTGTTATATGGGGTTCTACTGTATCTAAATGTCCTTGACGTATCTCACACGTTTAATGTGAGGGATTGGAGCCTCGTAAATAAGTGGCAAATTTTAGGAGCTGGATAGGGATTTCCTGGTGGCAAAACTAGTGAGTTTGTTTGACATAGTGGGAAGAACTAAAAGAACAAAAGATTAGAAAGAGGCACAAAGACCTTGGCTTGATACTAATGTTCTCATGATGGGAACAGCAAGAACAGATTAAGATTTAGGAAGAAGTCCTTTCTTATAGTACAGAGGTTCTCAACCTTTTCAAGCCATGGGTTGGACCATGCCCCTGCAGACAGCTGAGCGGGCCAGACTAGTGGTTTCCCCCACCATAAAGGTTGCCATAAAACTTATCTGCAGCTGTCATAAATGTGTTTACAAAAGCTAAAGGCACATTTATGGCTGTCAGAAACACATTCGCTTCTGGTGGCGACGGTGACATTGAAATGGTGCTGTCGGCCGGGGCTGGCCCATGGGCTGTAAGTTGAGAACTCCTGTTACAGCAGAACACAAATGGATCATATTACACCAGATATTACAATTCACCCACAACATGCTGATTGTGCAGAACTTACAAATAACTTGTGGATGTTTTGGTGTTAGTGTTGACCCACAGTTGTCTTGTTTTACTACTAAATTCTGGGAACCACGTTGTTGGTCCAATTTGTCATGAAACGCCTTTACTCACTGATAGGACTACCTGTCCACAATTTGTTGGTTCCGGCTTCTGAGCTGCCACCCATCCAGTTTAGCAACCCAGGATATTAACTTGTGGTAGATAAGGTAGCACGTGGCCAAGTTAACACTCCAGTCATCTTCAGGTAGTACAAAGTAATCAAAGTAAGTTACAGAAGAAAGTTTATCAAGAGTTCAAAAAGCACATCAAAATAAAGAAAGCTTCTCTGATAGTGAAATCTTTGAGGGCCCACCCTCTCTCTCTCTCACACACACACACATACACACCAGCCTACATGTTTGCTCAGCATCGAGCACCGGACCAAGAGAGCATCTCTCTGGGTTTTATCTTCTTACACATGGTCCACCTCCTTGCCATTTCCCTAAAGGAATCCAGCCAATGACCATACAGTATTACATGTCCATCACACGTTAGGTTTTGCTCTTCCAAACCAAAAGGCTAGCATGTTGTTGAATTCCACTTCTTCTAAGGAATGTGTTACAGGTCCCCCCATGCACGAAAATCTCCATCTTAGAATGAGGCTGAACCCAGGGTACAAATCATACCCTAACATAATTAAATATTGATTTTTATTTGTGTTGGATAGAGAAGCTTCCTTAGGATGGAATCTTAGGTAAAGGTTTGTTCTGGTGAATGCCTCTTTAAAAAGTGAGTAAAAGAAAAATGATTTCTGGTGTTTTGTACTGTTTCTTTCAATGTTTAGTACATACTTGGATAATGGCATTCTCCTTCCTCATTTTTCAGTGTGCCTAATCTTACACTGATGTACTAGTTTGTGGTATTACTTTAAAATATGAAGAGTAAATTTCAAAGTACTAGCTAGCTAGTTCACAGCAGGAAGAGTAAGACAAACTGAAGGTAATATACACAAACAGCTTACATCTTTGATCAGTGAGAGTGACAAAGAAAATAATGAAAAACAAATGAAAAGAAAATGGAATTCAGTTTACATGTCAGAGACTGCATTTGATAGTCTAGCTAAGTGTGAAAACATCTTTTCAAGTCTGCATAGGCTGCCTTTGGTTTGGATGAATAGTATTTTAGTGTTGTATTTTGTGTAAATCAATACCTTCGAACTCAAAACCACCAGTGACAGGTTTCCCTAAATTCCTCTTTTTAGTCAGTCTCAAAAGACTGGTGATAAAAATGATGGTGTGTTTATTCACAGTGAAAGGCTTTCTCTATTTCTTAAATGGAACTCAATTAATGCACAGTGATTATGTGTAATTGTCATTTTAAATGCTGCATGTAGCTGGGGGGAAACTTTTCTGGCTAAATTTTGTTTCTCTCTACTCAGTGTGACAGTAATGAAATCAATTCATGTCCTGTCTTTTCTGAAGGGCAAATATTTCGGATGAGCTTACTTCTGTTTTTTTTTTAAGCTTGAGCAATAAAAACACATGCATGGTTAAAGATGTAGATGAAGAGTCAATAACTTGAATTGGGGCTAAAATAGCTGAATTTCAGTTGAGTTCAGTTTGTTGCTAAACAGTTCATTCTTTTGGTAAACACTGCTAAAATATTTGAACAGTCGATCTGCAGAGTTAAAGTACCTTGTGCTGCTTAGGTGAACATTCAGGCTGAATTTAACAGGAGTTCGTTGCTGATTATGAACAAAGTTTATTCATGAGTAGCTTTTTAAAAAATGTAGATTTCCCTCAGTCCTTTCATTGTATTTCTTTCATAATAGAAAGGAGCAGAACAGTTAAATAAACAATTTAACCAAAAACTATCACTAATCAGCAAAATGATGAAAAAATTACTATACAGAAAGAAAACAAAATCAACTAACTCCAATAACAAGAACAAATTAGGTTTTTTTATTGATGTATATAGCTATAGATGTTGCGAGCCAAGAGATTTTCTCAGGTACATATGGGGTGGGGTGTTTCTCCAACATATGAGCAGATATTGTAGTACAGTATATAAATTTAACTTCTGTGTTTTCTTTCTGCGTATTTCAAAAGAATAATTTTTCCTTCAATTTTTAATCAGTTCTTAATGTTAATTGTGATATTTTGTTATGGTTATTACCCGTGACACTTTAGATGCAGAATTTCTTTTTTTGATTATGAGCTTTTAAAAGTAATATGCTAAAGATGTCTCTTTTGATGTCTGTCAAATTGTTTCTTTACAAATTGTTTCTTTACATATTTGTAGTATAAAACATGTAGCTGTCCAAGGTCTTCTTTAATTCCTATTCTTTATTGTTATGGGAACTTTGAATGCATTCCTAATCAATTAAAATGGCTGCCAGTGGGCTGAGCTGACAATGACCTCAGTGAGCACAACAGTTATTCCAAAATATCCAATTGTGCCAAAAAAATCTGAGATCAGACCGCATAAGGCAATTGTGCTGGTATGGGAAGGGGCGGTTGTGCTAGCAGTTGTGCTCATTCTTCTTCACAGTGTTTTCTCAGGCTTCATATCTACAAAACCAAAACCCACTTTTTAAAAATATATATGTATAGGATAATTTACTTCTAAAACATGATTTGTTACTGTAGTAAAGGATGATTAATCTTCATGATCTGTAGGGGAAAGAGAAGTAACAAACCCAAATATCATGCACTGAATACTTATCCTTAGATTTTCTCAAATCAATGGTTTAGGAGAAATGGATCTTGAACAATGACTCCTCTTAGCTGCAAAGAGAAGGCTAAATATGTTACCATGACTATCTGGACCAGTGGTTCCCAAAATTTGATTTTTGGAATTGAAGTTCTCTTGTGGGGCATAGGAACTACTGATCTAGACCTACTGAGGATTAATATTCAAAGAAAAAAATAATTACAGAAAAGACTGGTTAATTCCATGAGAGTTAGTTACTTCAGCCACTTCTGTCCATATGTATAGCTCTTATATGTTCATTCTCAGTCTCCTTAGATTCTATTTTAGTGTTTCGGATTCTTTTCTGTACACCTCAAGATCTCAAGTCCTTTTGCTTGTGTTCACAGCTAAGCAGCTGTGATGTGGGCTTAGCTAAGAAATGTGCAGAATTCCTGAAGAACATATGTAGTGTTTTTTGTAAAATCCTTCAAGTGGTGGCAGGGTACTTCACATGTTTGACAATTTGTATTAAAATATATACAAATGTATACAAATGTATAGTTTGTAAAGGTATCACTAGCCAAGAAACCTGTGATGCTTTTAATGTATGTTTACCAGAAGCATAATTCAAGCTGTAGAATCAATAAAAAGTTATACATTACAAAATACAATGTAGATTTTGACTTAAGTCCAAATCACAATTTGTGTCGCAGTGGTTAAACTGCAATACCATAACCAAAAGGTTGTGAGTTTGATCCTGACCAGGACTCAAGATTGACTCAGCCTTCCATCCTTCCAAGGTCGGTAAAATGAGTACCCAGTATGTTGGGGGCAAAATGCTAATTAACTTGTGAATCGCCCAGAGTATGCACTAAGCGCTATGGGGCGGTACATAAGTGTAATTGATGTTGCTATTTTCTACAATAATTAGTTTGTAAGGATACCTGGCTTCTTTTGCTTTAGCTAAAAGTTGCCATTGCTTGAAAGCCAGTCATATGTCACTCTAAGGTTCAGTGCTCATCTGTTTATAGCCAAAGAGCCAGCGCTGTCTGCGTCTGCAGACGTTTCCATGGATATGTGGCAGTGCACAGAATGCTGTTTACCTTCCCACCGAAGTGGTCCTTATTTAGCTACTTGCCATTTCTTGCTTTCGAACTGCTAGCTTGGCAGGAGCTGGGACATAGATGGAAGCTCACTCTGTCATGCAGTACCTGGGAATCAAATTCTGACCTTCCAGTCAGCAAGTTCAGGTCTTAACCACTTGAGCCAGTCTAAGCTTTAGAGTTCGCTTAGGTTCCTGGTGTTTTGCATCTTTTATGGATAGTGTGCATCTCAGTCAGCCTGTGGGGAAAATGTCAGCTCTCAAGTTATTGTTTTTAATATTTTCTAAGCGGTTGCCTCTTAAACACAAACTAGTGTTAACTACACAGTTAACTGTAAATTTTGCTGAGAATTAAAGAAATTTAAGGAGGTTTCTTCACCAGGAATATTTTTTACTCTTTTGCATATCACTAGAAAGCTTAGCAATGAAGGCAGGAAAAGGGTATTTCTTTAATTAGTTTATAGAAATCCTATTGTCTTCCTTAGAAACCCATGCATTCTATCTTCTTTTACCTTGAAGTTTTTATTTTTGTTTTTTATTTCTTTTTTGCTGCAAAAACCCCTCACAAAATAATGTAGCTTAGTTTAGGGCAGAGGTTCTCAACCTATGGCCTGGGGGCCAGATGTGGCCTGCAACACCATTTCATGTGCCACCACCTCTGCCACACCCGGAAGTGCCATGTGTGGCAGGCAGGACAAAATGACCAACTGCCCCCCCAAAGCTGTGTGAGGGAGCGTGAACATGCCATCGGCTTTAAAAGGTTGAGAACCCCTGATTTAGGGATTCATTTTTTCATTACCTGAATTCATTTTTTCATTACTTGAATATTAGTAGGTGTCTATTCAGTGGCTTTTTCGGATTCACTGGAATGCACTTGTATTAGTTATTCATTTATTTGGGTGTTAACAAAAGCTGTCAGAACTGTGGATTTTGTCTTATTTGTTTCTTAAGTAAATTATAAGAAAATTGCTTTAATAGTTAACAGTGGGATTGTTTCCTTCAGTTATTAAGCTCCTGTGTTGGGATATACAGGTGGGTAGGGGTTCCTAGTGATTTTATCTTCCATATTTTATAAGTCTTTGATACTGGTTTTACTGACTTATGAGCGATGGTTTCAAGTTATGTATTTTTAAATCTGTATTGTAAGCCGCCCAGAGTTGGGTTTACCTGATTGGGGCAGGATAACAAGTTGGAACAAATAAATAAATAAATAAATAAAATACTCTTTGGGCATACTTGTATATGTTTTTGAAATGGCATGTATAGAGTAACAGCAGATGCAAACACAACTGAGTTAATTAAACATGGTGATGAAAATTAAGATTGTTAATGGCGACTCATAAAATGTGTATGAAACCTGATATTTTTAGATGAGATAGACACTAGTTTTCCACTTAACTAAATCACAACTCCCATTAAAATCAGAAATTTTCCTTAGTGATGAAACTATGCTATGTAATAACACTCTGCTGCAACCTTATAAACACTGAAATGTATTTCTGCATCTCCCTATCTCAGTATCCCTCCTCCTTCTTTATTAACTCCCTCCATTTTTATTTTACCATCATTTGGTTTCTCACAGAGATGAGATTTATTTTCTCCAAATATTAATCTGGCCACCTCATTTTGGACCAACTGGAGCTTCTGTACCAACTTCAAGAGCAGCCCCACATAGACAGCATTATAATAATTGATTTTTGAGACTACTAATGCATGAACCAGGGTTGTCAGGGACATTCTGTCCAAATAGGGGCAACAACCAGGCAGTCCACCAAGGCTGGAAGAAGGAAAGTCCAATCACAGCAGCTTTCTGCTTTTCCACTGAAAGTGTTAGGACAAGAAGAACTCATAAGTTGTGCATTTGATTCTGGAGATTTAGCAAGAACTCATCCAATCTCATATCAGGGAGAAGGTGTGTGACAGTCCATTCTACTGACAGATACCATCAGTGGAGACATAACTACACTCAGATAATGTACTGTCACTCTGAGATTTGTCATATTGATGTCCTTTTAGTGAAAATAGCTTCTATTAGGTTTTTTTAAACATATCCTCATAATTCATGCACTTTAATTTTTTGTATATCTCCCTGCCATAATTCTGTTTTGGAGTGATGTCTACTATAAGAGATCTCTTCAACAAATCATAATTATGTCAGCAAAGACCTTGACTAAATCTCAGTGTGTAGCTAAACACATAGTTACATTTGCGAAAAATTGATTTTAAAAACAAGCAAAGAGCTTTGCTTCAAAAATATTGCTATTTTTCCTGTTGGTTTTATTTTAATACCTACTACTAAATGTCACCTTTATCAAATTAAACGAACCAAAAAAGTGGAGTTTAAACACCCATCTAGAAAGGTAATTGATGCTTTTACATTTGCAACATTAGCTGGTCTCTTTCAGAAACAAAATCTACAACCTTTTATCTGTTGCTTGTTCTTTTGATATTTATAAATGCTAAGCAATGGTAAATTATGGAGTTTATGAAGTTGAATACTGTAGTGAAGTCCCAAATGTTAAAATGTTTTCTAAGTGTTTAATACTTGTATTTAGTATCTAGATTTAGCACCTTTCTTCATCTTTTATAGCCATTTTTAAAAGAACAGTCACCGTTAAGGTTGCACGAGCATCTAAGTACCCACAATTTCCAATGTAGTAGTAAATTATTAACCTGCATAACTAAAAGGCATGAATTCTTACCTGAGTATAAATCAATAAAGATATGCTGGTGGGCCATTAGAACATTGGCTGTTCAACATTCATGCCTATAAAGCTGTAAAAGAAATGGCATATTATATGGGATTTTTCAAAGTACAGTACAGCATAATGACATGTAGTTTAGTGCAGTGTATTAAGATGTATGTTTGAAAGAAATAGTGATTCTTTCCCTTCAAATACTTTAAAGCACTATGTTCAAATATTATATTACAATTTATTTGTGTCTTTCATGGCTTACTTTAAATGGATCCTGGACTGAAACTGGTAGTAGTTTGAGAAAAATTGTTCACATCTTCAAATGCAGTGACTGGAATTTTTTTTAAAAAATTGTTCAGCTAAATGAGGCTTTGGGTTTAGTTTTTCTTTTCCAACATTTTGTGGAAATGAGCAATTTTTAAAAAACAATTGAGAATACATTAGACAATCATAACTTTGGGATCAAAATATGTTATTTTATATGGTTAAGATGATTTTTAATTCTGTACTTCAAGCCTTTTCCAAATCAGAGTGCAATTTCTCACTTTCACAGTTAAGATTTTACTACTGAAATTGCCAAAAATGACTGGAATGTGAGTATAGTTTGCTTTACTGTATTGAGTGTCTTCCCTAATCATGATGGTTCACGAATCCTTTTTCTGAATAATAGCCACATGCCCAGCTAGATGGAAAGAAAGAGGGGGAAACACTTGTTCAATTGCCCTTAATGTTGGGCTGTAGCCAGGATTCTAGGTGGGGGGGGTTAGGAGGGGCAAAAAATTTGCAGGAGGGACAACAATGTCACACTCACATTGATGCCCAGAGGAGGATAAAGCGCTGCGGGCAGTGATGGATGTTCCCGCTCACTGGCCTCCGGGCCCTGCCATTGATGCCCGGAGGAGGATAAAGCGCCACCGGCTGTGGGCAGTGATTGACGCTACCGCCCACTGGCCTCCGGACCCCATTATTGACGCCCAGAGGAGGCGGCTGTGGGTGGTGATGGACAGTCCTGACCTCTGGGCCCCGCCATCGACGCCCAGAGGAGGATTGGGTGCCGCCAGCTGCGAGCAGTTGAGGACCCTCCCGCTCATATAAAAACATAACAAAAACAGTGTTACTGCTGCCGCCAGACTCCCGCCTCTTGCTTGCCCAGCAGAGGAAGAGGACATAGCTGTCTCAGGGTCGGCGGCTGATAAGAACAGCAAAAAAGCTATGTTGCTGCTGCTGTATGCTATTCAGTTGTTTTGCTACATTGTATTGCTACATTTCATTGTTATATTTTACTGTATGATTCTATTCCACTGCATTGTTATATTTTATTGTTATATTTTATTGTATTATATTGTTGATGTGTTGAGATTTCTGTGAGCTGCCCTGAGTTGCCAATGTCAAGTGGGAGGCATACAAATCCAATAAATGAATAAAATGAATGAATATAACATTGAGACCATGGGGTGGGCTGGGGGCAGGTTGTTAGCTCAGGAGAGTTTTGGCTGCCACCGCCCCACCCCCTGGCTACGTCCCTGCTTTAATGAGTGTTGTTTTCGCCTCGAAAATTTTGGCATTATAAATTTTGGCCATTTGACATTATATCTGAAGGAGGATGGTCCTTTTATCCCAGCAAATATTATACATTTGTGCCGAGTCTTGTCTCCAGCACTTCAGAAGCTACAGCCTTTCTGCCTCAATGTCAACCTAGACAATACTTGACTCCCTTTTATACATAAAATACAACTGTTCCAAATAATATGCAAACGTTAAAATAAAAGACAAGATCATTTTCTTATTTAATAATGGCCCTTTTTAATAATAACACCAGATAGTCTTCACTAGAATACTATCTGCTTTTAGATAGATAAACAAAAATATGGAAGGGCTTTTGTTTGGTTTATTGCTCAGATATATATGTGTATGTTGTGAGTGGTAATAGTTACATAATTATTCTTTATAAGAGCTTTAACAGGGAAAACTATCTCAAGAGCACATGCTAGAGCTAAATAGTATACAGTATTGTATTTCTATTCAGAGTCTGTTGTTTGGCTTAAGCCTTTGTAGTTGTTCTCAGTAAGAAAGCATAGACTCAAATGACAGCTGTTTATAATTTTCTAGGCAAGATAGTCTATTATACAATATTTACCCCAATTAGTACATTAATTGCATGCTTGAACATCACAGTGTTGTAATGACTGCTCACATGCAACTTCTGAGGCTTTGTTGCACCACCTGTCTAGCAAAACACAGTACAACTTGCAAAATATTAAACTATTGATTCATTCTGGGTAAGTTCTTGCTAGTACAAATTAAATACATGAATCAGAGAAATCAGAGAAGCAAAAGAAATATTAGGTCTCCTATTTTCTCCCTGTGGGGTTACTGTGAGATTATTCCATGCAGTATATTTGCTAGAGTTGTATTGTCAGTTCAGTTTCATATGTCTCAAACGGTATAGCTTTCACTACTTCTCATGGGAAAATGTTCAATAATTTAAAATATAGCTGTCATTAGTGGTGGTGGTTTACCTTACTGAAACTCAGTGTTTTCCTTTTCATTCAATTTTTAATTTCTCTTTCTTGAAATGTTGGACTTTTGGACATTCACCTTAACAAAGTGTAGTAAATAATTAGCTGTTAATCTTTTTCTCATACCTCTGTCACTAAATCATTTTTTTTATATCCACAAACCTCCTGTTTTCATAACTCTGTTTCACAATTGTCATATATAAAGTATAGCCTTTTCCAAAGTATGACAGGAACAGATATCACAGCAATGGGATAGCCCCAAATTGTTTTCACATCTTTTATTTGAGCCAGGGCTTTGGGATGTTTCATCTCCTCCGCCCATTCCATTCTCTGTACTGTGGGTAAAATTTCTCCTCTCAGTTGTAAACCAAAATATTTCCTCACCAGACAGTGTTTTGAAACCTGGGCTTTTAGTTGTGTTAAAAACTCTATTTAATATCAGCTGTAACTAATATTCACTCCTGTGTTTCAGTAAACTACAGAGTGGACCATAAGTCCCTACCGGACCTGTAAGTCTCTACCTGTCCTCTCGGTGTTACACACCCCACCCCTCTGCCCAGCAGTCCAATGGGAGTGCCTTCTCCCAGCACAGAGTTCACCCTACCCCTCAGCCCAGCAGCCCAGTGGGAGCGGTTCCTCCCTCCCCCAGCAGAGCCCAACTCTCTTTGTGGTCAGGTTTACTTACCGGCCACTTTGTAGGGGGAGCCATTGTAGTATACAAGTTAAAGGCTTGATCTAGACTCTGAGAAAGATTTGGGTTAAAATCTCAGAGGTCTTGTGCTGATCTTGAGACATTCATTATGTCTCATTCTAACTTATAGAGTTATCGTGAGGATAAAATGCATTTTATGTTCCCTAAGATCTTTGTAGGAAAAGGTGGGAGACATAAAAGAACAGAAGCTTGTTCTCCCCAGCAGCTAGCCTTTGGAGGAGGCTTAGGATTCTGCTGCTTCTCAGCTTCTTCCCATGTCACCCTTAGCTGTATTATGACCAGGGCCATAGCCAGGATTCTAGATGTAGGTGGGTGAATATTTTTTCAGGGTAGGCAACAAAACCTCTTTTCAATACATTCCTATGGGAAACCACACTTTGCCAGGGTGGGCAAACTGCTAACTCAGGGTGGGCCAAGCCCACGCTGGCTGCCCCCTGGCTATGGCCCTGATTATGACTCCAATCCAGAGATTTTCTTATTTTCTTTCCCTTTTCCACCAGTCACCTAGAAGCTATGGTTTGGGGAGGGGGCGATCTACAGGTCCCTACTTTGAAATTGTAATTTGTAATCCTTTCTTTCTTTGTTAGCCGCCCAGAGTCGTATTACAAGTGGGGTGGCATGATGATGATGATGATGATGATGTAACCTACTGGGAGTCTTCCAAAGCATTTCCCAAGTCTCCCTTCTTTTCAGACACTTCCACTGTAATGTGAGACAGGTCTATAATCTACTGTACTGTATATGGCTTACATTACCTTTCCCTTCTCTTTTTATTTTGGTCTCTGCTCTTCTGCCTCCAAAGCCTCACCTTGTATTCTTTAGCTCCCAGGGAACCTAATGTCCTTCATTCTTCTAGTGCAGGCATTCTCAGTCCCCAGACAGCGGGCTTAATCCGACCCATGCATCTCATTAATCCAGCCTGGGGTGGTCACCCGACCACCTCTAGGACTGCCACCTCACCGCCGAATGTCACAATACATCACTTACCACAGCAGCAGTGGTGGGCGTGCTTTTTTCCTATGGTTTGGGACAGGTTCTGCCAGTTCCCAGAGCAGCAGAAGGCTTTGCGGAGTATGATCGCTCCATTTTTAAAAAAAATCGCTGTTTCCCCACTTTGTAGTAGCAAGTAATCAACGTGCAGGGAGAGCTCCCTTGGTGCACAGTGCTAAAATCAGTTCTGCGCACCAAGAGAACTCTCCCAGCACTGCAGCTTACTTGCTACTACAAAGCGGGAAAGCAGAGATTTTTTTTTTAATGGAGCAATCATACTTTGCAAAGGCTTCCGCTGCCCTGGAAGCCAGTGGAGCCTGTCTAAAACTGCAGGGGAAAAGCGCCGCCACTGCATGCCAGTGCTGACATCAGCCTCACGCACCAAGGGAATTCTCCCAGCACTGTGGATTACTTGCTACTACAAAGCAGGGGAGCAACGAAATATTTTTAAAATGGTGTGATCGTACTCCTCAAATGCTTCCGCTGCCTTGGGAACCGGCAGAGACTGTCCAAAACCACAGGGGGAAAGCTCTGCTGCCGCAACCACCACTGAACACCACTGATGTTGACAGACACATAAGTCCAGGGACCAAACATATATCCGGCCCCAGGTGGGAATCGTCAGGACAGGTCCAGCCCCTGGCAGGAAAACATTGAGAAAGCCTGTTCTAGAGGACATTCTCTTTCCCCTGGATCCTTATATGGTGCCTCTCTCCCTGAACCACCATTTATAGTATCGGGGGATTTCTTTCCCTTTCCCTTTGTTATTTCTTATGTTTTTCATTGTTTTCTTTTTGCTTTTAGTTTATAGTGAACTATGAGAAGTGAAAACAAAGATTAGGCCCCTTTTATTGGCATATGTTTTCTTTTTAATGATCTTGCTTAGCAGAACAACCAAATAGCTATCTCTTAGTTGGATCTCCTATCCAAGTTGCAACTTAAAAATTGCTTTCATTCTCAGGGACATTTCCTCTTTATTATTTGAGCATCTTCATTGATTGATTTGATTTGTGTGCTGCCCACTCAGCAGATGCCGACTCAGGGTGGCTCACAAAAATCACAACATATCAAACATTACAGTACAATAAAATAAAACAATACAATAAAATGTAACAATGCAATAAAAATAACAATGCAATAAAATATAACAATACAATAAAAGGTAACAGTGTAATAAAACGTAAAAGACCAACACGTACATTGACAACTGTGGCAAAGGGACCATCATCTCCTGAATCAGCAACCAGCCCTCTCCAGCTGTTCCTGCTTCCTGTGGCTGGGTGGATAAGGGACCAGCATGCGGCAGCAAGCAGTTTTTAAAAAGGTACTGGCCCTCCCCAGGAGTTCCTCCTGCAGTTTTTAAACAGGCATTGGCCCTCCCCAGGTGTTCTTCCTTCCCCTGGCCCACACGGTTTGCCCCCGAAGTGTCCCTCAACCCTACGATCGATCACTGGGGCTGGGAAGGGGCTTCGGGGAGGCACCCACACGGTTTGACCCCGAACTGCCCCTCAGTCCCAGCAGTCGATTGCTGGGGCTGTGGGGGTGTTGGGGGGGGGGAATGGCGCCTGCCCAGTGAGCGATCAAACTTCGCTTGCAGGGGAACGCACGTTTCCTTGGAAAATCAAGCTTCGCTCGTGGGGGGAACGTGCGTTTCCTCCGCAAGCAAAGAGGCGGTCCCACACTTGGATGGCTGGTTTGCTTGGGGGGGGGCGCTTTCCCTTCCTTAGCCAACCTGATCACCCCCTTGTTCCCTTTCCTCTTCGGAAAGGGATCAGGGCTTTTTTTTTTACATTGTGCAATCATTGCATCGCACAACGTTAAAAATCGTATAATGTTATGACTTGTGGAACCAAGTCATAACGTTATCCAAGGTACTAGTGTATCATATTCTACCAAAATGTTTGAACTTTTGTATGCAGATATCAAGAATTCAGGCTTCTGGGCAGATGTATGATAACATCAGTCTTGGGAAAACTAAGGCTATAGCATGTTTAACATCAGAACAAAAAATACTATTATTTGCCTTATGAATGCGTAGTTCAACTCTTACTGAACAGATATAACCGCTGTAATGATTTTGACTATTTTCTATTACTTTCATTTTAGTAAGTAAATCAATTTCTTCTGGTGGCTGAATATTTTAAACAGACACACTTTAATACATGAATCTGATAAAAATGTATTAAAATAAATTAGTGAAAGAAGCTAATTGCAAACTCCTCTGAGAATATGTGCAGAGCTTCTGCTGTTCTGGCATCATTGCTACAAATGGAAGACATAATATTTATTGGAATGCTACTGTTTTTTGGCATGTGTAACACTTCAAGTCATCTGGGAGTTAAAAATTCCTCTATTAAAAAAGAAAACCATTATTTTAATAATTGATGTGTAAGGCAGTCATGTAAACATAACACGTCAAACAGTGTGAAATGCTTGCTCATATTGCATTTCTTTCAGAACACTGCTGATGGTTCTTTGGGTAACTTTATTGTGGTTTCTCTCTCGTCTTTCTGTATTTTTAATTAGGACAAGAACTTATGTTTATTCATTTATATGGAATATATGATTGTATGCTGAATTAATTATTACATGCTGTTTTGCAGTTTCTCTTAACAGTTTGGAGGGAAAAAAATTATGTATCATGACTGCTTTTCTAAATATATGGTTTAATTCTGTGGTAGTTAGAGAAGTTTAGATTTTGAATTCCAAGGTATTGTAGGATCCTCTGCCTTATTTCAGTTGTTTGTATAGTGATGGCAGTGGTGGGCAGCAACAGGTTTGCACCACCCCTGGGCACGGGGGTGGTGGTGGCAAAATTTGGTGGCCACACCCACCTCCCTGCCCTGCCACACCCACTTCCCTGCCTCGACATGCCCATCTCCTCCTCCACGTCCTCCTCCAAGTCTGGGCAGCCTTGCACAGCTGAGTCAATTGGTATTCAAATTTGATGTCAGGTTTTGCCCCTGCAAGTGGTTCAAGGTCTCCCTCGCTCAAAAGCCAGTCATATCTGACTCTAGGGTGCAGTGCTCATCTCCATTTACAGTCAAAGAGCCAGTGCTGTCTGTGTTTGCAGATGTATACATGACAATATGGCAAGCATGACTAGATCGCCCATGACGTAGGCTCCACCCACCACTGAGTGATGGTGTTCTATTGTTGCCTCTACTGTAATGATAATGTTTTTGTTCTTTTATGTACTATCTTTCACACATTATATCAGTGATGGCGAACCTTTTAATGACTGAGTGCCCAAACTGAAACCCAAAACTCACTTATTTATCACAAAGTTCCAGTGGAGCAACAGGGCAGGAAGGAAACACTCCCATTGGGATCCTGGGCAAAGGGATGGGGCGAACTCTGTGCTGAGGGAAGGGAGGAAGTGCTCCCATTGGGCTGCTGGGCAGAGGGATGGGATGAACTCTGTGCTGAGGGAAGGGAGGAAGTACTCCCATTGGGCTGCTGGGAGGGGGAGGGGTGAATTTTGTGCTGGGGTGACTGCATGGGAGCTCACAGAGAGGGCTCTGGATGCCACCTCTGGCACACATACCATAGGTTCACCACCACTGGATTATATTATTCTGGTTTTACTTTGCTGGAATTATTTCTTACTCATTTCCCCATTGTTAGAATGCTGTCTCATTAATTATAGCTTCAGAGAAATTCTATTGCTCCAAATACTCTATGTAGCAGGAAAGAAGAATTAGCCTAACAATAGAAAAATAATTCAGTAGAATATGGCTGGTGCTCACAGAAAATTTACATAGCTTCTACAACTAATTGTCATGATGCCAGTGTGTATTTCAGTTGCACAGTCAGCCACACAACCAAAGTACATAACTAAGATACACTCTATAGCCAAAAATACCTGCAGTAAGTTATACAAAAACCTTATGTGAACAACACATAACAGGCTGAAACTCAACCCTCACAAGATTTAGGTCTTGGTGTTAGAAGGGCCGTCTGCCCAACTTGGTAGCCTGGTCCCAATTTTGGGTATAATTACTCTCACTCCTAGGGACCTGTTTTCCAATTTGAGGGTCATTATGGACCCATTACTTTCCTTTGACCATCAAATAGCAGCGGTTTCTAAAGCCATTTTTTTGCCAGGTTTCACAGTTGTCCCCTTATTTGGACAGACATTCCCTCACAACCCTAGTCCACTAATTAGTAATCTCATTGATTGACTACTGTAATGCCCTCTACTTGGGGCTACCTTTGTATCTGATATAGAGATTGCAACAGGTCTAGAATACAGCAGCCAGACTGATGAGAGGTATAAAGAAATTTGAGCGTACAGTATTTCCCCAGCCTTTGCAGGCTTGTACTGGCTTCTTGTTCCCTACCATGTCAGATACAAGGTGTTAGTGCTATCATATAAGGCCCTATAAGGTTTGGGATCTTAATATCTGTTGGAGCGTCTCTCCTTCAGAACAAATCCCCACATCACCCTGGTATCACAATCCACACAGCTCCAAGTGCCAACCCTGAGGATTGCTAGAAAGGCTGTGACTAGAAATAAAGCCTTTTCTATGGTGGCACCTGTGCTTTGGAATTTATTACTGGTTGAGCACATCATGTCCCATCCTTGGACATTTTAAAGAAGTATCTCAAAACCTTTCTCTTCAAGGCAACCTTTTAGGATATTTTACCTTTGCTAATATGTGAATAACATGTAGGAGAGGCTTTTCTCTTTAGACCAAAGGTGCCCAAACTATGGCCCACAGGCTGGATCCGGCCCCTGATGCCAAATCATCTGGCTTGCACCACCTTCATTGCTCCCGGAAGCGTAAGTAAAACATGCCAGTATGGTTTAAGCAGAGAATATGGCAGCCTAAAATCTATCTCCATACAGACGTGTTTACTTTCACTTCCAGGAGCGAAGATGAATTGGCATAGGGGGCTGGTTCTGGACTGTGGTCCATAGTTTGGGCACCACTGCTTTAAGCAGAGAAAATGGCTGCTTTAAATCTATCTCATCCTGTTGCAAAACAGATTGCAAGGCACATTTTACTTCCACTTCCGGTGGGAGGAACCACATGACCAGCCCACTGAACCACATGACTGGCCCATGTGCCAAAAAGTTTGGGAACCCCTGCTTTAGATAGTTCCTCTCCTTATGGGGACAGTGAAAGTTGGAGGTAGTGTTAGAAGTCTTCTTACTCCAGCTTTTAGAGCAACCATTTTTGAATATCTGAATAGAGCTATTGAGAAACAACATTGAGTAGCATTATTTTAGAATTATATATATATATTATTATAGGCTGTAAGGATAAAGATCTCTTTATCTGCCCTCTGGCAGCCTGATCTCTCCACACCTTCCTGCTCACCCCCACACTGTTTAACCTCTAGGACCGCCAGTGGCCTGTACCTTCTGAGTGGGGCAATTCCCCAATGAATCCCCCTGTACTCCACCTGGCTCTCCAGCTAATGTAAGTATGCAGGGTTTGCCTGTAGTAGTGTTTGGCCTATGGGACATGGTCCAGTTCAGCTCCTTGTTTCCAAATCAGTAGACTCAAAAGGATCTATATTTTATAAGTTTTATTAAAGGAACATTAAAAATATGGCTATAGGATAGGACATCAGGCTTTGCAAACTAGTCATTTCAAGGTAAAAAGTACTAACACTGGCTTTCATAGGCCTTGGGCCTTTGACTACTCATGGCCATTCTGGCATGAGGCTTCCCCGCAGCGTTCAGCCGGGGAAAGAGAAAGTACCTCCCCTCACGCTCTCTTTTATCCTTCTCTAATTTTCCCTCATCAGACTCCCCACATGTGGAAATCCAGCCAATTACAGATAGCTTACTCTAAGGCAGGGGTGCCTAAACTTTTTTGGCTGCAGGATGGTCACATGGTTCAGAGAGCCAGTCACTATGGCCTGGGGGCTGGATGTGGCCCCCGATGCCAATTTATCCAGCCCGCGAAGCCTTCATCGCTCCTGGAAGCTGTAGTTTGGGCACCACGGCTCTAAGGTGTACATTCCATCCTGGAACTGTTATGTCTATGAAAAAGAGATGGGGAAAGCGAATGCCAAAAGCCTGAACTTCCCCTGACACAGGCCACTGGTTTCTTCTTATTCTTATTCACAAGTGAGGCTTTTGAATCTATTCATTTTTGGATTGGTGTGCATTTCAAAACAAACAGTAAAATCCACGTACTTTTTCATGTAGACAACTAGACAAACATTTAAAAGTCAAACGCTGTTCACCGTTTTGAAAATATGAAATGTAAGATTAAAGAAATAATGATAATATGAATGATTTTTGTGCTCTGTGGTGATGTTCTTTCCCCTTCCCTTTTGCCTTCAGAGCAAAGAAATAAAAAGCAGCGCAATGATTTCTCTTTGAGACACAAAGCCACTGAGTTTTCAGTGGCAGCTGTTGCTGTTGGAAAGATGAAATCACTTGGCCCAAGAGTCTGTTTATGTGTTTGAGCAGAAAAAGCAATATTCCTTACAAGGAGCTCTTAGAGAGATGGACTCTGAGAAAGAGAGAGTGAGAGATAATTATCTAAATTATGTTCAGGCTATTATTGAAGACGAATATAGTTAAAATGTAATTAAATATGACGGGGCTCACAGGATGCAAGCCTGGCTTTGGAATGCTAATCATCAATTACAGCTCTCCTTGGGGGACTCGGGCAGAACTGAGAGAATGTGGGAGGTGAGAGAGTTGGGAGGCAGTGACTGAGGTGAGATGTGGAGTATTAAATAACATACCCCGAGGCCGTAAGAAGGCTAATTTCTTTTTAAGAGATGAAGCTGTGGCACTAGGGGACTTCTGCTGGCCAGCCAGCATTCACACCATTGCTTTTCAGGTTGTGTTGTCTTATATAAACCTTGGCATAGGCCACCAGTCCTTGGACTTGTCATCAAAATGTAAGCTTCAGCTGGAAGTAATGAATATATTTTCCAGTTATAATCTCTGCGTTTTGTATATATGTATTGATGGCGTATTTCTTTTTTGACATTCATATTTTGGCATAATTTTACACAGTGGGGCCCCCAGTCCTTGCTGGGACTTTATGGTGTTAAACTACCGAAAAAGCAAATTAAAACAAAAGAGGTATTGGTCCTTTTTTTCCAGCTGTAATTCATGTTGTGATGCAACAGTGGGGGAAAATAGACACTCACTGCTTTCCAGGAACAGTTTCAGAATAATTGTATGTGAATGATAAGCCAAAGTGGCAGAGTTGTTTGTTAGGATAAGTTTTAAAAAATTCTATTCTTATCACCAACATCTCCTTATGTATTTTCATGATGAAGGATGTGATTGTTATATAATTTTCTGGTTCAGAATTGTATGTGGGAGATCCCTTTGATCAACGCAGTTAGCTGCAGCATGTTTCCTGTAGGCATTTAAACCCATCTCTGTATGTGTAATCCCTGAAGCAATAAACCAGGCAGAGGCTGAGTTTAATGTAGAATAAATGTTGATAAGATTTAGTTAGCAAATATATTTGATAGGAATGTCTGTCCTCAGCTAAATAGCTGACCTTGTGCTAGAATGGAACACCTTGACAGAAAAAGGCATATTCTACTGTGAAGGAAGAGATGTTAACATCATTAACGCTAGAGGGAATTGAAATAAGAAGATAAGAAGTGATAATTTGGAGCAAACAGGAAGTTGAAGGAACTGGCCAGTAGGTGGACAGTTGCAATTTACTTGATCCTCCAAATGCCCATATTAGGCATTTATGAAAACTCAAAAGAGGAGGCTTCCAGAAGATTATTCTAACAATGATAAACTGTTCTTGACAGTCAGTATCCTGTTCAGTATGTACTTGTGCATGGAGCTCTACCTGCAGAATTTGCTGTCATGCTCTTATGAAGAACTACAGTGGAACCTCGGTTAACATAAAAATCGCATAGCAAAAGGAAATCCATAGAAAATAGTGACTCCGTTTAAGGATTTTTTTGTTTGAGCAGATTAATTGGTTTTCAATGATACTCGGTTGTACATCTCAGCCCATGGTGATCCTGGTGATGCAGTGGAAGGTGTCTGAAGGCTGTAGGGGTCTGGATGGGGGGAAATGGGCTACAACTGATTTTGGCAAGACTGAGTGACTGTGGATTAGTGGTCCCGCGTTATCATGGGAGTTACCATCTTTGGTTCTGGATGGGGCTTTTTTGGCTCAGACAGACCCAGTGCATAATCTGGGGGTCCTCCTGGACTCACGACTCCTGTTCAATGAGCAGTTGGCAGTAGTGGCTAGGAGGGCTTTTGCACAACTTCATGTGATCTACCAGTTATGCTGGCTCCTGGACCAGGACTCCTTGCTTATGATCACACAGACTTGACTATTGCCATACAGTCTACATGAGTCTGCCCTTGATGACCATTCGGAGGCTGCAACTGGTCCAGAATGTGGCTTCTCAGGTGGTGGGCTGTCAGATTTAGTAAATCTTGTGATGCAGCATTGGGAGGGCTTTTTTTAAAATAATTTTAAAAAAATTAAACAATCCAATTTTTATGTTATTTTTTAATGTTTTTGTAAGTTTTTATTTGTTATATTATACTGTATGTGTAAACCGCCCCCGAGTCATTGCATTCAGTGCATTCCTATGGGAAATTCAGTTAAAGTAATTTTTGCTATAAGAAACATCCTGGAGAACGTATTAATTACGTTAACTGAGGTCCCACTCTAGTTACATGTGACCAGATGGTTTCTTCAGGTCTGGTTCTCCACAACTTATTGCTGAACAAAATACCAGCCTGTGTCCAAATCCTTCTGTGTAGTATAGTTAAGTGCATTAGAGTAGGTCCTTCGAGTCCGTGGGGATTTGGTGAGTCATCTCCATAAGTTCCTTTAATTCAAATTAGTCTAATCTAACTGCAACTTAGTTTAGCATAATAAATTGCAGTTAGAGTAGGAGAACTCTATATCCCTATATCACTATATCCCCATTGAAACAGTGGGTCAACTGTAGTACCATTTACAATGCTAAGCATAAAAAATTATGGCCTATGTTCATTAAATTCAGGATGAATTTTTAATAGTCTCTAGATAGTCTTTAACTAAAGTTGCACAGACGAAAGCATTGAAGACAAGAGGATGTTCTGCTCTCAGAGTATCCAGATTGCATACTAATCATTTCTCCTGTTTCAGTATACCTGATGAATGATTATACCATGTTCATTCGGCTTTAATTTCCTAATGAAAATATTTCATATACAGTCTCACACATTATCGTGAACTCAGTTCTTCAGGTCTCAACTTTAGCTCCTGTTTGCAGTGTTACAGCTTTAACATCTCAATAATGCATTTGCATCAATATGTGCCAAGTGACTTTAAAAACTATATTTATGAGTTTTTTCTCTTAATGGCTAGGAACTTAGCGGAATTCCATTTTATGAAACATACACAGGATTCTGGACTCTATTGCCTCATAAACCTGGTGGGTGAGTAAAAAGTAGAGCAGAAGAGGAATGCCTAAATCTATCCCTAACCAGTTGTTGTTGTCATCATTAGCTGCTCCCTTATTTATTTATTATATTTATACCCCACCCATCTAGGAGATTTTCCTACTCTGGGTGGCTTACAGCACAAACTCACACATTAAAAATAGTCACACATTTAAAAATGCATACAGTAATACCCCGGATAACGTTTGTACCGGATAGCACTAAAACCGCATAACGTTACAAGATTTTTGGAAAAATCTTGCATCGGATAACACAATTTTTAGCACGTTATCCGATGCAAGCGTGGGTGTGGGGGGAGTTGGATTGGGTAGAACATCGGGCAGGCGGGCGCACGTCAGACAGGGTTAGGGGAGTATACGGAGTTCTTCCCCTATCCTCCCCTAACCCCGTCTGACACGCGCACCCCGATGTTTTGAAAGGGTACGCTAAGAAAAAAACGCTAAGAAAAAAAGCCCTGACTTCAGGGAAGGGGGAAACAGGGAAGGGGGAAAATACAGAGATGTGATTGCTTCTCTATCTTTTTTTTCTTCTTAATGCCATGTGACACTAGAGAACCAATCACATCTCTGTGGAACAGAAAAAAGGCTCCAGCTGACTGTCGGCGCTTGCTGCAAGGTAAACAGGGGAGGTTGGATTCTCTCGTGGCAGAGCTGAGGGTGGGGGTGACTTTAAAGGCAGGGAGGTCTCTTTCTTTGTCTGCCTGCTTTTAAAGTGGTTTGTCCCTGAAGTCAGGGCTTTTTTTTCTTAGCGTTGTTCGATCAATGTATCGGACAACGCTAAAAACCGGATAATGTCATGACTTGTGGAACCAAGTCATAACGTTATCCGGGGTATTAGTGTATATTTAAATACCAAAGTAAAAGAAAATAGCTGGTGTCTGAGGGCATAGAGGATCAACTAGCTGGCTGATTTATTGCTAAAGGGACCATTTTTAGCTTTCATTCCCTTGACTGCTTACCAAGCTTATTGTCTAGAATTTAGCTCATTGGGAGGGGGGAAATGGAAGAACATTTAACTTCCTTGCATTTCAATCAGGATTAACCCTACATTTGCCCTTGAGAATATAATAGGTGTGCCTCTGGAGACAGTAAAGATTTTACGGAAGAATTCTGAACCAGCCCATGAATGGTTCATATGTGTATTCACTTATCTCTGCCCCATATCTTAACTGGGGACTGTCTTGCCTCCATTAAGCAAAACTCAGAATAGCTAAAATTGTGTTTTTGTTAGATAGATTTATTTTCTATTTATTTATTTAGTCACACTTCTATGCCGCCCACCTCACGAATGACTCAGGGCAGCAAACAATAGTTAAAAACACAATCACCAATAAAACCAATGATAAAATACCCACACATCTCCGAAAGTTAAACTTTAAAGGTTAAAAATTAAAAGGAGATTAAAAGTTAAAATTCACCAATTAAAATTATGAGGGAGATGGAAGAACAATCAGATTACCCAGCCTGCCGGGGTAGCTGACTGGCCCTGCCAGCCAGGTCTTCATGCCCTTTCTGAAGGCCAGCAACTCTGTCTGGAGAAGCAACTCGGTTGGCAGGAGGTTCCATAGGGCCAGGGCAGATGCAGAGAAGGCCCTCCTTCTAGTGCTAGAGAGATGCACCTCTCTAGCCAATGGCATGACCAGAGAGCCTCTCCGGTCCGCTCTGGTGGGACAGACAGATGTTCTTGGGGTGACGCGGTCTCTTAAGTATCCTGGCCCAGCTTCTATATGCTGGTTTTCCTCTTTTCGCTACTCTGGTAGAAATTAATGTTCTCTTACCTAAAACACATTCTGAATAGGGAAAAATCTTTACATTCCAAAAGGAACATGCTTACCTCAGGGGTAGGGAATAAATGTGAATAAATAAATAAGTAAAATTCCTTCCCACAGTTTACAAATAACTGTAGGAACAAAACCTTTCAGCCCCTTTAAGACCAATAATCTAGTTTGACCTTATCATCAATAATCTTATGTGAATGTTATAGTTTCCATTTTGAATGTTAAATTCTTCCTAAACCAAAAGCAGGAGGACACTTTCAGAATTTTGTGCTTGTTTTATATAAATAGACCCATAACCGTAGAATCAATATTTTATGAAACCTGGTGATTAAAATTGTATCCTTGTTCTCAAGATCACAGAATGTAAACCTTACAGGATCTGTCACTATGAAGAGTTGTTGTTGTTCAGTCGCACAGTCGATTCTGACCACTTGATTAGGAGGAAGATTGCTTTCTGTCATGCACCAGATCATGTAAGATTGGAGAACATTGGGTGATGGCGACAACATCAAAAGGATGTTCACTGGGGCTACTCTGTTTGATCAGGACTACTTAATATCAGTGATATCTTGCTGATACATTTTCTCCATCCAAGTCTGTGCTTAATATGATAGATGAGACCTTTCATTAGTTATTTGCTTCTTTAGAAAGGTCTGCAGTGAAAGCTAGAACTCCTGCTTATTTTGTTTTTCAGAGCCAACAGCACTTGGCAGATAGGTATTTATATCCTAAAGGCTCCTTGAACTAAATTGTTGTTGTTGCCAAAAATGGTATTAGTTTGAAAAACAACATTCATCCAGGATTATTTTACAGATTTCCTTGGAAAGGGACAATTGTATTATTCCAATTCTCACTTTACTTTAAAAAAAGTGTTTCAAGGATGAAAAATAGCCGCTTCCCACTCCTTTTAGCAGTGGGTAGTCTCCCCCTTGTAACTTGTCTTATTAATATTTCAGCACTCAAAACAGACACCTATAACTTTAATTGATCAGTTTGTGTTATCATCTCAGAGATTGCTCTGGGTTGAGGTTGAAATAATTTTTGCAGGGGACACCCAAATGAGGCTCCTTTCATGTTCCCTATTGAGCAGCTCTCGGGGAATTGAACCTCATCCTTTTAGAATCCAAGCACAGTGTTTTTACCCACTGAGCCCTCCTGCAAAAATCCTTTCAATCCAGAGTAATCTCTGACATGAAAACACACAATTGATCAATTAAAGCTAGGTAATTGGTAAATTAAAAATGTAATCCATCTCCACTGCTGATTAACAAGAGATTGTGGAATCTGGTATTTTCTGGGTTTGGGCTTTGTAGTTGGCACATGGAACTAGCTGATGGAAAAAAGCAGGGGAATATTCTCTGCCAGGAATTATAGTGGGGGGAAACAACCTCCATGCTTATTGTGTGAGAGGCCTTTGAGCTCTGGTTGGCTCATTGGTATTTTCCTATTTAGGAAAAGTGATTTCATCTGTGAATGGTGTGTGTGTGTGTCAGATGTAGTTCTTGTTTTCATAAAGGTTCAGGGGAAACAATGTCTGATTGGAGGACCCTCAGGAAATCCCTAGAAATAGAAACCTAAGGTATAAAAATAGGGTCTGGAGTTACTTGAGCTGGCTTAGTTATATCTCAGGAAATGCTATACCTGTATGTTAAGTATTATTTATTTATTTATTTATTTATTCAGATTTATATAAATGTATATAGATTATAAATCTATATACATATAGATTTATATTAAGATAGCTTAGCTAGTTTTCTTGTTTTCCTGTGTCTTAGCTCTGCCTTTAGTTGCATTTCCCTATTTGTTGTAGAACAGTTGTATACATCCTGAAGTTTGAATTGTGCCTTTTTTTACTTATGCCTTTAATTTAACAAAAATCATGTGTTTGTGTGTATGTTTAGTCAAAAATAGTTGGTGGTAATTAAATCCAGACCTTGTCTTGCCCAGCTACTCAGTGTTTGTGGATATATTGGCAGTGCTCCCTTACAAGGTTGATATGAAGGTTTTAAGTGTTCAGTCTAGTGAAATCTTGTCCTCCCTGGAAGTACTGCTTGGACAGGGCAAACCAAGCCAGGGTGTTGGGACAGTGCTAGAAGAGGAAGTACCTCCCATCACCACATTGTTCCTTCTGGATTCACCCACTCCAGGGTAAAAAAGATAGTGTTGCTAAATGGTTTGTGTGGACCTCTATGTCCTCAGTGATATCTTAACAGTGACTGGGGAAACTGTTTAATCTGGGTTAGGCATGCTGGATATGTTGAAAATTCCCCAACACACATTTGTCATGTTTCACTTCCTGGCATCCAAATCTGTGGGAAATAACTTACATAAGGATGGAGTTAATCTATGTCAGGAAGAGTACATAAAAGATTATTGACTAATTCAACTACCAGTTGCTATCAGAGGCCGGGTGGTGGGTTTCCTCAGCCATATCTGTCTTCCTCCATTTTCTAATTTGATCTTGCTCTTGCATAACCTCAAGAATGTTTGTTCTTGCCATAAAGTTCTTCCTGGATCTGAGTCAGGTGACTTAAGGTTCATATCTGTTCAGAAGATGTCAAGGGTCATTCTCTTGCTTAGTTCTTTCGGTGTCTGCTGCTACTTTTCTCCTTTTCTTAGGTGAAGTGACAAGAACAAGAGGATATATTTTTCTAAAGTTGACTTTAGATGTCCCACACATAGCACTTGCAAATTAATTAATATTTTTAACAAAAAAGTTTCAGAAATGATATTTCTGTCCCTGAAATATCTTTTAACCAAATGTGAATTTAAAAAAAACATGCTTATTTCTATTTGTAAAAACATTTTTAGTTCTATAACAATATTTTTGTAAAAATATGGTGTCTGATTGTCTCACACATAACAATGCAATGGCCCAAAATCACTTCTACTTTATAGTTAACAGACATCTTAGTCTTGCTCCTGCTTTTTATCCAGTAATCCTCTTCTCCAAGCCACTACAAGGACATTGTGATACTGCCATTTAATGCCACATATCTAGCTCAAGTGCAATCCTCTTGTAGATTCAGACCTGCTAGTTGAAGACAAGTAACATAGAGCATTAAATTAATGCTTATGGCATACGTCACAACAGCAAACTGCTGTTAGTTAAGAAATTGCCACCTGTATTCCTGGTTGCACAATGAATGGCTACAGGCAGGAGATCTTAACTAGCAGGAATTCGCTGCTATAAAATATGCCATTGCCGTTAACCAGCATATGTAAACAACAGATTTCTTCTTTCTGTCTTGTTTATTTTTATACTGTTTCTAATGTATGATTTTACTATATTATGTTTACTTATTATTTTCTTTGTCTGATTTCTTATGCAGATCCTGGCAAGTAATAACTTTTGACAGACAACCAGCCTCTTTTATCAGAATTGTTGGAACTCACAACACAGCTAATGAGGTAACTTACATAAATGATGGTCCTCCATGTGAATGCTCCCAAGATATATATAAAACATTATCCAGTTTTCCTAATTCGAGGTTGCCAAAAATTGGTTGCCTTCGTTCCATTGAGAAATTCTATTGAAAAAAGCAGAATTCTTTAGCTAAAGTTTACGTGGAGTTATTGGACATTGTAGATTTTTCTTGTCATGGGTACAAGTTTTTCATTGTTACCATAGTCCTTACTTATAGCATTACAGTTTGTAAAAATTATTGTTTCAAAAATGTTCCCAAAAATGGTTCTGTTATTACAACACACTGAAATTGTAGCACTGGTTTATAAATGAGGAGACACAACCAAACATCAGTTAACAAAGTCTGTATAAGTGGCACCCATCTATATAAAATGTTGAAACTCTCAAACTGGCCAGTCAGTTATTATTTCACAATATGAAGTGCAGATGTGGCTTGTTTGTTTCTATTTTAAAATTCACATTTCTCAGAAACAGATATAATACTGTCCACAGAATTTGTATTTAATTTGCTAAGCTTCATTATTTTCAGAGTTTATATTTAGTCTCAGAAGACAAGTTCAATTTAATGATCAAAATCCTATTAGTTACACCCCCAAGCATAACATAAATGGTATGTCTTTGAGAGTCAAAATGAATGTGGACATTGTCACACAACTCAGAATGCACCAGAAAATGTCTACACTGGCTTCTTAAAGCAATTTGTCTCAGAAAGTTACATCATTTGCATCATGCTTGAAAGCATAACTAATTGGAATTGGTTCATCTACTTATTTTTATGCTGCTTAATTCAAAGTAGCACACAGGGTTCCCATTTTGTTTTCATAATAGCATTTGAGGTAGAATATGCTAGAAAATTTGGCCAGGAAGGGCACAAAATGTCAGATATTTTGGCCATTAGATTGCACTGATCCTACCAATATATTAGTACACACATCTGGAATGAATACAGTCATCTGGCACTACAGTCAATATAAAAAGTGTATAATTGATAAAATATTTCTTACAACTTTGGGTTATGTTCTCTTTGGGACACCACTTTCTTCTAATCAATATTACAGTGTTTGGCTTGGCATTTTCCATTAACGCTGCCTCTGTTGCAGGTAGCACTACAACATTAATCCCTGTTTATCACAAATCTTGATTGCTGCTAACAAATTGGACATAAATTTTTGTAGGATTCCATCCTGTGGATTGAATTAACAAAAGGTGGATTTCCTCTGTGGCACTAGTTATTACTAGCAATCAGAGGTTGACCTTATAAGGATACCAGAAACATTAAGTCACAAAGTGGCTTTGGGAATATTAACTAACAAAGCTTGACATCTTATTTTCATTCCTGAGCCTGTAGACATCAATATCAGCATAGTCTTAGCTGAAAGTGCAAAACCAAATACTGCAGCCAAAGGGTTTCAAGAGCAAGAACTTTATTTCTTTAAAGCTATTTTGAAAATTAATAGTGTAATGTTGCTGAGCTTTTCACTGGCTGTGTCTTGGAAATTAGAGCCAAGAATCTGATATAGGTTACCATATTTATATCCCTGTCAATCACATTACAAGGTCTTTTTACTGAAAAGGAGCTGATATATTTTAATCCTGTAAAAGTGAATCATGTTGCATCACAAAATAAATAATGGTGTCATTAAAGCAGAAGCTACAAATGCATGTAGGTAAATTATTCATCCCTTAAAACTGTCTTGTGTGCGCATGCAATCCTCCCATCCCCCAGAGAACCAAGGCAGTACTTTAAACTGTTAGAATCTTAAACTTGGGCAGATTAATGTCTCTACAGCCACTAATATTACATGCTCCTGCATACATATTTCACATAATGGGAAATTATAAATAGGACCATAAATTGAAGTTGCTGATGGACTCAAAAGGCATTTAACCCGATTCTCTGCCTGATCCTCAAGAAATGTCTCAAGAAAAAATCAACAGTCACCAGTTGCAGAGAGGAGCTTGGGGGTATGAGGAGCTGCTAGTGTATGATATCCAACCAACAGCTCTCTATAGGTTTTTATTTTTATTTTTTCTAACTTACCTCTGAGAAGCAGAGCTGCCCCAAGCACCTGCCATGAATTTTCGGGACTCGTTTATATTTTTTCTGCAGTACAGTATCCACAAAATATTTGTGCATGGCCTGAGGAACATTAGGTTATTTGACCAACAAATGATCACTGATGGTTTGTTTTTATAGTGGTCTAATAAAGATGTCACATGCTCCTTCATTTGTATTGTGTGAGGACCACACAGATTCCTTTGTTTGTTTGTTTTTTTAGATTACAGAAAATGAACCTGTGAACTTTATTTGAATTATTACTTCATGTAATTCTTGTTCTGTGATTTTTTATTTTTGCCTCCCTGCCATGTTGCCCCAATCGGATATTTATTTATTTAGTTAGATACACTGTATCTGTATTTACTGTTTGTAATAATTGGGGTTATGGTAATAGAACATCAAAACAATGCATCATGTCACTCAACATAATCATTATCAAATGGTTCCCTTAATGTGTGATAAAAGGCATAGTGCACAATTACAGTATAGTAATAGTATATATAATATATAGTAATTGTATACAGTGTAGTAATTGTACAGTGCAGTATAGCCTATAGAAAAGTATTTTGAGAATCCCCACTTAGTGGTGGAAGTAAGCCCCAATAACCATTTAAATGGGCTGGAACCCCATGCCATGGCTATTTCAGGGAAATTAAAATGCTTCTGCTTCCTACACCTTTATGAGGTCCCAGGGATTCCTAGGGATCCCTTTCATCCAAGGAAGCCTTCAGGCACCACAGAAAAAAGATAAGGAATCAAGTAAAGCTGGAATAGTGCCATCAGTGGTCCTGATGATGTCTCCAGCACTTGCAGAATAGCTTATGCCAACAGGATTTCAGGTGTGGAATAGATTTAACATTGCCTATGTGGTGTTTTTACCTCATGCATTCTTAGTACAAATCATAGAACTCTTGCTCTAGAGATCTCAGAGATACTGCCTATTCAGAAATCAACTCTATTTAATCAGAGAGGTAAAATAGAGGCTGTTAAAATGAAGATTCATATATTAATCAGATTTGATACAAGCAACCCAGTTTATTTCTGACACCACTTCTAGTATTACATAACATTTTAGTGATGTGAGTAGGAAAGGTTTCCTTCTTGTTCTTTACTCCTCTGAGCCTGTTGTCCTACATCATCCTGAGATTTGGAAACTTTTCTTGCTAACATTCTAATTTTCCATCCGAAGAGCTTTTTTGCATGACAGTCTATCTGATGGTCCACTGGATGTAATCTGAAATAATAATGCCTAGGAAGAAGTGCCCTCTGTGTTATTACTGCACATTTAAATTTGTCATATAAAGCTGTTCCATATTTCTTCATTACAGCAAAATAAATTCCTATTGATTTATGAGCCAATGGCTGGATATCTGTTGTACATTCATAATGGTGAGGATATCATTGCAGCAATTTGCTGCAGCAATTTGCCACTGACTAAAGCAAACAGAAGTCCCCTAAGCACCCTTTATCATTGTTAGATTGTCACTGATCAACATCATCACCATTGTGCACACATAGTTGTGCAATAGGATTTCATCCACAGTGTGAAGTACCAGGTTACATTTTCTTTTGAATGTATATTTCCTCTTAGAGTTTCTTCTGAAAATGTAAAAACGTAACTTTAAGGCTGAGTGCATGACTAGGCATACTATGTGGAATTTTGTGTACAAAAATAAATCATTGAAATTTGCTCTAATTCTTCAGTTGACTGCCAATTGCAAATGCTTTAATTGCTTGACAGCCCTAGTAATGTAAACAATTTAACAAATGATATATCAACAGTGAGAACTATATCTAGAATACTGCATTTGCTGGTGTATTAGACACATCAGAGTATAAGACACACCCCGTCTTTTATAGACATTTTAATGAAAAAAACAATTTTCTACATTTTAATTTCAGGAGCCAGGTAGGGCAGGAAAGAGAGCTCCTTTGGAAGCCTCTTGCCTGGTCGATCCCATCGCCACTGACCATCAGGCGCCAGGGAAGACAGGATCGGCAGGGGAGGAAGGCTCCTTTTGATGCCACTCTTCACCTGGCTCCTAGTGGTCGGTGGTGGCCACTGAACTGCCCCAGCAGGGGGTGAGGGCAACCTTAAAAACACAACCCCTCCCCAAGCTGGTGCAGTTCAGCTACTAGAAAGGATTGGCAGCTGGAGACAGGAAAGGGCTATTTTTAAAGCTGCCCCTCCCCCTCCCCGGCTGGTGTGGTTTGACAGCTGGAGAAGATCAGTGGCTGGATACAGCTTTTGCCCAGCTCCAGCCACCGCTAACGAACTTGTTAATTTTAATTATAAGATGCACTCTGTTTTTCTGGTGTATTTTAAGGGGGGAGTGCATTTTATATGTTGGCAAATACAGTACAATGGTACCTCACTTAAAGGGCATAATGCATTCCACGGGATTGCTCTTTAAGCGCGTTTGCTCTTTAAGCAAAACACCATTTTAAGTGACCAATTGTGACTTCTGGTGGGGGGATTGTGAACCCTGATTTAGTTGTTAAGTGAGTTTTTGGTTGGTTTTAGTTGCTAAGTGAGGTGACCATTCAGAGAAAATTCTGTTCTTTAAACTAGTTAGTCTCTAAGTGAGGCGCTCTTTATGCGAAGTTTTACTGTATATCCTTACCCAGTTGACCATTAGTTCATTTGGAGCTTAAATTGTGTGTTCTCAGCCTAACTTGCATATAATGTTAATAAATATAGCATTTTAACTTGGGGGGTGGTGACAAATTCAAGAGCAGGTGATACCTTTATTAGATCACCTAAAAAAACCAGACCAGACAGCTAACTTTCAACATTAATCCTTCTTCCTTAGGTGGTGTAATAAGATTTTGTAGATAGTTCATACACAAATTGCCAACTTGGAAAATGTTTCACTTCATTGTAAAGAGTCATTGAAGTAAGATGGTAGCAATAGCAACTACACATGTGTATCACCCCATAGCTCTTAGTGCAATCTCTGGGTGGTTCACAAGTTAATTAGCAAGTCTTGAAGTAAGATGGCAGACAGATTGTGTTTTATCATTCATTCCATTTGTCCTCCATAAAATTGGATTAGTTATACAGCAGCTCTGTGGCCTTTGTGTATTAACTTTGTAGTGCCAGTCTTGTTTGAATATGTGCTAATTGCTATCCATTAGCAAATGTGGTTCTTCATAGTTTTCTTTTCTGCTTAATAGTAGCCTAGTTGTCTTTTTGAAAATGGTGCCTCCAAAAGCTAAAACACCTTGATTCTCACATAATTAGATGTACTAAGTATGCTTCTCTGGTATTGTCTTCCTGCTATATAGAAGTTTGAAAGTATTTGTAAAATACGGTATTGCATTATTTCCTTATTCTTCTGATATTTTCAACATGATCAAATGTGACTACGAAGTTTTGCTAGTCTGTGGATGTTTAGGTTTCTTGATCACCTGCTCTGCATGATTTTGGTTTCCTTCACATTTTATCAGTCTCCTTTGGGAAATGTACGTCTGCTTCTGCCATCTGTCTCCCATCTTTCTTTGTGAACAGTGAAATAAAGAATGAATTATGCTTTTTGCAGAATTTTATGGAGTTTCTAAAAACTCCTAATGCTGCCTTCTTCCTGCTATTATTTCCTTTTACAGCAACTTTGAGTTCCTTTTCTAGTTATAGAATAGTTTTGATCATTTTTCTTAACTATCTGTGAAACATTTTTGTTCACTAGCTGTACCTTATCCTTCCCCTCCAAATCTATTGTCACCCTTGGTGATGACATCTCATCAGTTTCTTCTTGGATTCAGCTTAGCACAATACAGGTATATGGATTCCATAGAATCTGTTTTTGTTGCATTTTTCTTTTTCTTAAACTACACTTACCGGTATAAATTAATGTTCTATTGTACATTTCCATTCTTTCTCATCTTTTGGTTCTAGTTTTTCATTTCTTCCACATATATCTAAAATGTTATGATACTTATTGGGAGGAAGGCAGGTGGGTTTCTACTGACAGATCTGTTTTGGTAGATTTGTAAAGGTCAGCAGAATTTTCTTTTTTACTGCCCATTAGTTAACAATAGAAACAACAGAATGATTTTTTTTCTCACATAAGTGTAGTTGCTTTAAAAAATGAATAGAGCTTGAGGTAGCTTTCAATTTGTTGTTGAGACTTATTCATACTTCATGTTTTGGACCATACTACATGAGTACCTCTTGCTTCTATAATCCACCCTAGACATACGCTTCTGCTATGTAGCCTACTGGGACTGTGATTCTTGAATAATAATACAGTAAAATCTCGCATAAAGAGCGCCTCACTTAGAGAGTAGCTCACTTAAAGAGCAGGATTTTCTCTGAATGGTCACTTCGCTTAACAACAAAAACCAACCAAAACCTCACTTAACAAATAAATCAGGGTTCGCAATCCCCCCCCCCTCCAGAAGTCACAATTGGTCACTTGCAATGATTTTTTGCTTAAAGAGCAATCCTTTGGAACGCATTACACCCTTTAAGCAAAGTACAACTATATGAGGAAGAATATTTTCAGTGTCTAAATCTAGATTTGCAATTTTGTCCTTCAAAACATTCATTGTCCCTCATTCACCATTTCTTTAGGAGATCCCATCCAACGTCCTTAAAACACTTGAAAAATATTTCTTAAATTGTGAAAATCTTTTGGCTGGTTTTAGTTGGATATTTTCTCCTTGCTGTAGATACATCTAGTACAGGCTTCAATTTCATGTTTTTCCTCATTGGTATATGATTTTAGGAAGGTTTTAAATATTTTAATCTGTATTTATTTTGTTTTACTCTTCACTGCCTTGAGCAATATTCTGTTGGAAAACTGATATACTGTCAAACCTCGCATAAAGAGCGCTTCGCTTAAAGAGTAACTCGCTTAAAGAGCAGAATTTTCTCTGAATGTTTGCTTCGCTTAACAAATAAAACCAAACAAAAACTCGCTTAACAAATAAATCGGGGGTCGCAATCCCCCCCCACACACACAATTGGTCATTTACAATGGTGTTTCGCTTAAAGAGCAAACTCGCTTAAAGAGCAATCCTCTGGAACGCATTATGCTTTTTAAGCAAGGTACAACTGTATAAATATTCTTGATAAACAGCAGTATAAATAATAATGAGCTTGATCCACTCAGATTTGACCTACTCATTATAAAGTACAAATAATTTGAGATATATACTTAATCAGTGCAGCGCAGGCACACATGTGCCAATGTGAAAATCACCCTGACATTTTGTTGGAAAAACTAATGTAAATATGGATAGACCTCTGCAAGAAAATTGTAGTGGAACAGTTGAGCATTCTTTTAAAAGCAAGCAAGAAAAGAGTCTCCAAGGACATTGACACAAAAAAGGGAAAAAGAATCTCCCCCTCTTTTATTTATTTATTTTTTTCTCCCCTTCTTTCCATATTTTGGCTGCTTTGGCAGTCTGAAAATAGTAGTGATCAATGAACTATACAATTATATATATTAAAAAAAACACCTGCCAGTTTAATTCAGAGTTGAGACTATAAGACTAGGAATTTGAAGCTAGGGCAGGTTCCTTAGTAAGCTGTGGTTGCTTACAACATTATCCTCCATGTCCCAACACTTTGTCTTGATCTTTCAGGCTCAACTCAAGATGGAAAAGATAGAGTCTCTTGGATCATGAATGCCCCACTCTATCTGGTCCTCTATTACTTTCTGAACCATAAGAGTTTTGCTTTATTACTAGAGGAGTCTTCCCTTGAATAGATCCATGTCTATTTGTTGCTTACGTCAGTAGCTGGCAGGATGGTTTCAGCAGGGAGAAGGGCCATCTTTTCTTATCATCATGCTGCTTTACATTCACCATTAGAGTGTGACTGAATTACATGACAACTTCTTATCCTAAATTTGGAACTGCAGCCTGATAATTAACTGATAAAGACATATTTGCCACCATATTGAAAGTCCCATCAGTAAGCACACTATAAGGTAAGTGGAATTGCTTTGGAATCTGAGATATTTGGTCAGTATAGAATTGAGTGGAGGGTAAGAGACAGAAATATTAATCCACCACTATGTTGAGACTTCTACCAGCAGGTGTGCAGCAAAATGTCATCTGTGGTTACTTTGGGATTTGAGTTGCTTAGCAGGGATGGAATAGATTAGGAGCCATGGGATGGCAGCTGAAAAGAAATAATGGGAGTGGTAAAGCACCTTCTTTCAGTACACCACTTTTTTGCTTCAAACTGAATCTTCCCAATATCAATACACAGTTGATCTAATTTGGTATTCTCTGCAGGTCCCTTTGAGGATTTTGCAATGTAGAAGACTCACTGGCCTTCAGATACAGTAAAACCTCGGATAACGCTAAAACTTAGTTCCACAAGTCTTAGTGTTAGCCAATTTTTAATGTTATCCGATGCATGCATCAGATAATGTTAAAATCCTATGGCAGTGATGGCGAACCTATGGCACGTGTGCCAGAGGTGGCACTTGGAGCCCTCTCTCTGAGCACCCGTACAGTAACCTCAGCACAGAGTTTGCCCCCACTGCTGCCCAGCAGCCCATTGGGGAAGCTTCCTCCCTCCCCCCAGCACAGTTTGCCTCGTCCTGCTGCCCAGCAGCCCAAATAAGCATTTCCTTCCTCCCCTGTTGCTGTGTTGGCACTTTGCGATAAATGTTTTTTGGGTTGCAGTTTGGGCACTCAGTCTCTTAAATGTTCACCATCATTGTCCTTTGGGATGCATTGGATAACGTTAAAACTCCATAGAACTACATTGTAACCAGCATAGGCTTTAGCGAACGTTATCCAATGCATCCCATAGGATTTAACGTTATGTGATGCAAACCTCCCCAGATTGCTTAACATTACGCGATTGTAGTGTTACCTGATGCAAACATTATCTGAGGTATTACTGTACACTGTAATATCAATAAACAATTCATTTCTGCTCAAAATCAATACACTCCCCATCCCCACACCATAGATGTGTCTCTTCGAGGTATCTCTTTAACAGTCTGTGTTTAATAAGTAGATTATTTTTACCCTTCCTTTGGAATTTATTATTGTCATAATCATTAATCACAATTGCTCTGAGAAATACTGCTGTGAGTGCCATAACAGAAGTACAGTAATACCTCGGATAATGCTAAGACTTGGTTCCACAAGTCTTGGTGTTATCCGATTTTTTGTGTTATCCGATGCATGTTAAAATCCAATGGGATGGCTCGGATAACGTTAAAGCTCCATAGAGATACATTGTAACCGCACACGCTTTAGCAGTTGTTATCCGATCCATCCCATAGGACCTTAACGTTATTTGATCCAATTCTCCTCCCCAGATTACTTAACGTTACGCAATTTTAGCGTTATCCGAGGTAAACGTTATCCGAGGTATTACTGTGTACCATCATTGTCACCTGACCTGAATCAGAGAAAACCCCTCTCTTCCATTTTCCTTCCCATCCTTCTAAGTATTGATATAAACAACAAGCAGAGTTAGTCTAACTCACAAAGCAATTTGCTAAAGGCTAGTTTTGCACAAAACTCCCTGTACCTGGTCAACTGAAAGATGGCAAGTTTAATTCCATTTAAAGGGGCAGCTATAAAAATGTATTGGTGCATAATACAAAGCTCCCCACATCTATTTGTCTGAAGGTTGGTGGGCTAAATCCACTTCAAATGGATTACTGTAGCTGAAAATGGCATCCATTTCTGACAAACAAGAAGTTCTAACAATTTGTTAATTTCCTGGAACTTATTTATTTATTTATTTATTTGTTTGTTTATTTGTTTGTTTATTTGTTTATTTATTGGATTTCTATACCGCCCTGCTTGGTGCAACCAACTCAGGGCGGTGTACAAAACAAGTAGCATACAATCATCAATACAATACAATAATAGGGCAACAATACTGTGATAGAACACCACACAGCAAAACAACAATCAAGCAATAATATAACAGTACAATCCAACAATACAATACAATGTAGAGAAATATCCAACAATATAATATAGCATACAGTATAGTCCGTTTCAGAATTAAAAACTGAAACTGCATGGAATAATATTGCTAGCAGTTCTTCCTATAGGGCTTAATGGGCAAACATACAAACAAACAAAAACATCCTTTGAATTGCTTCTCAGAATGTTGCCAAGCCAAAGGTGGGTTTTCGTCCAACAAGCAGTTGTACTGTGAAAAATGTTTTCAGCAATGAGACAATGGTGTGATTCCAAAAGCTGGTGAAAAGGAGGCAAGCTACATTTTTAATTGATTGCTTTAAATGTGACCCTTTTTAAATTTCAAGTAAATCATGATTTCCATATTCCAGGTTTATTAGCTCAACACTTTTCAATTTTAGAAATGGGAATTTGAGGATTATTGCGATGGAACCCCCTCGTTTTTTCTTTTTCTTTTCTTTGCCTTGAGCTTGAGAGTACTTGGTTCAGTTCTAGGTATTACCAAGTACAATACTTTGAATAATTATTGGAAACCGCATTGATTTGTTTTTTAAAAATAATTTAGAATTCTGTTTAGGTCTTACTACTATCTTCACTAGATTTTATATGAGCTGAATGTTTATTTCCTCCCTATATTAGTCATGTTATAATATAAAATTTCTTTAAAATGTTGTATCTCCTTGATAATCCTACCTATTGTCTTAGAGCTGAGATGGAAAGTTATTACTAATGAATCATTACAGGTTTAAGATTATATACATAGATGTTTTGGAATTTTTTTGGAATAGTAGCCGTGTTAGTCTGTGGGTCAGGCATATCAGAAAACAAAATAAAATAAACAAAATAAAATAAAATTTGGTGTATAAAAACCATGCCTGTAAGCTTCACTCTTCTTGATCCACGAAAGCTAACAATACAAATAAAGCAGTTAGTCTTTAAAGTGCTAGAGTGTTTTTTTATTATTATTTTATTTTGTTTATTTTATTTTGTTTATTTTATTTTGTTTTCTGATATGTTTTGGAAAGTCTTTGTGTGTGTGTGTGTGTGTGTGTGTGTGTGTGTGTGTGTGTGTGTGTGTGTGTGTGTGTGTGTGTGTGTGTGTGTGTGTGTGTGTGTCCAGATCAAACTTTTAACTGCCAAATGAAATCACCTTATTGACTTTCTTGTAGGCCAAAATTAAAACATTGTTGACAGACCAGTAGATGAGCCAGGCTCTGTCTCTCTCTGCATTCACGCAGCATGTTGGTGTTACATTTAGGTACTTTGACCCTCAGCCTGTTCAGGTTCCTCCAAGTGACATAGGGGAGGTCAGGTTCCTTAGCCATTTCCTCTTTCCATGTTATTCCTTGTTTGATGAGCTCCATCCTCCTCCATCTTCTAGGTAGAAAGTGTACACTTGAGTCTTGCTTGGGTTTACGCTTCAAATACTTGATGGTGTAACACCATTCTAATTCTTCAAGTGCTCCAGTAAGTTTTCCAGCTTTCTCATCAAAACTTGATTCCTTGTACAGCTATTGCTGTTTCATCCACATAAATGTACAGTTGTGTACAGGAATTCAGGAAGAAAATCAAGCTTATTACACAATAAGCTGCGAGGAACCCATCATCATTATTAATAGCAACTTCAATATCTATGCAGCAATGAACTCATTATTCATTTTTCTAGACATTTCATTGGGCTTTGGCATCTAGCCAGAGTTAATGGTTACCAACAACACTGCCCTCTATCCTTCTCAGGTCTTCTCAAAGGCAAAATCTTTTTCTGATATCATACTGACCATCAGAAGATCCATATAAGTGCAGGAATATGTCTCTCTCCCCCTACACTAGTACTGAACAGAGAATGGTTGCTTGAAGCTGTAAGCACTGGCCCATTGAGAAGCTTTCATAGCAGCCAAATATCTTGTTATTCTCGAGGTCTATGTACAGTTTTGTGCAAGGCAAAAAGATTTCTTCCATGCCCCCAGCTTGAGATAAAAGGAAAGGCATTTTTGAGCTCTCATATTGAACTGCAAAAAAGACCAAATGGAATCAAATCTCTCTGCAGCTTGCCATTTTCCGAAATGATGTTGGAGATATCTCAAAGGACTTTGCTAATGTTAGCTGCAATGACAAATAGTAGTAGATCTATACTTTTAAATTCTTGTTTATTGCACTTTTAGATTGTTCAGTAACTTGAATCCCATGGGTGATGTAGAGTAAATTAAAACATAAAATATGAACAGTAAACACTAGCTAAGAATTTCTTAAGTGCTAGACTCTGTGGATCAGTGTGAAGTAGTTGCTGCCTTTTTGCCTTTTAGCAGCTGATTTCAAAGGAGGCATCATTTTAACAAGTTCTGTTCTAAAGGATACCTTAGGTGTTTGGACTTAGGTGTGAAAATATCTCAAGCCAGCACTCCTGAAATTATTTTTTCTCCAAGTGGTTTTCAACACACTCCCAAAACATTTTCCTGCTGGTATATCCTCCATAATTTTTATCATTTAGTAATGTCATTGACTTTGCTTAGACTACTGTGTGATGAAATTCTATACAGAAGTGATAGATTTTATTATTTATTCTATACAAAGTTTTATAAAGAAATACAGTTGTACCTCGCTTAAAGAGCATAATGCGTTCCACAGGATTGCTCTTTAAGTGAGTTTGCTCTTTAAGCGAAACACCATTGTAAATGACCAGTTGTTGGGGGGATTACGAACCTCGATTTATTTGTTAAGCGAGTTTTTGGTTGGTTTTATTTGTTAAGCGAAGCGAACATTCAGAGCAAATTCTGCTCTTTAAGTGAGTTACTCTTTAAGCAAAGCGCTCTTTATGCGAGGTTTGACTGTATAAAATATATTGTACTTAAGTCATAGGCACTTTTGCCTAAGTGCATAATTTCCTCCTATTGTGAATAATTAATGTTAAATATGTGTTCTCAGGTTCCTGTGTTTTTTAAAGTTTATCCTTAATACCTTGTAATGTGTTATAGAACTTCCAGGTGAAGTATTTTCTAGTAGGAATCAATTTTCAAAGTGAAAAGATAATGTTAAATAGCATTTCTGGTTTTCCTTCAGTGAATATTTTTACATTGTCTCTATGTAGTTTTAAATTCCTCTGTTGAAAGGATGAAAGAATCCAAGCTCCTGTTTCTGGACATGTCCCAATTTCATATAAATGAAGCTGAAGCAGCATTTGATCCACTATACTGCTGACTGTAGCTTATTGTAATAGATTTTAGCCTATCAGGTGTTTAGCAACTGTCACTTCAAGGGAGCAAAATTTATAAGATTGATTGATTGATTGATTGATTGATTGATTGATTGATTGATTATATACTGCCCATCTTGGAGCACTCTGAGTGGTTCACATACTTAAAATAGCAACATCACAACATAAACAATCACAATCCCACCTATTATTGATAGCTCCTGCCAACCTAGAAGTTTGAAAGCAAGAAATTGCAAGTAGATAAATAGGGACCACTTTGGTGTGAAGGTAAACAGCATTTCGTGCGCTCCGATGTCTAGTCATGCCTGCCACATGACAGTGCTGGCGCTTCGGCTTTGAAACAGAGATGAGCATTGAACCCTAGAGTCGGATACAAGTGGCTTTTGAGCAAGGGAAACCTTTACCTTTAGCAGGTTGAGTTTTGTCTTGGTCTGTCACAAATCATGTAGGCCAGTTCTGTAACAACAAGATTTATATAATAAGCCTAATGGGTTCGTACACATTACTTTTTTAATCTCCACAGGCCTAAACTGTTGTGAATAACTAGAATAAAAATAAAAGTTCAGTAAAACATTAAGCGTCACAGCATAGAGCAACACTTCCTTTTCCCTTGAGGAAGACTAAGAATTTTATGACAGGCTGATGACAGACTTTAATAGTAAAAAATTGCCAGCTGATCATCACTCCCAGGATCAGGACTCCTGGTTCCAATCTGGCAACCAATTTTGGCTATTAAAAGACACCAACACCACCAACACCACCCCCGGTCAGGAAACTCCAAAGGCTTTCCCACAGCAGTTCAGAACCTTAGGGAACCTTGAAATCTGAAATGGAGAGTTAAGAAACTTTCAACTAATTTAAATTAAACTTTACCAATGCCAGCTGCCAACATCATCAGCTTCTACAACCGCAAATTTACGCCAGCAGGATTTTGACCAAGTTTTCATGACCATGGAAACATCTGCAGAAGCAGACCGCACTGGCTCTTCGGCTTTGAAACAGATGACCACTGAACCCTAGAGTCGGATACAATGGACTTTCGAGCCAGGGAAACCTTTACCTTTTAACCACTCTTAAAGAGTGCCATTATTCCACAGCTAGCCTATCCAGTGTCATTTTACTCTGAAATGGGACTACATGTCCAAAATGCAAAAGTAAATCAGACCAGAAATAAAAAGTAAAAACAAAAGGACATGTGAGCTTTTGTAGTTCAAGTTGATTTCCTCAGACTTTGATTCGCAAAAGTTCACATCAAAATGTCTTTTCTTTTGTTTCTTTTATTTCTTGTGTGGTATGCCTGCACACACTGACACAGCTATCTCTCCAAATGCACAAGTTAGATGTATAATTAGTAACCCATAAGTCAACTTCCCTCACTGTTCCTATTGCCACTCAGCCATGTTCCAGTAGCAGCTCAAACTTAGTGTGGATTTTTTCAATGCATTTTATTTTAAAATTACTGGTTTTATAGCTTTTTAGATACTGTGCACTTTCTTTTGTACAATTTAGAGAATCCCCAGTGATTATAAAAACTGAGCAAGGAGGAGAATAACATGTAAGCGGTGTTAGATATTACTAAAGAAGTGGACTTGATCCATGAAAGCTAACATTAAAATGTAGCAGTTACTCCTTAAATCAAAATGAAAATTAGAGACAATATAAGTACAGCTCCTATTAGAAAATTATTATAATAAAAAGAGGCCAGGGAAATTGTCTTAGCTGCCTACTGAACGGTCAGTCATGGTGTCGTAGCACCATTACAGAAAAGGCCTTATCTTTCACATCCACTCTACTTCACACTGCTATCTGTCGGAGCATCTCTCCCTCAGAACAACTCCCCGCACCACCCGGTCATCACAGTCAACACAGCTCCAGGTGCTGACCCCGAGGATGGCTTGAAAGTCTTTAACTAGAAATAGAACCTTCTAGGTGGCAGCACCAACACTGTGGAACACTCTACTAGTAGAGTTGTGTCAAGGCCCCATCACTGGCTATCTTTAAAAAAACAATTAAAAATGCTCTTCTTCAAGGAGGTTTTTCAGGGTGTTGTCCCTTTGCCAATAAATTGTCAGTCGGTTTGAGTTCCTATGCCCTCAGATGCCAATTATTTTATTTTAGTTCAGTTTGTGATGTATTTGTCAGTTGTTTCTTGGAGCTGCTGTGTGTTGTTTATTTATTTATTTTATTTATTTATTTAGATTTATTATCCTGCCCCAATCAGGCCAACCCAACCCTAGGCCGGCTCACAAAAAATAAAAAGTTACACAAATGAGTGCAAACCAAACAATCCCACCACACACCCCACAAACCCAGAAACCAAATCAATTTCAAAATAATAATAATAATAATTAAAGTATAAATTTACCCAAAAAAAAAAACCCTCAAAGATTTAAAAGTTTAAAATGTTAAAAAGGTTTAAAAAGTTTAAAAGAGCGAGAGAGGGGTGGCTGTTCCATCTGACCAGCCACCCAACATGGGACCCCCTATTACTGGAGCCCCACACCTGCCCTGCCAGCCAGGTTTTTAGGCCCTTCCGAAAGGGCAGTAGCTCCGTCTGTAAGCGTAACTCAGTTGGCAGGAGGTTCCAAAGGGCCGGGGCGGACACGGAGAAGGCCCTCCTTCTGGTGCTAGAGAGATGCGCCTCTCTAGCTGATGGAATGATAAGAGACCCTCTCCTATCCGCCCTGGTGGGACGGACAGATGTTCTTGGGGTGACACAGTCTCAACTATCCTGGCCCACTACCATGTAGGGCTTTAAAGGTAATTGTTTAAAGGTGTTGTTGTTATTTGTTATCTGTTTGTTCACCGCCCAGAGCGGGATGCCACCCAAATGGGTGTAGTAGTAGTAGTAATTCTGAAGATATTTCTGTTTTTGCCCATTTGAAAGTTTGCATATACAGGTTGAAAGCATAATGGTATGAAATGTTATATTCCAGATTCAGTTGGACTTGCTCCCAGAAGGATATGTGTGAATGCTTGCAGCCTCAGGAACTCCACTTTTGTGGTCTATTTAAGCCAGGTGTTATCAACCTATGGCCCATGGGCCAAATCCGGCCAGTGCCACCAAATAATTCAGCTCTCGCTCCAGCTGCCACCGCTGGAATCAGTTGTGGCCTCATTTATGGCTGCTGTAAATGCATTTACAACAGTTGTAAATGGAGGGAGTGACAACCAGTCCGGCCCCCTCAACTGTTTGAGGGAGTGTGACCCAGCCCCCGACTTGAAAAGCTTAAGAACCCTTGATTTAAACCTTCATTTATTCTGAGTACACTTGTGCTCCCAATTTATTGTCATACCTCCTTTTGTTGTTTCAGGTGTTCCACTGTGTGCATTTTGAGTGTCCAGCTCAAACCACTACCCATAAGGATGACACTACTGAAGATGATGTGGGCTCAGGTGGACAGCAATTAGCATCCCGCCCTCTTCGATCTTCAAGCACCAGCTCTGTGCACTCCCTCCCAGGATCTACTTCACATCCATAAGCTAACCCAGCTGTACATGAGATTGAAGAAGAGCATTTGGAACCTCTGTGCTTGATAAAAATTATTCATCATTTCCATATGTCGGCAACTCTTGGCTCTTAGAATGAATATAGGGGACTGAACCTGGCAGCTAAAGAAGTCCAGATTGAAAGAGCTGCCAAAAGACACAGTGGATCCCCTTCACACTATACATTTTGTTAACATCAGGATATTCTGCTAGAAAAGAAAATAGGTTTTCACTTTCTATTAACTTCTTTAACCAAACCAAATTTGACAAGAGTTGAAGGAAACACACAAAAAAACCCAAACTAGATAATATCATATATACCTATATATGCTATGTGAATAGTAAAAAAGAGATATAATTAAGTGTGTGGATAAAGGCACCTGTTAGAAAATGAGTCTTCCTTGAGGAAATTTATGGAAAATAAGTATGGAAACCATATTTTTATTTAATTTATTATTGAGCCCAACTTCTGTAAGTTGCAAGCCATTTCAAACGCTGTGTGTATATAATTATTACTCTATATTTCTTTGCTTGACTGTTCCCTTAATTTTTGTTAAAACAGTTGCTTGTTTATTGTACTGTGTTAGGTAAATCCACATGATAGATCTAGTCTTTAGATGTGTAATAATGTCTCTGCATTACTGTTTAACTAGGGAAACTCATAATGGAGGTCATATGTAAAACAATTCAGTTTAGGAGTGCTGTGTCAGAATTCTGACTTCCTGGTATGTTTGACAAAATTATCCCTTTTACCCTTGTGTAAAACTGATCATTAGGTTCCATTGTGGAGAAACAAATATTGACCTTTTATTAAACCACGTTTTAATTTGTCTCCGAATTTTCAGTATAGATATCTAAACCTCTTTTTATACTGGAAAACAGATACAACTGACCAACATTTCAGGTAGATTTGGCCTGATGGAATTACAATGCTGGCAATTTATAATAAAGTACTTGGGTGTGTTTTTAAAAAAATAGTATTTCACTGGTGATTTAATGCAAACACCTCAAGGAAGCTTCTCTCATAGTCATAAATATTTGAGTTGTGTAGGTAGGTTTCATTTGTGTTTTAAAGAATTTATATCCTGTTTGTAGCAATCCTTTATAACTTAATCAGATTGTTGATTTCACTTTTCTTAATGCATTTGCATGCAGCATTCCCACCTGCTGTGTTTGCAAGAATAAAACAAGGTTGTGCATTTACCCATGCCATTCGCCCACTGGTTGCATTCATTATGAAGTATGTAATTTTGAAAAGATGTTACTGCCAACTTGTGATTGTTATGGTATTTTAAAAATTGTGTAAAATGGTATGGTGAAAATTGTACGGTGTCCTGTAAATAACTGCTTAAATTGTTGCACTGATTAAACTTAATTGGTTGCATTCTAGTGAATGCTGTTTGTAATAAAAGTTGAGAAGAAAAAGAATGTGTTAAGGATTTCAAGACAGGAAATTAGTCACCCACCCCAATGTCTTGTAAACTCACCTTATCTTCATTCTGTCTTCTGTTGCTTATTTCTTGCTTGGTTTGTGTAAACCAAGTTTGCATGCCAGCTGCAATATGATACCATATATACTCGAGTATAAGGTCCAAAAATGGGACTCGACTTTTCCGTGGGTTAATGTAAACACTCAAAAACATACCCACATAAATGTCTACATTATTTATTTTCATGTAAATTAATTATTTTCATGAATTTTAATTACTGAAACTCACTAGCAGCTGCTGCATTTTGCACCCCCGACTTACACTCAGGTCAATCTATTTTCCTAGTTTTAGAGGTCCAAATTAGGTACCTTGACATATTCGGGACAATTTATAGAGTATATATGGTATACAGTGCAGGCAGATATCAATGGTGATATTGTGCATACTCCTTTCTTTTGTCCCATAGGATTTTGAAATCTTATTTTGGTACTGTCATTAAGAGTCTTATTGGGTAAGGTAAATTACTTGATCCCCCAGCTAGCAGAAGTAGCCGTCTAGACCAGTGTTTCCCTACCTTTGGTTTCTGGACTTCAATTCCCAGACGCCTAAGTCAATTCCCCAATGCACAGATCAGCCAATGTACTGACTTAGGCTTCTGGGACTTGAAGTCCCCCTGTGGGGTGTGGGCCCCACATTGGGAACCACAGGTCTAAACTATGGGTCATGGAAGTATCAGCTACTACCATTTCATTCATTACTATGGTTCCAGAACATAAAAAAGGAAGCAACAAGATCTAGGAGAGGTTTTGATGAATGTAGGTGCAGGATACTGAAGCATAGCCTCTCTCCTTTTTCCGTGTCTGCCTTTCACTTTGGAAAATCACAAGAGAGCATTTTTTCACAATATTAATTTGCAAGTAGAGACAGACTTGCAATAAGGCCATGTGTGAGTATTTGAGGAAAGAACTACATTGTCTGAGAAAGTGGGGTTGCATTAGAATCATTTTACTTTTGAATGGCAAATAGTTTTGAATTGCTGCTGCAAATAGAAAGCCACAAAATCAGCCTTTATTATAAAAACCGCAATATGGTGTTTTGACAGTAATACTTCCAATTTTGTCCTTTCAGGCTTTGCTCAGTATTGCTGTTGAACTGAATTAAATAGAAAGTGCCAATGTATTCTTACAGTAGTATTAATAACTCTTATAAGACAAAGTGACAATACATATTAATTTTAACTAACAAATTTCCACAAAATAGAGTGGATTGAGGATCTGCTTCTATGAGCAAAAGTTCTACTTAGAACAGTTACCTTTTCCCAGTTTGGGGAATCCCTTTTTCCCCATTCTTGATCACAGCCTATTCGGAAGGACCCGCTAATTGTCTAGCATTTCTGGCTGCTGACACGGATTGGGGCTGGTAAAATCCATTTCTATTGGCTTCAGATCCAGTATTGAACCAGTAATGCAATTCCTTTTATTCCATTTTTCAAAATTGTTTACATTTTATCCCCTTTTAAAAAATGTTTTCCTTCATAAAACATCACATGAAAGGGGTTAGTATAACACTTTCAAACTCCTGAGACAAAGCTTCTTACCAGTACTTTCACTGGGACTTTAATCTTTCTCAGATGTATCAGGAATAGGCAGTGGTGGGCAGCAAAAAAAAATTACTACCACACTGTGGGTGGAGCCAAAATAGTGGGCGGAGCCAATATGACATCATGGTGGCGCCAACATCATGATGTCATTGGCGGAGCCAGTGATGCGGACGGAGCCAACATAAAAAAACCCATAAAAATAAGTACACATAAAAATACAAATTAAATAGACAAAATACACATAAAATACAAATTAAAATAAATAGACATAAAAACACAAAATACAAATTAAATACACATAAAACACAAAAATACACATTAAAAATAAATACACATTAAATATACATTAAAATACACCCACCCACCCCACATCCAAAGGTGAGTCACCCTGGGGAGCAGGCTATAGGGAGCTTTAGGCTAGCAGCTTCTCTTCCTCCCCGCTTGGAAGAACAGCAAGGAAGCCGTGCATGCGCGCCAAGTGCTGTAGGCGTCCATGCACGCCAAGCGCTGTAGGCGTCCATGTGCCCCAAGCACTGTAGGCATCCATGCGTGCCAAGCGCTGTAGGCGTCCATGTGTGCCAAGCGCTGTAGGCGTCCATTTGCACCAAGCACTGTAGGCGTCCATGTGCACCAAGCGCTTAAGCATCCATGCGCGCTAAGCGCTGTAGGCATCCATGCGCGCTAAGCGCTGTAGGCATCCATGCGCGCCAAGCGCTGTAGGCATCCATGCGCGCCAAGCGCTTGGTGCGCATTTACAGTGGAGGAACCAGCAAAAAGGTAAGACACCAAGGTGGTTTCCCCCCAAAAGCCGCTATCGGTTCTCCGGGACACCGGGAAAAGTTACTACCAGTTCTGGTGAACTGGTGCAAGCCTGTTGCTGCCCATCATTAGGAATAGGATGAGATGTGTAGATGATATACAGTTGCAGTAATTGCACAAGTGCATAAATATCTAAATTACAAAATCCGTTAATTGTCCTCTACTCCCATGGCAAGAACATTCCCTTTGTGCTATGATGGGGGAAAGTATAGAACAAGGGCATTAAACAGTATAATAACTGTGCTATCAGCTATTTCTGACTTATGGTGACCTTTTCCATAGTTTTCTAGGTGGAGAAGTAATTTACCACTCCCTTTTTCTGAGACTATGCAGCTTGACCAACATCACATAAACTGGCACAGTGGAGAATCTAACTCCCAGCCTCTGGCTCCACAACCAGATCCCTAAACCACTGAGCTATTCTGCTAGTTATATGGTCACTGAAATGAAAGTTCTCCTTCGTGTTGTTTGAGGATGCACACTAATGGGTTCTGCGCCTGCGCTGAATCCGAGCGGAGCTGAAAAGCTGATTGGATAAAAGTTTTGAAGTTAGGACCGCCCACCATCCCCAACCGCCTCTGGTGCCATTTCGCGCTCTTCCCTCAGTTCTCTTTTTTCCGCTGCACGAGCAGGAGCCTGGAAAAAGAGCTGTGTGTTCTGTCTGAGATTGCCTCAGAAAAACCTTGAATATTTTCTTCCAATTACAATTTTTTCTCAGACCAGGGGACTCGCAACCCCTTGGTCCTTGTGCAACTGGGGGATTTCCCTCAGCCGCCGCTAAAAAAAAAAAAGGACTCTTTGAGGTAAATTTTACCTCAGAAAATCTCGTGTCGGGGCCTCCCGGCCGGGACAGTTTTTCTACTAGGCCATCTACTTCGGTGGATGGCCTCTGCAGCATTTAAACAGTGTCCGTCCTGCAACGTGAAATTTCCAAGCTCGGACGGACACGTGCGGTGCCTTCGTTGTCTGGGAGAAAATCACCCCGTCCAGACATGTGCGGTCTGCAAGGGCTTCCCTAAGGCCGCCCTTAAAAACCGCCAATACCGCCTCCAAGCATTTTTAATGGAGGCCGCTCTGGCACCACCGCCTCCCCCTTCAAGGGAGGCGCCCGCTGCGTCTACCTCCGCTGCCGCAGAACTGTTTAAGAGGAAGGAGGAGGAGGAGAAGAAACACCACCGGACTTCTTCGACTTCTCTTCCCCCAACTCCGTGCGCGATGCGCCCGTCACCATCTCGATCGCTGGCCTCCGTTGCCGTCATGGCCGCGATCTCGCCGGGCAGCTTGTCGTCGACCTCTCTGGTCATCATCTCCCCGGAGAAGGTCCCAAGTCTGCCGCCTCTGCCGGAGATGCCACCGCTACCGCGGAGAACTGCATCCCTGTCGGTCCCTTCTGTGGCTCCGGCTCCCGAGCCATCCATACAGTTGAGCCTCATCGCCCCGTTCCTGGAGGCGATGGTTCAGAAGATGGCCGAGCAGTTCCGGGTCCCTCAGCCACCACTGTCAGCTGTTCTGGAGGCGCCACCGCTCCATGAACTAGCTCCGGAGGCACCACCACTCCATGAGGAGGGCCCGGCTCCAGCAAAGAGGCGACGCACAGAGCAGGCACGGTCGGAGGTCTCTCTCCCTCCGCACCAGTCGCCTTTGCCGGGGAGCGATCTGAGGCCCGCCAGGCCGTACTGGTCGGACTCGGACCCCGAGGCCTTCTTTCCACCGCCCAGCTTCTCGGAGCGGTCAGAAGGCTCTGACGGATCGTCGGTCGAGGAGGAGGATCAGCCGCCGCTGGTTGCTGCCGAAAAGTCACCGGACGACAACATCGGCTCCGTCCACGGTTCCCAGCTGGAGGACCAACAGACCTTCACGGCGCTGATCACCCGCCTGGGATCCACGCTCGGGATCAAAGTGGAGGCCCCTCCGGAGGAGTGCAAGGACGTTGTGTGCACCATGGCCAATAAGAAGGAGTTGGTCCCTGTCCACCAGGGCCTTCTCCCAAAGATCGCCAAGGCTGTGTGGCAGAACCCCGTCTCGTCCCACTCAGTGTCAACACGAGTGGACAGGATGTATAGACTTCTTGGAGATGATGCCACCTTCCTACACGTCCACCCGACGCCCAACTCACGGGTCATGAAGGGCACCCAGCACTGGACTCCGGCAAGCAGCACTCCCCTCCCTTCATCACAGGAGGGGAAGAAGTTGGACTCTCTGGGCAGGAAGGTTTATGCCAACGCCTCCCTGTTCTGTGCAGCGAACTATGCAGCGGTCATGGGCGGCTACAACTCGCCTATGGGAGAAGGCTGAGACCTTCAAGTTCAAGCTGCCGCCGGAGCTCCAGGCTGAGTTCGGGTCCATCTGCCAGGAGGGTAACCAGCTAGCCCTCCAACAGATCCGAACTGGAAGGCATATCATGGAGTCGGAGGCTAAGAACCTGGCCTCCGCCATCCAGATACGCCAGCACTCCTGGCTGCGCTCGGCCGAACTCCAGGATGAGGTCAAGAAACTGGTGGAGGAACTTCCCTTCGATGGCGAGGGTTTGTTCGCTAAAGAGACGGATGTCTCTTTGGGGAAGCTTAAAAATGACATTACAACTATTAATAAGCTCCATCCTCCACACCGAGGGTCGGGTCGGTACCAGCAGGACCAACCCCAGACCTCATCTCAAGGTCTGTCCTACCAGCCTAGTCCATAACAGAGGCAGGAGGACTACCCTTGGCACCAGTTCTACTGACCAAGGCAGCAAGCACCATGGCCACATTACCAGCAATGCCAACAGACTGGTAAGCGGACCGATTGGAGGAGCTAACAACGGGTTTGACTCCTCCGCAACCGAGACTCTCATCCCTCTACCTTACCGTCCCCTGGTGAACTACCTGTCGGTGTGGTCCACCATCACCACAGATGGTTTTAACCATCTTAGACTCTGGCTACGCGATCGAGTTCAAGAGATGCCCTACTGTCGGACGGGTCCGTGTCACCGATCCGTCTCCACCACTCCAGGAGGAACTGCCAGCTCTCCTGGAGAAGGGCGCCATAGAGCCGGTCGCAGTGTCAGAGTCTCCCGACGGGTTCTTCTCCCGCTACTTCCTCGTGGACAAGAAGGACGGAGGGTCCCGACCAATCCTGGACCTCCGCCTTCTCAACAAGCACATCGACGCAAGGAAGTTTCGGATGGTAACCCTTCAGTCCATCCTCCCACTGATCAACCACAGGGACTGGTTTGCAGTCATCGACCTGAAGGATGCATACTTCCACGTATCCATCAGGAGGGAACATCGCCGCTTCCTCTGCTTCCAGGTGGGCAGCGACGTCTACCAGTACACGTGCCTACCCTTCGGCCTCTCCACCGCTCCAAGGGTATTCACGAAGTGCATGGCGCCGGTGGCCGCCCATCTTTGGCTGCAAGGGGTCCAGGTGTTCCCTTACATCGACGACTGGTTGGTCTGCTCCCCGACCAAACAGAGGGCCATAGACGATGTTTCTTATTGCCCTGCCCTCATGGAGAGTCTCGGTCTGAGGGTCAACTACAAAAAGTCCCAGTTGACCCCAATTCAACGCATAGATTACATCGGAGCCGTACTGGACTCTCTGGCTCTGAGAGCCTACGCTCCGCCCAAACGTCTACTGGACATCCGTGCAGTGGTGGCACGGATCCAGGGCAGGAGCCGCATCTGTGCACGGGACGCCCTCCGTCTCTTGGGACTCATGGCGTCAGCCACAACGGTGATCTCGCACGCCAAGCTCAAGATGCGGTCCCTCCAGTCTTGGTTCCTTGCCTTGTTCGACCTCGTCAACGACCATCAAGGGTAGTGGCTCACACCAACTCCCAAACTGCAGGAACAACCGAACTGGTGCGTGCTGGACCGCAACGTGGCCGTGGGGAAGCTCTTCACCCTTCACACGCCGACCATGCAGATCACCGACGCGAGCACGCACGGATGGGGACCGTGCTGCGGCAGTCTACAGATCCATGGGGTCTGGACGCCCGCGGAAGCCAGGCACCACATCAACTTCCTCGAACTCTTGGCAATGTGGAAGGTGATGCAGTCCTTCAGACTTTCAATAGCGGGCCGCGTGGTGCAGGTCACCTCGGACAACACCACGACCCTGGCCTATCTCAACAAGCAGGGAGGGACCAAGTCTCTCTCCCTCCTTGATCTTGCTGTGATGGTCTGGGAATGGTGCCTGAAGGTGCATGTCTTCCCGATCGGTGTCCACATCCAGGGCACCCTGAACACGGATGCAGACTTTCTGAGCCGCAAAGGGACAGCAATGCACGAATGGGAGCTGGACGGATCGGTGTTCGACCGGCTGTGCCACCGGTGGGGCACACCGGTCCTGGACTTGTTTGTGACACAAGCCAACGCCAAGTGTCATCGTTACTGCTCCCGAGCGGGGATCGGTCACGGATCGGAAGGTGCCTTCATGGTTCTGTGGCATCAGGACTTCCTCTACATGTTCCCACCGATCCCTCTCATCCAACGGGTCCTCGTACGGATCCATGCAGAGAGTGCATGGACGATTTTGATCACCCCGTCCTGGCCACGTCAGCCGTGGTTCCCACTGCTTCAGACCCTGGCTTGTGACTTCCTTCGCCTGCCCACCGATCTGAACCTCCTCCACATGGGGGGGCGGTCGGATCCTACATTCGGACTTGCCGAGCCTCCATCTGACGGCCTGGCTTATCCGCCTGACCTAGCACGGATCCTTGAACTCGTAAGCCATCCACGCGGAAGTCTTACGATGCCAAGTACCATCGTTTCCTTGACTTTTTAATATCCAACGACCGTACCATGGACTCTGCATCCCTGCAGGACGTTATGTCCTACCTCCTCCGTTTGGCTGAGTCAAGATCCACGCACTCATCCTTAAAGGTTCATCTGGCTCCGGTGGTTGCCAATGCTCCACCTTCATCTGTGCTGTCCTCTGCCTTCAGGGACAAGACTGTTAAACGTTTCCTTCAGGGACTGCGCAATGTTTATCCACCTGTTAAGGTACCACCTCCCCAGTGGTCCCTTACTGCTGTGCTCACTGCGCTTACCAAGGCGCCCTTTGAGCCCATGGCCACAGTGGACATCAAGTTTGTGTCCTACAAAACTGCCTTTCTGGTGGCCATTACCTCTGCCCGAAGGGCAGGTGAGCTTGCAGCCCTGAGGTCTGATCCTCCCTTTCTGAAGTTGTACCCCGATAGGGTAGTGCTTCATCCGGACCTTGCATTCCTCCCAAAGGTCCTCACTGACTTTCACTTGGCCCAGTCCATCACGCTTCCAGCATTCTTCCTGAATCCTTCGTCTGCACAAGAGAGAGTGTGGCATTCGTTGGATGTCAGGAGGGCCTTGCTGTTTTACACCCAAAGGACTGCGTCTTTCAGGAGAGCGAAGCAACTGTTTGTAGCTTATGGTGGCAAGTCAAAGGGACAGCCTCTGTCTGCCCAGAGACTATCTAAATGGATCTCAGGTACCATTTACCTGGCCTATGAGATGTCATCTCTGCCACCTCCGCCTCATGTCTGGGCTCACTCCACCAGGACATTGGCCTCGTCTACTGCCTTCCTGGAAGGCATCCCTATGGAGGACATCTGCAAGGCCACTACCTGGTCCAGGTCCTCCACCTTCATCACCCACTACCGGGTTGATACAAGGTCTGCTGCTGATGTCAGACGTGGCAGGTCCATCCTGACGGCTGGTCTCCGATCCTCTTCGGTGATGACCGCCCATCCCTGATGTCAAAACGCTCTCCTGCATCTCAGGACACCGGCTGCCCACCATCCAAGTAAGTGAACTTGCTAGTCACCCATTAGTGTGCATCCCCAAAAACACGAAGGAGAAAGACAGGTTTCACTTACCAGTAACTGTCGTTCTCCGAGTATGTTGTTTGGAGATTCACATGATCCAACCCGACCTCCCCTCAATGCTGCCGGCCTGAGATGGCCCTATGCTTCGCAGGCAGCTCTAGTATTGAACTGAGGGAAGAGCGCGAAATAGTGCCAGAGGCAGTTGGGGATGGTGGGCGGTCCTAACTTCAAAACTTTTATCCAGTCAGCTTTTCAGCTCCGCTCGGATTCAGCGCAGGCACAGAACCCATTACTGTGAATCCCCAAACAACATACTTGGAGAACGACAGTTACTGGTAAGTGAAACCTGTCTTTGCACAGCCTCCTTCCAGGATGTCTTTTGATGTACTTTTTTCTTATACAAATAGATACGTGTTTTCAGTTTGAATTTCAAGTTGTACGGGCGCATTTTACTTCTGCTTCTGGAAGCAACGAGGGCTTCATGGGCCAGATGAATTGGTGTTGGGGGCTGGATCTGGGCCGTGGGCCATAGTGGCTGCCCCCTGAACCACATGACTAGCCCACGGCCCGAAAAGTTTGGGCACCCCTGCTTTAGTGTGATTCCCCATCCCCTGTAAAAGGAGGAATGCTGTGAATCTGTGCTTGTAAAGCTTTTTTGACTTTCATTCACAATGGAGCATCTGCATCCAATTTTTAGCAACTTACCTTCCTCCAGATTCTCCAAACTGCTTTCAAAAACACATTTGAGATTAAAAAGACATTTTGTTGATCAAATGTGCAATTTTTTTCTCCCAGAAGAAAGCCCCCTGGTGTTTTCATAATCTACACATAATAATGGGCAAAAAAAATTAAATTGGGTAGGGGGATTTAATGGGTTCAGGGAGAAATGTTTTCCATTGTTGTGACTGCCACAATGAATAGTTTAAAGTTCAACTTCATATACTGCTAGAGCCGTTTGCCTTGACTCCTGTTTTATTTCATGGATCGGCTGACAAGATCACTGTTGAGCAGAAAATCCCCATCAACCCCTTCAGGAAATAGCAATGCAATACAAGCAGAAGCTCCACAAAATAGTTAGCTCAGATCAGTCCTTCAAAAAGATTATCATAGTCTTTGAGATTTAAAGCCACCTGAAAGATCAATGCTAATCAACAGCACCTTCGAAATAACTTGGTCCATGAGCCTCTCCTGTCTTTGAAGATGACCAGGGTTGTTTCTGTGGTAAATTGAATTCCTTATCCAGCAACAGGATGACCCTCATTGATCCAAAAATGTGAAATGGCAATGAAATTACTTTCTCCTTAGCTTTAAAACATTGTATATTTGTCTTCATACAATTGCATTGACGTTTCATAAACTATTTCTTTGAAAATAAACCCATCCTCAGTTCCTTCTACTCTGAATGTTTCCTTTTGTTTGCTGTTTAGCGCATACTGTTCGTATGATGGGTTTAAGTGCTGAGAAGGGAAGGCAAAAGTGGAGTTGGCGACTAATTCTGTTTGAGTTGAGTGTACAGCAGGCATGCCCAAACTTTTCAGGCCAAGGGCTGGTCACATGGTTCAGAGGGCCGGTCATGTGGTTCCACCGAAAGCGGAAGTAAAACGTGCCTTGAAATCTCTTTTGCAATAGGATGAGATAGATTTTAAGCTGCTATTTTCTCTGCTTAAACCAGGGGTGCCCAAGCTATGACACATTTTACTTCTGCTTCCGGGAGTGACGAGGGTGGTGTAGGCTGGATGAATTGGCATCAGGAGCCGGATCAGGACCACAGGCCATAGTTTGGGCACCTCTGGTGTACAGTATTGTGCTAAAGTCTTAGGCCACTAACAACTGGTTTTGGGGAAAGTCATTGTGTGATTTTTTGGGCCCATAACTTGGACACCTTGACTAAACTTCACCAAACTTGGAGAGGGATAAGAGAAGAGTCATCAGAAGACTCCACTTTTGGTGTGTTTAGGTGAGTCAGGGGCTGAATTATGCCCCCACCCCACCCCACCTCATCACTCACTGAATTTCCCCCCAAACTAGCTGCTGGTAGCCTAAAATTCTTGCACAGCACTGTATATTGTATCTTTAGATTACTCGTGCTAGAATTTAGTAGAAATGTAAGAAAGAACTTCTGATTGATTTCAGGCAGATGGGAGTTTGAGGTGTTGCATACCCAAACAGGACTGCCCTTCTTAGGGACCATGTGTTGTTTATATCCAGCCTACAGCCTGTACATATGATACACAAACAGATAGGTGCATGGATAACTGAGAGTAAGCACACTAAATGGAGCCCATTCCATTGTCCTCCAGAATATAAAGATGCATATCACCAATGCATATGTAATCTAGTGTTGACAACTCCTATATTAGGCTGATGCCACCATCTCAAATGGCAGATTTTGCGTTTTCTGAAAGGGCAATGAATTATTACTTAGTTTGTTGTCTTGTTACTGTCAGGGGTGGAGGATATGTTTATAGGATATTTTGAGTTCTGTGCCAGAATAACTGAGCTACCTTGGAATACTTTGCACTTTGATGGGCAAAAGGGAGTGTCATTTACTGCTTTGTCTCTGGGAAAATATTTTGGCCAGCCCAGATGTAATCTGTTGACCTGAATTTTGCTTTTCTATGTAATAAATATCATTTTGTCTAAAGACAATTTACTGTATTATTTGTCACACAGAGGATATTTAGGTATTGTGGGATTTTTGCAAGGTGCTCAAATGCTGTTTGAGAACAACATAATAGTTATGAAAATCCATGTATGTAAGCCAACCTAGTCAGTAGCGAAGCGTGGATTTCAGCCGCCCAGGGCATAAGCCAAATTTGCCGCCCCCTGGTGGATGCCAGCACTCGCTCCTACTAGGGCTTCTGGGAATTGTAGTCTAAAAACACCCATAGCCCAAAAAGTGCCACCCAGGGCTGGCTGTCCCCCTGCCCCCCAACCCCCTATGCCACTGAACCTAGTTTCTATCGCATTGGAACATTTTCCAGAAATAGACATTATTAAGCTTTCAGAAGATTGGAATTGTAAATCTTTTACTGGCCTTTCACATTAAACAGCTATTTCCGTTTAATCTAGAGGAAAATCTTGATATCATTTATTTCAGTGGCAATCTGCAGTTCGTTGTAATGGGTCTGAAATTTCACACACTTTATAATTTACAATTAAAATGATTATAAGTGCCAAGGCAAAACAGTTCCAAATTTGTTTACATATAATTCTTTTGACTTCATCTCAGTGGTGCATGTCTTTTAGGGGGGAAATTCAAAGACATGTAAAAGAATTCACAGTAATTTAATGTCAGTTAATTTTTTTATTCAAACAGCACCATGATTGAAGTTTTATATGGTAACTATCTGCATTCAAATTTGCAGAATGGTGGGATTTCATTGGTTATTTGGCTTCAAGCTGTTATTTTTACTTGATGTTGAATCTACAGTGTTACAAAAAAGGCTTGCATTGTGCAGTGTGTGGAATAGCACAGAATGCAAACAATTCATTTACATTAGGATTTCCAAAGGATCATGTCAGAAGCAAGCTTGATGGTGGTTCTGAAATGTGGTGGCCAAAGCTTTGAAGTAAAGATTCTATGTCTTTGAGAACAGTAAGATGGTGATTCCAAAAAGAGATATATGTCAAAGCAGGACAGTTTTGTTCATCTCAAGAACTCCCTTTGCTGTTTATTTTTTTTTTTAATTTTCCAGCTGCAGAAACAAGCTGCTTTTTCAGCTCAATATCGGTTTGTTTCTTTGATAAAAGAGATGTTTTCCAGCAGAAAATGAACTCCTGGCTGCTCTGGTTCTTCTCAGGCAAGTCCCACTTCCAGATCATACCTCGTATCTCTGGAGCCATAATCATACATGACATCAAAGGGCAGCTTACAGATCTGTCAGCTAAAACTTATGTGGTACCCTATAGGAGAGTTTAGCTCTATTTTAACCTTTACTTTGTTTATATATATGTGTGTGTGTGTGTGTTGGTTTTATATATATAATTTATTTTAATTTTCAAAACAGGAAAAAGTATACACAAAAAGCATAATAAAAATACATCAAAATTAGCTTGATACAAATTTTGTACTAATTATTTAATCCATCTTTATGTTATAAAAACAAACAACTACATGTAACAGTTGATTTATGCAACATCCACCATGAAATCTTACAAATCGGTTAACTAAAAATTACATGGTATCCTATAGGAGAGTTTAGCTCTATTTTGACCTTTAATTTTAAAAACATTGAAATAGTTTTTTTAAAAAAAGCTTTTTAAAATGATAGTATGTCATTAATAAAAAGAGAAAATGTAAACTGACAGTAACAAAATGTTGAAATCTCTTATGGGAAAATGAACATTTTTGCTTTGTTTCCACAAGATGACTACAAGTTTCATCAGATGACGGTTTGTGGAGTGCATCTCTATCAATTAATTACTTCTCATACTTTATTTCATTAACGTATGAATGATGGCTGGGAGTAAGTGTAGAAAAATGTGTTTCCCTGTAAATGCTTCTATACAGATATTAATCATTATTATCCCAGTGGATATCCAGGAATAGCCACTTTTTCATTTTGTATCTGTTTTGGAGTGCATTATTTATAGCTATTTGGCCATTGAGTTCTGTCCATTACTGAAGTGTTCTGGGGGCAATAGTTCAGATTACATCAGATGAAATACTTCAGCTAGTGATTGAAAATGATGTTGTTAGGAGGAGAAGCGAGGGCTCTTCTAGGAGCAAAGAGGCAGATTGTTCAGGGCACTGCAGTATTGAAGAAAAACCTCTTTGAACCTCAGTCTTAAGTTATTCAGATATTAATACATGAACTCTTAGCCTTATCTAGCATTTATAATTCATGTTGGTAAACAGCTTGGTAAAACCTCATTCAGTAATATTTTGTGGGGAAGGATCTCAAGCTATTAAAATCATTTTTTTTGTGGGGGGGACGTTGATATCTCAAACCACTAAAATAAATTAGTGATCATAGGTCCATGTAGTTTGTTGAAATATTTCAATAGAGCTTGACTGGTTAGTACAAGAAAGGGAATGAAGATGTGGTTTGAAATATATTTTTTAAAATAAGTCCTTACATAGTTACAGTCCTGCCAATAGGCAGGGTGAACAGACTACCTGAGATAGCTGTTTGGTAGGCAATGAAAGGGCAGGGAACATGTTAGATACTTATTGGTTTTATTTGTACTGTCCCAGAAGGGAAAGGTTTTTGAGCGGTTTTAAGCCTCAGATGACGAATTAATATCATTAACTTAGATTGTTATGACTCTTGGCTTGTTGGAAATAGACAGTAGACTATAATTATAGGAAGAAAATAGAAATGCCATAAGTAGACGGTTGGAAATGTAGAGCAATCTTTTTGAAGTCTCTGACTGGGAAAATAGGTTTAATGATGGAAGGGTAACCCTCAGTATTCTTATTCAGAATACTCAGTACTGTCACAATGCTCATCCAAAGGATGGGATGGAGAGGAGACATCTGTACTGGTGTGTTTCGATGAACTGTGCTCACCAATGTACCGTATATTGTAGAGCTCATTCCTGCACGACAGCCTACATTAGCAAGGATGTAACAAATACACTTTGTGTATAAGTGTGTTTTAACACTGTGTCTTCTGAAAGAGACTGACAACTGCTAGATCTTTGCTTCTGTACAAGGGGGGGGGGGGTTATGCAGAAAAGCCTCTCAAATGCACAAAATCTCTTGGTGTGTCATCCAATCAAAAAGAAGTACACTATTTGAATGTTTTCATTCTTACTTGTGAGAATGAAATAAGTGAAGATTTTACATCCTTGTTTAATGGAAACCAATCCACCCAGTTTCAGGGGCGTGGCAGATGTTACCTGTACTGCAACAGTGTTGCTGTCAGTAATGTGGATTTTAATGCATATCATTTTGTGTTAACAGTATGTATTCAGTAAATGATTTCTGCCCTATGGCTGGGGTAACCCTAATTTTCATGGTGAAAGCAGTCTCTCTACACTCAGGATTCCAGTTCTTTGCCAGCCTAATGAAATAAGACATTGAACCCAGCAATTAGTTTTTCCACTGTATTTAATCAAACTTAAAGGTATTCTGGATAATACCAATTTTAGATCACTGACATTATTGCCCTTATACAAAGCGAAGTACTGTATATATGTTAATAATAATTTCCTGTCAGAGATACTCTTGAGTTGAAAGGATTTTTGCTGGAGAAACTACTCAGAGGACACCCAGATGAGGCTCCTTTCATGTCCCCAAGTGCAACCCTTGGGTATCAAAACCCAACCTTCCAGTATATGGTGATAGAGCAGGGATTCTCAACCTGTGGCCTGGATGCGGCCCACAAGACCATTTCATGTGGGGGGCCCACCACCTCCACCACACCAGGAAGTGCCATGTGGTGAAGGAAAGGCAAAATGGCTATCCAGTCCCCGAAGTTGTCTGAGGGAGCGTGACCTGGCCTCCGCCTTAAAAAGGCGGAGGCCTCCTGTGATAGAGCACGATTCTCATAAGAACCATTGATAAACACTGAAATGTGTTGATTTTAATGTATCAAACCTTCGTACATCCTTAAACTTTTTCAGTGAGCAGTTTCCTCTTTTGTCCTTCTTGGCATGGTTACATTTATGGTTTAGAAACCCACAGTATGCTGTTTTACATTTCAGAAGCTTACTTTCGAGCGTTTGTCCATCTTACTATTAATTTATGGACCTGAATAATGTACAAAGTTAGAAAAAGGACAAAAATGAAAGTGAACCTTGGACCCTAGAGAATAGTATTTGCATAATGTTCTCTAACTCCCAGAGCTTTCTCTTTATCATTTTGTCCACACACTGAACTGCTTCTCATTTTCTGTCTCCCAACTTAATCCTCACATTCTTGTCCTCCTTCGCTCCACCTGCTGTACCTTCAGCTTTTGATCACATTTTCCATTTGCTTTTCTGAAAGATGATAACATTATGGAAATTTGACTCTCCAGCTGTCTGTCCCACACCCGAATCTAGTGCATCCATCCTTTGCCTCTTAATTAAAAGGAAAACTTCCACCAGAAATATTTAAAGCTGAAGAGTATTCTCTGTGAATCTTTGCTCACTCTACTGCCTATTGAACTCATGCCAGCCTTTGAATATCGTCGTGCCTAGTCCTGTGCTTTTCATTCCTCATGATTGAAATCGGTTGAAGAGGGTCTGGACAGATTCGATCACAACCTTTGTCGGTATTAAGAAGTACTCCAACAGCAGCATAAATTCTTCCACTAGTAAAGTATATTTCATGACTTCTCTTCACATAACAGCTCTATATTTCATAATTTCTGGAAAGTGCACTGTTGCCAAATGATTTAGGGGTCTTATTGATCATATTTCCAGTGCAAACATCTACTAGCATTGGGTAAACTCCTGACTAGTTGTGATTTACAGTGTTTGTTCAAATGAGCCCAATCATCTCAACTCTCTGAATGCCAGCCCTTCTGTAGCCACCACAACACTATGCCTGAGGTACCAAATGCCTGTGGGCCCAGCCATACTCATGAGGACTTGTTGGTCCTAATAATTTACTGTGTTTTAATGTTGTTGTTGTTGTTGTATTGTTCTTAACAGAGAGGGCAGGATGCTACAAAGAAAAGTGCCATCCTCATGTCCTATATTTACTCATTAGGATGCCTTTTAGCACCAACTAGAGACCCCAGAACCAGAATCATAACTAAGATCTAGCAGCTGAAGTTTTGTCACAGATCCCAAAATCTAGATGATACTGAAATGTACAGATGAAACTATTGATGAGTGTTAGGAAGATAAATGTTTTTTTATTTTCTTTTGTTGAGACCATCAACTTACATTTGGGGTGGGGGCAGCACATTCTCCTATCTCCTTTTTTTTCCTTGAGGGGATTTGCATCCATTCATCAGGAGAGAATGGGTGGGAGATAATGCCACCTGCTCCTAGTGCCAAAATTGCGAGTTATGGCTTTGCCAGAGGCAAACTTGGGGGGGGGGGAGGTTCACTAGCCATCCCTTCTCCCACTAAAATAACAATGTAATTGATAAGAAAGGGTGACACAGAATGTACTAGAAGAGGAGAGAATGTACCATGAAGAAAAGCTTCAGAGAAGTGGGTTTTGATTTGATTGATTTGATTTGATTTGATTTATTCGATTTGTATGCCGCCCACTCAGCATTCGCCAACTCAGGGTGGCTCACAAAAATCACAACATATCAAACATTACAGTACAATAAAATATAACAATACAATAAAATGTAATAATACAATAAAATATAACAATATAATAAAAGGTAGCAGTGCAATAAAACGCAAAAGACCAACATATACATTGACTACTGTGGCAAAGGGACCACCATCTCCTGAATCAACAACCAGCTCCCCCCCCCCCAGTTGTTCCTCCTTCCTCAAACTGGGTGGGTAAGGGGCCAGCGTCCAGCAGCAAGCAGTTTTTAAATAGGTACTGGCCCTCCCCAGGAGTTCCTCCTCAGGTCAGGTAAGTAAGGGGCCAGTGTCCAGAAGCAAGCAGTTTTTAAACAAGTACTGGCCCTCCCTATATTATCTGTGCTTATTCTGTCTCTTTCCACATATGGCAGTGATGGCTAACTTTGGCACTCCAGGTGTTCCTGGACTTCAATTCCCAGAAGCCCTGATTGGCAGGAGTGCTGACTTGGGCTTCTGGGAATTGAAGTCAGTGGTGGGATTCAGCAGGTTCACACCAGTTCGCCAGAACTGGCAGCAGAAATTTTGCCTGGCCCCGCCCATCCAAGTTTTGAAATAAAGTCCTAATTCAGGTGCAATGCAGAGCTTTCCCCCTGGCCAAGCCCACCATCCCACACCCACAGAATAGGTAGTGAAAAAATTAGAATCCCACCACTGACTGAAGTCAAAGAATACCTAGAGTACCAAGGTTCACCATCACTGTGGTCCCTTTGCCACAGTAGTCAATGTATATGTTGGTCTTTTACATTTTATTGCACTGCTACCTTTTATTATATTGTTATATTTTATTGTATTATTACATTTTATTGTATTGTTATATTTTATTGTACTGTAATGTTTGATATGTTGTGATTTTTGTGAGCCACCCTGAGTTGGCGAATGCTGAGTGGGCGGCATACAAATCGAATAAATCAAATCAAATCAAATAGTGATTTGTTCTACTGTGGTATGGTATACAACACTTAAGAAAGTTCCTTTTGGGGGTTACAACTCTCCAGCCTACATCCGGAAAAGTAACTTTTCTCAGCAATGTATGACTGCTTCGGTTGGTCAGGATTTTTGTTATGGGGAGCTTTTGCTATGGGTGTATAGCTGGTGTATTTTGCCTGTGTACATATGTTGCTGAGTGTCACTAATTAAACTTCTTTGAAACAAATATGGGACATGGTCTGTCTGTTGGTCTGCCTGTCTAGGTTTTGTGATCTGTGAAAGCAAATAATATGATCTGGTATTTGTGGCTCATACTCCATCTTTTTATTCAGTTTCTTGGCTGAGTTACTGATCTCTGCGCCTCATCAGTTTGCCTTCTGTTCATAATATTCAAACAGAAAATACTGTGTTCAAATATCATTTTGTATTTTTGGGATCTGCACCTCTCCTTCATTTTCCTTTAGGTTCAGCAGTTTGCCCTCTGGGAAACAGATGTTTGGTGAGTAACCACGAGCCCTTCTCAGACCAGTCACATTGACATTGTTCTTGACATTCAATATTCCAAATGAGTTTAATGTTCCATGTGGTTGGGTTATCTCTTGTCTACGTACTAGAGGACAAGAGTCAGTGAGTTTAAGGGATGACCCATTTTATAAAACAAAGGTTTAAGCTGAAAGGGATTTACCAGGAAGAAGAACCAGTAGACAGAATTTACTAGGTTTGTTTTTTCAGCAGACGCAGGATAGTTACTGCTACTGGAGCAAGGAATAATAATAATAATTTTGCGTCAGAAATTATTCTGGGTTGAAAGGATTTTTGCTGGACAAACTCCGCTCAGGGGATGCCCAAATGAGGCTCCTTTCATGTCCCCAAGAACTTTTCCCACGGAAGTGGTCCCTATTTATCTACTTGCTTTCAAACTGCTAGGTTGGCAGGAGCTGGGACAGAGATGGGCACTCATTCCATCATACAGTACCCAGGTCTTGAACTGCCAACTTGCCAGCCTTCCAACATTTTGCTGCTGGATCTGTTTACCATAATGTGTTACTAAGATGGAAAAATACCGACCTTAAATAGCTGATTTCTTCATTTTAAAAAAATAAGAATTCAGATTAGACCATATGGTCTTTGAGTCTGGCAAGCTTTCAAACAAATTCCCTGTGAAACATGCAAGGTAAAGATGGGGAACTTGCCTCTTCTGGTGTTCTGTTTCCCCCAAGGAGAGAGAGGTTGCATTCTCCAATGAAATGGGAAACAAAGGTTGACAGTCTGTCCTCTGTGAGGGTCTGTTCCCATAAAAACTCATGAAGATCATTTTTCACTTTACCTACTGCAGCATGTGATGCACAGATAATATTCAGCACATGTTCCTCTTAAAATACCTTGTAAGGTAGGGGTTAATGCTTTGTTTTCACAGTTATTTCGAAGGAAAACACTCATAGAAAAAGCCCAGTACGTTTTGCTTTAAAAATTACTCCTTAATAGTAGCTGCCATTGCCACATGTTGTTATATAATGAATATGAATTTTAACTTACTGATGCTGGGTTCTTCTCTACTTTCCACATGCTTTGTAAGTTTAGGAGCCTTTATCATGCCCAGTGGGAGTGGCCTTCTAAATTTAAAATGCCTCAAGCCTTCTTCATAAGGAGAATCTACTCCAGTCCATTTCTCACATCAACTTTTCCAGGTGTCCTTAATGTGCCTCTGCAGCATACTCTAACCTCACCCATCCCATTTTCAAACCAAAATTCCTTTACTGATTTTGGCCTACACTTACATGTATTGGCATCCTTGTTATGATGCAGATACAGTAATACCTCAGATAATGCTAAGACTTGGTTCCACAAGTCTTGGTGTTATCCGATTTTTAGTGTTATCTGATCCATGTTAAAATCCTATGGGATGGATCAGATAACGTTAAAGCTCCATAGAGATACATTGTAACCGCACAGGCTTTAGCGGTTGTTATCCGATCCATCCCATAGGACCTGAACGTTATTCAATCCAATTCTCCTCCCCAGATTACTTAACGTTATGCGATTTTAGCGTTCTCCGAGGTAAACGTTATCCGAGGTATTACTGTATATCACAGCCAAGTATAATGGGTCACAAAGAATTCTCCCCTTCTTCCCTGTCTAGACCTGAAGTGAAACTGCCAAAATGAAGGCACCTTCAGGTGAGTTCATTCAGCAGTTCCTTTTGCATTACCTAGTGTGAGAAAGATTAGCCAGCAACACAAGGTTGCCATTACTAGGCTAAGCCTGAATGTGGTTCAAAAGTACTGTACCACAATCTTCAAGGAGGTTTTTTCTGTGTACCCAAATTCTCCCCTGATCTTCATTAATGGTTTCCATTCCCAACCTCCTGCAGACTCTTCTATTTTTGGCTATTCCTTTGAGATTCCACATCAGGCTAAAATGCAATGTCATGTGAAAATGAGGCCTTTTTTACCCCAGTGGGAACAAGAGCATAACCAGAGATGACACTAGGGTATTTGCAGTTGCAATTAATAGAAAAGTTTATTTAAATTTGTTATAAGGCATAAAGAGAAAAACTGTACATGTCTTTTATTAGTTCAAAGAAGGTGAAAAATGTTCAAGTAGAAATCAAAACAGGAACATTTCATGAAGAGAGTGATGACATTCATGAAAATCAAACCAACCATTATATACAATAATTCCCCCACCCCTGCAAAGCAGACTCTAATTCCATTCTTAACTAGAGCCATCTAAGTAGATACAATGCTAAACAAACTAAATAAATGCTTTATACAGATTATCTGTGGTACACAAAATGAAAACCTAGCAAATGAGCAGATGCTAAAAATGTTATTTCACACCACCCAGATTCCCTCCAGTCCTGATTTTTAGAAGCAGGTCTACAAAGTTGGAAACTACGTGCCAACAAAGCTGACAAATTAAAATATAACTAAAACAGAAACTAAAATATTATTTTTCAAACTGCTTAGGTTGGCAGGAGCTGGGACAGACTCCGTTGCACGGTGCACGGGCCTTGAACCGCCAACCTTCAAATGTCACCAAGCTCAGTGTCATAGCCTCTAAGCCGCCGCCACCCTTAATTCTTCTCTTTGTCTCCATTTTTAATACCAATAAAGGTGGTATAATAATAATAATAATAATAATAATAATAATAATAATAATAATAATAATAATAATAATAATAATAATAATAATAATAATAATAATAATAATAATAGGGATTTTGGAACAAAAAGAAAATTTGGGGATAATATTGAGAAAAGAGGAGGAGGAGGACCCCTTTCTTGAGGTGCAGTGGCCTTTTATTCTATTGAGACCCTCAAAGCTCCCTGCTTTCTGATTGGCTCCTCTAATGTCTTCCTTAGTTGCAAACCACAAGATGGTTCTTCATTGAAGAATAACATGATGGGACCACAAACTGTGTGGAACAGTATTTTCTTGGAGCAAAACCAATTAAGAGTGTTGCATTGCCTTAAAGAGTGGCAAGATTTGGTATAAGCTTCTGTTGGCTCTAAAATAAAACTGCACACATTTGACTGCAGCCTGTGAAAACTTACATTAAGTGTAATTTGTTGGCTAGTATGTTGTTCTGTAGCTCAACTGGTGCAATGGGAATATTGTCATTAGCAGCAGATTACCTCTAATTAAAGAATTCTTGTTTTAATTTTGGAGTTGTGTGTGACTCATGTACAATGAAATGAAGTTGTGTGCAATCTGAAATGTAAATAGCACTCTTTAATTAACATTGATCTGCTGCTGGTGCTGACATCACTCCTACTGTAGTAGTGAAGTACCAAACAAAATGCTGCCCTTTAAACTGCTGCAAGACTTTTGTTTGCCCTTTAAACTGCTGCAAGACCTGTACAAGTGTGACACAGCTTTTGTGTTAGGATATGTTATCTACAATAAAATTAACAGTTACACAACTGTGCTTTTCCTTTTTTGAATTTATCTGGGCCCATAACCTGTTGTTAAGCTTACTATTTGTGTGGGATAGCAGAATGCATGTAAGCGTAACACAAGCAGAGCAGTGTTCCAAAGGACTGCCTGTACACAAGGATGGCAGCGTTGTTCAACAGAAATAAACAGCTTTAGTTTCTCATGCAAACATAAATATAGATAGAGTCTCTGCAAAAACGTATATACACAAAGGAAACAGTCTCTTTGCCTCAGTAGCAAGGACTTTGGAGTCTTTCAAGGTCCTTTGAGAGGCTGATTAAAACTTGCAGATTGCTAACATTCTTTGTGGTTAGTTGAATGGCAAAACTGTTCTTTCATAGCAGTTCAGAAGGAATAGAAGCCAAAAAACCAGTTCAGCTTCAGTACACTGGGAAAGGCAGTTCAGCATTCAAGAAAAAGCAAACAAACACTCTGGCAAAAGGAGAATAGATAGTGCTTACGGAGAATGCTTCCAGGTCCAGTTCAGGTTCAGTTGTAGATGAGCTTTGCCTAAGCTGTTCCTCAGAGTTCCGGCAATTTCAGCATGAGTTCCAGAGTCAGTCCTTCTGCTCTTTCTCTTACTCCTCCACACAAGTGCTTTGGAGGCATTTCTTCATAGAGCTTACCATGATTGCTTCACACATCAGCAAGAGCAGCTGTGCTGGTCAGACACAGGCTACAGGCACATACAGTTACATACAATCATCCTATGCAATACCTACTGGTTATATATTCTCTGACACTATGCATGTGTAGTGAGTACACACACGCACACACATACCATTTTAATCCTCATGCTTTGCAGATTCATCACCAGCAGAATTCATAGTGCCAAACCAGTAGTTTCATTGCATTTGCTATGAACATTTGAACAATTGGATATCTCCAAAAATATCAGAGAGTAAACAAACAAAAAACAACATTGTGGGACTTTGAGGACAAACAGGAAAATCTCTGTGCAAAAGATTTAATGGACATAAATCTAACATCAGGAATGGCAATACAGAGAAACCAGTTTTAAACCATTTCAATCTACCTAGACACACTATTCAAGATCTAAAAGTTGCCATTCTGGAACAGAGACATTACAAGACAAGGCTCCAGAGAGAGCTAGTAGAAATAAAGTACATCCATATGCTGGACACCCATCTCAAAGGTTTGAATATTAGTCAAGGGTTCCTGGAATGTTATCAGATTTGATACACTACAAATTACAGGTTGCTATATGCTGCTATATATGTTGTATGTTGTCACGTACCAGCCAGCCCCCTCTGCTCTGGAAACCTCCTTAACCACAGCCCCCTGAGCAAGGGCTGGCCAGCAATAAAGCTTTACAGCCCTTAGCTGCTTCTCATCCACAAGGAGGTTTAAACATATCAGAGATTCCCCTAGCGATATGTGTGGCTGGATAGCAGAGTAGCACTTTTAAGCTCTTATGCAGCGAAAGCCTTAGTGCAATAACACACACACATATGCCTTCAGTGGAAAGGTGCGCTTTACTTACAGTGAGGGGAAGACAGACATACACAGGACTATATACAACAGTCTCTCTCTTCAAGCCCCACAGTAGGTAGACAGCTTGGATTCCTCTGTTGGCTCCAACTCCAGGAGCACTCAAAAGAGTCCTGGTGATCCTTTAGCAGTTCTTTCTTCTCAATTGAAGAAAAGCTCTCAACAGCATCACCTCCTTCAGTGTCTCAGTCCTTTTCAGTATATAGACTCCTTCAGAATAGCAACCTCCTCACAGATAATCTCCTCCAGAATAATAGCCTCCTCCATAGACCGTTCCCAGAGGGCCACAGTTATACCCCAGTGTTGCTGGGCAGATTCTCTAATCAGCCACAGCTGGGCTGTTACAGGAGCACATGGACCAAGCATGCACAGCCTGGCAATCAGTTTGGGGCTCTATTATGTACACCTGTGTTCAGAACACATGGAGGGCCTTAAAGTTGTACTATTCCACTGGGCAGCAATCTTTGTACAATACCCCCAAATGAAAAAATGTCCTAACATGCTCCTCCTATTGTACAAGATGGATGCCACAATATACAGGTCAGAATACATAAGCAATATATACATATACACAGTTACAGTACAAGATTCTTTACAGTACACTCAGTTTCAGTATTTACAACATCAGCTTACACTCTTCACATGCCTATTGGCACCAGGAGGAAACAGTTTATTATTTTTCTTTGCACCTTTGGAATACCTTGGTCTCCTAGACCCACACACCCTATGCCTTTCAGATTCTGGCATACACTCAGACAGGTCCTGAGGTGGGGATACCTCCCTGTCTAATTCTGCCTGCCGTGCTCCCAACTTTGCACCTGGCAATGCAGCTGCCTCCTCAGGGGTTTCTGGCTTTGCTTTATCCATTAATGCCACAGTGGCCTGATATCTATCAGGTGGCCTTCTAGTCCGACTGGACCTACGAGGCAGGACTATATCAGTGGTATCTCCCCCAGACTCCCCAGAAACGTCAGACTCCTCTGACTCACTTTTTATTTCTTGTTTTACCCCGGCTTCCCCATCAGTGGGACTCTTGCTAACAAGCTCGCTGGGTTGTAAGACAGGCTGCTGTGCCTCCTCCTCCTCCTCAAACAGGAGTCCAGGAATGTGGACACTTTCCACATGCTCCCATCGGGAGTGCTCCAGGAACTTGGCACTCTTGCTTTTTGTAACTTGCTTGGATCCTGGCATCCAAAACCTATACTCCCTATGGTTCGCCTCATACCCTATGAAGATCAGTTTGCGAGGGTGAGGCTGCCCTGGGCTGCGTACCCAGGCAGGAGAGCCAAAGACTCAAAGATAGCCCAAGTTTGGCTTCTTTCCATGCCACCTGCTTGCAGGGATGTCCCCAATCCCAGAATGATAAACGTTATTCAGCAGATGGTTCGCACACTTCATAGCCTCTGCCCAGAGTGTGCAAGGGAGACCTGCATCACTTAGCATAGCCCTTGTCATGGCCTGCAGAGTTTGACCTCTCCTCTCTACAGTTGAGTTATGCTGAGGTCTGTGATGGATTATCCCATGCTTCGCCAGGAAATCAGTGGTGGTTTTGTTTGAGAACACTGTCCCATCAGTAATCAGGGTCTTTACCTGTGTGTTTGCCTTGTTCTGGGCGAACCTTACCCATCTGGTTAAAGTTGAGCAGATCTCACCCTTGGACCTTAGCAAATACAGTAATACCTCATATAACATTAGTATCGAATAACACTAAAATCGCATAACATCAAGGAATCTGGGGGAAAGAATTGCATCAGATAACATTAAGATCCTATGGGATGCTTCAGATAACAACCGCGAAAGCCTGTGTGGTTACAATGTATCTCTATGGATCCCATAGAGGATCAGATAACACTAAAAATCATATAACACGAAGACTTGTGGAACCAGGTTTTAGTGTTATATGAGGTTTTACTGTACACAAACCCATATCTGGTGTGGTGATCTACGATGCACAGGGCATACCTTGAGCCACCAGGGCTTGGGCTCATAGGACCTATTAATTCAGCAGACACCACCTCTAAGGGCTGGGTAGTATTAAGACCACCCACTCTATTTGCAGGAGTGACCTTAGACATCTCCTCATTACAAGGTTTACAGCTCAGAAATCTGCTGCATGGTTTCACTGCTATGCCCTCAATCAAGTCAATGGTCCTTTTCAAGTCTCGGAAATTTACATGTCCCAACCGTCTGTGCATTAAGTGTATGCATTTGTCATGGGGGAGCTTGTTGCTAAAACCTTTATCAGCCAGATTCGCACTCACTGCATGGGAGCCTAACACAAATACAGTAAAACCTCATATAACACTAAAACCTGGTTCCACAAGTCTTCGTGTTATATGATTTTTCGTGTTATCTGATCCTCTATGGGATCCATAGAGATACATTGTAACCACACAGGCTTTAGCGGTTGTTATCTGAAGCATCCCATAGGATCTTAATGTTATCTGATGCAATTCTTTCCCCCAGATTCCTTGATGTTATGCGATTTTAGTGTTATTCGATACTAATGTTATATGAGGTATTACTGTAGATCATTGTGTAGGGGCACAGTTAACTCCTTTTCTTGTCCGTTAATGACACATTCCTTCCCCTGGAATGTCACTGAGTAACCCATTTTCAGTAGGGTCCTAACAGACAGCAAATTATACTTCATCTCAGGGACATAAAGCATTTCTAGCTCTTCACCCAGAGCTTCACATCTTACCTGGTCTGTACCCAGTGCATGGACTCGTGACCCATTAGCTAGCGTGACAGTCTGGTTTGTTTTAGACATTTCAGTAAACATTTTCCTATTTTTACAGATGGAAAAAGATGCACCAGAATCAATTAACCAGGTGCCAGGTTCAACATCAGTAAAAGCAGCAACAGAGAGATTAGCTTTTCTACATGTCTTGTCCTTATCTGGGCTCGGCCTTGCCTTACAGAACTTGGCAATATGCCCAGACTTCTGACATCTAAAACATCTCTTTGTTACAAACACAGTGGGAGGAGGGGGTGATTTGCTTCTACCACTTTCAGTTAGAACTTCTGGTTTTCTGAATTCTTTCAGAGAACCCCTTAATTTGTCCTGCTATAGTAAGCGACCTTGAACAGATGAGAAATTTAACTCACTCCTGGGCAAAATGTCCAAGGATGACACATAAGCATCATACTCTTCGCTCAGAGACGATAGCAGAATATATGCTTTTTGTTCTTCAGTAAAGAACAAGTTTGTCTCAGCAAGACGCTGCAGCAAATCACTAATTGAATGGAGGTGCTGAGCCATATCTCCACCAGGCTGGAGGCGTAACCTAAACAAACGTCTGGTGAGAGATATTTGGGAACCGACTGAGTCCCTTACATATAATTGCTTAAACCTCTGCCAACATGCGGCAGCTGAATTCTCCCCTCTCAGATATGTTAACTGACTCTCTGCCACAGTTAACCCAATTATTGCCAAAGCCCTTTGATTATCATACTCAAGTCTGTCCCTTTTGTCAGTGTCCTCTTCATCCAATGCTTCTAGCTTCTGGGGATTCTCAACAATGTCCCAGAGCCCTTCCTTGCGCAGGAGCAGACTGCACTTGGTTGACCACGTCTGGTAGTTGGTGCCATCAAGCAGGGGCACTAGTGAGAGACTGGAAACAGCCATTCTTCCCTCACTTGCAGACTCACAAAACATGCAGCTGGCAGGGACACTTGAAGCGAAGTGGACGTCTTCTGGACCTCTGTTGGGGCGTCTGGTTGCGTTGGGGTGCTGTCCTGCAGGTGATGAGTCCTCCAGGGAACGCAGCTCCTCCGAACGCTGATCAGGGCTCCACAGCTCCAGTCCAGGCACACAGCACTTCTGGCCTTGACAGGCGAAGACTCACGGGCGCAGTTGGGGCGTCGGGCGTAGCTGTTAGGCGCATCCTGGGCCCATAACCCGTTATCAGAGATTCCCCTAGCGATATGTGTGGCTGGATGGCAGAGTAGCACTTTTAAGCTCTTATGCAGCGAAAGCCTTAGTGCAATAACACACACACATATGCCTTCAGTGGAAAGGTGCACTTTACTTACAGTGAGGGGAAGACAGACATACACAGGACTATATACAACAGTCTCTCTCTCTCTCCAAGCCCCACAGTAGGTAGACAGCTTGGATTCCTCTGTTGGCTCCAACTCCAGGAGCACTCAAAAGAGTCCTGGTGATCCTTTAGCAGTTCTTTCTTCTCAATTGAAGAAAAGCTCTCAACAGCATCACCTCCTTCAGTGTCTTAGTCCTTTTCAGTATATAGACTCCTTCAGAATAGCAACTTCCTCACAGATAATCTCCTCCAGAATAATAGCCTCCTCCATAGACCGTTCCCAGAGGGCCACAGTTATACCCCAGTGTTGCTGGGCAGATTCTCTAATCAGCCACAGCTGGGCTGTTACAGGAGCACATGGACCAAGCATGCACAGCCTGGCAATCAGTTTGGGGCTCTATTATGTACACCTGTGTTCAGAACACATGGAGGGCCTTAAAGTTGTACTATTCCACTGGGCAGCAATCTTTGTACAATACCCCCAAATGAAAAAATGTCCTAACAAAACAGGTAGCGTGTTCAGAGGCTTGTGCATGAATGCAATGCTTCTCTTACCCTTTTTATTCCAATGAAGACACGTTGCTCAAGCAAACGATGGTTTATTGATCAGTTATATTGATCAGGTTCATAAAGCATAAAAGTCAGTAGCATAAGTCAGTAGCATAAGTCAGTCCAGCAAACAGAGTTACAGTCCAGGTTCTTTAGGTAACCATTTTGAAAAGAAGAGAAGATCCCACACAATAGCCAGGGTCTTAAGCCATTGAGATCCAGAGACAAACTAAGTAACTGTTCTCCAAAATGGAGAATTCCTGGTCAGGTGGTTTAACCTTGGCCAATCAGGTAACAGAGAATAATATTGTCAAAACACTGGATTGTTTTTACACGTGTGCAATCAGTGTTCTGGCATATAGACAAAACATGGATCTCAGCTAGCTAGAAAGATAACACGGGAACACTGGCTGAAACACAGTTGAAAAACAAGCTGTCCATGAGACAGAGAGGGACACAGGATTTCTATGAGGCCTATTTATGAGGCCTAGCTAGAAACTGCGATTTGCAAGCCTTGGGAAACATGAGAAAATGTGTCATTTCCTGACATATGTTATATGTTGTTATACCACCTTCACAGAAATTACTTCAGTAGAATTCTCATTCACAACATAGGCTACCTCGCAGAACAAAGGATAAACTCACAAGATTGTCAATAAATGCTGAAGGTTAAACTAATTAGCAAATGTTTAATGCCAGGTGTTTGTCTTTTATCCTCACCATTTGCAATTCAACAAAGTGAAACTTCACAACTAATCTGAATAACAACCAGAGATCTTCTGCTATTACCAGTTGTCAAAAGCCATATTGATTTGTATACTTATCTGTTATGCTAACCAACCACTCTGTTCCTCTGTTCCTGATGTGCATAATTTGATGTCAAGAAGTCTCATTCCTAAATCTTGATCCCCCAAAATTAACATTAAAATACAACAGTTAGCCTTTAAAGTGTAGCAATATTGTTTTTTTGTTTACTCTCTGATATGCTTCCCTTCCTGTCTAGGAATACCGACCCTATGCAATTAACCCTTTGCCGTCATGTGAAGAAGGATGACTCCATCTCAATGTATGGTGGAGGTTTGGCTTTTTAGATATGGGTATTTCTTGCTCCCTCCCAGGTCTAGTGGAGCAGATATGGGAACTAGACCCTGCTGCAAATCCAGATGTCAACTATGCCCCCACATCCACTCTGGAAACAGTATTACTGGACCCAATGGCACCACACACAATATTAAAGGCAGTTTTACTTATGCTTCTGCCAATGTGATTTATGCCATCTCTTGCCAAAAATGTCCATCCATGCTTTATGTAGGACAAATAGGACAATCTTTACACAAAAGAATTAATGGACACAAATCGGATATTCGGAATGGCTACACAAAGAAACCTGTCTCAAACCACTTCAATCTAACTGGACACTCTATCCAAGACCTGAAAGTTGCAATTCTGCAACAGAGAAATTACAAAACTGGGATTGAAAGGGAGACAGCAGAAATCAAATACATCCACCTGTTAGATACCCATCACAGGGGGCTAAATATTAGTGAAGGGTTTCTGAGACATTATCAAATTTGATACAGAGATTGCTATATGATTTTATATTACAACTTTCCTGCCAATTCTCTTTAGTAAAACAGAAAGAAACCAGGTACATGTGTTTGTTTCCCCCCCCCCCCCCACATGCAGGTCACAAGTTGATCAGATACCGTAGTGGGCTTACTCAGCAACCTTGAGATTGAAAGGGAGTCATTTAGAGTTTATCTGAATAATCTATTGTTACCAATGGCTGTGTAAAACTGCATTCTTGTGCTTGCTTGTCTGTCATCTTGCTTGACCACACCCCTTCTCCCTTTGAGCCCCTGAATTTGGTATATAAAGAACATGCCTGTAAGTTTCACTCTTTGTCTGATGAAGTGGACTTGATCCTTGAAAGCTAACAATAAAAATATAGCAGTTAGTCTTTAAAGTGCTACAGTGTTTTTTATTTTATTTTGTTTATTTTGTTTTGTTTTGTTTTCTGATGTGGCTATGGTTTTCAGAATAAACTTAATCTTTTCTCTGTAACTTTTTCTTAACTCCTCCTTGACTTTCCTCTTTGTATGTCCTTTAAAAGCTGATGCTCACAAATGGTGCCATATGCTGCAATTTTGATGGGGCAGAACTCCAGCTGAAATTTAAGGCAAGTTCCAATATGGAATTTTAATTGCAGTTATCCGAAGTTGGGGAACCTGAGAGTTTTCATTGTCCCCTTTGGTCTCTACAGCCATTGCAGGCTAGCAAGTGTAGGAGGAGAGGAGAATAAGAAAATAGATCAACAGTCCTAGTCAGCTGAGATAACAGTGTTGAAGTAGTCTGCTTCTAACAAAAAATGTGTTTGAAGTTTATTCATATTTTATATTTGCCCTTAATTTTAAACTGTGCAACACCCTAGTACAAATAAAGAAAGTATTGTAATCTGAAAGCACTTAAAGAAAATGTGTAGGTCTATTTGTTGAAAAAGTAGCAATTCCCCCCACCCCAAAGGGATTGCTAGCTAATTGTAATGTTTTCTTAATTATAGTGTTTTGTCAAGATCTGAATTAGACATCTGTGCTTGGCTAGTTAGGAGCAACCCCTCCTTAAAGACAAACTCTGCATATATAGATCAATTAGGTGTTGATAGGAAACTAAAGATAGGCTTGTCAGCTGCTTATCACTTACTTTGGAGAAATATATGACAGTGGTTTTGCACACATAGTTTAAGCATAATAATATCAATATGTATTCATTAGTGTGATTGATTAATTATTAAATAAATATCCCACGGACAGTTAGTGTTACACGCTACTCTGGGAGGCACAAAATAAGAACAAAAAAAACATTAAATGGTACAAACATTATGTAAATTAATAAACCTAATGAAAATAATATAATACAGAAGAAAAATCATACCAACAATTTAACAATATACAAACCTTGATGGCACTCAAACCTACAGCAATAAATCTCAGAGGTATTGATTTAACTTTTTAAAGACATAATAGCTCACCAGTGTCAATGCTTGTTGAAGTGGACTTGATCCACAGAAGCTAACATTAAAATAAAGTGCCACCGTATTTTTGTTTTGTTTTGTTTAGTCTTTGATATGCCTAAAATACAGGAGTTAGTCTTTAAGGTGCCACAACATTTTTTGACTTTTTGTCTTTTGTTTATTCTCTGATATGGATTCTACCTGCTTAACTTAGCTAAATTTGTTGTTCAGTTGCATAGTCGTGTCCGACCCTTTGCGACCCCATGGACCATCACACGACAGGCACTCCTATCCTCCACCATCCTCTGCAGCTTAGCGAAATGCAGTACAAATTTTCTTTTCTTTTTTTCCTGGCCATGCTGCCCCTCACCCAGATTAAAAGTGTGACTGTGCAGTGTCTCAAAAATTGTATGCAGATTTACCATTTCTACATTCAGGTTTCATCCTGAACTTTCACTTCATTTAAATAAATGTTGCCCAGTTGTCTCTTAGAGGAGGAGATGTGAAAGAGTAAGAAAAACCTAAAGATGGGCAATATTCGGAAGCTTTTAAATCAGTTCTTTGTTACAGTGGAGCAATGAGACTTTGTTCTCTTGAGATGACACTCCTCAAGTAGGAGCTGAACAACAGCAGAGTTTGAAGAGAAAGCATGTCCAAGCCCTCGATGAGACATTCACATTGTATTCGCTATACAAAGTGCTCTTTTGTTGTTTGATTGTAGTTCTAAAGGGCAAAACAATCTATTTTAAGCAATGGCAGCTGGATCTTAGAATACTGTCATAACCTGTCCTTTGAATCCTGTTTAGAAAGGTTAAAGGGGCTAGAGCTACTCAGAAAAACAATTTCAACTTCTAGTCAGAAGCAAAATAGATTTAAATGGTTTAGTTAAAGGGAGCTTCACATGCATATTTGAATTTCACTCTGACTTTGAAGCAGTTTAAATTTACTAAGTTCCATAATACATATGCATAAATGTAAGTCTTATATAGGGCATAGCTTGGAACCACTTTATCTGAAGGACAACATTCTTCCATATAAGCCTATCTAGATGTGGAAGTACTCTAAAGAGACCCCTTTCTTGGTCCTGTGAACATCTGGTCTATGTTTGGTGGGAGCTAAAGTGAAGGCTTTCTGAGGATCAAATATAGATATTAAGAGGAATACATTTTTCCTCTAACTAATCCATATTCCCTCCTTGTTGCATCCTTGTGAAATTGACCAGTTTAATCGTGAGAACAAATTCTCTGATAGGCTGATCAACAACACAGGTTGTTCATTCCCTATGATGTTGAAAATGTCCTGTTCTTGGACCATCCTGGACCATCATGAAACAATGATCTAGGAACATTTCCTTCTTGCTATTGTAAGGATACAGAAATAGGTTGCATTCATCTATCATCAATTGTGTAAATGTCTAATTGAATAGGGCTAGTGCAGCATAGCATGACTGTGTGGTGAAGGATGATGGATCATGTCATTGTGTGCCATATGCTGTATGTGTGAAACTGTTAATAAAGAGAGCTCCTGGGAGAAGGAGATCAAGAAGATGGAAAGAAGACTCCGAAGTACCTAGCTAGCCCCCACAAATCTCGTCTCTTCATTCTGTTGGTCAGAATCCCATGTAGTAGGTCACTACACCTCCTGCCATAAGATTTACTCAGAGATATGTGCCTCAACAATGAATTTTGCAAATTTAAGCTCCTCTTTCTGTCTGTTTTTGCTGCCAGTTATTTGTTATTTGCCGCTAAAGTTCTGGACCATGATGCACGTGGTCTGATTGAAACTCTGCCAGCCATATGGCTAAAAGATCATTTCCATTCTTTTGGTACCACTTTGGTGGGAAGGTAAATAGTGTTCTGTGCACTTTGGTGTCTAGGCATGCCTGCCGCTCTGTCTAGGCATGCCTACAGCCGGCTCTTCGGCTATAAAACAGAGATGATCACTGAACCCTAGAGTCAGATATAACTGGCTTTTGAGCAAGGGTGACCTTTACCTTTACTTTTATTCCCATCTTTGTAACTACTCATTCTAAACTGTAAGTAAAATGCATTTTTCTATTTTAGATTTATTTATACTATTTTAAATGTGAATTAGTGAAGGAGATGGTTTAAGTCAAGGGAGACATGTACTACTCATACCTTTATTTTCTTGCTGCTGTTGTGTTTTGATGTGAATTTGATGAATTGCCTTACGTTTTGGTAGGGTGTTCTGTCTGCATTTGGCATGTAACAAAAATTGTGTACTTTTGACGAATTGCCCCAACAAAACTACAGCACTGACAAAAATAAGGATTATACCGTATGAAAGGTCATCTCGGTGACTTTCAGGAATGCTAGGACCCAAAATCTGGGAATGCAAAATGATGATGTCATTAAACTCAAAAGGTGTCTCGGAAAAAAGACAACCAACTGAGGTGATCCAAGGTGCATTAGATAGAGGATAATATAACCTTTGTTATGACACTATTAGAATTTTGGTCAGACTTCAGAAACAGTTTTTATGACAATGTTTACAAATAAATCCTCGAACAACATCACAAAAGCGCTCAAATGAAAGGAACAAATCTGTTGGAAACTGAGCAAAACCATCCAGTGTTCTCATCAGCAACCTCTATCAACCACAGAAAATGGTTTGGGTCGATTTCAGACAGATTTATCCCTTTTATCTGAGTTTTTGGGGATTCTGGTCAAGGACTTATGGATACACATTGTCATAAAAACTTTTTGGAAAGCCCAAACAAAATTCTAGTAGTGCCAGAACATAGGTTATTTTATCCTCTATCTAACACACTTTGGATCACTACGATCGGTTGAGTGGTTTGGTCACTGGCTCACCGACAACTGGACACCCCTAGCAAAAATGTCATTTTTACAGGGCAACTTCTAAGAGTAATGACGTCATCAATTTGCATTCCGGGCCATTGAGTCCTATTATTCCTGAAAGTCGCCAAGATGATCTTTCATACGGCATAATCCTTATTTTCATCAGTGCTGTAGTTTCGTTGTGGCAACTCGTCAAAAGTACACGATCAGATTCTAGAACTAAATCCCTGATGGTAGTGTCCTTAGACTCTACCTGCCACACTTTTTCCCTGCTTTATGCTCTCCTAAGAAAGTAATAACTAGATTCCAAAAATAGACATTCAACAACAACCAAAGCTTTTGCCCAGAGCACAAAATTTTGGAGACATGTCTTTTTCTCCATGCTTCTATGTTGACTCCACATCTAGGGTGGCTGCTGCTACATTGCCTAAGGGGAGGACATACATCGCCAAAAAATGAAAACATGGATGGAAAGGAAAATCAGGAACAAGAGCATTCTTAACAAAAAAGAGGAAATTTTGGCATTAAATTTGCAAATGCTAACAAATGATTTTATGGAATAGTAGCCATGTTAGTCTCTGTTTCAAGCATATCAGAAAATAAGCAAAGCAAAATATAAAATGTTGCAGCACCTTGAAGACTAACTGTTAAATTTTAATGTGAACTTTCATGGATGAAGTCCACTTTGTCAGACATTGTATAACATTTGACAAAGTGGACTTGATCCACAAAAGATATTAAAATTTAACAGTTAGTCTTCAAGGTGCTACAACGTTTTTTTGTTTTGTTTATTCTTGTCAGGTTACCGACCATCTTGCCATGCTCTGGGGTCTCCCCATGCCCATTCCAGTGAATTCTGTCTTTCAAGAAATTCCCTCGGGGCCTCCCCAAAGCCTCCCAGCAAAAGAGCCGGCCTGCTAATTCCAGCTAAAATAACCTTAGCTGCAACTCTGTTCTGGACTCATTCAAGACCATGAATGACCAATGGAGTAATTGTATTGATTGGAGAGATATTTTGGTAGAGTGATCTGTGTGTGTATGTTCAGTATTACCTCTTACCCACAAAAGAAACTTTCTTGAAGCAAAGCGTAGTTTATTTATTTGGTTCTTAAGCATGTCCATTAGTAGCGTAGATAAAGTTCAGTTGCATAGAAATCAGTCCAAAAGAAAAACATGTAGTCCTAGGTAATCATGATGAAACAAAAAGCAATATCCACAGGCATGTTAATCCATAGACATAAAAAAAATAAAACACTCAGAACTCCTCTCCCCAAAATGGAGTGCGCTGACCCACGTGGTACCCTCTGGTCCAATTAGAGTCTCTTCTGCTTGTCTAGGAGAACTTTCCCACAGCATGAAAATTGTTTACACACTTGCAGAGACACTGGCTCGGGTTAGCCAAAACAAGGGCCTCTGCTACTAGCTAAGAGATAAAGAATGAAAATTCACTGTACTGAAAACAACCAGTGTATTTGACACAGAGAGAAGAAATGATTTTTGGAGCCTAGTAGGAGAACCAGGTTTCCTCCATCTTTGGGAACATTAGGGAATAGGGTCTTCCCATTACAATTCTCTGATATGATTTTATTCAAATATCACAATTAGACATTATTGTTATATTTTAAGTAGAACTATAGTAAAGGTCACTCTATTGCACATTATAGTGACTAGCTAACCACCTTGGGACGTAACCTTGAGAGGAAGATGGGACATAAGTAAAATGAATGAATGAATAATAGTATTTAATTATACTTGAAAATGCTTTGTATTTTCTGCAGCTTACTGGAAACTAAACATATGGAGAAAGAAAATAAACAGAAGTGATTGCAGCTGTGTTGAAATGTCTAGGTACACAATAATCAGTTATTTCAGAAAAATGGTATAAACCATGAATGTTCAGACCTGGTGACTGACCTCAAATCTCAACTTCATGCAGGGGCTGTAGTGGCTCAGTATATATATATATACTGAAGAAGTGTGCATGGAAACACAAAAACTTATGAAAACTAAAAACAAGTTAGTCTTCTAGGTGTTGTATAACTTCTGGCTTCTGTTTGACTTAAGAACTGTATCTGTGTAGTTAGCTGGTAAGTACCGGTAATTGTTGATAATCCTATCCTGTTTCTTTCACTGCACAACACTTGACATATGAAGACCTTGTGTAAATAGGTAGCCTGTATTCCTTTGTGTGAATAAAAGCTCTGTTGATTCACAAGCTCCCATCTGAGATATTACTTTTGCAACTGAGATCAAGTGGAACTACTCCAGCAGAACAATCAACAGGCATCTGCCTGTATTATTTGATTTCCTTTGTATGGCTTCTTATTATCCTGCTCACTTTTCTTGAACTGTTTAATCACTCCAGGAAACTTGGAAATCTGAAGTTGAATGAATAACTTGATGGAATATCTTGCTACAGACTTACACACCTACAACCTCTTTTATTTTACGGCTACAACGGAGTTCCTAAATATCTCTTTATCCTAAATACCAAGTTACTCCTGAAACAGTTAAGCATTATCCTGAGAATGCAATTATGCTTCAATATAGAGTTGGGCCCACCCCACAATAAAATTCTGCCATACTTCTTTGCTCAAAAATGCATATAACACCTATAAGACTAACTTTGGTGAGGTCTGCTGCAAGAATTTTACAGTGGCAGTTTCTACTGTCCAGGAACATACTGGAAATGACACAGTCATAAATTGAATGGAGATTAAATGGTTTGTTTACACATCATAAATAATCAATTAAATGGGCCTGACATCCTCATAAGGTTCAATAACGAACCTCTTGCTCTGTATATATAATTACCAACATCCACACCTTGGTGCATCCACTACAGTAATTTGCTATCCTAGGTTGTACAGCCATGTTAGCTATATTTAATATTAAGGAACCAATATGCACCACTCATTCTTTGTCATCTCAGGATCAAAGACATCAAGGTAAACAAAAGGATGGTATAGATATTTATTTATTTTGGACTGGACCAAATTTAAACTGCTGCACTACTCAGGAGCAGAAAGGTTGTGGATGGTTCATTAAACAAAGTTCAACAGATACAGTAAAAAAAAAACAACATTTTAAGGCAAAATAAGCCCAAAGTAAAAAATAGCAAAAGCTTTTTCCTGGAGTGGGCATGTTCAGAGGTCCGAGAATTATGTGTACACCTCCAGAACTAACATTAGCCTAGAAAATGGAAATGGGTCTGTCAAAATAGGAAGTGACCATAAGTCTTCTTAGGAAAAGTTAAAGGTCACCCTTGCTCGAAAGCTAGTCATATCCAACTCTAGGGTTTAGTGCTCATCTCTGTTTATAGCCAAGGAACCAGTGCTGTCTGCATCTGGAAACGTTTTCATGGATATGTGTCAGGCACTTCCCACTGAAGTGGTACCTATTTATCTACTTCCAGTTTCTTGCTTTCAAACTTCCTAGGTTGATGGGAGCTGCACTTAGGTCTCAAACTGCTGACATGCTGACCTTCTAGCTGTCAAGTTCAATGTCTCTAAGCCACAGTCTAATTACAGTTCTATAAAATCTATCTTGGGGGCCACCACAAGCTGCAGAGGGGAAACATCCTGTTTTCATGCAAAATTGTAGCTCCTAGATTCTTTCAGGAATGGAAATTGACTTTTTAAAATGAAAAATATATTTTATGGAGGAAGGGAAGGAGAAGTGTCTGTGAATGGCAGAGGACACAAAAATTGTGCTGGGAAAACATGCAACCCACAACAACTGTACAGCTCCTGCACTATACAGTTCAAGTCTCTCTCTCTCTCTCTCTCTCTCTCTCTCTCTCTCTCTCTCACCCTCACCCTCCCTCCCAGGGAACAATCAAGCTACCTGAGAATCACAGGATCACCCCATTGTAGAACTGGAAGGGACCTCAGGACTGCTCCAATCAGTAAAACAAGAAACTCTCCATCTGGCACTAAAAAACCAATATCATAAGGAAGACATTCCACAACCCTCTTTAATACATACCCACCAAACTTAATCTTGAGAAGCCTGCCTACAGAGCGGTCCTCAAAAGATCCTTTGAGTCTAGGCAAATGGACAAGGGAGAAGGCGATCTTTCAGGTTGGTGGCCCCCAAGTTGTTCCAACTTCTGCAACATTTTGAATTAGGCATGGGAAAAGGCTAGAAGTCTATGCATATCATGAAGCGTAACATGATGGGCCAATCAACCCCTATTAGCATTTGCACTGCCCTGGTTTGGATAGTGGGAGTTTCAGGACCAGCCCCACATATCATACACTATGATAGTCCCAGATAAGAGGGTGGATAGCTGTGGTGAATTAGTCTAATCTTTTATAGCCAAAGAGCCAGCAGAGTGATGATCAATGTATCAGTCTAAACTGATAATAGGTGCTCTACACCACTATTCTAATTCCATCATGTATCCAGTGACAATTTCAGAGTCAAGTAAAGGTAAAAGTTTTCCTTGCTCGAAAGCCAGCCATACCCTACTCTAGGGTTGGTGCTCATTTCTGTTTACAGCCAAAGAGCCAGCACTGTCTACATCTGTAGACATTTCCATGGTCATGTGGCAGGCATGACTAGACACCAGAGTGCATGGAATGCTGTTACCTTCTCACCAAAGCGGTACCTATTTATATACAGTACTTGCAATTTCTTGCTTTTGAACTGAAACAGAGATTGGCGCTTACTCTGTTGTGCAACACTCAGGTCTCAAACTGCTGGCCTGCCAACTTTCTAGTCGTCAAGTTCAGCATGTTAACCATTAAGCCACAGCAGTCACTCAGAGCCAAGTACCCTCTCTGAAAAAGAAAAAATAGCAACAACTCCAAATCTGATCCTTTAAATGGAGCCTACTCTTCATCAACCTGGGCCTTTTATGAGGACTCCATGTCCCCCTTTCCAATAGACTTTTATGGAGGCTGTATATGGAAGAATGGTAAGGTGTTCTCCAGAACCACCCACCCACAGAATCAGTCTTCACTCTGGTACTAGTTTTGTGGATGTACAGCTTTTCATCAACTTTCTTGTGCTCACACAGTGTTGCATATCACACAATCTGCCACGTACATTTCTTTAAATGGCATCTACACAAGCTGCGGGTTGGAGTGTATAAGCTGTCATTAATATTTGGATAGGACGGAACAGAGTGAGGATTGCCCTGGGCAAGGTTGAAGCTCTCAAATGGCAACTTTATAAATCCATTCAATTTAATGAGGCATTAAACTATCATTGCATCACTGGGACAAATTAACATAATTGATGTCAGCAGTGGAATCTGAAGAATGGCTTGTTATTGAGCCATTAAATAATCCAAAACATATCAGATGTCTATATAATTGGTGGGTCATAAGTACATCAAGCTGTCCTGCTGCAAAAGTATTTTCTTTTCACTAGATGCTTGCAGAAGGGTGCTCTATTCCTGTTGCAAATTGTATGGCCATTGACGTTTGGGAAGGAGAGATGCACTGCCAATTAGGGAAAGGGATCTATCTGCCTATAATACAGGTAGTCCCTTCCCTCAAGGAGACAGTGCATGGCTTGTCCTTGCAGGTGTCATCTCTTTGCCACTTCTCAATGCCTTGTGGGACAGGCCTCCCATTATGCCCCAGAAGGTCACAATTCCACTACCTAATAGATCTTACTAATCACAACAGGAGCCTGACAACCATTTGTTAATGCAGAAGAAATAAACCTTGACACTCCAGGTGTTCCTGGACTTCAATTACCAGAAGCCCAAGTTAGCACTCTTGCTGATCAGGACTTCTGGGAATTGAAGTTCAAGAACACCTGGAGTGCCAAGGTTCACCATCACTCTTTCAGAAGTGTTCTTGTTCAGTTCTTTGGATGGGAAGTATTTATAGCTTTGAAATTGACTTTACAGAATGGCCTTGTCTCCCTCCAAGTTAATCTTTGTAGGCACTGGAAGTGAGATGACTAGGAAGCTTATCCCAAGTTCTGTATTTGCAACAAACAAAAGAGATAATTCTACTACATGCCCGGTGGACAAGCACACAAAGACACACACAAGCAGAACTCTGCTGTCAAGACTGTAAAAGAAAAAGAAAAGGAGAAAGTCAGGGCCCTTTTTCTCTCTGCACCAGTACTTTCCTCCTGGATGTATATATTTGTCTCATTTAATGTATTTGCTTTATAGCTGTTCCTCTCAAAACTGGGACTCAAAGTGATTCACAGCAAAATTGAAAAATCCAGATACCAATGTATCCAACTCTAGTCATGCCTGTCACACATCTACAGAAATGTTTGCAGAAGCAGACAGTGCTGGCTCTTTGGCTATAAACGGAGCTGAGCACTGAACCCTAGAGTCGGATACAACTGGCTTTTGAGCAAGGGCAATCTTTACTAGTGTTGAGGATGCTGAACTAGGACTTGGGAATTTGCAATTCTAGTTCTCAGTAAGCCAATAAAACTCAGTCTCAATGAGGCAGTCACAATGTCTCGGCCTCACCTGTCTCATTCCTGTCCACCATCTTGAGATGAAGTGATTTGGAGATGATAGTCTTGTTAACTTGTGGACTATCTGCTCTATTCCTGAAGGCTTTGATTTCAAATTCAGCTGACTTTGCTCTTAGGAAGTGAAAGCACTTGGTTTCAGTAAGCAGCTCTGGTTGCCCCTCTTCCTTGATGGAATTTTAATTTGTAATCATTAAGAAAGGCCATGAAAGTGTTTAGTTTCCTCAAGAAAGATGCATTCCTTTACCTCTTTCATTCTCCCCATGTCCTTTAAACTCCTTATATTCTCTTCTCCAGACATATTAACTTGAGTGCTGTACTGATGAGGAGGAGGCCCCTTGTGTGATGGATTTTTGTTTGTTTTTTATCATACAAACTTTAAAAACAGAGCATTTTAGTTCACTTAATCATTTTGACAGGTGGCAATACTAAGTACCATTCCTAGACAGATGACACTCGATGCCTGACAGTACTAATCCTACAGCAGGGGGAAATAGTTATTATAAAAATTGACATCTATTGCACCCGGATGCTCATAAGCCATTTAGCGACATGGTGGTGTGGAGCATCATTTGTGACTCAAGAGTTCTGCTGTTTCTAAGGTGGGCTTTGGCAAAAATGGTATGTTCTTTGTGTCATCCCTTTCTTTCAAGGGGTGATGTATAGGGGAAAGCAGAGATGTTTGCTTGATGGTTATTTCCCTCAGGGATGTCAGTTAAAGTTACTGGGAGCAAGAGATAATTGTGAGTATGTGAGAGTGAGTGAGTGACTCAAATGTTAGCCATACATTCTTCTTTGTGTTCGTATACTGCAGAATAAGAGCAAGAGCAGTCACACACATGCTTTTTTTTTAAAGTACTAAAATGGATAGCATTGAACTTTTGGCCAAGTGAGAAGGACTGGATAAGTTTAATCAACATGGACCTGTCGCTGGAAAGGATTCAGGCCTGCTTTTTCAGGGGAAGCTACAGAGAAACATAGAAGAAAGACCAAGAAGCCATGAAGATACTATCCAATACCTAGTTCACATGTAACTTCTGATTATACGGTATACACTTCAGGTATTTGTTGCCGCTGCGTTATGCACTGTCAAGTCACTTCTGAATTAACAACCTACAAAAGATCTTGTCATTAATAGCTCTGCTGAGATTTTTGGTCTTCCTGATGCCTTCAAGGACATCAGGATTTTGTGAGCCAAAAGGGCTCAGGACCAGAAAGTGACTTGTTGAACTGAATCATTAGTACATGTGTCATGCTGCGATGTGGAAGGCAGATGAAAGGCCACTACATTATATTCTCAGGATAGTCTTCATGGCTGATTGCTATGAGGATTGCTAATATTTGGATTTGGATACGGCAGAAAAAGAAGAAGAAAGAGGCACAGAGGTTCTGATTTGGAAGGGGGAAGTTCTGATTAGAATTAGAAAAGATCACTTTGACCAGCAACATTCCCAGGATTGTTGTTTTTTCCGCTGAATCTGCTATTCTTGTGTTATGCCCAAAGTAAGATTACCTTAGTTAGTCATTTTTGCTTTTCCAAAGAATTTGGGGTTGATTTGATTTATCATCTCCCAGTCACACAGTCAATTCCGACCCTTTGCGACCCCATGGACATTGTCCGCCAGGCACCTCTATCCTCCACCATCCTTTTCAACTCGCTCAGCTCTGTACCCATTGTGTCTACAATACCATCTAGCCATCTCATTTTTGGCCGCCCTCTTAAATGAACAAGACAAAGTAATAGAGGAAAATAACAGAATGGGAAGGATTAGAAATCACTTCAAGAAAATTGTTTACAATACCATCTCATAGCCATCTCATTTTTGGCCGCCCCCTTCTTCTTTTGCCCTCCACCCTTCCCAGCATCAAGGCTTTCTCAAGCGAATCTTCTCTTCTCATTTGATGTCCAAAGTACTTTAGCTTCATCTTTACTATTTGACCTTCTAAGGAGCAGTCAGGGTTGATTTCTTCTAAGATTGACCTATTTGTTCTCCTCGCTATCCAGGGGACTCTCAAAATTCTCCTCCAACACCACATTTCAAAGACATCTATTCTTCTGCGCTCAGCTTTCCTAATGGTCCAGCTCTCACAACCATACATTGCCACCGGAAATACCGTTGCTTTGACTATACAAATTTTTGTTTGCAATGTGATGTCTCTACTTTTCACTATGCTCCCCAGGTTTCTCATTGCTTGCCTCCCAAGAATCAGTCGCCTTTTTATTTCATGGCTGCAATCACCATCTGCAGTGAGCTTTGATCCTAAGAAAGTAAAATCTGTCACTGCTTCTACTTCTTCCCCATCTATTCTCCAGGGACTGATAGGGCCTGTTATCTGCAATTCAAACTATCAAGTGATGGATGGGAAGGACCCTTTGTTACCAGGGAACCATAGTCAATTAAATTAGAGAATCCAGGCATTGCTGGACAAATAATTTGGTTTGGTATAAGTCAGTTTTCTGTATTTGTAAAGAGATCCTGAGAATTTATCCTACCCAAAGCTGACCATTGACCAGAAAGTGCTATAAAAGCTTTCTGTCTAGATCCAGGCCTTTCCCATGCAATGGAAATGTTCCATGTTATCCCTGACCCTTAGGTTGACTTCCATTTCCTTCTTGCTGTCTATCAGTTTGGGGGTGGGTGGGTGTTACAGGTCCTTATACTTATGAATCCATCTTGAGATTTACAACATTCCTTGCAATGATTTCCATTTGGTGGTGGTATTATTATTATTATTATTATTGTCGGCGGCGTCGGCGGCGTCGGCGGCGTCGGCGGCGTCGCCGTCGGCGGCGGCGTTATACTTGTATGCCATCCCACTCGCAAAGAGACTCTGGGCAGCTAACAAAGATCCAAAATATACATTTACAATTACAAGGTACCACATTATCATAATACAAAAACATTTCAACATGTCATCATCACAAATAATCACAAATCACAGTATCAAAAATATCAGTATCACAACATCAAAAGCATTACAGAAACAGAAGGGGGGGTTACCTCATTTGAGAAGACCCACGGAAAGTCCGACAGCAACAGAAACAACAAAAACAGTAATAAGAACAAAGTCAAAAGTCACTGTTCTTGTCCTCCTCCTGGCCAGTGGCAGGGCCAGGATGGTGCATTGGCGTGAGGGTGTCTTTGGGCCTCCCGTGGCCACTGGGGCTCCTTTATCCTCTTGGCCAGTGGAAGGGCCAGGTGGGTGTGGCGGTGTGAGAGCATCTTTAAGCTTTCTGTGGTCATGGGGGCACCTTTATCCTCCGGGCTGGTGGAAGGGCCAAGAGGGCACAGTGGAATGAGGGCATCTTTGACCCTCCCGTGGCCATGGGTGCTCCTTTATTCTCCTGGCCGGTGGAAGGGCCAGGAGGGCATGGCAACGCAAGGGCATATATTATAAGAGTCTCACTTCGTGATTGGGGTGGGATATAAATCGAATATAGAATAGAATAGAATAATACATATATTATTTACATTCCCTCCCCCACCCTCTTCCTTCTATGTGTTAGAGAAGTCAGAAGTCTTGTAGCAACTTCAAGAACCTTTTCCCCTTCATAAACTTAAAACCAGGTAGTCTTACAGGCGCTACAATGCTTCTGGTTCCTCTTGTACTAAAACAGACTAAAACAGCTAAATTATAAGGTATGCTTCTTTCTACATTTTTCATGCACAATATCATGGATGTGGATAACAGGAAGAATGCTCCTATCCCTGAACTCAGGACTTCTCAGCAGCGTTATCTGTGCTTTCTATTCATACAGTTGAACCTCAAAGTATGTAGAAGTACCAACCCAATAAGGATATATTGGCTTCTTGAAACCATAAGAGAAATATGGGGAAAAGCAGGATTTGGGTAAGGGAGGCCAAATGGCGTTGTTATGGTATATCACGGAAAAAGTCATGGCTGATGATCTAAAGCTGAGAACTAGGGTATGGGACAAAGTTGTCCAACAATATTCAGAGGGGGGCTTTATTGTATAATAAATGGAAGCCATAATGCAAAAGGTCATATTTCCACTCTTTGGATGAATGTGACTGCCCAGAACTATATTTTAGCATTTTATATAACTCTCCAGAAGCCAATGTTGAGAATGAAGAAGCTAATCATCACCTGCTTCTCTTTGTGGCCCTCTGGATTACCTGTTTTTTGTGGGCATAGGCTGAGCTTCTTTTTCCATTCCTCTGGAAACAAATCTTCCCAGTATTTCTCCTGCTTCCCTCTTCTCTCTACACTAGTGATGTGCTCATTACTCAGGTCAACGAATAAACAATGCCACTGCCTGCCTGATGCATGCCATATGTTGATTTCTTCCGAGATTTTCTCTCTCTCTTGATTTCTCTGATATATTCAACATCACTATCCCCATATGGTATTTTGTAGCTGCTGCTTTTGTGTATTCCAGAGGGAGTCTGTCTTTTGCCTTTCAAAGGTTCAACACTGAGACAATCCTTAGCAGAACAGTGCTGTGTGCCTGGTTCGTCTAATTATACTTCCTCGTTAGAGATGCATCAGAGGTTTTGTATTAAATTGCTGAGGGTTTTAAAAGCTGAATATATGAGTAGCAAAAGCTGCATAAGCACCAAGGAGAGAACAGAAGGCTTCTCAAACAGAAGAGGTATTCAGAGATGATCAAAAACAGGTTTCTTTACTTTTCTATTAATTGCAACTACCTCTGTCCAGGCCTCCTCAGCTAAAACATCCAGTGTTTATGAAAGACTCCTGTGACAATACCAGCCTTACCCTCGAGTACGCCCCATTGTTCTTCTGAGTTGCAGCTCCCTGGCTGGACAACCCAGGCATCTGATATGTTTAGATAAGGTAGTGACAAGCCAAATAACCACTCCATCTCTTCAGGTATTGAACTATATTGAAAGCATAGCATGGTTCAGGATACAGTTCATCAATAGATCAGGAAACATTTCAAAAAGAAATAAAGCAAGCTGCTTGTTAAGGGAAAGCCCTTTAGGCCCCTCCTTTCTCAAGCCTCACATTTTGCAGGGTAAGAGCCCCACATTCCAGAGAATGACTCTGAGTTATATCTCCACCCCCGGGGTCCACCTTTGGCCCTCCCCCTTAGGGATTCCAATTAATGATCTTACAGCAAGACATGACAATCATACAATAAGTTTCATTTCTTCAATTCCATGAGGCACGTATTGTTTACATTCTTCTCTCTCCCCCTGATATGGAATTGCCATTTTGAAAGTACTAAAACACATTTAGGTGGGTAAAAAGATAATGAAAAAAAGCACCATTTAAAATGGCGTTTTTTTCATTACAACTCGCTCCCCAACCACAAATGAAACAGCTAGAAAATTGTTCAGATTCGTTAACAACAAGACCATTGGGAACAGTTTGCTGGGGAAAAGATACTCAGGAACAATTCCCATGTGTTACGTGTCATGCATAAATGTTCATATATATTCATGAAAGGTTTTTGTTAATAACTTTAGTACAAACAAATAGTCTGTATCTTGTGCCACCTGCAGCCACCCACACCGATGGCATCACCATCTGTCTTGCCAGGTTATCTTGCTATGCTAATAGAGAAGGCAGAGGCGTAGCTACCGCCGTATCTGCCGTATCAATTATACGGGGCCCCCGGGCCACGGGGGCCCCCAACGTGCGTAAGCAAAACAAATCTTTACCCTTCCTAAGGGCCCCCAAACAAATTTTTAAACGGGGCCCCGCCAAGGCACGCTACTCTTCTGAGAGAAGGCCATACTGCCAGCGACTCAATGCCGGGTGTCAGGCGGTGGTTAACTAACCTGACAACCCTGAGGACTAAAGGCCTTGGGTGCCGAAGTCCACAGGGAAAGATGATGGTTCCCAAGTGGATTAAATCCCACTTGAATCCATCTTGATCAAAGGCAGCAGCTTCATCAATACTTGTCTGGGGCTTAGGAGGACCAGAATGTGACTTGCAGAACTTGATCAGTGGTATGGGGGGTCATGCTACTATGTGGAAGGCAGATGAAGGTCCACTGCATTATATTCGTAGGACAGTCTTCATGGTACAGGTACACAGAAAGAAACTCCTCGAAGATTGTGTTATTTTTGAACCACAATTGAGCATACCCCGGTAACGATAACCTTGTATTGCCGGCTAATCTTTCTCACACTAGGTCAAGCCAAAGGAACTGCAGAATGGACTCACCAAAACGTGGCTTCATTTTGGCAGTTTCATGTCTGGCCTAGACATGGAAGAAGAAGAACATCTGGCAACTCTGAGCAGCCCTCAGTGGAGGTTGGTCTCTAAGGAAAAAACAAAACACTGCCCTATGTCACCTACATTCAGTCAGACTACTCTTGCCTGCTACCTCACTAGATAGATGGCAAGCACAGGCCCAGTGCTTTGTCTGCCTTCCCCTCCTGTTGAATCTCCAGCCCCATCCCATTCTGTGCTTACGGCACAGTTTGGAATCATTACTGTTTCGGACTACAGCTCATTGAAGGGATTCTGGGAAATGTATTCCAAAAAAGTAACATTTCCACATTTTGGTTGGTGGTGCAATAGGAAACAAGAGAATGAATCTGAATGAAGAAATGTCCAGGTTTGAAAGTAAACACAGAACAAAATACAGTGGTACCTCACTTAAAGAGCATAATGTGTTCCACAGGATTGCTCTTTAAGCGAGTTTGTTCTTTAAGCAAAAAAAAAAAAAAACACCATTTGAAGTGACCAATTGTGACTTCTGGCGGGGGTGTGTGTTGCAAACCCCAATTTAGTTGTTAAGCAAGTTTTTTGTTGGTTTTAGTTGTTAAGCGAGGTGATCATTCAGAGAAAATTCTGCTCTTTAAGTGAGTTAGTCTCTAACTGAGGTGCTCTTTATGTAAGGTTTTACTGTACGCATATGTGGGAAGGCTTCTAATATAGATAGACAGTTATATTGTTCCAAGTTGTAGGGCAGGGGTTCTCAACCTTTTCAAGTCATGGGCCAGGTCATGCTCCCTCAGAGAGCTGAGCAGGCCAGACTGGTGGTTCCCCCAACCATAAACGCTGCTATAAAATGTGTCTGTTACTGTTGTAAACATGTTTACAGTGGCAGTAACTGCAGGCGCAGCTGTTTCCGCCGCTTCCGGTAGTGGTGGGAATGAGGGTGCCAGGCCACATGAAATGGCACTGTGGGCCATAGGTTTAGAACCACTGTTGTAGGGTGAATGAATGGGGTGGAGTGAGACATAGAGTCAATGCTTCCCCTCCCCTCCCTCCGCCTCTCTTTGTATTGTATTATGAGCTCCTGGGAGAAAATGTCTATGTGAGTATATCAACAATCACTCTTACCTGAGTACCATTGCTTCTTCATAATTTCCACCCTCACCATTGTAGCTGAAGAAAAGCCATTTTGAACTTTAAGTGAACTGCGGTAAAAAGGTTCCCCTCTCCATGGCTTTGTGCATGTGCCAGGAAGCAAGTAAAAGACTGGAGTTAATATACAAAAGACTAGATAAGACCAGGTCTGCACTATTGTAAATTTTGTGTATTCAACTGTCTGGCTCATGGGCCTGGCCTATAAAAGACCTCTTCTTCTTCTTATACCTTTGCACTTCTTGCTGGAAGAGGAGCCCATATGCATATGTAACAATAAAGCCCTTTTCTCTTTCCCTACTTTTAGTGTAAGTATTTTTTAAATTAATCTCAACTGCCCGAAATAATACTGCTTAGGCATTGTTCGGCAACACTATAATTGCCTTGGCATGTGTGGGATCATGACAAGAAAAGTGTTTAGGGTGTCTTTGTGTGGCTTTCCCTGCTTTGTGATGCTGCTGCCTCCCCACTCACGGACAGTGGTGCAGCCTGGTGATGTTGAAGGTAGGGCAAGGAAGCACTAACCTCCTGAAGATGAGCTCACCAGGATAGGGTAGCAAGGACTCACCTTGCAGCATTGGAATCCTTTTACCTGTTGGGTAAGGGACTGCAGTGACTTAGTGGTTAAGACACTGAACTTGATGACTGGAAGGTTGGCAGGTCAGCATTTTGAGACCTGAGTGCTGCATGACAGAGTGAGCTCCCATCTCTGTCCCAGCTCCTGCTAACCCAGCAGTTCAAAAGCAAGAAACTGCAAATAGATAAATAGGTACCACTTCAGTGGGAAAGGTAACAGCATTCTGTGCACCAGCATCTAGTCATGGCAGCCACATGACCACGGAAATATCTTCAGACACAGACAGCGCTGGCTCTTTGGCTGTTTACAGAGATTAGCACCACCCCAGATACAGTTGGCTTTCGAGCAAGGGAGACCTTTACCTACCTGTTGGGTATTTTAGGTAGATGCACAGCCAAAGTGGGGCAGGATGTAGGCTTAATATTAAGGTAGGGAAATTCTGGTGGGCAAATTAAAAAAACACGTAAAAGTGGTTTTCTTCTTCTCACCGTGTGGTTAAAAGGATGGAGACACTGATAGAAGCATCTCCTCTTAAAAGGCAAACAAACAATGGAACAGGAGAAAGAATAGTCATGAGACATGGAAATTAGAGTCTGGTAACAGTGGCAGGAAGACAGGAACTCTACTAATTGGCTGATTAGATACAAACGAACAAATTACTTTGCCTACAAGGGAGTCTTCCCTTTCATATGACTAATTACATTAATATTCACTGCATGGTAGAGTTGCATTTCGTGACTAAAACCATATCCTATTTCTCCTGGTGAGGTAGATTAGGGTGAGAACTAGTGACTGGCCTAAGGCCACACATCATGTCTCACGGTTGAGCCTGCATTTCAACCTTGGTTTCTGCTGGCCTGGTAAAAACAATCTTAAAAAAATATCTGGGTGGTTTTTGTTACTTGCCATCATTATTACTGTAGCAGCAATTGGCAAAAATAAAATAAAAAAAACCCACCAGCATTGTCTTGGGAAGAATTGTGAATAGAAAGAGATATGTATGAGTAAATGCTGGCACCTGGAATGACACAGAAAGTCGAACAGGCATTCGTTCTCAAAAAACCAAATGAATCATGTTCTAATTATGTAGTAGGGGAAAATTCAAAGCATTTTATAGCCAAGAAAAATATTGTTGTAAAACATCAAGCACTTATTGTCATTCTACATTTTTGGGCTATTTTCCTATGGACAATGTGGTCTCTCCCCCTCCTCCTTCCCAACCCTGTGTTTTTCTTCCAATACTGAGTCCTTTGGAATTGAATCAGTCAGAGAGCAAATCAGGCAGGAAGCCTGCTGAGAGAGCATGACCTGCTGCTATTAATTCTGATAGAGCAGAGAGCGATTATGTCCACAAACCTGGTTAAAGCTGATGCAGCAGAAGAGAATAACAGCCTATAAAGTTTGCAGCTCACGCTGGCCAACAGCTCTAAGACAAAGGTGTCCAAGGAAATATTCATCATCTGAAGAACTTCAGGATCTGAGTGGCATATTGAGTTATTGCAAGAGCTTGTCCTTGCTGGAGACTTTGTTAAAGCTAATTTAAGCAGCAGCAGAAAATGTTCGCTAGCTCACCCTTCTGGCTGAATGGTGTATAGTGACACAGCTTGTATGTGGCTAATATGGGGGCTGAGGTAGCTCAGTGGTTTAGAAGCTCACCTTGTTAGCAGGAAGGCTGGCAAGTCAGCAGTTCGAGACCCGGGTACTGAATGATGGATTGAATGCCCCTCTCTGTCCCAGCTCTTGGGGACATGAAAGGAGCCTCGTTCAGGCAGCCCTTGAGCGGAGTTTCTCCCACAAGAATCCTTTCAACCCAGAATAATTTCTCACATGAAATTATTATTAATGTGTAATATCCAATCAGTAAAGCTTGTTATTCTGTTTGCCATGGTAACAAGCATGGCACAAGTCACATCTTTGATGGGATGGTTGATGCTGTCAAGAGTGAGGAAGTCTGTCATGACAATAAGATCATTAAAAAGGCTGTTATCATGTATATCATGCCTTTTAATAAGGCTATTAATAAAACACAAACTACACTGGGGTGTGTGCACATCTTTTGCAATTTCAGGGCATTTCTCACAATGTGCAGTCATCTCAGAATGTCCTTCAAAAAGTACAGACCTTACAAGAAAACGATGTGCTGTGTAATGGAATAGCGGCAGATGAAATAAAGAATGACAAATGAAATGAAGGCCCCAATGCAACCACTACCCCCTCATATACACATACACAGGCACAAAAGCACCAGACCAGTTTGCACAACCAGCACACTTCCTAGTTTTCACAAGCACATGAGGCCAATCACACTCCTCCATAAGCACAATCACAAAAGTTGGATCACAATCAAGGAAGCTCATAGTCCCTCTGTCCTAAACTAAAGACTGGTCTACTTGCAGAGAGAGCAGCAAATCTTCCAACTAGGCAGCCAAGCTTCTTGAAGCAAAAGCTGTAGTGAGGGCTGCTCTACTTCGATTGGAATCAACAAGTAGTGATTCCATCAGAAAGTGACCGACCTTCTGGAACCTAAGCTTGGGGAAACGGAGTGAGTTTGCTCTGCTGTTAATTGCACATGGAAGTCATATCTGTCTTTGATTCAATCAAGGAAATACAATGTATCCACTTCTCCCAGAGCTGAGGGTTATACATTGTAGCAAAAACTGTAACAGAACCTGTTACTATCTAATTAAGCCAAGGAAACTGGTCTGGGGAGGCCAACTGAGGCAATTCTGCTAGAAATAATGTATATAAAATTGTATATCTGGGATTAACTTCTGGGGTAGTTAGAAATACGGGGGTTTTCTGCATTAGGCAACAGCTTGGCACATATTTGCATATTACTTGACACCTTTAAATTGCCTCTCCAGCTTAGAAGGCAGGTACCAACGAGTCACAATTAAGCCAGATAATCTTGATGGGTTTCGAATGGGCTGTTTCTGTGAGAGACAATGTTGCTGACCCTGGCATCAGACCCAAAGATGTCATCAGGCCATCTGGCTAGAAGAAAACCAGTACTGTACAATCAAGCTCCATTATGACCCTGTCTTCTTGGTTTTGGCTTTTTTTTTAATAAGGAGAATTTTTAATAAGGAGAATTGTTGCCTGCATTCTATCATCATCACAAACTGTGGAGAACCCCACATCTGTTACATCCTGAAGCTTGCTACACTGGTGGCATTTGTGAATATTTGCATCCCCTTGGGTGACTCCCACCCATGAACTGTCTGAACTCCTTAAGTATCAGCATTGTGTGATAATGTGCAAACATTTAGCCTTCTTTGTGTAATGATATGTGGGCATTGGGTTTTATTGGTGTAACATTGTATAACTATTTCCTGTATTTGTAATCCCCCCTCCTCTCATATAGTGACAATTATAGTCAATCCCTCTTTCTCCTTGATATTCTTTATGTATAAATATTCCCAGTTCAATCTGAAATGGGCTGATCTATTGCATTAGAGAGATAGTCCTGTAAGGGGATTTCTTGCATAGATACCTTTGACATTGTGCAACGAATCTACTTATTTTTCTCACAGTCCTTGCCTCCTGATCTATTATCTTCTCTGCCAGATGTTCTCAGAATAAGGTAAGCTGAAAACACCAGAGCACTTCTTTTCCAGGTGTTCCAGGGCCCATCACCCCTTCCTTGGGGTGTGTGGACCAGTGACAGCACCCCAGTCTTGGGGTGCCCTGGAATTTCAGGTATCAATAATAAACAATATATTATTATCTATTGTGTTTTGCTTTACTGAGAAACCTGCATTAGGCAACATTTACATTTATCTATGAACAGATCGTTTTACAGGGTATCTATGGACAGAGAGGATTTGTTTGCTCCCAAGCCATAAGAAACCCCCTTATTTGATTTCATTTCATATGTACAGGAATATTTGCTACAGTTCAGTGTTGTTGGGTGGGATGGGATGATGTATTTGAAAACAAATATGTAATGGGTCAGAGCCCTCTACCAAACTTGTGGCTGAATGGGCTAGCCAACACTGGTTGGACTGTGCCTCATCTTTGGCCAAATTACTGGTCAAACTGGGGCAATTTGTGTAAAACTGGGTGTGATTTAGATCAAAGCAAACAACCATGGTCCAGTGCCAGTGCAGATCAAGGTTAGTATAGGTTGGCCTGGAAATAGCTGGAATTTGGAAGCTTACAAAAAAAATAAGCATAATACAGTGAGACAGGGAAACTAAAAAGGGCAAACAGAAAGGCTCTATGGTAATATGTAAGGAAGACACTGAGACCACATGATATGGCAGAGGGGAAAGGGTTTTCATTCTCCATTATAAGGAAACACTGGCCCAAATCCTGTTGTTTAGTTACACCTGCAAAAGGCAAATGGCACAACCTGTAACATCTCACTAACAGAGGGGACCCATTAACTGCTAATGAGAAGCTGCTATTTTATATCATTGGCCTTCTACAGGTATAACTAAGCAACAGGATTTTGACAACTTGCTAACCTGCTTACATTCTTCAGTTCCTGCGTCCCTGGTTTTGTTTGTGAGGTTTTTTACATTTTACACTGCCTTGCATACTCATTTCATTTGGGTGTTAGATAGGTGTTAGGGTAAGTTCTACATTACTTGCCAATTAATTAATTAATTCAATTAACCATTGAACAAGAAAATGCAATCCAAACATCATAATAACAAGCATCATACATTTAGACCCAGATGGCAACAATGCTTCATGCAGACAACAGTCTAATTGTACTTCATAAAAGGTCATAGGGGGAGCTAAACAAAACCCTAATTTAAGTTTCCAAAAAAAAATTCCTTTAAATAAAATTTAGCAATAGTAATTACACTAATATATCACCCCATAGCACTTAGAGCACTTTCTGGGTAGTTCACAATGTAATTAGCATTTTTGCCCCTAATTTGAAATTTTACCCATAAATCTGTTTCACTTTGACTTATTGTCAGACCAAGTGTGTATGACTATATTGGCTACTTGCATTCTTATCAGGTCTTTGAGTGATCCCTGAAACCATGGAAAGCATTGACAGCCAGAGATGGCATTAATGGACTTGGTGTTCCATTTAGATACCCCAGTTTTTTGAATTCATATCACAGAAGTGCCTCATAAATTCATAAAGCCATATTCCTAGCCAAATATTTTTGAAGTACTGCAGCATCAATATTTGATGGTGTCTTGGTTGCGCAAGCCAGAAAATGGAAGATCATTAGTGATGTTCAGTCACATCAGGTCTGACCAGCAGAACTTGACCATTACAGTTTTCCCTTTCATTAACTGAGCTGTCAAAAATCAAAGAAGATAGATTGAGACCTGGTTTTTTTAACTACATACAATCATATGTGACAAATAGATGTATTATGGGTTTAGACTCCTGATAGATACAGCAGTGCCTGATAACAAACAATTGCTCTGTGGGAGAGTCTCTGAAAGATGAACACACCAACGATTTGAAAGAAATAGCTTAGCGGGAAAGTCTTTGATGTAAAGTTGGGCTTTTCAGAGAACCCCTCATTGCACAGTTGACTGTACGGTTGAATCACACAGGAACCTTGTAAGATAAATGGAAGTTTCAAAAAGGCTATTTCTGGTAGGAACAGACAAGTCGCTTTCCTTCTTCTAAAGACTGTGATTAGCAAGAAATGAAAATAATGAGCTTTTACTCTGAAATGTATACTGGATTGAAACAGCTACTTGAAGCAGAAATTAGATAGGTGATATGACAGCATTCCTTCTGATCATGGCTTACCTTTAACTCAAAAGAAATCCAAAGTATATACTACAGTGAAAGCATATACAATGTGAATATTTTAATAGCCCTATGAACTCATTGGGAGGTATTGTAAGTTTACATATTTTCTGTTTCTTATTGGAGAACTCTAAAGCATGTGTGGCATTTGGATGATTCTTCTCATAAAGATACAGCCCAACTATACATCTTGTCTTGTCAGATCAGTATTCCCTCTGTTTCTGATTCTAGGAAAATTATAGAGAAGGGAGTAGAATTGAGTAGCTGTAACTTGGGACTAATATCCCTATCACTGGGTAATGGCAATATTTGAAGTACAAGTTATGACACCACCCCTTCCTCAAAGAAAATCCAAAACTGCAGGGAGCAAAATAGACCCATATAAACTGAGTGTTAGCTTTTTTCACCTCTTCTAGAAGCAGATGACACCACCCTAATGGCAAACCATGAAGAAAATCTAAAGAGACTCTTAATGAAGATGAATGAGGAGAGTGCAAAGGTTGGCTTGAAATTCAACAATAAATACAACAACTAAGATCGGCAAATAGAAGGCTAAGAAATGGAAGCAGCGACAGACTTCACCTTCTTGGGATATAAGATCACTGCAGATGGTTGCTGCAGCCATGAAATAAAAAGATGCTTACTTCTTGGGAGACAAGCAATGGCAAACCTAGGCAGCATAATAAAGAGTAGAGACATCACTCTGCTGACAAAAGTCTGCATAGTTAAAGCAATAGTCTTCCCAGTAGTAATGTATGACTGTGAGAGCTGGGCCATAAGGAAAGATGAATGCAGAAGAATAGACACCTTTGAACTGTGGTGCAGATGAAGACTTTAGAGTGGATCCTGAACTGGAAGGAGATAAAATTAGTTAATTCTAAAGAAAATCAACTAAAATTGGGGCTCAACATTTTTTTGCCACTAAATAAGAAGAGAGAACTCACTGGAGAAGGCTCTGATGCTAGGAAAGATTGAAAGCAAAAAGCAAAAGGGGAGGCAGAGGATGAAATGGTTAGATAGTACTGTTGACATGGTAGACCTGCATCTGGGTGCACTTTAGATGATGTCTGGAGTAAGCAGCAGCATGAGATTCATAACATTTAAAATGTTGGGAGGAAACCAAAGATCACAATTCATATTGGTGGGGTAATTTCATAAGCTTCTCTGAATAGTTCAGTTTTAGAAAGCTTTCTAAAGGTCTGGATTATGGGAGCCATGTGACTCATCAGTAGAAGAGAGTTCCTTTATGATACAGCCACAACTGAGAAAGCCATATTTCAAATATTTATCTTCCTAGTCACCTTCAGTGTGAGCACCCAAAACCACATAGTGTAGGAGGGCTGAGCAGAATGGGAAGTAAAGTTCCAGAAGAGAGACAGACAGACAGACAGACAGACAGACAATGAGCTCTTGCAACAGTAGAAAATTTGATAAAATGGCAGTTTTAGTGACAGAGGAGTGGCAGATTGAGCAGGAAAACTTTAAGAGGCATGCACAGTGGGAGACCCATACAAATAAGCTCTACATGAGGTAAACAAAAGATAATAAGTGTACATCATAAAGTGACACAATGAGCTATATACAAAAAAGTGATTGAAGTATCCCCCCACCCATTTTCCAAACCAAAAATTACAACTGTATATTGTTTTGAACTACACCCACCTCCTCTGAAAGCCTGATATGCCTATCTACAAGGGCATCCCTGCTGATTGAGAATCACTGCATTATGTGCTACAAGTAGAAACATGTTGAAAAGTTGTCCACACCCCTTCTGTCGTATTGCCCACACCCCTACTCCCTTTGAGCCCCTGAATTTGGTATATAAAGAACATGCCTGTAAGTTTCACTCTTTGTCTGATGAAGTGGACTTGATCCACGAAAGCTAACAATAAAAATATAGCAGTTAGTCTTTAAAGTGCTACAGTGTTTTTTATTTTATTTGTTTTGTTTTGTTTTGTTTTGTGATACAGTATGTTGAAAAGTGAATTGACAAAGTGGCACATCTGTGATGCTTGAAGGACAGACAATTTCTTGCCAACCCTCCTTCACTTACTCCAACCAAGGACCAAAACATTGTACTCTCTTCCTAGCAAAGATCTTTGCCAGCCCAAATCATGAAGGTTACCACCACCACACTACCATAAATTGCTGAGTTTGTCAGCAAAGCTGCATACTGCTATCTATTGTAAATCCTAGCAGTCCATGCTGAAGTTACACCATAACCTCTGCTGTATTGCACACTAAATCAGATGTGCCTTCAACAAAATTGCAACATCAGCGACTTGCCTGCACTCTTGATATTTATGAAGAGTATCCACCAGTGGCAGACATGATCAACATTCTGCTATTCTTGCTTTTGCAAAGGACAAAATGCCATCAAAAGGACCATCTGATGTTCTCCTGCATGGTTTAGACAGCCACTGGTGACCCTGCTGATGAAGCCAGGACAACAGTGATTTGAGAAGGAATATGAAAAATCTGTAGGAAGCTTTTCATCTCATTGTAACTGCAGGATCATTTCATTACCTTTTGGTCTAATCTTAAAGAAACCCTCTTATCTGGTTTCCTATCAAAGCTCTTGAATATATACCATGCTGGAGATGAATGGTTTAAATGCCAACCCAGAATACAGAGCTAAGATGAAGGTAGGGCTGTAAAAGCTGAGGCCAAATCAATATCCATTCCAGCAATGCAGGAAAAAAGAGAGAGGAAATGGAAAAAAAATATTTAAAGATAAAGCAAAGAAAGGAAAGGACAGCTTTCTGTAAAGAGACCAAACTACACTGTCAGATATGAAAACAGAAAGGCTTCTTTCATGGTGGCTGTGATTCATGCCATTTGACATCTGCAAGTCAAGGAGGCACAAACTCCCCATGAGCTCAGATGCCATGAGAGTGCTGCTGGGGAATAGATCAGAAGCTGTGGACAAGGCAGCACAGCCCACACAAGACAAGGATGTGATGCTCCCCCAGCCTTAGGTACCTCCCTTCTGCAAACTCCTTTCACACTCTTCTGCTCTAAGGCTTCATGTCAACCCTTAGTGTATTTTCTCTCAGCACTCAAAGGAACTGTCTTGTACCCAGTATGAATCTTACCCAGCATAGGCTCCAGTTTTTCAAAGTCTTGGGTCATTTCCAGAGAAGAGTTTGTTTTCCCCAGATCTATAACTGAAACACGGAGTAGGAAGGGACATAAAAAAATTCTACATCTCTGCTGCTGGCTACTACTATGTACAACCTCTATTTAAGAATCTCTTGCAAAGATATGTCCACTACCTTTTAAAGCAGTGTTTCTCTGCCAAACGGGCATTTATTCTCAAAAGGTGTGTTCAGATCTCCTTCTGCAAACTCACCACTTAGGGTACTATCTTCTGTGCCAAAATTACGTGATTGACTACCCTGCAAACATTATAAGATGGCAATCACATCACCTCTCAATCATGTTTTTATTTGTTGTACATAATGAACTTCAACCTCTTAAATCACCTTGTTACTTTAAATTTTAAATTCCATCCAGTGTTTCCCAAATGCTGGTTTTTGGTCTTCAATTCCCAGAAGCCTAAGTCATTTCCCCAAAGCACTGATCAGCCAATGTACTGACTTAGGCTTCTGGGAACTGAAGTCCACTAGTGGGCTGTGTACCCCTTGTTGGGAACCACTGAATTAAACCATTGAAAAATGTCCCAAGTATGACCTGATGAGCAGGTTTCCGTTATTGAAGAGAATTGGATTCGAACCTGCACCAACAACCCTTTCCTTAAAAGCAGAAAGAGGTGCCTCCTACAGGTTGAAGGCAAGGTTATATACACAGTAAAGATAAAGATCTCCCTCACTTGAAAACCAGTCACATCTGAATCTGTCTCTGGAAAAGTTAGTTCTTGGTTTTTGTCTTATTTATTAAACCATTTATTCTCCATTTCTGTTAGTAGTAAAACCTATCAATCTTCCACAGAGCTCACTATTGTACCCAATTCTTTTTTTGCTATATGTGCTTCCCTTGGGTGTTTAAAAGGGACGGCTGTGGCTTAGTGGTTAAGAAACTGAATTGAAGACTGGAAAGTCAGCAGGTTAGCAGTTCGAGACTTGAGTGCTGCATGATGGAGTGAGCCCGTCTATATCCCAGCTCCTGCCAACCTAGCAGTTCAAAAGCAAGAAATTGCAAGTAGATAAATAGGGACCACTTTGATGGGAAGGTAAACAGCATTCCATGCAGCCTGGTGTCTAGCCATGCCTGCCACATGTCCACAAAAAATGTCTGCAAACGCAGACAGTACTGGCTCTTTGGCTATAAACTGAGATGAACTATGAGCCCTAGAGTCAGACATGACTGGCTTTTAAGCAAGGGCAACCTTTACCTTTACCTGGGTGTTTAAATTTCTACTTTGGGTTTTCATTATCCTATTTTGTGATACTGTATATGTTTGTGTTATGTGAGCCCCTCTGAGTCGCCTCAGTGAGGTGAGTAGAGGGGCATATAAATCTAATTTAATAATAATAATAATAATAATAATAATAATAATAATTCAACAGATCCATCACTTGCTGATTCTTGAGGCTACAAAGCTTCTTGTTCATGCCCCAGTAGTTTCACACCTGGATTACTGTAGCAGCCTCTTGGTGGGCATTCCTTCTTCTTCACTCCTTCCTCTTATGCTAGTACAGAACAGTGTGATGCAAAACTTTTTAAATTTACTGCCTTACTCTCATACTCCCCAATCAGGGGAAGAATATATTTAAATTCTTATCTTGATATTTAAAACCCTACACTTGCCCTAATTATTTAGCGGAGCTAGTCGCATGAAATATTCATCTTAAGAAGGCTTGGTCTGTAGATTGCAGACTTTCATTGGCCCCTTAGATTAAGGTGAAAATTCCAGGTTTATGGCTTTTCCCCAATTGGCTCCAAAGCTGTGGAATTCTCTCCTCAGTACCTTTGTATGGAAGTAGAATGGGAAAGATTGGATGGCCATAGCTATCAGGGGTGTGCAATCAGTGTGTTTTTATTTGAACCCTTTCACTAGTTTGTTAGTAGTTAGTTTAATTCTGCTATATCGTCGTTGTCGACTGCAACTCGTATCCAAGGATGCATTTTCCCCCTGAAACAGGAAAAATGTCATTGGCGTGAATTTGTTTAAGGTGGATCCCAGCTTGCCATGAAGTGACCCACACACTATGATCTTGGAGCCATCCCCTGCGGCACACACAAAATGAAACGTGCAGGATTTAACGCCGGGACTGCAATGGACTGCCGCATCCTTGAGGATATTGACAAGGTGCGCCTTCACAGCCAGTCCATCTGGCATTTCCTCTTCCACCTCCATGACCGTTGGGAATCAGAATTCCTCCTCCACTCATTTTGCCGTTGGGCCCAATATGATGGTTTCCAATGGCATTTCTTCCACTGAGAGTGACCATCACTCCACCTAAAAGGGCTCCTCTGCCTGTAGCCATTGGCCCCTTTAGGGAGTCAGGTTAGTTAACTGCCACCTGACACTTGGTGTTCAGTTGCTGGCTGTATGGTCTACTCCATTACTGTAGCGGGATGTCTGGCCAGGCAAATCTGCTATATATGTGCTATATATTCAGTCAATGCTCTAGCTACTGCACTCACACAGTCATGGGCATGCCTAAGTATTCTTTTATTAATTATTTGTATTTTTACTACTTCTACAAATCATTGAATGTCCCTGGGCCAGCTATAATCTCATTTTGACTATGAAGGAACCAGCATGCAGAGAACACAGCTAGCTATTAATCTTACAATAGGCTTATCACCTTGTTTCCCCTGATAATGGCCTTCATGCCCAAGAGCTGTGTGAGAACCAAGAAGCCTTGCTTAATGCAATTCTATAAGCAATCTGTAGAAATACCTGTGCTACAGGCTGAGATAATAATACATATATTTAAATACATAAATGTCTTCAAGAGGTGCCAATTTCTCCCCTCCCCCCACCCCCTCCCCCACCTCCACAAGAGGTAGAGAGGATGACAGGGAGACTATGTTTGTTGATTCTTTTGCTTTTATTCAGAGACATGATAGGGTCAGAGGGACAACCCACCCCTGCCCACAGCTGGCCAGGAAGAAAGATGGAAAGTTCAGTTGTGATGCCAGATGAACAACCACAAGATGGGGGAATAGAAGGGATGAAGAGATGAGACTGTATGAGAGCTGTACCTCAAAGCATACCCTTTAAGACAGTGGTGGCAAACCTATGGCATGTGTGCCAGTGGGGGCACTTAGATCCCTCTCTGTGGGCACATGTGCCATCATTCCAGCCAGTGGTGTCACATACGGGGGGCTAGGTGGGCGGACAGCCCCGAGCAGTGATTTTTGGGCTATGTGTGTTCTTGGACTACAATTCCCAGAAGCCCTAGTGGGAGTGGGTGCCAACATCCATGAGGGGGCGGCAAATTTGGCTTCAGCCCCGGGCAGCTGAAATCCACGTGACATTACTGACCCCAGCACAGAGCTCACCCCGCCCCTCTACTCAACAACCTAATGGGAGTGCTTCCTCCCTCTCCCAGCAAGAGTTTGCCCTGTCCCTCTACTGAGCAACCCAATGGGAGCACTTCCTCCCTCCCCTGTCTGGGGTAAGGCGGGTGGCTCACATGTGGTGTGAGGGTGCGGTGCAGATGGCAGACTGTTGAGTTTCAGCACTTGGTCTTTAAAAGGTTCACCATCACTGCTCTAAGAGGTTCTTTTAAGGCCAGCAACCCTACTCTGGCACTAATTGGCCTGGAGAACTCAGTGATTATTAGCCAGCAGGTGTGAACAGAGAACATTAATTTGATGCCGTGCAAATAGGTAAGCTGCATCTGCCACTGAAGTTGAGTGACACAAAGGGTGAGATGTCTTGCCTAGAAATAAGCTACATGACAGTGGGTATTATGAAACAATCTCTTACGATGGAGCGCATAAAATCTTGGTACAAATTCAATTTTAAGGAAAGCTCTCTGTGTACACAGCACCTGACTGGCTGTGCATACAGAGTAGCTGTTGCATAGCAAGAGCTGTGAATCTCCTCCTTCTCCCTCCCTGCCGAATTCATACCTGGAGGCAAAGAGATTATGATGGCTGCCTTTCAAATGTTATCAGAAGCTCAATTTCTCTTCCTTCTTAATGTCCCTTATGATAGGATTTGGATTCACAGTAATGTGACTTTAGTAAGGAAGCGATGAAGATATTAAGGTAATGCAGTGAGCTGAATGTCCCGCTTGGTTGAAGGTTATTCCCTCCCTGCTGCCTCCTGCTGTTGCTGCTGCTGTTGCTGCCACAGGCTGAGCATGTCATGCTTCATAGGCAGAAACTGAACATTCACTGCAATACTAGGGTAAAGATACTTCTGGCAGTGAGACTTGGCTGGAAGATCCAGATCAGGCTGCTAGAGATTTGCAGGGTAAATGCAAACCACCAGTCCCTGAATGGTGGGCATGTAGGCACTTTGTAAGCCAGCTGGCAATGATGTACCCCGAAATAGATGGAGTGAGGAGAATTTCATCACATGGCCCTACCTAGATGGAAACCTGGGGGAACAATTGCAATAGTAATTACTCTTATATACTGCCCCATAGTGCTTAGTGCACTCTCTGGTTGGTTTATAAGTAATTGGCATTTTGCCCCCAACATGCTAATTTACTGACCTCAGAAGGATGGAGGGCTGAGTTAATCTTGATCCCTTTCATGATCAAACTCACAATGTTTTGCCTGCAGTACAGGAATTTGGGATCAAAATTGTTGGGAGAAACATCAACAATTTGAGATACGCAGATGATACCACCCTAATGGCAGAAAGTGAGGAAGACCTAAAGAAGCTCCTGATTAGGTTGAAAGAAGAGAGTGCAAAAGCTGGCCAGAGACCGCGCATGAGCGCAGCTTGATCCCCAAACCCCCGTTCGCCTCACCGAAGCTTACTACGCATGTGCAGAAATTCATTCTGACACATGTGCACTTCACAATTGCAGCTTGTATGTGTCAGATTGATTTCTGCGCATGCGCACTAAATTGGAGCCATTTTGGCTCCAATTTTTAATTTTTTTTCTTTTTTTGAGCTGTCGGAACCGGACGACTCAAAAAAAGAACTACCCTCCCAGAGAACCCTCCGGGATTGTTCTTACTGGTTCTGGGGAACTGGTCAGAACTGGCAACATCCCATCGTTGAGTTTGCCGCCATGACGCGCTGTTGCTTGCTGCTGTTGCTTGCTGCTCCCCGATGACCCATGGTATGTGATGGGTTTGTGTTGAGGGTGGGTGGGTTGAGGTGTAGGGGTATGTGTGTGTGTGTGTTTATTTAATTTTAATTTTTATTTTTACATCAGCTCCGCCCACAACATCATGACATCATGATATTGGCTCTGCCCATGACATCATGATGTCATGATGTTGGCTCCACCCACAACATCAGCTCCACCCACGGTGGGGTAGTAAAAAATTTGACAGCCCACCACTGGTAGTCTATAAGTTTTATTGCTATTACTGGAGACAGCTAGGTCATTCTGATGGTCCCGTTTCGTCTATACTCCCAGGTCTGGCACTTCCTATTTAACAATGTTCACCTTGGGCATGGCCATTTAGGTACTTATTCCCCTGCCCATCATAAGAATACCCACATTTTAATGAACTGTAGAGTTTGAAAAGGTTTTTATCTGTTGGTTTTACTCTGTTTCTGCAATTTTATTCTCCCTCTAGTCTGCAAATTAGCTTGTCCTTCATTCTGTACTTTATATTTTGAATTTTACTATACCCATACCTTGCTAGCTGACAAGAGGGCTCCGTCTCTATGCTCCCATTTGCATGGAAAGCTAATAAGGAGCATAGCTGTTCTCTGTGAAAGGAGATGATAATATTCTCCTAGTTGTTTTTAATACATAACTAATCTTTATTGGGTCCAGGGAGGACTGAGCTATAGGGTTGAGACTCAGGCATACCCAACTTTGCAGAATATATAACCCTTTAGGTTTTAGAAAAGGAAGCCTAATGTGTGTGTTTGGAGAGGATACATGTATGTACATAGCATCATTCTCTTTTTAAAATTCCTTCAATGCCCAGTTGGGGAGCCAAAGCTCTTTAGAAACAGTTCTAGACATTTTCAACCCATATATTTATTCTTAAATACAAGCAGAACATCATTGCAAGCTGAAATCACAGGAGTGTTCCAGAGATATGATTTTAGAAGACCTTCAGGTGTGTACAGTCATACTTGCAAACAAAGCCCATGGTTACCATCCATTAATAACAAAATAAATGAAACTACAGCAGCAGCAATTTACGAACCATGGAAAGTGGGGGAAACTTGCACTGTGAAAATTAAAATGTCTGTTAGCATTTAAGGCAGGAGTGCCCAAACGTTTTGGGCTGTGGTTCAGGGGACCAGTCATTATAACCTGCAGGCTGGATCCAGCTCCTGATGCCAATTCATCCTGCCCACTAAGCCCTCATCGTTCCTTGAAGTGGAAGTAAAATGTGCCCAGACAAGACGGGCACATTTTACTTCCACTTCTGAGAGCAACGAGGGCTTTGTGGGCCGGATGAATTGGCGTTGGGGGCTGGCTCCAACCTGCAGGCCATAGTTTGGGCACCCCTGATTTAAGGCATTCCCCCTTTCTAATGCTATATGTGATGACTTATTGACCCTTAACTGAGCTCCCATTTATAAGAAGTGAATGAGGAAGACTTTTTCAGGAGCCAACACCTGAGCACTTCATCCTATCGGGCTGCAAGAAAGACATTTTAACCTTTAGAATTGGAGGGGGGGATACAAAAGGTAGAAATTCACCAATTTATAGTGTCATGAGAAACTCAGGGGACTGGATTGGGTCCCCACTATAGTCAGCTTTGGCTCTTAAGCCCAGGTTCTATAACTTGTGGAGAAACCATAGTAGAAATATTTACTTCTTTCTTTGAGCTTGATGTAAGCATAGAATGTGCAGAAGCATAGGTTTTGGTGTCTATAATGCTCTGATTTCTCTCTGTGTGTTATTTGTACAGAGACATGTGCAAGAAGCAGGTCAGAGGGAAGCTATTTTAATCAAAAACAGATTGTTCTAATCGAATGAGACAAGGACTGGATGAAGCCAACTTTTAGTCTGTAAGGTTGGATACCTGTATTGGTGATGGAAGAATATCTCAGGAAAAAAGTTCATGCTGTCAAGATGAGGATATTATCTTACAGGAAGAGTAGGAAACAGAGAGAGCCAGTGGGCTGTTGTGTGATAGGCAGAGTGACAGACACAGAACTCACAAGACATGGGCTCAAATCCCCACTCAGTTGTGGAAGCTCATGGGGTGAGTGTCTTTAAATATTTCAAATACCTTGAAAATGCTATTAGGGGCACTGTAGGTCAGATGTGACTTAACACATAACACACACAGGAAATCAAACTGGCAGCAACTCCTTGGTAACACTGAAGAGACAAAGAGATCAACTGACCTTAAAATACCTATATATTTTTTATTTATATGTACATACAGTGAACATCAGTGTACAAGGAAATAGGTTCTTACCTTGCGGAACTTTTAATTTGAATTGTGACATAGAGGAAATAAAGAGGAAGGTGAGGGGAAAGCAGACAGGAAATTGTAAGCCATTGTCTTAGTTTCAGGTCCTTAGTCTTAGTTACAGTAAAAAAAAATAGTTCTGTGGAGTGCTGCAATAATCGATGTGAAAAGGTGTCCTCCAACCAAACACAAAGGAAATGCCAAGTTTTTGTTACTGTTATCAAAAATTAACCCAATATCAACCAAAACCAACAACAGAAGTTCAGCATTTTGAGGACCTCTTGATGTCGGTGGGGCTCAAATATAATGAACTCCACTTGGGATTCTGCTGGATTGTGCCATGGGTGTCATTCGCCCACTTACTTCTCATGATGGCTTCTTGAACTTCTCTTCACAAGAGCTGCTCAAACTGTTTCTTTACTCACCATCCCCATGCTGGTCACTTCTCATATGTTGATAGTAGCATCAGTGCACGTTAACATCGAACATTTCTGGCATCCAAGTCACCTTGCCTCTAAATGAGTCAGATGGAAAACGATCTGCCAGAACTGAAAACCCATGTTGTTATTTCAGCTGTGACTCAAAGATAAGGCAGGTGGTAAACGGATTTTGCCAGGCAGCAGATTTGTTCAGAAAATACATGTGCTTGTTCTTTTGGAAATTTCCAAGAGAGCTTGCCTTGCCCTTTTGACAACCTTTCTTCATTTCATTATTTTACTCCTGCTTCCCACTTCCTTTCTTGATCTGTCTTTTCTAGACCGGTCAGAAGAAGCAAAATATGTTGACTGCTTCCTACAACTATGCCCATCCATGTGCTTTAGGGCAATGTGTTAAGCAATTGTAGGTGTCATTATAGTCAGGTGTATTCTCTAGGTATAATTTGACACCTATAGGCTGTCAAATTAATCTGTTTGCAACAAAAGATTGATTCCTCAGCTGAACTTGAATGGAGTTCTGTAGACAGATCACAATTTTGTACAAATGTGTACTTACCGTAAAAACACACTGTCCTCCTGTCCTCTTATAGTTGCCTCAAATCCCATGAGGGAGTACAAAAGGACAAGGTTAATTATAGCATGTAGTTTTAGTTGTAGTTTTAATTGGTTTTAACTGTGGGTTTTTGAGAACTTTTAGAATTTTAGCCTTTTTATCTGTTTTAGGATGTGTTAAACCGCCCTGGGTCGCCTTTGGTGAGGAGGGCGGTATAGAAATTTAAATAAATAAATAACAAATTACTCCTTCCATCACTTAGGGAAACCACACCTCATAACCAGAATAGCTAAGTCACAGGAAGCAGCCATTTTAGACCACTGAAGCAAAATAATAAATAAATAAATAAATACTAAAGAGGCTTGTGGTACCTTAAGGACTAAGATGTTTCTTCCATGTCTAGGTCAGTTGTGAAACTGCCAAAATGAAGGCACCTTTTGGTGAATTCATTCTGCAGTTCCTTTTGCATGACCTAGTGTGAGAAAGAGCTCACTTCTTCTGATGAATTAAATTTATGAAGTTACAGTTACACAGCAAAATAAATTATGTCATCTCTCCTTAAATTACCATTGTACTGCAACTTACCGTAGTTATGTCTTTCTGGAGAAAGAATGAGTTATAAATAGTTGGTTGTATTAACTAGCTTCCTCCAAGCCTTGATAATATGTTATATTTACAGTATTTTATTTGCTTATTCACCATCATTTAAAACTACCCATTTCTTCTATGGTCCATGCTATAATTTAACCATGAGATTCTTTACATATCCATTAGCATGTGAATTCCAGTGTGTTCATTGCTGCATAGGCAAAGGCCTCCCTTGCTTGAAAGGCAGTTGTGTCCAACTGTAGGGGCTTTTTTATTATTATTATTATTAAATTAGATTTATATGCCCCTCTACTCACCTCACTGAGGCGACTCAGAGGGGCTCACATAACACAAACATATACAGTATCACAATCTCAAATATAAATACAGCATAATATAAAAATATAACAACAGATGCAGCACAGATAACACAATAAATTTTACATAAAAGAAAAAAAATACAATAAAATACAGTGTAAAAATACAATACAGTCAAGAGAGACAGCAAGGTCTTTATGGCTGAGCTAGCTGGTCCACACAGCTGGCCCTCATTCTCCCTCTCCAGCAGGCAGAGAGAGTTCTGTGATGTTCCTGAGGTGGTCATGGATTTTACAGCCAAAGAGCCTCTGCTGTTTGTGTCTGTGGACATTTCTGTGGTCATGTGGCAGGCATGATCAGAAATCGTAGTGCACAAAATGCTGTTACAATTTCTTTCTTTCAAACTGCTAGGTTGGCAGGTGCAGGGACAGATTATGGGAGTTAACTCTGTCAAGCAGTTTCAAACTGCTGACCTGCCGACCTTCTGGTTGTGAAGCTCAGCATCTTAGCCACTAAGACACCACGGCTCCTTCAATGCCACATACGCCCAAGTAAATGTATATTACAGGATTGCAGCCAAACAGCCACTATAAACCTTTTCCAATGGATGGAAGAGAACTACTTATAGCAGAATGTTATTGGCTGGCAGCTCCATGGCGCCTGTATAACTACACCAATTGGAACCCACTCAGGAATTGGCAAGCACCTATTTCTCAAAATGATGAATAACCCGCTGCATGGGGTGGGGGGAAGATGTTACCTATTCTAGGACGCTAAATAAATTATTTAAACTCACAACCTGTTTATATCCTCTCCATATGAAAAATTAATGCACCACAGGCTCTTTTGTGTTTTCATGGCAAAATAAATCTATTTAGAAACTTTCCCTCTCTTGAGAAAGAAAGAAAAGGGCTTTCTACTGCCAGTGTCAGAATCTCAACTATCAATCTTAAACTTGTGTGGGAAGGGGACAGCTCTATTAATGAGTAGCCAGGTATTAACATAACAGAGCAGCCTCATTAATCTCCAGTGCACTGTAAGGGGCTGACAAAAATAAGCTGAAGAAAACCTTTGTTGCTTTCCTTTTTAATGGAAAAATGAAAGAGCAATCGCGCCCCGCCCTCCTGTACCAAGTAAATCACATTGTAGATGCAACACGCAAGTCTTTGAATAAGTTCCCCTTTCAAATTAGAAGCATCACTTTCAAGCATCACAGCAACAGGCAAAGGGGCTCCAAAGAGTGGGCTGTTTACATTGTCAGTGATACTCCACCAGTCAACTGCTGTGATTGTGTCCATGCCCATCCATTTGTAAACATGCACACAGGGCATTCCAGTACATACTGATTCCACTGGAGACTGAAAGAAAACACACCAGAAAGGCTGTGCTCAGCAAGAATTAATGGGGGTGGTTGATGCATGCGTATAACACAATCTGACAGCAAGTGGCTCACAACGGTTAATATGTAAATCATAGCTTGGAAAAACTGGTTTTTCAAACTGCAGCTCACAATGTCTGCAGCCACTGTGTTTAGGAGATTCTGGGAACTATATTCCAAGAAAAGTACCTTATTTGCTGGTGTATAAGACCCACCCACCCCCTCAAAAAAATCACTGGAAAAAAGTAGTTTGTCTTGTACTGTATATAGTGGCATCTAGTGGGCTATTTTGGTAATGATGGGGTGCGTCTTATACTGTACTCCGATGTGCCTTATACACCGGCAAATACGATAATTTTTCGAAACTCTGGGCAAACAGAGCTCTTTGACAAGCAAAATATTTGTCAATTATTTCAAGCATATAGATTTTGTAGCTGAGTGTTTGATCTGTGATGGTTCATTAATACATCCAATGTAGTGTCTTTTGCTTGTTCAAGGAGTCACAGATTTGTAGCCAAGCACATAATGCTTCACGTGTATTAAGTCCCAGATTCATTTCCTGGAGTTTCTCAGAATTCTATTGGGGCAGCTCATGGTCTGAATGGAAATTTATTTATTAATTATTTGCATTTCTTCTTATTATAAGCAGCCTCCCCCTCCCTCTGGTAAAGTGGGGCTGGTGTGTGCCTGCATGCAGTGCACACAAATACACATGTTGTGCTTAGGCCACCAACTCCCTGTGAAAGGAGGCCTGAGGAGCTTTGGCTGGTTGTGTAGTGGCGACACTGGACCACGTAGACCAACAATCTTAATATAAAACGGGACTGTGCGCTGGATTCAAACACATGACAACTTTCAAACCCAATTAATTTGATTTAGACTGGTTTGTATGGGGGTCTTAGATGAAAACAGCATGTCTGGATTTGATGCTAAGGCAAGATGAACTTACAAATCTATTTGAGTTCATGACAGAAACTGAATCAAAGAGATTACACATTGCTTCCACTTACTAGAGATTTAATTTGTTGTTTGGTGAGAGAAAAGAAGCATAATCTATAGCAGGGGTTCCCAAACTAAGGCCTATGGGCTGGATCTAGCCTACCACACCATTTCATGAGCCCCCCACCCCTCCAAGGGCATTTGAGAAATAAAATGACTGCACTTTGAAGCTGTTGAGACATAATGGCCACCCCCATCATGCAGGAAGGGCAAAATGGCCATCCAGCCCTTAAAGCTGACTGAGAGAGCATGATCTGGACCCTGTCTTGAAAAGATTGGGAACACCAGATTTATAGTAATCTATTACAAATATTCCTGAAGCTAGCTGCCTGAAATGTGACATGTTTAGAGTTTACAGTTCATGATATTTCTAAAAGGTAGTCTACAGGATATTTGTCCCACTTTTTGGATTGCCAAAAGTGTGGTTTGGTCCACTCTTTTCTTTCACATCCACATGTGCAGGTTACTAGTGCAGAACAATTTGCCCCCAACCCATACTTTTCTGAGTCTCTGTCAGGGGGCTCTACTATTTTGTAATTAATTGGACTGAGTGGTGTTTGAGTGGTTAAGACACTGGCTGAACGTGATGACTGGACAGTTGCCAGGCCAGCAGTATGAGACCCAAGTACTGCATGACCGAGTGAGCTCCTATCTCTGTTCCCGCTCCTACCAACCTAGCAAGAAATTGCAAGTAGATAAATAGGTACCACTTCTGTCAAAAGGTAAACAGTGTTCTGTCTAGTCATGCCTGCTACGTGTCCATGGAAATGTCTGCAAAATGCAGAAAGCTCTGGGTCTTTGGCTATAAATAGATATGAGTACTGAACAGTAGAATCAGATGCAACCAGCTTTCGAGCAAGGGCGACCTTTACCTAATGTAGTCTGTTCCAGCATGTTTGGTGGCATGGAACTAAGTAAACTAGAGCCTTGCAGCTGTCAAAGGCTGCTTCTGGTGTAATATTTTGCTATTGTGATACTATCAAATTGAACACTTCCCCTGCTAGTCTGCAGAAGGGCAGGGAAAGTTAAAAATTTTATATTGCCTCCAGTAGATCATTGTTAATGCACTGGCTGGCTCCTGAATTGAGATGAGGGATCTGTGCAGAATCCAAGCTTTAGATCACATCATATTTTCTTAAGTGTCTTTGCCTAATGGTTAAAAAAAAATATACCCTGTACCCACCTCAAAAAATTCTGCCTGCTTCTTTCTTTGTTATTCTTTTGGTACCAAGTGAAGATCTTTTTATTCTGTGCATGGCCTTTTGCATTCTCTGCGTATTTCTGCTGTGATGGTTTATTAAGTAGCTTTATATCTGTGATATTTTTGGAACTTAAGGTGTCTGTTTTAGATTCCACTGCTTAGAATTGATTACTTGTTTTAACTGATTGGTTTATTATGCCATTTTGATTTAGTTTATGTGGTTTTTGGATTTTATACATGGTTTTATTGTATATTACCTGGTGGCTATTAGGCATAGAGTAACTAATAAATCTTAGAAATAAAATAAACAACACCTCATTTCTGTAATTTACTGGTACAATATATATATGTGCCATTGATGTCAGAATCCACTCTTCATTACTCCAGAGTCAGAGTGGAGAGAATATATCATTTGTTTTTGTGTCCCATACCCTTTTGGTTCTGGCATAGAAAAAATCCATCTCTGCTACTCGAAGATAATTGTAGCCAAAAATATCTGCACTTGTTTTTGTGAGCAATACAGTTCTTGGAAATATCCCCTTTGTTTATCATTATTTTAAATATTTAAAGGCTTACTATCCAAGATTTTATGCAATTGGCAAAGAATCACTGTCAAAATAATTGTTCTACCTAAAATATTATTTACAATTACTTTATAAAATCAATTTTAGGATCATTGAGAACTTGGCATTGACACCTTAAAATTCTTATCAAAATTCCTCTAAAAATTGCCTTTAACATTCCTTTTTAAGGGCTCTAGAAAATGTTGCTCACTGCACCAAGAGAATAATCTTGCTTGCGCTTTCTTCTTCAGATCTAATATTTTCAGCAACTCTTAAGCAGCCATAGAGTTCGTATACCATGTGTGTATTGCGACATGCACTGCCTAGTGACCCACACAGCTTATAGAGAAGCCTCAAGGATAGCCCCACATAAAGCAAATTACTGGAAACTACAAGTGGATTTGCCAGTGCATGGGTCACCATGGACCTAGCTATTCTTTTTTTTTTTTGCCACAGAAGCAATATTTCTTTCCTTGCATTCAGCAATATCTGTTCTCTGAAGTTTCTATAGGCTTTAGAGTCCCATCAGGTGAAGAATAACTGCTTCCAATTACAGAGGAGCTGCCTTGCTGGATCAGACAATTGTCAGCTCTGGCAAGCCTCTGATATGTTGGAGGCTCAGAATCCGGGCAGGAGGGTGACATCTGCATTATATTTCCTTGTTACTCTCCTGTGCTTTTCTTATTACTGAGTCATTCCTTGCCACAGCCAGGATTTCAAAATGCTCTGTGTTAATCACAGTCTTGTCTAAACTGGGATTCACATCAGACAGGCAAGCAATGAGGGATTAGAAAGAGCACGTTCAATCTCAATCTGGTGAAATGGAACCAGTGAATTAGGAGGATTTGATTCATTATCTGTTAATCCTTACCAGAATGCAGAATCACACATCAGAGTCCAAAGCTTCTGAACATGATACCCTGATAATTAACATGATAACTGATACTGAACATGATAACACTGATACTTAAAAGTATACATGTAGTTTTCATTTAGTTATTACCTACTGACTAACCAAACTTCCAGAAGTTCTTGACTACTGCTTCCATCATCTATGACCATTGACTGTACTGGTTGGGACTGGTGGGAGGTGGTGTCCAGCTCTGTCAAGGAGTCCACACATTTCCATTCCTTGTTGCTGTTGTTGGGTAGTGTCCAGTTGCTTCTGACCCATGATGATCATATGGATTGGCTAGACCATATTTAATTAATTGATTGTATAAAATTATCTCAATGGTTTATCATTAGTAAATTTATTTTTCTTTAGTAATGTAACATATTGGTGCATACTCTATACAGTTTTTATATTCTGGTAGTGCCTTTAGCTGCAATGTGAGGGGTGAATCTACCTTCCTTTTTTCATTTTCTGTGCCTCCAGAATGCCATCTGGAAAAGAAGTGGAAAAGAATAAGGACAGAGATACCAGTAATTGAAGCAGCTTTGCAATGAGAAGGTGATAAAAACTTTAACCTTTGTTCTTCAAGGAATTTTTTGGAATAGTATCCATGTTAGTCTGTGGTTCAGGCATATCAGAAAACAAAACAAAACAAAATAAACAAAATAAAATAAAATAAAAAACACTGTAGCACTTTAAAGACTAACTCCTATATTTTTATTGTTGAAACTTACAGGCATGTTCTTTATGTACCAAATTCAGGGGCTCGAATGGAGAAGGGATGTGGGCAAGACAACAAAAGGGGTGTGGGCAAAACGACAGACAAGCAGGCACAAGATTGCAGTTTCACACAGCCATTAGCAACAATAGATTATTCAGATAAACTCTAAATGACTCCCTTTCAATCTCAAGGTTGCTGAGTAAGCCCACTACGGTATCTGATCAACTTGTGACCTGCGCATGTCAGGGGGGAAAAACAAACACCTGTACCTGGTTTCTTTCTGTTTTACTAAAGAGAATTGGCAGGAAAGTTGTAATATAAAATCATATAGCAATCTGTGTATCAAATTTGATAATGTCCCAGAAACCCTTCACTAATATTTAGCCCCCTGTGATGGGTATCTAACAGATGGATGTATTTGATTTCTGTTGTCTCCCTTTCAATCCTAGTTTTGTAATTTCTCTGTTCCAGAATTGCAACTTTCAGGTCTTGGATAGAGTGTCCAGTTAGATTGAAGTGGTTTGAGACAGGTTTCTCTGTGTTGCCACTCCGGATATCTGATTTGTGTCCATTAATCCTTTTGCGTAAAGATTGTCCTGTTTGTCCTACATAAAGCACGGATGGACATTTCTGGCAAGAGATGGTATAAATCACAAGTAAAACTGCCTTTAATGTTGTGTGTGGTGCCATTGGGTCCAGTAATACTGTTTCCAGAGCGAATTTGGGGGCATAGTTGACATCTGGATTTGCAGCAGGGTCTAGTTCCCATATCTGCTCCACTTCTGTGTAGTCTGTTGCGTGTCAATAGTTGTTTGAGATTGGGGGGTTGTCTATAAGCAAGTAGGGGTCTGTCACCAAGGGCTTTGGAAAGTGAAGCACTCTTGTCCAAGATGGGTTGGAGTTGCTTTGTTTACTGAATCATCAGGCAAATGAATTGTTTACTTCCTGAGAACCAATCACCACACGAAAGTAAGCTGATTGGCTACTTATTATATTGTGATCTGTATGGGTTGTGGAAAATGGCAGAGGACAGGGGAGCCTGGCATGCAGTGGTCCATGGAGTCACAAAGGGTCAGACTCAACTGTGTGACTGAACAACAAAATGTTGTGAAACCACACTGGAAGATAATCAGATGTCATAGGCTTCTAATTGTGAATCTCCTTTTCCCTTGAAAGTTGGTGTATTTGTTTTCTTAGGAGAAAACAAGACCAAGTGAAGAAAAACCTTACATCTGGTTAACACAGTGGTTCCCAATGTGGGGCACATGCCCAACAGGAGGACTTCCCAGAAGCCTAAGTCATTACATTGGCTGATCAGTGCTTTGGGGAATTGACTTAGGCTTCTGGAAATTAAAATCCAAAAAACAAAGTTTGGGAAACACTGGGTTAACATATTTATATCTGAGGACAGACCCAGTCGAAGGACAGGAATATTGTTCAGTTGTAACATGGAGAAGGTCCCAAGTTCCAACTCTGGAATGGTCCCAGTTAGAAAGATCAGGTAGCAGGTATTGTGAAAGACCTTGAAACCTGGACAGTTGCTGATAGTTTGAGTAGACAAACCTGGATTAGATAAATAAATAAAAAACTGACCAGGTGTAAAGCAACTCTCCATGCTTCTTTAATATGTTTGGATCCATTTTTCTTCAGAAAAGAGGAAGCAGACATCTGGTGATGAGATGTCTGTAACCTCTGTTGATTTCCTTTTGGGAAGGAAACTTGTAGTGCAAATACTGGAGTGAAATGAGGTTTCTCTCCTTGTGTGAGGGTTCAGAACAAAAACTAAAGAAGTTGTGTCTCTGAGGAATGGAGTCCAAATTGCTAACCTGACAACTCTGGGTCTCTTCTGTAGCAATCTCAGCATGTGCCTTTCTGCCTATGAGGCTCTCTGCATCCCTTCCCTTACTTATTTATTGCATCCAGAAACTTATTCAGCTGACTCTGTGCTTACTGCCGTGGTATACCTTGTCCTCTATGATCTGCCTCATACATTTGGAAGACAATTTATTTAAAAAAATTAAGCAGGTGAATTAAACAGCATCCTGTCCAGCCTTGAACCAAGAAAAGCACATTTAGATGAGCTGCTGCCTCACACTTGATTTCCTTTCCCCAGTAGAATTTATTGTTCACCATATGTAAGTCCAAATGTTGCACAAGTCTGCCAAAAGTGATAAATAAGATTGGAGTTGGGGTGAGGGGGAGAAACCTTTCAGTTAATTAGGTATGTAGGTTTCTGGAACCCTGACTCTTTAAATAAGAAACAGAAGAAAGGTGATGAGTGAGGTTGTCATTTTTGACTTAATATCCACACATGTTTAAGGTTTATTAGTTTGCTCTGTGACCCTAATCCTGCAAAGAAATGAAACCTGATCTAAACATCGTAGCCTTTGTGAAAAGTCTTTTTTTTAAAAAAAGATTTATTCTGCTTGAGGGAGATGGAGATCTTGCAGCTAGTTAATTTCTTCCCATTCACTTTATTAAGACATGAGGGTCATGGCTGCATTCTGGCATACAAAGATTTCTTTGATGCTTTTATATTATTTCTTATTATTTTCATCATCACTGTTGTTCTACTTCTATTAGATCCCAGTTCCAACTTTCCCTTTAAGAAAAAACACCTCCAGACTGCACACATAATTCTAAACATTAAGAAGAATGAATATTTCTTTCAATCAACCTGTTTTCTCTGTTACAACCGGATTTCGTCAGATATATACAGTATAAACCTCTCCAATCAAACTTGTAAAAAACACCAGTGTTTAACTTCCAGAGATCATTTTTTAAAAAACCACGTTAAATGCAAGGTAGATAGGTGAGGAAAAACAAATACGATTGCAAATAGATATCTTTCACCACTTCAGCAGAGAAATACCTCTGCAAAAACATGTTGCTTATATTGTTCAATTTGACTCTAAGAGACTCTGACTGGCATTAGAGATGTAAACTGGATTTCCACTAAAATGTATTACAGTTTTCTTAAAATCTTAAGTCTAAAGGCTATACAGTACCAATTGCAAGATGTAGCAGGCACGGGGAAATATTGTGGCAGATCTAGTGTCGCTCCCTATACTCTTCTGACTCATTGCAAGAAGGCTGGAAGTGACAGGTGGTGGTTGTTGTTGTTGCTGTTGTTGATTTTTTTTTGTCTTCCTTTCCTTGCAGACACTGTCCCTTGGATTTCTTTGCTGAAGGCTCCTTCAGGGGCATGCTGTGAACGGGAGAAAGAATAGCTTTCTTTCCAACTCTACAGTGCTGACTCAGACTCCTCTGCTCCCTGAGAGAGAAGCATTCCCACTCCACTGCCCCCTGCCATTCCTCAAACCCTGTCATCCCATCACCCAAATGCTGTGCAGGCAGTGGCGTAGCGTGGGGGGGGCGGGGGGGGGGCGGATGCCCCGGGCAGCGCCTTTCAGGGGGCGGCAAAATGTCCCCTCCCCACCCTTTTGCTGGCGAGCGCCCCACGTGCGCTTCGCCGCTTGCCACACACCTCCGTCCGCTCGCCCGCCCGGCTGGCCGTCGGGGGCTCTCCGCCGCCTGTTGCCCCTGGCAGCGGCTTTCAGGGGGAGGCAAAATGTCCCCTCCCCACCCTTTTGCTGGCGAGGAAGAGAAAAAGGGGTTTTTTTTAGGCGGACAATTCAAGGAGGCTCCTTGAATTGTCCGCCTAAAAAAAACCCCTTTTTCTCCTCCTCGCCAGCAAAAGGGTGGGGAGGGAAGGAGGGGCACGCCCAGTCGCCCGCCCAGCTGGCCGTCGGGGGCTCTCCTGGCGGGCGGCCCGCATGCGCTCGGACGCTGCTCGCCTCCGCCCGCCCAGCCACCCACCCAACTTGCCGTGAGACGGGGCGCTCGTCGGGGGTGGGTGGCGCCGTGGCGGGGAGCCCCTGGGGGCTGGCTGGGCAGGAGGAGGTGGGCAGGAGGAGGTGGGCAGGAGAGCCCCCGACCGACAGCCAGCCCGGCGGGCGGGCCCCTCCTTGAATTGTCCGCCTAAAAAAAAACACTTTTTCTCCTCCTCGCCAGCAAAAGGGTGGGGAGGGGACATTTTGCCGCCCCCTGAAAGCCGCTGCCAGGGGCAACAGGCGGCGGAGAGCCCCCGACAGCCAGCCGGGCGGGCAAGCGGACGGAGGTGTGAGCGGACGGAGGTGTGTGGCGGGCGAGCGGACGGAGGTGTGTGGCGCGCGTGCGCGCGCACGCCGCTAGTCACCAGGGGGCCGGCTTCTACCTGGGTCAGGGGGAGGGGGCGGCGGCAGCGGCGAGCTGGGGGGGGGCGGCGAGTTTGTTCTTCGCCCCAGGCGGCTGAAGACTGCGCGACGCCACTGTGTGCAGGCCAACTAACAAAGGAGGCATTTTAAAAAGATGGTGGCAGCAGCCATTTTAAAACATGGGTGGCCATCTGGTTTCCTTGGAAGTCTTTATGTGCCTAGGCATTTACCTCAGGGTCTTTGGAGTCAAAGCGTAGTGGCAGGCACTGTAGACCATTCTTCCCACAAATGCATTGGCTTGTAAGATCCAGGTCCTAGACCAGTGGTTCCCAATGTGGGGCCCACACTCCACAGGGGGGGGGACTTCAATTCCCAGAAGCTGATCAGTGCTTTGGGAAATTAACTTAGGCTTCTGGGAATTGAAGTCCAAAACCCAAAGGTTGAGAAACACTGTCCTAGACAAACACCCAGCTATGTGGTGGCCATGTTCCCAACGCAACCAAGAAGCCCATGGTTATTCAAAACAACTTGCTCTGGTGAATTCCTCTACTGTGACCATTCTCTTCTTTCTTGCCTCCCCCCATTAGTGTTCTTCGTTTGGTGATGGAGGCGGGGAGCCAGGGTAGAGAGTGACCATGCACCCCAAGCACTTTGCCCCCATTTCATTCTTGGCTTGTCTGCCATGCTTTCCAAATGCTCCCATTTCCTTACTGCTACAGCACACACTGCCTGTGGAAAATCTATAGCTGTGAAGCTTTGTGTGGGTTTACTGAAGAGCCTTCAAAAGTTTACTGTATCACCAAGTAGTGGTCTCTTGCTCTGGTAGCATTTGAGTTTCTTCTTCATCATCTGGTAATGGAAAACCATTAGGACTGCAGTCTTTGTCTTCCTCAGAGAAAAACTATAAATATAGAGAGATGGACAAGAAGCTGCTGCATCAAGGCTTATCCTGGGTTTTGTCAGTGGTGGAAACAGAGAGAGAGAAAGGTTTTACAAAGAAACCATCACTAGTGTACTAGACAAAGGAAGTTATTATTCTTTGTCTTTAGAGACAGTCTCCATAGTCAGCATTATCAAGTGATACAAGAAACAATTCAAAACCTCTGCAATTCCATGAGGTAACTGTGGGATGGCTGTACACACCACAAGCAATAGACTCTCTTACAAGGTTATTAGAAACTACTTTAAGGGCCTAAAGTGGAGCTAATACAGATATTTGAAAAACCTGTTTTAAAAGCATTTTACACTTTAAAAAAATATAATGCACAACAGCATTCCTGTCCCCAATTTTCCCACTAGAAGAAAGGAAAGATGTATGAGAAGAAAACTGGTGAGTTATCTAAATTTGCTGAGACAGATTCAGAAGGAGTCTCCCCAAGTTGAATGTTTGCTTATGTTCATCCAGTGAGCTCTGAGAGCAAGTGGAGTTCAGGTGTCTTAAACAACATCAGTCTTACCAACGACACTATACTGGTTATCTCTATTAAAGTCTGGATTGTACTTTACCTTTTCGGTAGATAGCTTTTAGCAGCTGCAGTTTTTCTGGCATCATTGTGGGGGATTATTTGTAGGAAAAAGTATATGGCTCAGATAATATTAGGGTAGAGACAAACATATTTCTTCTTTAGCCAGCTCCTGCTATATGACTAGACTTCCCTACAGAGTTATGGTGAAATTAATGGGGACAACAGAACCATGTGGGTTGCTATCATAAGCAATAAGTGGTATCCTGACTGGATAGCTAATAATAAAACAATACAGATCTTTGAGGATCTATGGGAATGCCACACAAAGACCCCACAAGTGACACCCTGTTGCCAGATTTGCAGAAGAAAGAGCAGAGGAAACTGAGAACAAACAGCAGGAACTTCAGGGGGAGAAACAAAGCATGGTTTCCTTTAGAAAAAACAGATGAAATGTTCTTGTTGATATTTCTTGTCCTACTCAACTTTATATTGTGGTACTCATATTAAACAGCCTGTCTATGCTGAGGTAATCGATTACCACTCAACTACTATTTGTTCACATTCAAAGGAATGATCCATGTACAGTATTTAAAAAATGCATTTCAGTTCTCTTTCATTCTGCTGATTAACTTGTTACACTCCAGTATAATACTCAATGCATTGGATAAATGGGCCTATACCCACAATAGCGTATATCTTTAAAGCTCCTTGGTGATTAATTTTTGGCAGCAAATAATACAGCTCTCTCACTGCAAACTATAGAGGGTGGGATTTTTTTATGTCAGAAAACTATATTCTTCAAAGAATTACAAATCCAATATGGCTGATACTCTCAAAAACACCATCTTTTCTTACTTCTACCTTTTATCAATAAAACTATTTTCTACTCCCATGTTCACAGCAGCTGTTTCTCTGTTTCCATGCTAATAGATTACGTTGTAGAAGGGAATCAGATTCTTCCTAATAAATACAAATAAGTAAACCTCCTACACACATTTATCTAGGTCTGGAGTGGGTTTCTTGGGGATTTTTCACCTTTGCTATATTGCACCTGTTAGTACTTCTTACCAGGTACTACATTGGTTATGACCAGTGGTGGGATTCAATTTTTTTTTACCTACTCTATGGGCATGGTATGGTGGGCATGGCCAGGGGAAAGCCCTGCCTTGCACCCAAATTGGGACTACTATATTTCAAAACTTGGATGGGTGGGGGCAGCCAGAATTTCTGCTACCGGTTCTGGTGAACTGGGGCAAACCTGGTGAATCCCACCACTGGTTACGACTCATAGGAATTGCAATATATCTGGAGTACTATGCTTTGTCCACTCTTGAGCTATGTGTAAATCTCATTTAAATTAGTAGGATATGTATCCGGAAAAAAGATACCATACTCCTAAATGGAAAAAAAAAGTGGAGTCAGTCCTTCTAAAACAGGGATTCTCAACCAACAGCCCATGGGACAAGTGCAGCCCATGCAGTGATGGGATGTAACAGGCTTGCACCAGCTCACCAGAACCGGTAATAACTCTCCCCAGTGTCCTGGAGAACCAGTAGCAGCTTTTGGAGGGAATCACCTTCGGGGCTTACCTTTTCACTGGTTCCCCCATTACATTAAGGCATATTATCCTAGAGAACCGGTACGATGACCATATCCATCTTGCAACATGGTGCTGCCCAGGCACTTATACTAACAGGTAAGTGACAGGTTTGCGTTTGGTGTGGGTGGGTGGGTTGATTTATGTTTGGTGTGAGTGGGTGTATTTTAATGTAATTTTTATTTTATTTATGTATTTATTTAATTTATTTACAGGTGTGTGTGTGCTTATTTTTATTTTATTTTATTATTTTATTATTTATTTTTTTCTTTGGCCCCAGCCACGATGTCATGACATCATGATGTCAGCTCCGCCCACACTGTGATGACATCATAGTGGGGTAGTAAAATTTTTGACATCCCACCACTGAGCCCACGGCACCATTTCATGTGGCCCCCCACTGCCTCCACCACACCAAGAAGTGCCATGTGGTGAAGGAAGGACAAAATGGCCATCTGGCCCCTGAAGCTGTCTGAGGGAGCATGACCCAGGCCCCAGCTTAAAAAGGTTGAAAACTCCTGTTCTCAAATGACTTTGAGAATTCTTTATCAATGTTTAAAACCATTTTGCAGAAATCTTGATGTTACAGAGTGTACCTAACCACAGTAAGATCCTAAGTACTGTATCCTTCTCCTCTTTCTCCCAACTCATCTGTGCAACATAAGTTCCCACAAGTCTACAGAAGGTAAAATGGAACCTACATTTTCTAGAACCCCAGTAAAAATGCCTAGGATTTCCAAGTCAAATCTGCAGCAAAAACTGAAGCCTGTCTGTGTTCAATCTGAATGTCTTCATGCCACATTCAATAGTAACCATTTTATTGTGCTATAAGCAGTTTTTACCCTGCTTTGTACAAGTATTTTGTTTAGTTGCATCCCAAGTCTCCCCCTTCATTCTTATACATCCACTCTCCACTTTCAACACATTGCTTGTAGGCAGCCAACACAGCATTCCCCAAAATTGCAAGTATTATTCAGATAATGGGGACACTATATCCCTCTGAAACTATGCATTTAATGTCAGCCATATATCTGACATCTCACTAATTGGAGACTTTGCAGCAGTGACAGGTTCATTTCTTGCAAAAGAATGAGCACTGGGCCTAAACGGTGACTGCATATTTTGTTTCAATCCCTGCTGCTACAAGGGCTCAAGACTTGCTTTTATTTTTAAATGAAAGTTCAGGATGCTGGTCAGCTAATTGTTGGGATAGACAGTGATGTGTTGGAATCTGGGCCAAACCGAGCTCCATAGGCACTATGGAAATCATATATACCGTCAGCCTTACAGGGTCATTGTGAGTAAGAAAGGTGCCTACGACTTTTAGTATCATGGGCTATATGAAACTCCTTACAGAAGAAAAGTCACAAAAAGGAGAGGATAACTGGGACTCTTAATGGGAATATGAGTTCTATGAGAGAGAGGAAAACAAGTACCAGTAGCTTCAACAGAACAATGACTGAGGGAGGAGAGGAGAGGAGACTAGTTTTCAAAAAGAAGGGTGTCATGATGAAGACAGAAAATGACTGTACCAGCGGGCAAAGAACAAGACAGAATGGATATAAGTTGCAGTGTGGTCTATTTAGATTACATATTTAGATTACATATTGGGCAGAAGTGAACACTTCCAAACTGCCAGAAAGGGTTATAACAAGGTATCGTATTTGCCATCATATAAGGAAGGTTGGGAGTGCTCCGTGCCACCAATTGGACCTCCTCCAGCCAGGCAGGCTGCAGCATGGCTAAAGCTGGGGCGGCCATGCTGGGACCTTCCGCCCACACTGGAACCACTGTCATGCCCACTGGGTGGCAACGGCGGGGTGGGCACTGCCACCAGAGCGCTGTAGCAGGGATCCCCGGTGGCTGCAGCCAGAGGGCCCAACCGAGCACCACCAGTGCTCAGCCTGCAGGACTTGTAGCAGGAAGAATGGTGGGAGGCGGCAGCAACAGCCCTGGCTCACATCATGGGGAAGGCATAGCTCCTGTGCAGATTCCAGCTTTAGAAGCTGGGAACCACCTGCATGATAGGTACCCGGGGAGGAGGGAAACGAGGCACAAGCGAGGGGGGTACTTTAAAGAGTGACTGCTGTATTTTAATGTTAGCCTTTGTGGATCAAATCCACTTCATCAGACCATTAGTTAGCAACATCTGGCCATGCCCACCCAGTCACATGGCCACCTGGCCATGTCCACCCAGTAACCTAGCCATGCCCACAGAGTAAGCCACGCCCACAGAGTAGGTAGTAAAAATAATTTGAATCTCACCACTGGTAGAGACACACACATGAATGGAACATTAAAAGAATGCACAGGAGATATGGAGTTTCCTATTGCCTCTAGATTTAGAGTTAATCCTCATAATAGACAGGAGAGAAAATGAACCGGAACCGGATACTGTTATAAGTTATCCCTGTTGTAAAGGGATAATATGGTTTAATCTGAAATGGGCAGATAAGAGACATTAGATTTACAAATGACCTTTCATCATTTGTTAATATGGGTTGATCTAGCTGCCTGTATTTTGGACTCTTCCAAAGGAATAGCTATTGTAATGATGAAAACCTGCATTTCAAAATTTATCACAACATCACTAGCTTCTACTGCTATGAATTTAGAAGGCATTGTGCACTCATCTTTCCTTCTTAATGGAGCCTCTTAATTAACAAGCAAGCAAGCAAAAAACAAAGAAATAAAGAACTTGTCTGGAAGCAAGCAGATGTGAAAAAGAATTGGCTTAATTCCAAGACAGTCCTATACTTAGGAACAAGAAGGGATAATATCACAGGAGGATGAAAGAATACATGCCATGGCTGCAGAAGACAACTGAAACTCTAGTCTCTTCAATTGAAAAGACTGTAACTATATTGTTAGAAATGCATAATAATGCTGTATGTCACATTTTAAGAAGAAAACGTTAAGCATTTCTCCTGAAACATGGCTGTGCAAGGGACAAAATGCACAACTGAATCGTCACTCAGCTCATCTGCCATTTTTGTTGTTGTTGTTCAGTCGCACAGTCGATTCCGACCCTTTGCGACCCCATGGACCACTGTCCGCCAGGCACTTCTGTCCTCCACCATCCTCCTCAACTCGCTCAGCTCTGTGCCCATTGTGTCTACAATACCATCTAGCCATCTCATTTTGGGCCGCCCCCTTTTTCTTTTGCCCTCCACTCTTCCCAGCATCAATGCTTTCTCAAGCGAATCTTCTCTTCTCATTTGATGTCCAAAGTACTTTAGTTTCATCTTTACTATTTGACCTTCTAAGGAGCAGTCAGGGTTGATTTCTTCTAAGATTGACCTATTTGTTCTCCTCGCTGTCCAGGGGATGTGTGAAATGTGTTACATAGAAGATAGCTATAAAGCACAAAGTGGGGGGAAACTTTAACAAAGTAAATCTTGATTATACAATGTTTAAAGCTGAGCTTTGCCTTGTCATCAGAGAATTACACTGTCTTCTATCCAAGCACCACAACTGAAATTAGCTAGGCTCAGGACCCAGGCGTCACACCATTTATGGGGAATGGTTGGTAGTTTCTTTGTCTGTTTCCTGGCTAGCAGCAGAACTGTCTGTGTGAAGGACAGAATTAGGACTGACTGTTGCTGGCTGGAGGTTGACGAAGTGCTTGTCTTTGATGAGAAGGTGTTTAGTATGCTGCAGACTTCCTCTTGGCATTTCTCATTTCATTTTGAGTAATCAATTGGGCTGCTTTGGAGAGTCTGTTTATGACCTGTAATTTGTATAATTTGATTTGACAGTAATGCTATTGTTGTTACAGTTATTTACAAGATGCTTCCTTGCCCTGTGATTTGCTCAGTCCTTATTTGTGGATATCTTTGTGTGTGTTTTTCAGTCATGGTATTCATAACTGAAGATCACTTTTTAACCGAAAGAAGCCACACTGAAAAGATACAAGAAAGGTGGACCTTTCCTTTCCTCATATCTTTAGAAAAGAGAGAATGGTTCATCTGTGTGCTTGCTTCAAAGTAAGGCCTAGTCAAATCAGACAGATCAGCACATGCACATACTATTTCTAAACTATGAACAGAGGCATTAATGGGGGGAAAGGTTTTAATGGGAAAATAAAAACTACTATTAATTACTTGCCTAGTCTTCTCTTTAGGAGATATCTCTCTCTAGCAACAAAATTTCTCCATTTTCCTCTTAATGGATAGGATAAAACAATTTCATTTAACAACCAGTTTTCTATGTATGGGGAGTAATTTTTAGTCTAAAACAGCATTTGCTTATGGTTTTATTTCTTGTGTGCAGAAGGAACCAGTACATTAATGGAAAAACAGTCTTTCCTTGTTCTAAAAGTTGTTTCTTTAGAGGAGACCAAACTTCAATTTACCTATAATCAGGGTAACTAGTGACATCAATGCTAGTGGTGTAAAGCCAGTTTAACATAGTTCCTTTTGTCAGGGGGTACAGGGAGAGGAGGTATCACGAGGTATCAGGGGACTCCAGGCTTGGGGTACCAATGTGGAGCGACTCCTCTAGGTTCAGCAGCCCACCTACCCCAAGAATACTCTCCCTTGGTCCCCTGCTGCTGGAACGGGGAAGATGGCACTTCTGCACTTTAGGCAGGAATGTGGTAGCAAGTATGGTAGCAAAGCTGAATAATAGTCTGTTATATTGCCAACTTCACAGAGAGAGAGAGAGAGGACTTGGCTCTGGGAAACTGCCCTGTCCAAAGATAGTTTTTACCTTCAAAGGCTGGAATACTCTGGCAGATAATATATTCCCAGGCCAATAACTGAAGCAGGTGGTCCTCCCTTCTGGGCCACCGTGGCAACCTTATCTCTCCCCAAAGTAAACTGTCCCTTTGAGAAAGTTTGTGCTCTTTAGAAAATTCAGCCTTATAGCTCGGCTTCTCTCTGCTCCGCAAAATTACTCCCCTTCTGGTTTGGATGGTCAAAGAAGAGGCTTTCTCAATGTCTTTGAGGCTTTTTATTGAAGAAAAGTAATGATCCAAAAATATGCAGGATATACATTGAAGTAATAATCTATTCTACTCTAATTTAACAAACTAAGAAAATAAGAAAATAGCTGACTTCACTAAGAAAGCATTTCTTCTCTATGGGCTTGAAAGGCCCCATCAGGATTTCCTTAGATCTCCATGGTCTGGGTTCGAAGTGGGCTATCGCCTCCTCCCAAATGATGTCTGTGCACGTGTTTGTTATCACCCTGTCCCCAGATTAATGTTAATGTTCCATGATCCATTTCTATGTGAATATCACCTTTCCCCCTCTCTCTAAGGTGATGGGTTATTGACCGATTGTAACAATGGAAATCCCCCTTGTTAATGCAAGTATGAGCTCCCTCATAGGGGTCTAAGTGACTGGCATTGATACTTAGCAACCTTGATGCTTAGTGAGCGTGGCAGGGGGCTCTCTTAGCGCTGTGAAGTTTGGCTTGCAGGAGGCTCCGAAAATTCTCATGAGGCAGCGATCAGCTTCAGCACAGGTTGCTGAGGGGGAAGAATTGAGTGAGAGGCTGCTCGGAGCAGCCTGGAAGAAGTGCAGTCGCTGCCTCCATCGCCCCCACTGCTGATGTCAAAACTGTCAGCAGTGGGGGCACCCCACCTCCGGCCCCCACAGCTGTGCGTCGGGGTGTGTGTGTGTGACTGGCTTGCAGGAAAAAAGTTTGGGCCCCAGTGATCTAGAAAGACAGCACCAGGAATTCAGCAACAAAAAATTCAGGCTATTGGCAAGGACATTAAAATGAGGAACTAATTGTACAAAAGGAGGGAAATTATTAAACCTATCACTCTGGAAGGACATAGGTTACTCATTTGCAAAAGTGTATCCAAAACTCTACATTTCAAGTGCTTGTATTACAAAATCCATAGATTCTTTCCTGCATGAAATGGAAGTGAGACTCTTTTAAAAGATACATCAAGAATATTTAAATCAACTGATCTTGGAGGATGAAATAAAGGCTGTCACAAGTACGTTAATACATAGGAATTCCCATATGAGAGATGGCTTTAGTGGAGAATTATATAAAGCTTTTAATAACTATTTTAATTCTGGTTTTGAATAAAAAGCCAAGAGCCTCCTTGAAGACTGTGGTATTTTTAAACCACAATCATGCGTACCCTGGTAACGGCAACCTTGTATTGCTAGCTAATTTTTCTCACACTAGGTCAGGCAAAAGGGACTGCAATTTCACGTCTGGCCTAGACATGGAAGGATAATAATTTTTAAAAGGCTATAATCTGTGGGAGTGGAAGAATATTCCTGAGACAAGGAAACCTGCATTTTTGACAATCATAATGTTTTCAGAGAGGTCATGATGTTAGCCTAAGCAGCAGTTTCAGGAAACAGCATCAAAACATTTGTGGTGTTTCTCTAAGATTTTTTTTAAAAATACTTCCTTATAAGCTTTTGTGGATTACAATTTTCCCTGATGTATCTAGGGAAGTGAATTATAACCCACAAAGTTTACACTGAAGTAAAGTTATTAAGTCTTATGGGTACCATAATACAGTTGTACCTCGCTTAAAGAGCATAATGTGTTCCACAGGATTGCTCTTTAATCGAGTTTGCTCTTTAGGCGAAACACCATTGTAAATGACCAATTGTGGGGGGGGGGGACTGGGAACCCCAATTTATTTGTTAAGCGAGTTTTTGGTTGGTTTTATTTGTTAAGCGAAGCAAACATTCAGAGAAAATTCTGCTCTTTAAGCGAATTACTCTTTAAGCGAGGGGCTCTTTATGCGAGGTTTGACTGTATATTTTGTTTTGGCAGTTATAAAGAAGCCAGGAAATGATCTGTCCATCTGTAACCTCATAGGTTCTTTTATATCAAGACACTAAAAATATTGTGGTACCAAGGATTAACTCATTCCTGTATAATGTATACACTAGATTTGTGCCAAATTACCAGCTAAAGAATGTGATGGGGGCGGGGGAGAGGAGAGATAGAACATATAGTACTCCAAAAAAGTTGGGAAAGATTCTGCTACCTCCCACCCACCCCACCTGTTGTTTCTTACCTGTTCAGCGGGCTTGAGAGACTTCTCCTTTGCATAGTTAGATTCACTGAAATATAGCCACAAATGTATGGGGGGCTGCCAAGGGGTCTTTTTACTCCTATGGGATACCACTCAGTGACTGCTGCTGTCCAATGCCTTTCTGTCATTCAAGACAGACAAGCATAGTCAGCTAAAACAGACACAGTCAATTAAAAAAACAACAACAGGAGTATGCAAGACTCTGGTAACTGCAATGTACACAACAATTCCATTTTCATAATAGTGTGGTATTCCTCTACACATTACTGATGAAACCAGATACATTTTTATGATAAATTTGTTAATACCTCCTATCTCTCTGGAATGGAAGAACAGGCAACAGGGCAGCCAAATAATCTTCAGATGGAACAATTAAGCCAGAATGATAAATTGTATGTTATGCAGCATCTCATTGACAAGATACAGAATCCTGGATTTCATCCAATCTTTCGCACAAGACAGTAGTTCACTAGACAGCAGGTCCAGTATATGCACATGACTATCAGCAATGGGAAGATTCTGGTTTGGGTGTAAATGCTTAGTAGCTCTGAAACGAACAGGGACACTTGCTTGCATTCCATGAATATGTGAACATACATTCGGTTGCTCTGAAATCAAGGGTACAGTATTGTATTTTTTGACAGTTGTCCCTGGGTAACATACATTTCCCAGAGAAATGGAAGGCATCAGAAGAACTAGGGAGAAATCATTTGTTGGATCCAGGGAGCTGTAGTTCCAAAAGAATAACTTCCCCAGTATCTTGGTTCTAACCAGTGGTGGGCTGTAGTAGCAATCCTGGGTGGTTCTCGGGGGTAGTGGTGGTGTAGAACCCACCTGGAATTGGTTTTTTTTTTTTAGGCATCCTGTTCGGATGCCTCACTGGCAGCCCAATTTTTTTAAAAAAAATTGGAGCCAAAATGGCTGCCGCTTAGTGCGCATGTGCAGAAAGTCAAATTGACACATGTGCACTGCAATTGCGAATCACGCATGCATCAGATTGACTTTCTGCACATGTGCACTAAGTGGCAGCTATTCGCTGCCTGGATTTCGCCAGAGCCGGACCTTTGCAGAGTGGCTCCGGCGGCGGCGGCGGACTCTTCTTGGCGCACTGCCGGGCTGGGCCAGGCCAGGCCAGGCCACGCTGCCAGGCTAGGCTGTGCTGCGCTGCTGTGCCTGGCCAGGCCCGGCCGGGCTAGGCCGCACTGCAAGGCCACCATGCCGCCATGGTGCCTGCCTGCCTGCTGTTCCCCAACCCCAGGGTAAGGTAAGTGACAGGTTTGTGTTTGGGAGGGTGGGAGTGAGTTGAGGTGTGTGCATTTTATGTAGTTTGTTTTAATGTGTATGTAAAATGTACTGTATTTATATATTATGTGTATATGTATTTATTTTAATTTATATGTGTTTATATATGTATTTATTTGTATTTATATGTATTTATGTATATGTATATATTTATATGTATTTAAATAATGTTTATTTTTAATGTTTGTTTATTTATTTATTTCTTAATTAATTAATTTTTTTTTACATTGGCTCTGCCCACAACGTCATGAAGTCATGATATCATTATGTTGGCTCCGCCCATGATGTCATGTCATGATGTTGGCTCCTCCCACAATGTCCGCTCTGCCCACAGTGGGGTAGTAAAAATTTTGACAGCCCACCACTGGTTCCAACTATTTGAAGACAACTTGAAGCCCACAAAAAATCCATCAAATGGAAATTCTGTATCGTTGAACTTTGGATGAAGGTCCAAAGGTCTGACACAGCAGAAGTTAGTTAGCTTTATATGCCCAGTCTGCAGCAGAAGTGTTGACAATAAAAACAAACTGCAGTATGATCCATGATGTCTGGCAGTAGTTCTTTGGCACTTTGAAAGCTGACACACTGGGACCCCTTTAACTGAAATGCTAGGAATTTTGTTGTTCAGTTGCACAGTCGACTCCGACCCTCTGCGACCCCATGGACCACTGCCCGCCAGGCACTTCTGTCCTCCACCATCCTCCTCAACTCGCTCAGTTCTGTGCCCATTGTCTCTACAATACCATCTAACCATCTCATTTTTGGTCGCCCCCTTTTTCTTTTGCCCTCCACCTTTCCCAGCATCAAGGCTTTCTCAAGTGACTCCTCTCTTCTCATTTGATGTCCAAAGTACCTTAGCTTCATCTTTACAATTTGACCTTCTAAGGAGAATTCAGGGTTGATTTCTTCTAAGATTGACCTATTTGTTTTCCTCGCTGTCCAGGGAACTCTCAAAACTCTCCTCCAACACCACAGCTCAAAGGCTTTCCTAATGGTCCAGCTCAGCTTTCCTAATGGTCCAGCTCTCACAACCATACATTGCTACCGGGAATACCATTGCTTTGACTATACGAATTTTTGTTTGCAATGTGATGTCTCTACTTTTCACTATGTTCCCCAGGTTTCTCATCGCTTGCCTCCCAAGAATCAGTCGCCTTTTTATTTCATGGCTGCAATCACCATCTGCAGTGAGTTTTGATCCCAAGAAAGTAAAATCTACATCTTGAAATTCAAACCACAATTACACTCCACCCCATGAGAGTGATAGCCCAAATATGGCCAAGAGCAGCCCACTAGTGCCAGGAGGGGAGGTGTAATGGTCACCAAGATTCAGCCTTGCACTGGCTGTGGGGGCGTCTTTTCTCCTTTTCATCTTTCTTCTCAGTTTACTAGACCTCTGGTACACTCCGTTTATTTGTATTTTCCCTGCTCTGAGCTTGAGCTGCTGCTACCAACAGAATAAAAACACATTGAAGGAAAACTAAACCAATCAGTGAAATGCTATTTCACTGAAGGTGTTCCCACAGGTGACTGAAGTAACACATAATCCATTGAATTAGCACATAATTTGAAGTCCTGCTTCCATGGGGATTACACTTCCCTCTCTCCCTTCCTCCTTCTCTATAGGAAAGAATAAAATCATACAGATAAGAGAAAGACAAAAACATTGTATAATGTAGAGCAGGGGTTCCAAAACTTTTTATGCCATGGGCCTGACCATGCCCCCTGGACAGCTGAGCAGGCTGGACCACACACTCCAGAAGTGGAAGAGGGTGCATTTATGGCTGTAATAAATGTGGCTACTTCTGTATTTATGACAGTTGCAAGTGCATTTATGCATTTAGGGTGCATTTTATCCACTTCCACTTCCAGGTGCGGTGGCCATGTGAAGTGGTGCTGCGGGTCGAGTCCAGCCCATGGGCTGTAGGTTGAGAACCCATGATGTAGAGCAGGGATGCCCAAACTTTTTGGGCCATGGGCCGATCATGTGGTTCAGGGAGCCGGTGACTAAGGCCCGGGGGGCAGGTGTGCCCTCCGACGCCAATTCATCCGGCCCTTGAAGCCCTTGTCGCTCCTGGAAGCAGAAGTAAAATCCGCCTGTACGACCCCCGGGCCTTAGTTTGGGCACCACAGATGTAGAGGAAGGGAACCCTAAAGGATAGGTTGGGGGGGGGGGACAGTTCCTGTGAAAAAGGCATCCCTTTTGCATCAGAAATTAAGCTCTGCTCTTGGATATTTCCTTTCCTTCAAAACATTCCAATCTCTTAACTGTGTGCTCTCTGAGCAGCATGTCACTGAATTATTATTGTTGTTATTTGCAGCACTGGAAAAAACCCACTGCAATTCCATTAAATTAAAAATAGAACTACAAATGAGTCTAGTTTGATCTCTGTGACATCCATTGGAAAGTAAGAAGAGTAATTCCAGCAATTAGATGTTAATTGATGTCTGAGAATATCTATTCCTAGAAACAGTGAGATTGTGCATGGCATAACTACACATCATTAAACAGCATCAAGGCCCCTCTGGGCTTAGCAAATGTACAACTCAAGTAGACACAACTTGCCAGACTGAGATGATACACCAAGTCTCAGGTGGCTGAGGGCTCAAGAGTCCAATGAAGAAACCCATAGAGCAAGGCTGGTGGTAGGATTGTATTTAAGCTGTCTTTATAAATGCAGATAATTGTGTCTGTATCAAGCATAAACCTTGCTAATTATCTATGTTCTTAATCAGCTTGGTGAACCTTTTGGTTATGTTTTGGTTGCCTGGATTGAGCCTTGTGATCTGATTGAGGAAGGAAGGAGGAAATGTGATGTTCAAATTCATATATTCATAGCTGAGCTTTTAGTCACTGGGGACATTTCTGTGAGACCTCTGGGGAGAAGTCGCCCTGTATATTCTGTTTTCCCGTATGAGAATTTTCAGGACTATTTTTTTAAAAATACAGCCAAGACAAAATCTAATCCTAGCTACTTGGTAAATAAACACATTTTAGAAACAATGTGTACAAAATAAAATTAAAATAAAGCTAGATTGGAACAATGAGGTTAGAAATTTTGTTGGTTTGATCCAGGGGTGGTCAACCTTGGTGCTCCAGGTGTTCTTGTACGTCAGTTACCAGAAGCCCAAGTCAGCACACCAACTGACCAGGGCTTCTGGGAATTGAAGTTCAAGAACACTTGGAGCACTAAAGGTTGCCCACCCCTGCCCTAAAAGAACCACAGGGTTAAATTTGCAAGAGTAGAGCAGGGCTATTGTGGGCAGGACATTTTGGAGATCTCTCATTCATAGGGTCACCATAGTTCAGAGATGACTTGATGGCACTTAAGAAAAAGCCTCATACCCTCCAGATAATTTGAACTACAGCTCTAGAGACACATCTGGAGATAGCCAGGCTGGGCTAAATGAATGTGCAGAAAATCAGGCACGGCTGACAATAAAATCACTCTTAATACTAAATGGTCCAGCTCTTACAGGATTATCACATAACACATTAACATACAGTAATAGTAATTTCTTCATACACCCATTGTTTGTGATGTTTCTTTGAGCGCTGAAAGCTATTGCTAATCTATAATGATGTTTTGTATTTTAATGGATTATTTTAAGATTATTATTATTCCCATATGTCCACCTATGTTCCTGTCTTACAACTCCATGGAACTCTTTCTTCTTTTGATCTTGGCAGCCCTCACATAATCAGAATGGACATATGAATCTATCCTGTGAATCCATAAATTGATTAATTGAAATAAAAAGATAAAGCACTGCATCTAAAGACTGAGATGAACTTGGGTGTGTAGATCTTCCTGGTAGCTAACTAACAGGTTCAAATTATAAAAAACAGACGCCTGGCTAATGTGTATTAATACTTTCAAACATGCCATTAAGAAAGAGAGTTTGATTGCAATTAACAAAAATCTATAATGCTAGTTCAAAAGGCATTGCTTTCACTTTGGTTGGTAGATTCAGTATCTAAAATGTGTTAGGTTCCGGCAGTTTAACTCAATGTCCAGCACATTGATCTCCATGAAAATAGATTGGTAGAGATAGATGGAGAACAGATTAGACAACAGGTTCCCACCCCATAGCCGCTTGGGGGTTGGAGCAAGGAAATCCCAAAGGTTACAATTGCTTCTGAACTTGTTCAACGAACACTTGCTGATTTCAATAGCTTTTGGGAATGAAACATTTGGTTGCAGACAGTTAAAGCTGCTGCAAAAACTGGAGCTTTAAAAAATGACTCTGATGGCAACTAAGTGCACACAGACTTTGTCATAAGGAAAGAGAGCAAAGGAATTATGCAGACTCCCGAGCATTTCCTTTCTCAATGAGAACTCTCAATTTGCATAGGGCAGGAGAGGGCAGACATATAAAGCAGAGGGAGCCAAAACACAGGTTTTAAGGCCATCTGGCAGACCCTGCTCAACTGTTCATCATCAGAGACCCAGACATGCCTCTGTGCTCCTTGGGACCTTGTGTTATCTTGCTTCCTCTATTACTGTCATTTATTGACACCAAGAAGGAGAGATTATGGTAAATGTTCTAAATGTGAAAGAAACAAGCATTACTTAACCAGTGGTTGCTTTCAGTCTGGCTTTGTTTTGGGTGGCGATGGGAGAGAATGACTCAGTACTGTTGGTTCCTGCCAGACTCCACTTTAAGCTTCAGCGGCAATAGATATGGTCATCAAAAGAGTCAAAGGAAGTGCAGAATGATAAGAGAACCTACTTTGTGGGTTAAATTGAAACAGCTTAAATCAGTGTGCTGTATCTCCACTCCCCGATCTTTGGTGTGAATTACAAAACAATAAACATAGGTGAAAGGATAATGCCACAGACACTCCCCCTCCCCCCCTCTCAACTTGTTTGTACTAGGAGTCATATCAAGAAAGTGGTGAGGGAGCTGTAAAGACCTTGGCACATTGCCTTGAGCAGTAAAAGAATGAGTTACATTCCATTGATCAAAGATGAGAAAAATAGCTACTGCCCATATAAATTTATAGTTTTACAAGTTTTACCCAGAATTACATCATAAAGGCAAAAAGCACTGGAGTAAGACATAAGAAATATATTTTTCATAATTCCAGTCTTCCATGTTTAGAGTATTTTATAATTTGTGTTTATGTGTAATTAAGACAGCTATTGTATGTTTAAAAATGAGGAAACCACCAGCACCCATCAGAGCGGATGGATTCCCTGAGGAAGGGTACAAAGCTTTTACAGATCTGCTCCTTCCCTGTGGAACCTCCTGCCAAATGAACAGCCACCCTGGGTTTGCTTGTTTAACTATTGCTCAGGCTGTCAGTTTAGTATGGGATATTGGGAGGGCATTAATTTTTTTTTTTAAAAAAAACATTTTTAAAAATTTCTCAATTGTAATACTGGTAATTCAATTTTAATGCTATTTTGATGATTTTGTGAGTTTTTGTTTGTTGTGAGCCATCCGGAGTCACCTTGGTGATGGGACAGTGGTAGAAATGCGAGTAATAAATAAATAAATAAATAAATAAATAATAAACAAAAACTGGTCAAAATATGGACTGATGTCCATGGGAGACAATCTCCCACATTTTTGCCTTAACTGTTCAGTTATCATACGGTAGTGCAGTGACTTTTTCTCTTGAAAGTGCTACAGCATTTTTGTTTCGTTTATTCTCTGATATTTCCCTTGATAGTTTATTATTAAGACTGAGTGTTTGTGTGCATGTAGGGTACATGTGCCTGCACATTAGATATTTGTTGTGTGCCAGTTTTGAGAGCTTAGTTAAGTTTAGCACAGTTGATCTATAATTCTCTCACCCCCCCTCCCGACTGGTTTTGGTCTTTTATTCTCTGCTACTGTTTGAGGTTTCAGAGACCATCTGTACCCTGTATTATGAGCAATTAGTATTATGCCCCCCAACATGCTGGGTTCTCATTTTACTGACCTCAGAAGAATGGAAGTCTGAGTCAACCTTGAGCTGGGTCAGGATTACACAATGTCAGCAGTTTTGGTTGCAATACAGCAGTTTAACCATTGCTACACCAGGTATTTTTGAACCACATTCAGGCATACCTTGGTAACGGCAACTTTGTGTTGCTGGCTAATCTTTCTCACACTAGGTCAGGTGAATGGAATTGCAGAATGAATTCATAAAAAGGTGTCTTTATTTTGGCAGTTTTACATCTGGCCTGAACACAGAAGAGGACTCCTTTTCCTCTTCTGGAATCTCCTCCATGTTCTACTTATCTTGCTTTTTTATCCATTGTGTTTGCTGGCTTTGTGGTTTAAAAAGGTCCCTTGTTCAGCCCCACCAAGGACACACAATGAGAAAATAAAAAAAGATTACCCCCCTGCTACGGTTCAGTCTGGGGCTGTTTGGTCCTCTTCTGCAGCTGTTGCCACATCTGTAGGTAGGAAAGGGGCTAGGGTGAGTTAAGAAACCTAGCTGGAACCTGGTAGGTGGATAGTTGGAATGTATCAATTTGTTCAAATTTTTAAATTGGTCGCCTTTAAGGTGCCACAGCTTTTCTGTCAATTTGTTCAGTCAGTCGACCTTTTGAAGGGCACCTAAAGACTAAGCGATGTAAACTCAAAGTCCTGGGAATTTTCTTTGTGAGTCTTTGCCAGTTTGGCACTAATCTTTCCATCCTCAGTGCTGTGGCTAAGGAATTAAAAGCTTGTGTTTGCTCATCTGTTTGCTTTAAACAGAATGGAAACAGAGATCTTGAATGAGCAAACACTGAGACTGTTGTCACATTGCTTTTGGTGTGAGGGGGTAGTGCAGTGTCTTCTTTTATGTTGAGCAAAGCCAGATGCTGAAGAAACAGCTGACGAGGAAACAAAAGAGACAGCTCAACAGCAACAAGGCGTGGGGAGATGCAGGCATGGGACAACCTGGACAACACCATAGAGAAGCCTATCAAGCTTGTTTAGCAGCTGCACAAAGCAGTGATTTGTGTTTGGACAGTTAAAGCAACAGCAAAAGAAATCTTGATATATTGCCAGGCATTTGGAAGAAGGGAATAGAGAATGTGGCACAAAGCCCTTGTCCAGTTCCTTTCATGCAGCCACATATTCCCTAGCCATTTAATAATAAAAGCAGGAAGGATCTTATATAGTAAACACAAGGGAATAGAATGACCTGTCTGTTCCGCTACCATTTATTTTGGTCAGACACAAAGCACTCTACTGTTAGATATTTGTGGATTTACTTTCCTCCCAAGCTGAGAAACCCACAGATTCAATACGATTTACTCATTGATCGCTAGGCTAAACATAGAAGAGAAACTAAAGCCTACCTACGAAATAAAGTCAAGTCATTCTGAAGGGAAATTTTATTTTGCCTTTGGTTTGGGTTATTGGAACCTGAGGCAGAATGTCCTTTAATGCTGTACTGCACTAGATGGTGTGATGGTGACAGCGACGACGGCAACAACGGCGGTGGCAGCGGTGGCGGCGACTACTACTGAGATGACAAGTTACAGAAGTCAAGGTTAACTTGGAATAGTGATGAATTAAGAGAAGAGCCATGTTTTGTGAAATTGGATAAAACAAAGCACTCAGAAAAGGCAAAATGGTTATCTATAAAGCTACCTACGTGAGCATATACCTCTTTGGGGTAGGTTGGTCTAGTAGCTTGCACATGTCCACCCCATTTTGAGGCCCCATTAAGGAGTTCAACCAAACTGGAACACTATATTTTGTCCCATCCCCAGTGTATGTGTAAACTGGGAGTTGGATAAAAGAGTGAAATGGTTGCTACAGACACTGCTCCTTCGGAGGGGGGGGGAGGTTGGGATTGTGGGATGAACCAAACAGCATCTTACTACAGCTCCCCAGTGGCTCAGTGGGTAAAAGCACTGTGCTTGGAGACTGAAATCATGGGGTTCGATTCCCTGATAGCTGCACGATAGGGGACATGACAGGAGCTTCATTTGGGCAACCCCTGCAAAAATCCTTTCAACCCAGAACAATCTCTGACATGAAAACACATACAGTATCTTACTCCTCCACCCAACCTCAAGAAGCTTTTGAAAAGACGCTGTACATTGCCCCAGGAGGGCCAGTATAGACACGCTCTATGGTGAAAATTGATTGTTCAGTTCAGGCTTTGCACAGACATTAACATTGTAACCAAAGTGTTAGCAACAGCAGCTGACTGCCTTGGCTCTAGGTGCAGATGAACAGCAAGGTTAGTTGTTGGATAAGGGCAGTGAGATGATGATGATGCAGAATTCTAAGTTGGATTTTATCCCCAATAAAAAGACAATTAATTCATTGTGTTACATTACTGTAGTTCTATTCTGAATAGAGTTGGCACTAACAGTTGATTTGATAGACCAAAGTTCCAGAAAACTCTGAAAGTGTTCAAGTACTCCGTCAATCACTCTTCATCAGGTTAAATAAAATAAAACTTACAGGATATAGAAAGACACAAAAAAACCTACAAAAACAAAGACCAGATATAAACATGTCTAAAAACAAATTCAGGAGATGTTTACACTACCTGTTTTTAGGGCAGGGTAATGGTGGCAAACCTATGGCACACATGCCAGAGGGGGCACTCAGAGACCTCTCTGTGGGCGGGCGTGTCATTGCCCCAGTGAGGTGAGGTGACCAGATACCTCACACCTCCTCCTATACTTCCAATCCTGTGTGTGTGTTATCCAAGGAGCCTATGGAGAGAACATGCACTCACATCCATGTGACATCACTGGCATGCCTCAAGTGGCGCATGCACAGTGTCTGCCCGCATGCTGCTGCCATCTCCTTGGGCACTCACTCTCTAAAAGGTTCGCCATCACTGGTATAGGACAAAGTGAGGTTTGGGAGAATTGGACATGATCCCCATGTCCCAAAGGCATTTTGTTCCTTGCATGCTATTGTTGCAGCAACGATTCAGTGTGGGCATCAGCATTGCTGGCTGTTAAGTTATATTTAGGAGCAGCACAGTAAAGCATAGCAGGATTTTAGGCAAATCTTAGTTTAAATACAACTTTTCCCGAATTTTCTAACTGTTTAGCCTACCCAATAAATACACTTGCACTAAATGTTTAGAGAAAGAACAAAATATCATCTTCTCACAATTAGGTCAGATAAATATACATGTGCTCAGGATTCTTGGTAAGATTGTTTTAGAAAGAAGTAAAGTTCAAGCAAAATCTTTAGGTCTTTAACGTCTTTTAGGCCTGCCATGTGGTCTGCAAAATGGAGGAACTCAAATTGACACCTTTCATCTTCTAAAGGCAAAAAAATGAGAGAAAGAGAAAGAGAGAGAGAGAGAGAGAGAGGGAGAGAAACCTTAATACATGCAGCTAGGCCAGATGACCCCTAAAGGCATGAAAACATGGAACTATCCAATTGGTTACTTAGGGACAAACAATATCAAACAACTTCCTTTAGTTAAGCTAGTATTTTTGTCCCTATGGTTACTGTGCTAACACCCACTTAATGCCGGAGTTGCACTACAATACTCAACACTGGCAACACAAGTGCTCATAGCAGTGGGAGGGGAGGGATCAGACACTCCAGCAGCAGATTGGCAGCAGTAGTTATGCAGAAGCTGATCCACAAAACAGCTGGTTGAAGGATTGGATCCACCATACTACTGTCATTGCTGATCTGCTGATAGGACTGTCACCCCCATGCACTACCATCACTGCAGCTCAGGGATAGAAGAGAGCACTACAATAGAGTAGAACCTTTTGACAGGGTTCAAAAGACAGCACTTGGGGGGGGGGAGAATTCATCTGCTCTGGTGTCCAACAGGCATAGACAACCTGGGAAAAAGTAGACCAACATGCCACAAAATGTCCACAAAGGTCGGCTAAAGGTATGTGTAAGACAGGCTCTCAGTCTCAAGACCATAACTGAAGTGACAGTCTAAAGTGGCAAAGCCCAAAAAAGGAGGTTTAGAGTTTAATCTTTTGTGTGATCTGGGTTTAAGGGCCAATCTTCATCAGCACCAAATGATACAGTCTTTTCTGGATTATACCATTTTAAAATCAATTGACCCAATAGAATATTTTGCCCATGAAAATTGACCAAAGGAAGATTTCAAGAACTGCTCCCCCTTGATGTGCTACCGTGTTTCCCCGAATATAAGACACTGTCTTATATTTTTAAAAACTCCAAAATATGCACAAGGTCTTATTTTCAGGGGATGTCTTATTTTTCCATGACAAAGAAGAATACAGTACACATTTATTGCTGACACAGTGGATCGCCAGAGGAAGATTTAGGTGAGTGCCTTATTTTCGGGGAGGCCCTTCTATTTCCGAAGTGGGGAAAAATAAGGAGGGGGGTGCCTTACTATACGAGGAGGTCCTATATTAGGGGAAACAGGGTAGTTACCTATGTAAAACTGGGCTTTTATTTTTCCTTCCGGGGCCAGATCCAAACAAGAATTTATCCAGCTCCCATCTGAATTGAGACACTTGTAGGAGAGCTGCATTTATGCAATTCTTCTTGACATGTTAAGTGGCTGTATGATCCATGATACTCATATTTTATTTGTAAGTACAAGATTTGCTTCACAGATTTTAGATCATGCCCAAGATTAAACGGTAAGGAGTAGCTTTTGCATTCATTCAATCACGTCTAAGACATAGTGTTACAATGGGAGAAGAAATGGGAGAGAGGGAGCAACCATATGGCTTTTTCAGAGCAAGAACAGCGGCATCATCAGAATAATGGATGGACAGTTCTTGCTGGTCCAAATAAATGAATGAGGTTTTAAGGAAGCTTTTGAGTTTTACTACAGGGTGTCCCAAAAGTCACCTACATATGAAAAATTGCATAGCAACATACCTTGGGAACATGTTTGCTTTGAGTGAAAACTCTACTTGATATTAAATAATAAACAGAAAAAAGTGGCTGACATGTAGAGAACATTTTGTAAATATTTTGTAAAATTTCGTAATGAATATTTTGTATGAAAAGGTACATTTAGCTACAATTCCCCATTTTCCCTGTTTATGGTGACTTTTGGGACACCATTTATTGTTTTTTAACAGATCAGCTTAGAAGAAACTCAAGAATCTTTTAGCCTGAAGGTATAGCTCTGGAAATTGTTCTCCTGTGTTCCTGAACATCAGCATTTATCACTGCACCTCACTTATGCACAATGAAAGAGATCCATTGGTTCTATTTATTTTGCAATAAACAACTATTAGTTCCGTTTTGGAATGATCCCATCCCTGCCTAAGTTCATTGCTGATTTCCTTAGTCATAAGAGGCAATGTGGAATAATAGTTAGAGCCTTGGGCAGAGCTTTGAGATAGCAAGATTCCCAGTGTCATCAATCTGACTGAGTAGTTTGATCCAATCATGGTCTCACTCACCTCATGTCAGGAATAAACTGGGAGCAAAGAGACCAGAGTATGCTGCCTGGTGCTTGCTGTCAGAAAGGCAGGGTGATAAATACAATAAACCAGCACATTAATTCCCAAAAGGCAGAGTTCAGCTATTTAAAATTACATTCCCTGTACAAGAGCTCCATGACACAAAAGGTGAGAAAAAGCCAGTGAAGAATTATGCAGTCTGTGTTGATTTGCTGCTAGTTGTGCTGCAGGGCATGTGCCTAGATTGCTCTGCCAAAGAATGGTGACACTATTCCAGGAAAAGACTGCCACTGCACTATATACATCATGATGGAACCAACATTCAACAAAAGACTAAAATACACACATTGTCTAGCAAATATACAGAGTTCAGATTTCATATTGTTTATATCAGGGATACCCAAACTACGGCCAGGGGGCCGGATCCAGCCCTCAACACCAATTCATCCGGCCCACGAAGCCCTCGTCACTCCTGGAAGCGGAAAACATGCCCGTATGGGCATGTTTTACTTCTGCTTCCAGGAGCGACGAGGGCTTCATGAGCCGGATGAATTGGTGTCAGGGCCTGGATCTGGCCACCAGGCCATAGTGACCAGCTCCCTGACCATGAGACCGGCCTGCAGCCTGAAAAGTTTGGGCACCTCTGGTTTATATAAATGATCTCTGGTTCTTCTTGGGAGCTCCCAAGTTTTGACTATTAAACTGATATATGAGGATCTATTTCCAGTCTATACAAGAACAGCAGCTAAGCCAGAAAGTTCCAAATCTATGAAGAGGAATTAATAAATATTCCTCTATAATTAGCTCTGAAATCATGAGTACTTTCATGACGAAGTGATGGAGTTTATTATGAATCAAGGGATGAAGATATTCGCTCAGCTCTCCCCCTCCGAGATAAAGCTTGTCAGTGTCATTTTGAAACTGAACTAGCAGCAAGATTGGGGGAGAATAACAGCTTGGATATGTGATAAATCTCACCATACTTTTCAAGCTTCAAAAGCTTCAAAGCAGTTAGGATCCAGCTCAGCAAGGTTGCAGAGAGTTGAAACTGCTGAAAACTTTGAAGTGTGCTCAGAGATCCAAAGCCCAGATAACAGAGAGAAAGCGAAATTCCTTGAATGCCTGAACTTGTTGATGAAATAAAGTGTTGTTGATACGAAAACCAGATAGTACTTATTCTGAAATTAAATAGTCAGCTCAGAATGATAAGCTTGGAGCTATTCCTAAAAACGAAACTGGAAAGAGAAGAGGCTGCATTAATTGAATCTTTTTAATATTAAAAATGAGAAAAAAGCTCAGGAAATTAATTTAGAAATGGAGAAAGCTGTGACTGAAATTAAAGCAGAGATGTATTTAGTTTTAGCTACTAGCAATAGCTAAATATGTACATAATTATTTTTAGGGTAACTTTCCTACTGGAATCACAAATTAAAGATGAAGAAAAAACACTGGGTTCAGAAGCTAGGCAGATTAATAGAAGCAATAGGGCTAATGGAAGACAAGTTATACACCCATGAAGCTCAGTGAAATTGGTAAACATTTGATTTATTTGGAGCAGTGGTGGTGAACTTTGGCACTCCAGCTGTTCTTGGACTTCAATTCCCAGTAGCCCAAGTCAGTACACGTGCTGATCAGGGCTTCTGGGAATTGAAGTCCAACAACAGCTGGAGTGTCAAGGTTCGCCACCACTGATTTAGAGGATGGAGGAGAAAATTCAAACTGCTTCAATTTTGAGAAGGGACCACTGAAAACAGGAGTGAAACTTAGAAATGTAGTACAGTATTATAATGGATTAATACAATGGCCACAAAACTGGATTGCATGGAAGAAGATCTGAAGACACTGCATAGAGTGGGAATTAAATGTGTGTGTGTGTGTGTATGTGTGTGTGAATGGCTCTATAGATATCATGTTCCATTTCGCAAACTTCCATAAAAAGGAAATGTTCGTGAAAGTGGTCAGAGAAAAATCTAGACAGTAATCATATAATCTCATACATGTCCAAGTGTATTCCTACTTTTGCTATCAAATGAAGGCCTGGAGAAGGAACATGAAGCTAGTTACCACTGTACTTTTGAAGAATAATATAAAATATTTTTGGGGTACTCAGTTTTCCTGACAGTTTCATAAGATAACATTATTAGAGCAAGGGTTAAATCAGGGGTGCCCAAATATTTTGAGCTGTGGGCCAGTCACATGGTTCAGGGGACTGGTCACTATGGCCCAGGGCCCAGATCTGGCCTATGATACCAATTCATCCAGCCCATGACACCCTTGTCACTCCCCTGGGCTGTAATTTAAATTCTCTTCATGAATGGTGCTTGATGGAAGAACAACAATGGGAACAAGAGAGAGCTAAATTGGGTGAACAATTGTTGGACTGGTTTACTGAACTGGTTGAAGAAACTCAAGGAGACCAAGAGGGAGCTGAACTGGACAAAAAACTGTCTGGGTTTTCTTCCATCTCAGAGAAATAAATAATTGAACTTTAACAAGGCCCAGGAGGTTGGCATGTAAAGAAGATCAATTTTGGAAGTAAATGAGATCAGTTTTCCAAGACTATTTGTCAGATATGCTATTAAATAGGATTCAAGATTTTGGGAAGAAGAGGTACCTGGTCATGACTGTGAAGATTTAAAGAAGAATTAATATGGACACTACTGAGATTGGTTTTATATATTTTATTAGGTAAGTATGATAGGGGCATAAATTTGAAGAACAGTTTATTGACAAATTATAATAGTAGCAGGGATTCCAGGGGAGCTCAGTATTAAAAGGGAAATAGAAAAAAGAGGGAAAGGATGTGAGCTGGTAAATTAAAGTTCTTTGTAAATTATACATATCTACCCACAAAAGGCTCCTGCCAACCTAGCAGTTCGAAAGCAAGAAATTGCAAGTAGATAAATAGGAGCCACTTCGGTGGGAAGGTAAACAGAGTTCTGTCCACATCTTGTCATGCCTGCCACATGTCCACGGAAACGTCTGTAGATGCAGACAGCACTGGCCCTTCGGCTATAAACAGAGATGAGCACTGAACCCTAGAGTCAGGTATGACTGACTTTCGAGCAAGGGTGACCTTTACCTTTACCCATAAAAGGAGGCCATTATAAAAGAAGGAATGAGAGAAGGAAGAGACTGAATAAGGAGAGTATTAAACTCTATATGAGGAAGTAACTCCAGATAAAACTAGCTAAGGAGAGGATGGTTAGGCCGTACCATGGGGATGAGTTATATCTTAAATAATTTAATGAATTACGTGGAAGATAAGCAAGTTAAGATGTCAGTAGAAGAGTTACCATAATAATAATAATAATAATAATAATAATAATAATAATAATAATAATAATAATAATAATAATAATAATAATAATAATAATAATAATAATAATAATAATAATAATAATAATAATAATAATAATAATGTTATTAGCTAAAACTTAAATTAGATTAGAAGTGTGAGGAACAGGTTAAGAAAACATATAGATAAATATATAGAAGGATATCATTTGAACTTAGTTTTTATATAATAAAAAATAAGTAACAATGGGCTTTTTCGCCCTTCCAGGATCCCCACCCCCACCCCTAAGTTATACACCTTGGGAAGATCATCCCTAGAAAGAATGAATAAATATATAGAAAAGAATGTGAGGAATAGACTTCAAGTAATGGATAGAAATATAATGGAGCAGCCAATAACAGAAGAGACAGAAAAAACAATTAATAACTTAAAGGTAGAGAAGATGTCAAGAATTGTAGAATTATGATCAATGTATTATAACATTTTAAACAAAATGTTGGTACCTAAAATAAAGTCCCTTTTAAATAAAATAATGGAGGGAGAAGAGACTCCATCATCCTGGAAGCAATTGATAATCACATTAAATTTTTAAATTGTAAAACTACTACTGACTCTGAAGTTTATAGACACTATCACTGTAATAAACCAGGATGCTATGATATTCATAGTATTATTTGCAAAGAGGATGAATAATTTCATTACTAAATATATGAAGGAAGTTCAAGCTGGTTTTATGATGGGAATATAAATGGCAAATCTGACCAAATGATTATTAAATATAATAAATAGAATATCTAAACAAAACATTAAGGCAGGTATCATTTCATTAAATAGTTTCAAAGTATTTGATTCTTTGGAACGGCCAACACTAAAAATGGTAATTAAGGCATTAGGTTTTGGTAAATGTTTTCAAGGAATAGTAGAGCAACTATATTCAGAGAACATTGGAGGCTGTCAGGGCCTAGCAGTTCAAAAGCAAGAAACTTCAAGTAGATATATAGGTACCACTTTGGTGGGAAGGTAAACAGCGTTCTGGGTCTAGTCACGCCTGCCACATGTCCATGGAAATGTCTGCAGACGCAGAGAGCGTTGGCTCTTTGGCTGTAAACAGAGAAGAGCACTGAACCATAAGAGTCAGATACGACTGGCTTTTGAGCAAGGGGGACCTACCACTTCTGTTCACTGTCTGAAGTAATATGGCCCAGGAAATTTTACTGTACTTCCTATCAGTACAGACCAAAGTACTGTAGATTGAACTCATTTCCAAGTCTGTTCGTTAGACAAGCTGCTGAGAATGTTATATGCTGTTAGTTTCTATCCAACAGCTGAAAGTTACATTTCCCATTATAAGCCTAAATACATCAGATATGCAAAAAAAAAAAAAAAAAAAAAAAAAAAAAGGGGGGGGGGAGAGAAAAGCAGTTTAGGGGGTGAATGGCAGTGAAATAACCTTTTTAAAAACTACAGCCACTCTAGAGGATAGCAAGGCTACAGGCAAAGAACAAGGAACAGACAGATGGGGGCAATGTGATTCCAGGGTAGGTTGGCTTCTGCTCAAAGCTTCCATAAGATGCTGGGTGAGATGTTTGTGCAAATGTGCAAGCATAATGCAATTTGTGTTTGTTTTACTCCCAAACAGCATGCTAGTTCTGCTTCCCCCAGGCCTTTGATTTACAAGAAAACAAACATCTCTTTGCCTCACAAAAGCACAGAAAGAACTCCCCTTTGAAACAGTTTAATTTTACAGGCCCTGGAGCAATGTCAAGAGAGAGCCAGGAGCAAAAAGAGACAGAAAAATCCCAAACAAAACAGAAGGCACACATGGAGCTTTCTGGTCTGTTTGAACATGGTTACAAAGGGCAGTGTTCTAATTAACTGAAACTTACCCAATTAGTAGTTCATCTAAATACCTCCACTGTGGATTTTTTTTAATCGCTCTGCTTTACATCATCTAACAAAACCGCAAGTGCTTATACATTTTAGAACTACTATTTTCCAACTCCAAATGTGCTATCTTCATGCTAAGAATAAGAGTGTTCACTTATAAGCAAAATTCCAAAACTATAAAATATACTGAAAATGAGTTATAACATAAATACCACAAAGCCAGCATCTTATAAAAAAATGAATAATAACAAGCCATACAGTATTTACAAATGCAACTGAGATCAACAGAATCAAAACTAAAAATGGGCTTTAAAAAGCAGAACACTTTAATAAATTAAAATCTCACCTGGAGGTGCTTGCCATTTCTAGCTACGGTCTTGCCAACTAAATTGTGACTTTTGAAGGAAGGCCATCGACAGCAGTATTTTCAGCCTTTGGCAGCAATGCATAGCTATCTAGTCTGGAACTGATGCAGCAGCATTAAACTAACAAAAGCTCTAACTGCACATTGTTAACTTCTATATATTAAAATATTACTCTGAGAGGAAAATATACTGCAAATTAAGACAGGATATATTTTTTTGGGGGGGGAAACTGATATTCTGTTTGTTATTCACCCTCCAAATGCACTCAAGAAGAAATAGGGAGGCACCCCCCCAAAAAAAAAACAAAAAACAAAAAACACCTGGAACCTTGTAGTTAGAGGCATCAATCTCGGAATGACCCGTTTTGCCTATCTGAGTAGACTGGATCTTGATTCATTTAAAATAAAAACAAACAACCATAAACCTGGTTTTGAAAAACAAGGCAGCTGACACATAAAAAAATTGTAATGCAAATATTTGCCACTGGAATTCGCAATAAAAAGAGACCGTACAAGAAAATAATTCAAAATCTTCAGCAACAAGTGTGAAAGCAATCCAAGTCAAAACATGAGGCAAAAATGTTCCAAGAACTCCATAGTCCTTCTCCTCAATCTCAGCTCTAGGCAGAATTCTTCCTACTTCCCATGTTGGCTGGGTCCTCTAGAGGTGAAATCCAAAATACCCAATGGGCCAAAGACTCACTCCTACTTCTCATTTAGATATACCACAAAATGTTATCTCTAGGTAATAATAAAATGATGGTGACCAACTTAGCAATCATGCTAAGCTCTGGTGGTGCAGTGGTTAAAAGCTGCGGTACTGCAACTAAAAGGTTGTGAGTTCGATCCTTACCAGGAAACAAGGTTGACTCAACCATCCATCTTTCAGAGGCTGGTAAAATGAGGACCTAGCATGTTAGGGGCAAAATGCTAATTAACTTGTGAACCACCCATAATCACTATGGGGCAGTATATAAGTGTGATTGCATTGCATTGCATGACTTGGGTTTTCTAGACAGATTACTCAGAAGTAGTTTATTGGTTTCCTCTTCTGTGGATGGTCTGAGACTATGAAACTTAGGCTGGCTATTCTACAAGGAGAATTGGACACCAGCCAGGTGCCTCATCTCACTGAAATATTAGATCATGATTAACCTTCTACAGATGAGCATCTATTATAGGTATACACCAATAATGGGATCTACCCTTCAGTCCAACTGACAAATGCTTTGCAATTAAATCAATTTTTGAAAACACAAGTACACTTTACTTATTTGATGGTTTACACTGTTTGAATTTGGTAATTTCATGAAGCTATGCTTACTACAATAAATTCAACAAGGCAACAGTAGCATAAAAAACCAGGAGATTCTCCTGAGTGGTACTTGCACCAATAGGGTGGGGTATAAATGCAACCAATACATACAAATAAATATTAATCCCCCATCACATGGAAAGCACATTTGTTTGGGTTTAAACATTTTGTACTGATTCAACTTATATTTAAGTAACAGGTAATTCTCAACACAGTTTAGATTCAGGTAATTCTCAACACAATGAAACACCAATGACTGATCCTTCTATTGGTTTTTATTTAAAACTGTACATCACACTTGCAATTTGTGTAGTCATTTGTCACTGATTTTCAGTCATATAACCTGTGTCTCTATGCCTTCTGTTCCAGCTTCTTATTGAGAATTGATGTTTTCTGCTTGGATAACAATGCAGTGCAGGAGTTTCAGATCAGGAGGTAACACCAGATGTACCACTGCATGCAGTTATGGCTCTCTCAGAATGTGGTCATAAAGAAGATGAAGGCATTACTTACATGTGATGTGAGTTACAGCATTCTTGAGAACATTGCTTGGATTCTACATCTTGTTCACAGGGACCTATGCATACAACTGCTGAGTCACACTGATTAAAGGGAGCATATTGCTTCCCTATTACAACAGCTTCCTCTGTCTGCCAGTGTTTGTGCTGGGTAAGACCTATATGTAGCTTGAATCCTGGCTATTTGAAGGACTGTATTGTCTTGCATGAGCTTACTCTGCTTTTAAGATTTCCCATGGAGGTCCTTTTCTCAGTCCTGTCACCATCATAGGCTCCTGTGAAAAAAGGCCTTCTTATTAGCTGCTTCCTAGGCTTAGGAGTGAACTGATGCGACGCAGGTTGGCCTCTTCCCTCTTGCTCTTCCATTGTCAGGTAAAGATGTTCCTTTTCAGACAAGCTTTACATAGTAAACAGGTTTTCTTTAGCAAATGAAGGTTCTAAAAATGTTTTTAAAACTGTTTCCAATAGGAGCTTTTAATATTTAGATACTTAATTGTTTTGTTTCTTATGGCATTTTAATTGTGATTATTGAGAGGTTGTGATTGTGTTACTGTGAACCCCACTTGGGGGAAAAGGCAGCAAATGAAATAGAATTTAGCATGTGACTGACATGTTACTCAGGCAGATGGTTCAGATAGACCACTTGGGCTAGTGGTCCTTGGTGCCGATTGGACTGGGTGGGTGAGTGGGTGGTTTTCTATAGCTTTGTCTGCTCTGCTTTTTAAAGAGTGGGAGTGCATCCCAGATGGGTGGGGTATAAATTGAATAACCCTCCTCCTCCTCCTCCTCCTCCTCCTCCTCATAATAATAATAATAATAATAATAATAATAATAATAATAATAATAATAATAATAATAATAATAATAATAAGGCCCACTATATATAGTTAAAAATACCCCATTAAAAACCAGGAAACTCATGGAATGCTTACATGGACATATACTATACATAAGGCAACAGGCTGTGGTGGCTCAGTGGTTAAGAAGCTTGCCTTATTAGCTGGAAGGCCGGCAAGTCAGCAGTTCGAGACCTGGATACTGCATGATGGTTTGAGTGCCTGTTTCTGTCCCAGCTCCTGCTGACCTAGCAGTTCGAAAGCAAGACATTGCAAGTAGATCAATAGGGACCACTTTGGTGGGAAAAGATCTTGGGGACATGAAAGGACCCTCATTCAGGCATCTCCTGAGTGGAGTTTCTCCAGCAAACATTCTTTCAACACACAATAATTTCTGACATGAAATTATTATTATACTATACATATACAGTAATACCTCGGATAACGCTAAGACTTGGTTCCACAAGTCTTGGTGTTATCCGATTTTTAGTGTTATCCGATGCATGTTAAAATCCTATGGGATGGATCGGATGTTAAAGCTCCATAGAGATACATTGTAACTGCACAGGCTTTAGCGGTTGTTATCCAATCCATCCCATAGGACCTTAACGTTATTTGATCCAATTCTCCTCCCCAGATTACTTAACATTATGCGATTTTAGCGTTATCCGAGGTAAACGTTATTCGAGGTATTACTGTACTCTATGTGTTCAAATCATAAAGCTTTGATACAGGTGTGTGTGTTTTCGTGTCAGAGACTACTCTGGGTCGAAAGGATTTTTGCAGGGGATGCCAGAATGAGGGTCCTTTCATGTCCTCTACCGTGCAGCTCAAATCAAATTCCGTGCTTTCGGTCTCCAAGCACAGTGCTTTTACCCACTGAGCCATCTGGGAGCCGATACAGGTAAAAAAATTAAAAAGTTATGGAAGAAAAAAAAATACAGAATACAGTGAAACCTTGGTTAACAAATGGCTGCTAACATAAAAATTGCATAACAAAAGGAAATCCATAGAAAATAGTGGCTCTGTTTACAGAATTTTTTTCCAGAATGGATTAACTGGTTTTCAGTGCATTCCTATGGGAAACTGCATTCAATAAATTCCTATGGAAAATTTGGTTAAAGTGAATTTTCACTATCAGAAACGTCTCGGAGAACGCATTAATTATGTTAACTGAAGTTTCACTGTATTTGACTTGTACTTTATCTTTCATTAGAAGAATTCTGTGTCAGATGAAGCAGTACACAGAACGGACCACTGTGAAACAAAGCTTTGAAATGTAGCAAGTCATAGTTTCTATTGGTGAACCTTGGCACTCCAGGTGTTCTTGGACCTCAATTACCAGAAGCTCAAGTCAGCAGTCTTGCTGATCACGGCTTCTGAGAATTGAAGCTCAAGAGCACTTAAGAGTGCCAAGGTTTACCATCACTGGATGAGGCACAATATAACTAATACAGTACAGTATCTTATTTTAGATTATGCATTAGTGGTGAATTTAGACACAGAATTGCAGTTAAGTAATAGCCAAAAAGCATCTCTTTTGCATTATGAGGGGTGGGTGGGTGACAAAGCATAAAACCAAGATATGTCCTGGCCTTGTTAATTAGCTGTAACGGTATATGAACAAATTGTTGTAAGCTTTATATGAACACCAATAGGATTCTGACAGGGATACTGGTGAAGGAGCGCGATCCATGGTATTTGTTGGCGATATATTGGACCGACAGTGAAAAATCTAACAATATTACTCTGAATTGCTTCCATCAACACAGTGCAGAGGGGGTGATTCCTTCTCATCCTTGCAGTCCACTGCTGGCAGTAGAAGAAAATGCATGGGGCAAAGAAAGCTCAATAAAGACAAACAGGCAGTGGCTGAATGTGAAAGAGACTGTCGTATAGAATATTCAGGGTAGCTGTGTTAGTTTGTTTCAGCAACATAAATTAATCTGTTAATCTTAAAGGTGCCACAATGTTTTACCTTTTGTTATTGCTGTTATCTTATTTCACATCTTTTAAACATGGTGAACAACATGGCAACAGTTATCAAAGTAGAGTAGAAAAGCCTAGAAAAGGAATATGGTGCAAGGAGCTCTACATGGGAAGAATTCAGGACATGGAGAATATGTCCTTCAAGATTACTACTAAACTTCCATGATGACTGTGGGCTAAATGAAAGCTGGTGTAATGCAGAAAAAAAAGTTGTTCTAGAAACATGCAACATACTGACAGAACAGTAAAATTATTGAGATCAGTGTTGCATTGAAAATACATACAAATAATACCAATATAAAAACATTAAATCCAATGCCAAATACAGTGGCTTTGAAACACATTAACAATAAATACAGAAGAGAAAAATGAGAAAATTATTATTTTTGAACCTTGCCTTCTTTCTCCGGTAACCAACTTAGTAAAAAGAAGCAACATAGACGTTACTGTTTCTAAGTAGTAAAAGCTGCACACACTCATGTTTACACACATATTTTTTTTGAAAGTGGATATATGGATCTCCTTTTCAAATATGAGGTATTTCAAAATTTAAGTGGAAGTTAAAAGAAAGTTTCTGTTTAACAAGATTCACTTGTACTCAAACTGTTGTATCTTTTTAGAGCTCTGATAGCTAAGGATATGTTTGTAGAACTTTGTTGTACAATTCAGGTGGGGACGTTTAATAACCATGAATACTAAATAGTAGGCATGAGATGAATTTCAGGTGAATGTGATATTAAAATGAACTGAGAAACATCTGGTATAGAAGGACACATTGGTTTTTATGCCACAACAGTGATGCAAGTGTATTGACAACTTCGTGTATCTGGCTCCTGGAATTAAGCTTTACATGTACCCAACATTCAAGATTACTTTCCAGATAGAATCCAATATGTTCATGTTTAACTGGCTATCTATTTATGCAAAATTCTCATGAGGATGAATGGAATATTCAGTTTTGCTCACTTAAACACATGTGTTTCTCCATCTGAAATTGCTACCCCCATATAACAAACAGGGGAAAATAAATACATCTGAAGGTTGCAGAGCAGCATTGAGAGCCTAGTCCTCTCTCCATCCCCATTTGCAATCACATATGAAAAATCATTAAGCCATAGCAGAAACTAAGTAAGTCATACCTATTGCAAAATTCAGAGAAGAATTCAAACTTTTATCTGATCTGTTTAATGGTTTTGTTTCTTTTAAGCAGGAGGAAAAAGAACTACAATCCTTTTAATATTTTCACAATGTTAAACTAAAACTGAGTTCTAGGCTACATGTGTAAGTAAATCTAGAACACAAAAAAGGGTTAAATAAGATTCTCTTTGAAGATACAAGAACTTAAGCTTTCTTTACGTTTTACAAACTTCACAGAACAGATACTGCAAAGGAACAACCCCCACACTTTTTAAAAAAGTGAACATTGTCCATAATCCACATGAACTTGAAGTAATGTTCGCCCAAGAGCCACCTTGAAACCAACTGTGCACTTGTAACAGGGCTAAAGAAAGGATTAATAAGGGAAAATCAGCATCTTCATTATTAATCTGCAGAAGTCTTGTGTATCAATCAAAATGTTCATCAAATGCTATGCTAGAATTTTAGAAGCGAAAAAAGTGCATAGCGTGGCAGCAGCTGAAGTCCATGTTTTTCTGAACTCTTCATGGCAAACACAAACAAAATTGGCTGATCCCCTCCTCATACCGATGGAAGGGGAATATCTCCTTAGGAAACTGAATATGCAGCTGAAATTTCCATTGCTGATTTCAAAGCTTTGAATACAACACAAATAACTTTTCCCATATTGAACTTCAGGATAGTGGGATGTTGCAAATTTACTTCATTACTAATTTGCATTGCTGTAATATAGGCAAAAGCTGAGCTTCCTTCACTGGCCAGTTGGCTACCAGACTAAATAAAATGCAGCCGGTAAGTGAGTGACTTATTTTCAGCCCAAATGGAACAATCAGTAACTTATTTCAACTGTTTGACTCACAGCCCATCTTTTTAGAATGACGTAAGCTACATGTCTAAGTGTGAGACAAAATAATCTGTACTTTTCTCCAAGAAGCCTCCCATTCCCAACTATAAACCTAATTTCCAATGGACCACTAACAGGCAAAGATCCACACTATTCCATCACCAGTATGAATTCTTTCTTCTAAATAAATCTGCCTATAGCTGGAAGCAGAAAGATATAGCCATTTTTGTGCCACTGCACGACAAAAAATTGTGCAGTTCAGCTCAATAAGATTGATAGACCACAATACAGAACTGAAGCGCCAAGGAACTGGAGAGTCCCAAGGTTAAGCAATGCATTCCATACCCAACTGCTTTGCAACAGATGATGGGACACAGACCTTCACTGAGAGTACCAAGATGCATAGTTGCAAGGCTGGAACAGCCCTTTTGATTATCTCCAAACACACCGGAAGGGAGGCATTCAAACTCTCTTCAATAAGGGGTGAATTTTCCTGGTTGTTCCCCAATACTGTTACTGAGTTCTGTTTGCTGCAAAATGTCCTTTACCCCTCAATATAAGCCTAGCTACAGAAAGTCAGTTGGTAAGATCCAGCCATGGCCACTGTGCTGTGGATTAGCCTTATTTGATCAATTATTATCAGGTACCTGCACTTAGCAAAAGGCAAACAAGAGCCAATCAGGTTTTGGCTGACACTATACAGCCATAATGGTTGGCGTATGGAATCTTTTAAGAAAAAAAAATGCAGATGCTGCGTAGAAAATGCACAATGATTGCTGCTTGTTCCAGAATGGAGCTAACTTTAACTAAAGAGTCTCCTCCTCCACCTCAGTGAAGAAATAGTTTCCCTGTAATATGTTTGATATAAAAGTTGTCATAAGAATCTGTCCCCTCCTCCTTTGTGGCTTTCTCATAAAGGAGATCCCCATCCCAAGAATGTCCCTGATGCTGGTGATGCTACCTATCCAGAAGACATATGTGAAGAGGGCACGTGACCATTTACATCTTCTGTGCTCAGCAGCTACACTGCCTGCTCTAAGCAGAACATTATCCCTCCAAGGTTAACTATGATGGGAAAACCAGGTTGTTAGGGTTTCTTCCAGAGAGGTATGTACACAGCAGTCTTATACACCAGTTTCTACTCAGCTGCTGGAACTTTACCAGCATAAGGCTTATTCTTTTTTGTAAAAGAGCTTGATTCCTGCAATAATAGAAGCCTTAAGGTTTTTTTTTTTTGTTAAAATCCACTACCCATGCTCAAAAATATTTCTTCATTTTTTTAATATGGTGGCTAGCAGGCACCTGAACAACCAGCCAGAAATCAATGTCAATCACCATTAACCCCTAAACTACAGTATCAGGATGGTTGGCTAAAGAAAGCAAATTGATTGGCTGTAGTCTGAAACTTGCCCAGTACAAGGTGTCTGGCTGACTTTGTCCTAAATAAGGCTAACATTAGTGAACTAAGAGAACGGCATTTGGTTGTAGAGAGTCTTGCAGCTCAGGAACAGCCCTCGCCAATGCGCTGGCATGATCTCCCCACTTTCCGGTCCAGTTTCACCATTTTCATAATGGCTTCCTCACGCCCACGGCCCATGTGGTCAAATGTGCAATCATGCTGTTCAGGCAGGCGATGCAACATACAGAAAACATAACCTGTAAAGGCAGAAGAAGTGGGAAAAGGGAGGAGAGAAAAGACAGTATTAAAAATAGGAAATCACAAAATAGTGAGATTATCCCAGACATTACAGGGGTATAGATTTATTTGTCATATGAAGCTGACTCAATCTGGCATCATTTAAGACAGTAATTCCTAAAATGAGTGCAACAAATAATATATTACACTGCTATAGCCTCCTAGGACCACAGAATATCCTAAGTCAGAGGTGACTCAGAATTACTGGCCCACAGAGGCAACTGCACATTAAAGCACTGTAGAGAGTGGCTGACAAGAATCCGATTACATAAACTGGTGCACTGCTGAAATTTATTCCGAAGGGGTTAATGTTGGCAGATGTAACTAACAGAATTCTTGTCATTATTTCCAATCCTGTTTACATCTGAGTATGAAGCTTCAGAATAACTACTTGTGCAAAAACAGGTGATGGGAATAGACATTTCTATACTATCTACCAGCTCTTTTATTTACTGTTCTGTTTTTATACATGATAGGAGCAGTAAGTTGCTGTCTGCTAGATGGATATTCAAACAGCAATTTTGGACAAAGGTAATCTTCAAGTTGCTCCATTGTTGCCCCAATCTGGTATCATGGAAAGAGTGGTGGACTATGACTCATAAGGCTGAGTTTCAAATCCCCGCTCAGCAACGGAAACTCACTGATAGTATGGAACTGGTAAAATCATTCCTTAAATATCCCACTTATCTTGAAAGCTGTTAGACTCTAGGGTTTGGTGCTAATCTCCATTTACAGCCAAAGATCCAGGGCTGCTTGCACCTGCAGATGATTCCATGGACATGTGGCAGGCACGACTAGAAATGCTGTGCACAAAACACTGTTTACCTTCCCACCAAAGTGGTATCTATTTATCCACTTGCAATTTCTTGCTTTCAAACTGCTAGGTTGGCAGGAGCTGGGATAGAGGCGGGGACTTACTCTGTTATACAGCACTCAGGTCTCAAACTGCTGACCTTCCAGTCATCAAGTTCAGCATCTTAACCACTAAGCCACTGCAGTCTCTTTGAAAGTTGTTAGGATTGGTATAAATTGTTTCTGACTTTGAAACAGCATAACAAATACACATAATATACTTACAGAACTTTATATGTGTGCACAAAAAGATAAATCAAAGCACATGTATTACCATTCACATAGGTCATATGAATTAATTAACTAATGAGGAAAGGCCAGTCTGAACAGATAACAATGTTAAAGTTTACTTAGCAGGCTGCAAAAGTGTAAGGCACAAAGCAACAGAAAGGGGGTGGTATTTTATTCATCAGCTCCACTTTGACAATGGCTCACTTTACAAGCATTCCCAGTTTTACTGAGCTTGTGCACAGAGTTATTCACTACCTCTGCACAAAGCATTAAACAGTTTGTTCATTTTGATCAGATGATCTCTGGCTTGATAATGGCAAGTTAGGAAATCATATGGAGTACAATATTATTAGGGTGTTATGCTGTGTGATTGCATGCATTGAGGTGTTATTATAACTGTGGACTAACAAAGCAAAAATACATAAGCAGAAATAATAGATTCACCAAATATAAAGTAATAAATGAAAAGGAGGGATTGGTAAATGTTTACCCTTCTTCATCCAACTCTAAATGCATTTATTATTCCCAGTTGAAGGAGACTTAATAAAAATGTTAACCTTTGATTCAGCAATTGATTCAGTGGTCTACTCTAGTTGAGAATAACAGTTGGTTTTCACCTTTGCTTTAAATTGTAGATATTGTGTGTGTGTGTGTGTGTATTGATCCTTGTACAGAAAAAGATAAAAAGCATAATGAAGAATTGCTCTTCCAAGTGTTCCTCTTCTTATGAAACTAGCCATTTGCCCAGGTATCATTCTAAAAGTCTGAGTTTTCACTAGCGTAAGGTTTTCGCAGAAAACTAGAGAGATTTCTTCCCAGTAAGAGATGAATGTTGTGCAATTTTTTAAGACTGTCTAAGATGCCCTTCATTTTTATAAATACAGCAACTATTCAACAATCAGGCTCCACATTACTACTGTAAAGACATCCTATCTGTGACTGTGATTCTTCAAGGGGTCATTTGTGAACATGTCATCTAGCACTTACGTAGAACCACATCCATAATTTATGAGTAGCTTTTAGTGGGAACTCCACATTCCACCATGCAGCCATTGCCAAAGGGGAGGAAGATTGGTTGCTTATGTTCATATATGAGTACTGGAAGAACTATAGCTACAGGTCCAGTTCTCAATTTTTCTTATTTCTGTGCTCATGGGAGCCTGAAAAGCTGTCTTACTGGAAGAGAAAGGTGATGCAATTAACTATTCAAGAAGCAAAAGGCTGCGATGACACTGTAACATCCTGCATAACATAAAGAAGCGAAGAAGAAAACAACAAAAAAGGGCAGCTCTAATGATATTAAGGCCAATTCCCTGCTAAAGTCCTGGGAGTGCAGGCAAGAGAAGGAGAATTTAAGCATCATAGTATCCTGATTTAAGTGGAAAGAGGAGACCACATTTGGCAGGAAAGTGGTATCAAAGTTGACAATAATCTTGATTCTATGAAAAATTATGTAAGGTGGAATCTGCCTGTAAGGTTTGGACACACATCTTGTTGATGTTATAGCCGTTAAGAAATCAGTCTTTCTTGGAAAAGATGAAGATAAATGTAATCTTTCTTGAGAGAAGGTAAAGATTGCATGGCACCACTGGCTTCAAGGATTTAATTGTGAAAAGATGACAACCAAGGTGGTACCCTTGGATACTCTTCTGGGTATGTATGTTTACATCCCTTTAGAAACTTCTTTATCATAGTGTCCACAAAAAGTGCAGGGCAGTGCGATGAAAGGCATGGTCAGTTTCTTTCATATCTGATTCCAAATATTGGTGATCATCATGGCGATCAGCCATGAAGTCTGTCCTGAGAATATAATGCTGTGGCCTTTCATCCACCTTCTGCATCACAGTGTGACCCCATACCACTGATCCAGCTATGCAAGTCACTTTCTGGTCCTGAGCCCTCTTGGCACGCAAAGTCCTTATCAGCCACAGGCCAGTATTGATGAAGCTGCTGCCTCTCTGTCAAGATGGGTTCAAGCAGGATTTAATCTACTTGGGGACCATCACCCTTCCCTGTGGACTTCACCAAGGCCACTTGTCCTCAGGGTTGTCAGGTTAGTTAACCGCTGCCTGACACTTGGTGTTTAGTCACTGGCAGTATAACCTGGCCAAATTAGACAGGGTCAGCTATAAAACAGAATTTAAATGATAGTAAAGCAAGAAAAGCAGGAACTGCAAAACATGGGAGATACTTCAGGAACCTGCCTCTAGCAGAGTTTCATCACAGTTTTGAAAAGTAGACTTTCAAGGTAAAGGTGAGGATAATTTCCTAACAAGAGTCAGTAGAAGATTTTCTTGACGCAATAAGAATAGTAAAGATTTCCAGAGGGAAAGCAGTCAAAGTTGGGGTCTCCAAGCTGTTAGGTACAGAATATCTGGATTAGAATGTTGAATCTGACACCTCATTTTATTAGTGAGTCTGCCAACAGAGGAAGAAGTAGGTATTGGTGGTCAGTCAAGTCCAAAAGAGTTGTAGACCAAGGCCATCATAGTCATCACAGTCTGATCAAGATTCAATGTAAACCTCTTCTTCCTTGGCTCTGAAAATGGTTTGGAAAAGTCAGGAGAACACTAGAAAGAGGCTTATGCCTGACTTATGAAATTTAAGGGGAGAAATCAAAAAAAGAGCTCTAAGTCAATTTTAAAAAAGACACATAGCAAAACACAATGAGATTTGAAAGGGTGTAAGTAGGGTTGCATTCAGCACATGGAGAAATAATTTTCTCTTTAAGGTACATCTTTATTTTAGGTAGACCTCAAGCTCATACTATCAGGATTATCCATATCGGAATATTATGTGCATGTGCTGTAGTAAGAATTAGCTATTAAAAGGTGCTACTTTGCTGGAGAAGTGTACACAGAAAATGCCTATTCAAAGATTGTGGGTACCTTTTCGATTTTTGAACCACAATCAGGTGTGCCCTTGGGCAGCAACAACAGCCTTCTTTTGCCAGCTAATCTTTTTCACACTAGGTCAAACCAAAGGAACTAAGGAATACAGATTCTGAGCACAAGCTTGAAATAGATACAGTATTTAATTCCCAACTACACTATTGCCTAAATGCAGGATTAGCTCACATTGTACCTTGTTCATTTTAAGAGCTATAGACCATAGGGCAAGACAGTCAGGATTTAGTGAGGAAACAAATTTGCCTATGGTGTCTTACTTATGAGATTGTACTGGAATATGTGTTAAACAAAACCAATGCACAGTTTCTTTCCTTTTTTCTGAAGAGATTATAGACACTCAGATATTACATACTGGATGCAACAGATATCGTATAATCCATCCGATTCATAACATGCTAAGATCATGCAGGTTCAAGGAAATCTGTTCACAATGAAAGCAATATTCCGTAAACCAGTCCAAGAAATACATTTTGCTTATCAGAGATGATTTAAACATTTCTGCATCATCTTTGAGGCAATCCCCTATAAGTCAGTGAAAGTACACAGTACTTTCAATCTTGATGAAGACTTTCATAAACGTTGCAACTGCTTCAGCCAAATAGACGAGAGCTTTGGTAGCAAAATTGTTTTAAATCACCAACCTCTATCCTTAGTTCTAGACCAGTGGTGTGCCAGAGGTAGCACTCGGAGCCCTCTCTGTGGGCACTCGTGCAGTCACCCCAGCACAGAATTCACCCGCTCCTCTGCCCAGCAGCCCAATGGGAGCACTTCCTCCCTCCCTTAGCACAGAGTTTGCCCTGCCCAATGGGAGTGTTTACCTCCCCCCCCGTTTTTGTGATGGCATTTTGCGATAAATAAGTGTGTTTTGGGTTGTAGTTTGACACTCGGTCTCTAAAAGGTTCGCCATCACTTTCTAGATCGATGGTTCCAGTGATGGGATGACCCCGGTTCCATCTGGTTCCCTGGAACCAGTAGGAACAATCCCGGAGGGTTCTCCGGGAGGGGAGTCAACTTTTGAGAGTTTCTGCACATGCACAATAAAATTGGAGCCATTTTGGCTCTAATTTTACTGCGCATGCACAACTCAATCTGACGCATGCGCAATGCATCAGATTGAGTTTCTGTGCATGCGCAGTAAATTGGAGCCAAAATGGCTCCAATTTTTTTAAAAAATTAGGCGGCGACCGCAGCAATAGTGGCGGCGGCGGCGATGACAGCAGCGGCAACAATGGCAGCGACGGCAACGGCGATGGTGGTGGTGGCGATAGCGGCGGTGGCAATGACAGCGGCAGCAACGGCGGTGGCAATGGCGGCGATAGCGGCGATAGTGGCGGCGGCAGCGATGATGGCGGCGGCACCAGCGACGATGGCGATAATGGCGGGGATGACTTCAGCGCCAGCGTGGGCAGGCGGCACCAGCCCTCAGAGGAGGGCACCTCCCCTGGGGCCACCAAGCCCCCACAGGCAAGTTGAGGCCTGGCCTGCCCTGGCCGTCCGCCCCTGCCGAGTCCTCCCAGGGGTAAGTGAGGGGTTTGTGTTTGGGGTTGTATTTTTATTTATTTATTTAATTTATTTACGGGTTTGTGTGGCAGGTGGGTGGGTGGGTGGTGTGTGTGTTTATTTATTTATTTTATTTTTTATTTTAAGGCCCCGCCCACAACGTTATGTCAGCTCCGCCCATGACATCATGACATTGGCCACGCCCATGACGTCGTGACGTCATAGAGTGGTGATAACAAATTTGTCATCCCATCACGGAATGGTTCCCAATATGGGGCCCACACCCCACAGGGCAGGGAAACTTGGCTCTCCAGGTGTTCTTGGACTTCAATTACCAGAAGCCCAAGTCAGTATGCCTGCTGATCAGGACTTCTGGGAATTGAAGTCCAAGAACATCTGGAGAGCCAAGTTTGCTGATCCCTGCCACAGGGGAACTTTAATTCCCAGAAGCCTAAGTCAGTACATTGGCTGATCAGTGCTTTGGGGAATTGACTTAGGCTTCTGAGAATTGAAGTCCAAAAACCAAAGGTTGAGAAACACTGTTCTAGACTCTTGTCTCTTATCATCTGTGAATACAGAATATTTACCTGGGTTAGTATTAATAATTCTAGAGCACACTCCTCCCCAAAGCTGAGGATTTAATTAAATGTCAAAGTGTATTTGAAACTTTAATTAAATCAAGTAAACAATATTAGGCACCCTGTGTGTCATCTTTTTTTGCTTCATCCCAAAGAAGATGCAAAGAAGATAAGATATTAATAACGAAAAATAAATAATGGCAAGTTTCCAAGCTGAGAGTGACTGTTGCAGAAATTTTGAAGACATATAAATAGGTCCCCACATTTTAAATTCATGAATGTTTACAGCTGTCATATGTCCAAGCTTTAAGTATTGCAATGTGTTTTTAAAATTATGTTTATATTCTTGAGAAAAATAACCATATACCTCAGCTGGAAAGAAAAATATCTGAGCCATTATTTGGTTAAGACCAACCAAGACACTAGAAAGCAATAGCGATAACACTTTTATACACTTATATTTATGTACTTATCATTTTACTGACCACTGAAGGTTGGAAGGCTGAGTCAATCTTGTGTCAGGATTGAACTCACAATGTTATGGCTGCAGTACAGCAGTTCAACCACTGTGTAAATGTTCCCAACTGATTTTTCTTTTTCCTAGGTTTATCTATTATTTTTCATCTGGTAGGGTGTACAACATTAAACATCCTACATTCTGAATTATTTAAAACAGTTGCCTGACTCTTTTGTTGTAATATATAAATGTAATTAAAAACAAAGTAGGCTGGATATAATTCCCTCAAAATAAGTTTTCTGTGTAGAACTATGTTTTTCAAATACAAATTCATCCAGATTAATACACAGTTATAAACTATGTTATAAATTATAAATTAAATTATAAACTAGCAGGTCTATAATAATTACATAATGCCTTAATTACTTTTGGGTAGAGGTGTACAAATTGGGTCAGGTCTTTCTAATAATTAAAGACATACTAAGTACTAGGAAGACCTGACCAATTTGTACACCACTGTTCAAATCAACCAGTTAGGACAGTGTGAGAAGAACTTTAGTAAAGTTAGTTCCCCATTCAGAGCAGTGCCATACCCTTTTAAGATGTTTTCCCTATTAATCTAAGCACCTTTTACTACAAATACTGTACAACACATTTCAGGCCTATGGACAGTTTAGCAAAGCACCATGGTATGTCAACACCCTGATTGTGAAGGATGCTAAAGCAACTGTATGTTATACTCATACTACTAACGGCTGCTTGAATTTTTCATTATAAGGTGGTGAATCTGGATGCTTCCCAGTTCTACAACTTTATTTCTTGCAAAGTAAACACAGCAATTTGAAGCAGACCAACCTAAAATCAACAAGTACAGCAAAAAAGATACAAATATTTATTTATTTATTATTCATATTTATCCACCACCCTCCTCACCAAGGTGACTCAGGATGGTTTACAGATCATAAAAGTACAGTACCACAATAAAACATAAAACATTCTTAAAAACATTCCTAAAACCCTTCAAATTTAAACTGTTACAGATTAAAATTCAAGATCTAAAAAAAATTAAAAGAACGCCAAATTACTACATTTTGAGGGAGAGAGGGGGCTTAAATCATCCAGTGGACTGGGGTCATTATACGTCCCGCACCCCATATCTTCCATGCCAGCCATGTTTTTAGATTCTTCCTAAAGGGCAGCAACTCCGTTTGGAGACGTAGCTCGGTTGGCAGGAGGTTCCATAGGGCCGGAGCAGACACAGAGAAGGCCCTCCTCCTGGTGCCAGAGAGATGCGTTTCTCTGGCTGATGGAACAACTAGAGAGCCCCTCCGTTCTGCTCTGGTGGGTCGGACAGATGTTCTTGGGATGGGCAGTTTCTTAAGTATCCTGGCCCACTACCATGTAGGGCTTTAAAGGTGATAACCAGCACCTTGAATTGCACCCGGAGACATACTGGCAACCAGTGCAGCTCCCGAAGCAGTGGTGAGGTATGTGCATACCACCCACACCCCATCACCACCTGGGCAGCCTCATTCTGGACCAGTTGAAGCCTCCGAATGGTCATCAAGGGCAGCCCCATGTAGAGCGCTTTACAGTAATCAAGTCTGGAGGTGACCAGAGCATGTGTGATCATGAGCAAGGAGTCCTGATCTAGGAGCGGGCATAACTGGCAAATCACACAAAGTTGTGCAAAAGCCCTCCTGGGCATGACTGCAACCTGCTCTTCGAGTAGTAGTTGCGAGTCCAGGAGGACCCCCAAGTTACACACTGGGTCTGTTTGGGGCAAAACCACCCCATCCAGAACCAAAGATGGTAGCTCCCGAGATAACGCAGGACCCCCAACCCACAGCCACTCAATCTTGCTGGGGTTCAGTTGTAGCCCGTTGTCCCCTATCCAGACCCTGACAGCCTCCAGGCACCTGGAAAGGACTTCCACATACTGTATCCTTCTGAGGACAATTCTTCAGGCACAAACTGCACGGGATTGTCAAACTTAATCTTGTACAAGAAATCCAAGATGGGGGGGAATAGCCTTCAGCATTTGTCCCTTGCTGTGGATCTCAAGAACCTTTTAGTTTTTGTTGAAGAAGCAGAGGGGGTTCTCCACCAAGTTAAAATATCAAAAGCTGCCAAGAACTCATTACATTCCAGATTAAATCCCAGTTGCAGTGGCAAGAGTTTGTGTTGTATATTGGTCCTCTGTGCCAATATACAGCTGAGTTGAGGTAGGACAAGTGTATTCATTCATATAATAATAACCCTTCCCAGGGTTTTTTAGGTAGAGAATACACAGTAGCTTTACCATTCCCTTCTTCTGGGGAGTGCTCTGGGACTGTGCAGCTTGCTCAAAGGCACACAGGCTGGCTCTTCTTTCAGGAGGAACATGGGAGAATCTAACTTCCAAACTCTGCCTCTGCAGTCAGATACCCAAACCACTGAACTATGCAGCCACAATTATGATCAGTGTCACATTTAATGGGATATTCTTAATTTTAAGAAATCTTCACAAATTTTAAAAATTCAGTTATATAAACTAAATCCCATGTAGACTGAACAACTAGGCAAATTGTTAATGCAAAGCTTATATGAACAAAGGAGGATTCTGGCTAATGTTGCAAATATATGTTGGCTACTGGAGCCTACCACAGAACTTAAGGGGAAAAACAGTTTGTACAGCAAAACATTTGACTGTGTACATCATGAAAAGCTATGGATTCTAACACAAATGAGTATGCCACCACATTTAACAGTTAAGTTATAAGAAAATCCTAAGTTAGGATAGAGAAACAGAAATATTTTCAACGGGCAAATGTATTGAACAAGGGCACAAGTGTGTATTTTATCTGCCTATCTATAATGTGAAGTATCTCATACAGAAAAATGGAACAGATTCAGATGAAAGAGTTAAAATATATAGAATAACCACAAATTATTTAAGATATGTAAATAACACCATAGCTCTGGCAGAAAACAGCTGTTACTTGAATTGACTACATATACAATTTAAAGAAGAATAAGCAAAGGCAGATTAGAGATGAACATTAAGATAACATTAAGGTACAAAAGAGTTAATGGTCATAAATCAGCCATCCAGAATGGCAACACGGAGAAACCTGTTTCAAACCATTTCAATCTACCTGGACACTCTATCCAAGATCTGAAAGTTGTTATTCTGGAAAAGAGAAATTACAAGAATAGGATCCAGAGAGAGACAGAAAAAAATCAAATACATCCATCTGTTGGACACCCACCACAAGGGTTTAAATATTAACCAGGGGTTTATGGGACATTATCAAATTTGAGATACAGATTGTTATATGCTGCTACTTCATAATATTCCATTTCACAGCATATCTAAAAGAATGAGGGATGTGCTCATGCAGCAACACAGAGGTTAAATTCATTAGCATAAATTCAATGCCAGGTGTTTGCTTTGTAATTCCCCACATTTAAAACTGAATAGGGGACATATAGAGCTGATCTGAATAAGAACCAGAGATCATCTACCATTGCCAGCTGTGGGAAGCTGCATTGATTTGCATGATGATGGACTTACTCCATGAAAGCTCACATTAAAAATATATCAGTTAGTCTTTAAAGTGCTGGAGTGTTTTTGTTTTTTATTTTTGTTTTCTGACATGCATTAAGGTAACAAAAATCTTAACTACAGAATGATTACAGAAAAGAAGTTGGAATTGTTAAAAGTTTTTCTATAGTCCAGTTTGATTGTCAATTGAAATGGGGACTGCATACAAACAAGAGTAAACTGAGACTTATAAGAGCACTTATAAAGGAACAAGATAGGCTCCTGAGACTTACGATGTGTCCCTGAAGATTAAGGTCAAAACTATCCATACTGTATATATTCCTAATTGCTATGTACAATGTGAAAACTGGACAATGAAGACAGCTGACAGGACAAAAATCAGTTCACTTGAAAGGTGGAGTTTGAAGAGAGCATTAGGGATACTACGGACCACCAGAAAAGATAAATAAATGGTTCTAGATCAAATCAAGTCCAAAGTCTTATTAGAATCTAAAACAATTAAAACTGAGGCCATTGTACTTTGGACATATCATAAAACAGGAGTTACTGGAAAAGACAATAATGATAGAAAAAGTTGAAGATAGTTTGAAAAGAAGAAAACTGAATTTGAGATGGATTGCCTTAGTAAAGGAAGCCTGTCTTTAGTTTACAAAATCTGATCAGGTCTGTTAATGACAGAACCTTTTGGAGACCATTAATTTATTAAACCCATAAGTTGGAAATAACTTGACTGCACAAATAATTTTTATCTACCAAACCAAACCAAACCAAACCAAACCAAACCACTGAACTACCCTTTGCTAGATACTACCATTGCATAAACGTAAGGTCAGTGGAATTGACACCCAGAAGTGTCTTATTAAAAAAAGTGGCATTACTCAAGTGTTGCTGATTTAAAGGTTAGCCAGTCAGAAGCACACAGAAAGAAAATCTGCTTTCACATTCTGTTCCTCACTACAAGCTGAAAAGTGCATTGACAATTAGCAATTCCCTTCACCTCTCCCAGTTCGCTGTGTGAGAAAGCTCAGAACTCATCTTACAAATTGCTCGTTTGAAGATCAAAGGAAAGCTGAATTTGTTTGAGTGTGTGCAAGATGAGATCATAATTTAACGGAATTTTCAGGGAAAGGTTTGGTTGCATGTTCCTACAACAGCCCCAAGGATAGAAGATTCAGGGGAGCTCTTCCTTTCTAAACTTCTTTCTTGGCTTTAATTGGCACCTCATTAGAAATTAATGAAAATGACATCCCTTGTTCTTCCTGCTCTAGGCACAATACACTACAAAAAGCCCCATCACAATTCGTAACACATTCAATTTATATAGCAATGTCTCTTAAGCATTATTTATGAGATGAGAATTTCTTGTCAGCACTTAATAACCTATACAAAACAGAAAAGAATAGAAAAATATTTGAGCATACAGAAGAAAATCTCTCCACAGAAAAGAGACTGTGTTTGTGGTTTCAAGCATATTTGTAGTAGCTCTTTTCTCTAATAAACCACCTATTCAGAGGTTCTACAATCCTCTAAAAAACAACAAGCATCTTATAGTGTACTATTTGATGGACACTTTTTAAAGAGAGTCCTGCCAATCTAGCAGTTCGAAAGCAAGAAATTGCAAGTAGATAAATAGGGACCACTTTGGTGGGAAGGTAAACAGCATTCCATGTCTAGTTATGCCTGCCACATGACCATGGAAATGCCTGCAGAAGCATACAGCGCTGGCTCTTTGGCTATGAAACACAGATGAGCACTGAACTCTAGAGTCGGATATGACTGGCTTTCAAGCAAGGGTCACCTTTACCTTTTAAAGATAGAGACTTACAGTAACCATATTAAGTGACCTCCAAAATATCCATGCTTCAACAGCCCTATTCAGCTCTTGTAAACAAAAACTGTGGATTCCTTTATGGAATCAATTCATCTCATATTTGACCTTTGTCTTTTCCTGCTGGGACTGTGGTGGCTCAAGTGGTTAAGACGCTGAACTTGGCAACTAGAAGGTTGACAGGAGAGCAGTTTGACACCTGAGTGCTGCTTGACAGAGTGAGCTTCCACCTCTGTCTCAGCTCCTGCCAACCTAGCAGTTCGAAACCAAGAAACTGCAAGTAGATAAATAGGTAACACTTCAGTGTGAAGGTAAACAGCATTCCGTATTGAGGCATGCCTGCCACATGTCCAGGGAAACATCTGCAGATGCAGACAGCGCTGGCTTTTTGGCTATAAACAGAGAAGAGCACTGAACCCTAGAGTCAGATACGACTGGCTTTCGAGCAAGGGTGAGCGTTACCTTTACTTTTCCCTGTTACCTTCAACTTTTCCTAGCATTATTGTTTCCTCCATCAAGTCTTGCCATCTCATGATGTGCCCAAAGGAGAACAGCTTCAGTTTCATCATTTTTTACTTGACTTGATTTAATGCAGTACCCACTTTTCAGTTTTTCTGGCTGTCCAGGCTATCTGCAAACTGCTCATCCAGTACCCTATTTCAAACAGATCATTTCTCCCTCTCTTTCTTCAATGTTTAGCTCTCACATTGGTCACGGGGAAGAGAATGCTGACGAAAGAACAAATACAGTGGAGGAAGCACCATGGAAAAGTGTCACAGTTAGGAGCAAAAGAAGATGATGACACTCTTCAACGATGGAACTGTAAAACTGCTTTCAGATTCTTGAAGAGGAGTCTGGTAGACAGCATGCAAAAGAAGACAAATAGGAGATCCCTTGGGAGAGAGGTTGAAGTGCCCAAAACAAGAGAAACTGAACTCATACCCTAAAAAAAGAAAAGTAGTTGTAGAAGGAGACTCCCTACTGTGTGGGACTGAAACTGAAATATGCCAGGAAGATCCTTGGAGCCACCAAGTATGCTGTTTCCCTGGAGGTAGGATTAGAAATATGAAGGAAAGATTGCCTTCATTCATAAAACCCATAGATCCATATTTCTTCTCATCCAAATGAGAACAAATGGCACAGTCAAGAGAAACTATGTAAAAAATTACATCAGATGGACATTCTGGAAAGGAAACTCAAAGACTTTGGGGCCCAGTTAGTCTTCTCATCCATTCTATCAATGCTCAGAAGAGGTACAGAAAAAGAAAGGAAAATACTCTCAGTGAACGACTGCCTACTAAAGTGGTGCTGACATGAGGGATTTTAGGCCATGGGTATACTTCCTAGAAAGTGGATGTTGGCAAGGATGGGTTGCATCTCACAAGAATTGGGAAAAATGTGTTTGGCCATTGATGAAGGGTTTTAAACTTTTTTGGAAGGGGAAGGAAAATCTAAACTCAGAGATAAAGAAAGATGAAGGCTTACATACAATTAGACCAGTGTTTCCCAACCTTTGGTTTTTGGACTTCAATTCCCAGAAGTCTAAGTCAATGTACTGACTGAGGCTTCTGAGAATTGAAGTCCCCCTGTGGGGCATGAGCCCTACACTAGGAAACACTGAATTAGAGGAACATCTAATGGGGACCAACAGTAATAATAATCTTGACAAAGTTGTAGAAAGAAAAGCGACCACAAATCACACAAACTCTGGTTTTTATATACAAATGCAAGGAGTATGGGAAACAAATAAGAATTACAAATCTTAGTTCAGGAGGGTAAATATGACTTGATAGGGATAACTGAAACTTGGTGGGATAACATTCATGACTGGAATACTGCAACTGAAGGATATAACTATTAAAAAAGAACAGAAAGAGCAGAAAGCAAGGTAGAGTTTGCAGTACAGTATATGCCAAAAACACATATCCCTGTAAAGAAATACAGGAGAATAAGTTTCATTTTCCCATTGAGAGCATCTGGATTAACTTGATTGTGGGGAAAACAAAAGGAATATGTTAGTTGGAGTCTACTACCAACCACCCAAGAAGATGAGGATGAAACTTTGAAAAAATAAATTACAATAATGTCAAAGATACATGATGTAATAGTTAGGGGAGATTTCAATTATCCTGTTATCTGTTTGGAGACAAATTCTGCTGACTACAGTCCTTTCAAGGAATTCCTGGCTTGTGTGGTTGATAATTTTCTCCTATAGAAAGTGGAGAAATTACAGGAGTAGCCATCCTTAACTTGATTCTAACCAACAGAGGTAAATTGGTGGAAGAAGTTGCAGCAAAAGGAACTCTGGGGTAAAATGACCATGTTCTACCTGAATTCTTGATTTCAAAGGAAACAAAAGCAGAGTGAAGCCATATGTATACACTTGGCTTTAGGAAAGCCAATTTTAATAAACTCAGAACAATGACAGGTAAAGTCCCATGGCAAGAGATCTTATCAGGAAAAGGAGTCCAAGATGGGTGGGACTTCTAAAAATGGAAATTCTAAAGGAAAAACTTTCAATTTAACAACTTCTTTAGACACATAAAAACATATTACCCTAAAACAGCACTGGAAGTATAAATATTAGAGAAGAGCAGAGATTATCTCCCAGTATGTAAATAAGCAACACAGCATATTGATTTGGTAACACGGTATACTGACATACAGAGGGTGACTAATGCTACTGGAAAAAAGTCAAGAGAATTCTCTAATGCATTTGCAAGTACAGTAATACCTCAGATAACATTTACCTCGGATAATGCTAAAATCGCATAATGTTAAGTAATCTGGGGGGTGAATTGGATTGAATAACGTTAAGATCCTATGGGATGCATCGGATAACAACCGCTAAAGCCTGTGGGGTTACAATGTATCTCTATGGAGCTTTAACGTTATCCGATGCATCCCATAGGATTTTAACATGCATCAGATAACACTAAAAATCGGATAACACCAAGACTTGTGAAACCAAGTTTTAGCGTTATCCGAGGTTTTACTGTACATTATAGAAATTGGTATATCACAATTGTTATAAATTATTCCAAGCTTTTTTCAGCTCATCTTGCTTGTTTGTCATTATTTAAATGAAGAACCATTGACACATGATGCCTCAAGATACCATAAACAAACCTCTTAATTCATAAAGACTGCTGCAGTATGGAAAAAAGCTCTTAAAAGCTTTTTCAAAACTCAAATCTATATTGAATCTTTTGCATGGATAGAGTCAACAAATTTGGCATATCTTTTTTGTGCAAGACTGTTACATGCGATAGCACAAAAGACGAAGAAACCCCTCCATAGTAAGGACATTTCTACAACTAATATGTCTTCACCTGGATATATAATTGACCTCCATACACAAAAGTGCAATGATTTAGTGTACTTATGAAGGGTTTTGAGATTTTTGACTTCTCTAGGCTATAACCACTTCAAATGTGTCACATTTCTCCATCACAACAAGACAATTCATGTTTTTCCCAATATGCAAGGGGAATTTAATAGGACTCTAGTCTACAGGAAATCTTAATATTAAAACTGGCAACTAGTCCTTACCACAGCGACATGATCCCAGTTCCTGTTGTACCAACTCCAGTTTTGTTTGGCACTGGAAACACCTACGTCTGCTCTTCTGTTTGGAACGGCTGATTTCTTCAGGTCTGTCATTACTGTCCTCCAGTAATCGTGGTCGCTTCTCAGGAGAAGCCTCACTCTCCAATTGTGAATCTATTATTTGGGGGAAGACATTTGAGGTACAGTGTTAGTTTTTTCTTCAGCAAGCCATATGCTCTACTCACAAAATTAACTGTGTGAATATTGACAACTTATAAATAGTGTGCTCTTTTTCATCTTCTCACATACATACTGTCTTTCAATAATTAAAACCAAGTCAGTAACCTATCTCAGCTTTATTTCCTAAAATGCCCTTTCCTTGTTCATAAACTAAATACAAAATGAAATAGTTGTGGTTTTCACTTTGTGTTGACATATGGAAAGAGAACACTAGCTTGGGCAGTGATAACCTTTGTTTTTATCTCATTTATAGATTCTACTATACAACTTTAGCTATAACATCCCCATCTAGACCAGTGTTGCTTCTGAGGAAAAACAATTGAACATAAATTCAACATACTTCCTGGCTGAGCAGGGGATAGATTTTTAGGGCACAGTTTGTTCCAATAACTAAACAAAGGCACATGAAAGCACCACACTGTGCAGCCTTCCCTCTACAAATATAACAATCTAAATGTAAATGATTATACACAGACAAGATAAACTAAAGACAACATGTACATGCTGCTACAGACTTGAAGGATTTTCTTTAAAGCTGGAGAAGGCAATACTGTACATATTTTGATGTTATTTGTAATGTTTGTGTCTTGGGGAAATGATGTTGTTAGAAAAGAGTGGAGATAGGACAATCCATTTCTTATAGAAATTCTAAATTGAAAGGTGCTTGAAGTAAACCATCTCTAAAAACAGAGAAACTAAAAACAGTATGTCTGTTATATTAAAAATAGCATTGTAAATTTTTTTAAAGAAACATTTTCAAGCCCACAGCTTATTTCAAAGGATTATGTGAGAAAGTAAGGAGTAAGTGGTTAGAACGTTCAGCTTCATGAGAGGGGAAAGGAGGATTCTGCCCCAATACTTCCACTGACAATGAAACACTGGAGAAAACACATGATTTTACAGACTACATTTCAAAGCTGAAAAGCTCCTGAAGCTTGTTGGAGAGTTCTTGCTTCCATTCCATTGTTTTCTACACTGTGTGATCAAGAAGTTGGAAGCAGAGATTCCTACTTGTACCTAAGAACAATGGAAAACTGGTGTACCTGTTCATGTGTAGAGCCCACATGCAAACAAGAACCTCTTCTCTTCTCTTCATACTCCCCAGTCATTATGTTTAGAAAATGATGCTTTCAATTTATATGCGTAAAGGAATATGCCAACATATTCCAAAAAATTTCCATCTTGACCCTTTCTACTAGACTTCATACTTTACTTTTGAACCAGCAATTTGTGTCACACTTCCTACAGATTTATGGATTATATACAACCGTATCAATTTAATCTGTTGTATCCCCAAAATTCTATGACAATAGCTTCACAAGGTTTTAGGTCATGAACAAGGTGTCTGCATTTACCTTGCATGAATAATTGGCCCATGGCCTTTTTTTATAATGGGAATTAATATCCTACCTATCTTTTTCCACCACCAACATCAACAATAAACAAAACCAACCAAGATGGCTTGCAACATAAAAAAAATCAAAAGATTAAATTAAATTTAAATTCCATTAAAAATACTAAAAACAACAAGGGGACATTTAAATTTGTATCTCAAAACTGGGAGTGAATCTCACAGAGGTAACAAACACACTGGCAGATAGAAGACAGATTGGGAAACAAATCCCTATTTTGGCATCACATACACATACTCTCTATACACCAAGTACAAGTGAATAGGGGGAGATAATATTTCACCTTGTTCATGCTGCCCTCTTCAGGTCAAGACCTCATAACCAGCACTCTTCCTTTCATCCCATCACATGTCCCCAATTAAGTGCTTTGCAATTGTTTACTCAAGAAAAGTTGAAAGATAGACTTCTAATGAAGGTGTGAAGGGAGAGGGGTCTTCACTCTTTCTGCTTTTAGTTTTTCAGTGTCCTATATTAAGTTGTCCGTAAAATCGAAAAGAAATCAAAATACACAAGTGCACACAACACCATTCAAAAATACTTTTATTTTTTAAAAAATGCTGTTAATATCATCCAAAGTCTTAGCATCTCTCTACTTTGAATGCAACAGATACTTAAAATGTTTTCACATTTCATACTACAAAGAAAAAGAGTCCAGTATGTGTATGTTTAGGGGAAAGGCACTAAAATGGGAGGAAGACAATCCCCTGAGAGATTAATAAAGGCTGAACAGATAGTAGATTATAATAAAAGATGTTGTCACAAGTCAGAAGTGGTATGGTGGCTTGTTACAAAATTTGCCCTAATGTTACATTCAGAGAGCCCTGTGTGAAGATCTTCAGAGAACTTCAACGCAAGTAGAGTTAGCATTCTAATTGGTTTGTCTAAATGAAGCCATATGACACCAATTCTGAAGGAAAGACATAGCTTTCTATTCACTTCTGAGCCCACTCCAAGGAAAAGGTTTTCATTTAGCTTCCTAAATGGCTAGGGTCACAAACGCTTTAAGGATAAGTAGGTTGGTACAGAAAGAGATGGTCATTGAAGTCTGAGAGTTATCTTTTTCTGTATGAACTTGTTAATGAATTTGTTTGTCAGAGTCAGATTGCTTATTGCCCTGGGAGTCCTACAGAAGTTACAGACCTCCAGGGAAAATATCAAAAGCCCATGTTCATCATAGCTGACATTTATCCTGCTTCATTTCTAATCACATCAATATCAGTCTGGATATCAATGTCTAAGTATTTTTAAAGTTGCAATAATTCTAGGCAATATCAGCTTGTCTATTTCTACACACTTTACTTCTTTTCAATACAGTACAGTACTTCTATTTTTTCATATACATAAATGTTCCATACCCAAAGCTTCACAGAAAATGTCCAAAAGTCTAACTGCCATTAAAAACTGGAACAGGTACTTGAAAGACTGTATACAGTCAAACCTCACATAAAGAGTGCCTCACTTAAAGAGCAGACTGTTCGCTTCGCTTAACAAACAAAACCAACCAAAAACTCGCTTAACAAATAAATCGGGGTTCGCAATCCTCCCAACCAGAAGTCACAATTGGTCACTTGCAATGGTATTTCGCTTAAAGAGCAAACTGGCTTAAAGAGCAATCCTGTGGAATGCATTATGCTCTTTAAGCGAGGTACAACTGTGCTGAAAACTTAACTTAATGTACTGAAAACTGTACTGAAAACTAAACTTAATGAGGCAAATGCTTAAAAATATGAAAACTTAATACAGGAACACAGAAAAAATGCTTAGGATAAATATACAGTTGATAAAGTGTTTTAAATAATGTAGATAAAGTGTTTGAAAGAATAAGCATTTCTTAAATAATGTAGATAAAGGTTTGAAAGAATAAGCATTTCTTTAAAAATAGTTCTTAAAAAATAAACATTTATCAAAAGTAAAAAAGCATTACAGCTCCTAAACAATCTGAAACCTGTAAGCATTTTTTTACACACACACACACACTCTCTCTCTTTCAGTAGCTCACCCAGTCATGTCTATTAAAGTCTATGGAGAATAAAGTCCATGACGTTGACACATTGTAGCTTCTGGAAAAACTAGCTGTTTTCACTGCTATGTGGTGTTGGCATTGTTGATATCACATGGCCTTGTGTAGAGCTTCCTCGTAGGAGGTTTCTTGGAAGCTATGAGTACTTTGTGGATTTATAGTGGATATACTTTGCTGGGTGGATTCACCATGCCATCAAACAAAAAGAGCACATTCATACTGAATGGATATAAGGTTTAGTTATAGTGGAAGAATCTGGTACTCCCATACTGCCAGCAGCAGCAATAAGGGATCAAACCACAAGTGTCGAGGCCACCATGGTGTTATCTGAATGTAGCTGTAACTATTATAATGTTCCCATGTAAAAATAGGTAAAGGTTTCCCTTGCTCATAAAAATACATTACCCAATTACTGACCATTTGAACAGCTATAGCACACCTTAAAATCTGTACATGATAGGCAAATTCTGAGTTCAGATTTGGAATCAACACACTCAATATCATGTAAATCACATGTGCTATTCCCAGTAGTAAAATCGCTGTTGTGCAGTGTTATAGATACTAGGCAAGAGTGGGAAAATGAAGAAAATGACTAATTCACAAAAGTACATTTTAAAATCACTAGGTGGGCAGCACTGATTTACATTCTCCCCCAGCCACAACTTACCGTACATTATAGTTGTTCATACTATCACTGTTCATGTCTTCATTATTCAATGTTCTTTCCACATAATTTTTCTTAAAAAATGTGTCAGGACTGTCAGTGCCAAGTTTTAATCTCTCTTGATCTCCTGTCACAATAAAATTCTATCCTGCAGATATGCGATAAGTACATGGAATGTGCACAACAGAATATGTAAATAGGAATGTGGCGGAAATTGATATAAAGTGTCAGGGGAGAAAAAGCTACTCCATCTCTATTTGCTTCTCAAGAAAATACCCCTGTTTAGTTTAATCTCATGCATGGTGACAGTATTTGAGTCTCACAATCGGCTATCCCCTCCTTTCCCAAAGACCTATCATATCTTAAGTGACTGACAATCCTATCAACTGCCTGTGCAAACATCAGTAAAGGAAATAACTAATGACCCTTCAAACATCACTACCACAATACTTTAAACTACAGTAATACCCCGGATAACGTTATGACTTGATTCCACAAGTCATGATGTTATCCGGTTTTTAGCATTGTCCGATACATGCATCCAACAACGCTAAAAATAAAGCCCTGACTTCAGGGATAAATGGCTTTAAAGGCAGGCAGGGAAAGAAAGAGACCTCCCTACCTTTTAAAGCCACCCCCATGCGACTGCAGTAGGGTCGGGGAAAGTGCAGTTCCGATGCTACTGCAGGGTTGCCTCTGCTTACCTTCCTTCTCTGACTCCCAGCTGACTGCAAAAGGCTTGGTTTTTTTAAACTGCAGGGAAGGGGGGGAGAGAAAGGAGTTTCTTTCCACTTGCTTTACTTCCTGATTTGAAAAAATACAGAGATGTGATTGGTTCTCAAGATCAACTGATCTAGAGAACCAATCACATCTCTGTATTTTCCCCCTTTCCTGTTTGATTGGTTCTCTAGATCAGCTGATCCAGAGAACCAATCACATCTCTGTATTTTTTTCAATTCAAGAAGTAAAGCAAGTGGAAACTCCTTTCTCTCCCCCCCTTCCCTACAGTTTAAAAAAACCAAGCCTTTTGCAATCAGCTGGGAGTCGGAGAAGGAGAAGGAAGGTAAGCAGAGGGAACCCTGCAGTAGGGTCGGGGGAAAGGCAGGTGGGCGCTGGAGAGGGGGTTGGATTGGGTAGATGTTCTACCCAATCCAACTCCCCCCCCACGCACACGCTTGTACCGGATAACGCTAAAAATCGCGTTATCCGATGCAAGATTTTTCCAAAAATCTTGCAACGTTATGCGGTTTTAGCGCTATCCAGTACAAGTGTTATCCGGGGTATTACTGTATTTGTAAAAGGTCCTTGAGCCATTAAAAAAAACTATGAAGAATTCAGCATAGCAAGCACTGTAGTAGAGAAGATGATAAGAAGGAATTCAGGAGCAAAAACTGCAAAAACTGGCAATAGTGATCTCTGCTAAGAGTTCCACAGTAATGAGCCTTGCATATAAAGACCAGAACCAGCTGACTGCCTTCACCTGACAGCCCCGAGAACCCCGTTCAGATTCTGCAACCACCCAGTGCCTTTGGGGGGAGGGAGGTGAAGGAACCAGCTCCCTCCCCCCAAAGGCACTGGGAGATTGCAGGATCCAAACAGGGCTTTTGGGGCAGTCAGGCACAGCCTTCACCTGACTGCCCCGAAAGCCCCACAGTGCCTCCCCAGCCCTCCGATCTGGCTGGGAAGGCACTGCAGGGTGAAACAAACCCAGGACGAAGAGCAGAAAGGCTTTCCCGCTCTTCAGAGCTGGCTGGGAAGACATTGGGTTTGAAACAAGCCCTTTCCACTCTTCAGCCCCTGGTGCCTTCCCAGCCCTCTTATCAGGGGTGAAACGAACCCAGGACGAAGAGCGGAAAGGCTTTTCCACTCTTTGTCCTGGGCTCCACTTCACCCCCGTGCCTTCCCAGCCCTCCGGTCTGGCTGAGAAGGTGTGGGTGACAGTGGTGAAGTGAGCCGAGGACGAAGAGTGGTTCAGCTTCATCCTGTGCTGATTTTTTTCTATAATCCCTATGGGGATGCTTTGAGTTATGAAAAAAATCAAGTTAAAAAAGAGGCCATGGAACTAATTGTTTCTGTAACTCGGGGTTTTACTATGTATGTAGTTCTTAGGCCACCATGGTCAAACTAAAGATAACAGATATAAGGTATGGAAATTCTTTGATTATATGAGTCTTCCAAACCTAGCTGGAAGCCACTTATTTCTCTTTTAAAAGCAATGTATGAGGCTTTGTTTGTAGTTTATAGACCTACATGTGTCAGTATGCCATTTAACAAAGCATTTAGAAAAAAGGAAGTTGGATAAAAAGCGGGGGCAAAACAGCCCATACTAAGCAAAATTGGAACAGCAAATCAATAGGTACACTGTTGGAGCCAACCATTCACCTAGGCAGGCAGGGGGCAAAATAGCTATCTCATCATCCTTCCTAAACTATAAATATAGGACTTCTCATGGCTTTAAACCAGTAACTGACTGATGCCAGCCTACTCAAAGATATCATTGCTGGGAAGCCTCTGGGAACCAAGCCAAAAAAATAAAAGTACAGAGGGTATGTTCTTCCGGCTTGACATTTCCATGTTTATATTCTATGTTCTAAAACAAAGAGATAAAAAGGTTTCACTGAGAGGAGAGATGAATGATTTCCTTTTTGAATCATATAATGCTGATTCATTTCTTTCCAGTTAAAATGAACTTAAATACCTTCTTTATAGTTTAAATACTGAATGAATTAAGTCTCTTATTCAAATTGCATCCACCGTTCAGCTACTAAGAGCATTCTTTTATAGTTTCACTTTTGAATTTAAATGCATGATTAGTTTGCTGTGTTTTAGACATTGTTAACACTTTCTTGACTGTAAGAGAGTCTCAATACAGGTTTAGTATTGATAAATTTGAAATGTCACTTTCATATTGTTTTCCTGCTATTTCTTTCTCTGTCATTAATATATGTAATAAGTATTCTAAAAAAGCTTGTTTTAACTTTTTTTTGTTAACTTCGTAACTACGGTAGAACTTTGGTTAATGTAATTAATGAGTTCCACAGGATGTTTCTTACAGTGAAAATTAAAGGTAAAGGTAAACGTTTCCCTTGCTCGAAAGCCAGTTGTATCCGACTCTAGGGTTCAGTGCTCATCTCTGTTTCAAAGCCAAAGAGCCAATGCTGTCTGCTTCTGCAGACATTTCCATGGTCATGTGGCACGCATGACTAGATACCAGAGCACATGGAATGTTGGTTACCTTCCTACCTCAGTGGTCCCTATTTATCTACTTGCAATTTCTTGCTTTCAAACTGCTCGGTTGACAGGAACTGGGACAAAGACGGGAGCTCATTCTGTCCTGCAGTACTCAGGAATCAAACTGCTGACCTCCTGCCTTCCAGTCAGTGTCTCAGCCACTTGAGCACTTCAACCAAGATGCATTGAAAACCAATTAATCCTTTCCAGACATCAGAAAAAAGCAAAAAACAACAAACAAACAAACCCAAAAACAAAACCACACCCTTTTTTGTTTGTTGAAAACTCTTTATAAAGTGGTGAAGAATTCCAAAGTGCACTTTATGAAGTGTTTAGATCGGGGGGGGGGGGGGAAAGGCTTTTTGGCTTTTTTTCCTGACCTTCAGAACAGATGAAATTGGTTTTCAATGCATTCCAAAGGGAAACCATGCTTTGATTCTGTAATTGTTTATATTATAGTATCTTTGCTTTATTTCTTAGGATGTCTTGATGTTTTGTAATTGCAATTGCTATTGTAGATATATGTGATATTTGTAACTTATCTGTAATTATTATTATGCTATGGAATGTGCTATGTAATTGTAACTGTTTCTTCTGTAAGCCGCCCAGAGTCGCTTTGCGAGTGGGGCGGCATATAAGTCGAAAATACAAATACAAATACTATCTGCCCTCTAGTGGCCAGCTCTGGTAATGACTCAACAGTCAGCTGTTAGTTCCCCCACCACCTCAGAAGTGCCAAAATCTGCTTTTAAGCTGCTGAAATGCACTGAAAATGAGACAAAAAAAAATTCCAGAAACTGAGGGGAAATGCTCCAAATACCCTCCTGCCACCGTGGAAAATGGCAGGTGCCCAAGCATCCCAAAAAAGGTACATTACCTACCTAAAAAATTAGTTCTTTGAGTGGTCCACTGTGCATTCATACTAATGGATTGTTCATTCATACTAATGGATTCATACTAATGGATTGCGATAGCCCGGTTCTTCCAAGCTTGGTTTTTTATTGTAGGAAACCTCAATCCTGTTGTGTCTAGCACTAGTGCCCTGCCCACTATCCTTTCAGTTCCATTTGTATCGCTGCCTTTAGGCTAGGATGGCTCTACAATGACATGAGAGGGGAGGCTGGGCAGGACATATGAATGCACCGTGGACCACTTGAAGAACTATGTTTGCAGGCAGGTAACCTACCCTTCTTCTTCGTGGTCCCTGTGCAATCATACTACTGGGTGAATAATAAGCTGACTTGCTGGAAGGAGGGTATGTCATTGAAGAACTGTGGAGAGGACCTGTCTACCATAGTCATCTGCCGGGACTGTCTCATGTCCAACTGGTAATGCCTCACGAAAGTGGAGGATTGAACCCCCGTCGCAGCTTGGCAGATATTGTGAAGGGTGACACCTCTGGAGAACACGATGACGTGGAGATGGCTCTAGTAGAGTGGGCACATGGACCCTCAGAGGGATCTAGGAGTGCCACTCTGTACGAAAGGGTGATAGTCTATGTGATCAATTTTGAACGGCATTGAGATGAGACAGGCAAGCCCTTCTTGTGTCCGGCATAACAAACAAGAAGATGCTGAGCCTTTCTGAAAATCTTAGTCCTGTCCAAATAAAAAGCCAAAGCTCTTTTAATGTCCAGTGTGTGTAGAGTTCTTTCCAATTCCGACGTGGGGTTTGAAAAAAAGGTTGGTAAAATAATAGGCTGCTGGAGGTGAAAGGCCAAAACGACCTTAAATAAAAAGGTAATGTCTGGATGAAGTACCACTTTGTCCACAAGAATATTAAGATACAGCTGGTCAGATTTGAGGGCAGTGAGTTCGCTGACCCTACAGCCTGAAGTCATAGCTAATAAAAAGGTAAGGAGGTGCAAGCCCAATGTACCCATGGGTTCAAATGGCTTTTTGGTTAACTGGTCCAGTATAAGTGGCAGAGACCCCTGAGGGGGTGGCCTATGCACACCTGGGTAGGTGTTCCCTAACTACTTAAGAAATTTCTTAACCCAGGGTCCTTAAACAAATGCCTAGCTGGGGAATTAGAGGGTTGGTAGGCAATTATAGCCAACAGGTAGACCCAAAGAGATGATACTGAGAGACCAGGTTGTATTAACTACAAAGAAACTTAAAGACAGTGGAGAGACATGGGGACATGGCAGCCTTTCTGAGCAAAAGGGCAAATTGTTGAAATTTTGCCCATTTATAAGCATAAACCTTCCACATAGAAGGTTTAGTAGAGTCGTGGAGGATTCTCATGAGTGTTGGAGAATCCTCCACACTGTCAAATGAAGGGCTTTGAGATCTTGATGGAGAATCCCATGCCTAGAGACAGGAGATCCTGACATTTGGATAGCTGTCAAAACTCCCATGAAAAGTCTTGGGAGAGTTGGAAACCATCTTTGCCTGGGCCACCACAGGATGATCAGTATGGCATCAACCAGTTGGGATGCCAGGAGTGACACTACCCTGTGGAGCAAAGACAACAGTGGGAAGGCATAGATCATGCTGAAATACCAACAATCCACCAGAAATGCGTTTCCCAAGGAGGCGCTGTCATGTCTTTCTCTGGAGCAGAACAGAGGAAGCCTTGCATTCAGGCATGTTGCAAAGAGGTCCATTACTGGGGTCTCCCATCGATGGGTCAGACTTGATGATTTAGCTCCCACTCGTGGGATTGTGAGTGAATCTGACTCAAGGCGTTCGCCAGAGTGTTGTGGTTGCCTGCTAGGTGAATTGCAATTGGGAAGATTGTTATTGGGATGCACCAATCTCATAGTTGGATTGTAAGGTCCAGAAGGTGCTGAGAGCACGTTCTGCCCTGCTTGTTAATATACTGTACAGTCATGGAATTGTCCGAGATGACTTGTACTACATGACCCTTGAGGGATGTCTGAAAGGCCTTTAGGGATTTAAAGACCACCAGAAATTCCAATTGGTTGATGAGGAGACCTCACCCCTTCGGGAGCCATGTCCCGTTGTTGTCAACTGAGCCTGAGGACAGGGGTCTTTGAATGGGCAACCCTGAGATAAGTTGTGATCATCTAGTCACCTTTGGAGCTGAGATGCCAGTTGTGAAGGGAGGAACAGCCTCTTTAATTGGTCTTTCACTAGGCCATTGTAGGCCGAGAGGTACCGCCACTGGAGAGGCCACAAGTGAAGCTTTGCATAGCAGAGGACCAGAGTGGTGGAGGCCATTAAGCATAACAGGGTTTAGTGAGTCTGGAGGTGGAAATAACTGTCCTCGTTGCCCGACGATGTCGCACTACCTTTTTGATAGAAGAAAGATTTTGGGGACATGGGAGTCTAGAACTGTCCCTATGAAGTGGACAGAGCGTTTTGGAGTGAGAGAAGACTTCTCCAAATTGACTTTGAGCCCAAGGTCCGCTAAAAGAGAGAAAACGATCGAGGTGTCATTCTAGCCTGTTGTCCTGGACACAATGAGCCAGTCATCTAGGTATGAGTAAAGTCTCAGAGCCCTCAGATGGACAACTACCAGAGCTGCACACTTGGTGAACACTCTGGGAGCTGAGGACAATCTGAAGGGAAGCCTGTTGTATTTGCATGTCTGACTGGGCAAAACGAATTAGAGGTATTTCCTGTGGTCTTCTCTGATTGCCACATGGAAATATGCACCCGTGAGGACGATGGTGGTAAACCAAGCCCCTTGAAATAAAAAGGGAAGAATGGCCTGTAAGGTGACCATATGAAACTTCTGCACAGCAATAAACCTGTTGAGAGCTCGCAGAGCCATAATAGAATGGAGGCCTCCATCCTTTTTGGGAACAGCAAAGTAACGGGAGTAGAAACTCGCATGAACACTTCAAGGGGGAACCTCCCAAATTGTTCCTTTGGCAAGGATAGTATTGACTTCTCTGACTAAGACAGGGGTTGTCAGTGTGATCTTTATGATGCCCAGAGGAGAAAGTTGAACGGACTCAATGGCATAGCCATGTAAGACGATCTTTAGTACCCAGGACTCCATGGTGATCCTACACCACACATGATAGTAGGGGGGGTAACAGGATGTTACTCCAATTGGCAGACTCCAGGGTAGTAAGGTTCAGAAATGTTTGCCAGATTGCTGGTCTTGCCGAAAGGAAGGCTGCCATGTCTTAGGTCCCTGAGGGAAGGTATGATGAGTAGTGCACCCAGTTTGCCCCTGAGATCTGAAAGGAATTATTAGGGTGATATGGCTGATAACTTGGTTGCTGATATCGGAAATATCTTTTTTAGGTTTGCCTACAAAAATGTTTGCTGAGCTGGAAAGTATGGGAACTTTTAGGCCCCTGGTATACTCCCCTGGCTGTTAGGTGCTTTTTGGTTAAGTCATCTGTGGAGTGTGGAACCAGCACGTTCCATTAAAGTGCATTTGCTCCAATTTGTTCTTAGTATCATCTGCCAGGTTGGCAGCCTGAAGCCATGCTTGCCTATGAAAGGCTACTGCAGCAATTAGGTTGCGAGAAAACCCCTCTGCCCTATGGCGTCCTGCAAACATTTGATACTTTGCTGTGAGTATTGCTTCCTGATGTATTTTAAGAGCCTCTGATTTCACACCCTCTGAAGGGTTAGAGAGCAACGAAGCTAACTTGTCCCAACGGTATCTCTGATACATTCCTAGGGCACCCTGATAGTTCGCTATTCTGATGCTCAGGGAAGAGTTGCCATAGATCTTCTTAGCCAAGGTCTCAGACTTTTTCTGATCTTTGCCTAAGGGTGTAGTGAGAGAAGAGAATTTACATTTTGGCTGATTTGTTTCTACAACAATCAAGTTCAGCTGAGGTTGGGTAGAGAGAAAGAGAGTAGAGGGTTCTTGTACCCTATACATATTATCAATCAGAAGTGTCTGGCGGACAGTGGTCCATGGGATCGCAAAGGGTCGGAATCGACTGTGCAACTGAACAACAACAAACAACCTAATTATTAATTGGGTTTTCCCAGACACCCTGTACCTTACTCAATATAACTGGGATCATTGTGATTTGCAGGAGTGGGTCAGAGTCATCTCCTAAGACTCTATCCCATCTTTCCAAGTTCTGTGATTCAGGTTTTGCTACTTCTAACCCAAGAGAAGCTGCCATCCTATTAATTAAATCAAAATACAGAGCATGCTCCATGGCTGCTGTTTGTGACAATGGGGCTTGTAATGGCTCATTCTCAGAAACAGGGACAGAAGAGGAAAGGGAAACCAAATCCTCTGGGATATGCCGAGCACCCACTCAGGGCTGGTTATCGGAACTTTGTTCTCGTCTGTGTTTGGAAGGGACTGACGACATAGGCTTAGTCTTGACTTTGGCGCTGAAAATCTACCATGTCTGAAAAGCTCGACTGCTGTGCAAAACCCCTCCTGGCCATGACTGACACCTGCTCTTTGAGCAGGAGTTGCAAGTCCAGGAGGACCCCCAGATTATGCATTGGGTCTGTTTGGGGCAAAGTAGCCCCATCCAGAACCAAAGATGGTAGCTCCCGAGATAGTGTTTTCACAAGTATGTACCATTAAGCACTCCCACAGTATCTGCGTTGAGTCTTAAGTGCCGCAGATTTAAAATTGTAGAACCAAGCCCTTTGGAAGGAACTGGTCAGAATTCAATTGTTAAGGTTTGCTAGCTTGCTGTGGCTACTTCATATGGTGGCAGAGACTATCTTGATCATGTGTCATGCACCCAACTGAGGAGCTGAGATGTAACTTGTCAGTTAGTTACAATTAGCTGCAGCAAGTTATTCAAACTTTACATGAACATCAATAGGATTCCAACTGATGTGACAGAAATATCAGTGGTCAAATCAAAGCACTAGAAAAACTGAAATTTATTGATACTTTCAAAAAATTTAAATACAAGAAGTACAATTATAATAATCTAATTAATCTCCCACTATGCTGTGGAGGCAGCAGAAACTTTTGCATCAGAGACTATATAAGTACAGTAATACCTCGGATAACGTTTACCTCGGATAACGCTAAAATCGCATAACGTTAAGTAATCTGGGGAGGGGAATTGGATCGAATAATGTTAAGGTCCTATGGGATGGATCGGATAACAACTGCTAAAGCCTGTGCAGTTACAATGTATCTCTATGGAGCTTTAACGTTATCCAATCCATCCCATAGGATTTTAACATGCATTGGATGACACTAAAAATCGGATAACACCAAGACTTGTGGAACCAAGTTTTAGTGTTATCCAGTAATCCAAGGTATTACTGTATTCCCATTTCAGATTCTACTGCCTCCCATTTTTTCTACTCATTTTCTGGACTGAATATAGTTTATTTAAGTGACCTTTTATACTTAAAGGATGCAAGACTCACAGTTAGGAAACAAAACACTTTACAATATTATATTTAAAATTACTTTGAATTACTTCTCCCCAGATAAAAGCTGAAGTACAAAGCTATTTCCCCCCCATGGAAACAGACTATTTTGGCTTTTAGTCAGTTTTTAACAACAAATTACTCATAAGGAAAGCTGTGCTGCTGACTAAGAGAAACACATAATATTATGCCACTGACTTGGAGTACGCTGGAAAAAGAGCTTTATAACAGTTAAATCAATAATATCCCAACTATGACATGATGGTTAAAAATTAAGAACACCAATCCTAGTCTGCAAAACTAGTGTCAAACTGAATAGAACACATGATTATAATAGATGGTATAGAATACAAAGATTTAGAGCTGTTGCAGTGGAGGAAAAAACGGGTTAGGATGCGAGCAATACTTATTTTCTAAATATCTGCACCCAAAACTTTGATATACAGTAAAATCTCACATAAAGAGCGCCTCATTTAGAGACTAACTCACTTACAGAGAAGAATTTTCTCTGAATGGTCGCCCTCGCTTAACAACTAAAAACAACCAAAAACTTGCTGAACAATTAAATCGGGGTTCGCAAAAACCCTCCCCCCTGCCACCAGAACCCACAATTGGTCACTTACAATGGCAGCGGCAGTGATTTTCCAAGTGTTTTGCTTAAAGAGCAACTCACTTAAAGAAGCTGCATTTCAGCTTCATGTTCTAAGATGCTAACATTACTGCAGTGATAGTCAGAACTTAACAGTATGTTAGTGAAACATGTCTTAGGACTGGGAGGTTAAGTTATTTCTTGCTAATTATTATAAGCTGCTGAATGTATGAATATTCTTCATGAGCACATAATATTATCGAAAAGTCTGAAACGAAGAAACCCACTCATATTACACTGTGAATGGGGGAAATTGGTGGTGGAAGAAATAAGAACAATAAATTAAAAAGTTATCAGAATACTATTAAAAGAAGCATCAGCCTTCCAATATGTATCCTTTCCATATTTGTGCATCCTTCATTGTACATCTTAGTAAGTGTAGTGGTTGCTATCTGAAGGGCTTAATGCACTTCTTATATTTCAGAAATTACATTAAACAGACATATCTAATGCCAAAATTAACTGTCAAATAAAATAGTCACAACTACATAAAGATAAGGCCCTGGGTAATTGTACAATGGAATCTGTTTATACACAGGAGTGCTGTGTTTTGAATTTAAGCTGGTTATATTCAGTGTGGTTATCAAATAAAAGTTGTCCAGAGAGAATAGCTGGACTGTCCCCTCTCTGAGCTATCCAGCACTGGCTGCCCTGTGAGACAAAATGGGTGAGAAAGGAAGGTGAAGAACTTATATGATGAATGAACCTCATTGAATTTTACAGTTCTTAATGCAAATGATTTGAAAATAGGTAGCAAGATGAAGCATAGCTAAAGAATCCTTCTCTTAACATCTTAAATGAGATTTGAAATTACAGCAAAACCTTGCATAAAGAGTGCCTCGCTTAGAGACTAACTCACTTAAAGAGCACAATTTTCTCTGAATGGTCGCCTTGCTTAACAACTAAAACCAACCAAAAACTCGCTTAACAACTAAATCAAGGACATGGGGGATTTAGCAACACATAGACCCTATTCACAAAGAAGGAATAAAGCAAAGAGCATCCTTCACTGGCTTCTACAACTCAAAATTTCCTCTATGACCCTCCCATGTTCTGATGGCTGCTGAAAACAACCCTTACTGTGTTATTTGATTAAACATTTCCCAGGCAATTTGACAATAGGTGAAGGAAATGGAAATAGAAAGATGAAACAATGAAAGAATCAAAAGCTACTGTGATCCTCTCGTTCATTAAAACAAAGCATTAATTATTAACTGTAGAGGCTCTCTTTAAGAAATTAGAAGAAATAGAAGAAATGAAGGTAAGTGCGTCTTTTGTGTTTTTCCCATTTTTGTCAGCCCAAAATTCACATCTTTATTGAACATTTCCAGTTTTGTGGACCATGGCTTTGTTTTCCACAGTTATTGGGATATTCTTGTTAGGATTCTGACAGATTTAGTCACTGCAGCTTGAAATCACTGTACAGTAATACCTCGGATAACGCTAAGACTTGGTTCCACAAGTCTTGGTGTTACCCGATTTTTAGTGTTATCCAATCCATGTTAAAATCCTATGGGATGGATCGGATAACATTAAAGCTCCATAGAGATACATTGTAACCGCACAGGCTTTAGCGGTTGTTATCCGATCCATCCCATAGGACCTTAATGTTATTCGATCCAATTCTCCTCCCCAGATTATTTAACGTTATGCGATTTTAGCGTTATCCGAGGTAAAGGTTATCCGAGGTATTACTGTATCAGCAATTCAGCTACTTGAACTCCCCCCCCCCATGTTTTGATAATTGTTTCCCTTGTATATTTTAAAACTGTAAGTTCTTTATCACTGATTCTTCTTTGAATAATATCTCTTCTGTAAAGTTCCTTCCTCTTTTTATTTTATTCCCTGCTGATATTTCAGCATCCTTAATCTTTGTTTAAATTCTCTTTAATGAGATACTGGTTGGATAGCTCAATGAGTTGGGTTTCTTGGCCATACAGCCACAGAACATGAGTGATTCGGTGATTTCACACCGAACGTTTGTGCTAGCCGGTGTAGTCTTCAGCAAGCTGCACTGTCTCAGCCCTCCTCAGAAAAGGCAACAATTTCTGAGTACCTGTACTTTGAACCTACAAAACTCTGGAAAAGGTTACCATAATCAGAATTGACTTGTTGGCATGTAATTAATTGATCATGGAAGAGATCTCTTATTTTTCTTTTCTCATCCTGTTTCTTTGCAACAATTATTATAATTCATTTTGTTGCTCTGTGCAAATCACTGAAAATTTGGACTTAAGATATTAACCCTATCAACGAGGTACACAGAAAGAGCCTCCTCGAAGGCTGCGGTATTTCTGAACCACAATCGGGCATACCCTGGAAACAGCCACCTTGTGTTGCTGGCTAATCTTTCTCACACTAGGTCAGGGGAAAGGAACTTTAGTATGAACTCACCAAAAGGTACCTTCATTTTGGCAATTTAATATCTGGCCTAGACATGGAAGAAGAACCCTACCAACCTCTGCTTTTTGCCTGCCGTTAGCAATTTTAAAGGTTTCCTCAGCCATCCATTGAGCTTTGACAATTGCTCTGGCTTTAATGCAGTTATGCAAAACATCTCTTCACATTTTTGGCAAAAGAGAAAAAATGATCTCGCTCCCTTGAAGTATGGAAGTGATAATACTACTGACAACAGAAATAAATCTACAAAATGAGACAGTAAAATTCCATCAACATCCATCCTACTATCCTGGTACATTATCATCTCCCAGCCTCTATTAGCTTTTGCTGTGTCAGTCCATGTCCTGGACGTTTTATTCTGTTTATAATTGCTGATGCCCAGTAATAAGGCCTCTATATCTCAGCTCTTGTATGTTCCACTTCAGTGCCCACCTATTAGGTAATAACTTTTATTTACAGCCTTGCTTGGTGTGCTGTTCTATTAGCACAACTGAGAGCTGAGTAAAGAAAGCTCATTAACGTTCACTGTCATTGGTAGGACTGATGATGCACAAAATACTTTGTTCTATCACCACATGCCTTCCAGTGAGAAGACTAACGATATCTGAATTTCTAACAGAGGGTCCTCTACCAGTCAAAAACTAAAGAGCTCCTTAAAGAGCACCTTAAAGGTCAACTGAACAACAAAAGTTTTTCCAAGTTGTTTTTATAATAAAAGGCCACACTAACCATTTTTATACTGTTAGTATAGTCACTTTACTACTCCAGAGCTATAGCATATCTGATTAATAGGAGAACCATGGCTTTTTTTCCTTACTGGATATAAGATGCACAACAAAAATGTGAGCATGTAAACAGGAGTTTAAGCATACAGCAAGACACAAGTCTCTGACTGAAATCCTGCTGCTTAGAGTATTAGGTCACATTAGAACAGGCCTGCTGAGTATATTTTTGAAGTGGGGGTGGAGTGGGGGAGATTATTTGGTGAGTCAACTCTTCTGTAACTTCCACTGATTCAAATGGCCCTACTATAATTATTACTTACTATGTAAAACTAAGGCACAGATAAAGTAGGCTCATTTGAATTATTGGAACCTACAGAGGAAACGACTCAACAAATCCTCATCGATTAAATGGGCCCAGTCTAGTGTGATTTACTATGCAGTGGGACTTCAACCCCTGAACTGAATATTCTACTCATTTTCTAGTGAGCATAGAAACTATATACAGTAAAACCTTGGATAATGCTAAAACTTGGTTCCACAAGCCTTAGTATTATCCGATTTTTAATGTTATCTGATGCATGCATCAGATAACATTAAAATCCTATGGGATGCATCGGATAACGTTAAACTCCATAGAGATACATTGTAACTGGCACAGGCTTTAGTGAACATTATCTGATGCATCCCATAGGATTTTAACGTTATGCGATGCAATTTTTTTCCAGATTGCTTAAAGTATGCAATTTTAGTGTTATTTGATGCAAACATTATCCGAGGTATTAATGTACATGAAACTGATGGGAGTTATTTCCTTGAGTTTCTGGGGGTAACACACAAAAATTTCATTTCAGTGGGATAAAACAACTTTAGAGTCTGAGAACTTTGACTTACTCCTCTGTTACAAATAATCAACTGACATGTGTCATTCATTCAGAGTAGCAGCTCACCAAAGCTTGGTTCTTGACTTTCAGCATTGGAATATAAACAATGGTATCTGTTTCAATACAAACTGTAAAAAAAAGATTAAGATTTACCTGAATCACAAGATCTTTTGGTTGCTGTAGTTAAGGAGACATGAGCTGTATCTGTGCATGGCCCACCTGGAAAATAGAGAGGAAGTTAGCGCTAACAAACTACTTTTGCATTTCTATGCTGATCCAAAACAGAATTATATATATATAGGTAATATATAGGTAATATATAGCTAGGTAATATATAGGTGATATATAGCTAATAAAAGTCTGCACAGGACATCTTTCAAATGTCAAGGATAGTGTGGCACCATGATAATATGAATGGAGCTTTATGTTCCTCTAGCAACCATTCTTTTTCAGTTCATATATGCAGGTACTTTGATTGGGATTTAAAGAACCATCAAATTTGAGTCCTTTGACTTAAAGAATATTTTAGACTTCTCTGAAGCAACTCATCTCATGTTCTACAGCAAACTGTTTTGCAAACTGACAGGAGTTTTAAAAATACTCTGGGCAGCGGTTCTGGCATGCTCATGCCTTGCCTCCGCTTTGGGAGCTGCACTGGCTGCCAATATACCTCTGGGTACAATTCAAGGTGCTGGTAATTACTGTACCTTTAAAGCGCTACATGGTAGTGGGCCAGGATACCCCAAGAACATCTGTCCGTCCCATGAGAGCGAACCAGAGAGGCTCTGTAATTGTTCCATCGGCTACAGAGACGTGTCTCTCTAGCACTAGAAAGAGCGCCTTCTCAGTGTCTGCTCCGGCCCTATGGAACCTCCTGCCAATTGAGTTGCTGCCTTTCAGGAAAGGTTTAAAGACATGGCTGGCAGGCCAGGTGTGGGGTTCCAGCAATACGGTAACCTTCAGCCTGCTGCTTAATCCGGTAAATGCTCTTCTCTCTCTTTTAAATCTTTTAATTTAATTGAACTTTTTGAATCTTTTAAACTTTTAATCTTGTATTTTGCTATCTGGTAATTTTTAATCTCTTAATCTATTGCTTTGATGGGGTTTTTAGACTGTTGACTTGTCTTGTTCTTGTGAGCCCCCTGGAGTCTCTGGAGTGGGGCGGCAGTATAAATTGAAAAATAAATAAATGAATAAATAAAAATGCACATGGAAAATACCTGGACTGGTACATTGCACTTTTATAAACTCAAATAGGTCTGTAGTGATTAGACTCTAGACCAGTGGTTCCCAACATGGAACCCATGCTCCCACAGGGGAACTTCAATTCCAAGAAGCCTAAATCAGTACTTTGGCTGATCAGTGCTTTGGGGAATTGACTTAAACTTCTGGGAATTGAAGTCCAAAAACCAAAGGTTGGGAAATACTGCCCTAGACCTCCTTATATTTTATTTAAATTCCATAAAATTTTATCAGCTTAAATATTGGTAATGTCGTGCCCAAACTGCTGTGCTATTTCTGTTGATCTAGCAAAAACTGATATGTTGTAAAGTACAGTATAAACAATTATACAGTGATGTAACAATAGAATGACACCTGAAATTTCTGAAGGTGAAATGTATCCAAGAAATCACTATATCCACCTACGTAACTTATTTAAAACCAATATAACCTAGACACATTAAAATGACAACTGGTTGTTGATGAGAGATTTCTAGATTGCCTAGCAGTGTTCTCTAGAAAGTTTATTAAACCAATCACTTAATTAATAAATGTTCAATGTATTTATTTAAGTCAAAACATATACCGAAACATGTGAATTTGAAGTACCAATAACTGAACATAAAATAGCTTTGTATAAAAGCCGACTGATTCTTGGGAGGCAATCGATGAGAAACCTAGGGAACATAGTGAAAAGTAGAGACATCACATTGCAAACAAAAATTCGTATAGTCAAAGCAATGATATTTCCGGTGGCAATGTATGGTTGTGAGAGCTGGACCATTAGGAAAGCTGAGCGCAGAAGAATAGATGCCTTTGAGATGTGGTGTTGGAGGAGGGTTTTGAGAGTCCCCTGGGCAGTGAGGAGAACAAATAGGTCAATCTTAGAAGAAATTAACCCTGACTGCTCCTTAGAAGGTCAAATAGTTAAGCTGAAGCTAAAGTACTTTGAACATCAGATGAGAAGAGAGGATTCGCTTGAGAAAGCCTTGGTGCTGGGAAGGGTGGAGGGCAAAAGAAGAAGGGGGTGGCCAAAGATGAGATGGCTAGATGGTATTGTGGATGCAATGGGCACAGAGCTGAGCAAGTTGAGGAGGATGGTGGAGGACAGAAGTGCCTGGCGGACAGTGGTCCATGGGGTCGCAATTGACTGTGCGACTGAACAACAACAAATGGCCAAGTGCTGTCCTGGGTTATCTCACCTGGGTCCGCAAGCCAAGATCACCCCAGTGAGGAGTAAAGTTTCCGTCCACTGCCATGCAGGGCACCTCCTTCTGAAGTGCTCTTGTGCAGCAGGAAGGGTTGCTGGTCATCCAATCTGGAACAGTTTGCAGCACTTGGAGAAAGAGCCCTTGGCCAGGCTCAGGAGGGGACTTACCATGCCCACCACTGCAGATCAATAACCCTTCTATTCTGTACTCATTAATCAATGAAGGACCTACAAATTGGATCTTGTATGGGTCCATTAACTCCTTAGGGGTATACAAAAAGACTCTCTTCAAAGATTGTGATATTTTTGAATCACAATCTGGTGTACCCCAGCCAATGACAACCTTGCTGTGCCAGCTAATCTTCTGACACCAGGTCAGGGGAAAGGAACTACAGAATGAATTCACCAAAAGGTGGCTTCATTTTGGCAAGTTAAAGTCTGACCTAGACATGAAAGAATTAATTTCTTAGATTGCTTTAAGTCACTCACTATTTTTTCAGCTCACCGTTAGTAATATGAAACTAAAACTAGCCCAATCTTCAAGGTAGTTAAACATTCTGAACAATTTAAATCACTATATAAGTCCCAAGTTCTACCATTATCTCCAAGAATTTTCAGAATGTAACTTACAAAGAACGCTGCTTGCATAAGTTATCCCCGTTGTCACTTCACATATAATACCACTTAATAAGGTCTATTTCCTCATAATATGGAAATTCTCAACACACTAGAGTTGCATATTGTAGTGATCAAGGAAGCAAACTGACAAGAAGACCTGTTACCATATGGTCAATATAAGAGTCATAGCAGTATATAAGAGACACTGATAAAATAAAGACTTTTAAAGACCTTTCAATAAATTAGGTAACACTTTAAAAGACAGTTTTAGAAGACTTAGGAGACTCCACTTTTCAAGCTGGAACAACAGAAAAAAACATCATAATGAATCCTTATTTGTCAGTACAGTACTGTATTCTGGAAGGAGTAATTCCTCATTCATACTTTTGAAGTTTACTTGAAGTATAAACCAATAAGGATGAGGTGCTTATCAGGTTATCAATGTATGATTTTATTTTTATAACTGCTGCTGATACTCTTGTACTACAGTAAGGAATGATTAATACACTGTTGTGAAATTGTTCATAAAAATTAATAACTACTGTTTTGACATATGTATTTCATATTTATCAAAATAGCAAACTAGGAAAAAGCCTTTTCAGAAATACAGACTTGTGGGTTGGGGGAGAAATAACACCAATTTCCCCAAAGAATATTTTCTACTAGCATCATTAGTTTGCTTGTATTAACCAAGATTTTTGTGACAGGAATTCCCAATCCGCCATCGGATGTTTTGAATAGGTGCACAGCTGCAAAAGCCCATTGTGTCACAGAGATCATGAAAAAGAATCTAAAAGGAAGTCTCTTCCTATTGGGAAGTAGCTATTTGCACTAATCTCTTGGTTTAAGTGACCTCGTGGTTGTTAGGAAACCAAGTTTATGGATATGTTCCATGTGCATTGAGTAGCTTTGTCAATGTACACAGGGCAAGGCTTAAACAGAAGAATGTTACTGTCTCACTATAACAAGACAACAATATAAATCTATTCTTTTCAAACAGATGTTACAAACCAGGAAGGACAGCTACAAATGTTTTTATTAGAAATATCAGGAGAATACAGGAAGCTATAAATATATTTCATGCTATGAGTTTATTGAAATCTAATTTTATATTTTACTTGAAGAACATATGAACATTTTTTCCAATTTAGGCAAAATACTCCCTGCGTAGGCTCATGATGACTTTATAAAATGCTTATCATTATGTTTTAATCTTAAATATAAATGCAAATTGAATTATATTCTTGGTTTCATACCAAGAACATAGGCTCTTACTGATGGCAAAGCAAAAACTGAACCTCACATTTAATGTAGGATAAAATGGTTCTATCATTGTAAGTCCATGCAGCAAAACACTGTAAAGACTTAGAACATAGAACTTCAGTAACTGTTCTTTTTCATTTTTTAAATTGAGAAATATAACATGCAATTGTTTTGTGCACTGCCCAATTATAGACAGCACATGAAACACTGCCTGAACAGGAAGAGAGAAGCCGCATTTTCAGAAACTGCTTTTACCTCTAGACACAGGTCAGCTATGAAACTCATACAAAGTGAACAAGAAAACACAACACTTGTACTGAAGGCAAGCTTTGAAATATCAGATTTGATCTATGATCAATCAATTCTCCTCATATATAAAACTATGATTTATAGTTGTAAGTAGCCTACTATCCCAGAAAGAAGCCACTTGTTATATGACATTGCTTCTTGTCAGAGTATACTACAATTTGGTACACAGCATCCAATTACTACTGGACTGATAGTTTTCAAACGAAGTACAGTGGTGTCTCGCTTAAAGAGGATAATGCGTTCCACGGGATTGCTCTTTAAGCGAGTTTGCTCTTTAAGCAAAATACCATTGTAAATGACCAATTGTGGGGGGATTGCGAACCACGATTTATTTGTTAAGCGAGTTTTTGGTTGGATTTATTTGTTAAGTGAAGCGAACATTCAGAGAAAATGCTGCTCTTTAAGCGAGTTACTCTTTAAGCGAAACGCTCTTTATGCGAGGTTTGACTGTATCAGTAAGCTTCCCAGTACTATACAAGAAAATCTATTCTGACGTCTCATAAATGTAAACAAAATGAGAAGGAGAGGTTAAATAAATAATATTCATGCATTGCTTCAGTTTACCAGAATCTAGATAAGAAACAAAAGGGAGAACAGAAACGTGTGTAACAAAAGATAATCTATGGGTTAATTAGAGCACAAAAAAGAGTTGTGCCACAAATACTATGCCTCCTCTAGCAGCTTCCAAATTGTCAGCTAAAAGTATAGATAAATCAATATGTATTTTGTTATAAATCCTTTGCAATTTTGCATAAGTAGTAACAAAAATTTTGCAGCTTCTTTTTGAAGATTTATTGTACTTTCACATTGTTTCTTAATTAACATGACATTTACATAACATCACAATTAATGTTCAACTACAAGCACTGTGGACTAATTAGAAAGGCAGTATTCTTTATTAAATATCTTGACAATTTCATTCCAATTATAATCTCCTTGATGATTTTACCTTTTCAGGATTAGCCATTGTGCTATACCAAACTTTTAGGTATTCCCTTTAGAAGCCAATCTTATGTGGACATACAGTCAAACCTTGCTTAAAGAATAACTCGCTTAAAGAGCAGAATTTTCTCTGAATGTTCGCTTCACTTAACAAATAAAACCAACCAAAAACTCACTGAACAAATAAATCGGGGTTTGCAATCCCCCCACAATTCGTCATTTACAATGGTGTTTCGCTTAAAGAGCAAACTCGCTTAAAGACCAATCCTGTGGAACACATTATGCTCTTTAAGCGAGGTACAACTGTATTAATAAAATTTCTATATACCGTATACCATATATATATATATATATATATATATATATATATATATATATATATATATATATATATATATATATATATATATATAATTATCTTTCTTTCCCATGCAGTAAAACGTCACATAAAGAGTGCCTCGCTTAGAGAGTAGCTCGCTTAAAGAGCAGAATTTTCTCTGAATGGTCGCTTCATTAAACAAATAAAACCAACCCAAAACTCACTTAACAAATAAATCGGGGTTCACAATCCCCCCCAAGTCACAATTGGTCACTTACAGTGTGTTTCACTTAAAGAGCAAACTCGCTTAAAGAGCAATCCTGTGGAACGCATTATGCTCTTTAAGTGAGGTACAACTGTATTAATGTTAACACAATGTGTGTTCTTAAAAATATAATCAGAATTATATAAGAAATCTATAAAAGTTTCTACCAGGAAAATTATGCTCTTGGCTATTTTTATTCACACTGTAATGTTTGTGTGTGTGTGTATACATTATTTCTTATTTAAGAGTACTATAGAAAGTAGTGTCTTCTGGATTTCTGTTTCCAAGAAATTATAATAGATTGGAAAAAACTTGACTGTCTCTCATAGTTACTAATATTTACATAGAATGCGTATTGTATCACTTGTAGTTACCTACTTTTCCTTCTACTGGAAAAGAAAATGAATTCTATTAAACATGGTCTTTTCAAATGATTTTACTTTCAAAGTCAGGTTGGGCAATATTTCAAAACATTAATGAGCACTTCAGCCAAGAGAAAATTTAGCAGGTTTTATGAAAGAAGTACAATACAGTAATACCCCAGATAACGTTTGTACCGGATAGTGCTAGAATCAGATAACGATGAAAGATTTTTGGAAAAACTTTGCATCAGATAATGATTGTTTTAGCATTATCCAGTACAATCGCGCGCGCGTGTGTGTGTGTGTGTGTGTGTGTGTGTGGTGATTGGGTAGAACATCTACCCAATCCAACCCCCCCAGCGATGGATCGCTGCTACTGAACTAGGGTCGGGCAAAAGGCAGGCGAGAGCCTGCCTCCCCCCCGACCCTAGTTCAGTTGCAGCGATTGCTGGACGAAGCCTAGCGGCGCATGGGCTACACAAGGGTGTCGGGTGGCGAGACAAAGCAGCCACTCGTGTGCTTTGTTGCGCGCCAGCGGGTGCCTGTTTCCCGCACTGCACTGGCCCCTTAGCAAGCGGTAAGGGGCCAGTGCGGGACAGGAAACAGGCACCCGCTGGTGCGCAATGGGGATCGCACGTCAAGGGAAGGGATCAAAGTGGGGGGTGGCACCCCCCCTTTGATCCCTTGCCTTGGCGCGCGACCCCCGTTTGGATAGCATGCCCGGGAAAGAGGTGCCTTGGCCAAAATCCTCACCCCCTGCGTGGGGTAGGTAGTTTTGGCCAAGCTACCTCTTTCCCGGGCACGCTATCGCAATGGGGGTCGCGCATCAAGGCAAGGGATCAAAGCGGGGGGTGCCACCCCCCGCTTTGATCCCTTGCCTTGGCACATGACCCCCGTTTTGATAGCATGCCTGGGCAAGGGGTGCCTTGGCTGAAATCCTCACCCCCGGACAACGCTAAAAACCGGATAACAACATGACTTGTGGAACCAAGTCATAACGTTATCCGGTGTATTACTGTACTGATTATTATGAGATGATTCAGAAAAGAAGAGCTACACACTCATTGGCTCATCCAGGCCATTTAGAACAGTTCTCCAGGTTTTGACTGGCAATGATAGATAGCCTACTGGGATAAAAATGGATCTCACCCATTCCCATATTCTTTAGTAAACACAAATAATCTGAAGCGTAGAATTAGCCATATGAGCAAACTCTCCACTGCTTCTGAATGTCTGTAATCCTCAGCATGAAGTAAGAGACATCTCCCCACATTTTTATGGCAATAAGTGAATGCAATAAAGGGTAAAAGATCTGAGAAATCAGGGCAGCTAAAAACCAGAAAGACTGGGGTTGCCAATGGCCACCTTACAATGTCAGCTGTGTGTCAGTGAACACACTGCAGTTTAATATCTCACCATAACCAAAAATCAACCATATTTTCTCCAGCTTTCATATTTTAACTATGCACCATAGAGCACAAAACCGGCTGCCTGATTGGGGGTAGGGGATGTGCACATTTATTTATTTATTTATTTATTTATTTATTTATTTATTCCAATTTGTTATCAGCCCCCCCACCAATCAGGTAGACCCAACTCTGGGCGGCTTACAACATAAATTAAAGGGGACATAGCTTAAAACAACAATTCATAAGTAAATAAAAACCAATAGGACAGTCCCCAACGTGCCCCATGCATATTAAAATTCACTTTAACCGTTAACAATTGAGACTATAATTAATAAAATACTAAAAGAATTAAGCTAAAAGAATTAAACTTTTAAAATTACAAGAATTTTACGAGAGGCAAGAGCAGGGAGGGTGACTGTCTCATTAGATCAGCCACCCGAATGAGATCTCACATTCTTGGCTCCCCACACTTGTCCTGCCAGCCAGGTTTTGAGGCCCTTCCGAAAGGGCAGGAGCTCTGTCTGTAAGCGTAGCTCGATTGGCAGGAGGTTCCAGAGGGCTGGGGCGGCCACAGAGAAGGCCCTCCTCCTAGTGCTAGAGAGGTGTGCCTCTCTAGCCGATGGAATCACAAGAGAGTCTGTCCGATTTGCCCTGGTGGGACAGACAGAAGTTCTTGGGGTGACGCGGTCTCTGAGTTATCCTGGCCCACTACCATATAGGGCTTTAAAGGTAATAACCAGCACCTTGAATTGCAGCCGGAGACATACTGGCAGCCAGTGCAGCTGCCGAAGCAGTGGTGAGGCACGAGCATAACGCCCGCACCCCATCACTGCCCGAGCAGCCGCATTCTGGACCAGCTGCAGCCTCCGAAAGGTCATCAAGGGCAGCCCCATGTAGAGCGCATTACAATAATCAAGTCTGGAGGTGACCAGCGCATGTGTGACCTCGAGCAAGGCGTCCCGGTCTAGGAGTGGGCGTAACTGGTGTATTACACGAAGTTGTGCAAAAGCCTTCCTGGCCACGACTGCCACCTGCTCTTCGAACAGTAGTCGTGAATCCAAGAGGACCCCCAGATTACGCACCGGGTCTGTTTGGGGCAAAGCGGCCCCATCCAGAACCAAAGATGGCAGCTCCCGGGATAACACAGGGCCTCTTACCCATAGCCACTCAGTCTTGTAGCCACTCAGCTGTAGCCCGTTTTCCCCCATCCAGACCTTGACTGCCTCCAGGCACCTGGATAGGACTTCCAGTGCACTGCTTGGGTCCCCACGGGCCGAGATGTACAACTAGGTATCATCTGCATATTGATGGTACCTTACCCCATGGGAACGGATGATCTCACCCAGTGGCTTCATGTAGATGTTAAATAGGAGAGGTGAGAGTACCGAGCCCTGAGGCACCCCATATTGGAGGAGCCTAGGGCTGGACCTCTCATTCTCCAGCCATACCGACTGGGTCCTGCCCCTCAGAAATGAGGAAAACCAGGACAGCACAGTGCCCTGGATCCCTAATCCTTGGAGCCTCCCCAGGAGGATACCATGATCGATGGTATCAAAAGCCACTGAGAGATCGAGAAGAGCCAGGATAGACGGATGACCTCCATCCCGCTCTCTCCAGAGATCATCCACCAATGGGACCAGTGCAGTTTCTGTACCATATCCGGGCCTGAATCCTGACTGAAAAGGGTCCAGATAATCCGCTTCATCCACAACTTCCTGTAACTGCTGCGCCACATATGTACATACATGGCATCTAGCTTTATAACAGGGTTACCTACAAACAGAATTAATGCAAGAACAAATAATTTTCCTCACATTTTAGAGGTTTTTATTGTATTACAACACACTCTTAGAAAAGAAAGCTTCCTTCATAGAAATAACAAAGCAGACACCGAAATGATCATTTTCCTTGCAGTTCCAAATGGTTCATTCCTAATCTCTGGTAAGTAATGAGGACCATGTGGTGACTTGGTGGGCTAATTGATTCAGGAAGACTTCTAGAAAATAATGTGGCAGGTAACAATGAGGCCTGTATCAGCAGTCAACTAAACCTAATCATGCCTGCTACATGACCAAGGAAACTTCTGCAGATGCAGACAGTGCTGGCTTTTTGGCTATAAACAGAGATAGTTGGACACGACTGGCTTTAGAGCAAGGGTGACCTTTCCCTTTATCTAAAATATCAAAAAGGTAGAAAAGTGGGAGTTTTTGAGTTGTAACACTCAAAGCAATGAAGTTATGATTGTTATTTTGCTTTGGTTGCTTCTTCATGTGATATTACTGCTGCTGCTGCTGAGCTGCTCACTTTGGCCTCCATTTTGGAATTTGGATTGCTCAGATTTCTCCCTAATGTCTCCTGGAATTAACTCACTGATTTTGTTGGATTTCTCCCTCCCTTTTTTTCCTTTTTGCTGCTCCTTGGGCTATCTGTTAATCACTCTTATGTTTTTAGTGATTAACTGCAACCTTCAGGGATCCAGAAAAAAACTAAGATTCTGTTTAGTTCTTATTATCAGTTTATGTATTATAACACTTTTCTTATTATATAAGGGACACAAGGCAGTTTACAATATTTAAAAACAAACATATAAAACCTAATCAATCATTAAAATAGTTAAACATACAGTAAATAAAACTATTTCCCCTCAACATAATGGCAGCACAGAGCTACAGGTTTCTTTTTAGTTTTTATACATGAATGATTTTGTTAACTGTTTATTTTAGCAGATCAAATTTATCAATTTAATTTCATTTATTTATGAAGGGTTCAATGGTTTGTTTGTTCAAAGCGCAGACTTCTCCATGGTTCATCTCTCCCAGTCTCACTGGGGACAATGCAGATTGAAATGGAGACTACCTGAGGATCTTCACTATACTATTATTAAATTACATTAGGAGAAGCTGTCTACACATCACATAGTGTCTGTTGATAGAAGGCAGCCTAGGAGTGTTGTGTTCGCAGCAGTGTCTGCTATTAGGAATTGCTTCCACTGAACCCCTGGGCCAGCTTTCCTCCATGCCTTCTCCCTGTCTGTCTGAAGTGATTATTGACAATTAGCCAGACTCCAACTTGTGGGACACTCACCTACAGTGAACCATAGTGGTTCCATGATTATTCCCATTTTAAATTTGGGTTCAATGTTCCCCTAGATCAGTGGTGGTGAACCTATGGCACATGTACCAGAGGTGGCACTTGGAGCCCTCTCTGTGGGTACCCATGCAGTCACCCCAGCAGAGTTTGACCTGCCCCTCTACCCAGCAGCCCAATGGGAGTGCTTCCTCCCTCCCCCAGCACAGAGTTCACTCCACCCCTCTGCCCAGCAGCCCAATGGGAGCACTTCCTTCCTCTCCCCAACACAGAGTTCACCCCACTCCTCTGCCCAGCAGCCCAATGGGAGCACTTCCTCCCTCCCCTATTGCTGTGCTGGCACTTTGCAATAAATAAGTGGGTTTCAGGTTGCAGTTTGGGCATTCGGTCTCTAAAAGGTTCGCCATCACTGCCCTAGATAAAACGGGACTGATTAAAAAGCCTGTACATCCACAGAATTCAAACCCTATGCTATGCAACCAATAATGAGATGTATCTATGTTTCTATGAATTATTTCCCATTTTTTGGAAATCCAGTATGCTACATACTTGTGCTCTAAAGGCAACTGTGGTGGGTAACAGTATCCCTCATGCCCTTACTCCTTTACCCCATTTTGTTGTTGTTCTTTTGCTGCTTCATTTCCCAGCCTACTTTTTTATGGTATATTTCTTTTTCTTGGAATGAAACAACTACCGGTATTTCATACATGATCAAGATAGACTTTGGAATTGGAAGGTGGATAGCCCCCCTCCCATCAAATACAAGAGATACATACAGTTGTACCTCGCTTAAAGAACATAATGTGTTCCACAGGATTGCTCTTTAAGTGAGTTTGCTCTTTAAGTGAAACACCATTGTAAGTGACCAGTTGTGACTTCTGGTGGGAGGATTGTGAACCCCGATTTATCTGTTAAGTGAGTTTTTGGTTGGCTTTATTTGTTAAGCGAAGTGAACATTCAGAGAAAATTCTGCTCTTTAAGCGAGTTACTCTTTAAGCGACACACTCTTTATACGAGATTTGACTGTATTTAAAAAGAAACAAGAAACCCCGCCCTGCCAGCATATTTTCATCATACATTCCTTAAAACAGGAGTGTGCAGGATGTTGGTCACTATCCCCATGTGCCAGTCAGGAGACCAATGTTACTTGCCAGCAATCCTGTCTAAAGTGCTTTACAAAGATTCAAAATGTTTCCCTTGTGTCATCTAGGGATCTCAAGTACCCCACCTTTAGAAAACTTTTAAAATGAAAATCAGAAGGTTTAAGACATTGATGGCGAACTTCGGCACTCCTTGTGTTCTTGGACTTCAATTACCAGAAGCCCAAGTCATCACTCCTGCTGATCAGGGGTTCTGGGAATTGAAGTTGAAGACCATCTGGAGTGCCAAGGTTCACCATCACTGGTTTAAGAGTTTTTCATAATCCCTTCATATTTTTTTAAAGAGAGAACTGAGGTGGAGTCCTCATGCATGGGGTGCCTGTTCAGCCCCGCCTTAAATTCTAGAAGATTTGCGATTCCCCCAAAACACTGGAGGGAAATGTGTAAAAAATACCTGCTGAAATAAATGGGAATATCCTGTAATTAACAACTGTAAGTCTTTCCCTACTAACAGGAAAATGCTTCAGTGTTTCGAAAAGAAAAAAGATTGGGCCATTTCCACTTTCCACCATACACATGTCTTCTGTGCATTCACACATCTCTGCAGCAATGGGAATCTTGTACATCTATACATGCACGAGTGAACACCCAGCATGATGAAAATATGCCAATGGAACACATGTATAATGAAGAGCAACCAGGTTACAGAAGAATGAACAATTATGCAACACATTTTGGACATTTAAAAAGTTTGAGGAAATGGATTTTTAGTATTAAATTTGAATTTCAACTATATGAATAGAACTTAACCCAATTTTGCTTTCACAAACAAAGGGCACATGGTCATTATAGGACTTTCATATTTATATAGTTCTTCAAAACAGTTTAACCATGCTTCACAATCTAAATTAAATCTGTATGGTCTAGGGAAGCACACATTCAATGAAATTATATCATCTGCAATTAAGTGCTACTGAAATATTCAACTGCCCAAGTAAGATTTTCCATTCTGACATTTTTATGTCATATTACAGTTTAAATTTCACTTAAACCAGTGCAATGTCAGCTTCAGTAGCAAATGATTAGAAAGAAAGAAAACAAAGTGTCAGGTTCTGTGGAAGGGATGAAGGGCTCAAATGACATGAAACTGTGAAAAAATATGGCATGACCTTTTAATAAAGTACACAGAGACACCCATAATAAGCAGAATTTTAAAAACTATTTAGATGAGAAAAGTCTTTTCAGATTTCTTATTTAAATGACCAACATTTACCAGAGGCAGTGTCTCCTTCCAACTCAGTGATTCTATGGTTCTACTAGAAAGCCCAACAAATTGTCTACAGACAATACTGCCAAATGTATTATTGTGTGAGTGAAATTATTAATATCAACATAGCCTCTAAAACCAAATGCTAAAATAAATAGAAATTGTTGAAGAAAAAAGACATAACAGTATATACAAATATACAGTAAAACCCTGGTTTACTATTGCCCTGGTTTATGTTTGCTGTGGTTTATGATGGCAAATATAATAAAATGAATCCCCCAGTTTACATTTTTTCCTGTTTATGACTGAAAATCCTGCTATTTTAAACTCTAAAATGGCAGCTGGTACCATTTTAGTGTTTAAAATGGCACCACTCACTCCGCTGGAAGTCAAAATTCATCGCTTACTGTTGCAGAGGTGCCACCACCTCTGCTTTTGCTGCCATTTCTGCAATGTCCGCTGCCACTACCGGCACCAGGAGAGTTTGGGGAACTTATCCACTCAGTTTGGACTTTTGTCTGAGCTCCCTGGGCAGCGCAACAGCTGGGAACAGCCGGTATATAAATCTATTAAATTAAATTAATTAAATTAAACATGTGCCTGGGAAGGTGCATGTTTTCGGCTTTAGCATTGCCTAGGAAGCTCGGACGAAGGTCGGAACCAAGTGGATAAGATCCCCAGACTCTCCCGGTGCCAGTAGCGGTGGAAAATGGATTCCCCCAGCGGCTGAACAAACCACTCAAGAAGCAGCAGCAGCATGGAAAATGTAGGGAGATTGCTTTGTCGCTTTTGTGGGGGTGGAGGACGATCGTTTCTGGCATGTTTTGGTGGGGGTTTTTTTGGTGTGTTTTCTTTCATTATTTTTGGTCCAGTCTGGATTTTTTTTATTACCAATGCATTCCTATAGCAAAACATGCTTCAGTTTACATTTGTTTTGGTTTATGACAAAGGCTGTTGGAACAGACTGTACTGTATGTTGAAAACCATAAGCACACTAAGAGTTAGCAGGAAAAAGAAACATAAACCTCATACCATCAATTATTTCATGGTACTATAATATTTACCTAGACATGTACCTTGGGATGCAGTTTCTTTCAGGTGAAAAGATTATCTATCTATCTATCTATCTATCTATCTATCTATCTATCTATCTATCTATCTATCTATCTATCTATCTATCTATCTATCCAAAACATTTATATCCCACCCAATTGGTCAAACACCACTCAATAGATCAGTAAATCAACAGAACAATAAAAGACACAGACCCAGCCATCAACAGCATCATTAACAACAACTAGGACAGATACCCAACCAATCTCCCCGAAAGTACACAACAATCTATCAGACTAACAATTGGCATCTTAAGAGAGAAAGGCTTTGTGGAACAGAAATGTCATCAAATATTTCCAAATGCCAGCAGAGTTGAGGCAGATCTATTATCTGCTGGCAATTCATTCCACAGTCTAGACCAGTGGTTCCCAACAGGGAGACCTCAATTCCCATAAGCCAAAATCAGTAGAATGGCTGATCAGAGCTTTGGGGAATTGACTTAGGCTTCTGGGAAACCAAGTCCAAAAAACAAATGTTGGGAAACACTGGTCTAGACTTTAGGGCAGGGATTCTCAACCTGCAGCCCATGGGCCAGATGTGGCCCACAACACCATTTCAAGTGGCCCACCACCACCTCCACCACACCAGGAAGCACCATGTGGTGGAGGAAGGGCAAAATGGTTGTCTGGACCCTGAAGTTGTTTGAAGGAGCATGACCCGGCCCCCAGCTTCAAAAGGTTGAGAACTCCTGCTTTAGGGGCTACTGTTGAAAATGATCTAGATCTGATTATTCCCTTTCTTACCTCTGTAGGGGGTGACAATCCAAAATTGAAACATTTGGGTGGAACAAGTATAATTCCTAAGGAAGAGGCAATCCCTCAGATAGCATGGTCCCAAACCATTCAGGGCTTTATAGGTAATTACTTATGCACTAGTACCTTGGATAATGTTAAGACTTGGTTCCACAAGTCTTAACGTTATCTGGTTTTTAATGTTGTGTGATGCATTGATCGCACAATGTTTTTTAAAAAAGCCCTGCTCCCTTTCCTCTCTGGCCACAGGATAAGCCTAACAGAGAGATTCACCCTCCCCCCTTGCTGAAACAACAGAGTGGGCAGGGTGAATCCTTCGCTGTTAGCCTAACAGCTAGAGAGATCCTTGCAGTTAGGTTTGCCTTTGGCAGGAGGCTAAACCTAACAGCCAGAGAGATTCACCCTGCACCACTGCTGAAACAAGCAAAGCAGAGATTGAGTGTTTGGGAAGCCTGGATGGGAAGCCCTCAGGGAGTTTGAGGCAAACATTTGCATCGCACAACGTTATCTTAACGCTGTGTGATGCAAATGTTTGCCTCAAATTCCCCAGCATTATCTGATTTTAGCCTTCTCTGAGGCAATCGTTATCTGAGGTATTACTGTACTCTGGCACTGAACACCATGGCTAACCAATGCAGATTAGCGAGAGCCGGAATAATTGTGATCAAACTAACCAATGCCAACAATCAGCCTAGTTGTTGCATTTTGCACCCACTGAAGTGTCTGTGCCAGTCTCAAGGGTATCCCCCCCCCCCATGTAGAAATCATTGCAACAGTCAGTTCTGGAGACTCTAGTACATAGACCAATGTCACCAGGGACATCCTGTCCAGGGATAGAAAAATGAGGACCTGTTGTTTCATGGTCAGAGACTGATCAAGCTGTACACCCAGATTATGAATCCTCTCCCACAATGGGAGAGCAACACTCCTTATATAAAAGGAGATTCATTCATGCTGGAGTACAGTGACTCAAGTCACAAGTTTCAAAAATGGTCTGAATATCCCACAACAACCATGCCTTGTCCTTTTCAACAATTGAATGGTTATATCTGCTCCCCTTCAAGAGACCTGTCCCAGGTCAGCACTTCTTTTGACAAAGTAATAGTGACAGTTGGCATAACTCAGAGTAAGAAATGCTTGCACCTTACTTAGACTTCTAGAGAAAGGTTTAACTGACATGTAATACTATAGCTGGAGAAAATTAAACCCTCTTAAATGAGGAATAATTGAAAAAATTGGAATTCATACACTGTCATTAATATCCTACACAGCAATCACATTCCAAAAAGAATACCAAATTCTGTACCACCTAGAGACTATTCTGATCATTTTTGGGGGTGTGGTGTGGTGAAGAATTGCTTCCACTGTACACAACCATTAACATGATAGGTCTATTATGACAAAATGATGAATAAGATGGCTTACTGCAATTGTAGTCTGTTTATCCTGTAGGGCAATTAAGCACAGCCAGAACCTTTATGTAGAGTTGGTTTGGAGGGGAGAAAGATCACAAAAGGCTGCCATCTGAATTGTTTTATTAAGAACACCACTTCTGAGCATTCAGATTTATTCACACTTTGGTAGGGATTAACTTAATTATTTCATGCCTTGGTTGTTGCTTAAATACAACCAAATCCATTCAGTAAAGCATTGAGCTGCACATCACCATACTGCACTGAAAAATATCAATCTTTTAAGAAACTGCTATAATGAAGGCAGTATATGCATTACACAAGTTCCCCAAAACAAAACAAATAACGGGGGAAAACACCCTTAAATTAAAATTGAAGAAGACACTTAAAGTTTGGGTGCTCTTCATTATAGGAAACAATCTTCCACACTGAGACCATCATCCATCAGAAAATCTCCATCTGCTGTATAATTAGGTCTGATAAATGACACTAATCTGAGCTACATCAGAAAACTACTGTTTCGGGAGGCGGTGCTGCAGGAAAATGATAGCTGTAGCTGTAAATAAATCTAGATACTGTTTCTCTTACAGCCATTCCAGTAGGAAATCATAAAGAATTTTTATAGGTAATATTTTCAAATGTGCTGCTGGCTATGCTGCCTAATATCTATCTTGCTGGAGCATACAGTACATTAGTGTGTTCCCAGAAGCCTAAAACAGAAACATCTATCTTCAAAGTAAGCGTGTGAGTCTGTTGGACCTTATTACACAGAAGTATCGACTCATCTCAAATCATCCCTGATTGTAGGATCTCTTCTGATTTACAATACTGATTTCAAATGAAATTTCACAAATTTGATATTTACTCTATTTTCAAATTAATATGCCAATATTTTTTTTAAAAAAACCCTAATTGGATGAAGATAGCAACTGAATTTGAAAAATCTCTCGTCTGTACTCCTGCTTTAAGATCCCACTTGGATAATTTCAATATTGAATGTTCCATCAACCCAAGAGCTGAAACATCAAAATTATGGAGGAAGGGATTGAGTCTTTCTTTCTATTTCAATATCCTGCTTTTCTACGTGTAACATCTTTTACCACAATATGATGAATAAAATGGTTTACTGCAATTATAAACTGTTTATCCAGTAGGGCAATTAAGCAGAGCCAGCACCTTTATGTGGAGTCACAACCCAGAGTAGTGTCTAACACTAATTGTTGGTGGGATACAAACAAGCAAATAGATCTGCCCCATGAGGGCCATTCAATTGCGCAACTGGAATTTAAATTGTAAACTCCAAGGTCAGTTTTGAATTGTCATGATTTTCTACTTAATGCTATGATGTCAGGTGTTTCAAGGTAATCTTCCTTAACCTGATGCTCTTCAAATGTTTCAGATTATAATTCTCATACTATCTGACTAGTCATGATGGCTATAACATGAAAAGATTGTATATCAAACCACCTGGAAAACAACTAAGTGAGGAATGCTGTTGTAGTGTAATTAATTGCTTAACACTAATTCCTGAATCACCTGCTGAAATTAGTTAGTTTGTAATTTTTAATTTAACTATTCATTTTGCAGTCATCTTAATTGTCATATCCTTTGCAAATGGAAAGCAATATGGAAAATGGAATAATAGCAATATAATTACTTATTTATTAAAACAAAAACACTACATGTTGTTTAGATCTTTATGGAACATTCCCCAACAGATGATAGTATGTGGCTTTCTGGCAGCTTCTTTTTGACACTGTTAAAAAGATACTCTTTGAGTTATATCATTAGCCCATCTAGCAGATGCAATGGTTTTGATCAGTAGAAGAGGGAAATAAATGATTATCTCTCCCAAGTGACACCACCTGTTGTGTATTAAAAATATGTTCTGAAGCTATTGCATAGACCTGATGGTTCTGCTTTGTATCTTTGGAAGCTGTTCCACTAGAATTTACCCCTAAACAAAGATGCATAGTTCAGAGCTATGCTTGGCAGGAAAAAATTGGTAGGAATTACATCTGGCACTAAATAGTTTGGCCTCTCACACAGAGGCGTAGCTACCGCCGTATCAGCCGTATCAATTATACGGGGGGCCCGGGCTACGGGGGCCCCCAACGGCAAAAAATAAAATTAAAAATAAAAAAGACCAAAAATTTACTGCGCATGCGCAGAAACTCAATCTGATGCATTGCGCATGTGTCAGATTGAGTTTCTGAGCATGCGCACTTTATTGGAGCCATTTTTAAAAACAAGCCGGAGTCGGAGTGAGTAAGCAGCGAGGCAGCCCCGACTCCGAGGCCCTCCCCCTGGTCGCCGCGGGGGCTCCCTGCCTGCGCCAGCCCGGGCGGCACTCTCCACGGTCGCTGCTGGGGTGGGAGTCCACCAGCTGCAGGACCAGCTCGCGGGCGCGCCCCGTCCCCCGGCAGGCGGCAGGTCACCTGGAGCGCGCCTGGAGCTGACCTACCGCGCGCGCCTGGAGCTCCCCTGCCGCGCGTGCCTGGAGTTCACCTGCCGCACGCGCCTGGAGCTCACCTGCGTGCGGGATGGGGCGCGCGAGCTGGTCCTGCAGCTGGTGGACTCCCACCCCAGCAGCGACCGTGGAGAGCGCCGCCCGGGCTGGCGCAGCCTGCCAGGGAGCCCCCGCGGCAAGCGGGGGGAGGGCCTCGGGGCTGCTTCGCTTCGCCCGCTCGCCTTCCACAACTGCCCCTTGCCTTCGCCGTGTGCGGCGAGGGAGCGATCGGCAGCAGCGGCGGCGGTGACAGCAGAGGCGGAGGAAGAAGAGGCCCCAGGATTAAGGTAAGTGAGGTTTTGTGTTTCGGGTGGGTGGGTTGAGGTGTGTGTGGTTTTTTTTTTTTACATTTTAATTCTATTTTATTTATTTTATTTTTATTTATTTTATTTTTATTTTTGGCCCCGCCCACGACGTCATGACGTTGGCTCCCCCCATGACGTCATGATGTCATGACGTTAGCTCCGCCCCACATCTAAAGGGCCCCCAAACAATTTTTATACGGGGCCCCGGCAAGGTAAGCTACGCTTCTGCTCTCACAGTATCCATAAGCTCTATCTATTGCTGGAATGCAGCTCCTGAAATCATTTCAGAACTGGAATTTGTCCATACCCCTGCTTTAGGCATCAAAAGACTGAGCTTGACAAAATCTGGAATTTTCTCAATTAGACTAAACCTGAATGAATACTTCTTTAAAACCTTTTACTTCTACAAGAAATTGTCTATGAGTAAGAGAGAAAATATATTAATATAATCAAATGTTTTGGGAAATATTTACCCAGGCTCTCACAGCAGGCCACTATGGTGCATATTCAGCTCACCCAATTTGAAAAATATCAATGTCATGAAGTTACAGCAATAACATCAACTCCAGGTCCTATGATACTATTATGAACATAAATACTAGTAGTGTTCTGAAATGAGCAAGTGTAAGCAAACTGAGTTCTTACTAATTAACTGAAAGTAAATCAAAATATAAATGTATTATTTCCTCTTCCCTCCTGCACTTAACAAGATGTACAGTCTTCCTGATATCTTCTACCTTTTCATTTTTTAAGGCTGCAAACAAGATTCACATGAACAGAAAAGAGTCTTATTTTGCCCTTTGCTGGAACTGTGCACTTACATTCCTCTTTGCTAGATGAAGTTACATTCAATTCTGTCGGAAGTTGCTGGTTGGAGTTAACAGTCTGAGTAGATAGGGAGGTATTACTGTTGTCACTATTTGTTTCTCCAGAGAACAAATCCGATTGGCTGCTGCTTGTGCTGGGAGTGGACTCATCATCTGGTTGCTTCTTTTGAAATTCTAGCAAGATACAAAGTTGGGGAAATTGCAGGCTTAAAGTAATTACAGGGTCATAAAAATGTAACTGTTCAATGTACAGAAGGTATGCTATTAGTCATGTTTTAGATATTAATTTTGCATTAGTTATTTATATAGCCTATAATTTAACTCCACTTTTAACCTTACCTTTTCAGACACTGTGACTGAAACCAATAAAAATAATCTGGTGATATGTCAGTGAAGAGTCTGTGCAATGGTAGACATTTCCATGACGACATTCTGCACACGCAAATGGACCTGTGAAATCAAATCCATCTGCATGTGGTTTGTTTAGTCATTTGGATATCACGTCATCCTCTGGCTAGGCAGACCATGACGTGTGCCCTCCGCTTTCACTTTATCCAATGGATCCGACGGAGGACACTTTGGTGAGTATTAATGTGGGCAGGCACGCATGTGCGCACACCCCTATCTACAATTAAAAGCAAACAGTATACAATATTAAGGCCAAAAACCAGTTCTTACTCTCAACTAGAATAGACCTGGAGAATCAATTGCTGAATGGAACGTCAACATTTTTATTAAGCCTCCTTCAGCTTTCTGTGTTGAAATGATTTTTTTTGGAGGAACTCTGCTTAGATGACGTCTGAATGAGGCTCCTTTCATGTCCCCAAGATCTTTTCCCACCAAAGTGGTCCCTATTTATCTACTTGCAATTTCTTGCTTTCGAGCTGCTAGGGTGGCAGCTGGGACAAAGATGGGCGCTCATTCTGTCATGTGGTACTTGGGTCTTGAACTGCCAACTTGCTGACTTCCTGCTAACAAGGTGAGCTTCTTAACCACTGAGCCACTGCAGTCCTAAATAAGATTTAGATCTGAGCAAAGGAGGTTAAAATATTTACCAGTTTTTCCCCTTTTCACTTACTGCCTTATATTTAGTGAATGTATTATTTTTGCCTACTCATATTCTAATCCAGCTTCACTAGTCTCCAGTTACATTATCACCTCAAATCAAAAAACCCCACACACAATGTTGTGCTTCATATGATATCTAAACTTTTCATTATCAAGCCAGAGGTATTTCACTGAAATAATAAGTGTACTACTGTTGCTACTATAATATCAAATAGCAAGTACACAAAATAAAATGATCAGACAAGTTAAAAGAAAATTATATAGAAAACCACAAGTTAGCATTTTGGGGAAATGTTTAAGAAATTAAGCATGACACAAAATTTTTAGTGCAATGCTGATAATAGCTTGAAAGATCTCTAAAGTATACTTACTAACTGATTGATATAAAATTTAATTATACTTCATATTTACTTTGCAAACTTCAATCAGGAAACATGCAAGCTTTCATACTGTTTTAATAAAAACCATTATCAATTAGTACTTTCTGTTTTGTAAGAATATTCAGAGTTCTCAGTGACGTGCCCTTTTAGATGTCTAGAGAGAATCTTAGCATTTAAGAACATAGGCTTGTTATTTTTAGATTAATTTTTCTAGACTAACCTACTGAATCCCAATTAGAAGTGCTGCCTGATTACTTATCATCTGCAATGCAAATTTTTATTTCAGAAAATGATAAATTTCAAGACTGAATGAATAAGCTGTACTACATCTTGAATTAAGCCTTTTAGAAAATATCTGCAGAAAGCCACTTGTTACAAACATTTACCTGAGTGATATAACATTGAAACAATGAAAGACATAACAATGAAATAAAGCCTTCCACATGATATTGGACACCAGGTTCCATTAACTCTAACCTGTATAACCAATGGTAAAGAATTATGACAGCTCCAGTAGAATAACATATGGAGGGGCACATTAGCTACCTCTGTTTCTATAACAATCCCATTATTTTTACTGGATCTCTAGTTAATTAATACTTTTTATTATTAAAGTCCATTGATTTTCCATATCACTGCAACTTCTGATTAAGTGTTCTAGCTGCCTGTGTGCTTATGGTTTGTTGTATGGTCTTTTTGATTAGAAATTAAATCAACATTTTGACAGCAATAGGCATGGTGTTTTCATAGAAGAAAAATGAGTTGTACTGTACATGTTTAATAAAATAGTGCTACTGTAGAATTAAAAATAGTTGAGATTCCCAGTGAGAAAAAATTCCTCTATAGATGGTAGTCTTTTAGTAGGCTTTAGTAGCTTTCAACTATGCAAACAGTGAAATGTTTAAAAAGGCAGAATAATGTGAGCAGGATATCTGGCAAATGTAGTTTGCTTTGTGCCACCAAGAAGCTTGCCTCTTCCATCCAGAAGCCTGATGCCTGAGGCGGCATATCTGCTTGGTTAAAGAATTGGAAAATGCTGGTTGCATACCTACAACTGTAGTTATCTGAATAATCATATCTGAACTCACACATAAGTATCTTGCAAATGCCTAGAGATGTGCTGTGAGGAGATAGATCAGGGGTGGCCTGTGCCACCCTCACTGCTACTGGAAGCGGAAGTAAAACATGCCCACGCATGCTCAAACACTACTGGAAGTGGAAGTAAAATGCGCCTGCACATGAGCAAACGCTGCCGCAAATTCGCCTGAGGCTGTCATAAAGGTCCACATTTACAACAGCCACATATGTATTTTACGGTGGGAGGAACCATGTGCCCGGCCTGTGGCACAAAAAGTTTGCGAACCCCAGATATAGGTTGTATGAATTCACTGAAGCTCAAAGTACTGTTACAACTAGCCAACCTGCACCAAATTTCTGTGGTCTCTGTGACTCACATGTGTGAGTAGATTCTGTCTCCATACAGCACACTTCTAACTTACACACCACCAGCCAAAAATTTACTATTATAATATTCTGACTTAACTACGGGCAGGAGGATGCAGAAGAAAGGCAGCTCATTATCATGGATCTGATAAAAGTCTCAATTCTGTGTGAGAGCGTGGGTATGGAAGGAAGTTTTTGTCAAGACTGCTGCCTAAAGTACGCAAAAAATGAAAGCAGTGGGAACATTACTGGTGTCGAGGATTCATTGAATCATAGAATAACTGAGCTGAAAGAGGCCTTTTAGGCCACTGAGTTCAACGCAGCCCCCTCAATGCAGGAATCTAAATCAAAGCAGATTTGATAGGTGGTTGTGCAATTCTCTCTTCCAGTGTTGGAGTATTTACTACCTCTCAAAGTAGTTGGTTCCACTGTCATTCTGCTTTAACCAGGACACTATATACCATATACACTAGTACCCCGGATAACGATGAGACTTGGTTCCACAAGTCTCGTCGTTATCCGGTTTTTAACGTTGTGCGATACATTGATCACACAATGTTTTAAAAAACCCTGTTTCCCTGGAGGCTGCAGCAAGCCAGAACGTCGGGATTTGAATCCTGACGCTTTGGCTTGCTGCACTTGCTGAGGACGTCGGGGAAGCCCAGAAACAGCTTGGATCAGGTCTTCCCACCTCCCTGGACCCGGCAGGGGGGTCACGGAGCCCAAAATTGTTTTAAAAAATGGACTTTTAAAAAAACCAATTTTGGGGTCCCTGACCCCCCTGCCGGGTCCAGGGAGGTAGGAAGACCCGATCCAAGCTGTTTCTGGGCTTCCCCGACGTCCCCAGCCAGTGGAGCAAGCCAAAACATCAGGGTTCGAACTCTGACGTTCTGGCTTGCTCCACTGGCTGGGGACGTCGGGGAAGCCCAGTAACAGCTGTAGATCGGGTCCCCTGCCTGCTCCAGAGAGATCAGAGGACCCAATCTACAGCTGCAGGCTGACGGGGACTCCCTGTCAGCTTCCCTAGCCACCCGCCCTTGCCTCCGCAGCTGTGGGGTGGCTGGGGAAGCCGACGAGGGAGCCCCCCCCCGTCAGCTTTCCAGCCACCCCACCCCTGCCTCCGTAGCTGCAGGGTGGTTGGGAAGCTGAACGGAGAACCCGGTTCAGCTTTCCAGCCACCCTGCTGCTAAGAATGACTGTATCGGATAACGCTAAAAAGAACGTTATCCGGTGCAAATCTTCCCCCCAAATTTGTCGTCGTTATGCGGTTTTAGCGTTATCCGATGCAATCCTTATCCGGGGTATTACTGTACACTCAAATATAAACCGAGTTTTTTAACCCCAAAAATGAGGTCCAAAAAGGGGACTCGGCCTATACACTGGTCAATAACCACAAGGTCTAAAAAGATGGGTTTTTAAAGTTATTCGGCACTTTAAAAGTAAGGTTCGGGACTTCCGTGGCAAAAATATCAGAGGTGCAATTACACAACTGTCCACAAGAGGTCACAAATCACAATTTTTCCATTAGAATACATTGAAAATCAAGTTCTCCTATTCTGGTTTGTTTTCAATTAATTCCTGTGGAAAACCGCAAATGAAGAAAGAAGCTCTACAATTTTATTTATTTATTTATTTATTAGTCATACTTATCAACCACCCTCCTCACCGAGGTGACCCAGGGCGGCTCACAATTCATTATATAACAATGCAATCATGTCCCCCTTCCAAACGTGTATGGAAAAAGAAAGGATTTTATTTAACTTTTTTCCTGCTCCATGTGTCCAAGATGGAGGGAGGAAGCTATTCCCCTTCCTTTCAGGGTTAGCAACAGGCTAGGCTAGAGCAACACTTCCTACTTCCTTGCAATTGACCAGCTCACCCACTTTACCTGCAGAGCCACCACTGGTGGGTGTTGCAAGTACAGTTTTAAACAATCACTAAAATAATTAATGTTACTGTATTTTAAGGTATTTTAATTACTGCAATTCCCTAGCAGCTGCTGCATTTCCCACTATTGGCTTAAACTCGGGTCAATCTACTTTCCTGGGTCTCAAGGTCAAAATTAGGTACCTCGGCTTATATTTACATCGGCTTATATTCACGTATATATGGTACTGGAAAACTGATCCAGAAGTGGTTCAGTATGCATTTTAGCTTATAGGCCTTAATGGCAAAGCCATTCTCTTCAACAACTGTTTGAAGTATGACATAAAATCCTCTAAAGGAAAAATGGACATACAGTAAAACACTGGATAACGATTGGATCGGATAACGCTAAAATCGCATAACGTTGGGGAATTTGAGGCAAACATTTGGATCGGATAACATTATGTTAACCATTATGTTAACGTTATCCGATCCATCAGATAACCTAGCTATTTCTGATGCTAATGTCTGCCTCAGCTTCCCTGAGGTGTGGCTGTGACTCACCAGTTTCTCTTGGGAGAAAGGGAGGGGGCTGCCTGCTCTCAAGCTTGCAACATTTGAATAACAAAAGCTTGCAAAAACAGTCTGACTAGTTTAGCAAACCAAAGCAAAAGCAGACTGGGGGGGGGGGGGGCTCTTTCAATATGTCCTGACTCCAATTTAAACCATGCAGAGTTTCCATATGGAGCCATGAGCACAGGAATCAGTTTTAAAAGCTAACAGCAAGGGTGCCCATACTTTTCAGGCCACAGGCCAGTCACATGGTTCATGGGTGCCCAAACTACAGCCTGTGTGCCAGATCTGGCCCTGACACCAATTCATCTGGCCAGTTCCACTGTTGCCACTCCCAGATGGATTGGTGTCATAGGCCAGATCCGGCCCATAAGCCTTGCTAACAGCAGGGATGCCTAAACTTTTCAGATCATGGGCCAGTCATGTGGTTCATGGGTGCCCAAACTACTCCATGTGGGCCAGATCCGGCTTCCAATGCCAATTCATCCAGCCCACCCCATGCTCGTCGATCCCAGAAGCAGAGAGTTTTACTCCCGCTTCTGGGAGCAATGAGGTTGGAACGGGCCAGATGAATTGGTGTCAGGGCCAGATCTGGCACACAGGCTGTAGTTTGGGCATCCATGAACCACGCGACTGGCCGTGGCCTGAAAAGTTTAGGCACCCCTGCTGTTAGCAAGGCTTCTGGCCTGAATCTGGTCCACGACACCAGTCTATCTGGCCCACACCACCCTCATCACTCCTGGAAGTGAGGGTGAAGCGGGCTGGATGAATTGGTGTCAGGGCTGGATTTGGCTCATAGGGAATAGTTGGGGCACCCAGGAACCACATGACTTGCCAGTGGCCTGAAATATTTGGGCACCCCTACTGTTAACGGTGCCCAAACGTTTAACATGTGTCTTGGCAGAGTGGATACCAAGATGTAAAAAGTTTCATCTTTTTTTATGTTCACCTCTTGAATCTGTTTATGGTTATTTGGACCGTGTAGGTACAGTTGATGAAAAAGTCACATGCAAATTTGATAACTTTTGAATGGCACATTTCTTACTTATGCCTAAAACAAATATGAAAATACACTTACCAGGATGCTCTATCAATTATGGAAACTAAGAGTTAAGAATAAATATTTGCTAATTTATACTTTACAAAGAGGTCCATAATGGCCATTAATTTCAAGATTATAAATAATTTGGTGCAGAAGCAAAGAAAATACTCTCAAATGTCTTTTAAAACCTGAATCATAAGCATACTCTCTTAGCCTAGATTGCTTATTACTGTAAGCAACAATTCAAAATGATAGCATTTTGCTACAGCTGAACAGGAAATTGAGTATTAAATGCAACTGCCTCAGAACAGTAGCATTTAAACTCAATTCTACTGCATACTAAAAAATCTGTGATTTAGAATGCAAAAATTCTGGCAAATGTATTCAATGATGTCACTTCCATATTTTACCTAGACCTATTTTACATAATCTGACTGCAGGGGTGGGAAATCTTTTCCTTTTGGAAAGCCACAGGTACTTAATAATTTCAAAAAACCTTAATTTTAAAGTTGCTAAAAGAAAAGTATAAAAGAATAACAAAAATGTGTTAATAAAAATAAAAAGATTTGTTCTGTAAAATGTGGATTCAGGCAAACGGCTGCACTTAAGGACCTAGAAGGTTGCTGGTTCCACACCCTTGGATTAGAGTAAATACTTTCTCTGCATAAAGTATGATAATCCTAGTAGATGGGATTCCAGGTACAGTAATACCCCGGATAACGCGAGTACCGTATAGAGTGAAAACCGCATAACGTTACAAGATTTTCGGAAAAATCTTGTATTGAATAACGCGATTTTTAACGTTATCTGATACAGTCGTTCTTAGCAGCAGGGTGGCTGGAAAGCTGAATGGGGTTCTCCGTTCAGCTTCCCAGCCACCCTGCAGCTACGGAGGCAGGGGTGGGGAGGCTGGAAAGCTGACGGGGGGCTCCCCCGTCGGCTTCCCCAGCCACCCCACAGCTGCAGAGGCAAGGGGGGATGGCTAGGGAAACCGTCAGGGAGTCCCTGTCAGCTTCCCCAGCCACCCTGCAGCTGTAGATTGGATCCTCTGATCTCTCTGGAGCAGGCAGGGGACACAATCCAAGCTGTTTCTGGGCTTCCCCAACGTCCTCAGCCAGTGCAGCAAGCCAGAATGTCAGAGTTCGAATCCCGACATTCTGGCTTGCTGCACTGACTGAGGACGTCGGGGAAGCCCAGAAACAGCTTGGATCGGGTCTCCACACCTCCCTGGACCCGGCGGGGGAGGGGGGTCAGAGACCCCAAAATTGGTAAAAAAAAGTATGTTTTTTACCAATTTTGGGGTCAGCTTTCCAGCCTCCCCACCCCTGTCTCCGTAGCTGCAGGATGGCTGGGATGCTGAACGAAGAACCCCGTTCAGCTTTCCAGCCACCCTGCTGCTAAGAACGACTGTATCGGATAACGTTAAAAATTGTGTTATTCGATACAAGATTTTTCCGAAAATCTTGTAACGTTATGCGATTTTCACGCTATACGGTTCTCGCGTTATCCGGGGTATTACTGTATATACAAAATCTGATTTGACTGTTCATGGCATTTCTATTTACTTTTTTGAAATATCTGAAGATCTTGCTCTGATTTATGGAGATTTTCACTGCATCTCAAGCAGCCTTGCTGCAATTAGTGCACAGTGAAAGAGGAGTTCCATAATGCTGCTGACAGCCGTTTAAATGGAAGTGGTGGAATGTGGTGGACATGTCTTGGCAGCATACTTAATGGATACACAAACATCTACAGTCATCTGCCTGAAGCAATACTGGCAGAAAATTAACCCTAGTGCTACAAAGCTCATTTAGTGAGCAGAACTACAGCTATCTGGACAATACAAAATTCTGTAGTGGGAAGGAAGAGAGAAGAGGAAAAATGGAAAGATGCATTCTTGATTCTCCCTCAAAGAGGTGGTGGTCATTAATTTAACAGGTATTTCTATTTAGCACATGCTCCACTGCACAAATTAGTAGCTGCCCATGCTTTGCAAAGCAAATATTTTATATAGCTCTGAAAACTCTTTGGATAAGGTATGTCAAAGACTCAAATACAGAAGAGATTATCATGTTAATAACTATCAAATAGTCTCTTGAGATCCAGCTATGCATGGCTGTGCCTTCAATGATACTTCATTTAGACCAGGAGTTCTCAACCTTTTAAAGCAAGGGGCTGGGTCACACTCCCTCAGACAGCTTCAGGGGCTGGATGGCCATTTTGCCCTTCCTCCACCACATGACACTTCCGGGTGTGATGGAGTTGGTGGTGGGGCCACATGAAATGGCACTACAGACTGCATCCAGCCCATGGGCCGCAGATTGAGAGTCCTTGATTTAGACCAAAACACATTTTTCAAGAGACTTTAATCTAAGATTTGTTACTGGTGGCAGTTAAATCTAGAAAAGCTTCATATTAAGGAGTATAGATATCAGAAGAATTACTTAAACACATAGTTATCTGCAAAACAGAGTCTTCATATCCATTCAATATCTGGATTTCAAAACTTACAGGTAATGAATGAAAGGAAGAGAGATACACCTGACTGCTGATCATATTTTCTTGCAATATGCTATCACTATTCTGATTTGGTGGCAGACTTCATAGTGGTGATCTTTTGATAGCAGTTTTAGGGTACCCCATCATAATAACTAAGAAGTATAACAAATATGACCTTCTAAAAATATTTTGTGAAATAAAATTGTTATTTGGCATGAAATGAAAAAGCCAGGATAAGGCCTGCATTGGAAAATGAAAGAAGAAATTACTAAAACAGGATTGTAGGTGAACATTAAGAAGAAGAAAATAATGACTAAAGAAGAACTACACAACCCTAATTCTGACAATGCAACAATTGAAACAGTGAAGTACCGTATACGCCGGTGTACAAGACAACTGGGTGTATAAGACGACCCCCAAACATTTCCACTCAAAATATAGTTTGTTATATACTCGCTGTATAAGACTACCCCCTCTTCCGCACACCTTCCACACACCAAATAAAATGTAAAAGAACATCAGATTTGATTTCAACATGTTAATTTATATTCAAATGCTTATGACATGCAGAAAAGCTGTCACAAGGCTGTATGTTATCAAACATGTACAGTAAATATAAAACAGTGCAAGTGCAAAGTGGTACTTATTTATCTACCATATATACATGAATATAAGCTAACCCGAATATAACCCAAGGTACGTAATTTTGACCTTGAAATCCAGGAAAATAGATTGACCTGAGTATAAGCCCAGAGTGGGAAATGTAGCAACTGCTAATGAGTTTCAGTAATTAAAATACAGTAATATTAATTATTTTATTGATTTTTTAGAACTGTACTTGCACCACCCACCAGTGGTGGCGCTGCAGGTAAAGTGGGTGGGCAGGTCAATTGCACTGAGGCAGGAAGTGCTGCTCTAGCCTAGCCTCTTGCTTCCCCTGCGAAGAAGAAAGCATGGCTTTTTCCTCCATTTTGGACAGAAGGTACCAGTAAATGAAACCCTTTCTTTTTCCCCACCAGTTTGAAAGGGAGACACAATTGTAATGTAGAGCTTCTTTCTTCATCTGGATGGTATGTAGAATGAGGTGGGCGAGCATCGGGAGGCCACTATGGGCAGCTATGTCTATCCCAACTGAAGTGCACCCGGTGTATAAGATGACCCCCCCCCCACTCGGAGGCATGTTTTTCAGGGTGAAAAGTTGTCTTATACACCAGTAAATACGGTATTTTGTATACCTTGGCTCAATCATCAATCCAAATGAAGACTGCAGTCAAGAAATTAGAAAGCTTAAACAAAGAAAGGCAGCAAATAAGCAATTAGAAAAGATCATCAGCTGTAAGGCTGTGTCACTATAGATCAGTGACCGCCAACCTTTGCACTCCAGGTGTTCTTGGACTTCAATTCCCAGAAGCCCAAGTCAACCCACCTGCTGATAAAGGGTTCTGGGAATTGAAGTTCAAAAACACCTTAGCCATCACTGCTATAGATCAAGACCTAGATAGTTAAAACTCTTGTATTCCTGATTACTATATATAAATGTGAAAGCTGGAGAATAAAGAAAGCTGACAAGAAAAAAATAATTTGAAATATGGTGCAGGAGGAGAACTTTGTGGATACCCTGTACTGCCAGAAAGACAAACCAGTGGGTTCTGGAGCAAATCAAGCCTGTATTTCTCTGGAGACAAAAATGGTAAAGTTGAGGCTGTCCTATTTTGGGCACATAATGAGAAGACAAGACTCTTTGGAAAAGTCAATAATGCTGGGCCTCCCGCTCCCCCCACCTTACTTCGCCCAGCCGCAGCCTCCTGGCTGGGATTTCAGCCTCCCCTCTCACTTTCCCTTTTGTGAAGGGAGAGTGGTGGTGGGGAAGTGGCGCGGGCAAGGCTTTCCCTCAATGGTGTGTGTGCCATAGGTTTGCCACCAGAGCCCTTAGACAAACCACTGGCTATAACTTGAAGGAATTGAGCAGGGCTGTTGAGGACAGGCAATTTTGGAGATTCCCCCATTCATTAGGTCACAATAAGTCAGGGATGATTTGATGGCACATAACAACTACCACCACTCTGCTGAAGAATATTTTGTATTTGCATATTTTAGTCAATACATTTTTCCTACATTCATATTCTTTGCACAGCTTGGGTTTGGAAATGTATTAGAGCAAATCACAATTACGATAGGTCAAGAGAAGGACAGTAATAAATACTTCAACTAGTCTTATTGTTATTTTGCAATTCTTTCAACCAAGGTTAAGAGTCACAGTGTGGAGAAAAGTTGGCAAAAGAACATGTAGAATTTATATTATGTACCCAAATGTACATAAATAAATGTCAGTAAACATTCAAATCCCCAAAAAGGGCAATGCCAAAGAATGCTCAAATTATTGAACAATTGTGCTCATCCCACATGTTAGCAAGGTCATGCTCAAGATAATACAGGATAGGCTTCAGCAGCACACGGATAGAGAATTACAAGAAGTGCAGGCTGGGTTCCGAAGAGGTAGGGGAACTAGACACCAAATTGCCAAAATATGTTGGATCATGGAGAAAACAAAGGAATATCAGAAACAAGTCTACTTCTATTTCATTGACTACACCAAGGCCTTTGACTGCGGGGACCACAATAAAATGTGGCAAGTAATTAAAGAGATAGGAATACCAGAACACCTTATATGTCTCATGAGAAATATGTACATGAGTCAAGAATCAACAGTTAGGACAGGATACAGAATGATGGAGTGGTTTGGAATAAGAAAAGAAGTAAGACAAGGCTGCATTTTGTCACCCTGCTTATTTAACTTATATACAGAGCACATAATGTGAAATGCAGGGCTGGATGAATCACAAGTTGGAATTAAAATTGCTGGGAGAAACATCAACAATTTGAGATATGCAGATGATACTACCCTAATGGCAGAAAGTAAGGAAGACCTAGAGAAGCTCCTGCTTAGATTGAAGGAAGAGAGTACAAAAGCTGGCTTGACACTCAACATCAAGAAAACCAAGATAATGGCAACAGCCCCTTGGAAGGTCAAATATTGAAGATGAAGCTAAAGTACTTTGGACATCAAATGAGAAGAGAGGATTCACTTGAGAAAGCCTTGATGCTGGAGGACAAAAGAAGAAGGGGCAGCAGAGAATGAGATGGCTAGATGGTATTGTCAATGCAATGGGCACAGAACTGGGCGTGTTGAGGAGGATGGTGGAAGATAGGGGCCTGGCGTGCAATGGTCCATGGGGTCGCAAAGGCTCAGACTCGACTGTGCAACTGAACAACAACAAAACCTAAATGTACACAATTCTTCATGTACCACAAAACACAAGAGCCAAATATGAAGTAAGAAGTCAGGTTCTTGCTTGTCAATTTTTTTCAGTCCAACGACAAAGCCAAGAAAGTGGCTTCATTTTGGTAGTCCAGGGTTTCATCGGAACACGGAAGAAGACCTTTCAGTAAAATGGCAATGACAAGTTATATACAGAAGTCCACAGGGAAAGGTGATGGTCCCCAAGTGGATTAAATCCCATTTAAATCCATCTTGATGGAGGGCAGTAGCTTCATCAATACTGGCCTGGAACTGAGGAGGACTTTGAGTGCCAAAGGGCTCAGGACCAGAAGGTGTCTCACGGAACTGGATCAGTGGTATGGGGGTTACGCTGCAATGAGGAAGACAGATGAAAGGCTACTGCATTATACTCGCAGGACAGTCTTCATGGCTCATCATCATAATGATCGCCAATATTCGGAATCAGATATGGCACAAGAAGAAGAATATAGAAGAGAGGCTGATGATGGAAATAGAACTGGTAATATTCTCAGACAGGACAGAATAAATAAACAATGTGAAATGAGCTATATAAAATATTTCTGAACAAGAACATAATATAAACATGAATGAATTATTTCCTAGTCAACATGCCTTATCTTTCAGTCAACAGACCTAAGCATCCAGATACCAAATGACACAGTGGTAACATAAGAAATGTTGGAACAAAGAAGTCTTGAGGAAGCATGGACAGTATACAAAAATAGATAAGAACGGCTGCAAAGGTCACAAGATTCTCATCCTTCTTCAGCTGAAGGCAAAAAAACAAAAAACAAAAAGAGGCATACAGGATTTATTTGTTCTTTCTACAGTAAATACAGCAGTTAGTCTTTAAGGTGCCACAATGTTTTTTGTCTTTTTATTTTGTTTTATTTATTCTCTGACATGCTTCCACAGACATACAGCTACCACTTCAAAATTTTCTTTTCACCGGTATTTTATTTACCAACAGAAGAAAAGTATCAATGTTGTTTTTCTGAAAGTTTTATTTAATCTAAAATCCTACATGCACAAAAACAGAAACAAGATCTCCAGAATAATCTGAAAAATCAAGGCTTAATGGAAGAAAGTAGATCAAACTTTCAGGCACTATTTTAAAAAGTACTACGCCTCCCCAGCGAACCACGGATTGCTGGGCACACTAATAACCAGACTCAAATAGCAGTCGCAATAATTCTAATGGAAAGGTGGCCTTACTTACTGAATGCCAAATAGGAAATGCAGCTTAATTCTTCACTTGTCCCATTTCTTTGTGCACAGAATCATTGATGCATGAATCTTTGTTTTTCCCCAAGTGAATTTTGAGAAATAAATATAAAGGAATATAAATGCAAAGGAACTCTCTATAGATAATATATGCAGTACAGTACAATTTGCTTTTCACATTTAGGACCTTACACTTGAATAATTCAAACCTGCAGTGCAAGTACATTTTAAAACTCATACTTTATAGAATTTACAGTTTACATAAAAATCTATCAGCACAAAATCATGTTCAAAAGCAATTCTCTAAGAGGAGAAAGATAGGACTAAAATGTTGGGCAGATACATGCAGGTTCCACATTCACAGTGATTATTTACTCCATCAAAAACCTCAGGTTTATGAATGTGAGATATTGTGCTTCTGTATGCATGATTCCAAACACCAGGAAATGGTCCAATATTGCTGCACAATATCATGCACATGTTGCCAAAATAAAAAGGATGCCATGTTTACATAGCAAAGGGAAACTTGAATGTTGATAACGCCAATGGCAACAGTCAAGATGGTCTACAAATTATCTTCTTGTGCTCATTACCATTCATATTTCTTAACAAACAGCCAAAACAGTTTCTTTGTGTTTGGTTGAGGAATGGTTAATTGATGAAATAATGAGTCAGCTTCTGAGTGGTGCTATGCCAATATACTATGGTTGCTGGGAGAGGATAGAAGCAAGAATTGAGATGTGGCTGTGCACCCTCTGTGCCAAAATATTTTGAAGGGTTACTTTTGGCTTAATGAAATAATGAAGCAAAGATACAAGTACAATACATACAAGAAAGAAGCTGACACATCCTATAATCTCTCAGGTATGCCCACTCCACAGAATAAAAAACAGAAAGCAACCTTTCAATTTCCAAAACCTTTCCTTCGGTTAGGCAACCTGAGGAAGAAAAGGTATCAGACCAAAAGCTCTGTGAACATTTGGTCTGCATGCTCCCCCCCCCACCAAAAAAAAGGGTCCCTTGGGAGTTAACAGATTGTCACTGGAGAAGAAGATAACAACCATCTATGTAAAAGGAAGATAGGGAAGAAAGACCAGGGGGAAAGCAACTCGTAAGTGTGGTGTTGGAAGAAAGCTTTATAGATAGCATAGGTAAAGGTAAAGGTTGCCCTTGCTCGAAAGCCAATTGTATCCAACTCTAGGGTTCAGTGCTCATCTTTGTGTATAGCCAAAAAGCCAGCACTTTCTGTGTCTGCAGATGTGGCAGGAGATAGATAGCACAGAGATATCCAAAAAATCAGAAAAGTGAATATTTGATGGAGTAAAATCTCAACTCTCACTAGAGCAAAAATGAGTACATTGAGGCCATTCTACCATGCATATATAATGAAAATACAGAACTGACCAGAAAATACAATATTTGGGAAAAGTGGGTGGGGGATAGTAGGAAAAGAGAAAGACCTAGTATGAAAAGGGGTGGCTCGATAAAGGAAACCACTGCTGTTAGTTTGCAAGACCTCAACAAAACTTACTATAAAATACAATATTGACAGGAAAGGGGGAGGGCTCATAGGAAGAGAGAACAACCTAGTATAAGACTGATTTGCAAGATCTGAGCAGAGCTGTTGATAGGACATTCTGGAAGTCACTACCTCATATAGTCACCAGAAAACAGAAGTGACATGGTGGTGCATTTTTGGATATATTTTTTCTTAATTACCAAATAAAGTGTATATTGACAAGACAGGTGGAATAGGTACCTAAGCTCTGCCAACACCAAATAAGACCATCCCCACCCACAAAGAAAAAACAACAGTAATTTCATAGCTTAAATGAGTGTACTTCTGAATATTTATTCTTTATGCTTTCTTAAAACACACTTCTGTGTCTAGGCCAGACGTAAAACTGACAAATGAAGTCATCTTTTGGTAAGTTCATTCTGCAGTTCCTTTTGCCTATGGGAAAGATTACCCGGCAACAAAAGGGTGCCATTGCCAGGGAATGTCCGATTGTGGTTTAAAAATACCACAATTTTCTAGAAGGTTCTATCTTTTTAGATATTTTGACAAAATCCCTTTTTAATGATTGGCTAAGAAGGAATTAAAAACTTCTCCTCCTGAATGATAGCTAATTAGATCCTGACTAGTAAAGTTAAAAGTTCAGATTGCTCAAGAGCTTACTGAACCAGCAACAGTGTATAGTGGAACCCCGTACAATGAAAAAACTCCATTCTGCAGGGTTCTTTGCTGTACGATTCCCCCCCCCCCCCGTATGGGGTTCCACTGCCTATGCATGCACATGATGTGTGTGTGGGTGTGTGTGTGTGGGGTGTGTGTGGGAGTGGTTGGGGAAAACCTTCCCCACACCACCCTGGAAGCACCTTAGCTGTTGGCTGGTTGGCTCGTGGAGGGGCTGGGAAGAGCCTCCGACACCTCAGCAAGCCAGCCAGCTGAATTGCCAAGAGGCTTGGGACCCAGGCTGAGATGACACATCCCAACAGGGCTTTCAGAGAGGGAGATGACTCACTTACCTACCTCCTTCAAAAGCAACCCAGGGATCTGATGCTCCGACCGGGTCCCTTTCAGAGGAGGTAGTTGAGCAGGTTGGCTGCCTCTTCCGAAAGCAACCTGGTTGGGGCGTCTGATCCCCAGAGGAGACAGCCGACCCACTCAGCTACCTCCTCTGAAAATGACTCGGGGATAGAACAAACATTTTTTTGCCGCTAGAGGGCACAAGGAAGCTTTTTTAGTCAATCCCATATTTGTAAAAATTTCTTGTTGTTGTTGATGGTGGTGGTCTCTCCCTCTCTCTGGTTGCTGAAGTAGGTGTGACCTTCCAAGGTCCAGAGATTAGTGTGTGTGGCCTGGACTTTGTGAAGCTACCGATCCTTGCCTTGCAATCATTTTGGTTGGGCTCATGAATCTAATACGGCTTTTAGAGTGCGCCTGAGCATTTCAAAGAAATGTTAGAAAGTGTTCACATAGAAAACTGCAAGTTTGCACTATGCTTACTATTATATCATGAGAAAAAATGATTTTAAGAATCTTAGACAGTACTTGTTATACTCATTTATTCACTCACAACAGTTTTATTTGCTTGAAAAATGCTTAACACTTTCTGCCAATTTATTCTGCAACATTCTTTGGTGCCATTAATTTATTAATGTTGTGAAGATATGTTAAAATCAGTTTCTAAACTTAGTTAATTTCTCAGTGTTGCTCTTAGAGGACTATAATAAAATTAATTAGTATATGTAGTACAGTACTATTAAGTACAGTAATATCTCGGATAACGATCAGACTTGGTTCCACAAGTCTCATCATTATCCAGTTTTTAATGTTGTGCGATGCATTGATCACACAATGTTAAAAAAAGCCCTGTTCCCTTTCCGAAGAGGAAAGGGAAGAGGGGGGCGATCAGCCTGCCTCTTTGGAAAGGGCAGGGGGATTCCCCCTTTCCAAGGGGGTCAGAGAGCCCAAAATGGGCGGGGGGGGGAGTCCATTTTTTTCACCCACTTTGGGCTCCCTGACCCCCCCTGCTGACTGGGGGGGTGTCAGGGGACCCGATTCATGCTATTTCCAAAGTTCCCCCACCTCCCTGGAGGCTGTAGCAAGCCAAAACGTCGGGATTTGATGTACTAGCATCCTATGCAGCGGTAGCACCAAATTTCTATACATTTCTGGGTTTACATTTGATTCAGAGAGGTTATTCTCATTTGCGGGAATAGTTTCATGTTTTGTTTTTAAAAGAAACAATTGGAATAATCAAACAAAATGAGTGCAAAATTTCACAGTCTCTCATGTCATTACTAAAGGAGCAGAAATGTATCAACTAGCCAATTTAATTGCACTCTCAGTTATTAAATAGTACCTGAAGGGCAACTGAACTGCCTTTCTAGTGGAAGAACAATATAAATTACTTACCATTCGTAATACAAAATGATTAAGTAGACCTTTCTCTAGTTGCAAAAAAGTTGATATTAACTATTTGTTTGCAAATAGGAAGGATAATATTCTTAATGTCTTAATGGTTATTCTTCAGAAATGGTTTAAGAAGAGGTCTAGAGTTGATTCTGGAAAGCAGCTGGATATCCTGCTGGATGAAGCTGCCCAGGTATATTTTGCTGAACAACACAGATTTATAACTTGGCTTGTCTTATAAAATGCCAGAGGTAGCCATGATTTATATGTTTTCACATACAACTAAACAGTCACATTATATAGGTCAACTAATTATACTTTTCCAAAAACATGGAACAGAGAGGGGTAAATCCCAAACTTTTCAGGAAAAATTGAAAAATACAAAATATCTACTTTTAGTGACATTTACATATCTAAAGTCATTATGCTACTTGAAGAATATAAAATCTATGATGTATAACTTGATTCAGTCATAAAATTATTCCATTTCAGGATATAAAATTTATAAGTATAGTCAAGCAGATAATAATTATAGGTTCATTAATTAAATCACTTTTAAATATTTTTAATTCTTGTTCCAAAAGAGCTAAAATTGCTGACCTTAAGGAATCTGGTCTTGGTTTTTGTCTGATCATGGAGAAGTAGGTAAACAGTTAATGCAGAAAGCAAAATAAACCATCACTATTATAGTAAAACAGAGGCTGATATTGGAGCTTAAATCCAACATTAGTCCTACGTAGAGCACATCTGGTGAAATAAAGATGTAAGTTAGCTGCCTAACACTGAATTTAACCTCTGTGATCCTGAACTCAAAATATTCCACTATGCCTAGCATACAATAGCAGGAAAATTCTGGAAACATACAAAATCATTCTGTAGCATGCAACATGAAAAAGTTTCTTTCCAACATTAATATGTATGCTTAAAACTCCCCTTGGGATTCTAAAGACTGACAATAGAAAAATGCCTTGTTCTTACACATTTTTATTTATTGTTGTAGGTACCTGGTGGGCAATGGCCCAAAGGGTCGACTGAACAACAGCAATCTCAAGTTCAGCTTTGTTTTTTTTATTTATTTAGGAAAAATATTTTTAGGGGAATATTCCAGGCTCTTATATTTCAAATCTGGCCAAAATTATCCAAGACTTAATGATCTAGTGATCAGACCATAGCAATACATATTTTGAGACTGACCTTATGAAGTGTTCAGAAGCTACAGTTGACACAAAAGGCAGTGGGCTGATGATCATCTGCCTCTAACCAAGTCTACTGTCTTCTATTTATTTCTGACCTTTGATCTATAAAGCCCAAATGGCTTGGTCCCAGAATATCTGATACTGTCTCCATTATATATGGTAAGCCTACCCAAAATTTGAGATCTGCACAGGAGTATGTTGTGTATGCAACAACTGGGGAGTACATACAAGGCAGTTCTTCCTCTGTTGTATTACCTTTTTTGAACTTTCGTCAAGCAAAGTTTGGCTTGTTCTATCCCTGCTGACCCTCTAGTAGAAAATGAAAATATTTTATTCTGTATGCTCTTTAAACATTGTTTTATATATGTTGTTTCTATCTGTGCTGTAGTATGGTATTTTGGATGTGCCACTGGACAGATAACAATAAATATATATAATTAAAGCTAAAGGTAAACACCTCCCTTGCTCTGAAGCCAGTGTCTAACTGTAGGGGGGCAGTGCTTAACTCCATTTACAGCCAAAGAGCCAGCACTGTTTGCATCTGCAGATATATCTGTGGTCAAGTGGCAGGCATGACTAGACTCTGGAGTGCATGGAAAACCTGTTACCTTTCCCGCTGAAGTGGTACCTTTTCCAGGGTTGTTCAGAAGTGGCTCATCATTCTCTTCTTCTGGTGGTGCCCTAGGACTATACAGCTTGCCCAAGACCATAAAAGCTGAGTCTGCAGGGATGCACAGTGGACAACTGCACTACCAATTGCTGGCTCTGAGCTATCCAGCCAACATAAATAAGGTAATAATGACACAATTTTACCCCTTTATTGAGAAGACAGACTCATAAGCATGTCGCACATGACTTTTTTTTTGCCAATTATAACCTCTTAACTATGCAAATCAAAATTGCTGTTTTCATGAATGACTTCACATCATTCCAGCTAGCTAACATAATGTACTCTTATCATTGTAGCATATAGCATTATTTGTAATGCTGGTTTGTCAACTGTTGCAAATGACACTACATCTTACTTCACTTCATGACATAGAAATTATATATGTATTCTGTCAGGATTCAATAACGAAGGAAAAAGACAGTCTGTGTCATTTGATGCAACTAGACCTTCCTTGACTGCGGTCTTCCTGTTTGTTCAAGGTAAGCCTATTTCCTCTTGTAAAAGTTTCCCTTGCTTGAAAGCCAGTTGTATCCAACTCTAGGGTTCAGTGCTCATCTGTTTCAAAACCGAAGAGCCAGCACTGTCTGCTTCTGCAGACGTTTCCGTGGTCATGTGGAAGGCATAACTAGACACTGGACCGCATGGAACACTGTTACCTATATTCCAGGTATCAGGCAAAATCCATGGTACTCATGTACATCTGATATTATTTAATGGCACTGGGATCTCAGCAATTTGCCTTCTATGTACTGTTTTTATTTTTTTTATTTGTGGTTGTAGCTGCTGATTTTCTGGGCTGACATTTCTTGATTTTTCTGTTTTGTTTTGCATCATTTTATTGTACTCCGTCTTGCCCTTTTTATTTTATTTTGCAAAAAGTGTCAATATGGCTCAGATTATATATTAAAACACCAATAACATATAGACCATACAGTATGAAGATAAAAATGAATTACTTTGCTAGATTCTTGTAAACCACTCTCATCCCATTCACAACCCTGCCATTCAAAATAAAATAAAAATCCCCAAAGCTGCAATGTGAAGAGAGCCTTAGAGCATATCAGAAACACCCTGGAGGTCTGATCCAAAAGCAAAAGAATTGTCAAGCTTACCACTTGTTATGTAGATTTACCAGAGTTGCTCTACATCAGTGATGGCGAACCTTTTAGAGACTCCCTGCCCAAACCACAACCCAAAACCCACGTATTTATCGCAAAGTGCTAACATGGCAACAGGGGAGAGATGAAATGCTCCCATTGGGCGGCTGGGCAGAGTGGCGGGACAAACTCTGTGCTGGGGAGGGAGGAGGTGCTCCCATCAGGCTACTGGGCAGAAGGGAAGAGTACATTCTGTGCTGGGGGAGGGAGGAAGTGCTCCCATTGGGCTGCTGGACAGAGGGACGGGGCAAACTCTATGCTGGGGAGGGAGCAAGTTCTCCCATTGGGCTTCATTTTTGCACAGAAGATTTTAAGTAACAGAGACGGAAAGCATCACAAAAATTTGAACTATTTTAATCAGATTTAATCACATTCTGAATTGTTCACAGAATTTAGCTTCCATTTCCTACCCCATAGTCACTTTAAAAAATAATGTACTGATAGGCAGCACTATAAATTGTGGATTTAAAACTTATTTTTCTGAGAAGAGGTTTAGGAAGAAGCAAAATATTTATTCTGTACCTAGCTCAGCGCTCTTCAAGGGTGAACAAATCTAAAGGGTAAGATTAGAAAACCAAACAGTTTTGAAACCTCATTACAAGAGTTGTAAGGAAAGACCTAATCAATGTAAATAACAGACAGCATAAGCAGCAGAATGGTAGTTTTAAAATGCAGGCCACACTTCCAATGTATAAAAATGAGAAAGCAGCAATAAAAAGAAAGGTTTTTGTTGTTCAGTCGCAAAGTCGATTCCGACCCTCTGCGACCCCATGGACCACTGTCCGCCAGGCACTCCTGTCCTCCACCATCCCCCTCAACTCGCTCAGCTCTGTGCCCATTGTCTCTACAATACCATCTAGCCATCTCATCTTGGGCCGTCCCCTTCTTCTTTTGCCCTCTACCCTTCCAAGCATCAAGGCTTTCTCAAGTGAATCCTCTCTTCTCATTTGATGTCCAAAGTACTTTAGCTTCATCTTTATTATTTGACCTTCAAGGGAGCAGTCAGGGTTGATTTCTTCTAAGATTGACCTATTTGTTCTCCTCACTGTCCAGGGTACTCTCAAAACCCTTCTCCAACACCACATCTCAAAGGCGTCTATTTTTCTGCGCTCCGCTTTCCTAATGGTCCAGCTCTCACAACCATACATTGCCACAGGGAATACCATTGCCCTGACTATGCGAATCTTTGTTTGCAATTTAATGTCTCTACTTTTCACTATGCTCCCCAGGTTTCTCATCGCTTGCCTCCCAAGAATCAGTTGCCTTTTTATTTCATGGCTGCAATCCCCATCTGCAGTGAGCTTTGATCCTAGGAAAGTAAAATCTGTCACTGCTTCTACTTCTTCCCCATCTATTTTCCAGGGACTGATAGGGCCTGTTGCCATGATGTTGGTTTTCTTGATATTGAGTCTCAAGCCAGCTTTTTCACTCTCTTCTTTTAACCTAATCAGGAGGTTCTTTAGGTCCTCCTCACTTTCTGTCATTAGGGTGGTATCATCTGCATATCTCAAATTGTTGATGTTTCTCCCAGCAGTTACATGGCATTTTATACACTTAAGAATAAATATTTGTGTGTTCTCACTTAATTGCATAAATATGAAGGATGCTATTTAACATTTTAATATCCATCTGTTTCTCAGAGCAGTTCCCTTTTACCACTTTACAATCCCCGAATCTTATTGAAACAAGTGATACTGATTTAAAAGTGAAGGAGTCAGCACAATACTTCAGATCTGTAGAGGCCTGTCAGCAATGACTATAAGACTTAGGGATCCTCTTCAAGGGTTTAAGATGAAAATTTATACTCCAGCTATGGAGATTTTTTCCCTCAATACATACTGCATGTTGAGAGATCTGAATATATCACTCATATCTTGAAGCAAGCTCCGAAAGCAAGGACATGAAAAACTGCTTAGCAGGAAATGTAACATGGAAGAAGAATCATAAACCAGATAGGTGGCAGCATAAACCACAGTCATGTAGAGATGAAACGTCTAATCTTGTGTTCTATACACCACATTGTTCACATATTAAAGGCAAAGGTCTCCCTTGCACAAAAGCCAGTTGTATTCGACTCTAGGCGAGTGGTGCTCATCTCAGGACTGTCTTGGTCTGCAGACATTTCTGCAGTCATGTGGCAGCCATGACTACATGCTGAAGTGCATGGGATGCTGTTTCTGACATTAAATGTCCTATTTCAGTCCACTTTAGTTTGGTCAGACAAAAGTAATGCAATGTTTAAACATGCAATTTCTTGCTTTATATTTTTGTGTTTACAGTGATTCATATTTCACACATTCCAGTAAGTGTTATAATACAGTAAAACCCCGTATAATGAAAAAACTTCATTCTGCGGAGCTCTTCCCTATATGGTTTTGTTTGTTATACGAAGCACTATTGGCGATGCACCATACAACGAAAAAAAGTTCATTATACAAAGCGCTATTGGTGATACCCCGTACAACAACAACAAAAAACCACTTCATATAATGAACTTTTCCCCATTATACAGTGCATCGCCAATAGCTCAAAAACACTTTGTTGTATGAATTTTTCGTTATATGAACCGTTCGTTACACAGGGTTCCACTGTATCTGTTTTTCCTTTGGTCTCCGAGCAGATCAGCCACTAGAGATTTTTTGCATTTTAATATACAGTCAAACCTCACTTAAAGAGTTTCTCGCTTAGCGAAAAACTCGCATAACAAGCGTTTTTTTAGCTAACCAGTCTGACTTGCATAACGAAAATTTCCGCTATGTGAGTCAGACTTTCCCTATGGAAACACTCGCATAGCGAGTGTTTCTATGGGGAAAACTCGCATAACGAAAAAAAATCCCTATGCATATTTTCCCCCTAAAAAAGCTCGTTATGCGAGTTTTTCCATAGGAATTTTCGCTATGCGAGTTTTGCATAGCAAAAAACTTGCATAGCGAACAGCCTCGCAGAACGAATTAAATTTGTTATGTGAGGTATGACTGTACAGTTGTACCTCGCGTAAAGAGCATAATGCATTCCACAAGACTGCTCTTTAAGTGAGTTTGCTCTTTAAGCAAAACACCATTGTAAATGACCAATTGTGGGGTGATTGCGAACCCCGATTTATTTGTTAAGGGAGTTTTTGGTTGGTTTTATTTGTTAAGCAAAGCGAACATTCAGAGAAAATTCTGCTCTTTAAGCGAGTTTCTTTTTAAGCGAGTCGCTCTTTATGCGAGGTTTGACTGTAATTGCTTAATTCAATTCAATTTATTGTTACAGTCAAAGACCAGCATAAAAAACAAAGCATCCAAAACATGGTTGACCAAACTATAGCAGGACTACAAAGGAGACTTTTGAATGCTCTAATCAGACTCAAGCAGTAGCAATACTATTCTCATGTGCCCTTTGGTCTTCTCCAACAGCTATCTTTTGACCTGAGTGTCTCATCTGCGAGCACTATATCTTGTTTCATTTTGGATTATCTCATCAGAGAGTTCAAATTGAGAAATATTCAGAATGGTTTACCCCTGCCATCTTTGTGGAGAACTAACAAAAAGTAGCTTGAACACCACTATGGTTGTTTGTGAAGGACCCTCCATTAATGTGACTTTCCACTATTTCTGATGCCCAGTAGCTGCTCCTCAGGAGATTTGTCATCCTATTGCCATTAGCATTATTAATTCTCCTTTGCTGATATGACAGCTAATTTGAAGAAGGTTAGTATACCTTAGTCTGGTGTCTCAGTTTTGACTTTGAGTGATCCTACTAGAAGTCAAATTTTGTATGAACACTTGCCTTTAGATAGCATTGTTCTCAGTTTTTTGAACACACTCAAACTACCTTATCCAGGCAGATTTACTCATGTAGGTTGAATGTTTTAATTGTGTTTACTCAAACAGATTTAGTCTATTAAAACTTGTGTGACTAAACTATTCAGTTTCATCAGTGAGTGGTAGCCTCGTACAGAATACCAAAAGTTTTGTCAAATACAACCTGCACACAAAGTAGGAAACTTAAACAGTTCTCAAGAAAGGCAGGATGCACAAAATGAACAGAGTAGCAACAGAAGTACAGTAGTACAGTACATTTGTTCTGAATATGAAGGGAATTTCTAAAACTAATTGGGATCCAGTACAAGAATGGATCTACTTGTTTGTCAGCCACACCAGAAATGTGGTTCCAGAACAGTTGCATCCTACATGCAATAAGGAAGATACTGTATCAGAAATGATCTCTTAACCCACAAACTTATAATTGGTCTTCTACCTCTTCTATTTTTCATGCTCTTGACTATGTGAGATAGCAATGTTTTTCATGCAAGAAAACAAGTATAAAGTACAGAAAATATATTTGTACTATAGACTTTCTAGGATAATTCTACTTCAAACAAGGTTCTGCTTATGCTACAATTAATTTTAATATTCTAGAAGAGATCTTTTCTTTTTTCTTTTAATCTGAGAAGAACAATTCCAGTAATAGAACGTCAACATTAATTTGAGAGGAGATGAAAAATGACTTAATAACATCGCAGCAGGATTAATATTGTACCATAGATCACAGAGCCATAAAACTCTTGACAAATTCATTTTGTATCACTGTATATTCTTGCTAATAGGGCAGGGCACATTTGAAAGTTTGCTAATACATATTCTATACAATTCAATATTAACTTACAGAATAGAAATGGAAAAATAACTATTGTAGCTTCAGAATAAAGTTGCAAAAGAGAAGTATCAATGCCTTCAAGCATTTTCCATTTGCCTCAGATCAACAGGTACAATTTAGAAGGTATATTTTAAATTTATAGGCTAAAAAATTTCAATTACAATCTTCTTGTCCAAGAAAATCAGTGAACTACTGCAAAAGCTACAAATTGTTACACAGGCAGAACTGGATGTGTCAGAAGCAGCTGTTCTAAAGATAACATAAAGTTTGCATCAGCTTACAAAGAGAACAATTCTTCACTGCTTGTGAACTATTCAAAAAATGAAACCAAGTAAACTGAGAACAAGATTTCCACAGTAAGTTTCTGCTTTACACCTGCTGTACTCTTATGTACTTTTTAGACTACTGTTCTGCATTATACAACAAGCTGACACGCCAGGAACAGCACAATTGCCGAACCTTTATTTTTGCTGATGAGGCATGAGCCTGGAAGAACACTACTTCATTCTCACTTTACAGCATTTTGACATTCATTTTGCTTAATCAACTATACAGATTTTAATGCAGAATTCACTAAAGAATACTGAAGCTCATTGTTTGACTTTTACCCATTGCAGTTAGACTTTAAATGCAGTTTGAAATGCTTGTATATTATCTCATCTGGTTTTGCACTGAGAGTCCTTTACAGGGTTTCACTGAAAAACAAAATGGTGAAATCCATTTAAACCAGGGGTTCCCAATCTTTTTACACCATGGCCCTGATCATGCCCCCAAACAGCTGAGCGGGCCAGACGCGGAACAAAATGTGTCCATTTCCACATTTACGACAGCCATGGGTGCATTTACGGATGACAAAACCATGTTTATGTGTGTGCAGATGTATTTTATAGCTGTCCTAAATGCACCTGCTTCTACCTCTGGGTGCGGCAGTGGCCCAAATGAAATGGTGTCACACGCCGTAGGTTGGGAACTGATTTAAGCAATACAGATCCTTTCTCACTTTATACACAAACTATCTATGTATGCCAACTCTTTTCTGAGGCACACATTTCCTGTAGTTATATATACATTTTTTATGAATGAACACCACTGACCACAACACTCTTCCAACTAAAACATAAATTAGTAGTATACAGGTCAGTGAATTATTGAAAGTGTCTTTGAAATCCCCAGATTAAAAAAAAATAGTCTTAGGTGTGTAGATCTTTAATGGGAATGAGCCATTTACCTTCACAAGAGAATATTACTGCTGGAATGGATCTTTTAAAATGTTGTTGCTTACAAATACGTCATGTAAAAACATATAAAATCACAAATTCAATAGTTTTAAAAATCTAAAAACAATTTAAAACTGCTATTCCTTCATAAAGTAGAGAGAGGGTGGCTATAAGATATTAAATAAGCCAGTGGGGAGAAGACAGTAAACCATCGCTACCCCACACTTGTCCCAGAGAGGTGAGATTATTGAGCTCTGAGGTACCCCATATTGAAGGGGCGTAGGGCTGGACTTCTCACTCTCCAACCACACTGACTGGGTCCAGCCCCTCAGAAATGAGGAAAACCAGGCCAGCACAGTGCCTTGGATCCCCAATCCTTGGAGCCTTCCCAGAAGGATACCATGGTCGATGGAATTGAAAGATGCTGAGAGATCAAGAAGAGACAGGACAGACAGATGACCTCCGTCCCGTTCTCGGCAGGGATCATCCACCAATGCGACCAATGCAGTTTCCATACCATATCCGGGCCTGAATCCTGACTGAAAAGGGTCCAGATAATAAGCTTCATCCAGGACCTCCTGTAGCTGCCGCACAACTGCCTCCCCCAAGACCTTACCGAAAAAGGGTAGGTTGGATACTGGTTGGTAGTTGGTAAGTACCATAGAGTCGAGGGATGGCTTTTTCAGGAAGGGGTGCACCAAAGCGTGTTTTAGGGGTGCTGGAAAAAAACCTTCCTGCAGAGATGAATTTATAATTGCCTCGACCTAACCACCTGACACACCCCTAGATGCTTTGACTAGCCAGGCGGGGCATGGATCCAATTCACAGGCAGTGGCATGAACAGATCCAAGAAGCCTGTCCACTTCCTCAGGGCCAACTGGATCGAACCGATCCCAGATAAAATGGCCAGACTGCACTCCAGTCAATCCCAGCTCTATATCTTCCACACTGGGATTAAACTTCAAGTGAATCTGAGTGATTTTCTCCACCAGATAATCAGCAAAAGCCTCAGCTGATCCCTGCCAACCAGGGCCAGACCCCCTTGTACCGAAGAGGGACCTGGTCACCGAAGAGGGATCAAGGTCACTGGGTGATTATCCGTGGAGGCAATAAGGGCGGTGAAATATTGTCGTTTCACCGTCCCCATCACTACTAGGTAGGCTTTAATAGCCGCTCTAACAAGTGTTTGATCAGACTCACTCTGGGTCTTCACCCAGCGGTGCTCTCAGTGTCTCTTTGCTGGTTTGAGCTCCCTCAGCTCTTCTGTGAACCTAGGGGATGATCGACGCCCATGGGCATGGAGAAGCCGTAGTGGAGCGATCGCATCCAAGGCTGTTATAAAAATAATAAAACAGCCTTTTCAGAAAATAATCACCACCAGCCAACTCATCTGTGGAGAGGAGATATTTTTAAAAATCAGTTACTAATGTTGTTGGTTTGTTTTTTAAAATGTGGTGTTGGTTTTTTTTTTTGCCTCTTCCACATAAACCAATAAATCCAAAGAGGTCTGTCTGTACAGTTCAGGGATATTTTTTTTGTTCCATTTGTAACTACTGCAAACAAAAATAAGAAAAACAAATAGGTCAATCTTATAAGAAATTAACCCTGACTGCTCCTTAGAAGGTCAAATAGTAAAGATGAAGCTAAAGTACTTTGGACATCAAATGAGAAGAGAGGATCTGCTTGAGAAAGCCTTGATGCTGGGATGGGTGGAGGACAAAAGAAGAAAGGGGCAGCCAAAAATGAGATGGCTAGATGGTATTGTAGACACAAAGGGCACAAAGCTGAGCGAGTTGAGGAGGATGGTGAAGGACAGAGGTGCCTGGCGGACAGTGTCCATGGGGTCGCAAAGGGTCGGAAACAACTGTGCAACTGAACAACAAAAATAATTGTTTGAATACACTATACTTTTAATATACGAACTGTCATAATTTTATGCCAAATCAAATTGTGCATAGTCATATTTAATGTTCTTAAAATAACAGTGTTTTTTAAAAAGTGCTAATGTTGCATTTTTCAATTTTTCCAAAATAGTTGGGGCAGTTTTCTGGGGGAAAAGCATTTTTTTTTCCCCTCATGGCTTCAAAATCTCTGGAAATTTTACATTTCTAGCATCTTCCCATCACGTGACTCTGCCAATGCAGGAATCCACAGCTATAGAATACAGTAAAACCCTAATCTACATAAAAAGTCAATTCCATTGGTTTTTACTTAATATGGTTTTTTATGTAAATTGAAGTATTTTACATAAAATTGAATTTTATGTAAATTTTATGTAAATTGAAGCATTCTTCTTCTTCTTCATAGCATTTGACCGGCAGTTTGAACTCCTCTTATTCTAATATGTAGACTATTTAGCTGTGCCTATGTCATGTAGGCTGGGGTGCACCACGTGGAGGCTAGTCTACTTTAGCACCCTGGACAATGTGACATAGTCACAGCTAAACAGTAGACAATATTCCAGATAGCTCTATTAAAATCTACTCTATTTAGAAATTTTATAAACATATACTACAGAAAGCACAACTGCTTACTGCTATTATCTGCTGGATAATTCCTCACTTTTGCAAATAAGGCAAATAGGTTATCACATAGGTGTTTTACTGCTATTCCAGGAAGCAGAACAGAAAAGAAAAGCAACATACAGTATTCTCATTTTATTCTCTAAGTGAAAAAAGCTCAGCTACAAAAGTATCCTGATCTGACAATGACTTTTTAGAAGTTCTGTATGGTTCTGAAGTCAATGACTCAAAGAGAGAAAAAGACTCTTATTATCTGAGATCAGCTAGAAATACTGTAATGCGATTATGGCTTTTGTACATTGCATATTAATACATATGCATATAGGTAAGGTGTTTTTTTTTTAGTATTTAGTATGTTTGACAAATTCTATGCTTGTTTATGTTTTATAGATGTGGAAAACATATCTAGAAATTCAGTGACTGGAAAGAAGAAAGCAGAGTTTTGAAAATCTAAATATTTATATCTTAGTAATGTATGATATTTTTTCTATTTGAAAACTTTAAAATGGTTAAAGGAAGTATAACAAATCTCCCCATAATTTGTTACACTTTTCTTCTAGTTAAATACAGTAATACCTCGGATAACGTTTGACTCGGATAACGCTAAAATCAGATAGCATTGGGGAATTTGAGGCAAACATTTGTATCACACAATGTTAACATAACATTGTGCGATGCAAATGTTTGCCTCAAATTCGCCGATGTTGATATCTTCCCGAAAGCCTGCAGGGCTGGAGACCAGCCCTGTGGGCTTTGGGACAGAGATCTACCGAGGCAAACATTGCTGGTTTGGTTGGGGGGAGATCAGGCATGCGCCCGATCTCCCCCCAAACAAACTAGGGCTATGAGGCTCGCAGCAGTGGCGTGGCTGGAAGCTGGCAGCCCCCGTTCAGCTTCCTAAACATGCTGCTGCTGCAATTGGCGCTTGGGTTGGGTGCGCCTCCCGGTTCTTTCCCCCAACCAAAGCGCTGATCACAGCGTGCGATGGCCAGCTGGGTTGGGGAAAGAACTGGGCGTGCGCCTGGTAACAATGATCCAGGCAGGGGTTTCTGAAGAGAGGCCAGGAAAAGATTTTCCTAGCCTCTCTTCAGAAACCCCCACACTGGCTTAGCCATCCAGGAAGGGGGGGTTGCTTCTGAAGAGAGGCTGGGAAAAGGGTCCCCAGCCTCTCTTCAGAAGCCCCACCACCACCTGAGTCACTAAGCCTGTTTTTTCCCACAACCCTAGCACCGATGCCAGCTTGGGATTAGCCCTGGGGTTGGGTGGAAAGGGAACAGGGCTTTTTTAAATGTTGTGCGATCAATGCATCGCACAACATTAAAAACTGGGTAATGTTATGACTTGTGGAACCAAGTCATAACGTTATCCGAGGTATCAGTGTACTCTTGTTTCGAGCACTAATGCATTTAAATACTGTACATGCAAAGACATTTTCCAGTTATCTTACCCAACCATCTAAGTACCCAAATGACTGACTGAGTACAGAAACAGAGGGAGGAATCAAAAGGCATGCAATCCAATACTAAACAACATTTCACAGGTAATGTACAAGCTTAATACTGCAAGTTCACCAACATACCAGTTAACAAATTCTAGTTTTCAGAAACCATTACTGATACAGCTAAGTGTTCTCCATTATTGTAGAACAAACTAGGCTTTACTTTTAGGCTCTAGTATATGTAGAAGGAAACATGTACAGTGTCTACATAAAATTACTTGCAAATACAGAGCAGGTATCTATGAGTCATTCTTTGACACATTCTACTTTTAAGAGGTAGCTCTGCTTTTGAAGAATTATTTACATACACCAGACACCACTGGCTGATTTCTGCAAATAGTCAGGACAGCAGGTAGTCCACTTGACTCTCTGTAGATATATTTCAGTCTTAACATATTAGTCAAGAAATTCATCAGGAACAGCATGCTTACTGAATTCAACTCATGCCACCTAGTTTGGATTTTTTTTTAAGGGAGGAATGTTCCACAATAAGACATATTAACTTTTCAGAATAGCCTCTACTCTTAAAACATATCTGTATGTGATTAGTGCTTTTTACAAGCCAATTAATGCCAATAACCTGAGCAACTGGATCTTCTTTTCATTGTATTTCTGGTAGGTAATAGCTGCAATGATGCTATCAAGGCTATAATTTTAACTTGTTTTAAGTTGTAAGATGAATAGAAATATGGATTTTAAGTATCTGATTCTCTTTCTATCTGCTTCTCTTTGCTACCAGTCAGAAGCCTTGAAGACATGGAGTACATACTGCATTTTTGCAAATTACAAATGAAAATTGCATGTTGCCAATGATAAACATAATGATACTTAACAAAAGATGTGCTTGTTTACTTTACTAAAAGGAATGAATTAGACATTTTAAATACATCCTCTCATAGACTGGTCTTCTTTTTAGAGACAAAGAGTTAAACAGTTCCTTTTATTCCCTAGAGTTCTTAATCCCACTCAGCAATGCCATGTTTTATTTAAAACATATTCTCTCTCAGTAACCACTTGTTCTAATTGGCAAGGCAAGGCAAGGTCCCAAAAGCGCATAGCTCATTACATTCAGTTTGGATTACAAAACACGATGAAACAAACTGCATCGAAATGTACAAATTAACAGCTCCAGAGTGCACGACACGGATGTGGAATTAGATTGTAATATGGAACTAACTCTATGGGGAGGATGAGAAACAAATCACTAGTATCTTTATAAAGTATACAAGCTTCCAAACAAGCAAATATAGAAAAGAGTGGACAGTATTTTCTATGACTCAGCCAAATTGCTAAACATGGATAAAAGAGAGGGTTCTGTTTCTCCCATTCCTGCACTCAAGAGACAGAAAAAGTATGTTACCAAATTAAAATATAATGTAATGGTCTAAAGAAAAATCCACTGATCCACCATCTATTCCCTTCTGCTTTCCCATAGACAATGCATAAAAAGTATGTTCACAATTAAATCATATTCTAAGCATTATTTATAATCTGAGAATACACATACAGGATTAAATTTTTATTGTGTGTTAAACCGTGCTGGGTTGCCTTCGGCGCAGAGGGTGGTATAGAAATTTAAATAAATAGATAGATAGATAGATAGATAAATTGGAGGTCTTGTTTTAGTAAGCCATGCAAGGAACAAGATCATAGTAATGCTATAACTTTGCAACAGTATCACTGTAACAGATGTAATAGAAGAGTCCACTCTATACAATGCTATGACACAAAGGAGACAGTGAACATTGTGCCAAAAAGGAAAATGCATCTCTCTATGAAGATATATTTCCTAATGTTCTTTCTGCCTTACTACAGAACTTTAGTAACTGTTGGCAAACTGTGCCAAGCTTTCACAGGATATGCATAAAGTTTTCAGAAAGCAACAAAATTAGGTTAATTCTTTTTTTCATTTCTTTTTGTTCAGTCGCACAGTTGAGTCCCTTTGCAACCCCATGGACCATCGTATGCCAGGCTCCTTTATCCTTCACCATCCTCCCCAACCCACACAGATCTATGCCCATTGTATCGATAATACTAGCTAGCCATCTCATCCTCAGGCGCCTCCTCCTCCTTTTGCCTTCTATTTTTCCCAGTATCAAGCCCTTCTCTAGTGAGTCCTCTCTTCTCATTTGGTAGCCAAAGTACTTGAGCTTCATCATCCATATTTGTTCCTCCAATGAGCAGTCAGGGTTCATTTCCTTCAGGATTGACTGATCTGTTCTCCTCGCAGTCCAGGGGACTCTTAAGAGTCTCCTCCAGCACCACAATTCAAAGGCTATTCTTCTGTGCTCAGCCTTCCTTATACACCACAATTTACCATTATATTGCTGAAGAAGCAGAGGAGCTTAACTGCCTCATATGTTGTAGTGGCAGAGACAGGTGCCTTGTAACATGAGAAGGAACTGCTACTACTCCTGCCGCCGCCGCTGCCGCCGCCACCACCACTACATGGTAGCTAGGAACTCTAACAGTTTCTAAATTTAACGTTTCTGCTGTTTTAACCAAAGACTGTATATTATAATACAAAGACACACAAAGATATTCTAGACTATTTCAGACTGAAATAGTATTTAAATCATCTACCAATGCTTCCATAGATATTTAAAAGCAGAGTGTGTGTGGCTCCTACCATACCTCAGCATTTGCTATAATGGCTAGGACTGTTGGAAGGTACACCTAAAGAAGATCTGGAAGGCCACAACTGACAAAAACAATAGTAAGAGGATCCTTTCCATGGACTGATAGGTTAGTATCTCTTTTTCTATTTCATAGCTCAGACCATGGTAGATCAACAAATACTTCATCCCACTTCATCTTGCTTATAATTCAACATCATTAGGTAGGGCCTTTCCTTTGTTTTTCCCCACCTGAAGTAAAGTACATAACTAGTTTTTTTCCCCACCCAGTCATATACTGTATATGCAGAATACCCTCCATAAGTACTCTATTCTCGTACTGTGTGAATATCATTCCACTACTGCAAGTGTCTAGATCAGGGGTGCCCAAACTTTTCAGGCAAGGGAGTGGATTACAATTTTTCAGATGCTCTGGGGGCTGCATTGTTTTTTCAATGGTATCTCTGCCCACCCAGGTTCAAGGAGAAGGGAGGGAGGGAAGGAGGGAGGAAAGAAAGAACAAACTAAAGAAGGAAGGAAAGAATGAAAGAAAGGAGGAAAGAAATAAAGAAAGCGGGAAAGAAAGAAGGAAGGAAAGGAGAAAATAAAGACAGCAGGACAGAAAGAAGGAAAGGAGAAAAGGAAGGAAGCAGGAAAGGAAGAAGAAAGGAAGTAAAGGAGGAAATGAAGAAATATGGAAATAAAGCAGGAAGGAAAGGATGAAAGAACAAAAGAAAGAAGGAAACCCTAGAGTCAGATATGACTGACTTTCGAACAAAGGTGACCTTTACCTTTAGCTCCAAACATAAGCACCAGCCTAAGACTTTTTCCTGGCTTCTATGGAAAAGGAGAAAAAGAAAGCCAGCTGGGAAGGAGACATCCCTCCCAATGAACAAGGGAGGGGGTGTTTGGAAGTGGAGGGGGGTGTCTGCTTCGAAAGACAGACGCAAAGCAGGACACGCCATCGTTGACCCCACCGCCCAACACCAGCTGGGCTGAAAAGAACCTCCATGGCCCGGCAGGAGGCAGGACACACCACTGCTGACTCTGCCTCCAACACCGGCTGGGCTGAAAAGAGCCTCCATAGCTGGGCAGGAGGCAGGACATACCACCACTGACCCCGCCCCCAACACCAGCCAGGGAGATGAGGAGCCGCTGAGGTTACCAACAGTTGTGGAATGGGCCATGACGCAAGCTATGTTATGATTATTATGTATGCTGATATGGACTTTTAATTGAATACAGTCAAACCTCGCATAAAGAGTGCCTCGCTTAAAGAATAACTTGCTTAAAGAGCAGAATTTTCTCTGAATGTTCACTTCTCTTAACAAATAAAATCAACCAAAAACTCGCTTAACAAATAAATCGGGGTTTGCAATTCCCCCCACCAGAAGTCACAATTGGTCACTTACAATGGTGTTTCACTTAAAGAGCAATCCTGTGGAACACATTATGCTCTTTAAGTGAGGTACAACTGTAATTTTCTTTTTGCTATGTTTTTGATGTTTTATAATGATTGTAACTTTGATGTGGTAATTTGTTGTGAGCCGCCCTGCGTCACGTGGTGATTGGGTGGCATACAAATGTAAATACGAAATAAAAGGACAAAGCATACCAAAGCAGAAAAGAGAGGGGGGAGAAAGAGGTGGAGGGAAAGAATGAAGCTAGGGGAGGGAGAAAAAGAAGCCCGAAAGCCTGGAATTGCTATACTTTTGGGACTCCTACAGTCCCTGGCCATCATGCAACGATGCTGTGGGCATTAGAAAGACCACCCCAAGCCCAAGCAGCATCAGGAGTGGGGGCACCATGTGGAGGGCTCCTGTTGCCACATGGCTAGTAGACCAAGTGTGCGGCAGTTTCTCAGCTTGCACACACGCCACCTTCCCAAATGAGTCCTGGGCAGGGGAGGGACTGCAGGAAGTTGAAAAAAAAAAGAGTGAAAGAAAGAGGACTGTGGAAAGTCCTCTGGGGCTCTGAGAAACCACCAGTGCCTGGTTTAATCGCTGGGTTTTTCCACCAACCTTCTCTCTCTCTCTCTCTTCAAACTCCTGCAGCGCCTGCCCAGGATGGTGTGCACACAGGCAGAGGCGGGCACTCACCTCTCTGGCCAACGAGTGCAGCTTCACTCGCCTGTCTTTGCAGGTGTTTCTGCTCCTCCTCTTAGGGCTCTGGCACGAAGCACTTTTGAGAGTAGTGCGGGGTGCACATGCACATTGGCAGGCATATCCCCATTCACTTCCAGGAGTGGGGAGAGTGCCTGCGGGGCGGGTGAAATTGCTTCACGGGCTGGACCAGGCCCATGGGCAGTAGTTTGGGCACCACTAGTCTAGATGTATTTTTAGACAAATAAAATGTCTATTTATTCATTTTATTTTTAATCGTTATTTTAAAAATAATTTGGACACGTCTGGTGAAGGATACTATATTTTAAATTAATAGTATTCACCTCAAATTTGGGATACATTTACCACCACTCGCCTTTCCATGTTCTCTACATAAACTTAATGAACAACATTTAACCAATATATAACTATGTAATTTCTATCTGTCTATTATATAAGCATGCTACATAGTTTGAAGATGTAGATAGTTTGTGAAAATACAATAAAATGGCCCCTTAGATATACTTACAAAGTCATGAATCACATATATTATCATTTAGAACAACAGCTATGCTAACATTTTTAAAGCATGCTAAATTAGTTCAATATGAAATGAAAAGGAACACAAAGTGCTGCCAACTTCATAGTACTACTCACTGAATGACTCCAGTAACAGTCTTGTACCAGTCACATTCCAGACTTTGGCTATAAAAACAAGCCTGAATACTGTTAAAATATACCACAAAGCACCAGCCTAATGGAGAAACACAAATTGAGGTGCCAACTTCTATCAGGCTTTAATGCAGGAGAAATTGTACTTCAGCCCTCCTATTCACAAGAGGATGTTCCTGAACAGACAGCTCAGAGCATAACTGCCCTTTCATCGACTGCAAGCACATCACACTCTGCTTTTGTGCCTCTGGACATATCTTGCTGCTGACAGTATAACTACTAAATATCAATACACAACAGCAGAGGAGGAAAATTCAAGTATATTTTACACAGCAGCCTTAGATTATAAATAGCGTTACGGACATTTTATCATAGCAAGTAATGCTATATTTATGCTATAGAGCAGGGGTGGCCAAACTACTGCTTGCAGGCTAGCCCATGGCATTGTTTCATGCGGCCCACTGCTGCCCTCGACGCTACTGGAACTGGAAGAGTTTGCAACAGCTGTAAAACGCACCCATGCCTGCATAAACGCACCTGCAATAAACTCTGCTGTAAATGCACCCGCAGCTGTTATAAATGTGTTTATGACAGCTGTGGATGTGTTTTACAGCAGTTTTTATGGCAGGACTAACCATGTGATCAGCCTGCTTAACCGTCCAGGGGCATTGTCACGCCCACGATGTGAAATGTTTGGGAACCCCTGCTATGGAGGATTTTTTTAAAAAAAATCTGCAGTAGAATGCAGGATAAGAAACAGTGCTTTACAAGATACACATTACTACCAATACTAGTCTCAAAAGAATACTATAATACTGTCACGTTTGTTTGAATTAAGCCTGCCAAAGAAATTGATGGCTACAAAAGTTCAAGACGCCTAATCCAACATTAGGGAGCACTGTGAACTTAAAAGCTGTTCTGCAAGTCACATAAGAAAAGAAAGGAGGGAGAGCACAAAGCTATATTACAGTGAAGAATGCTGCCTATAGCTACTTAATGAGCCAATCTGACAAGCCTGTAAAATGATACACTGAATCCTTCAAATTGCCACAAAGAGAGGTGAAGCACTAATCTGAAGTATAATGACTGGGCAATAAATTAGCAGCTTTTATGCATTATGCAACCTATACTAAAAATAAAACAGAAACTATTTTAAGATGCACAGTTTGCAAGAAATATTTTGTTTCATACACTAATATTTTACTTTCAAATACATTTGGTTGCTAAAAATAAAAATAATGTAGAATTAAAGCACTGAATTCATTTCTGCAATTCACAATAATAATTTCCACTGTATTTTAGAATTGGATTGTAATTATCTTATACTGTAAAACCCTAATTTACGTAAAAAGATTGTTCCCTAGCTTCTTATGTAAACAGGGGTTGTATGTAAATCGATGTATATCCATAGGGATGCAGTGAAAAATTAAAAACAAACAAACAAACAAACAAGCTTGAAATTGGTTTTCAACTAATCTCTTTGGAGAATCACGCTTTGCGCCCCTAGTGCCCATCTCTGTAATTTCATGCAATTCCCTCCCACTTTTGCTCGGACAAATAGCTGAGCACTCACGGCAGAAGCAGCCAGGGCTCTGGAAAACTCAGCAAAAGTGTCTCCACCACTGCCGCCACCACCAAGGTAAGTGATTTCTTGAGCCTTCTGGTGGTGGGGGTGGGTGGCATGGGGTGAAATTTGTAATTCTAAAATGGTGGCAATACCATCTTAGAATTACAAGATAGTGAAACCCCTTATGTAGGTTGATTTTTTTGCGTAAATCAGGTCGCTGATTTATGCAAAAAAACAAAACAAAAACACCTTACATAAGTTGATTTTTACATAAGTAGAGGCATACATAAATCGGGGTTTTATTGTACTATTCAAACTTGCCAAAATGGTTGGCTAAAAGGAGTGATTTTATGACACAGTCCAAAGGAAATCAATCATGTTTTAGTCTTCCTATGAAGTGAATATATTGCAGCTGTTAGTAAACCATACAACAGTACAGCTAAATAGCAGTACATGTCCTAAAATCTAATACAGTAAAACCCTGGGTTACGGATGCGTCAGGTAATGGGAAACTTGACTTATGGAAAGGAATTCTGAGGAAATCACATCCTAATTTACAGGGGGAAATTGTGTTACAGACAGGGGTTTTTTTTTGGGGGGGGAGGGGGGTTTCTAATGCTTTGGCTCCTGCAGAAGCTCTCGACGCAAACCAGGAAGTACCAGAAATTTCCGCCACCCCTCATCAACTGTTTGGCAGCACTTCTCCTGCAATTGCCAGTGCTGGCTACTAGATGATGATGACAAAAATGTGATGAATATACATTGAAAATAAAAATATATCAGCTCCGGAGCTCACTAAAATGCAAAAAAAAAAAAAAAAAACCCCAAAAGAAAACCCACCCATATTTTTTCTGTTCCAAACTCTTTCTAAAATTCATTTTTGATTTTTTTGCTGTGTTTTCGCCACTTTAGAAAGAGTTTACAACAGAAAAATTGTGTTGTTGGTTTTTTGAAACTCTTTTTTAACCTCTGGAAATTTTGTTGTTTTCAATGCATTCCTATGGGAAACTGTGCTTCTCTTAATGAAAAAAATGCTATAAGGAAACCCCTTCGGAATGGATTAATTCCATAACCTGGGGTTTTACTATACAGTACAGGTATGGTCCAATAAATGATAAATGAAATTTGGAAATCTATCTCTGCACAATTGTGAATGAGCTAAGGGGTACCTCATAAATTCCCATTATCAGGTATTAATAGGAAAAATAACTGTAATTACTACATTAAGTAAATGAAAGGAAAACAATCTGAAAAAAGTTTCTATATTAGATGGCAAAAAATTAAAAAACTGATGTTAGAATCAAATCTCTCAAACTTTTCCTAAAAAAACCCAACAGAACTTATTTATGAATGTTCATGCCAAATTAAGCCAATTACTGAAAATCTACAAACATGCTACTTTCCCCAGCTCAAAATGTGTAATTTTAATAATTGTATATTTAAATTTGCATGGTTGTTATGGAGAATAACATCAGTCTGAAAGTAAAACATATGACTGTGATGAAGAAGGATCACTGCTTGAGACTGGCCAATAAAAGATCCACCAGAATTGCAGTATAGTAAAACCCCAATTTACATAAAAAGTCTGATCCATAGATTCTTACATAAATAGGGGTTTTACGTAAATCGATGCATCTCCATAGGGATGCACTGAAAAATTAAAAAACAGGCCAGAAATTGGTTTTCAATGCATCCCTATGGAAAATCATGCTTTGCGCCCCAAGTAGCCAAGATGGTAATGGCAGGCATTTTTACACACACACCTTTTAATGTCTTCTCTGAGGCACGTTCACAACTAAAGCATGCACCCCAGAGAAAGCTCATGCGAACAGTGGAAGGGAGCGGAATTTCCCCTCCACACTCTCCCATTCCCAGCAGAAAGAAGCAGGGAATGCAGAAAATCATCGCTGTCTCTACAGTAAGTTATATCTTAAAACTGTCGGTGGTGGAGTGGATGGCGGGGGTGGAATTCTACTTTTAAAATGGTGGTGCCACCATTTTAAAACTAAACACACCAGGAAACCCCTTACGTAACTCAATTTTTTTTTGCGTAAACCTGGACATGATTTATGCAAAAAAAAACTTTCAAAAGTCAAATTTTATGTAAGTAGAGCCATATGTAAATTGGGGTTTTACTTATCTCCAAGTCATTTATTTTATTCATAATTTGCTAAAAAAAATTACCAGTGACCATATGAAAACATGCTGCAGAATCTACAGCTATGACCTAGAAACATTTTGACAGTACTGTATAGTAGATTTGACTGTCCCCATTCCTTCCTTCTTCTACTAAATATATTTCCAGATATTTCTTCTACAGCTTCCAATTCTATCAAGATATTTGGATTGAGGAACATATTTAACTCATTTTTCCTCTCCTAAGCAACTGAGACAAAGACTCCACATGAGCAGAACTTTTAGCAGCAGTAGTATTCTTAATCCTTCTCCTGGAAGCACATCTTGACATGGTGAGAGGATTGAATTGTGTCAAGAAAAGTGAGAGCAACACCGTCAGGAGAAATGACTTTGTTATGAGTCTGGACTTCTACCAGTCAACCAAGTCAGAAGGTCAAAGTTGAGATGCAAGATTAAGATGCATTACCCTCTTCAGGATTAACACTCACATAAGCAGGAGAATTTCGTTAGTTCTAATGGTGATGATATTAAAAAAAAACCTCCTGGAGTATATGTACTAAGCAACAGAATTGGTGTAAGCTGGTGCTGATGAAAGATCTTCCGCAGATAACTGTAAGTGATGTCCAGTTAGCACTCCACAGAAGGTGGCATGGATAAACCATTCTGAAGATTTCTTACTTTGAAAACCATATGAAGAGACAATCGAAGATGAAACAAGATACAGTCCTGGAAGATGAGACTCTGAGATTAGAACATAGTCAGCTACCAGGAACATAGGACAAGTGCAAAGTGCACTGTCACTAATGAAGCAAATAGATTAAAGTAGAATGGATGTTGAGTGGTCAATATGCCAAAGCTAAAAGGAAAATCTGATGCTATGCAACTCATATTATTGAAATGTGGAGCATGAGACATATGAATCAATGTAAAGTTAAAACTATAAAGCAAGAAATGGAAAGTTTAACCATTGCAATAATTAATGTGAGTGAACTAAAGTGAAGAGGATTAAGAACTATACTCTGGACAGCAAGCTAGCTTTAGGACAGAATATGGAGAAACGGAATGCTTTCCCATTGGCAAAAGTATTGTACAAAGATGTAGTTTATCTCCTTATCCATTCAGTCCGAACACAGAATATATACAGAAAGCTGGACTAGATTCAGGTAAGAGACAGACTGAAAATTGGTGGAAGAAACATCAATAATATAAGATATGCAGATGATACGATGTTACTGGCAGAAATGACTACTGTTTCCTAGCAGGAAGAGCTATTCAAGAGTCAAATAGACTTCTTCACAGACAGTGAGTTCTCCTTGATTATATTTAACAGAGGTTGTATACACATCTGCAAGAGATTCTGTAGGTGCACCCTGTACTATAGAAAATGCATGAAGCAATGGGTTGGACCAAATGGTCTACAAATTCAGAATCTGTAATTCATATCTTCTTGAAGACTGCAATTTTGTTTAAAAAATGTAAGCAAAGAAATAGGAAGATAAAATAATGACACAAAGAATAAAATTTGAATCACCTATTTCAAAGTGTAACAACTGATGTTATTACCTAAACTTCCCATTTGATGTTTTACCAATAAAGCATAATGATAAAGAATTGGAAGAATATAAAAAAATCATAAATAAATTTTGCAACGGAAAGCGAAGAGCAAGAATAGCCAAAAAACTGTGGTACTTACCTCAAAAAGAAGGTAGACTAGGAATACCAAGTATACATAACTATTGCAGAGCTTTCCAGGTAAGAAACGTTGTAAAATTACTAATTAGGGAAGAATCGATTTGGGGAAAAATTGAAAAGAGGGAATTTTCACAAATTGGTAAAGCAATGTTTTTAAGTGAAGAAGTAGGAAAAAAGAAGAAAGATATTCAGAATAAGTTGATAAAAACAACTATAGAAGAATGGGATAAAGTGAAGAAGGACCTTATTTCAGGGATTTCACCAATTATAGAATTGGAAGATTTTAATAATTTCCCCAATTAAAATAGATAGTAATATCAAGGGAATATTAGTAGAAAATCGGGTTTGAATGCTGAAAGACTGGGTTAAGATTTGTAGAGATCCGGAAAAAAGAATGGAGCTTTTTTCACAATTGGAATTAAATTGGTTTAAGATAAATAATTGGAATAAGAGATTTTTATATCATAATGACTTAGAAAGGCAGGTTACAACATTTGAAGAACTTCTGACCAAAATAAGAAAAGGAGATATAGGAATTAAAGGGATTGTTAGCAAGAGTTATAAGATTTTGAACGAAAGAGGAAAAATACAGGAGGTTCTGAAAAACACCTGGGAACAAGATTTGAATGTGACAATTTCGGAAGAAATGTGGCAGAAAAAATGGAAAAGAAGAATTATGCGGACTATGTCTGTAAGGGTGAAAGAGCATAATTATAAGATGCTTTGGCGATGGTATCTGACCCCAATCAGGCTGCATCAGATGAATAACGAAATAAGTGATAAATGTTGGAGATGTAAACAATCAACAGGGACATATACGCACATGTGGTGGAGCTGTAATGTGTTAAGGGAATTCTGGGGAAAAGTAGAAAAGGAAATTAAAAATATATTTGATATGCGGCTAGAATTGGGACCAGATACTGTATTGCTAACAGATGTGGATAAATTTAAACTGAGTAATGATGGTAAAGAATTAATAGCTGTGATGTTGTCAGCGGCTATACAATGTGTTGCAAAGAATTGGAAAAATGATGTATTGTTAAATATACAAGATTGGTATAAGGAAATGTGGGAATTAGCTCTTAATGATAAGCTCACATGGGAAATAAATACTGTACCAGGAAAGGCATAGTTCAGGTAAATAGATTCTGGAGAATCTGGAGACAATTTGTGGAATATGTGATTGTTAAAAAAAAAAGGTATTAACCCTGTACCGGAACAAATTAACTTTTGGAAAATGTAACTTGTTATAACCTCCCGGACATTGTATATAGCACAGAGGTGAAATTGAAAGAGTGAGTTTTTGTAGTGAATGAAGCAAAGAAAAATATATGTAGATGAGGTAGTAATTGTGTTAGAAGTATAGTTTGAAGAGCTTTGACATCAAAGAAACATATTGTATTATTGTTTCTTTTTATATATCATGTGTAATCTCTTGTGGAGTTTTTGGATTGTATGTTTTTTCTTTCTTTTTGAAAATTTATAAATAAAAATTAAAAAAAAAACCCAAAGTGTAACAACAGATCTAAACTTGCAGAAATAGATTTGTAATTGTCTGGGTCACAGTATTTTGTACACTCTACCTTTGCTTTACATTACTAACCATAAAAATATTCTCACTTACTTGCACTGTGTTCACTTTATACATAAATTTAAAACCTGTAAATTTGAGTTCAGTAAATTAAAGCAAAATAGCATGTCATCCCACCTAGAACTGAGGCAGTAAAATTAAAAAAGAAGGCAATATTACACAGGATCTACCTTGAAACTAGGTACCTAGTAAAATGTCTTTGGCACTGTGTTTCCTGCACAATTAGTACACTGAACAAACTTAGTATGTGAGATTTTAAAATCTTTTAGTTGTACATGGAAACAATTACCTTCCCTCTTTTCTCCAGGAGGTGAAATAAAATTGACAAGCAACATGTGATCATTTGGTCATTCGTTACAGCTTTAAACGTAATCAAGACAGATAATTTAATTATTTTTGGACTGTCTTATACTTGATTCAGAATAGACCCCATATCATTTAGGCATACTTTTGATCTTTATAACACTATGTCATATCATAATACAGTAATACCCTGGATAACGATTGCATCGGATAACGCTAGAATCGGATAACGATGCAAGTTTTTAGGGAAAAACTTGCATCGGATAACGATTCTGGATAATGATTCTTAGCGTTATCCGAGACAATGGTCTGCGGGTGTGGGGTTGTTTGGGTAGAACTACCCAATCCACCCCCCACTCGCAGAGGTCTCTGCGACTGCAGTAGGGTTGGGGAAAAGCACGCGCCTTTCCACTGACCCTACTGCAGTCGCAGAGACCGCTTGTGTCTCTTTCCCTCCCTGTATTTAAACTACAGGGAGGGGGAAAGAGAGAGACGTGATTCGTTCCCAATCACGTCTCTCTCTTCCCCCCCTCCCTGTAGTTTAAATACAGGGAGGGAAAGAGACACAAGCAGTCTCTGCAACTGCAGTAGGGTCGGGGGAAAGGTGCGCCTTTCCCCGACCCTACTGCAGTCGCAGAGACCACTGCGGGTGGGAGGTGGCTTTAAAGGCAGGGAGGAAAAGAAAGAGACCCTTTCTTTTCCTGCCTGCCTTTAAAGCGGTTTGTCCCTGAAGTCAGGGCTATTTTTTTTAGCGTTGTTCGATGCATGCATTGGATAACGCTAAAAATCGGATAACGTCATGACTTGTGGAACCAAGTCATAACGTTATCCGGGGTATTACTGTACAGTAGAACCCTGCATAACAAAAAAACTCCATTCCACAGAGCTCTTCGCTACACGGGTTTTTTTTTCCATTATGTGGTTCCCTATGGGAGATGCACAGCATAATGGGGAAAAAAATGTTCGTTAACCAGGGTTCCCAATAAGCGGGTATACCCTGGTTACCAAAAAACCCTGCATAATGAGAAAAAATTTCATTATGCAGGGTATCACCATTACATAACAAACACTTTGTTGGGTGAATTTTTCGCTATATGATGTGTTCATTATGCGAGGTACCAGTGTATACCTCAAATACAGAAGATTTAGCTAGAATGAAGATAATTAATACACTCACTATCTATTACTATAATACACTGAGAAATGTCCTTACTGCTATAACTTGGCTGATGTAGTAGTTTGTACATTTAGGTGTTATTTCTACAAGATTTGGAGTTGGGTTGTGACCAAAAGTTGGGTTGTGGCCAGGACAAGGATAGGAGACCTGAACTGTTTATAAAGATTTCAATGAATGTTGTTTGTTACTAACCTTTTTCATTGTGTGGATTCCTTTTTTCTAAAAAGAAACAAAAAAAAAACAGAGAAAGAGAAAATGAAGTAAAGATTTAAAAAACCCTCAGATACTCTTTCATACATTCAGTTTCTAAGAATTTAATTTAATTTAAACATTTTAAAAATATGGCTAAAATATACATATGTCTGTGAGAATCCAAGCTCACGGGTTCTTTAACCATTTTCATTACAATAAAGTACACATTTTTTTTAAATCAGCATTTTTCTCATTTAAGTAGTCTGGTTAAAAATCTCAGAGTACTGTACTATATTAATAGATTTGAGCCTCAAAGGAAAAATGGCAGCCATCATGCTATGAGGGAATTTTTAAAACAGTATTCTAATAAAAGAAAAGAGCAACTGGCATCCAGGAAGCCAAATTGCACTTGTACTGTACAGTAATACCTCGGATAATGTTTACCTCGGATAACGCTAAAATCGCATGACGTTAAGTAATCTGGAGGGGAGAATTGCATCGAATAACGTTAAGGTCCTATGGGATGCATCGGATAACAACCACTAAAGCCTATGCAGCTACAATGTATCTCTATGGAGCTTTAACATTATCCAATGCATCCCATAGGATTTTAACATGCATCAGATAACACTAAAAATCGGATAACGCCAAGACTTGTGGAACCAAGTTTTAGCGTTATCCAAGGTTTTACTGTACTTGATACGTTTTGCTTAAATTTTTAACAGCTTGACACTGCACTGAGGAATCACATCCTTTCAGTTTCAATATATGATTATTTTGGCACTTAAAACATTTGAAACTAGCAAGGTGGGGCAATCAAATTTTAGAACATAAATAAGTTTTAACACTATAATCCATTTTTATATTCTGACAAGACACTGAATATTCTGCAATGCAATGAGACAACAATGGATCACCTTCTTATGCTAAAGTGAAGTCAACTGGAGTGAAGGATGTTCTAAAAGAGAATCTGTGCTAGCTGGCTGGAAGGAAAAAATGGCCTTAAAGGCTAATATATTTATTATGGCACAAGCACCTGTGATATATACTCTATCAGACACATAGAGTGCTATCTAGAATTCGTGATCAATATACAGTTAAACCTCAAGATAAGAATGGCTCGACTTAAGAAAAACTCGATACATCTGGAAAGCTCAGAAAAAACCAGGTTCGAGATACAAATTTTAAATAGGATTTTTTGAGATATGAAATTCAATGCATTCCTATGAGAAATTGCATTCAATGCATTCCTATGGGAAATTCAAGGTAAGAATTTTTGAGATATAACCAAACTCAGGGAACAGATTAAATTCGTATGTAGACGTGTGACTGTACTATACATTTTGGCAATGTGCCTGTTGTCTTAAAACAGGGTAAGAATAGTATTTAATGATTTTGTATATTTACTTAATACCTGGGGTCCATGAAATATGTCTTCTTTATGTATGAACCTCTTGTATGTTCTGATGAATGTCATGGCACATGTTAGCAAACTGCTATAGTTTAATGTTTCTGAGACTCACAATATTGACCTAACCATCGTACACTTCTATTTACCACCACATTTAAATAATTTAGACTTCTACCCAATTCCATCTTTCAGAGTAATCCAAAGGTAAGACAGTATCTAACACGGTGGCTGTTTTGGTATGGTTTTACTATGAGAAACATTGTGGTACCTAAAAGATACACCAATCTATTATTGAATAAGCATACCTATGGTGGCTTTCAGTTTGAAAGTTTATGTCATCGTAAGCTGTTAACACTAGCATATTGGTATCTAATGGCTTTGGCAAGAAAAGATGCAGAATTGTTCATATTCTCAAGTTTTTCAACTTTGTTTTAAATGAATATAAACACACAGAGCACAATTGGAACCCAATTACTGGCTCTAGCTATTTACACCCAATAGTTGTAACCAATCCAATAACACTGAAATTCAATCTGTCACTATTTCTTCCTAAAAGCATCTTAACAATTTTCACTGTTTTTCAAATAGTTTAAAACTCTAAAATCAACACTGGACTACAAAAATCAGTTGTGGATCTGATCACAAGACATATAGTTCTAGTAACACATGCTACCTTACTAGTGTTGAGATGGGAATGGAAGTTTGTTAACAGCTGAATTGCTCAAGAGTGATTTAGGCACAGATACTTTCATGTTACATAACCTGAATTTGATACAGAAATTATAGTGAAGTTTTTTCATTCAATTCTTTTATTTCTACTAATTTCTTCAATAAGACTTTACATATTTAGGGGGTCTTTATAGTCTGCTCATCTTTCAGTTATCATGTAAACTGCTCTTTAAATCAGATTATTCCTTTGTCCACTTTAGTATTTATCCACATCAGAAAGAAAGGACAGGAGCATGTGACTTGCCTAAAGCTATGCTGAGTACAAGTATTTGACACAGTAATTAAGTACAGTATTTACAAAATTCACTGGTAGCTTCTTTCCATCAATCATATGATCATAATGCTACAGGATTGCAACAGATTTTAACTGAAACACTTTCGCTATAATTTAAGAGGTCATCTTGAGAGAAAAGAATCCAAAACTTTGATCAGACAATTTGGACAGTCTGTTAAATCTCTACATTTCTGCTTTTGTTTCCCACGTGTTCAATGAGACTAACAGTGATTGCTATTGAGAGGACAAAATAAAGAATGATAAAAGCAATGTACACATTCAAAAATTAGCAAATACGATGACATATTATCTCACTAGAACATTATAAATAGGGCAAGAATATTCTCTCATGTGCAAGAGGATGAAGAGCCATAATATTTAGAATTAAAGATAACTAAACTCTGCTCTACTGAATTCAAAATTATGAGCAAGCAATGGAAACATTTAACACAAATTACTATAACAGAAGGTGTCTAGTTCAAGGATATTCTCAAGTTCTGAAGGCTTGACTGGTGTCTGTATACAAGAAGTTATTTTATATACCAGAAACTGTTTTACCAAATGTGAACAAATAAATGATGCACCAGAGTGAGGAGAATCTGTTTCTATGCACACACACCCTAAGAAACAGACACCCATACATAGACATCAAGGTGGCCGTTTGCCAACTGATTTAGACTAGCATTGTTTTTCAGGCATAGAAACCCACTTAAGACCAAACCTTTACACTGCACTTACCAGCAAAGCATTTGGAACAGAGATTCATAGTCTTGCTGGACCTGAGGCAAGGGGAAAAAAAGGAGAGCTTAAAAATTCTTTGTAGAAATGCAAATAACATAGCACATATTCTGGTCAGCTATCTATATCACAAATTGTCATGATGTGACTATGGAAATACAGTACTGGGTAAACAACTTTGGACCAAGGCAAAAAAGGATGAACAACAACAACAACAAACCCTTGGCTATATTAAAATTTTGGTGAATGAGAACCATCACTGTTCTTTGTTACTAAAAAGCTATTTTGACAATACAGGAAGCAATTGAAATCAAAACAAAACAAACTGTACTCTTTCAGAAAGAAAGAATGTATCCAAATAGTTTTTGTGAATATGTCCACCTCAGTATGACACAAAGTACTGATTATCTTATTTAAATATTATAGTGCTTCATGGCTGTAGAATCTCCATGTCTAAAACTACAAACACCTTGGTATTGACTACTGCAGGGGTACCCAAACCTTTTGGGCTTTGGGGGTCAGACCATGCCCCCAGAACAGGGAGTGTTTGCGCATGCATGAGAGTGGCCATATTTACTTCCTGGTTTGGCGTGGACACTTCTCCACATGCGCTAGCACATCCATGCCAAACCAGGAAGTAAATATGGCCACTCTCATGCATGTGCAGAAGTATCCGTGCTGAATCAAAGTAAATATGGCCGGTTTCGCGCGCACACAGAAACGTCCATGCCGAACCAAGAAGTAAATACGGATGCATCCGCACATGCACAGAAGTGTCCGTATGCACTTCCTGGTTTGGCAAGGACGTTGCGGGCCAGATGAAATGGCTTCGGGGCCATATCCAGCCATAGGCCATAGTTTGGGCACCCCGGACTACTACATCCATATGAGACACTCAGCAGGATTGCTAAAGCTTTTTAAAAAACTAATCTGTGCAATCCTACCATTTTAAGTCCCTATTTTAGAAACTGAGTAATATATCTGCTGCCTAAACCACTGATTCCTTGGTCACAAGACTCATACTGCACAAACTTACAGAAATGTGACACAGTTATACTTTCCAATTGATATAATCTGTTTTTCATTCTTTTTATAGTAAACACATCTATGAACTACAGTCAAACCTCGCATAAAGAGCATTTCGCTTAAAGAGTAACTTGCTTAAAGAGCAGAATTTTCTCTGAATGTTTGCTTTGCTTAACAAATAAAACCAACCAAAAACTCGCTTAACAAATAAATCGGGGTTCGTAATCCCCCCCACAATTGGTCATTTACAATGGTGTTTCACTTAAAGAGCAAACTCGCTTAAAGAGCAATCCTGTGGAACGCATTATGCTCTTTAAGCGAGGTACAACTGTATATGTATTTTGTAATATTTTAAAGGGAAAGTATGTCTCAACACATGGTAAATTTAACAAGATGCTTTGTTGTGTCTGGTGAATGCCAAACATCTAAAATGTTTCACTTCTCTATCGTGGGGGTTGGGTCAGATATGTTGTCTTAAACAATTATCTTGCTTTCTTCTTAATTCAATGCTACCAAAAGGAAATTATGGAGGCCATCAACAATGCAAGTTTCATGGCTAGCACAATTTATATCAGCAACAACATACAGTTTTCTACTGTGCTGAATTTTTATATTGTTCCCTCTTGGAACGTAGATGTTCTTTGCTCAAAGAATAAGGTTCTGTTGAAATAAGATGAAAGCTAACATAATTTAGACTCAGACTACATTTACTTGCTATAGCAAGAAGAGAGCTTGTAATATCAAATACATTTAAGTACCAGAAGGAACATGATCAAATTTCTTATTTAGAGAGAGAAATCAAGAATAGCCCCTTCCAGTTTGTGCATATATTCTACACAATTCTAGTATCGATATTTTAAGACTAAATAGCACAGATTATTCACTTTCAGAAAACCTACAGTTAGAACAGTAAACTAAATCAATCCCTAAGATTGTTAGCATGTTTACACTTCTGTCCCTTTTATTTAGAGCAGGGGTTCCCAACCTTTTTATTTTGCAAGCCTAACCACACATCCCAGACAGCTGAGCGAGCCAGATCACACTCCCCAGAAGTGGAAGTAAATGCACCCATTTCCGCGTTTATGACAGCTGTGGGGACATTTATGGCTGATATAACTGCATTTATGACAGCTGTGGGCACATTTACAGATGACGTAAATGTGTCCACTTCCACATAAAATGGTGCTGCAAGCCAGGACTGCCCCTGTACTAGAGCCTCCCCAAGAAGTTACTAAAGATAAGCAAATAATATAAGGCAAAGTTCAAATTATTCAGAGCTTTGATAGTAATACTTTCAACTATATACAGGTATTGAAGTAGGGGCTATAAACAGAAAACATAGATTGCACATCTCCCACTCTGAAAGAGAGGTGATACCTGAATGTGAAGGCATGGAGAAAACAAAGAAAGCTGGGGGGGGGGGAGAGATAATTAAAATAAGGTTTTTTTATATAAGTGGGAAAATAATGTAAAAGGCAGAAGCCTCTGAAGAAAAAAGAAGAAGGAATGAAGACTACTGTATATGGCTGTGATGGCAAACTTTGGCACTGCAGCTGTTCTTGAACTTCCATTCCCAGAAGCCCAAGTCTCTCTGAATCCACACGTACATGCAGTAAAACCATTTGTGTGGATTCACAGAGACTTGGGCTTCTGGGAATTGAAGTTCAAGAACAGCTGGAGTGCCAAGGTTCACCATTACTGCTATATGATAAGGAAGAGAGATCTGTACATAAGAAGAGATGTTGCAGTCAAAGCATTACTGAAAAACCGGGGAGGAAAGCCATTTGCATGCACAGAGCTTGTGCGGAAGGGTAGGTAGTCCTAACAAACTTTTCTGTTCTTGATTAGCTCTGGAATGTCTGGAGAGAGAGCTCTGCACAGGTGCAAACCCAACAGTGTGGATTCAGAAGAACCTGCTGTTTTAGAAAGTGATGTGAAGGATGCTGGCAAAACATTGGGGGGGGGAGTGCACCCAAGAAATCATAAGATTGAGGCTTGAAAAAGTAGCTACAATGGACCTAGAAAAAAAATCTTCAAAGTCAAGATCATCTGCAATGTGGTATTATCACATGTTTGGATGTGGGAGCTGGACAAAGAAAAAAGTTGAAAGAACTTTAACTGTTTTCAACATGGAGGAGGAGAGCTTTACCAATACAATGGAATCCGAGAAAGATCAAGAATTAACTCATTGAATGCCAGAATCACTAAGCTGAGGCTATATGAGAAAACTAACTTCACTGGATAAGTCAATAGTGCCAGGAGAAGTGGAATGGAGCAGAAAAAGAAGAAGGCTAAACATCAGGCTTGATTTAATAAAGGAAACTAGAGCCTTTAGTTTTTCAGACTCAAGTAGGGATGTTAATGACAAGACCTTTTAGAGGCCATTAATCCAAGGGTCATCATTATGTCAGAAGCAACTGACAGCACATAATAGCTACTAAAAATAATGGTATAGGCAGCTATGACAGTCCATTAGAAAGAGTAACAGGAACAGAAGCATAATGCTGAAAGCTAAAATAAAAACCAAATTTAAATTCTACAGAATTTGTCCTTATGCTACACAAGAAAAAATATTGCTAGGAGAAGAAAAGATGCTATTGCTGATAAATGGCATGGTACAAGTCCCATTCCAGTACATTGTAACAGTAAAGCTACAGACATAATTCCTGAAGTTTCTTGAAGCTTTGATATCCTGGGCATAGCTTTTCCAACAAAGCCCCATCTAAATCCTATTATATACATGCTAACAAGCAAGGACTTCTTAGCAAGCAAGTATCCCTTGCATTCAACTTTGAAATCACTCTTCATGGTAGATTATGCCCACTGCAAAGATACAGTAGCACTGTTGCAAAGAAAATGATTTACCTAAGGTTAATATGTGGCAAACCACTCTACTACATAGGTAGCCTTCTTAAATCAGAGATAAGCCACCTTTCTGGTATTATACACTCCCAAGTGTTCAAACACATACAGTACTTCTTTTAAAAAATCCAATCATTTCCCAGCAGACCAGATTACTGCATTATTTTCCCATCTTTCTTTTCTTCTTTAGTGTCCCTCCCTCCAACTTTTATGCTACCCCACAGTACAAGTACTCTCTGGGAGGTTCATAGCAAATATATTAAAACGAATAAAATACAAATACAATATGCAATAAATATCAATAAATAAATAAGCCACTGCCACTAGCAGTTCCCCAGAATCAGCACAACCAATAAAAAACCAACAGAGGCACCAAATAGGCATTTCATATTTTTGCAAATCAGTTATTAAATTTATGAAAATAACTTTTGCAATGAATTTATTAAAATAATTCCAGGCTACCATTCCAAACTCAGTTCACTATTATGAAAAATTATAGGCAGGGGACAGACCTAGAACTCTCTCCTGGTCAAATGTTCAGCTTAACTTTTTTTAAAAAAATGCCTGGATAGAACTGTGGATGTACTTACTTTCTACACTCTTAATAACATGACAGTTCCTTTGTTGTATTTTTCAATTGCTTAATGCAAAGATCATTTTGTTTTAGAAAGCCTTATGTAGATTTGAGCATACAGACTTGAAATAAAAGATAGGTTGACAATCTTTGAGAACAAAGGAAAACAGGCAGAAAAGAAGTAGACTTGATCCACGAAAGCTCACATGAAAAATATATCAGTTAGTCTTTAAAATGCTGCAGCATTTTTTATATGCCTGAAACACAGACAAACATGGCTACTATTCCAAAAAAAGCAGAAAAGAGGGAAAGTGGAAGGCTGCTAGGTAGGTGAGGTCTCATTAACTCTCTAGTCTACAGTAAAGGTTGGCATGTTCTCATGGTACAGAATAATTTTTCTGAACCAGCCCCTCACTGGAAAAGATCAGTACAGTACCTCACTTCCATTTTAGAAAACTACTTCTATTTTTTCCCTAGCCTTCAATTCACTCTAGCAAAAAAAAAAATCCCACTTTTAAAAATATTACACCAATTTCAAGAGTTTTAACACCTTAAATGAGCATGCTTGACCATACTGAATTCATATATACAGCAGAAAATAATCAGGTAGATCTAAATTAACATGCATGTGACCAGTAAAATGAGAATGAAACCTCACTGAGTGTTTCTTTACCTCCAGTACTCATACAGTATTAAACTTTTCATGTAACACCAGACTGTATTACTACTCTACACATGAGAACTTCATTCCAAAAGTACACAGTGAAATCCAGCAGAATTTTAAAATAAATTTCAGCTGAATGAACGTTGGAGAAACAGAACAAGCTCTCAAAGGAATTCTTTTACTCTGTTCACTCCTGCCCTACCCTTTCATTGTCTTTTTGTTTTCAAAAGGTGACCAAACTTTACTTTGAATTCTATATCAGATTTCTACTTCAAATCACTACTGAGCTATAGAAAGAACTGATAGGAATGGTATAAACCTACTATAAGAAATATTATTGGCTTTAGTGAAGCTTCCCAAACGTATAATGTACTGCCCTTTATATACTGTCTGAAAGGGTTGGAGAAATTCTTATCTGACCTCTCCATTGTTGGTCAGTGACCATGGCAGGGCTTTTGGCATTTACAGCATGAGACAAGGTTTTATATAGCAGCACACCAACTGGGCAGCCAACTTATAGTGACACTGGAGACTAAGAAATATTTTTAAGGTGTAAAATACATTCAGAGCAGAGATGATAGTATGGTTATGTTCAAGTTCCCATCCTACTAATATTATAATAGTACTGCAACAATCAAATAAGCCTGAACATGATAAAGACTCTCATAAGTAAAGCAGCACTGTAAATCATCACCCTAACATTTTTTTAAAAATAAAATATAGTAATACCTCAGATGACGCTAAAACTTGGTTCCACAAGTCTTAGCGTTATCTGGTTTTTAACATTGTGTGATACATTGATTGAACAGTTTTAAAAAAGCCTGGTTCCCTTTCTGAAGAGGAAAGGGAACAGGGAGTCAATCCGCTTAACTCTTTGGAAAGGGCAGTGAGGATTCCATGTGTGGAATCCCTACTGCCCTTTCCAAAGAGGCAGGCGGATCAAGCCAAGCTCCAAAGTTGGCAGGACTGGTCTCCAACTTTGGGGCTTGGCTCTCCAGCGCTCAGACGCTCAGTGCTCCAGTTTCTCTCCCCAAGGAAACCAGCACTCCGAGCGCCAGTTTCCTTGGGGAAAGACTGGCCGCGCACAGTCTCTCCCCAAAGTAACTGGGACTCTGAGCATCTAATTGCCAGTTTCCTTGGGGTGAGAGCCACGTGCGTGCACTCTCACCCAAGAGGAAACCAGCAATCAAATGCTTGGGTCTATGGAGACCCCCTTGCCCCCCTCCTGCCAGCAAGGGGGCCTCCAGAGATCTCTGCCCCAAAGAGATCAACGTTGGGGAATTTAAGGAAAACTGTTGCATCGCACGTTATCTTAACATTGTACAGTGCAAAAGTGTTCCTCAAATTTCCCGACGTTATCTGGTTTTAATGCTGTGCAATGCACACGTTAACTGGGTATTACTATACAGTATACACATTTTTTGCAGTGTTTCATACCCTAATCCATCAATGTTACTGCAATATTTTATATGCTGAGTTGAAATAATAGCTTAAAACTGCATGGAAGGTATTATTTGAAAGCAATTACAGCATATTTCACAGCATATGAGAATATCATGTGAACTTAAGATGGAAGCACTTCTAACATTTTAATACTCAGAGATACAAAGAGCAAAACAAACACAAACCAGTAAATGTATACTAATGAAAATGTAGAAAGAAAGAGGAAGTAAGGGATTCTGTAAGATGTTCTAATGATGCAATCTATTGGAAAAAACACAATTTATTGCAAAAATTGCAGCAATTTACTTTGAAAAAAGCTGTCATCAGCAGCAATGAATTCTCTGGCATTCCACCTAAAGCCAGTGCAGTGTGTGATATCCTCTACCTATTTTACAAACAGCATAAAAATCACTTATTCTTTAGTGTCACCCCCACAGAAGCCTTTTCTTACATCACTGCTGAATGTTTTAATGTTATATTTCACCAACTCAGCTATTTAATTTCAATAGCCAAATTGGGATTCAGCATCACAACAGATGTCTGGATTTACTGAACCATGATCATTATCTGAGACTTGAAAAGGGAACTTAAAGCAGCAACTACCAAGCAAAATGCAGATTAAAAAAATAAACTGCAACATTAACAGAAATGCCCTATGATTTTATCACTTGATGAAAAAATGAAACTTGTTATGAGAAAATATATTTGTATCAAGACCAGAATTTCCATTTTATTTCCAAGTAGGGAATGTTAAATGTATCAGAAGAAATAGCACTTTAACTTTTCAGTCCCCCGTTGGCTCCCCAGCCACCCCGTCCCTGCCTCCGCAGCTGTGAGGTGGCTGGGGAAGCTGAAAGGGGAGTCCCTTGTCGGCTTCTCCAGCCACCCCGCAGCTGCGGATCGGGTCCCCTGACCTCCCCGGAGCCGGCAGGAGTGCCGGAGAGCCCAAAATGGGGTGGGGGAAATGGAAGTTTTTTCCACCCATTTCGGGCTCTCCGGCACCCCTGCCACCTCTGGAGAGGTTGGGGGCCCCGAAACACGCTGTTTCTGAAGCTCCCCGACCTACCCAGCCAGTGTGGTGAGTCAAAACATCGGGATTCAAACAGGGCTTTTTTAAACGTTGTGCAATCAATGATTCGCACAATGTTAAAAACTGGATAATGACTGCACAAACAAAGCTCTGCTTTTGGGTAGGGGAATTTACACTTAATTAATATTCTGTATAAGAATACAGTATCCTTTTTTGGATCACTAAACAATTCTGTGTTATAGTCATCGGTGTGTTTAGGATTATCTCCATAAATGTGTAAAAAACTGATCTGAGATAAAAATTTAGCTTTATGCTATGAAAATTGATGTAATATTCCATTTGCCTCTGTGGTACACAATGATTTAATATTAGCTGAAATAAGCACAGTTATTATGATGGATTACCTTTTTTCAATTACAGCAGAACCCCTGCATAACGAAAAAAGTTGGTTCCATGATGTCTTTTGTTACACATATTTTTTAGTTATACAAAGCATGCCTTGTATAACAAAAATTTCTATGACATGCATCGTACAACAAAAATCTCTATGGAATTTTTGTTGTTGTTGTTGTATGATGCATCCCATAGGGATTTTCATTGTACAATTTTTCCCAGAGATGCACTGCTTTGTATAACAAAAAAATTGTTATACAGGGTATAGCAGTTAGCAGAAATCCTCTTCGTTATATGAATTTTTCGTTATATGAAGCGTTCGTTATGGTGGGTTCCCCTGTAATAAGGTAACAATGCTAGTTTCTAGATCTCTCTGGAAATGGATCAGAATGAAAATATCAAAGTGATTTGTATCAAAACACCCACAACTGTTTTTCAGTTGCTTATTTCATCTCTCAATTACTCACTGCTGAATTTGTGAACTAATTCAAATGAAACCCCTGAAGTTATGACAGAATTTTACATGATACAGCATTGGTTCTCTAATCAGTGGATTAGCCCACCAGAAGATTCAGTGTTTTCCAATGGGGCTTAAATTGTATTTATTTTTGAGATGTCCAGTGTGGTGTAGTGAATAGAATAATAGACTAGGACTTAGAAGGCCTTGATTTGAATCCCTACTATGTCATGGAAATTCACCAGGATGTGAATGAAATTAGTAAAAAGAGTTCTTAAACATCTCACTTACTTAGAAAGCTGTATAACGAGTCATTATAAATTAGTTCCATTAGTATGTCACTGACTGACTTTTGGAGCATAAAATCAACTCTTTGTGAAACAACTAATATATAGCCAGTTACTTTTTGGCTTGGATGAATGGTATGTCATAAGTCATCCTGAAATTAATTCAGTATCTGTTCTGTTGCTGTACAGTTTATGTAGAAATAAAACTTTGTAAAGCAAAACCCCAATTTTGCCAGGTTTACCTGTAAAATATAATCTAGTTTATAGATCATCCTCCCTCTATTTTGAAGACAACTGTCTTTGACAACTGTCTTCATAATTAGCAGTGACATTTATTAAGTAGATTTGTGAGAAATGTCAAAAATAGCACTGTATATGATATACAGTATCTCACAAGTTCTCAAAGTGATATAACTTTGAGCGGCTGCATAACTATACTGTATTACATTATCTTGTATATAAACAGCTCTTAGTTAATGTAAGTAATTGTGCTTTGGTTCTGCCAGCCACATAACAGCAAAGACAATACAGTAAAACCCAAGCTTACAACTGCTTATGTTTATGACAGCAAATTCTACAAAAATGATGTCCCAGTTTACAGTTTTTTCCAGCTTACGACTGGGAATTAGACCGTGTTGCCATTTTAGACTCTAAAACGGCACCCGCCCCACACTGCCAGAAGTTGCAATTCATCATTTACTGCTATGGCAGCAGTGGGAGACTGCGGGGACCATATCTGCTCCATTCCAGTCTTCATCCCAGGTCCCTCCACAGCGCTACAGCCAGGAACACACACCTGGGAACTTGGCACGTAACCAGGACATTCCAGACTGGCACCGGTTGAAGCACCGTAGGGGGAACTCAGACGAAGACTGGAATGGAGCAGATATGGTCCCCGCAATCTCCCATCGCCACCTCAGTGGTAAGTGATGAATCACAAGTTCCAGCAGTGGGGGCACCATTTTAGACTCTAAAATGGCAGTGGCAGTCTAATTCCCAGTTGTAAGCCAAAAAAATAGTAAGCCAGGATTTCATTTTCATAGATTTTTTTTTTTTTTTGGGGAGGGGGGGAATATTTTTTTTTTATTTTTGGTCTAGTTGGTATCATTTTTTAATTTTTCAATGCATTCCTATGGGGAAACATGCTTCGGTTTACAATTTTTCCAGTTTACAACGAAAGCTGTTGGAACAGACCAACATCGTAAACCGGGGGTTTACTGTATATAGGGTTTTAAAAAGTCTCTGGTTCTACTCAGTGGTGTTATTCGATTAGCATTTTCATTTGTGTCCAAGTATGAAAACAGATACAGTATATTGAATCTGTTTGTGCAAGGTGTTGAATGGTCTATTATGGCTACGTTCACCTAGATGTTGCTTGCACTAGTTGTGCTTGTTCTGCTGGCACTGGAGGAACACCTTGAAAAACAATGCTAATGCTCATAACTTTTCTACTAGTCTAATGCTTTTAAAAAAAACAACTGAACAGGATTGTAAATAAGGCCATTCAGAGGTTGCTAATTCACATGGTTGCCATAAATTGGAACTGTCTTGATGGCATTTATGTTAAATATAGTGTATGTTTTAAACATTAATATGGATATAAAAAACTAAAATTTAAGGTGGAAGATATTCACTTTTCTTTTGACAGCATGTTTCCCTGCATATGTTGCCAGAAGTCATATCTTATCTAAGAAAAACTTTCTCCAGACAGATAAAAGTTGAACTGAGGGGAAATCACCATCTACAGCAATAACATCCCAGTAACAGAGAGCAGCTGATTAACAACAGTTGGCATAAGAGAGGTAGCCACAGTGGCAATAGATAAGAACAGAATTCAAACACTCATACAGGGCTTATAAACATCATCTGTATCTGGATGGTCCTGCTCCTTTGCTCCTAGATCTCATCACTCCTTGTTCCCCTGATTGCTATATCTCCAGCCTATCCTATCCTGACTTACACTTCTGCCTGTTTCCTGAATATATTGTTGACATGGCAAAGCCTGCGTTTACGACCATACTATGACCATAAATTATGTATTTTTATTCCTGTTTTGTAAGCCGCCCAGAGTTGGGATTACCCGATTGGGGCGGGATAACAAGTTGGAACAAATACTATGAGTGACAATCTGACAATTCATCTTGCTTCCTGGTGTCCTTACTCAGCTTAGCTTTAACCATTCCCTTCTGCATTCTGACCAAGCCTGTGTCTGTACAAGAGCAAACTCCTGGCTCACAGGCACACACTGCATGAAAACAGGATATCTGGTTAATTAACAGCAGTTTGCCACCATGACTTCTTGAATAATGCAGACAAAATCAATACTTGTATTCTGGCCAGTAGAAAATTAAACAAAAACATATTTCAGGAATCCCAGTTCTCATGAGTGCCATAGTTTTTAAAATACTAATGTTAAAATATTCTGCAAAAGTAAATGTGTTAATTATAAGAATGGGATTTCCAAATTAACACAAATGAGCAAAAACATGATTCCTTTGTCAATATTTGAAATTAGAATGCTTTGTTTCATTTTTTAAGAGATTCCTTTATTTTTCAGATTAGGTTTGTTACCACCTGCCTTTTGTGCTGGCCTGAGATTACTTTTTTGTGCCACATCCATTTTTTTTTGAGGATTTTACTTCCATCCCCTTTCCTTTCTTGGATCATTTTTATTACTTGCTGCTGTATGCTGGTAGTGGAATCAAGAAAGGCAAGACATTGATAGTAGTCAGGAGAAAAATCTCCCTATATTCTAGTTGTTTTGGACAGCTTTGACTGTATTGTTGCATTCTTGGTTGCCTTGGTTTTTGAGATGAGTTTTGTTTTATTTTTTCCTTTCTCCTCTGTGTATATGCAAGACAGGGGAACCCTTGTTAGTTACTTTAAAAATTATTGTTATTTGGTTAATTTACTGAGTAGTTTCTGAGTGTCCCCTGCTTTTTTGTAATATTTTAAAGAGCTTTTTAATGCTTTTGGATGAGTGCCAAACAGAATCCAAGCAGTGGAAATAAAGGGGGGGAGAGCCTGAAAGAGCCACTTCCTTTCATGTTTAATGGATACCCAAAAGTCCCCTAATTAATAAGGCAACCCCTGGAAGACCCCAACATGAATGAAACCCAAATATTGTCCTAATGCACATCCTTAGTTACTTGTACAGTACAACTATTCCAGAAGGTAGTGTGGACTGATTTCACCTTGTTCCTATCACATCTATGTATAGGGAGGTTTCCATGCCATCTTGTGTGTTTTTTAAAAACATCTACATATGAACCATGTACAAGCTCCCACCAAACAACTCTCATTTCTCCTTTTCATTAGAAACTAGTAACACAATAAAGGTGCTGAACCTTGATCTAGAAGCAGTAATGGACTGGATGATGGCTAATTCAGTTAAGCTCTGCCCAGAGAAGAGGTGGTACCATTTAAGGACAGTTTATCTGACCAAGGATATAATGACCAACCTGTTCTGAAAAGGATCGCATTCCTCCTGAAATATCATTTTTCTACTTTAGGTACTAATATATCCTACATTGTCACTGGAGAACCAAAGGGCATCTGTGGCAGACAGTACATTCTGCCACTAAGAGCTACTGTCACAAGAGCTACTTTCAATTACCATTTAGCATTTTGGCCTACCTTAACTTTGGGCTAGTCTCAATTTAAGGACAAACCCACTGACTCAATTGTTGCATGGTAAATCAGCAGTACATATGCAAACCCAATGAGTGAATGTATCTGTTCTATTTGGAACAAGACTAGGATGCTGGTTTTGAGTAGCACTGTATAATTTAACAGGAAAAACAGTGTGTAACTATTACAATTCAGCAAATGACATTTCTTTCTGCAAACAAACAAGATACTATCCTGTTTCCAAATCTATACTTCCAGTCACATATAAACAGAATGAAGCATGAGGGTGAGGGGCTCAATAGTCTTTTCCCTTACAGCCCCCCTCTAGGTTCAAAAAGAAAACCATCTGATGCATTATTTTGGCAGCTGGAAAAGGCTGCAGTGAGAAGCCAAAAATGCTAACATTACCTACAAAGCAGTTTAATCCACCATGTTTACTGTACAGAACTGCACGTCTTTAGTATTTAAAACAGGGGGGGAAACAGTTCCCACTATGCAGTATAAAAGTTACCCTTGATATAAAATGCATATACTAAGATATTCTACTCATTGATTCCACTTGGGATTTCTTTATGACTCACTTCAGTTTTGTGTAGCTGAAAAACAAGTACAGATACCAGTCTTCAAATACTGCTGATGAATATTGATTAAACACTTGTTTTACACAATGTTTACTTTGAAAAAAAATCTTGTTCTTTAAAATATAAGATAGGTTGCTCGTAGCATTTACAGCCGAAGCAGTATTTGTTTTCCCATAATGAGATTTTTTAAAAAAGAAAAGAAAAAGAAAGAAGAACTGCCTCTTGAACCAGGACACAAATAATTTCAGGAAACCAGGATTTGTATCCTGCAGTTTCTAAATTCAACAAAATATAATTGTTAATACACAAAGCATAGGTAGCCATGATGACCATAAAAAAAACTCTTTCAATATTTACATCAATATATTACACACTCACATACATGCATTGAGTCAATCAGATTTCTAGCAAACATGTTCTCTTTCTGGGGAAACCCTTCACTTCCCATTTTAAGGTCTCAGAAGGACAGGTTTCACTTACCAGTAACTGTCGTTCTCAGAGTATGTTGTTTGGGGATTCACACTGATGGGTTCTGCGCCTGCGCTGAATCCTGAGCGGAGCTGGAAAGCTGATTGGATAAAGAGTTTTGAATGTGGGACCGCCCACCATGCCCAACCCCTTTAGGCGCCATTTCGCGCTCTCCCCTCAGTTTGATATTAAAGCTGCCCGCTAGGCATAAGGCCATCTCAGGCCGGCAGCCCTGAGGGGAGGCAGGGTTGGGTTGTGTGAATCCCCAAACAACATACTCGGAGAACGACAGTTACTGGTAAGTGAAACCTGTCCTTCTCCTTCGTGTTGTTTGGGGATGCACACTGATGGGTGACTAGCAAGCTCACTTACTTGGATGGTGGGCAGCCGGCGTCCTGAGATGTAGGAGAGCGCGATGGCATCATGGATGGGCGGTCATCAGCGAAGAGGATCGGAGACCAGCCGTCAGGATGGACCTGCCCCGTCTGACATCGGGAGCAGACCTTGTGTCAACCCGGTAGTGGGTGATGAAGGTGGAGGATCTGGACCAGGTAGCGGCCTTGCAGATGTCCTCCATCGGGATGCCTTCGAGGAACGCAGTGGAGGAAGCCAATGTCCTGGTGGAGTGAGCCCGGACATGAGGCGGGGGTGGTAGAGATGACATCTCATAGGCCAAGTAGATGGTGCTTGAGATCCATTTGGAAAGTCTCTGGGTAGACAGAGAGTGTCCCTTGGACCTGCCACCATAGGCCACAAACAGTTGTTTGGCTCTCCTGAAGGACGCAGTCCTTTGTGTGTAGAACAGCAAGGCCCTCCTGACATCCAGCGAATGCCACACTCTCTCTTGTGCAGACGAAGGATTCAGGAAGAATGCTGGAAGCGTGATGGACTGGGCCAGATGGAATTCAGTCAGGACTTTGGGCAGAAAGGTCAAGTCCGGGTGCAATACTACCCTATCGGGGTAGAACTTGAGAAAAGGAGGGTCAGACCGCAGGGCTGCCAGTTCTCCTGCCCTCCGGGCAGAGGTGATGGCTACGAGAAATGCAGTTTTGTAAGAAACAAACTTAATGTCCACTGTAGCCATGGGCTCAAAGGGCGCCTTCGTGAGCGCGGTGAGCACAGCAGTGAGGGACCACTGAGGAGGTGGTATCTTCACTGGAGGGTAGGCATTACGCAGTCCCTGGAGGAATCTCTTAACAGTCCTGTCTCTGAAAGCGGAGGACAAGACTGATGAGGGTGGGGCCTTGGCTACCACCGCAGCCAAGTGGACCTTTAAGGATGAGTGTGCAGATCCTGACTCGGCCAGGTGCAGGAGGTAGGACATGATGTCCTGCAGGGATGCCGAGTCCACGGTGTGGTCACTGGATGCTAGAAAGTCTATGAAGCGACGGTACTTGGCATCGTAGGACTTTCGCGTGGAAGGTTTCCTTGAAAGTTCAAGGATCCGTGCTATGTCGGGCGGATAAACCAGGCCGTCAGGTGTAGGCTCGGCAGATCCGAGTGGAGGATCCGACCGTCCTCCATGCGGAGGAGGTTCGGATCGGTGGGCAGGCGGAAGTGGTCGCAAGCCAGGGTTTGGAGTAGCGGGAACCACGGCTGGCGCGGCCATGACGGAGCGATCAGGATCGCCCGGGCGTTCTCCGCACGGATCCGTACCAGGACCCGTTGGATGAGAGGGATCGGAGGAAACATGTACAGCAGTTCCTGGTGCCACGGCACCATGAAGGCATCGCCCTCCGATCCGTGGCCGATCCCGGCCCTGGAGCAGTATCGGCGGCACTTGGTGTTGATCTGTGACGCGAACACATCTAGGCTCGGTGTGCCCCACCGTCGGCACAGGCGGTCGAACACCGATCCGTCCAGTTCCCATTTGTGCATCGCTGTCCCTTTGCGGCTCAGGGAGTCCGCCTCTAAGTTCAGCGTGCCCTGGATGTGGACACCGATGGGGAACACATGTACCTTCAAGCACCACTCCCAGATCTGGACCGTCAGGTGAAGGAGGGAGAGGGACTTGGTTCCTCCTTGCCGGTTGAGGTAGGCTAGGGTCGTGGTGTTGTCCGAAGCGATCTGCACCACGCGGCCTACTAGGGACAGTCTGAAGGACCTCATCGCCTTCCATACCGCTAACAGCTCGAGGAAGTTGATGTGGCGGTCGGCTTCCGCGGGCGTCCAGATGCCGTGGACCCGTAACCCGAGGCAGCACGCACCCCATCCGTGCGTGCTCGCGTCGGTGGTGACCTGGACGGATGGCGCGGGGAGGGTGAAGAGCTTCCCGGCGGTCACATTGCGGTCCATTGTCCACCAGTTCAGCTGGTCCCGCAGCTCGGGGGTCGGTGTGAGCCACTTCCCGAGGTTGTCGTGGGTGCTGTCGAAGGAGGCTAGGAGCCACGACTGGAGCGACCGCATTTTGAGTTTGGCGTGCGAGATCACTGCTGTGGTCGACGCCATGAGTCCTAGGAGGCGGAGGGCGTCCCTGGCACGGACGCGACGACTGCCCTGGATCCGAGCCACTACCGTGCGGATGTCGAGCAGACGTTTGGGTGGAGCGTAGGCTCTCAGAGCCAGAGAGTCCAATACGGCTCCGATATAGTCTATTCGTTGAGTGGGGGTCAGCTGAGACTTCTTGTAGTTGACCCGTAGACCGAGACTCTGCATAAGGGCCAGGCAATGGGCAACATCGTCCTTGGCTTTCTGTTGGGTCGGGGAGCAGACCAACCAGTCGTCTATGTACGGGAACACTTGGACGCCTTGCAGCCGAAGATGAGCAGCCACCGGCGCCATGCATTTCGTGAATACCCTCGGAGCGGTGGAGAGGCCGAAGGGTAGGCAGGTGTACTGGTAGACGTCGCCGCCGATCTGGAAGCGTAGGAATCGGCGGTGTTCCCTTCTGATGGATACGTGGAAGTAGGCATCCTTCAGGTCGATGACGGTGAACCAGTCCCCGTGGTTGATCAGTGGGAGGATGGAATGAAGAGTCACCATCCGGAACTTCCTCGCGTCGATGTGCTTGTTGAGGAGACGGAGGTCCAGGATTGGACGTGTCCCCCCGTCTTTTTTGTCCACGAGGAAGTAGCGGGAGAAGAACCCTTCGTGAGACTCCGACGCTGCAACCGGTTCTATGGCGCCCTTCTCTAGGAGAGCTGATAGTTCTTCCTGGAGCGGTGGGGACGGATCGGTGACGCGGATCCGTCCGACAGTAGGGCATTTCCTGAACTCGATCGCGTAGCCAGAGTCTAAGATGGTTAAAACCCATCGGTCTGTGGTGATGGCAGACCAGGCCGATAGGTAGTTGGCGAGGGGGCGGTAGGGTAGAGTCTCGGTCACGGAAGAGTCAAACACGTTGTTTGCCCTTCCGTTCCGCGCGTTTACCAGTTTGGGGACGCTGCTGGTAGCGTGGGCGGCTGGGTTGTGGTCGTGGCCGGTAGGGCTGGTACCGGGAGTAGTCGCCTTGCCTCTGCGGTGGGCGAGGTTGGTAGGAAGGACCCGCCTGGGACGTCGACGGTTGGTCCTGCTGGTAACGGTGGGACCCACGGCGTGGAGGACGGAGCTGTTTGATGGTGGCGTAGTCCCCCTTCAGCTCTCCCAAGGAGGTGTCGGTCTCCTTGGCGAAGAGACCCTCACCGTCGAAGGGGAGCTCTTCCACCAGCCGTTTCACGTCGTCTTGCAAGTCAGCGGAACGGAGCCAGGCGTGGCGACGAAGCTGGATTGCAGAGGCCAGGTTCTTCGCCTCTGATTCCGTGACGTGGCGGCCCGTACGGATCTGCTGGAGAGCGAGTTGGTTTCCTTCCATGCAGACCCGCTCGAAGTCCGCTCATTTGTCCGGCGGTAACAGCGACTTGAAGGACTCCGCTTGTTCCCACAGTCGGCACTGGTAGCCCCCCATGGCCGTCGCGTAGTTGGACGCACGGAAGGACAGGGAGGCATTGGCGTAGACCTTCCTGCCCAGTGCGTCCAGTTTCTTCCCTTCTTGGGTCGACGGAACGGGGGTGCTACTAATCGGTGTCCGGTGTTGGGAGCCTTTCACCACTCGGGAGTTCGGCGCCGGGTGGACGTGTAGGAAGTCAGAGTCTTCCAGCAGTCTGTACATGGAATCCACCCTGTTGGACACCGAATGGGAAGAGACAGGTCTCTTCCAGATCTCCTTGGCCGCCTTGGCGATCTTCGGGAGCAGTCCCAGACGGACGGGGACTAGCTCCTTCCGGTCGGCCAGGCCGCAGACGACGTCTTCGCATTCGTCCAGGGGAGCCTCCGCTCGGATTCCCAGCGTGGATCCAAGGCGGGTGAGGAGGGCCGTGTATGTTTTCTGGTCCTCCGGTTGGGAGCCGTGGACGGAGCCGATATTCTCGTCCGGGGACTTGTCAACCGCAACCGGTGGTGGCCGATCCTCCTCCTCCTGGTCCGACGAGTCGTCGGAGCCTCCTGACCGCACCGAGGCGCTGGGCGGTGGCAGGTAGGCCTCGGGGTCCGAGTCCGACCAGTACGGCCTGGCGGATCTCGGATCGCTCCCCGGCAGAGGCAGCTGGTACGGAGGGAGAGAGGCCTCCGACCGCGCCTGTTCCACTCGGTGCCGCTTCGGTGCCGGACCCTCGTCACGGAGCGGTGGTGCCTCCGTGGTTGGTTCGGGAGGCAGGGGGTGCTCCACGAACTCGGATGGTGCCGGTCGAGGGCCTTGGAGCTCGGCATGCAGCTTCCGCACCATCGCCTCGATAAACGGGGCGATGAGGCTCAACTGGGGTGGCGCTTCGGAAGCCAGACCAGGAGCCACGGAATGGTCGCGAAGGGAGGTAGATCGTCGCGGCGGTGGAGGTGGAAGGGCCTCTGGCGACGGCGGAGGGCTGGGGGCCCTCTCCGGTGTAGTTTCCCGGACATCGACCTGCATCCTGCCCGGCGTAGGTGGGGCTGCAACCGGGGCGGATGCTAGGGAGCGTGGCGGCGAGAGGTGAGCCGGTCCCGGGGTCGGCGGGAGAGAAGAGGTAGAGCTGCGGCGCTTCTTCTCTTTTTTATCTTTTTTCTTCTTCTCCTGCTCCTTCTTCCGTCTAAACAGTTCAGAGGCCGACGGCCGTGAAGAAGGAGCAGAGGTCGAAGGAGCAGACGTTGAGGCAGCGGCCTGCTCTGGAGCTGGGGAAGGCGGTGGTGCGAGGGCGGCCTCCATGAGGTAGGCTTGGAGGCGGTATTGGCGGTTCTTGATGGCGGCCTTCGAGAAGCCTCTACACACCTCGCAGGTCTGGACCTGGTGGCTCTCCCCGAGGCAGCGGAGGCAGCGCACGTGTCCGTCCGAACTAGGGAACTTTCTCTTGCAGGACGGACACTGCTTGAACGCTGCTGCTGAGGCCATCCACCGAGGTAGATGGCCGAAGAGAAAAAAAAAATTATCCCGGCCGGGAGGCCCCGGCACGAGATTGCAGGAAGGAACGGTTTCCTTCTGGTTTTTTTTTTTTTTTTTTTTTACCGGCGGCTGAGGGCGAGCCCCAGCCACACGAGGACCAAGGGAACAATTCCCCTAGTCCGAGAAAAAATTGTAAGGTAGGAAAAATTGGAAGATTCTGAGACAATCTCAGTAAAGTACTCACAGCTTTTTTTCCAGGCTCCTGCTTGCGCAGCGGAAAAAAGCAAACTGAGGGGAGAGCGCGAAATGGCGCCTAAAGGGGTTGGGCATGGTGGGCGGTCCCACATTCAAAACTCTTTATCCAATCAGCTTTCCAGCTCCGCTCAGGATTCAGCGCAGGCGCAGAACCCATCAGTGTGCATCCCCAAACAACACGAAGGAGAATACTCAACTACCAATCTGAAGATTCACTCAATCCTTTTTTATAACAAACTTCATAATATACTGTAAGATTAACAGTAAAACTAAGTTACATACACCCCTGTGGTAACTATCCATCCTTGGTTGAATAGTTCAGTGAAATAGGCATCTGACTATAGAATCAAAAGCTGAGATTTTGATTCCACAGTGTACCTCCTAGGAGAACAGCCAACCTGTGTAGTTGTCAACTCAATGCTCACCATAAGATACTATTTACTATCTGCAAATTTCACATACAGAGGTAGGTTTAAATCACCTACTGGAGACAAGCAAAGCCTTTAGCTTGCCTAATTCTGCCCTGCCTGGGTTTCTTATTAGTGTACTTCAGGATTTTAGAAACACAGCCACAATTTTGTGACCTGAAACAAAAAAAAACAAACAAAAAAAACAAAAACAAATGAAGATTACCTCCTCACCATAATATTCATATCCGTTATCCAGATTTTTGGATATTCAGTCAGAAATTAAGACAAGTGAACAAACGAACTTGGAGCTTCTTAGCTTCTTCCACATTATTATTCCATTCCAGAACACTCTTAACAAAATACAGTAATACCTCGGATAACACTAAAACTTGGTTCCACAAGTCTTGGTGTTATCTGATTTTTAGTGTTATCTGATGCATGTTAAAATCCTATGGGATGGATCGGATAATGTTAAAGCTTCATAGAGATACATTGTAACCGCACAGGCTTTAGCGGTTGTTATCCGATACATCCCATAGGACCTTAACATTATTTGATCCAATTCTCCTCCCCAGATTACTTAACGTTATGCGATTTTAGCGTTATCTGAGGTAAACGTTATCCGAGGTATTACTGTACACCAAAAAGATAACTATAAATCATTCTAAAACAAGCAATACATGAGGATGTTGACCCAAATGTATGTATAGCCTGTCATATTACAAACTGACTTATCATATGTGTCAATAATAAAATGCATTAAAAATGTAAGATGGCATGCTATGACATACACTTAAAATGCAACTCATGGAATTTTCAACTTTACAAAGCAACACTAACTTACATGAATATTCCTAGTATCAATTTCAGACTTCACTGTGTTGCCATAGAAACCATTAAATGTATTGTGAAGATCACATTGCTCATCACAACCAGTCAAAACTAAATAACTGTGAAAAATGACAAAATAAAATGGTGTGACTGAAATAGTGACATAGTTTCATGATGAATCGAACTCTCAATCTTTGGTTCTGCAATCAGGTACCCAAACAACAATTGCAATAAGTATTCCCTCAAGCAAGCCTCCACTAATTTCAAAACACAAGAATGTAAGCAATAAAACAAAATTATGTGCATTATGCACATGAAACATAGTTGTCAACAACATTGTTTTCTGTCACATTTATAATTCAGTAATTTACAGAGTAGGCAGAAATTATAACTGTTTTGAACAATTAATACTACAGAGACAGTGGAAAGTAGTTAGCACTTGCAAATCCTACCCCTATAAGTTGCAAGATAAGACTACCCCAGTTAAAATCTTTTTGTTGTTTCAGTCATATCTGATTTGAGATATTAGGGTGGGGCACCTCGATTTAAGAATGTTATTGACAAACCCGAATATGTCCAGAAGAGGAAAATTAGGATAGTAAAAGATCTGGAAGCTTGATTTTAGCTGTCACTAAGGAGGGTGGTATCCATTATTACTTTAGTCTTCCAACATATTTTTTGGGATTTCATTTTCTTGTCCAACAGTTATTAAATAGTTGAAGGAGACATTCTTTTGCATTTTGTCCAAAGTCATTAATTGGCTCGACCTGGATATCAAGTTATGCTTCTTTGCCATTTCTACACCTTCCTATGGCTTCTTCTAGTTTTTCCAAATATGAAGCCAGTATTAAATTTATTGGATTCACTTTGAATATTTCTTTGATGTCTTATTTCTGTTATGTATTGATTGGTCTTCCCTGCCAGGAGAAGTTGGTATGCTATTTGGTTTGAGGTTATATTTGCATACAGTATCCTTTTGTTTGGATCACTGTTCAGTCTTTTGGGTAGTCTCCAAGCTTTGTGGCTGCTTCCTGTCATGTCACGCTCTGTTATTGTAACTACCCAGGGAGTTCTTTTTTGTTTCTGCAAGAGTGGAGATCAAATTTCTCAGTTTTTATTGCATGTTCACTAAAACAATTTTTTTGAAGTGTGAAATATAATCTAAGTATTTGGCATAGTGTTTCCAGAGAGACCTGGGCACTTTCTTGGAATGGAGTCATGCAAAATAATAGGTGCAAATTACAAGTAAGAGCAACTGACAGTGAAATAGGCTGCCTTGGAGGGTAGAGACTTCTTTTTCATTGGAGATTTTAAAATGAAAGTTGAATGGCCAACTCTATATCCTTTTGCTGTGGTTTTCCAGCTTCAGCAGGGAGTGGACTCAATGAACCTCAGAGACTCTTTTAGTTTACAATTTTATAATACTGTTTCTCTTCAAAATTCAGCTTCCTTCCAGGTTTAATGACTGTACTCAGGTTTTTTTTTAAAATCAAGATCGAATCTCTTGCATTGCTGTACACCAGTGGTTCCCAATGTGGGGCACATGCCCATAAGGGGACTTCAATCCCCAGAAGCCTAAGTCAGTACACTAGCTGATCAGTGCTTTGAGGAATTGACTTAAGCTTCTGGGAATTGAAGTCCAAAAAAACAAAGGTTGGGAAACACTGGTGTACATGAAGATAAATGGAACAGCTGATACCTGTGTCTTTTTTTATTTTGCTTATATGTATTTGTATATATATCTTATTCATGCATGCAGAAAGTTACATACATGCATCTTAAACTTTTTCCATCTGAGGAATTAATGTTGTATTATAGTAGAACTTATATGTTACAGCAGGCGTGGCCAAACTACAGCACCAAATCATCTGCCCAGCACTGCCCGCTCTGCTCCCAGAAGCAGAAGTAAAATGCACCCCCACATGCACAAAACACTGCCATAAATGCACTCACAGCTGTCATAAGCATGTTTACGACAATCATGGGTGTATTTACAGCAGCATTTTGCACATACATGTTTTACTTCCGCTCCAGTGGGAGGAATCACATGACCAGCCCGCTCAACTACATGACTGAGCCGCAGTGCAAAGTTTGGGAACCCCTGTGTTACAGTCCCACAGTCACCACTCACAGAAAGCATTTTGATCAACTGAACATAGTTAAACTTTAATGTAACAAAGGTCTAACTTACTCAAATGAGAAGAATGCTCTTAGCCCATTATATCAAATTAATTAAAACAAATTTGTCTAATTCAATAAATGCAACAGTTTTGAAACTGGAGGTTCACCTCCTATTCTAAGTGTTATATTTTACTTAATTTACTTTTAAGATAGTTTACTGAATAATAATATACATCATGTTTCCCCTTTTCAATATGATTCTGCCTTTATAAGCCATTACATTAAGGTGTCATCTCCTGTGGCAAGCTGGGATCCACCTTAAACAAATTCACGACAATGGCATTTTTCCTACTTCAGGAAAAAATGCGGTCGGATATGAGTTGCAGTCAATGATGACATTAAGGCAGAAAATGTTCATCCTTCATCCAAACTTCTATTTCTGATTTCAATTTAACTATTCTCAAGAACAGTAATTAAAGATATAGCAAAATATTATTTCACAAGAAAACAACTAGTGGGATCTCATTCTTACAAAGTAATATAACATCATCTTGGACTATTATAAGAATTAGACATTTTTGCCTTTTTAATTAAAAAGCAAATTTGAGCATAGTTCACAACCCACTGTAACAAGGAACTACTAAGATATCACTTCTCTATGAGAAGCACATGCAACACATACCAGCAAAGATTACCAAGCTTTAAGAAATTGCTCTGGCTATTGTCATAAGAGCTTATTTGCCCTGCATTATGCAGTCCAGCAATGCAAATAAGAAATAGTAACATGCATGCAGCAACAGATTACTATACACAGTACTAGATAACTATTAACTGTTGGCTTGATATGCATGGAGGGAAAAATAACTCGAGAACAGGGAAAATTGAAAAGTAATTTATATGCAATAGGCCAAGCAAAACTGGAAAGTGGTGAAATCATAAAGATAAACATTAAAATAAAAGATACAAAACTCAGGAGATCCCAGTCAAAATCCCCATTCAGGAATGAAGCTAAGCTTAACATAATTTAAAAGAGTACTACATTAATTGAAAAAACAGGATGAAAGGACTTAAGTTATAAGTTTAGAATTAGCACAAAATTAAAGTACCACTCTATTTCAATCAATAAACAGTCACCTATCTCACTCATGGGAGCAGCTATTCTAGAATGCACTAGTCAAAGCCCAAATAAGTTTAAAACATGTTATTTGAAGAGTTAAAATTTTTGGCTAGTAAAAAATGGCAAAATTCAGGAAATCAAGTCACATTGCTGGAAATAACAGAAATTTAGTAAGGACATCCCAGAAGTGTTGATGTCCTGCACTTTTAATATCCTTTATGAAACTATATCAATCTAAAGTCCTTTCTTCTGGGCATAATCGTATACTTGCCTATTGAAAAACAAATTCCATTGTGTTAAATAATAATTACTCACAGATGAGCATGGACATGATCTAGCCGTAGACACACAAAACCATGTACAGTATATGCATGCTATATTAATTTATTTTTATTTATTGCATTTTTATACCACACATCTTGGATCTTTTCCCCTCTGGGCAGTATAACTGATATGTCTGTAGTAGAGCAATATTCTAAAATTGTAAGACTTTGCCTGAAATTCTGTTGGTGTAACTTATGCCATGTAAAGCTGATAAAGATGACAGGAGAGGCAATATTTTGGGAATTAAACATTTCCAGCTTCTTCCCTGAGCCACCCATGTAATCCCTTTCATCACCAGGAAGTCATGCAAGCTATGTGACAGGAGAAGGAAGTCTTTAATTATCAAAAATGATCACTACCAGGATGACATATTGATTTGTGACCAAAAAAAAGAGACACTAACATTTTGGGACTGAAGTTCTGAATTGTTTAATTTTTAAATAATCCCTGCTGTTAATGATGTCAACAGCCTACATGACGTAAACTACACCAACAAGATTTCAGCCATATCATTGCAATTTTCAGGTTTACAAATATTTCTAATGCTGTAAAATACAGAGAAAGAAATAGAATGTCACTATCATTTAAAAAAATTACAACTACATATAATCCGCAGATAAAAAAGAGAATTAATGTCTATGTAATATTTTTCTCTCCCTCAAGTCCCAAGTACAGTAGTGTTACAATTATTGGCAGGCAACAACAGCAGAAAAAGTTGGTTGCTCAGCTTTCAGCTCAGAATGAACGCTTCCTTTCCTCTTCTCCCTGATTACACAGTACAACAAAGGTCACTGTGCCTCAAGAAAATATACCTTCTCTAATGCACTACATCATAAATACGTACTAATGACATTAATAAGATCTATAAAGAATTGTTGCATCTAACGGAAAAATCAATATCTTCTGCAGCAAACTGATGTAAGCATATTTCTCTAGCTAAAATGTATTTTATTGACCTGATATTGATTTTTCTTAGTGTATGGTTTTCAAGACATAACTGATTCTCCAGAAAGGCAGACCACATGATATTGATACCTGCCAACAAAACAGTATTTTGTCTAATGCTACATTATAAAGTACTGTACTTGAGAATGTTTACTAAGTGATAAATGTTACACTTTTTGCAATATAGACCACATTGGAAATTATTTTCATTAAGATCTTTCTCAAGTGAAGAAAGTATGTGCAAGTGTATATGTATGGTGCTAGTCAATTAACTCGCCATATTTATACAGTCAAACCTCGCATAAAGAGCATTTCGCTTAAAGAGTAACTCGCTTAAAGAGCAGAATTTTCTCTGAATGTTTGCTTCGCTTAACAAATAAAACCAACCAAAAACTCGCTTAACAAATAAATCGGGGTTCACAATCCCCACCACAATTGGTCATTTACAATGGTGTTTCGCTTAAAGAGCAAACTCACTTAAAGAGCAATCTTGTGGAACGCATTATGCTCTTTAAGCGAGGTACAACTGTATTCTTCTGTAATTACTCATTCACTCAAACAGTCATTGTATAACAAGTTATACACTGATTAATTGAATTAATGAAAAGGCAACTAGCTCTGTGATAACTTGTTTTATGGCAACTTGTCTTGATTAAAAAAAACATCAAAACATTTAATATCTCTGCATTTTGGAGAGGGTGTCTGAAGTTCAGGCAGATCAGGAGGTATTATATTACAGTAAAAGGTAAAGGTCGCCCTTGCTCGAAAGCCAATTGTGTGGTGCTCATCTCTGTTTATAGCCAAAGAGCAAGTGCTGTCTGCATCTGCAGACGTTTCAGTGGTCATATGACAGGCATGACTAGATGCTGGAGAGCATGGAATGCATTTACCTTCCCATCAAAGTAGTACCTATTTATCTATTTGCAATTTCTTGCTTTCAAACTGCTAGGCTGGCAGCAGCTGAGACAGAAATGGGAGCTCACTATCATGCAGCACTCGGGTCTTGAACTTCCAGTCATCAAGTTCAGCATCTTAACCACTAAGCCACCACAGTCCCTCCTATATTTCAGTAAGAAGTACGTACAGTCAAACCTCGCATAAAGAGTGCCTCGCTTAAAGAGTGCCTCGCTTAAAGAGCAGAATTTTCTCTGAATGTTTGCTTTGCTTAACAAAGAAAACCAACCAAAAACTCGCTTAACAAATAAATCAGGGTTCGCAACCCCCCACACACACACCAGAAGTTACAATTGGTCACTTACAATGGTGTTTTGCTTAAAGAGCAATCCTGCGAAACACATTATGCTCTTTATGCGAGGTACAACTGTATTTATTCTGCTGTATTCTCAATTACAATTTACAGCTTAGTACTTGAAGCAATTAATATGGAATATAAAAATTTAACAATACAAAGCAAAACAGCAGAAAGCTACACAGTTCTTTTTAACAGCTGTGCAGGAGAAAAAATGTAAGTGAAGCAATTTCCCCACAAAGCATAGTCTGGTGAACTGAACAAGACCACTATCATCTAGAAGTATAGATTTACAGGTTGAAATGAACTAAAGGGATATTCAGAGATGTACAGGTAGCAAATTAATGAACAGTGAACTTCAAAGTATGTTGTATACACAGATGCTTTGCTCTTCCTCACCTTAACTCTGATACAAGAGACACACAGCATTATGAGATTAAAGTGCAGAAAGTATTTTTTTCTAGAATAACTCTCTAATTATCTTAGTAATATTCAGAATGATGGGAATTATTTCATGAAGCCCAAATAAGGAAAAAACATGGTTCCCAGTTACATTGGGTCTCTTTCTAGAGAGAAAAGCAGGATATTAAACAAACTTTTTTACCACAGTAAATAAAGTGAAGATCAACAAGTGCAAGAATCTTGAATCTGGGATATAAATTATTTCACTGAGAATGAAACCATAATAGTATAGGCCAGTGATGGTGAACCTTTTAGAGACCGAGCGCCCAAACTGCAACCCAAAAAAACACTTATTTATTGCAAAGTGCCAACACAGTGATGGGGAGGAAGTAAATGCTGCCACTGGGGTACTGGGCAGAGCAAACTCTATGCTGGGGAGAGGGAGGAGGTGCTCCCATTGGGCTTCTGAGCAGAGGGAAGGGGTGAAATTTGTGCTGGGGTTACTGCACGGGTGCCACAGTGAGAGCTCCAAGTGCCACCTCTGGCACACATGTCATAGGTTCACCACCACTGGTATAGGCCAGGAGTGGCCAATCTTGGTGCGCCAGGTGTTCTTGGACTTCAATTCCCATAAGCCCAAGTTGGCACTCTTGCTGATAAAGGCTTCTGGGAATTGAAGTAGAAGAACACATGGAGCAGCAAGGTTGGCCATCCCTGGTAATGGATAAGATTAATAAGACCCAAGAGCTGTGTGACAGAATGAGCTCTAACCATATGTTCCAGCTCCTGCCAAGCAGTTCAAAAGGAAGAAATTGCAACTAGATAAACAGATAACACTTCTGTGGAAAAGGTTAACAGCACTCCATGCACTCCAATGTTTAGTACAGATACCCATCTACATAGTAAATATCCTCATACAAAATGGCACAACCAGAAATTGAAAAACTAACAGTAGAGATAAGAAGGCATACTTGGGGGGGAGGACATTAGAGGACTAGCTATCCTTAAAGGTAAAGGTCACCCTTGCTGGAAAGCCAGTCATATCCGACTCTAGCATTCAATGCTCATCTCTGTTTCATAGCCGAATAGCCAGTGCTGTCTACTTCTGCAGACATTTCCATAGTCATGTGGCAGGCATGACTAGACACCAGAGTGCACGGAATGCTGTTTACCTTCCCAGTGAAGAGGTCCCTATTTATCTACTTGCAATTTCTTGCATTCAAACTGCTAGTTTGGCAGGAGCTGAGACAAAGTAAGAAGCTCATTCCATCCTGCAGTATTCGGGTATCTTAACCTGCTTCTAACAAAATGAAATGATTTGATGGAAGATGTGACAGTAAGAGAAACTCTGGGAGAAAGTCTGTTCTTTATTTCAAAGGAAACAAAAGCAGTAACTACACATGTATCCTGGATTTTAGGAAAGCCTATTTTCGAAAACTTGGAACAATGAGACGTATAGTCCCATGGTCAGGAGATCTTAACAGGAAAAAGAGCCCTAGCAAATAATTCCAACAAAAACACCTATGTGGCTTCACAAACACGTCACAGAGTACTGGAAAAGAAAGGACACACAGAGAAAGCAAAAAGAATATAGGCCAGTAGCAAAGAACTACTGGGAAAGAAGCCAAAAGCTGAGAATAAGCTAGTTACCAAGAGTAAGAATTCTTCAGGTATAGCAAAAGACAGTGAAAAGATACAGTGGCTCAGCTACTCAATGGAGATGGGGAAATGGTAACAGAAGACAAAGAAAAGGCAAAAATAATCCCTACTTTAGCTCAGCCTTTTCCAAAGTGATATTCTATGACCCTTCAGGCAAATTTGAAGTACAAGTGAAGGGGGACAGAATTGCAACTTGAGGTTGATAAACAAATTGTCAAGGAGTACATTACAATTTTTAATTAATTCAAATTTCTAGGGCCAATGAATTGCATATAAAAGTGTTAAAGGAACTGGCTGAAGAACTCTCACAACAATGGTCTATTATTTTCTTGAAAACCTGGAGAATGGGTGAAATGTCACATGACTGTAGGAGTCTGTTTTTTAAATGAAGCTAGAAGTGATCTGTATTTTTCCCCCATAGGAAGTCTGCCAAAAACAAAAGTAAGTCCACTCTGGATGTCAAGGGCTCAGATCAAGGTGGGCAGCAGCAGGTTTGCGCGCACACATGCACACCGGCAAAGGGGGGAAGCAAAACTGGGCGGCCTTCGGGTAGGGGTGTGCCAAAATTGGGTGGCCTTCGGGTGGGGGGGAAAGCAACATTGAGTGGCCACACCCACCTCCCTGCCCTGCCCAGACTAACACAGCTACCATTTAAAAAGTTTTATTCTGTGCAAGCATATCAGAGAGTAAACAAAACAAAAAGATAAAAACCTTGTGGCACCTTAAAGACTAACTACTGCATTTTAATGTGAGCTTTTGTGGATTGAATCCACTGGCTCTTTGGCTATAAACAGAGATGAGCAGAGAACCCTAGAGCTGGTAATGACTGGCTTACAAGCAAGGGCGACCTTCACCTAATAACAGAAGATCCCTGATTGGTATTCAAATTTGATGTCAGGTTTTGTCCCTGTAAATGGTTCAAGGTCTCCCTTGCTCAAAAGCCAGTCATATCTGACTCTAGGGTGCAGTGCTCATCTCCATTTACAGCCAAAGAGCCAGTGCTGCCTGTGTTTGCAGATGTATACATGGCCATATGGCAGGCATGACTAGATTGCCCTGGACATAGGCTGCACCCATGACATATGCTCCGCTCATGGTGTGGTAGCGAAAATTTTTGCTGCCCACCACCAGCTCATATACCAACCCCATCATGGACAGCATGATGAAGCTAAGGAAAATCTAGCCACCAAACTGCAACGTTGTTCTCACTTGTAATTACTTCACCTTTCATGATAACACATATTCCCAGACAAATGCACTGCAAAGAAGCACATATACTCCATAATATAGCTGCATCTTCAGCTATGCTTATCTTTTCAACTTCAACTTCGATCCAGAAATCATCACAAACATCATCAGCCACAGGCCAGGACTGATGAAGCTGCTTCACTCCATCAAGATGGATTCAAGTGGGATTTAATCCACTTAGGGACCATCACCCTTCCCTGTGGACTTTGGCACCCAAGCTGTTAGTCCTTAGGGTTGTCAGGTTGGTTAACTACCGCCTGACACTTGGTGTTGAGTCTCTGGCAATATGGTCTAATCCAGGACTCCTCAGCCTTTTAAAGCCAGGGCCCAGTTCACACCCACCTGCCCTTTTATGGACATTAGCAGGGACATGCCAAGCCAAGGGGAGGGGGACAAGGATTGAGGGGGAGGTGGCGGAAGCAACGGCTGAAGCGAAGGCACGGGCTGGATGATTTGGTATTGTGGGCCGTAGGTTGAGGATTCCTGATCTAATCTATTAGCATATCAGGATACTAAAGGACTTAATAATATCACCCACAACTTCAGAGTTTTGAACATCTGCTCATCTTTCAATACCTCATATGTAATTTTTTGCCACTAAGGGCAAAAAACATTTCATACATAATAAATAAACCAGTTGCTATATGAAAGTATAAATGAACACAAACCCAGTCATTAGGAACAAGAATATTCAGAAACCTGAGAAAACACTTCAACTTTCCTTGACACTGTCACTGTTCTCAAAGTAGCTATCCTTGAAAGAATTTCAAATAAAGTTTCTAAAATGAAACAGCTGATCAAGAGCACATCATTCTTGACCTAATCAAAGATGAGGCTTCTTGTCTAATTATCTCTGAATAGAGATTAAATGTTTTTTCCAAGAAGACTAAACAAGTCATTTCAGGCATCAATTAAAATAGCCTCTATCTTGAAAGCAGACAGCAATGAATTAATATTTCCAAGGGTAATTGGTTCATGTAACTAGCCCTACTGTTGTCAAGATGTTTATGCAAACCAGAGTGTTAATTATTGTAATTGTCCTTTTCTTTATTGCATTTCATTCAGTTCTACTTTGATAACTGAATGTACAGATAAACTGTAGTTTGAATACTCCATGAAGTTGGAAAAAAGTGTACTGTACTATGTCTACAAATTTTCATTGCAAATAAAACTAGTCCTAAAAAAGCTATAAGACTTTGCTGGTTTTGCTGCAATAGGAATGTCAACCTGAAATTGTGTTTGAGTGAGAAGTGCCAATTATTCACCTTTTTATGGTTACACAAGGAGGAACTTATAGATCTACATTAAATACCAGATATTTAGTGAGCAGTTTTCTTAGTGACTTCCTGGGTTTGGGGAATCAATGTTGGAATTTTGTTGGTTCCCATCTTTTATAGAAAATATCTTTATAAGCCTCATTGCCCAGGAGGTATGTCCAATAGCAGGGCTTTCCTCCCTAGCCTCAAGAACAACTCTTCAAATAGTTCCTTTAGGGGTATTGTTTTATTTTGACCTGTCCAGAAGTATAACATTTTAGTGGTCAAATAAACAAGATATCCTAATGTTAACTAGACAATAGTTCAGTGGTTCAGATATCTGGCTGCAGAACCAAACATTAGGAGTTTGATTCTCCAAACAATGTGCCTCCTAGGAGAAGAGCCAGTATATGTAGCCATGAGCCAGCCATGCATTTCAAAGCTCCTACAGAAGAAAGGAATGGTAAATCACGTCTGAGTACTCTCCATCTAGAAAACCGTGAAAAGGGTAATCATAAAGCAGAATTGACTTGAGGGCATATAATTATTACTATATAACAGAAATGCTTTTTAAAAAAAATTATAGGTAGCAGATATCATCTTACTATGTATCACCCCTCATCTGTAGGGATATCTCAGAATTTTTTTTAATTGAATGCAATGATAAACTGAAGCTATTCACATCTTAGCAACAGTATTCTGCAAATCATTATTTTGTATGTAAATTTAATTGATCATTATGAGCTTTTAATCGATCAATTGCATTTTTAATTGGGCAACAGCCCACTTCTTTCTATAGAAATGAGTCCCCAACGGCTTAATTAAAGTAAGTTTCTCACTATTTCAGTCAATTCTCCTGCTGAGTACTGAACTTCTCACAGATTTGAAACAACAGCATTTTATATGACATCACTGATCAAACAACTTCAAGTTCAACCCCACCTTGGAAATAAACACTTTCTTCTACTATATTAGTCCATCTTCAGCAGCAACTTTAATTCTGAAAATGTTACCATTTTCACATTTCAAGGGATTAAATTCTCAAAGACCAATACTGTATAAACAATTACAGTTCTAAGACTCAACAAATCAAGAATTCTTTACTTTTTAATTCATGTGAGTCAAAATGCCAGTATAAGGACATGCATCAACAATTTCAACTGGCAATAAAGTACGGTAGTTTTAAATTGACTATTAGTATATTAGCAAAATGGAAGTTGTTCAAGGAGACTGTAAGATTCTTTTTGAGTAAAAGCATACCTTAAGGGGAGACTGAATGCATACAAAGGAATAATGGATTTTGCCTCAAACTCCTGCTATTGAAGAAAAGTAGACCAATGGATTTTTAGCAAACATTCTAACAGTCATGGGTATTTCATCTATTCATCTACAAAAAGGGGTGGCCAACTAATGTAATGAAATGCCTAAAAGTTTAACAGACTACTTCAAATGAGGGCTTTTTAAGATACAGAAACACGAGATCTCAGTTTACTCAGGAGTAGGTCCTATCTTACCTAAAGAGGTCCATTCCCAGATAACTTTCAGCATAGGATTTGGTCATCTTTTCCTAGTTTTTCTATATACCTTTTTTAACATGGAAAAATTAAAGATGTTACTCCCTACAACAGCATTTCCCAAATTATGTTCTGTGGAACACTAGTGGACGTCAATTCCCAGAAGCCTATGTCAGTACATTGGCTGATCAGTAGTTTGGGGAATTGACTTAGGCTTTTGGGAATTCAACTCCAAAAACCCAAAATTGGGAAACACTGTCCTACAACTCTTTGCCAAGTTAAGTGATAAAAAACATGGAGAGACATATCTTTGGAGTTAAATAAATTCCTAAAATGAAAATATAAGATATTTGCATGTCAGAGTCACATAGGTAACACATAAGCTCTGGCAAAGAGCAGTGGAAAGAAGACAATGAAGTGACTCCTGTTCTTTTCACACACGCCCAGCTTGGTTTGCTGCGTCAACTGTTCTTGATTTGGTCACTCCCTTTTCCCTAATCAGAGCTACATCCAGACCTCTAACATTCAATTGTTACAATTAATTCATATTATGCTACATGGATTAAATAACTACATTTTCTATCTATCTAAAGTGAAACAAACTGAACATATATCTGAAATTATTGTAATGTCGTGTCTCATCTCCGCTGAGAGATCCCCACAGAAAGAAGTTTCCCAAAATAATCCAGAATTTGAATTTAAGATAATAATAATTTCGTGTCAGAAATTATTTTGGGTTGAAAGGATTTTTGCTGGAGAAACTCTGCTCAGAGGATGCTGGAATGAGGCTCCTTCATATCCACAAGATCTTTTCCCACTGAAGTGGTCCCTATTTATCTACTTGCAATTTCTTGCTTTCCAACTGCTAGGTTGGCAGGAGCTGGGACAGAGACTGACGTTCAAATCATCATGCAGTAGCTGGGTCTCAAACTGCTGACTTGCTGACCTTTCAGCTTACAAGGTGAGCTTCTTAATCACGGAGCCACCACAGCTCCTTGTCTGAATTTAACATGCTTTGCAGCAAATAGTATAAACCCTAAATACTAGAACATTCTAAAGTTTAATATTTTTGAATCGTTTAAATGCATTCTCTCTATATTCCTTATGGCCATTCTATATAACAGGTCAATACCAAACCTGCAGCTCCCACAGTAGTTTAATGGATAAGATGCTACGCTGGAGACTGGAAGGTTGGGTTTTAACACCTGAGAGTTGCACTTGGAGACATGAAAGGAGCCTCATTTGGGTGTCCCCTGAGTGGAGTTTCTCCAGCAAAAATCCTTTCAACCCACAATAATCTCCAACATGAAATGATTATTAATATGAAACCCACATCAAACAGAAAACAATAAGGAATGTTCAAAACACAAAGTTATGAAAATAAAATGCTCATATAACAAACATTACAAACAGTAGAGAAAGATATAATCACAGGGGGGAGAATACAATTGTCCAACCCTTCTGAAAACAACCACAGTCCCAAATGCTTATCCAGAACATTGTTCAGAAAACAGAAGAATGCTTCTGCAATCAACTGCCAAAAATGAATCACTGTAATGGCGTGAAATGGATAAACTGACCTTTTCTTCCCAAATCAGCTATAATACTAGAGTTTACTAATATACTTCCATGCATGAGACCCTGCTCACTGCTTCCTGTAGACTAAAATGCAGCAGGAATCTTCAAAAGATGGGACCTTTTCCAGTTACAGCATCAACCATACAAAATGTCTACATGGCTCCTATACTGGATGTTTTTCGATGTCTAGTGAAACTTAACTTTTCAGTGAGATTTTGACACTGGCTAATAACTTATTATACTTTTGAATGCTTTCTCTTTTATTAAACAGACTTTTAATTTTAATGTTTTGGGTGTTATTAACGGCTAATATTTTGTCTACTTTATTTTTTCACTATGAAAATAATTTTTGTTCAACTGCTTTTGAAAGATTTTAGCACCTTTACTTTCTCAGAAATATGAGATATAAATTATTTCAATAATTAAAAGACCTATCTTGTGAAGCAATGATAGCCTACCATCAGATCTACTACTTCTACACTCTACTTTTGTTAGCAATATCCTAGAGCATATTGTTAGCAATATCCTAGGGCAGTGACTGTGAATCTTTTAAAGACCGAGTGGCCAAAATGCAACCCAACTGCCATTGGGCTGCTGAGCAGAGGGACAGGGGAAACTTTGTGCTGGGGGGACGGAGGAAGCGCTCTCATTGGGCTGCTGGGCAGAGGGGCAGGGCAAACTCTGTGCTGAGGTGATGACGGCATGCCCACAGAAAAGGCCCTAGGTGCCCCTCTCTGGCAGATTCACCACTACTGTACTAGGGCAAATGATATCATCAGGCATACAATAACGCCAGAAAGAAAGAAAAATAGTATGGCAATTACATTGTGGGGCCACAGTTGTGGGCAAAAGAAACATTAATTTGTTATTCACCTTCAAACATTGTTTCATCAAAAATTCATTTAACTTTATAAGTAGAGAAATGTCATATCAGAACAAGTTATTGACTGGTGTTACCAACTTAGATGGCTACTAAGATTTGACTACTGTTGCATCCTATATCTCAGTCCTAACACAGCTATCTAATTTTTGCACATACACAAAAAGACAGCTGGGAAGGGGCATGCACGTTCTGCTTTAATGCTTTTCAGAGAACTGCCTTGCACAAAAAAGGGGCAAGGTGTTATGAAAGTTAAGAACATTTCCTGAAATGTTCAAATGTAATATCTTGACCTCATATTCTGAGGCATTTCCTACTGCTTCTTATCACAAATTAGACTTTCTAAGTCTGATTACAAGCAAGCTGCACTATACACTTGAGACAACAAAAGCGAGAGTCACTTCACTCCACATAACAGGTGATTTATACCCTCTCTTCCTTTTAAAACGTCTAGCCCCACCATTTTCAATATTGCTACAATTAATTAGCTGAGTAGTTGAATCCTAGGCAAAATAAATAAATATGTTGTTGTTGTTGTTGTTATTCATCACCCTTCTTACAAAGTGACCCAGGGCGATTCACAATAAAAAACAACACAGTTAAAAAATCTGAAAACTATTTTAATTTTTTTTAAAAAACTAGCTAAAACCAGTTAAAATTTAACAATTAAAATTTATTTTTCATTACAACTAAGGACAACTAAGGACAAGGGGGCTCAGATAAGCCACCAGGCTGGGGGTGCTATGCCACCCGCCCCCAAACCCATCCCGCCAGCCACATTTTCACTCCCTTCCTAAAGGCCAACAACTCTGTCTCCACACACAACTCCATAGGAAAGAGGTTCCAAAGGGCTGGAACCTCCTTTCCACTATTATCTACAATAAATCAGTCTATATTCAAAAAAATAAAATAATTATTGCCAATTTACAAGTCATTGCGAAATAGTATTGGAACAGCCAATTTCAGAAATAATATTTTAGAAGCTCTGAGAAACATCTAAGTAGAAAATTTAGCAGAAAGAGCAAGAGTTAAAATGTTTGTTAAATGTATATATTGCCCTCCTTAGTAGCAAAATACTACTCTGGGAGGTGAACAAAAACATTAATCTAAATGGCCAATGCAAACTCATAAGATCAACAAATAGCAAACTAAACAAAGAGAGAAGGGGAAAGAATGATGGAATAACAAATAATCATATGGTGACATCTAAAACAAATCATGAAATTGTAGGTTATAGGATTAATCCATTAGGAGTAGGATGTTGTTTAAAGATTATGTGAATAGTTCCATCTTTAATAGCTTTCAAAAAAACCAAAGCCTTCAGACACTTCCCTTACAAGACTATAATGTTAGGCCGAAAAAAGCAATCTTTTGCAGGTCCTATTTCTACACTTTCAATTTTTAGTTGCCCCACCCAGTAGAATAACAGACTTTTCATGTCAAAGACCAAATAAAACTTTTTTCTCCTTTAAAGAAAATATGGCATCAGAAAATTAAACCAAAGCAGTTATTTGGAAACTTGTAAGAAGTTTCAAGACCAAAAAAATAAAAAATAAAAATCTGAAAGCAAATGCCAAATGTTTGCAGCTGTGTTCTTATTCTTTGGAAGCCTGCAAAATTCTACATACATCAGTAGTTCTCAACCCTTTTAAGCTGTGTCACACTCCCTCAGACAGCTTTGGAGGCCAGATGACATTTTGCCCTTCCTCCACCACATGACACTTTCTGATGTGATGGAGGCGGTGGGGGCCCTCATAAAATGATGTCATGAGCCGCATTCAGCCCATGCGCCACAGGTTGAGAATCCTTGAATTACATTATCCACATAAAGCAGGAGGCTAACTTTATAACAATCAAGTTGGTAAGAAGGAACACAGGTAGCTTTGTGTATGGCAACACAGGTGGAGAATAAATAGTGTTTTTTTATTTTTATTTATAATTTTCTAACAAAAGAAAAACAATACAATAATACAACAAATACAAAAAATCACAACTAGAATTACAGATCAATTTTGATTACATTCTTATTAGGAAATATTTTAAATAAAAAAATACGTAAGTCATCAAAAAGCGAAAAGGGAAACTACTTAAGCCTCTTCTCCAACAATTTATACCTCTTATATTTGCTACTTAACCCTTTCCATTTTTCCATTTTTTTCCAACTCTACATATAAATCACCCATGTGCTATATACATTGTCCAGGAATTACAGCAATTCATTTTTCCCAAAAGTTGGCTTGTTCCGGTACAGGTTTGAGTCCTTTATTTTTAACCATCACATATTCCACAAATCTTTTCCAAATTTTCCAGAATCTATTTTCATGAACTATACCTTTTCTGACATTCAATTCCCATGTTAGTTTATCATCAAGTGCTAGTTGCCACATTTCTTTGTACCAATCTCCTATTTTTATCATTAGTTCATTTTTCCATTTTTTTGCAATACATTGTCTAGCTGTTGACATCATTATAATCAATAATTCCTTATCATCATTACACATCGTCCATTTATCCAAGTTTGTTAATAGGACTGGTTCCGGCCCCAGCTCAAGTCTCTGTCCAAACATATTTTAAATTTCTTTTTCTATTTCTCCCCAAAATTCTTTCAGTTTATTACAATTCCACCACATGTGTATATATGTCCCCGTTGATTGCTTACATCTCCAACAAACATTGCTTATCTTATTATCTATTTGGTGTAACTTAACTGGGGTCAGGTACCAGCGCCATAACAATTTATAATTGTGCTCTTTAACACGTACTGACATGGTTCTCATAATTCTTCTTCTCCAAATTTCTTGCCTTTTGTTTCCTGAAATTGTTATATTCAATTCTTGCTTGCAGTAATTTTTTAAGGTTTCTTGTATGTTTCCTGTTTTATTTAAAATTTTATATATCTTGCTAATAATCCCTTTAATACCCATCTTACCTTTTCTAATCTGAGCTAACATTTCTTCAAAAGCTGTCAGGTCTCTTTCTATGCCTCTGTCGTATATAATATTTTTATTCCATTTATTTATCTGGAAGATCTGGAACCAATTTAATTTCATCTGTAAAAAGAGTTCTTTTCTTTCCTCACTTTCTTTGCATATTTTAGCCCAATCCTTAAGCAATAAGGCTTTTTTATCTATTTTTGTTGTTGTTGTTCAGTCGCACAGTCGATTCCGACCCTCTGCGACCCCATGGGCCATTGCCCGCCAGCACTTCTGTCCTCCACCATCCCCCTCAACTCGCTCAGTTCTGTGCCCATTGTCTCCACAATACCATCCAACCATCTCATTTTTGGCCGCCCCCTTCTTCTTTTGCCCTCCACCTTTCCCAGCATCAAGGCTTTCTCAAGCGAATCCTCTCTTCTCATTTGGTGTCCAAAGTACCTTAGCTTCATCTTTACAATTTGACTTTCTAAGGAGCATTCTGGGTTAATTTCTTCTAAGATTGACCTATTTGTTCTCCTTGCTGTCCAGGGAACTCTCAAAACTCTCCTCCAACACCACATCTCAAAGGCATCTATTCTTCTGCGCTCAGCTTTCCTAATGGTCCAGCTCTCACAACCATACATTGCCACAGGGAATACCATTGCTTTGACAATACGAATTTTTGTTTTCAATATGATGTCTCTACTTTTCATTATGCTCCCCAGGTTTCTCATTGCTTGCCTCCCAAGAATCAATCGCCTTTTTATTTCATGGCTGCAATCCCCATCTGCAGTGAGTTTTGATCCCAAGAAAGTAAAATCTGTCACTGCTTCTACTTCTTCCCCATCTATTTTCCAGGGACTGATAGGGCCTGTTGCCATTATCTTGGTTTTCTTGATATTGAGTGTCAAGCCAGCTTTTTCACTTTCTTCTTTCAACCTAATCAGGAGCTTCTTTAGGTCCTCCTCACTTTCTGCCATTAGGGTGGTATCATCTGCATATCTCAAATTGTTGATGTTTCTCCCAGCAATTTTGATCCCAAATTGTGATTCCTCCATCCCTGCATTGCGCATTATGTGCTCAGTGTACAAGTTGAATAAGCAGGGTGACAAAATGCAGCCTTCTCTTACTCCTTTTCCTATTCCAAACCACTTTGTCATTCCGTATTCTGTCCTAACTGTTGCTTCTTGCTTCATGTACAAATTTCTCATGAGACATACAGTATAAGGTGTTCTGGGATTCCCATCTCTTTAATTACTTGCCACATTTTGTTGTGGTCTACACAATCAAAGGCCTTAGTGTAGTCAATGAAACAGAAGTATACTTGTTTCTCATATTCCTTTGTTTTTTCCATGATCCATCTTATGTTGGCGATGTGGTCTCTGGTCCCCCTGCCTCTTCTGAACCGCGCCTGCACTTCTGGTAATTCTCTCTCCACATGCTGTTGCAGTCTATCCTGTATTATCTTAAGCATCACCTTGCTAGCTGTGGGATGAGCGCAATTGTTCGATAATTTGAACAGTCCTTGGCATTTCCCTTTTTGGGGGATTGGAACATATACTGATCTTTTCCAATCTTGTGGCCATTGTTGTGTTTTCCAAATCCACTGGCATATAGAATGTAATAATTTGATTCCATCATCTTTTAGGGCTTTGAAAAGTTCAACTTGGATACCATCATCTCCGCTGGCTTTGTTGTTTGCAGTGTTTTCTAGGGCCTTTCTAACTTCACTCTCTAGGATGTCTGGCTCATGTTCAATCTTCTCATCATTGTGATTATCAGGGGTGTTGAGGTCCTTTTTGTAGAGTTCCTCTGTGTACTCTTTCCATCTTTTCTTAATCTCTTCTGCATCAGCTAATTCCTTGCCATCTTTGTCCTTTATCATGGTCATTTTTGCTTAATTCTTCCATCTATTCATATTGGGAAATTATTGAAGTCCCCTATTTCTAAGACTGGTGAAACACCCGGCACCATGTGTTTTTTTTACCCTATTCCATTCCTCCATAGTTGTCTTTAAAAGTTTGTTTTGTATACCTTTTTTATCTGTTTTATACCCTTCTTTACTTAAAAATGTTGTCTTACCCATTTGGGATATTTCTTTCATCTCAATTCTTTCCCAGATCATTTCTTCTTTCATTAATATTTTAATAACATTCCTAATTTGAAAAGCTTTATAATTATTTTGTATATTTGATAAACCTAGTCCCCCCTCTTTTTGAGATAAGTACCACAGTGTCTTAACAGTCCTTGGCCTATAAGTTCCGTTACAAAATTTGTTTATCATATTCTGGTATTCCTGAAGTTCTTTAACACTATGTTTAATTGGTAAAGTATCAAAAAAAATTCAATCTAGGTAATAACATCATTTTAGAAAGGGCTATTCTACCAAACCAAGACAAGTTCAGAATTTTATAATATGTTATTTTCCTTTCCATTTATTTCTCCACCTTCCCATAATTTAATTTTTTAAGGTCTCCAAATTTCCCTGTTATTATTATTCCTAAATATCTTAATGAGCTTTTAACTTGAATTTTAAATTTTGTCCTAATTCTGTCTTGTTCGTTTATTTCTCCATTACAAAGTATAATCTCTGATTTTTCCCAATTTACTTTCAGACCTGCAATTTCTTCAAAAATCTTTAAATGCTGACAAATTTAACCTAATGTCTGAGTTGGTTGTTTAACTATTAGTAACGTGTCGTCTGCGTATAGATTTATTTTGTTACCTTCTACGCCAATTATTTCCTTATCTTGACAAATGGCACTGGCCAAAAATTCCATTGCCAGTATAAATATCACTGGGGATAATGGGCATCCTTGCCTTGTTCCTGCTTCTAATCTTATTTCCTCTGTGTATTCCTCATTAACCTTGACTCTTGCAATTCCTTGCTGATATAATTTGGCTATTACTCCTTGAAATTTATTTCCAAATACATATAGTTATCATTTCCTGTATTGTCCCCCATTGTAACGAATCGAACGCCTTAAATATACCCAATGCTAAAAACTCAATTTTCTTTTTACATTCTGCTGAATCCATTAAATCCAAACCCTTCCTAATTAAATCTGCCATATATCTATTTTTCAAAAAGCCTGCCTGATCTTTGTTTATATAATCCCCTATAAAGCTGTTCATTCTATCTGCCAATATCATTGTAAAAAATTTTGTGTCTTGGTTTATTAAGGAAATCGGCCTATATGATTCAATTTTTTCTACATCTTTCCCTAGTTTTGGTATTAAGCTTCCCTACCACTATTTCTTTGAAATCTTTATAGAATTCTGCTGGTAATCCATCCTCACCCGGGGCCTTATCCAATTTTAATCTTCCTATCGCTTCCCTGATTTCTTTTTCTGATATTTCTTTTTCCATTATACTCTTGTGTTCTTCCGCTATTTTTTTAATCTGTTGTTTTTCAAACTGTATTTTAAGTTTGTTTAATTCTACAGCTTTTTTGAGTATAGCTCACTATAAAATTTCTCTACGATTTTTATTCTATCCACACTCTTATTGCATCTTTTCCCTGACTTATCAATCAAAATTCCAATCTGACTTTTAAGTTTTTTCTCTTTAGCTGCTCTTGCCAGTAATTTGGAGTTTTTGTTACTATATTCAAAATATTCCCTCTTTAAGAAAATTATATCTTTCTCAACTTTCTCTATATCTTTTCCATCTAGTTCCTTTTTTATTTTTATTATTTCCCCGAATATTTTCGGATCCCTATTTCTAGCATGTTCAAGCTGGAGATTTTTCAGTTGTCTTTCTAACTCCTGGTATTTGCCTATATTCTGCTTCCTCTTTATGCTTGCTAATTTTATCGTCTCACCCCTAAATATTGCTTTCATAGTGTCCCAGACTGTACTGTAATTGACTTCATCATTATCTTTCCATTTCCAGTAATTTTCCCATTCTTTTGCCATCTGTTCTTTAATAGTCTGATCTCTAAAAAGTCTGGGATTATACCTCCAATTATAGGATTTTCTTCCAATTCCACTCAATTTTATTTCCATAATTATTTTTGTATGGTCTGATTCCTTAAAAATACCTGTCTCAATTTTCTCTACATTCTTAATTAAACTCTTTGTAACAAAGAAATAATTAATTATAGAGTACATATTATATACAATAGAACCCCGAACAATGTGATGACATGGTTCCACAAGTCATGACGTTGTTCGGTTTTTCACGTTGTTCGATACATTGATCGAACAATGCTAAAAAAAAAAAAGCCCTGACGTCAAGGACAAACCACGCCGAGGCAAGGCTTGGCATTCCCCCCCCCGGGTAGGCACGTGATCGCGTGTCGTTCGGGGTTAGGGCAAGGTACGGGAAAGACCCCCGTCCCCTGCCCTAACCCCGAACGACACGTGCGCGCACGCTCGAAGTTCCGAAAGTGTAAGGATCTTTACCCTTTTGCAACCTCGGACGGCTTGGAGGCTTGCGTGGCGCGACGGCAGTGACGGGAGGATGCGGTAAGGTCCCTTGCATCCTCCCCTCACTGGCGCCGCACTGCGTGCGGACACCCGAAGTTCTGAAAGTGTAAGGATCTTTACCCTTTTGCAACCTCGGGCGGCTTGGAGGCTTGCGTGGTGCAGCGGCAGTGACGGGAGGATGTGGTAAGGTCTCTCGCATCCTCCTCTCACCGGCGCCACACCGCGTGCGCACGCCCAAAGTTCTGAAAGTGTAAGGATCTTTACCCTTTTGCAACCTCGGGCAGCTTGGAGGCTTGTGCGGCACGGCGGCAGTGACGGGAGGATGCAGTAAGGTCCCTCACATCTTCCTCTCACCGGCGCCATGCCACGTGCGCACGACCGAAGTTCCGAAAGTGTAAGGATCTTTACCCTTTTGCACCTCGGGCAGCTTGGAGGTTTGTGCGGCGTGGTGGTGGTGACGGGAGGATGCGAGGGATCTTCCCGCATCCTCCTGTCACTGCTGCCGCGCCACGCAAGCCTCCAAGCCGCCCAAGGTTGCAAAAGGGTAAAGATCCTTACACTTTCGCAACTTCAAGCGTGCGCGCGCATGTCGTTCGGGGTTAGGGCAGGAGACGGGGGTCTTTCCCATCTCCTGCCCTAACCCCGAACGACACACGCGAGCACGCTCAAAGTTGCGAAAGTGTAAGGATCTTTACCCTTTCGCAACTCGAAGTTTTGAAAGGGTAAGGATCCCCGTACCCTTTCCAAACATAGTGGGGGTGGGCGCTGGGGGGTGGGTTGGTTTGGGTAGATGTTCTACCCAATCCAACTGCCCCCCCACGCATACGCTTGTATCGAATAACATGAAAATCGCGTTATTCGATACAAGATTGTCGCGTTATTCGGTTTTCACGCTATTGGGTACTCGCGTTATACGGGATATTACTGTACTTGTGAAAAAAAGTATATGTTCTTTCGTCTCCTTTGAGTTCTCCCCATACATCTTTCAACCCTATTGTTTTAATCCAGTTATCCAATATGCCCTTTTTATTATTTCTCCTGGCCCCAGTGCTATCAATTTCTGACCGGATTAAATTAAAGTCTCCCGCTACTATCATGTTCTGCGAACCTTCCTTTTTTATTATCAAAGCTAATTTATTTAAAAATTCCTCTTGATGATCATTCGGTGCATAGATGTAGACCAGCGTTAACTCTTCATCATCTATATTTCCTTTTATAATTAAGTATCTTCCCTCAGGGTCTGCAATACTTTGTGTAAGGTTAAACCCTAGTTTATTTGATATCAGAGTCGCTACTCCTCTAGCTTTACATGTTCCTAATGCCATTTCATATACAGTAAAACCTCATATAACACTAAAACCTGGTTCCACAAGTCTTCGTGTTATATGATTTTTAGTGTTATCTGATACATGTTAAATTCCTATGGGATCCATAGAGATACATTGTAACCACACAGGCTTTAGCGGTTGTTATCTGAAGCATCCCATAGGATCTTAATGTTATCTGATGTAATTCTTTCCCCCAGATTCCTTAATGTTATGCGATTTTAGTGTTATTCGATACTAATGTTATATGAGGTATTACTGTATCTGCATTCCTCTAACATATAATTTATTTGCATCAGGTGATTTTTGATGAGTTTCTTGTAAGAAAATTACGTCTAAGTTATCTTTTAAAGTGCTAATTGAATTTTCTTTCTTTTCAACATACACCCTGTACCTTTCACATTCCATGATAATACTTTAATATCCCTCAACATCTCTAAATTTTGTATATATTATGCTATTCTTCCAGGATGTGCTACCCCCTACCCTACATAGAATAACATAAACAAAAAACATAATAAAAAACATAAACGAAAACTTACCTAAATGAACTTTAGAGTCTCTCATCCCCACTCTTCTTTCTTGAGTCTCACCTTTGGGTCCCAAAGAGGGGAGGGTGAGGCTAGTGGTATATGGCGTAGGTAATAAGATCCTCATTCTTCAGCTGTTCCCTCCTCTCCCACCAAAATAAGATTTTATTCTAATACTACTAAACTTCCCAGTTCCATTGAGTCCGACCCCCCCCCCACTGCACCCTCCAACTCCTCCCCCAAAGTTGAATCCTTCTCCATACCCCCAGAATCTTGTAGTGCCTTTCTTAAATCCATCCATTCTCGGGAAACAATCTTAATCAGTCCAATTTGAGACAGATAATCCAGCACATCAGTTTTGTCATCAATCACATGCATTTTTCTGTCAAAAAAGAACCTAAGCTGTTGTGGAAATCTCCAACTGTATGTTATGCCCTTAGCCATTAACAACTTTGTTACAGGTTTCATCTTGTATCTCCAACTCTTCTCCATTGGGGCAATATCATTGTAGACTTCCACGTCAGCTCCATCCATCTTTAGAACGCCAGCACCTGCTGGCTTAATGAATGCCATAACTTTCAACTTGTCCCCCCAATTTGCAAATTTGACCAAAACATTTCTATCCACTTTCTTCCTTCTTTCGCTCCCCAATTTGAACGCACTCACAATGTCTTCCAACACAAAATCTTTTCCCATTTTTAAAGAATTCAGCCAATCAACAACTCGCTCCTTAAGCTTGTCTGGTGTTCTCTGCTCCATCTTTCTGATTACAATGTTCTGCTTTCTCGCCCCCTCCTCCAACATATCCAATCTTTTTTCTTGCGCTATCAATTTATCATCAGTGGCTTTATCTGCAATGTACAATTCATTTACTTCAGTTCTCAGAGTGCCCATTTGCTTATATACATCTGACATCATAGCATTAATCTTCACAGTGTTATCCTTTACTTCCTTTGAGACATTAGTTAGCGCTGCCGCCAAGTTCTGGTAATTATTTTTCACAGCTTCCCTATCTTTTTTCATCTCCTCTCTACTCTTCCTCATCTCTTCACTGCTAGCTTGAATATATTTACTCATCTGTTCATTACTAACCTGTATTTCCTTTCTCATTTCTTGCATAGTATCTACCATTGTTCTTTCCAGAATCTCCATTTTCTTAATAAACTTCCCAAACTCAACAAACATTTGTACATTTTCCATCGCTGAAATTTCTACAACTGGTGGTGGTGTTGTTGTTTGCCTTTCTTTCTGCTCCTTCTGCTCCTTCTGTTCTTTCTTTTCTTTCCTTGTCTTTGGTTTCATCACTTCCTCTTCCTCCTTGCCTTTCCCTCCCCCCATTGTTGCTTGCACCCCTAGAACCAGCTGTGCTATGGAATCAACCACTTATTATAGTATAATGAAACTCAAATCATCAATTTTACTATCTTATCCAATAAGCATATAAACTCCCAGTCTATCTAGTTCTATTGTGATTAGTTATAATTATTTCTTAATTAATCTCAATTGATTTCAATTTATTCCAGAGCACACCCGACCCAAGTATGCGATTATTTTTATTTGCTAAACTTCCACTGTTGGGGGAGAGATTTGTTAGCACAGTACCAGCACAGTAATACCTTGATAATAATTGTAAGGTAGATATATGAAAAGTTAAAAAAAAATTAAAATACAGTCAGTTGTAATGTATAATGTGGCAGATGAGGGAAATAATTGTGTGTTAAGGTATAGATTTAAGCCAATGGAATTCAAAAAGCGCTTTCAGAGAGGGGGGGCAGGGGGAAGGAACCCTCAAGAGCTTGTACTTAACGGCGATCTTGCAACCATGCACACAGAAAAAAAATAAGAGTAAAAGTTTTAAACAGTTATGTTCCAATCCAAGGGAGGGAGTTCAAAAGGAGGTCAGAAAAGTACAAAAAGAGGATTGTCCAATCTTCAATTTAAGTCTGTTGGGTGCGATCTTCTTCTCCTTTCCCTCTACTTCGTTAGGTTTCATTTCTCGCTTTCAAATTGCAATCCTCTCCGCCATTTTATAATCTCTGCTCCTCCCCCGTTCATTTACAGAAAAGCGGTGTTCTTTCTTTTAAATCAGTCCCCAATTGCAACTTGAGTCAAATAAAAGATAAAGTTCTAACAAAGTCTCAATTTTTAATAATATCTGTTTTTGAACCGATATTTTCCCCGCTTCTTCTGAAGTATCGAAACTAGGTAGCAGAATTCGAATCCTATCTTCTCTTTTCCTCACAAGCTTAAAACAACCCCCAGCATCCGTCCAATCTCCACTCTCCACTTCCACCTCGCAACTCAGTTTTGCCTCTTATAACTCCAATAAGATCCACTCTCGCTCTCCGTAGGTATAGGCAGAGTTCAGCAGAGCTCAGAGCCCACAATCTCACAACAGCAAGCCCAATCCCAATTAAAGACTTCTTTTTTTAATCGTCAAAAGTCCGCTTAAGCTGCAACCTTCCGCAACTCCCCGCTCACCCCTGGTAAATCCCATTTATTCTCACCAAGTCCTTCTTCCAATCTGGGGCAAGCTCCGATGCTGCAGTCGCTCACCAGCGCTTAGATCTTTCTTTTTTTTTAATCCTGCTTTGGCTCCCCGGCCGGCTCAATGGGCAGTCGGCAAAGCCAGAGTCTCTTACAAGGCTCCGATTCGCCTCACCACCCGGAGCTCATGCCTCCGGAGCCCCGCTACAGCCGATTTTGTTCTTTTCTCTTTGCGGGTCTTCAACAAACTTTCAACAAAGTTTCAGAAGTTTCTGCTTCTCATTTGTATAGTTATTTCACAAGATCGCTCTATTTTTAGTTGTAAAATCCCATTGGAACCACATTATTCTGAAGGAGCAAAAGGAGGTTAATGCTCCCTCTACGCCATCTTAACCACGCCCCGAGAGAATAAATAGTTTAATTACAAGTCAAGGTAATGTATATACTTGACTATAAGTCGTCCCAAATATAAGTTGAGGTACCTAATTTGGACCTCTAAAACTAGGAAAATAGACTGACCTGAGTATAAGTTGGGAGTGGAAAATGCAGCAGCTGGTAGTAAGTTTCAGTAATTAAAATACATGAAAATGTGGTACAATTAATTTATTCAGACATTTGTGTGAGTGTGTTTTCAAATTTTTATGGTAGTGTTAGTGCTTTTTAAGATATGTATGTTTGAATTTGCACCACCGAGGTTTTGACCCCCTTGGGATCATTGACCTGAGTATAAGTCGAGTCCCTTTTTTGGATCTCAATTTGGAGGCTAAAAAACTAAGAGACTCTTTGTGAACTTTGCGAACTCTTTGTGAAAAATTCAGGGTTATGCAAAACGTTTTGCTACTTCAGATCTTAGCTTGGTAAACTTGCCAGCTGTGAAACATTGGCTATGCCATGTAGCACAGGAAAACATGTTTAGGTAGCTGAATTTGTGCTATTCTGAGGTTTGGCAAAGGTTTGAAAACAGACATAGACCCTCCCTACACTGAGCATGTGCCAAAACAGCCTGTGCTGTCTAAACCCCTCAGATACATAACAAATAGACTGACTAAGCAATAGCCTTCCTCAAGCCTCAGAATGGTCAGGGATATATGTCTGGTCTGGCTTAACAATTATTTCCCTGCATATCATTCTAACGTATATTTCTTCAGAAACAATACTGATGATCAGGAATTGCTTTGAATATCTTCAAAAACTTGTGCAGATAGCAGGTGCATTGGCATTAATGCTTGACCACTAGCATACCCTGATTCAACTAAAGCTTATCAAGTATCTTGTATGACAGTCCTATGCTACAATTAAAAAACCACTAAGATCCCTTTCAGTGCAGTGGGGCTTCCTTATGTATTGCAGTCTTAATGGGTAACAGAAAATAGAGTCCCTCTTTTAGTAAGAAACATGTGACATAGCAAGTTCCTTCTCATTCTCTTTTCTGAAAAGAGGAAGATAACTGACAACAGAAACTTGGCAAGATGAAGAAAAAACACACAAAAGGATTAAAAATGCATGTCAGAGAGAATTGTACTCAGGTGGTAATTGGTCAAAGTAGTTACTATACTGATGGTTGATTTGGAGTTCTAAGAATCTGACAAGAAAAAAACTAGCTGCCTAAATTCTGGAACTATCTTCAGTAAAACCTCAGATAACGCTAAAACTTGGTTCCACAAGTCTTACTGTTAATTGATTTTTAATGTTATCTGATGCATGAATTGGATAACGTTAAAATCCTATGGGATGCATCAGATAATGTTAAAACTCCATAGAGATACAGTAAAACCTCATATAACACTAAAACCTGGTTCCACAAGTCTTGGTGTTATATGATTTTTAGTGTTATCTGATGCATGTTAAAATCCTATGGGATCCATAGAGATACATTGTAACCACACAGGCTTTAGCGGTTGTTATCTGAAGCATCCCATAGGATCTTAATGTTATCTGATGCAATTCTTCCCCCAGATTCCTTAATGTTATGCGATTTTAGTGTTATTCGATACTAATGTTATATGAGGTATTACTGTACATTGCAACCAGCACAGACTTTAGCAAACGCTATCCAATGCATCCCATAGGATTTAACATTATGCAATGCAATTTTTTTTCCAGATTGCTTAATGTTATGCAATTTTAGCGTTATCTGATGCAAATGTTATCCGAGATATTACTGTATTCCAAAAATCTTTGAGAGCTTGCTACAGTCATCAAGTGTAAATAAAAAGCAACATAATTATGTTCATTAAAAGCATCTGTGAAAAATGGACTATAAACAAAAGTACATACAGTAATACCCCGGATAACGCGAGTACCGTATAGTGTGAACGGGGTTCTCCGTTCAGCTTCCCAGCCACCCTGCAACTACGGAGGCAGGGGTGTGGAGGCTGGAAAGCTGATGGGGGGCTCCCCCGTCGGCTTCCCCAGCCACCCCACAGCTGCGGAGGCAAGGGCGGGTGGCTAGGGAAGCTGACAGGGAGTCCCCTTCAGCTTCCTCAGCCACCCTGCAGCTGTAGATTGGGTCCTCTGATCTCTCTGGAGCAGGCAGGGGACACGATCCAAGCTGTTTCCTCAGCCAGTGCAGCAAGCCAGAATGTCGGGATTTGAACTCTGACGTTCTGGCTTGCTGCACTGGCTGAGGACGTCGGGGAAGCCCAGAAACAGCTTGGATCGGGTCTCCACACCTCCCTGGACCCGGCAGGGGGGGTAAGAGACCCCAAAATTGGTAAAAAAAAACGGACTTTTTAAAACCAATTTTGGGGTCTCTGACACACACACCCCGCAAGGTCCAGGGAGGCGGGGAGACCCGATCCAAGCTGTTTCTGGGCTTCCCCGACGTCCTCAGCCAGTGCAGCAAGCCAGAATGGCAGGGTTCGAATCCCGACATTCTGGCTTGCTGCAGCCTCAAAGAGGGTGGGGGAACTTCAAAATTAGCGCGCATTGGGTCTCCCGACTTCCCTAGAGCCGATGCATGCTATTTTTAAAGTTCCCTCACCCTCTTTGAGGCTGCAGCAAGCCAGAATGTCGGGATTCGAATCCTGACATTTTGGCTTGCTGCAGCCTCTAGGGAGGTGGGGGAACTTTGGAAACAGCTTGGATCGGGTCTCCCCACCTCCCTGGACCCGGCCGGGGGGGGGGCAGAGACCCCAAAATTGGTAAAAAAAAAAGTCCCTTTTTTTTTTTACCAATTTTGGGGTCTCTGACACCCCCTGCTGGGTACAGGGAGGTGTGGAGACCCGATCCAAGCTGTTTCTGGGCTTCTCCGACGTCCTCAGCCAGTGCAGCAAGCCAGAATGTCAGAGTTCGAATCCCGACATTCTGGCTTGCTGCACTGGCTGAGGACATCGGGGAAGCCCAGAAACAGCTTGGATCGGGTCTCCACACCTCCCTGGACTCGGCAGGGGGGTCAGAGACCCCAAAATTGGTAAAAGAAATGGACTTTTTTTTACCAATTTTGGGGTCTCTGCCCCCCCCCGGGTCCAGGGAGGTGGGAAGACCCGATCCAAGCTGTTTCCAAAGTTCCCCCACCTCCCTGGAGGCTGCAGCAAGCCAAAATATCAGGATTCAAATCCCGACGTTCTGGCTTGCTGCAGCCTCCAGGGAAACAGGGCTTTTTTTAACATTGTGTGATCAATGTATCGCACAACGTTAAAAACCGGATAACGACGGGACTTGTGGAACCAAGTCATAACGTTATCCAGGGTACTAATGTATAACATTTCTACCAAATAACAACGTTGAAAAAATATGGCTACCTCAGCTGTAGCTGACAATGTTTGTAAATATGATACATGGAGGGGGGGGGAGTAGTCTGGCAGGATATCCCGCTACAGTAATGGGGTAGACCATACAACCAGCGACTCAATGCCAAGTGTTCAGCTATGGGGCCAATGACTATGGGCAGATGAGCCCCTTTAGGTGGGGTGATGGCACCCACAATGGAGGAAATGCCACTGGAAACCATCATATGAGGCCCAACAGTAAAATGAGCAAAGGAACCACTTTATTCTAATTCCCAATGGTCATGGAAACAGGAGAGGCCATGCCAGATAGACTGGCTGTGAAGGCACACCTTGTTAATATCCTCAAGGCTGTGCAGACCATTGCACTTAAATCCTGCATGTCTCATTTCATACAAACATGCCGCAGGAGATGGCTCTGTGATCACAGTGTGTGGGTCACTTCATGGCAAGCTGGGATCTACCTTAAACAAATTCATGCCAGTGGCACTTTTCCTGTTTGTCATTCTGTGAAAATGATTTCCAGAAATAATGAATACTTGGATACTAGTAGCACACGACAATAACAACGAGGAAAAGGGGGGAGGAAAGTCAAAACAACATTTTGAAAATCTAAGAAGTCCTGCTTATAATTAATGTTGAAATACAAATCACCATCTGTATGTCCACTTGATTTATCACTATTCAAAACTGCTATCAATAATGAGATCCAGGAACATGAAAGTTCATCTGTAATGAAAACTATATAGAAAGAGAACTACAAATATAAATGCATGTTTCTACTGTTTCATTGCAAAAAATATTGTTTAATGCAGTTTGGCTCTTCATCTTCAACATACTTTATACAAAACTTCTACCTATATGCTCAGTTATCCCCAGTACTTTAGACTACTCGCCTTTGCTCCTCAGTAATGCAGCTGGTGGCAAAGTATTTAGAAAAATGTGAATGTTTCAGATAGGGAGTGTGGAAGTGAAGAAAACAATCAAAACCTTAACACTAACAGAAAATTTAAACTAACTACACAAGGTATCAAACTGTTAAAAACAACCTGGGAACTCTAAAAGATTATCAACTAAATTTCACTGCTAGAGGATGTTCTAGTACAATTATCTTTCCTTTGCTCAAATTATTTCAAGTTTTACATGAGAAGTACCATGCTAGATCAGATCAACGTCTATTTAATCCAACATCTTGTTGTCACAGTGACAACTACTTGCTTATAGGCCATAAGTGGAAATACTTTTTTAAAGTTTTCATTTCTCATATACCTCCCAAACAGACACATACATGTGTGTGCACAGACATGTTACTTCTCAAATTAAAACAATGAATTGTTTTAAAAAGAAAGCAGGATGGGTGACATTTAACTCCATCAAAGAAATCTTGTTAAATGAGAAAATCAACAAGAAACAACGTGCCAACCTTTTTAATTCAACAATACTACCTGCAGTCCTCTATAGGAGTGAAACATGGTCATTAATGAAAGCCAAGAACGAAGAACTATAAAGTTGTAAGAGCTATGGAAAGAACAATGCTAAAGATATCCCTTTCTGACCACATTCCCAATGTCCAGGTAAGAGAACAAAGTGGAATCAACGAAGCTGTTGCTGAATATTACAAATGGAAATTGCACTGGGCTGAGCACATTTCTCGAATGGCAGGCAGGCGTTGAACAGTATCATTCACCAAGCGATATCCCAGAGGAGTAAAAAGACCCCTTGGCAGCCACCTCCCTCCCCAATGATGGGAAGACCCAACTGTAAAAAGTTTTGGGAGAACCTGGATAAGAGGAGCATGGCAGCGAAACGAATGGAAAATGAGTTGTGATCAGCAAGAACTTATTCCTTGATAGTCTGGTCAATCAAGGAACCAAGGAATTATTGTTGTACTCCATCTTGAGGTATTACTATAATGTATAGGGTGGAATGTGCCTTTAATAAGTAAATAAATAAAACACAACTTTTTTTAAAAATGAAGTTTTTTCTGTTTCTCAATAAAAAATAGAACAGGTACAGTACTTTTTAGTTACTTGGGGGAAATCTGAATGTTACAACTTGGTCAATAGTACACTCTCCTTCCATCCACCCTGATACTTCAACACCTACATCACACCTAAATCACTGTGGAAATAATTTGAAGATACAGTTACACAGGAAAAGTGAATGTAGCTATCACTCAGTAAGTTACAACTATCATGTAATAGAGCTAAATATTCATTATTGGAAAACAGGAATTAATTATAATAAATTGACTATACGTAATGACTATTTTCAAGTCCTGCTATGGGAAGGCCACAAGCAGACAATATACACTCTTGTCTATACTCCTTAGCAACTATTGGGGAGGGGGGTGTTACACAGGAAGACCCTCCTCAAAGACTGTGGTATTTTTCAATCACAATCAGGCATACCCCAGGCAATGACAACCTTGTTGTGCTGGCTAATCTTTCTCATGCTAGGTCAAAGGAAAGGAATTATGGAATGAATTCACCAAAAGGCAGCTTCATTTTGGCACCTTAAAGACTGACTTAGACATGAAAGAAGAAGAGGAATATTACTTCTGATAACAGAGGTAATACGTAATAAATTACTAGTAGCTGCTAAAGAGATTCTTGTTCTACTTTGGCTTTTTATGTCAGTTATTCACTTGTTCTGTATTTCATAATGTAATCTTTTAAAAAAAGAAAAAAGTAACTCTGACAGCCTTGTCCATGGATTTTAACATCCAACAAGAAATCAAATAAAGTGGAAAGAAATTTTCAATGTACTACATCAAGTTTGACCCCAGATGAAGGGACATTTTATACAGAGAGGTGGTCTAAAATTATCTATTTATTAAGTAGTCAAAGTGTGTTAATACCGGTATTAAATTTAAGATTAAATATCTAAGCGTGCTAATATAAAAAACGACTCAGTTCAGAAAAATTTTCATAGTTTCTACTAAGTGATTCAGCTTCTCTTGTCTATGTCTAGTCTGCAATGTTACCATATTAGCAATACAAAGTGAAGAAAGACTGAAGTGAGAAAAAAAGAAATCAAATACTTTGGGGGAAAGTAGTTAGAACTAAATAAAACAAGGATACAGGGGAAATAATGGCATGATTAGAATTAATCATTCTTCAGTGTCTCTGTGTGTAACACAAGACTCCATTGCAGAAATGGAGAAAATTCTGATTAAATTACCTATTACTTTTAAACAGTAAATAATTTGTGATTCTCTTTACCAAGTATTTAAAGGCTAGACAATTTGTCAAGACAACTTGGGTACATTATGTTCTCACAGTTACTGAGATGATTTCTAATCTAATTCCTGGAATACATACATATAGTATATCTTAATACAGAAGCTATTTACTTGAAGGCATCGGGTTTAAGGTACCACATTCTCTTAATCTTTACAAACATAATTACATTTATTAACCTGTCCAGACATATCTGTTATTATTAGTGGGTCACAGATTCTTTAAAAGAAAATTCAATTAGTGGTGAGATGGTGTCACTGCATGAGCAGATTTCAGTTCACACACTAGTTCAGGGATTCTCAACTTGTGACCCACAGCACCATTTCATGTGTCCCCCACCCACTGTCTCCACCACACCAGGAAGTGTCAGGTGGTGGAGGAAGGGCAAAATGGCCGTCCGGCCCCCAAAGCTGTCTAAGGGAGTGTGACCCAGCCCCCGGCTTTAGAAGGTTTAGAACTCCTGCACCAGTTCCTCCCAAAGTTTCTTGTGGCACTTTAAGACTGACAAGAGTGTTATGGTATAAAAATCTGTGGATTACATTCAAGAGTAGCTTATAAATTCTATTTAAATATTTAATACCTATTTCAAGTAACAGGAGGCATAGCACACACACACAATGGACTCTTGTAGACCAGACTTCAACTTATACAGATACAGAAGTCAGTAAACGGAGAGGAGGCAAAATCTTCCTTCCCCAGTGCAGACCCCAGAGTACCCCAAAACCTCACTATGGATAACTGGAAAACCCTCTAGAATTTGCCTTCACTTACAGAGAGAAGTGCACAGTAGTGATGAAAAATACCTGTAGATAGTAAAACCTCATATAACACTAAAACCTGGTTCCACAAGTCTTGGTGTTATATGATTTTTAGTGTTATCTGATGCATGTTAAAATCCTATGGGATCCATAGAGATACATTGTAACCACACAGGCTTTAGCGGTTGTTATCTGAAGCATCCCATAGGACCTTAATGTTATCTGATACAATTCTTCCCCCCAGATTCCTTAATGTTATGCGATTTTAGTGTTATTCGATACTAATGTTATATGAGGTATTACTGTATTCCTATTTAGTCATGTATGCCAAAAGCAAGGTTGACTACAAGCTCTTCAAAACAAGATAATTACTCTATCTATACCTCATCTCCAGAAAGTGCCACTCTACTGCTCATGTCATTACTATTAAGAGTCTTGATGGTGCAGTGGTTAAACTGCTGTATACAGCCAAAATGTGAGTTTAATCCTGATCCAGCTCAAGGTTAACTCAGCCTTCCATGGTCAGTAAAGTAAGTATCCAGAATGTTGGGAGAAAAACACTAATTAACTTGTGAACCGCCCAGAGAGTGCACTAAGCTATGGGTCAGCATTTATGTATATTTACTATTGGTATTATTTACCTGGAGAGCTAATGATCTCCAGGCGAATAATAGTAATGGAAGAAATTATCTTGTTAACTTATGATAATGGTGAAAGAAAGAAAAAAGCTAATAAATGAGGATTTCAAGCTACTCTGAGGGAAATTCTCTGCCCTTTCCCTGAGACCAGTGTGAAGGCCTCGCCATGATGTCACACCTGAGGAGCCAAACGCAGCTGACAAATTGCAACAGCAAAGAGCCCTGGGGGCATAGTGGTGAAACCGCTGTACTGCAGCCCAAACGTTGTGAGTTCAATCCCTGACATGAGCACAAGGTGGACTCAAAGCCTTCCACCCTTTAGAGGTTAGTAAAAGGAAGGCCCAGCACGTTTGGGGCAAAATGTTAATTACTTTGTAAACAGCACTAAGCGCTACGGGACAGTATAGAAGTGTTATTGCTCTTTTTAAAAAAAAAAATCATGTCAGCACACAAAAGTGTTTTCTGTGTTGAAAGGATTTTTTGCTGGAGAAACTCCGCTCAGGGGACGCCAGAATGAGGCTCCTTTCATGTCCCCAAGGTCCTTTTTCTCCCACTGAAGTGGTCCCTATTTATCTGCTTTCTTGCTTTCGATCTGCTAGGTTGGCAGGAGCTGGGGCAGAAACAGGCGCTCATTCCGTCATGCAGTACCCGGATCTTGAGCTCCCCATTTCCTGGCCTTTTCGCTAACAAGGCGAGCTTAAGCACTGACCCACCCCAGTCCCCGGGGAAACAGGCTTCACTGGACGCAGGCAGGTGCGAGTCGGAAGAGGAAACCCCATAATAGGGAGGCCATGGTCATTTTCTTCGCCAGCCTTTCCCAACCCCTTGAGAAGAGGACGAGGCCTTCCAGTTCCACACACTCTTACAGGCCTCACAGTCTGTGACAGGACGAGGCCTTCCAGTTACACACACACACACACATACACACTTACAGGCCTCACAGTCTGTGACAGGACGAGGCCTTACACACACACACACACACACACACACACACACACACACACACACACACACACACACACACACACACACACACACTTACAGGCCTCACAGTCTGTGACAGGACGAGGCCTTCCAGTTACACACACACACACACACACACACACACACACACACACACACACACACACACACACACACACACACACACACACACACACACACACACTCTTACAGGCCTCACAGTCTGTGACAGGACGAGGCCTTCCAGTTACACACACACACACACACACACACACACACACACACACACACACACACACACACACACACACACACACACACACACACACACACTCTTACAGGCCTCACAGTCTGTGACAGGACGAGGCCTTCCAGTTACACACACACACATACACACTTACAGGCCTCACAGTCTGTGACAGGACGAGGCCTTTTACACACACACACACACACACACACACACACACACACACACACACACACACACACACACACACACACACACACACACAGGCCTCACAGTCTGTGACAGGAGAGCCGCCTTCCTCCTCCCGACTCTGAAGGAAGAAGTGAATTCTTCCCAATCATGGGAGGAGGCCGAGGGGAAGAAACCAGGGCCCCTTCCGCGCCTGGCCTCCCCTCAGGCGCCACCAGGCCTAGGGACTACGGGGGCGGCTCAGTGCTTCAGAAGCTCGCCTTGTTAAGCTGGAAGCCCGGCAAGTCGCCAGTTCGAGACCCGGGTACGGCGCGGCGGAGTGAGCGCCCGTCGTTTGCCCCAGCTCCTGCCAACCTAACAGTTCGAAAGCCTAGAAATTGCAAGTACATAAATAAGGGACCACTTCGGTCTGTGTGTGTGTGTGTGTGTGTGTGTGTGTGTGTGTGTGTGTGTGTGTAGGATCTTGAGGGCATGAAAGGAGCCTCATTCGGGGGGTCCCCTGCCTGAGCGGTGTTTCTCCGTGGGGACCCTTTCAAGCCAGAATAATTGCCTGACACGAAATTATGGTTTCTCACCAGGCCTGACTCCCCCGAAGCCAACCCACCCACCTTTTGGCCCAGGAGGATAGGCCAAGCTCACCCTCCGCCTCAATCTCACCCCCACCCACCCCGCCCCCCATTTTGCCACGCCAGGCCTGCCCCCCCCCCAATTTCCTCTCGTACTCACCCCCAAAACCCGCAGGGGCAGCGTGGCGGCAAGCTGGGGGCCTTGCTGCTGCGCTCGCTGCCGGTATCTCCCATGGCGGCGGCGGCGGCACCGGGGCCTCAGGGTCGGGGCTGGCTCAAGGCAGAGAAGGAGGAGGCTCGGAAACCGGGGATTCCAGGCCGGTCAGCTGGAGTCGGGCGCTACCACTGCGGCGACGGCCGGGTGGGTGGGAGAAGATGGAGGAAAAAACGGGAGGGGGGTGGACGGCGGCCACGGCGGCGGAAAGACTGGCAGCCGCGCCCCTGCGGTGCTTGAGGTGACACTGAGCGGAGGGCGGCGGTTGCCGGGCGGGTTGTGACGGCTCGCCTTACGCCACCCGTGAAGGGAGCGTGGGCCTCCCCCCCCTCTCCCTGACCCAACAATGCCCTCGGCTCCTCCCCCTCGGGCGAGTGCGGTGGTCTAGCCCGGCCGCAGGATCGACTAGGAAGGGAGGATACCAACCAGGAAAAAAAGGGGGGAACAGCGACTGAAGAAGGGAAAGAAAGGTGTGGATGAAACAGCTGGAGTTTGGGAGGTTTGGGACTAGGCCGGCTTTAAAACTTGAGGCGTTTCTAAGGAGGACGGGTGGAAGAAGAGTAGTCAGGGGGGAACCAGGTACCCTCCTACGCTGTTCTCCATCTTTGGTACGGCCTGAAGAGATTGAGCCCGGGGAGGTGAGGCGGATGGAGTTTTGCGCATGCGTGGGGATAGTAGGAACCCGGAAGTGAGCGGGAAGTGGAGTCTCTTATTATGGGAGGATCCCTGCTCTGAGCTTATGGAATTCCCTGACTAGGCGGGAGCAACCATGGGGATTCCTGTCGGGGGTTGCCCTGACGGCATTATTGGGTCCTTCTGTTTCCGCCCGAAAGTTGCTTTTTTTTAATATATATATATATATATACACACACACATACATACACATATACATATACAGTACATACATATATATACACACACACACATACATACACATATACATATACAGTACATACACACACACACACACACACACATATATATAAAGGAGATGATGTTTCAGGTTGCAATGTTGTACATGCTTGTCGGATTTTAAGTGCCTTTGAATGTAGCTGGAATTAACACTGAGTAAAAACGTATAGAATTCCACAGTCTCCAGTTGAGAAAGGGGAGGGGAGGAGAGATTACTGAACATAAAAGTGAAATTTTATTTTAATTCTTTTAAATTTAGACTCTTGCTCCTGCTGCTGCTGCTGCTTTTGTGTCCCGATCAAACTTTGGGCTGCCAAAATGAAGCCACTTTCTTTGGCTTTGTCGTTAGCCAAAATCTTTACCTGTACAATTCTCTGGTACTAATGAGACCAGTAAATTCTGTATCTCTCCACATTCACACACAGTGTGTTATCTGCCAGCCACTTGATCGTGTTGGTTTTGCCTTTAGGGACTCCATCCCTCAGCCTACTCAGAGTCCTCCAAGTGACATAAGAGAGGTTGAGTTTCTCAGCTATATCTCCCCTTTAATGTTATTCCTTGTCCAGTGAGCTGCTTCCTCCACCTTCTAATTTGGTTTTGCTCTTGCGTACCCTCTTCAACTCTAGCTATGAAGATACAAATTGTGAGATGTAATGTAGTTCCAGTGTTACTATATGGCAGGGGTTCCCAATCTACCGCCCGTGGGCCAGCCCTTTCCCATGACACCATTCTATCTGCCCATTCTTGTCGCTTCTGCCACACCCAGAAGTGGAAGTGGGTCCATTTACATCAACCATAAAATATGGCCGCTCATGCGCAAACATCCACAGCTGTCGTAAAGGCGGAAGTGGGCACATTTATGACAGTCATAAATGCGCCCGCTTCTAGAGGGCGTGGTCCGGCCTGCTCAGCTTTCCGGGGGCATGGTCAGGTCTACAGTGTAAAAAGGTTGGCCACTCCTACTATACAGAGTCAAAGCTTGGACACTGACAAACATCGAGGGGGGGGAAGCTTTTGAAATATGGATCTACCAACAGCTGCTAAAGATATAATAGGTTGATCATGTGACTAATGTAGAAGTGTTGCACTGGATGGATAAAGAACAAGAACTATTTAAGACCATTAAACAAAGAAAGCTCCAATACTTTGGGCATATCATGAGGATCAAAATAAAGTACAGAATGCTCCGACTCATTATAAAAACACAGTATAAAAATCAAGATTAAAAATTACAGAGATTAAAAAGATTTTCTTCATGTTCAACTGCAGTCTTTCTTTAGCATTTTTCTTTCACCTTTCTTAAAAGTAGTTTCAACTCATTGCTGTTTTATGCCTTTATCTTGCTAAAATGTGCCTGCTGAGAAATACAGTAAAATACAAACCTAGTAGTTATTTAAAATGCAAGATGCCTCCTAATAATGGATAAGAGAAAAGTTACATCGTGTCTGCAAATAAATTCTTCTGCAAATAATTTTGTGGTACATTTTAAAACTAATAGATTTTACTCGGATTATAGCTTTTAGATAAAAGGAGTGTAGCCTCAGTAGACAAACATTTATGCAATCATGGAGAAAAAGGAGAATATAAAACGTGATGAAAATGCAAGAAAGCCCTTCTTAGTCACATTGGTAGTAGATAAGGTTCATTAGCAATTTAGGGGTGAGAGATACAAGTTTTATAGTTTTTTAAACTGTCACTGAGTTAGTCTCTGAAACCATATTAAACAACTAACAAAACGAAAAATAAAGAAGACAAAAACATTATAGTACCTTAAAGAATGACTGCTATATTTTAATGTGAACTTTATGGATGAAGCCCCCTTCCTCAGATTTTGTAAAGGAACATCCAACTATAGAAAATATCAGCAGAGAAAAACATAATTATTGTAGCATTTCACATATGGTTATGATATAAGAATCCTTGACAAATAATTAATCCTTTACCCGCCTGACAGAAGAAGGAGGACACAGCTGTTCAGAGTCTGGTGGCTGATAAAATCAGCATTCCCGCTGCCATCGGACTCCCGCCTTCAGCCCGCCTGACGGAAGAAGGAAGAAGACACAGGTGTTTGGAGTCCAGTGGCTGATAAAAACTAATACAAACTATGTTGCCGCTGCCATATAATACTTTATTGTACTGTTATATTTTATTGCTATATTTTACTGTATGATGTTTTATTGCACTGTTATATTTTATTGTTTAATTGTACTCTACTGTTGATGTATTGAGATTACTGTGAACCACCCTGAGTCGCGTATGTCGAGTCGGCGGCATACAAATCCTATTATTGTTGTTATTGTTATTAAGGAGGAGGAGGAGGAGATATCCACATGTTAAGTAGTCTGGTAATTTTAGGTAGAATATTGCTGATAATTGGTCCAGGGTGGAAATCAGACTATAAAGACAGAGTAGGTATACAAAAAGAAGAAGAAGAAGCAATTATCCAGACAGTTGTAATAAAAAAATTTTATCGTGTCACAAGCACACAGGGCTGCTTTCTGGGTTGAAAGGATTTTTGCTGGAGGAACTCCACTCAGGGGACACCTGGATGAAGTTCTTTTCATATCCCCAATATCTTTTCCCACCGAAGTGGTCCCTATTTATCTACTTGCAATTTCTTGCTTTCAGTCTGCTAGTTTGACAGGAGCTGGGACAGAGATGGGCGCTCATTCCATCATGCAGTATTTGGGTCTTGAACTACCAACCTTCCAGCTAACAAGGTGAGCTTCTTAACCACTGAGCCCATAAAACATATAATATTTGAGGTGTGCCTGTCTGGCCTGGTTATCCAGCTGTGGTAATAGAGTAGACCGGGGGTCCTTAAACTATCAAAAAAATCTGGCCCTCGCCCTCACTGCAGTCATGTGTGGTACCATGGGCACTGCCTCAATCCTTGTCCCCTCCCTCCTCCATTTGGCTTGGCATGTCTGCTGGCGCTCTGTCAAGGACTCTTAAACCATAACCATATGTGAAATGCTACAATAATTATGTTTTTCTCTGCTGATATTTTCTATAGTTTGAACCATGTAAACAAAAGCACTAAATTCAATTCACCATTAATTAAAGGAGAACATAGCTGAGGAACTCGACCTCCCCTACGTCACTGTGATGACTTTGAATAGGCTGAGGGCTGGAGTGCCTAAATGTAAGACCAACATGCTCAAGTGGGGGCTACAGGCAGACAGCAACATCCTGTGTGAATGTGGAGAGATAAAGAACCCAGCTAATTTATGAGTCTGCCTATTACTACCAGAAACATGCACCGATGAGGACTTAAGTTTGGCCAAAAGCAAAGACAAGAAAGTGGCTTTATTCTGGCAGTCCAGGGTTTGCTCGGGACATGGAAGAAAAAGAAGTTGTTCGTGAACCAGAGGAACTGGATTAAAACAAGGAGAGAATAAAAAGACTATTGCTTTAGAAAAGCCTTGATTAATGTTTGGTAAACTGATTAAAATTGTTAATGGCGGATGGGAAATAATGTGAAGGATATAGAAAAACTTCAGATTCCTAAATGCTGTTTTTCAGCAACTTGCCTGTAGGGGCAAAGGGAATTGCTATGCTAGTATTTGCACACACAAAAAGAATGAACCAGACAAAAGGGGAAATGAGACCTGTTCTGTTTTACCTGCACCTGTACAGATATAACAGCTAGAAATGTATCTTTAACTGAGATAAGACAGTCCATACCTTTTGGTTGGAACTGATGGAAACTCGAGACAGGGTTACTCATCTACCACCAGGCAATCAGTTGCTCTTGTTAGAAAAACTAAATTGAGATGTTATACAGTACAGTAATACCCCGGATAACAATTGCATCAGATACCGGTTCTTTTAGCGTTGTCTGATACAATGATCTGTGGGGTGGTTTGGGTAGAACTACCCAATCCACCATCCACCCGCAGCGGTCTCTGCCACTGCAGTAGGGTCAGGGAAAAGCACCCGCCTTTCCCCGACCCTACTGCAGTCGCAAAGCCTCCTTGTCTCTTTCCCTCCCTGTATTTAAACTACAGGGAAGGGGGAAAGAGAGATACATGATTGCTTCTCTAGAGAACCAATCACATCTCTCTCTTTCCCCCTCCCTGTAGTTTAAATACAGGGAGGGAAAGGGAGGGAGAGAAAGATGGAAGCAGTTCCTTTTTCCTCCCTGTATTTAAACTACAGGAAGAGAGAGGGTTGTGTTTTTTTCTTCCGCTCCCTGTTTTTAAAACACAAGCCTCTCTCTTCCTGTAGTTTAGATACAGGGAGGAAAAAAGACGCGATCGCGTGGGGGGTGTGGGTGGGCATGGCTTTAAAGGCAGGGAGGAAAAGTTCTTTCCCTGCCTGCCTTTAAAGCGGTTTGTCCCTGAAGTCAGGGCTTTTTTTTTAAGCGTTGTTCGATGCATGCATCGGGCAACGCTAAAAATTGGATAATGTCATGACTTGTGGAACCAAGTCATAACATTATCCAGGGTATTACTGTATTTGAATACCGGTAGCTTTCTTATGAAATAATACAGCAAATAGATAACTATGCAATCAGCTATACTGTCATGGTGAGGATGTACAGTACTGTGATTAATTCTGGGGTCTTAATAGTCCTTTAAAAGGTGGTTCAGGATAAGGGAGCCAACCAAATAATGACCTATGTCTGCTTGTTCGCTGCCGCCCCCCGGTTCCCACCCCCTTAGTGTGCTGCTGGTACACTCAGACTAACTCAGCAATGGATGTTCTTTGTACTAGAACCTAAGTTGAACCACTCTATGCTGAGCTACTGATACACTAGAGAACAAAAAAAAAAAATTTCTTGGTGCCTAAAATTTTTCAACTGATTTTGGGCATTTGGGGGCGGCTGATTCCGAAAATGCCATCCATTTTGTTCTAGCAGCTCTAGTTCATGAGATATCGATGATGTCATTATACATTGCTCTTATGACTACACTTGTATTTGCCTCACCATTCGTAAATTGATTGTTTTAATAATACTTATTAATGTTGTTCAAGCTCTATTTCTGTTGTTGTTGCAAGTGTAATTTAACTACTCTGACCTTTTTTGTCATTCTCTGTGCTCTCCTTTACTGTTGAGACTGGATGCTGTGCATCCCGAAACTAGTCCAACTCCGCAGCTGCTCCATGGACTCATCCAGGGAGGCTTGCATTCTAGTTTTTTTCTCCTTACCTTAAGTATGATTTTGACATTTATTTCTTTTTTTACAGGCACTAATATGGCTTTATTAAGAAGAACATGTATAAATAATCCTTATGGTTTTTGTTTCTTCTGTGGTGAATACACATTCATTCAGCAAAGAAAACCCATAACTGACTTTATAAAAAGAGCTTTTTTGGCCTATTTTAAAGTAAAACTGGGAGACCAAGATAAGGTTTGGGCACCTCACATTGTATGTAAAACATGCACAGAGCATCTGTGTCAGTGGTCAAATGGGAAACGGAAGAGCTTGAAATTTGGGGTACCAATGATGTGGCGAAAACAAAGAAACCACAGCGATGACTGTTACTTTTGTTCAGTGAATGTAAAGGGCATCAATTGTAATAACCGAAAACGTTGGATATATCCCGATCTACCCTCCGCATGATGCCCTGTTCCACATTCAGAGGAGATACCTGTACCTATTTTTGCCAGTCTTCCAGAGCCATCAGAAGAAGAGGACGAATCAGCTGAAAGCGTTTCTGAGCAAGAAGACAGAGAATTTGCAGGACATTTGTCAGTTGTACCCGGCTTTAGTCAGGCAGAATTGAACGATCTCATTCGAGATCTAAGTCTTCCCAAAAAGTCGTGGGAATTATTAGCTTCCAGATTGGCAGAGAAACACTGTTGCCAAAAACAAAAGTCACATTCTATCGCAAAAGGGAAACAGATTTCCTGCCATTCTTCGCAACAGAAAGCCAGTTTGTTTTTTGCACCAATGTTGAAGGACTCTTAATGAAACTGGGTGTAAGAAAATACATACCAAGTGAATGATGGTTGTTTATAGATAGCTCCAAACGTAGCCTAAAATGTGTTCTTTTGCACAATGGCAACAGATACAGGTCAATCCCAATTGGTCACTCAGTTGCTATGTGAGAAAATCAAGCTACAATAGCCAAAGTCCTGGAGAAGATCTCATACCATATTCATAAATGGCTAATCTGTGTCGATCTCAAGATGGTGAATTTTCTTCTAGGACAACAAGGGGGTTACACCAAATACCCATGCTTTATATGTCTATGGGACTCTAGAGCTAAAGATCAACACTGGGTGAGAAGACAGTGCCCTCTTAGAGAAAGCATGACCGTTGGAGAAAAAAAACATCACAGAACCTTTGGTTGAAAGAAACAATATTATATTGCCACCACTCCATATAAAACTTGGATCAATGAAGCAGTTAATCAAGGCTTTGAATAGACATGGAGCATGTTTTGGCTATATGTAACAAATTTCCTGCATTGAGTCCAGAAAAAAAAGCAGGTATATTTGATGGACCACAAATCCGCCAACTCATTAATGATCAGAAATTTCAAGATTCAATGAATGATACTGAGGCCGCTGCGTGGTTGTCATTCAGTATGGTATTGCAAAATTTCATTGGAAACTACAAGGCTCCTAATTATGAAGATTTAGTGGAGAATATGTTCACTAATTTTTTGTGCACTTGGCTGCAACATGAGCATAAAAGTACACTACCTGCACAGTCATTTGGACCAATTTCCAGATTGTCTTGGCGTTGTAAGTGAAGAACAGGGAGAGCGTTTTCACCAGGAAATAAGTTCAATGGAAGAACGGTATCATGGACGATGGGATGTACATATGATGGTGGACTATTGTTGGAGCATCCAGCATGAATGTCCAAGATCAATGCATTGGAGGAAATCACAGAAACGAGGATTCAGTGACCTAGTGGAAAAACTTTAATGAGCCTAATGTTACTTATGTAAAATAACTTGTGTATTTTATTGTATGTGAGTGATGTACAGTAGTTATATACAGGGGCATAGGAAGGGGGGCAGGGAGGGCAAATGCCCCGAGTTGTGTGCTCCAGGGGTGCGGCATTTTGAACCCCCCCCAAAAAAAATCCCCCCCCCAAATTTTTTTCAAACACAATTTTTTTTTGCCTCCAGGCGCGCATCGAAGGCTCCCAGAGGCGGGAGGGGTGGTGGAAAAATTTTTTGGGCGTGGGAAAATATTTGGGTGGGCAAAAAAAGTTTGGGTGGGTGAAAAAAATTTTTTGGGGGGGCAAAATTTTGCTCTGCCTCGGGTGGCTTACACCCTTGCTATGCCTCTGGTTATATATGCAACCAGTATGGTTAGATTGGCCTAATGTGAATAAGCCATATCTAAAAAACTAGAGCTGATGGGCATAACTGAAAGCATTTTTGGAATCAGTGACCCAAATATAGCCAGAAATAGGTGAAAATTGTGAGGCACCAAAATCACTGTTCCCCAATGTAAGCTACCAATTCCCCTGCTTTGTTCCGAAATGGGAAAGAAGAAAGACAAACTGTAACATACTAAACCCAAGAGTCTGAGCAAATCTCTCTAAAACTGTGCAGGAACGTAAGCAACTCCGGCATACAGTGGAACCTCGGTTAACATTAAAATCACATAACAAAAGGAAATCCAGAGAAAATAGTGGCTCAGTTTACAGAATTTTTTCTAGAATGGATTAATTGGTTTGGAATGCATTCCTCTGGGAAACTGCGTTTTGGTTAATGTGTTTTGGTTTTCAATGCATTCCTATGGGAAATTGTATTCAATGCATTCACATGGGGAATTCGGTTAAATTAATTTTTGCTGTAAAAAACATCCTGGAGAATGCATTAATTATGTTAACCAAGTTTCCACTGTACAGGCACATGTTGGAAAGTAAGCATGTAGCAATACAGGAGCAATCCTATACAGTATTGAGATTTCATCCCTTCAAAACCCAGGATGATTGTATGAGTTCACTTTCTTCTTTTGCAAAGGAGTCACTTCCCCACTTCTTTCTGAGACAATAAGAAAGCTTACATGTGTTAGAAAATATATGAGTAATAGAAAAAGTGATAGAAGTCCTAGTTCTAACTCCTACATTGGAGATGTCAGGAGGCTTGGCTGTGCCTTTGATCTTTAGAGAACAAAAGAAAGATGTCTCCTCCTTTGAGTGATGAAAGAAAGAATGACAAGGGAATACAGCAGCATCAGCTATCCTAGAAATAGTAATCAAGAGTAGAAGGTATGTTGCCAGTGGTCAAAGAAGGTAAAAGACAGTCTAGCAATGATGTGAACCTTGGCATTCCAACTGTACTTGGACTTCAGTTAGCAGAAGCCTGCTGATCAAGGCTGGTGGGAATTGAAGTTCCAAGAAGAGCTGGAGTGCTAAGGTTCACCATCATTGATTCTAGACTATTTAGGGAGGTCCATGTTCTTTCCTTCTCCGTGCAAAGACATTCATCTTCTTGAGCGTACACTGAATTGCAGCACTGTCACTTCCAATACTCTTTCTCAACGAAGCTTGCGTTTTGTCTACAAGTTTCATCTTGCTCTGCAGTTTCTGGTGCCAGATCTTGCCCAGCAGTTTGATCAGCACTTTGGCTGTCATCTCTTCAGTTTTAACTAAATTTAAAAAGAGAACCTGAAAATACATTAGATTAAGCAGGGGCACCATTCTACCAATTACTGTATGTTAAGCTAACAGTATTTTATAGCATCAGGCAGGCAGCTGAGTTTAGTGCTGCAGAAAGTGATTGTGAGAGAATGTACAGCATGATGACCCTTCCCTCCAAAGTGGTAGGGCAGGTTCTTATGCTTTACTGGGAAGAAAAGCTGTCTGTCTATCATATGCTACTTTCATGTATTCCATTTTTTAAAAATCAACAAAAAACAACATTACAAATGGCAAACTAGGATCCACCTTAAACAATTTTATGCCAGTGGCATTTTTCCTGTTTGTGAAAATTATTTCCAGGGGGAAAATGTATACTCAGATACAGTGGTACCTCGGATAACGCTAAAATCGGATAATGCAGGGGAATTTGAGGCAAAATTTGCATCACACAACGTTCAGATAATGTTGTGTGATGCAAATGTTTGCCTCAAATTCCCCAACATTGAGATCGTTTGCTGTTAGGTTTGCGTTTCTCTGGCCAAAGGCAAAGGCTAAAAGCAAGGGATTCGTCCTGCCCACCCTGTTTTTTCAGCAGGGGAGGCAGGGTGAATGTCTCTGCCTTTGCCTATTGGTTGAGGGTTGAACCAGCACCCATGTTCTACCCCCAACCCAAAGGCAAAGACTTAACAGTGAGGGATTAGCCTTGCCCACCCTGTTGTTTCTGCAGGGGAGGCAGGGCAAATCTCTCTCTTTTTTTAACATTGTGGGATCAATGCATCGCACAACATTAAAAACTGGATAATGTTAAGACTTGTGGAACCAAGTCTTAATGTTATTGGAGGTACGAGTAGCAGCCAACAACGATGATATAATTGTCCCTCTATTTCCAAAAAGCCACATAATCTTTTGCTGGTCCCACTCCTTTCAATTTGACTAGTGCATACTCAATAAACTTTCATGTCTTCCTAATAAAGTACTGTATAGTTATATTCTCTTTTATTTCCTTGCTTTTCATAACATTAGCTATTTTAAAATATTTTTTTAACCCTGAATGCCAGATTTCAGTGGAACAATTTGTGAGGGTCACAATTCATAACATAAGCTCTTTGCTCTGATTTGTGGCAAACAGAGTTTACCTCAAATAGCCACAATTCAGTTTGTATTTCAGCATGTTTCCAAATCTATGAAAGATCCCCACTCTGTTATGAAGCTTTTACACCGGGCCCCCATGCCCTTTACACTATGGCGAGAGGAATTTTTATTATTCAAGTTAGAGAGTTTCTAGTTACAGTATATATCTATAAGTAGATCTTCTATTTCAGCCTTTATATTCTTTCTTGAAACTTTCAATATCATTCCCTGTTTTAGGGGAAAATGCTGGTTTTCATTTTAATTCAGTATTGCTGTTAAATTTTATGATAGGACTCTATTTTATTCTCTTAAACTTCCCCCTGGGGAAATGTTTTCAGACTATTCGTGAATTTCCCCCCAAATTCCTAAATTAAGAAAAGTAGAATTTTTGTAACTTTTTACTGAAATCTTGGACTTAGCATTGTAGTGTTACATTTTTCCCCATAGACTGCTAAAGAAACTTTCACAGTTAAAAGAAAATGTTAGACAAAGTTGAAGTTTGTTATAACAATAATGTTTCAATATTTTATTTCTCATCTAATGTGCTTTGGATAAGTGTAACTTGCTTTTCTTTTTTCACTAATTATTTTATCATTTAATAATTGTCAATTATTGTCTTAACTTGCTATTCTTTGATCTTGCTATTATTTTATGTTATATTATTTGCAATTTTATTATTTCTCCTTTTTAGCCATACCTTGCTTTATTTTTTGATGTTGTTCTGGCTTAATGGTTGTTCTCATAAGTTCATTTGAGTTAAATCAGGGGCATCTAAACTACGGCCCGTGGGCCAGATCTGGCCATGACACCAATCATCCAGCCCATGCGGCCCTTGTCACTCCCGGAAGCAGATGTTTTTACTTCCATTTCCAGGAGCGATTTGGGTGGTGTGAGCTGGATGAATTGGCATCAGGGGCTGGATCCGACCCACAGGCTGTAGTTTGGGTGCCCCTGGTTTAAGCAGAGAAAATAGCAGCCTAAAATCTATCTCATCCTGTTGCAAAAAAAGATTGCAAGGCGTGTTTTACTTCCACTTCCGGTGGGAGAAACCACGTGACCAGGCTGCTGAACCATGTGACCAGGCTGCTGAACCATGTGACTGGCCCACAGCCCAAAAAGTTTGGGCACCTCAGAGTTAAACAGAAAAATTAAAGAACCCTTTTTCAATGCACACAAATGAAGACAGCAAATGCTTTCAAAAATACTTCTGCCGTACCACTTCAAATCTCTGCAAATCTATTTTTTGTACCTGACTTATAATAGCTGCAAACTCAATCAAATATAAGCAGCTTGAGAAATTCTTTATGATGAGACCTAGCAATTGACAGAGCAAACAGGCACCAATGATTTTATAGTTAATTTGCATATGAGCTCTTTTGGCAAATTAATAGTAGTAAGAAGAAGAAACCAATAGTGCAAAATCCCCTAGTTGCCATCCTTCAGATTACTGGCTATGTGGAAATAGCTGGGAACAATATGACTAGATCAACATATCTGGAGACTGCCAATTAAGTGAAGGTTGCTGAAGTGAAAAAGGTTCTTTTCTTTTTGTGTTCATATGATTAGGCAGGATTACTCTGATTGGCATCCACTGCTTCTGTTCATTGTTGGCGTTCTGGTTATCTGCCGTATCTTTTGAACAGTGTGCTTATTTTCCCTATTATGCATCATATCCCGATTCCTGTGTTTGCTTTAATGCTTGGGACAGCTGCTTCCTTACACAAAGCTCACTTACATTCTGAGAGTGTGATGGAGTTAAAGAGGAGCAGTCAGTCACCCTTGCTGTGGTATAGACTGCCAGGAGAAAACTCAGCCTTAATAAATGATGGGTCTCTCTCTTCCCTCAACTTTCTGGATAAGATCATCAAGTTAATCTTTATGTATTCTAGAAATCTAACTGTCCTTTAAGGTTGGTTGGCTTCAGCATCAGACTGAAACCAATACACTTCAAATAATCAGGTATAGGCTTACAGTGCCCAGGCAGAGTTAACATAAGGGTGGGGATGCGGGGAAAGAAAGCTATGTTTTGATTTTAAATGGGCCTTTTAAACAAAAACACACCATTTATTCGTTTCCACTGACTAAAGAATCAATGTCTCTTATCAGATTTGTTGCTTGTAACAAATTTGAATGGGATTACATGGATAAATGATACCACTTTATCCTTCAGAGTATAAGTATTAGCTGGATATATTCAATATACTTCTAAGGGAGCTATTCCTATAAAGAGTCCAATTTTATCAGTGCTACTTCAACTCCTGCTGTGACTTGGCAATCTGTGTTTATGTTTACAGTTTTGAAGCCATAGAGATTCAAGGATGGCAAACTGTAGCAGAATGCAGATTACAATATTTGGCACAGTAGGCCATGCTGTAAATGTCCCCAGCTGTAACTAAGAACACACTTGGACATGGATTATGTTCTGGGAGAAATCACAAGTCCTTTGGTATGCTAAAAGATTATCAAATTTCATTTAGTCGAAGCTTTTGTGGACCATACCCCATTCATCAGATGCAAGGGGTGTTGTCCTAGTTAGCAGGTACTGTGACCGCTGGAAGTACTGTAATTAGTGAGGTCAGAGAGAACTGAATTGTAAAATCTGATCATTAGTTATCAATATGCAGTTCATGAATAATAGCAGAGCAGTGGCTGACATTTTTGTGTTGATGAGCGCATTAACACATAATGGGTGAGCCGAAAGCCACAAAGCATAATGTTCATAACTACTGATGGGATATACAGAAAGAAACTCCTTGAAGATTGTAGTATTTTTGAACCTCAATCAGGCATAACCTGGGCAGCAGTCACCTTGTGCTGGCTAATGTTTCACACTCTAGGTCAGGCGAAAGGAACTACAGAATGAACTCCCCAAAGGTGGCTTCATTTTGGTAGCTTCACATCTGACCAAGACATGGAAGAAGAAGAATAGCTGTTGATGTTCAGCTGTTTCACTTCAAATCTGTGGCTGATTACAATATTGTGTGCAAGAATGGGATACCTTGAAGTTAGAGACAGAGTGGCATGGTAGGCTAACATGTTCCTTCTACTGAATCTGAATATTACCACTTTGGATGTTGATATCCATCCCTTTATTGTGTAAAAAGAGTCCTGTTGTCCCATGTAATATGGAGTATGGCATGATGAGCAAACAATGGCTTATAGCTCATTGGAATATTAGTAAATATATGAAACTAATAACCCTTAAAACAGAATATTGTAACATCGAAATGGGGATGGGGGTTGAGCCTTGTAATAGCCGTTTGAAAGATAAAACTTTCAACAGATTGCTCTCCCACTCATCTGACGTACTGAGTCAGAAGCATGAGTACTCTAGCACAGTATTCTCTGCATTCAGAGGCAGTGGATTTTCAGCATTTCAGACTGATTTCCACAGTTGTATCCAGAGACTAAATTTTGGCACATTTGCAGGGAAGGTATATGTTCTGCCTCCATTCTCTCTGCCAAGAAAAGTTGTCTTTGTTGAATTTCTATGTAAGATTCAGCTCATGATGCCTCCTCAAGGGCAAGCCTGCAAAACCCTGTACATCACATGGGTATTGATAGATGTATTCAAAGATTATTGTCAGTTCACCATATAAACATTATGGACTGCACTTCGAGAAAATTTTCTTCATTTAAACTGGAAAATTGTGAGTCTACAGGCAGGATTGCCAGCTTTTTAGGTTGGACGTCTGTGCCTCTAAGGCTTCAATCTCACATGCACTGAAAAAGTCTTTGTTGGTGGCAAATCCTACTGAACTCAGTGGGACTTACTTCTGAGTGAATGTCTGCTTTGCAAGAAGAGTATGGCAAGATAAAATACAGCAAGTGAATATCCCTTTCATTGCACCTGCATTCTGGGGAAGGTTAAATTTGCTCTGTTGATTTGATCAGAGGAGACCTTGAATTTCCATTACCTTTGTTTCTCTTCCTTACCCGAAAAAGGAGTATTTTCTGCACTGCACCATGAAGCAATAGGCTGAACTGCACTGAAATCCAGGATGTAACTCCTGAGGTTTCCCAATACCCATCTACCATGTCCATGGAGGCATTGCTTCCCAATACATACTTTATCAGTCAAACCTCGCATAAAGAGTGCTTCGCTTAAAGAGTAAGTCGCTTAAAGAGCAGAATTTTCTCTGAATGTTTGCTTCGCTTAAGAAATAAAACCAACCTAAAATTCGCTTAACAAATAAATTGGGGTTCGAAATCCCCCACACAATTGGTTGCTTACAATGGTGTTTTGCTTAAAGAGCAAACTCGCTTAAAGAGCAATCCTGTGGAATGCATTATGCTCTTTAAGCAAGGTACAACTGTATTGTGTTCTAAGGTGGTCGGTGTGGTGTAGTGAATAGAATGATGGCTGGGTCTGAGGAGACCTGGATTCAAATCCTTACTAGAGTCACTTTAAGTCAGTTCTGAGGGACTGCAGTGGCTTGGTGGTTAAGATGCTGAACTTGATGACTGGAAGTTTGACAGGTCAGCAGTTCGAGACTGGTCTCTGTCCCATTTCCTGACAACCTAGAAGTTCAAAAGCAAAAAAATTGCAAGTAGATAAATTGGTACCACTTCAGTGGGAAGGTAAACAGTGTTTTGTGCACTTCAGTTTCTAATCATGCCTGCGACATGTCCACAGAGATGTCTGCAAATGCAGACAGTGCTGGCTCTTTGGCTATAAACAGAGATGAGCACTGAACCCTAGAATTGGGTGTGACTGGCTTTCGAGCAAGGGTGATCTTTACCTTAAGTCAGGGATTCTCAACCTGTGGCCTGCGGCACCATGTCATGTGGCCCCACCGACTCCACCACACAGGAAGTGCCATATGGTGGAGGAAGGGCAAAATAATTGTCCAGCCCCCGAAGCTGTCTGAGAGAGCGTAACCTGGCCCCTGGCTTCAAAAGGTTGAGAACTCCTGCCTTAAGTCATTAAGTTCTGACTTAATGACACACATCATAGCACACCATAACACTTCCTACTGGAACATTTTAAACATTCAGTTTAAATACATCCACCACCCCACAACACAAGAGAAATTTGCTTGTTCAAATAGCCTTTCACATGACATGGCCAATATGATAATGTAATCATATTGGACTTTTTGGATTATTATATACTAAGGTGTTACTGAACTGGCTGGATATACAGTATATAGGCAGCGGTGGGATTCAAAAAAATTTACTACCTACTCTGTGGGTGTGGACTACTCTGTGGGCATGGCCAGTTGGTCATGTGACTGGGTGGCCATTTTAAAACAAAAAAATGCAACCACAACAGTTAAATGTTTGAAGTGGTAGCCATGTTAGTCTGCAAGCATATGTGAGAGAAAACATCCTTCCCAGGTTGGTCAAATGAGGACCCAGCATGTTGGAGGCAAAATGCTAATTAACTTGTGAACTGCCCAGAGAGTGCACTAAGTGCTATGGAGCGGTACAAGGAGCCAGGAATATGCAGCTCTTTGGGGCACGGGCTGCTCACCTGCCCGCTGGCTTGGCGAAGGAGGAGCAGAGTGACCACCCCATTCCCTTAGTGTTCTGGGCGAAGAAGGGGAGGAAGAGGGAAGTTTAGACTAGTTGCTGTGTCCTTCTGCACCACCCATGCCCCTTTTCACTAGCGGCCAAGGCTTTATGATGCCGGTGCTCCTTTTCACCATAGAGCGATGAAAATAGAAGAGACGTCATAAAGCCTCGGACGCTAGTGAAAAGGGGTGCGGTGCAGAAGGACACAATGACTCCAAACCTCTCTCCCCCTCCCTCCTCTTCCTTGCCCAGTGTGCTGAAGGAATGGGACAGACAGTCTTCTCCTCATTTGTCGCAGTTAGGTGGAGTGGCAGCCAGGAGCCTGGGGAGCCAGGCGGTGACCACTGGGAGAGAGGAAGGCTGACATCAGGGTTTGGGGTCAGCAGCAAGGGTGGGCTGGCAATGCTGGGTCTGGGAGACTGGAGTGGGGCGAGAGGAGTCCCTCTCTATGCTGTGAACACTTCATATTTTAGTCATTTGTGAGATTTCAGATCCCTCAGGTTTTCACAATAACCCTTCCATGTTTGGCCCTGCCATCCTATGTAATTAGGTAAAACTGATTGCAGTGTAGAGTCATAGTTTCAGCATAGAAAGCATGCTCTTGTGATAGAGAAGTTATAAAAATAATAAAATAGCTTTTTCAGAAAATAATCACCACCAGGCAACTCATCCCAGATTGTTTTCTTGAAGGGCAATTAGAATATTGTATATAAAAAAAGAAGCACCAGTATGTAAATTGCCCACTAAATCAATATCAACATATAGTAACCAGTAAAATCACTTCATTCACAGGCAATTTCTGTTTGTGAAAATGGCATCTTTTATGTAAGTCTTGTCACCAATGCCTGTCTGCCTGAGCCCTCTCTAATTGCTTTACTGGCAGTAGCATCTCAGGAAATGATAAAAATGTGTACAGGTACTGAGTTATAAATCCTTTCCATTTAATGACAGTGTAGCTGAGGCTTCCATATCTTTTTCTCTCCCCCCCCCCCCCCGGCTGTATGCACTCCAGTTTCCAAAAAACGCTCGTACTCTGAGAAAACCTGTTCTGATGATGAAAATATTGAGGGAAGGGCAAGACTGTTGAAAAGTGATTATTTCAATCAGATGGAGAGCCTCTAACAGGGTAGAATGCTATGAGTGGTTTCCTCATCTTATGGTAATTTAGCCCTCAAGATGGGAAGGAAGATCTGTACCACTTATGGTCCACTTCATCTGCCCCTCTCTTTGCCTACCTCAATTGGCAATGATTTCTGAAGCAAAATAAACAGCAGATAAACTGATTGATTATAGAGACAAACTTGCTGCAGTGGCTCAAGTGGCTAAGATGCTGACTGGAAGGCGGGAGGTCAGCAGTTTGATTCCTGAGTACTGTAGGATGGATTGAGATCCCGTCTTTGCCCCAGGTCCTGCCAACCTAGTAGTTTGAAAGCAAGAAATTGCAAGTAGATAAATAGGGACCATTTCCATGGACATGTGGCAGGTATGACTAAAAAATGCCAGAGTGAATGGAACACTGCTTACCTTAAGACCCCATTTACTTAGGTTCACTTTGTTTCTGCCATCTTTAGTCTATCGCCTTATAACCAGTGGTGGGCATAGGCCAGTTCGCCCCAGTTCTGTCAAACCGGTAGGCCAGATCCCGGATGGTCTCCCAGGGGGGTACTAACCTCCCCGGGAGACCACCCAGGGTGGTTGACCTTCTTCTGGTGCAACCGGTTTGGTTGCCTCCCCTGCTGCCCCACTCTCCAGGCCAAAATGGCATCTGGTGAGAACGCATGCGTGAAAATAGCAACTGACACGTGTGCCTTTAGTACTGAGCACGCATGCGTCTATTTATTTATTTATTTAATCAGACTCATATGTCGCCCTCCTGAAGGAGACCCAGGGCAGCTAATTGCTTTTTTCATGCATGCACACTCATCAGACGCCATTTGGCCTGGAGAGTGGGGCAGCTGAGGAGGCCCTCAGCAGCCTCCTTGGAAGTACAGCAGTGACGGCCCTCGCTCATGTCATGCTACGCCACTGCCGCCACTCACCGCTGCCACTGGTCGCCGCCGATGCCACACCTGGCATCGGCAGCAACTGGCAGCAGCAGTGAGTGGTGGTGGCAGCGCTCGCTCAAGTCACCCTGAGCCACACCATTGCGCACCACCACCTCTACTCACCACTGTTGACAGTTGCCACTGATGCCAGGCCTGGCATCGGCGGCGACCGCTGGCAGCGGTAAGTGGTGATGGCGGTGTGGCTCGTTGTGACTTGAGTGAATGCTGCCACTGCCACTCACTGCTGCCGATGGTCACCGCCGATGCCAGGCCTCGTGGTGTGGCCTGGCCCGGCCCAGCGATGTGCCATGGTCTGGCCTGGCATCGGTGGTGACCGTCAGCAGCAGTGAGTGGCAGCGGCGGCCCTCGCTTGAGTTGCCCCGTGCAGCGGCAGCGGCACTCACCACTGCCAACGGTCACCACCGATGCCAGGCCTGGCATTGGCAGTGACCATCAGCAGCGGAGAGTGGTGTCGCGGTGGCGTGACTCGAGTGAGGGCTGCCGCTGCCACTCACCAGTGCTGACGGTCACCACCGATGCCAGGCCAGGCCGCAGCGCACTGCTGGGCTAGGCCACGCCACGCCACTGCTGACCAAGGCCGCGCTGCCGGGCCAGGCCACACTGTACTATCGCTGTTGCCGCCTGTTCCCCAGCCAGGTAAGTGATTTGGGGTGGGTGGGTGGGTGGAATGTGTGTTTTCATGTGTATTTTAACGTGTATTTTTATGCTTGTTTTTATGTGTATTTAATTTGTATTTTAATGTGTACTTTTATGTGTATTTTTATGTGTCTTTAATTTGTATGTTTATGTGTACTGTATTTTTATTTTATTTTTACTTTTTTTTACTTTGGCTCCGCCCACATTGTTGGCTCCACCCATGATGTCATGATGTCGACTCTGTCCATGATGTTATGATGCCAGCTCCGTCCACCGATGTCTGCTCCGCCCACAGTGTGTTAATAGAAATTTTGGCTGCCCATCACTGCTTATAACTGACTTTCAAGACACCCAGTTCTCCATGTGACTGGAGACTAGAGTTTTCTGGGCTCCCATCTATTTTAAGAGGTGATCAGTTTTTTCCTTCCACATTATAGTCCTGGTTTTCTCTGTTTTTTTTTTTTTGAAGATTCACAGATGTTATGAAAAAACTTCTCCTTGAGTTTAATCTGGTAGAAGTGGGATGGTAGCCATAGGGTGGATGAGCATTTGATATAGATGCTTTGAGTCTTTCATTAGCTTATCTCTGTATGCCACTGGGTGCAATGTATGCTGAATAATTGATTACAGTAATACCTCTGATAACGTTAAGACTTGGTTCCACAAGTCTTAACGTTATCCAATTTTTAGCCTTATCCGATGCATGCACCAGATAACGTTAAAATCCTATTCAGATGGATCAGATAACGTTAACTCCATAGAGATAAGCAACAGAGGCTTGAAGGGAAAGTCAAGGAAACCTGCTGGAACCTTTGTCTAAAGGGTAAACACATTACAAAAGCTTGCAAAACCAGTCTGACTAGTTTAGCAAAGCAAAGCCTTGTGCACAGGAATCAGTTTTAAAAGCTAACAGCAAGGGTGCCCAAACTTTTAAGGCCACGGGCCAGTCATGTGGTTCATGGTTGCTCAAACTACAGCCTGTGTGCCAGATCTGGCCCTGACACCAATTCATCTGGCCCGTTCCACCGTTGCCACTCCCAGAAGCTGGGTGAGTTTTACTTCCGCTTCTGGTGTCATTGGCTGGATCCGGCCCATAGGGCATAGTTTGAGCACTCCTGGCTAACGGATAGAAGCAGGATCCAAAATGGATGCCAACAGGGGTGCCCAAACATTTCAGGCCACTGGCCAGTCATATGGTTCTTGGGTGCCCCAACTACTCCCTATGAGCCAGATCTGGCCCTGACACCAATTCATCCAGCCTGTTCCAACCTCATTGCTCCCAGAAGCGGGAGTAAAACTCACCCAATCTTCGCTTCTGGGATCGATGAACATGGGGTGGGCTGGATGAATTGGCATTGGAATAAGGAGTGGCTCCACTATCTAACTATTATTCTTGCCAGGAGTTTGTAGAGATGAAAAAATAGTGAAATCAGCCTGAAAGTTTTTTGATTGGCTGGGTTCTTTACCAAGTTTCAAAATACAGTAGTAATCACTCATGATTTTCTCCAAATCTTTAGAATTTTGAGAGTCAAGACAATTAACAAGGGAATTAAGGGGCCATGTTTTTGTTACAGTGATAAAATGTTGTATCTGTTCTATAGGAATGTCATCCTGACCTGTTACTTTTTCCTTTTTTGTAACTACAAACTTCCTGCTATTCACTTAAGTTGGATGTGGTAAAAAAAAAAAAAAAGACCGTTGGTTATTGTAGTTTCCTGAGTGGAACCCTAGATGGAGAAAAATGAGCAGGGAGATTACCATGTCACTAATGCTTTGTATTGCCACAGAGTTTAGACCTGCTCAGCTAGTTCCTCTTTCATTGGACAGTCTTGGAACTTCTTCTTCTGTGTCTAGGTCAGATGTGAAACTGCCAAAATGAAGCTTTTTTACTTACACGTTTCTTCCTCTTACCACTTGGGGTATTGAGGGAGATACAGTACAAGGTTCTTGTTCTTGCACTTCTAGCAGCTTCCCCTGGCATTCTTTGATGTAATGTTTCTTTGATGTTATTGCTCCACCTTTCTCTGGGTCTGCTTTGTGGTCTTTGTTCTTCTCCTCTTTCCACATGTCCCTTGTATGGTATGGAATTACAATACATTCTTTCCAAATGAGCAAACCATTACATTTGTTGCTTCTGTAAATAGTGCAAGATGGGTTCTGTTCCAATTCTTTCTTTTATAACCTCATTCCTAATTTTACCCCTCCCAGTCACTCCAACAGCCTTCCTCAAACATCTCATTTTCATGGTAGCCAGCCTTTTTTTATGTTTTGCTGTAAGTGTCCATGTTTGGCACTGGTAACACAAGGTGGTAATGAATATGCTTTGTATGAGGTGTTTATTTGTGCTTGTTGGTACTGCCTTATGTTGTAAGAGTGGAGCTAACTGTCCCAATATTTGGTTTGCCTAATTGCACCATATTTAAATCTCTTCATCCATTTTACCACCTTCTGTAAATCTTGTCCCTAGGTATTTGTATCATTTATACAGCAGCTGTAAATTATATCAAACTCCTCAAAAAGCTTTTTGGGTGGGAGATTAACACCCCCCCCCCAAGAATTCTGGTTTTAGGCAATGCCAGCAGACATCTGGGTGCTTTAGTAAAAATAAAAATGTTCTATTCCTTATTCCCCATGTGAGGTCTTAGAGATAGTTGATTCTTTGTCCTCAGGGTCTAGACTAGAGGTAGGGAACCAGCAGCCTTGAGGGGAACCTGGGCATGTGGAAATTGAAGCCCAATAACACCTGGAGAACTAGCCTGTTTCCTCTAGGTCAGGTTTTCTCAGCCTTGGGCCTCTGGGTGTACTTGGACTTCAGTTTCCAGAGGCCCAAGCTCTCCTCAGTGCCACAGGAGTCTAGGCAATTATAGTGATCTTTTGGTGGACATAGAATGAACCTTCCCAAAGAGTGGAAAGCATTGCAACTACATGCAGGTGTCAGTTGAGCAATATACTGTATGTAGAGCCTGCCAATCCTTCTAGTTCAAAAGCATTGAACTGCATTGTGTCACACTCTGACATGAAGAAGAAAAAAAGAATTATCTTGACCTAATAAACTGGCCACAGGCCTTAGGGACCAGGAAAATGTTTGCTAGAATTCCAACCAATATTGTACAGAACTTCTGCCAAATGGCTTTTATTACTTCTGCAGAAATGTACTGTTCATGGTCAGACTCCTGCTTTAAAGCTCTGCTGGGAGTAGGGATGTACCAGTCTTTTCAGATTGCCAGAGGTGGAAACTCTCCCAGCCTGAAACAATCGATGCTAAACAGCAGGATGTAGAAACAGGAAAATAGACAGAATCAAATTTCAGACAGGAGGTTGGTACTGTTAGACAGAAAAAAAATGTTTTTCTTTAAACCTATAGCTCACAGAATGCTCTTGCAATATGGCCAAGCTTTCACCTGATCATGTTGGTAGGGGCTGTGGTGGCTCAGTGGTTAAGAAGTTCACCTTGTTAGCTGGAAGGCTGGCAAGTCAGCAGTTCGAGACCTGGGTACTACATGATGGATTGAGTGTGCGTCTCTGTCCCAGCTCTTGCCAACCTAACAGTTAGAAAGCAAGAATATGCAAGTAGATAAATAGGGACCACCACACTGGGAAAAATATCTCGGGGACATAAAAGGAGCCTCATTCAGGCATCTCCTACGTGGAGTTTCTCCAGCAAAAATACTTTCAACCCAGAATAATTTCTGACATGAAATTATTATTATCATGTTGGTGGATTCATATGACTGGCTTTTGAGCAAGGGAAACCTTTACCTTTTTAACCTTAAATTCACAAGAAGTACATTTTACATCCTTACCAAGGTAAGCATCTTCTTGCCTGCCTTCCTTACTAGCAGTGAAGATCACTTAAGTCCTACACAATCTTTAAAGAAGCCACCTCATGGAGGGTGCTCTGCCCCTTCCGTTCTGGCATTGAACATGGTGATGTGACTGTCTGATTAACAAGAGGCTTTTCTGTCTGGAAAGCTTCCCAACATAAGCCTGAGTTTGGCCCACACAAAGAGGCTACCTAGATTGATCAGCTTTTCTCCTGGGACAATCAAGCAATGACAGCAGGGGCAAGAAGAAGGCTCTCACATCAATTCATGTGAGCTCCAAATGTCTCATTATTGATGGAATAATGACTGGATGTTGTTCCATTTCACCAAATCCCATCTACATTTTGTTGTTTTGTTTTTCCTTCATGCATTAAAATTCACAGTGGTACGTAGATATCTGTTTTCTAATGCACACTTGGGATATACAGTGTCTTAGGACCAATGTGTAAAAACAAAATGAATCCAGGTTATTTCTCAGTTTCCAAGGCAACCACAAGGCTAAACAGGGAGCCCAGAGGTATTAGTGGGGTGGAGTGACATACCTATGGATCTCTCATAGAAAACAGAAGGAAGGGGGGACAGGGAAATCCAAGAAGATGCAAAGTTGATGGCAAAGAAGAAAGAGCATATCCTCTTTACCTTAGAACTGAATTTTCCTTGCTTTTCCTGCTGTAAAGTAATTGATTAAATCATCAGCATCTATATTGCAGCTGCAGTATGACTAGTTTCAGAGCCAGAGGAGTGAAAAGGTAAAGTAACATAAAAATATTGGCAAACAAAAATATTGGAACTGTATAAAGAAGAGCAGGGTTCCTACATTGCCCTTTTAAGAAGGAATCAAAGAGGTATGTGTCCAACACCCATGTCATGTCCATCCCTCCCTCCCCTCCAGGTATTTGCCTTGGGAATCTGATGGGTCTTTCTCTTGAGGCTGGAAAGAGAGGGAGTGAAGTAAGACAAAATCCCAGCTCTTCATAAGCTGCTTTTTATCCAGAGACCTATAAATCCTGCTTTCAACAGTCTTATTCTTTTCAGTTTTTTAACTGATGAAAATTCAGTTTTCCTTAAGAATTAGAAATATTGGCTAAGGTAAAGGTCACCCTTGCTCGAAAGCCAGTCATATCCAACTCTAGGGTTCAGTACTCATCTTTGTTTCATAGCCAAAGAGCCAGAATCTGTCTAGAGTGTCCCCAAATGGTATTGGGCAGGTAGGCAGTGGTGGGTTGTCAATTTTTTTGCTACCACACCGTGACGTCATCACAGTGCAGGCAGAGCCAACGTCATGACATCATGACATTGTGTGCGGGGCCAAATATTTTTTTTAAATAAATAATAATAAAATAAAATGAATATAAACACACAGACACACACACCCCTCAACCCACACGTCGCTGCGTCTGGGGGGTGGCTTGGGTAGAAGTTGCGGGGCTTCTGCCCAAAACCACCCCCCCAGACACAACGATCCATCGCTGCAGGTGGGAGGGTAGCATTGGGTAGAAGCCCCGCGGCTTCTACCCGAATCCAACCCCCAGACGCAGTGATCCATCGCTGCGGGTGGGGTGGGCGGTTGCCTCAGGTACAAGCCGCGGGGCTTCTACCCGAAGCTACCCCCCAGGTGTGCACGTGGAGGGGATGTGTTTGGAAGGGTAAGGGATCATTCCCTTACCCTTCCAATTGGATCGTTCCCTTACCCTTCCAAACCCCCACTGCAGGCACATGCATATCGGGGTGGGTGGGTTGGAAGGGTAAGGGAACAATCCCAAGTTGGGATCGTTCCCTTACCCTTCCAACCCCCCCTGACGCGCACATGCCTGCCGGGGGGGGGATTGGAAGGGTAAGTGAACGATCCCAAATTGGAATCGTTCAATTACCCTTCCAAACCCTACCCCTATTTGCCCTCCCTGAGACACACATAGCCTTTTGTAGTAAAATGAGGAAAAGAGGCAGTGGTGGTCTGCCAAAAATTTTACTACCACACTGTGGGCAGAGCTGATGTCATGGGCAGAGCCCATGTCATGGGCGGAGCCAACATCATGACGTGGGCGGAGGCAAAGTAAAAAAAATAAAAATAAAATAAAAATATAGTACACATAAAAATAGAAATAAAAAACACATAAAAATACAAATTAAAATAGACATTAAATAGAAATAAAAACAAAAATACAAATTAAATTAGACATTAAAAAGAAATAAAAAACATAAAAATACAAATTAAAATAGACATTAAATACACATAAAACACGCACGCATGCACGCACACACACACACACACACACACACACACACACACACACACACACACACACACACACACACACACACCCTAAACACAAACCCGTCACTTACCCTGGGGTCAGGGAGCAACAGCAGTGGTGTGGTGGCAAAGTGGCGCGGCGGATCGGCGGACTGCTGGCATGGCCTAGCCCGGCATGGCCTGACCTGGCCTGACCTGGCCCGGCAGCGCAGCCTGACCCAGCAGTGCGGCCTGGCCTGGCCTGGCCTGGCCTGGCCCAGTGGTGTGCCGAAGAAAGGCCACCGCCGCCGCTCCTCCAAAGAGGCCACTGCACCCTTCCTTGCAGCCCAAAATGACTGCTCGGAAGTGTGCATGCATCAAAATACCATTTGATGCATGCACACTTCTATTTTTCAGTGTGCATGCGTCAAATGGTGTTTTGACACATGCGCACTTCCAAGCAGCCATTTTTGGGCTACCTGGAAAAGGAATCCAGAGGGCTCCCGGAGAGGCGACCGAACCGGTCACCCGGGGGTTTACTACCCCCCAGCGAACCCCTCTGGATTTCTGCTACCGGTTCAGCCGAACCGGCCTGAACCGGCAGCAGCCCACCACTGAAAAGAGGTGGCATTTACTCACAGTGATCAGCTGTCCTTGCAATCAGAAAAAAAGGGTAAAAATGGAGTCTCTAGCATTAATCCTAACTCCATGTTTGTTTCTTGAAGGGTGGTGGTGGTGGTGGGGAGATGAAACCAACATGGAACCATATTGAGGCTGGCCCAATGGAAAGGTGGGGAAAGCCCTTATCAATCAAAGTAATATAGTCCAATGTAGCATAGCAATATTATTTATTTAGATTTATATCACCGCCCACATGCCGTGGCGACTCAGGGCGGCTTACAATAAGAAAAAATAACACAGCACAAAAAGCTGAAGTCCATTCCTCCTCCTGGAATGCTCCTTCCCATTGATAACCAGTGTTAAGGTTGTGAAAGATTGCATTCTTCCAAACACAAATGGAGCCTTATCCCGTGTAAAGTAGAACAGAAATGAACACTCAGACCGGAAAGGACTGACTCCACATTGTTGCCTGTTGAATTTCAGAAACTGGAATTCACTCTAAGAAGTGTCTTTGAAGATATTCTCATGGATGCTTAAGAGTAGGCTAACCTTCAGATAAACCTTAAAATCCTTATTAATTTAGGATCATGGAAAAACTAGCATTTTTTATTGTGCCTGGGCAGTCTGGAAACAGATAGGCAACCTGTGCGGTTATTTTAAAATCAGCATGGCGTGTTCTCTATAGCTAAAGCCAGCCAACAAATTAGTTATCTTCTTATGTGTGCACAGGTGCCAATCTTTCTGGACAATCTTCAAAGGCAACCCCACATAGGGCTTATACCTGTAGTCCAATTCAGATAATAATCAGAACTGTACTTCTTTGTGTAAGATTATTCCCTGAGAACTTTAAGGAACAAGAGAGTTTTTATCAAATATATTGCTAGGGCTGTCTGATTGTAGGGTACCAGCCACGGGACTCACTGGTTCAGTGTGAAGGCGCGCGCGTGTGTGTGTGCGTGTGCGTGTGCGTGTGTGCGTGCGTGTGTGCATGTGTGTGTGTGCATGTGTGTGTGTGTGTGCGCGCGCGCATTGTTCCAAATGGCAAAATAGGCTCAAACACATGCACATCCTGGCTCCTTCCCCATCTGCTGCCCTTATCTCTTGCTTTTTTTGGCATGTTAGCATTGGGTTGATTGTGCTATTTGCAACAGGACAGGGAATGGAATGCTGGTGTCACAACTCATGGGCCTTTTTGGTTGCGCTAGCTTTGGCAAGAGAAGCCAAGGGCCAAACCTTGCTTGTCCTACCTTCTATGAAGAACAAGAATATGTCTTCTAGTTTTGGCCTTGAAATATCAGGTAATGACTTGGAATACTTAGATATTGCATGTGAATGAGCAAGAAGGTCAAAAGAATTTGAAGCTTCTCCTTATTTTTCACACACACACCCTTTTTCATCTGTGGTAAAAGTTTAAAAGGGAGATAACCCTCTAAGATATTCTGTAAAAGAACTACTGTACATAGATATCATATGATTGCAAACAGATCCAAGGTCTTTGAAAACAGAAATTAAATATGACAAGTAAACATAGGTTGAGATGTGAAGGAAGCTAAGGGTCAAGAGTGATTTAAGCAAGACAAAGGAAAATTAAATCAACAAAATGGCTCAAGTTCAACATAATCAAACACTAACAATGCTGTTGCATATTTCAAGTATTTACTATTAAGGGTCTTGGGGAAGAAGTGAATAATGAGGTGGTTAAAATCGACATATCACAGTTATTGAGGCTAATGAAGTGGTTGCTGAATGAACAGTATGGTGATAGATAGTGGGGAAAATCTAGCAGTGAAAAACTCAAACTAAATGTACTCTTTTAAAGTAGTAATTCGCATAAATGGGTTCTAAATTAACTGTAGCAGTATTTGAAGGCATCCTTGTAGACTCTATGAATTGCTCCAAAAAGGCCTCAAAAGATATGGCAATTTGAGGAAAATGCACGCTACCAGCCAGCCTACTCAATAGACTGTATAATATTGAACCAATTGCAGAGTCCTTAAGCAAAGTAATACAGTATATACTGATTCAGTGAAAGGGGTTTAAAAAGAGATATAACCTGAAGTCAATTACAGGCAGAAACTGCTATGATGAAAAGGATGAAAATTACTAATGTTATAAAAGGTATACAGAGACTAAAAGAGTGAGGTGCCATTCAGGAAACAGATCCGCACATCCAAATAATGAAGTGTACCAAAATGAGAGTTCCTGTTTATTCTTTCACAAAATGTAAGATGACAACAATATTTTGTAACATTGAAAAGCAAGAAAAAATCATGTTTTGATGCAATACATAATTTAACTCATTCCCATGAGGTAAAATCAGAGATAAGTATGAATTAGAATGGGATTATCTTTTTTATATATAAATGAAGTAATATGGATATAGCTATTTAAAGGGATAATTAAATATAGATAAAGTAACATATTCCCTCTTATCTCTTAGGATAAGAAAAAATGAAGATTACAATGCTTCAAGCATTAAACCCCACAACTATCTATTGCTGGTTAGTCTACTTCCCTATAATATTTTAGTCTAAATTTTTTAATAGCATACTAGGTCAGATAAAGGACACAGGAATGAATAGGTATCGGGTCTGCCTTTATATGGCAACATTTATGTTTATCCTTGATCACCTTTTACATCATAGGTAAACAAATCAATATTCTAATGGGTTTTAAAGGGCCAGTATTTATAATGTAGGGACTGTGGTGGTGTAGTAATTAAGCTGATGAACTTGAGGACTGGAAGGTCGGCAGGCTGGCAGTTCAAAACCTGAGTGCTGCACGATGGAGTGAGCTTCTGTCTCTGTCCCAGCGCCTATCAACCTGGCAGTTCAAAAGCAAGAAATTGCAAGTAGATAAATAAATGCTACTTCGGTGAGAAACGTAATAGTGTTCCGTGCACTTATGGCTGCCACATGACTGTGGAAATGCCTGCAGACATAGACAGTGCTGGCTCTTTGGTAAACAGAGATTAGCATCACACCCTAGTGTTGAAAACTACTGGCTTTCAAGCAAGGATTACAACCTGACTAGCCTACAGCCTGAAAAATTTGGGCACCCCGGCCTAAATCCTGTTGCTTCAGTAGAGTAATCTTATTGAACCAATGGGGATTGGGTGGATCAGCTCCTCCATTTCTTTCATTGTGTCAGGGTGCTGCACAATTTAAAATTATGGACATGTATGAAATATAGGTAAAATTCAAAACTAAGATGTTAAAATAATTAGACTAGATCTTCTTTACTACATGTGATACAAATGCTGTATTAGCTGAATATCAGGATATTCACAGATTTTCCCCCTGTATCCAAGTACTGTAGCCCCATTTTATTTGATTATTCTTATAGTTTGAAATGCAAGCCCTCCTCTATTCCCCTTTTTTTTCTCCTTAGTTGTTATTGAACAAATACTCAGACACAGCTTCAGCAGAAGGAAAGGGAATGTTTACTTATAAGGCTTCTGTTCAAAAAGATTTGTCAGATAGATGGCAAGACTTTGATACAGCAATTCAATTCATCTTGGTTGTAATAAAAGCAGGAAGAAAAATTTCTCAAGCAATGAAGGTTGCAGGAGAATAATGAGTTATTAGCTTTCTGAGACTAAAACATTCTGAGTCAGAAAGAACTAGGCTGAACAACTGAAACACTCAGATAAACTACACTAAACAAGTACAAATACAACACCTACACTCAGAGCATATATAAGCAGTGAAAAGGCAGTTACATTTGGAGGGAACATTTAGCCTGCTCATTGGCAAAAGCTATGTTTGTTAAATCTGGCTCCATATTCATGTGGAAAGCAAACACAAAACTTGATAGTATTGCCTGCTGTAAGTGCAACAGTTTTTCTTCTCCATAGGTTTAACCTTTTATGGTTTCATACTTAAGAGTTTGAAAAGTATAAAGACAACTTTTCATTGATTTTTAGCTGTCATCAAGGGAGCTGGTGTCCCTGAAGTGGATGGGTTTGGTGCAATACTACCTTATTCCATTTGTTGATGACTAAATCCCCATTGATCCAAAGAGCCTATTCTACTTCATTAAGCAACAAGCTTTTGGCTACTGCAAGAAATAACTTTGCTGCAATGTTATTTGAACTGTGCATCATGTTTGGATAAATCACAAATTCCAAGCTGAATTAGCCTGGTAGGGACTAGCTAATCTGTATGAGGCCTAGATTGAAGAGGACTGGGCAGATTTCGTTCTGGAACAAAATGAATTAAATTTACAAATTGATTTAGGTCCAAGTTTCAGATCAAATCAGATGGATCACAATTTTTTCCAGCCCATTCATATTTTTTAAAGCAAAGTTTGAACATGCTGTGTATGCCTGAAGTTAGCCACCTAAAATCTGGTTTATGTATGTGCGTGCGTGTGTGTGTGTGCCAAAATTATTTCATATGTCATTTCAAGGAAATTTTCTCCATTATGTTTTGGCAATTTTCCTATTTTTTTAATAAAAGAAGGATTGTTTCCAGCAAATAATTGAAAAATTAAGAAGCAAAATAATAACAAAACAAGCCTCTGCATGGGTATTTGGAAAGTTAACAGCAACCACTTACCTTGTGGGGAGGTTATAATGAGTTACAAAGTGAACTAATTAAAAAAATTAATCATCCAAGCTGTGCACAACTCTCTTAACAAATGAATACTGGATGGTCTTATCCATACACAATGAATATTAAGGATAATCAAGTACTGTACATAAGTTGGATGCCTTCCTTATTCAGGTTGTTTCTTTGTCATCTTGAGCATGTCACAATCACTGTGTCTAAGGCAATTGTGTTAAAATAGAAAGAGTCACTAAATGTAAGCAATTGGCACCTGAAAGTGGACAACAGGGAATGGGGTACTCTGTCATAACTGGGATCTGGTAAATTTTCTCTGGCCTCGGTGTCTGCCTGATCTCACAGCCATAACTCTTTCCTAGATGCAAGTTTCACTGAATTCAGTGGTGTTTGCTTTCCAAAGAGCAAAGCATAGGATTGCACCAGAAGGCAATAAGAAGACTAGATGGTTCAATATTCTGAAATAGCAAGCTCCTTCTTACACTCCTAGCAGGATGCTCTAAAAGATTTATATTGGTTCAATAAAATGCTTCTACAGATCCAGACCTTAGGTTATTATTGTTCTCTGATCTAAAAATAAAATAAAAATAAAATACAATCTCTTGCTAGGGGCTGGACCAAATCATATAGTGAATTCCTCTTGGGAAAAGAGGACAGCTCAAAGCGGCAGAAGGAGCTAATCTCAATGAGTCAAACAAGAGTGTCAGAAGAGGGAAGAACACAGTGGGTTACTTTGGAACATATCTTGTAACAGAGCAAAGATGGAATGGAGAGCTGTGGAAAAATTATACCTGGCTGGATCACAGCATAGAAACATCACTTTTTTGGACCACAACTTCCAGAACCCCCCGAGCTGTGAAACATGAGCATTCATCACCACTGTATTATCTTGTGTGTTCCTATTCTCACTTCTTTAACAGTATTTGAAAATTGTTTAACGTTGGCTTGAGTACATTGGGTAGGGTCGCCCCAATCCAGCCCCTTAATGGAAAATTAATGCTTGGAAACCTTTACTTTGAGGGAGCATGATATAACAGGAATCCTATCCACTCTGTAGTAAAAAAAAATCCCCCCAAATGTTTCAAAGTCCTGTGTAATGTTGATAAACTCTGTAGAAGGAAATTTTCACAGAACCAAGTTCTTTGGTTAGGGCAACAGCAAAGGAGGCTTGATCACAGAAAATATTTTCATATATAAAAATATGGCTTTTTGCATGGTCCAGTAAATGGGCATGAGAAACCCTGTCCAGTTTCATGACAGATAGCACCTTGAAAGCTATTTAAAAATAAAAACCAAATTAATTTTAATAGACATACAGAAAAAAACAATAACACAATAATCAAACAATATAAGACAAAACAATATTGTTTAAATTATAATGGATATATCTCATATTTAAAACATCTAATATTCATCTTGTAACATTTATTTCTATACCTTCTTTCAGTCATGTAAAAAACTTTATTATTCATATTACCCAATTATTCATTCATTAATTCATTCATTGGACTTGTATGCCACCCTACTCAACAGATGCAAATCAGAGTGGCTAACATGTACCATGAAACATCAAATATTACACTATAAATTATAAATACAGCATCACTAGAACATCAAAAATTATGAGGGAAAACACTCACTTAAAGTCCACAACATTCACCCAGCACATCCACACCAAGACATCGTGGATGTAGCATCCTTCCTACCCCTCCTGCCATGGGCAGCTCCCTCTCATCCATCTGGTGTTGGTGTGGCTAGGGGGGAGGCAGCAGGCTTGTGGCCACAGCGTCTCTTCTTAATATCCCATAGTATACCATAATAATTCAAAATAAAAAGCACTTATGCCTCTTCATATATATGGTGAAGTCTGCTGGATCTCACAGCAAGGCAGAGTGGCAGCAGAGGGGAATGTGTATTTTGAATAAGTCACTGAAGTGAAAATTCTATTCCTGAAAAACATTTACAAAGATTAATTAGAGCTTTGCACAAAATTTCAACTTTTCGATTGTATCTTTTCTAGCTTTCGGCAGCTTTGGAGATTATGAACAACTAAGTCCCTTTACATCCCTGTCAATCTAAGATAAGGAGTGAAATAGCAGCAGATGCTGAGAGAACTAAACAAGAGAATGACCCTTCACATCATCTGAATGGATATGAGCCTCAAGTCTGTCAGCTTAGAACCAGGAAGAGCTTTATGGCAAGAACAAACATTCTTGAGGGTACACAAGAGCAAAACCCAAATAGAAGATGGAGGAAGGAGCTTACTGGACAAGGAACAACATTAAAGGAGGATATAGCTGAGAAACTCAACCTCCTCTATATCACTTGGAGGACCCTGAATAGGCTGAGGGTTGGAGTGCCTAGATGTAAGACCAACATGCTCAAGTGGGGGCTTCTGGCAGACAACAACATTCAGTGTGAATATGGAGAGATACAGAACCCAGCTCATTTACTGGTCTGCCAGCAACAAAGCCAAGAAAGTTGCTTCATTTTGGCAGTCCAGGGTTTGATTGGGACATGAAAGATGAAGAATTACTCCTGAACTTGGAGCAGAAATGCTCGATTTATGTACCTTCTTCTCAACTTCTTTTTCTGCTGTACAATGCTGCTCTTAGGCCACATATTTGATTAGATTAAAGGAGGATACAGCTGGGGAACTCAACCTCTCCTACATCACTTGGAGAATCCTGAATAGGCTAAGGGTTGGAGTGTCTAAATGCAAAACCAACATGATCAAGTAAGGGCTGTTGGTAGACAACAACACACGTTGTGAATGTGGAGAGATACAGAAACTGGCTCTTTTACTGGTCTGCTGATTCCTACTAGAAATATGTACCAATCAAGATTTAATTTTGGCCAATGACAAAGCCAAGAAAGTGGTTTCATTTTGGCACTCCAGTGTTTGATCTGTGCAATTATTTTTTTTAAAAAAAGATTTCTTTTATGTCTGATTTAACCATCATTCTGACAAAACCTGACTTTTCTGGAAACTGCACTTGTCTATATTGGCCCTCCTATGCTGGTGTAGCTTTTAACAAGCCACTTAAGTCTGAAGGAAGGAACAATATGCTGCTTGGCATATCGTGTCCCAACAGCATTTTGCTCCCCCAAGAGAGCAAGATGGTGCTGTTGCAGTATGGCAGCAGCTGTTAGTGGCTGCTTCACAGCTGATGGGGGGCAGCACTCTCCCAATCAGCTGGAAAGCTCTCCTTTAGCTACTTACCAGCCCCATCACACAGTGGTGGGATGTCAAAAATTTTACTACCCCACCATGACATCATCACAGTGTGGGCGGAGCTAACATCATGACATCATGGGCAGAGCCAACATCATTACATCATGATGTTGTGGATGGGGCCAAAGAAAAATAATAATAAAAAATAAAATAAAAATAAGCACACACACACACACACACACACACACACCTCAACCTACCCACCCAACCACAACACAAACCTGTAAATAAATAAAATAAATAAATAAATAAAATAAAACATACATTAAAATACACCCCCCCACACACACACACACCCCACACAAATCAACCAGAGCTTTTAAACCAGAGCTTAAAGCTTATTCTGGCTAATCTTTCTCACACTAGGTCAGATGGAAGGAACTACAGAATGAACTCACCACAAGATAGCTTCATTTTGGCACTTTTCAACTTTTCAATAGTTAAAGAAGTTAGGTACTAAGTCTTTGCCTAACCAGTTCTCTAGGATAGTATGCCTTAATGTAAATGTAAAACAGCTGTACCTTCTTAAGGGTTCTCCAATTGGAACAGCAATTGGAACAGCACAGGTGTAGCTTATTGATGAGGTAACTCCAAGACTTTGCTTAAAAACCCCAAGCCAGGCCACCAGACCATTTTAGGAACTGTGGTAGTATGTCAATATAGGTAAAGATATTAAATACACATTAAAATACACACAGACACACCACATCCAAAGGTGAGTCACTTATCCTGCGGAGCAGGCTATAGGGAGCTTCAGGCTAGCAGCTTCTCTTCCTCCTCCCTGCTTGGGAGGACAGCAAGGAGGCCATGCATATGCACCAAGCACTGTAGGCGTGCATGCACACCAAGTGCTTGGCGTGCATGCACAGTGGGGGAACCAGTGAAAAGGTAAGCCCCGAAGGTGGTTCCCCCCAAAAGCTGCTACTGGTTCTCTGGGACACTGGGAAATGTTACTACCGGTTCTGGCGAACTGGTGCTGACCTGTTACATCCCATCACTGCCATCACAGCAACACTGTTGTAGCCTTTCAGTTGGGAAGTGATTGTAGCTGTTCTGCTGATGATCATGCCCTGCTCCATTTTATCTTGTCCCCAGAGGGTTGGGGTGGACTGGCCTGATGGACATGTAAAGGTAAAGGTCACCCTTGCTCGAAAGCCAATTGTATCCGACTCTAGGGTTCAGTGCACTCACCCAAAGAGCAGGCTATGTGCCAGTGTATACAACTTCCATTTTTCATTCAATTTGTGATCACTGCATATACAGTATGTATAGTTTCTATATGCAGGGAATGATGGATCTGTCTGTAAAAGTGCTTTTCATAATAACAGAAGAGCTTAACATTGCTCTGTTCTTGATAATGCTCTTTTTTTCTCATTGGTTTATTATTATTATTATTATTATTATTATTATTATTATTATTATTATTATTATTATTATTATTATTATTATTATTATTATTATTATTATTATTATTATTATTATTATTATTATTATTATTATTATTATTATTATTATTATTATTATTATCGGGTATACCCGATTGGGGCGGGATAATAAATGTGAACAATAAATAAATAAATAAATAAATAAATAAATAAATAAATTATTATTATTATTATTATTATTATTATTATTATTATTATTATTATTATTATTATTATTATTATTATTATTATTATTTGCCGCCCTACTCGGTGAAAACTGACTCAGGGCAGCTCACAACATACAATCAAATACAATGTAACAATTCAATAACTCTGGCAAATCCTTCTTTTCTTCCAAGTGGGTGCCTTTATTTATAAAGAACTCTGCATATAAATGTGCTTAAAATCAGTCCTGCTGGACAATTTCAGTCAACATTTGTTCAATGTATTTCATCTAAATGATTCTGAAATGTAAATCAAATCAATGCTACTGTATTTATCTCCTGTTACAAATGCACTGCTGGTTTCCAAGTAGGAAAACTACCTATGCATGGACAGAAGAAAAGCATCACACTACACACAGTTATCTTGAATCTGCATAAGCTCATCTATATGTAGATATGTGCTCATTTAGTAATAAATGTAATAACTCAAACAGGAACACCATATATTTCATCTCAGCAGAGAAAACTGTGAGCAAACAGGAAGATTCAAGGCTCTCTCGGTCCTATTGGTGTCTGTCTATCTTTTAGATAGATTTCTGTTGTACACTCTTTAAAAACATATCTGATAAAGTCTTCCCATATATTAAAAAAAATCATTTTCAGTCACATATTTTTTAACTCTCGGATCACAAGTCAAATTTTCATTTAGGGCTATTTCCCACATTTCTTTGTACCATTCTTTTGTATCTATGGAGATGTTTATTTTCCAGTTCTTTGCGATTAACAGTCTCATTGCTGTTACCATTATTATTACTAATTCTTTTTTATTTCTATCAATTTTAATATCATTTAGATCCATTAGTAACACTATTTTTGGATTCATGCAAATTTTTGTTGATAATATCTTATTGATTTCATCAAATATTTTTCCAAATACAAGTAATACCTCGGATAACGCTAAGACTTGGTTCCACAAGTCTTGGTGTTATCCGATTTTTAGTGTTATCCGATGCATGTTAAAATCCTATGGGATGGATCAGATAATGTTAAAGCTCCATAGAGGTACATTGTAACCGCACAGGCTTTAGCGGTTGTTATCCGATCCATCCCATAGGACCTTAATGTTATTCGATCCAATTCTCCTCCCCAGATTACTTAATGTTATGCAATTTTAGCGTTTTCCGAGGTAAACGTTATCTGAGGTATAACTGTAGTGCTTATCTCTCTACAATGCCACCATAAATGCAAATAGGACCCATTTTCAACTTTACATCTCCAACATTTTTTAAATGAGTATTATCAATTTGATCCATCCGAATTGTTGTCATATACTATCTCCATAGTAACTTGTGGCAATGTTCTTTAATTCTAATTGATAAATTTTTCATAATTCTCCTTGTCCATACAGTATATTATTCCACATTAATCCATCTATTTTGACTCCAATATCTGATTCCCATATTTCTCTTAATATATTCTGGGTTATACCTTCTTTATTAAGTAGATTATATAATCTATTTACTAATCCTTTCTGTTTAGCATTTTCCTGCCTTAATTGCCCAACTATTTCTTCAAATCTCATTAATTCTCTCCCCTGAATGTAATTTTTTCTCTAATCCCTATCAATAGCTCCCTCCAGGATTAAAAACCTCTCCAAATACCAATTGCTTAGGGATAACAGGAGAAGAAAACTGTTGTGTGTTTGTTCTGCTTAAGGACATCTAGTTGGACACTGTAGGAAATGGGATGCTAGACCTCATAGGGTTTTAGCATGTGTTATATATTTGTACTCTTCATACATTCTTGTGTCCTTTATCTTAAACGCTATCCTATTTATTTATTTATTTATTTATTTTGTGATTTGTATTGCCACCCAACTCAAAAGACTCTGGGTGGCACACAAAGAATAAAAACCAGCATCACAGTTATAAACGCTAAAACCTATAAAAACCCAATTAAAAATGACTATCAAAAATTACCCCAACCCTTACTGATTAAAAGAGAGAGAGCATTCTTCCTAGATCAGCCAGCAGGCAGGGGTCGCCATGTCATTGGTGCCCCACACCTGCTTTGCCAGCCAGATTTTTAGACCTTTCCTTAAGGGCAGCAACTACGTCTGGAGGCACAACTCAATTGGCAGGAGGTTCTATAGGGCTGGATCAGACACTGAGAAGGTCCTCTTTCTGGTGCTAGAGAGACTGCATGTCTCTTTAGCAGATGGAACAATTAGAGAGCCTTTCCGGTCTGCTCTGGTGGGACGGACAGATATTCTTGGGGTGACGCAGTCTCTTAAGTATCCTGGCCCACTACTATGTAGGGTTTTAAAGGTAATTACCAGCACCTTGAATTGTACCCGGAGGCACACTGGCAATCAGTGCAGATCCCAAAGAAGTGGCAAGACACGGGCATACTGCCCGCACCCCATCATCCTAAGAAGCAAGGAAAGAGTTTTTGTAAGGTTGGGATGGGACACAACTATCACATAAACAGCAGCAAGAGAAACAAGAAAATTGACTGCCATACTAAGGAAGCTCACCAATAAAAGTACTGCTTAATTAGGTAATCTAGTATCCTTCCTGCCCACCTAGCAGTTTGAAAGCAAGAAATTGAAAGTAGATAAATAGGGACCACTTTGGTGGGAAGGTAACCCATGTTCCGTATGCTCCGGTGTCTAGTCATGGCTGCCACATGATCATGGAAATGTCTGCAGAAGCAGACAGCGCTGGCTCTTCAGCTATGAAACAGAGATGAGCACTGCACCCTAGAGTTGGATATGACTGGGTTTTGAGCAAGGGTGACCTTTATCTTTACCTAGTGTCCTATTTCATTGTACTCATAAGAGTACTCACAGTAGTCTTAATGCAGAAATGACCTTTTGAAATTTCCCACCTGATTTGTGGCAACAAATTCACTTTATTTTTCAGGAGGAGAAAGAATTCAATCTTTTTCAAAGGTGATCCTTACTATTAGCAGTAGTTTGTAGGATAGCTTGTTTTTTCTCCCCAAAAGACTTTTTCCATTTTTGTCCCACCCTTACAAGTGGGAGCAATAGCAACTGTCAGCCCATCAACATTAGCATCTCACCCACTCTTTGTGGTAGTTTTGGGGTGGGTTGGTCCAACTGTGTGCACACATCAATAAGGCCAACCAGCCCCAGCCAGTTCCATTTTGAGATCTGGTCAGGAGGGTTGGGTTAATCACCCTACTGTATTTTATCCCATCCCCAGTGTATGTGAATGCTGGGGATGGGATAACATATAGAATATGGTGGTAGCAGACACTTTCCAAGGATTTCAAGGGAATAATCTCCCTATCACGTGGGATTCACTGCTGCTGAGGCTGCTGAAGCCCCCTCTTGCAAAATACTGTTCAGAAGCAGGGACCACACCAAACAGTTCTTTGCTCCTTCCTCCAACATCAAGAGGCTTTTTTAAAAAAACCCTTCACCATACTAGCCCAGGAGGACCAGTGTAGGCAAGTCTTGTATTGGCAGTCTGGTTTTTCTTTCTAAGGGAATAATTAAGATAAAAAGCTGAGAATTTTTTTTTTAAAAAAATCCTTAGTCACTGAGGTTGTCCCATCTTCCTTCCATGAATCTTCCTTGTCTTTCCGCCTGTAAAGTCAATGATTAAATCCTCTAGGACTGTGGTTGTAGCACTCCTGATGTCAGATCGAAATGAGAGGAGAGAAAGGATCAAAAAATACAGAAGACTACACTCCCTGCATTGTCCTTTTATGAAGCAATCTACTGTGTCCATTGCCTTTGTAAAGTTCCTCCCTCACTTCCTTCCTGATGGCTTCTTCCTACTTGCTTATAGTGGCCAACCGTCACGGATTCTCAGGGACAGTCCCGATTTGAGAGGGGGAATCCCGAGTTACCATTTTTAGGAAAATGGTCACGGAATTCCCCCATGACGTCCCGGCTGTCCCGATTTCTCTTCAGCAGCAGGCTTTTTTAAAAAAATGGAGCAAAAAATGGCTCCAATAAACTGTGCATGCTGCGCAGAAACTCAATCTGATGCATTGCGCATGCATCAGATTGAGTTTCTGCGCATGCACAGTTTATTGGAAAATAAGCCATGTGCCGATTTTCTAAAAATATAAGCCACCCCCCGAAAATAAGGCATGTGTTATGAAAAAACACAGCCACCCCACTGCCTGCTCGGACACAGAGAATACACCCCCCAACTGAACTCTGCTTACCTTCAAGCTCTGCTTATTTTCTCTCCCGACTAACAGCTGATGAGACTAAAGAGGCTTTTTTTTAAAACTCCGGTAGGGAAGGGGGAAAAATTCAGTGATTTGATTGGCTCTCTATGTCAGCTGACATAGAGATCCAATCATATCGCTGAATAGGTGTTTCCCCTATTCAGCGATATGATTGGCTCTCTATGTCAGCTGACATAGAGAGCCAATCAAATCGCTGAATTTTTCCCCCTCCCCTACCGGAGTTTTAAAAAAAGCCTCTTTAGTCTCATCAGCTGTTAGTCGGGAGAGAAAATAAGCAGAGCTTGAAGGTAAGCAGAGTTGGGGGGTGTATTCTCTGTGTCCGAGCAGGCTGCCTGCTTATTTTCGGGGGGTGGCTTATATTTCTATATACTGATATAGAAATATAAGCCACCCCCCGAAAATAAGCCATAAGGCCATTTTTGGCCATTTTGGGGGGGAAAAAAGAATATAAGCCATGCCATGGCTTATATTCTTCCCCCCCCCCCAAAATGGCCAAAAATGGCCTGATGGCTTATTTTCGGGGGGTGGCTTATATTTTTAGAGCCCCCCGAAAATCGGCACATGGCTTATTTTCCAATAAACTGTGCATGCGCAGAAACTCAATCTGATGCATGCACAATGCATCAGATTGAGTTTCTGCGCATGCACAGTTTATTGGAGCCATTTTTTGCTCCTTTATTTTTTGGCCCCGCCCATGACGTCGTGACGTTGGCCCCGCCCATGACGTCATGACGTTGGCCCCGCCCCACTATCCCGGATTCAGTTTTGTAAGGTGTTGGACGCCTTATTACTTGCTGATTTTTTTTAAATGACTAAAAATAAAAGAGAGTGACCAGTTTTGTAGATTTCTGCTGGTCCCCTTCCATCCTGTGTGCACCGTTCACATATCCCTGAGCTGGCCATTTGTGTTTCTTCATTTACAGGAATGGGGTAGTTGTAGGAAAACATTTCCTCATTTCCTTGTACATGCTACAGCTTTAGAAATAACATGAGCTTTGTTAAAATAAACCCCAAGTGTTTATCTGTACCCTGTGAAGAATGTGCTGAGGTGGCAGCAGAAAGTGGAAGCTTGAAAGCTTAGTCTGTAGGCTCAGTCTGGTCTGGTTTTGAATCAGCATATGTATGTCATGGTTTGTTTGTTCTGTACTTGAATGCTCTCTACTCTTTAATGTATAATCAAGCTCCATAATCTGCAGTGTGTACATAACAAGAATGGTATATAATCTATGATGTTTGAGGCGTAAATCCAAGTCACTTGCCAGACGTTAGCCTTCATTAACTCCTTTCTTTTACTCAATAAATTAAAGAAAAAGCCCTTGTTGTGTCTATTTCATCTCTTTCTCTCTCCCACCCTTTCAGGTGACTGGCATCATCTGCCAAGGTGCTCAGACTGCAATTTTTGCAACAAAATGGCAACCCATTTGGGACAACTTCAGTGACTTGGGACCCAATACGGTGATGGACCACTTCTGATGTACTAGGGCCACACAGATTGGTTTTATCTGCTGTTGGTTTTTTTTTTTTTTTGCAACAACTGGACCCCCGACATACAAGAGGTTGACTTTAGCAAGAGAGATTCACAGACAACAAGCCATTTGAAAGTGTTCAACTCAGTCCAAGAAGTACGTTCCTAACTTGTAGTTTGTTTTTTCCACTAAAGGGGAGAATCAGAATCACATAAATAACAAAAATTAAATTGGAGGGTTCCAAAAATGGCAGAGGGCAGGTTGGGTCCCAATCCATTTGTCCTTTATCTAGGTATAGACTGGGTTGCAGGGGACTGAACAAGTGGTGGGCTCCAAACATTTTTACTACCACACTGTGGGTGTTGTATGGTGGGTGTGGCCAGGGAAAAAGCCCTGCTTTGCACCTGAATTAGGACTACTTTATTTCAAAACTTGGATGGGCGGGGCCAGCCTGAATTTCTGCTACCAGTTCTGGCGAATTGGTGTTAACCTGCTGAGGCCCATGACTGCACTGAACACATTCCTAATAAATCGCAAGAAATCATAACATGTGAAAGATGGAAAGCTAAAGTAATTTGGTCATATAATGAGAAACAAATAAGTACTGGAGACTAGTTTGGATGCAGCGCAATATCATTGCCTAGAGGTGATGTATCCAGAATAGATGTGTGATAGAAAGTGAAAATGAAGACAGCATGCTTTGGCTGCCTATTGAGGCTGTAGCATGCTGAACAATATTATCAGAAGAAATTGTGACAAATTGTGACACAGCACTTTCTCCCACTGAATCTGAGCACTGAACTTTCATGGCTCAGGGAGCTTGGCTATAAGCATATGCTGCTGCTTTGTTTTCCTGTCTTTCTGGATGCTGGATATCATCATGGTTATTCTGACTCTAGATGTGGGGACAAGGCATCCATTGTCAGAATAACCATGATAATATCCAATTTCCAACAGGATAGGAGAATGAAGCAGCAGCCGCATATGCTTCTAGTCATTCAGCATATGTGTTACTTGATTGTGTACCTTTATCTTTCACACACAAGAGCTTTGCCACAGCTACTGTTCCTGCTTCTTTCTTGCTCATAGGGCAGATGTTAGAAATGTGGTCCTTGTGAACATCAGAAGGAAATGATAGTTTTGAAATAAGAGGTGCAAGAACAGGAAGGAGTGTGGCAAACAAAGGACTGGTGTCTCATTGTTCTGTGCCAGCCTATGCAGAAACCTTGTGGAGAACAGTTTTGTTATTGGTATGTTTAAAATTTTCCTAACATGACTAATGATCTACAAAACAGAACAACATTGAGAAGGCAGAACTTAAGAGTTACTGGGCAGACAGAATTAAATTTTTTCTCAGGCATTCACCATGCCTTTTCCTGTATTTTACCCTGATATTACACCAACCTTCCTATTTTGTATAATTTCAGGTTTTTAACATCAAAAGCTGAAGATTGCTATACTTTCTACATAAGGGCTTTCTTGTCCTCTTCTTAACGTCTGCTGCCGGAGAAAGCAGGATCAGAGCTTGGCTTCTCGATGCTTGTTAGAGCAGAAATCCTGCTAAGTACTGTACACTGTTTCATTTCTTGGAAGAAAAGCCTGTTTGGTTCAATGGGACATACTCCAACAATTATAAAGAGACAGACTGCAATAGCCTTTGTGTGCTTATGTTGCTTATAAATACTGTATGTCATTGAATGGTTGGTTCCACCCAAAATTATGTTGCTTTGTGTAGTAAATTACACTAGAGTGGGCCCATTTAACGAGTGGGGGTTTGGTATCTCAACTCTGTAAATTCCATTCATTCAAATGAGCTTGCTCTTATTGTGGCTTACTTTAGCATAGTAAATCACAGTTGCAGTAATTCTGTTAAAATCAATGGGACTTACAGAGAAATATACTCACTCAATCCACACTGATTAAATAGGCCTACTCAAGTGCAACTTGGTACACTATGCTGAGGACTTCAGTCTATATGTATAAAAGTATAGATTCATGATAGCTCTGTCAACAGAGGCTTGTGGGTGGGCTGAAAGTTTTTCAGGGGGATATCAGTACCAGAAGTTTCCATTCAAAAAGAGACAACATACCTGTCTCTGCCTTCAGACACTCCTTTTCACAACCTCTGCTTATTTTAGTGAAGCATTTTACTCCAATACTGAAAGAAGAATAAAAATTCACTGTTGACATCCTTTGATATTATTTTTCTGCCCCCTCTTCAATTGCTGTTGTGACAACGCAGGAGAGAAAATAATATCCCAAATAAGTTTCACTATGAAATTCTTTTTTGCAAATAACAGAATGGAAACAGAAATCTCTGTCTACCAATGTGAAGAAGCAGAAAACTAAAAACATAAAGAAAGAAAAAGTCAGATTCATCCTGGTGTAATTCTGCCCATTTCTATATATTTGCACCCTGAGATTGATTTGGCCATTATGTGCCTATTATAGCTGCATGATTCTGGCTGGAATGACATTAGCAATCTGCTCCAATCATGCACAGAGGGGCAGACAAGGTTTGCAAGGTATATCTTGTTTCATTTGAGATTCATGTGCAGTACACAGCAATTCATTGGACATATTCTATAGAATTATAGGGTGCATAAGAAAGGACGTGAAAGATCTGATCAGATTCATGGGACAGAAACCTACTTAATTATTTCCCAGAGTGTTTTATTTTCTATTTGCATGCCATCTCTCTCATTTTAGAACAGCTCTGAGCAGCCCACATGGAGCTCGGTGAAAGATGTATGTCATTTTCAAGAGGATCCTGCCAGATGCCACCAGCTGAGAGACATTTCACACTCAGCAGTTTCACATTTCAGAGCAGAAAACAATTTAAAATAATTTCTGTGACCATTCAGTTAGAATCAATAGAAATAACCAGATTTTCAAAGCCAGCAAGGGTAAGAATTATCAAGACATACTGAGTCACAGCAGGAGGATGGTAGAAAAAGGCAAACACTGTACCCTTACCTTGGACTTAGTGTGATGGTTTGGTTGAGTTTGAACTGATGGTCAAGTGGTCAAAAGATAGATCTCTGCCAATCCAGAGCAAGAGTAGTCTTGAGGGAACCCTGCCATCTAGCATGATATGTGCTAGCATACTGAAAATGAAGAAATACTTACGAAAATGTGTGCCGCTTTCTTCCTCTTCTTAATCCCATCTACTCCAAGGCCTGGCTGATTCACCTAAGAGTTGCCCTGATACATAATGCCTCAAGATTCCATCAATTAGTGCAATGACACCAGAAAACTGGTCAGCCATCAGTTTTGGGTCTTCAACTCCCAGAATCCAGCATGGTAGCCATGCTGGTTGGAGCGACTCAGGAGCCTATAGCCAGCAAAAGTCCTGACTATGATACTTAAGACCACTGATCCCCTAACCAAGTAGTGACTGTTTTGGATTACAGCAACTCTCTTTGAGTCAGCAGAATATATTTTATTTTCTGTTCTTTATCTTTTCTGACTCCAACAACTTTTATTCCCATGCATTAGCACAAGCTCTGGGATCTTGGTAAACATCCTAGTGAGTAAAATTTAGAGAAAGGTAATGTCTTGAGTGGAAGTTATTGGAACAGAAATGGGTTAAGACTTCAAATAAGTACATAGACTTGACTTGTATCCTTGGCAAGGTTGTCAAAGACCTGCACCTCAAACTTTAGAGCAGTGATGGCAAACCTTGGCACTCCAGCTGTTCTTGGATTTCAATTCCCAGAAGCCTAAGTCTCTGTGAATCCACACGAATGGGTTTACTGCACGCAAGTGCAGTAAATAGTGCTATTCTGAAGAAGATCATAGTAACCCAGGATTGGGTAAGTTATTTTGCTATCTTAGGCAAGACTGTCACAAGGATATTGTACATGACAACAAAAATAAAACAAAATGAAATAATAATTAAAAGATTAAAAATAAAATCCAACAATTTACTTCTTGTTGAAAACATTCTTCACCTTTTCTTTGCCTAATGGCCCTCAGGTAAAAAGACTGCCAATAACAACAGCGAGAAGTTCTTCCAGATCTGTTTCTGATCACTTCTTTTCAGACATATATATCCTCTCAAGAGAAGTTATTTTCTTCAGATACCTTCAAAGTATATCTGTGTTTGTTCCTTTAGAAAGGTTGCAGTGTGGATGAAAGCACTGCAGACATAAGCATCAATAGGAAGAAAATGAGAGTTTATTTTAGGTTGCTGACCATTGCCCCCAAGTTCTTCACATTTATTCTTTTTTAAAAAATGAAATCTTGTCTCAGTTTGATTCAGAAATTAAATAGGAAATCAAATTGTGAAGCAAAAAGCCCAGGGTTGCTTTGCCTTTGCTTCTTTATTAAGTGGGCAAGACCTGACAGCAAAAGCAGAGAGTTGCTGAAATATGTAGCTCAGTCTGTACTTTTTTTTTTTTTTTGGCAGAGAAGCCATGACTCTGTACAAGAAGACAGATTAAACCCTATTTGTTGAGGTCATTCTCACTAAATCTCTGAGCCAAGTTGTACCATTGCCTTACCAGTTTGTGTTGCTGCTCAATACCAAGGTGTCCCCCTCTTCATCCTTGTTGTTCAGTTGCACAGTCAATTCTGACCCTTTGCGAACCTATGGGCCACTGTTTGCCAGGCACTTCTGTCCTCCACCATTCTCCTCAACTCGCTCAGTTCTGTGCCCATTGTCTCTACAATACCATCTAGCCATCTCATTTTTGGCCGCCCCCTTTTTCTTTTGCTCTCCACCTTTCCCAGCATCAAGGCTTTCTCAAGTGAATCCTCTCTTCTCATTTGATGTCCAAAGTACAGTAATACCTCGGATAACATTTACCTCGGATAATGCTAAAATCGCATAACGTTAAGTAATCTGGGGAGGAGAATTGGATTGAATAACGGTAAGGTCCTATGGGATGAATCAGATAACAACCGCTAAAGCCTGTGTGGTTACAATGTATCTCTATGGAGCTTTAACGTTATCTGATCCATCACATAGGATTTTAACATGCATCGGATAACACTAAAAATCAGATAACACCAAGACTTGTGGAACCAACTCTTAGTGTTATACGAGGTATTACTGTACTTTAGCTTCATATTTACTATTTGACCTTCAAGGGAGCAGTCAGGGTTGATTTCTTCTAAGATTGACCTATTTGTTCTCCTCACTGTCCAGCGGACTCTCAAAACTCTCCTCCATCACCACATCTCAAAGACATCTATTCTTCTGCGCTCAGCTTTCCTAATGGTCCAGTTCTCACAACCATACATTGCCACAGGGAATACCATTGCTTTGACTATGCGAATTTTTGTTTTCAATGTGATGTCTCTACTTTTCACTATGCTCCCCAGGTTTCTCATCGCTTGCCTCCCAAGAATCAGTCGCCTTTTTATTTCATGGCTGCAATCACCATCTGCAGTGAGCTTTGATCCTAGGAAAGTAAAATCTGTCACTGCTTCTACTTCTTCATCCTGCTACAGCCAATACTTTTAAAACAGGGATGCCCAAACTATGGCCTGTGGGTGTGTTTTATTTCCACTTCCAAGAGCAACAAGAGTAGTTTGGGCCAGATGAATTGGTGTTGGGGACCGTATCTGGCCCATGGGCTGTAGTTTGGGCACCCCTGGTTTAAGCAGAGAAAATGGCAGCCTAAAATCTATCTCAACCTGTTGCAAAACATATCTGTTGCAAAACAGATTGCAAGGCGCATTTTATTTCCACTTCCGGTGGAGGAACCATGTGACTGGCCCACTGAACCACATGACTGGCCCAACACCTGAAGTGTTTCAGCACCCCTGCTTTAAAACTTGTTCCAGCCCTACCCCTTTGTGCTGGTGCCAGACTTTTGTACTTCCTGAGACAGAGTTCCAGTTGCACTCCTTTCTTCTGTCCAGGTGAAAGTATATAGTAGTCACAGCCTCTCAAATTATTTTAGCATCTGTGAATAGAAGGATGTGGCAAATAATGGTAGATGTTTAGACAACTAGCATTTCTTTTAGCTTCTCTTACACAAAAGTAATTGTTCATGTCTACTTTATGTATGGCAACCATACTCACATTTTCAAAAGGCTGCTTTTTTGGTCTACAATTCTCAGACTCCCCCAGTTGTCACATTCATGTCGAGATATTTGGGAGATTCTGGGACTTAGAATCCAAAAAGGTAACTTCTGTTTCATGTTCTAACCATTTTCTATAGCATACAAAAACCAACCAAAAATTAGAAAAGATGGAATATTACAGCAGTGCTAACCTACCCAGGAGGTCACCTGATATAGATGCTTCACCTCTTCTGAGTGGGAACTAGTTACCACATGGCAGCTCTTTACTAGTTCATGGCTGTAGCCAGGATTTGACCCCTTTTCTGGTAACACACAATTTCCACCATCAGTGTTGCTCCTTTTCCATATCTATCCCTGATTACACTATAAAGTTAACCACTCAATGTTTCTCCAGATACTTTCTTCTAATACAGTCAAACCTCGCATAAAGAGCGCCTCACTTAAAGAGTAACTCGCTTAAAGAGCAGAAATTTCTCTGAATGTTCGCTTCACTTAATAAATAAAACCAACCAAAAAACTCGCTTAACAAATAAATTGGGGTTCACAATCCCCCCCACAATTGGTCACTTACAATGGTGTTTCACTTAAAGAGCAAACTCGCTTAAAGAGCAATCCTGTGGAACACATTGTGCTCTTTAAGAGAGGTACCACTGTACTTCCATGTTCACAGTTCCATAATTCATTCTCTCCCCACCCCCCTCTTTTCTCTGGGTGCTGTCATGCCATATCTCCACCTATTTCTTGCTATGGGGAATAGTTGTTCTTCATTAAAATCCCGCCAGTCTCTGACATTATTCATCCAAGAAATACTTCTTTTATGTTTACCTGCAATCTTCCCCTGAACAATGTATTGCAGTATATTATGTTTTGATGAATTATGTGTCCAAGATATGAAAGCTTGTGTTTCTTCATAATCAACTCTATTTTTTTGTTTTCCTTTCCTGATGAAGTACCTTTTCATTCTTTATTCCATCAGTTCATAGGATGCAAAGGTTTATTCTATACATTTCACATTCATTTATTCTATTGAGTATCTTGTTTTCAATAGCCTAAACCAAACATCTCTACAAGACTGTATGTAGCACTTCAACATCCTACATCCCAAAGATATATTAAGCTGTTTGTTACACAGAATTTTATTCAATTTCATTCATTTTATCCAACTTCTAGATATCTCGGTTCTTGCCTTTATTTTTATATTGCAATCTCTGTGGTTGTTTACTAAGTGTCCCAGATATATATATATATATATTTGCTTACTTGTTCTTTATGTCAGTTATCATATATGAAGGGCAAAATCTTGTTAGTGAAGTTCTGCCAGTGTAAACTGAATTGGGGCATAGGAAAATAACTAATTTAAATTAATTTAAAGCTTCCCCTACCCCAATTTCAGTTCCTGAGGCTTCCTAAGGCTCCCGTTTGCTCTGGGAAAGCCTTTTGGGACCTTAGGATGGGATGTTTACTTAATAGTAAAAAAAAATCACCACCAGATTGCTGCTGCCTGGATTAAGACCACTATTAATGATTTTTGTTATTATAAATAGCTCATCCTCCCATCCTAAGCCCCCAAAGGCAAAAGAGAGCCCTAGGGAGTCTTGGAAACTGAAAGGAGAGAATAGGTAGCTTTAAATTAATTTATATAATTTCTAGGATCCCAAACCAGTTTATGCTGGTTGAACATCACCAACAGAACTTCACCAACAGAACTTTGCCAAATACAGTAATACCTCGCATAACGAGGATCTTGCTTAATGAGCAGACCTTTCCCCAAAAGGTCTACCTTGTTGAACAAGCAAAAACTCACTTAACGAGAAATTTCAAATCAGAGGGGCATTTGGCAACGAGGCTGGGGACTCCCAGCCCCATGAGCAGCGGGGCACTTGGCAACAAGGAGGGGGTTCTTCCCCGTCTCATTCCCAAATGCCCCGCTGACGCACGCTGTGCATCGGTGGAATGTTTGGCAACGAGCCCGGGGATTCCCCATGCTCATTCTGAAATGCCCCGCCAATACGCTCAGTGGAGCATTTGGAACAAGGTGGGGGGATCCCCCAGCCTCATTGTCAAATACCCCACCAATGTGCAGTATATGTCAGTGGGGTGTTTGAGAATGACCAACAGATGGTTGTCGTCCGCTTCATGAGGTGGATTAGGTGGCAATGGAAATATTATGCAAATGTGTCCTCTTTGTCTTCTTTTTTGGAGGCCCATAAGTAGTCACCCTAAGGTAGGGAGGCTAATTCCCAGAGCTCATCATCTACCAGTGGTGGTCAACCTTGGCACTCCATGTGTTCTTGAACTTCAATTCCCATAAGCACTGATCAGCTGGTGTGCTGACTTGGACTTTTGGGAATTGAAGTCCAAGAACACTTGGAGTGCCAAGGTTGGCCACCGCTGATATACCATCAGGTTCCATGTCTTATGGAAACAGCAAGTGGCCATGATGGGCAATGGAAAGGTGACTTTTCACACAGGAGAACTGAAAGGCATTATCAGCACAGCTGTTATTCCACCAGTGCTAAACAGTAAGCTGAAAGCTTCTTGTTTTCTATTAGCATGTTTGGCAAAGGCCCCAGATCCATTTCCTATTGTGCTCTGCAAACCAGCCTTGTTTTATTAAAACAATATTAAAAATGAGACAATAGGGCAGGGAGAAAGACCTGCATGATCCTCAGGAAGTACATTTGCATTTGAGTCCTGACCTTCTTCATCCTAAGTATTCCTCTTTTTTTTACAAAAGTATTAATGATATTTTTGTCAATTATCTGTGTCCTCACCTGAACGTGAATCTCAGCAAGATGAAATTTAAAAAGACACACATTTAAACTTCTCATGTCTAAAAATGTGGATTTTGTTCTACAAAAGCTCACACTGAAATACATCTGATAGGCTTTAAAATGCTCTGATAGTTCACCTTTTTTGCTTTCATTCTTCTCTTTCACTTTTGATTGCACGTGGAAGATAGCTAGTGAGTTGTCATCATCATATTGTAATATATATAATATTTTTGAATGTTGAAAGATAATAGACCTGCTTGCTGTCCTGCACTCTGTAGAATAAGACAAATGGTAGTTCTAAACAGAGGCAATGCTTTTTGGTTAGGGGGAATGAATGCCAGTATGGACAGGTATTGGAGCCACATTTTAGCAATGGGTAGAGGACAAGTGGTTAAGATGCTGAACTCATGGCCTGGAAGGTCAGAGTTCAATTCCTGGGTACTGCACAATGGAGTGAGCTCCCCTCTCTGTCCCAGCTCCTGCCAACCTAGCAGTTTGAAAGCAAGAAATTGCAAGTATATAAATAGGGACCACTTCGGTGGGAAGGTAAACAGCGTTCCATGTATTCCAGTGTTGAGGCATGTGTGCCACATGTCCATGGAAACATCTGCAGGCACAGACACTGCCGGCTCTTTGGCTATAAACAGAGATGAGCACCCTAGAGTTGGATACAACTGGCTTTCAAGCAAGGGTGACCTTTACCTTTACTAGGGCTCTAGTAGGTCAAAAGGGAACAGGCTGATCCAAGTCTATATTTTACTAATTTGTTTTTGCAGAAAGTCTTCCAGGCTTGCAAAACCTCCCCAGTCTGCAAACTAGAGCTCCTGTTCCATGCAAAATGTTTTTGCCCATCCCACAAACCAGAGTTTCTGTTCATGTTTCTGGAGCAGTAAACTAGAACTAATTTCCATGTGAAGCTTGCCCACCATTAAATAGCTTGCTACTTCAAATATGGTTTGCTAAATTTAGTGCAGAAAAAACTCCAGAACCACTGTTGGCCAGATTAGGGTTCCTTTGCCCTTCTCTAATAACTGCACAAAATCAAGCCAATTCTGATCTTGCCAGGGTTTTCTTGGTAGAAAATATGCATCAGTGGTTTATGATGCCATTTTCTAAGACTTTGCAGGATGCCCAAGGCTGCATAGAATGGCTCTTTTCTCAGAAGGCAAAGTGGGGAATCAAACTCCCAACCTCTGGTTCAGCAGCCAGATACCTAAAATTCTGTGCCGCCAGATACCTAAAACACTGAGCTATCCAGTGTTTCTTTTCTGCAAAATGGGGCACCCACAGGCCATTCTGTCTCCCTCTACTTCAAGAGCTGGCACATAGTTAATTGACTGTGCATGAAATGCAATGACATGACTGAGAGTGATAATCGAGCACCATACACAATGACACACACATAGACGTATTCTATGTAGACAACCAGTCCCTCTGGTCAGTGAGCCCAATCTGTCAAAGGAACACCAATGACAGATTTTCCGATTATGCTCTATCAACAAGCAAGCAGACAATCCAGCTGTCCCTGCCCCCAGCAAAATGAGGCACCTTGGATGTGGCTCTTCTCTTAGACAGAGCATTGTTGCACTCCTGGTAACCCAGGAGATACGAATCTCTTATCTTGCTTGCAAAGGCTGCCATTATTTTTACATGTGACATTTGGTAAAGTAGCAAGGGTGCTGCGAACTCCCCTCTAGTTTGCAGAGATGAATAGCTCCTGCCATTTCCCTTTTGTATCTGCCGCTGAGCTATTTGAAAAGAGCATGAGATAAGTAGCCTTATGACCACTGAAGATTAACAGACTCTGAGGCGCCAAACACAGGTTTTTGCTCTTGGGCTGTTCAGTTAACATTTATACAAACCTTTCAATGCAAAGAACCCAGTGGATGTTTAGGCCATGCGTGAGATGAACAAGAATGCTCTATTTATTCAGAATCAGAGTGCTTCTCCACCAGTACCCATTAGTGGTGGGGGTGAGGCAGGCAAGTGGATCTTTGAGATGGTCAAGAAGAAAGGGCTGTGACAGGTCCCCCTCCCCAAACTAGAATAGGCATCCTTTGCAGAAAGGCAAAGAGCAGGGCCTCTCCTCTACCATCCAACAGAGCCTGGTGAAGCTCCAGGGGTGATGAATAGTTTATCCCTGCTATAGCCTATATGCTCTAATTATGGCATTTGCCACAGCTGAAAATCAACCAAATGCTTTCTTCTTTTTTTCCATGTCTAGGCCAGACGTGAAACTGCCAAAATGAATAAAGAAAGATAGCCATGTGATCCATATTCAAAATACAAAACAAATGCAGGAAGGAGGCGATACCTTTATTGGATCACTCAAAAAATAAATTGTTGTACGAGCTTTTGAGTTTCAAGATCTCTTCATCAGGGAGGCATAATGAATGAAGTTTTATGGTGATGTTACTGCCAGGTGCTCCTCTTAGAAATGTATGCATTTCTAAGAGGAGCAGCTGGAGTAACATTGCCATGAACTTTCATTAATAATTTTATGCCTGCCTGATGAAGAGATCTTGAATCTCGAAAGCTCACACAACGATTTATTTTTCTGAGTGATCCAATAACGGTATCACCTCCTTCCTGCATTTGCCAAAATGAAGGCACCTTTTGGTGAGTTCATTCTGCAGTTCCTTTCACCTGACCTAGTGTGAAAAAGATTATCTGGCAACACTAGGTAACCATTACTAGGGTATACCCGACTGTGGTTTATAAACACCACAATCTTTGAGGAGGCTCCTTATGTGTACCCCAATGCTTCCTTAAGAAATTGCCATTCTGGAGCCTAACACTTTCCAAATTCCTGGCCCTGACAGGGTCCTTGGAATAAAGTGTTGTGGGCAAGAGGGATGAGAAGATCCACAGTCTGTTGGCATCATGGCACATTCCGTAGCCACCCCCACCCTTAAAGTATTTATCTGAAAAAGAACCCTGCAGAGCAAAGTGTTTGAAACTTGGCAGGGAGGAAAGGAGGTGTGAAGGAAAATGGGGGCTGGTGGTGGAGGTGCCAGAAGAGCAGGAGCTATAGCAGGGCTGGAAACTTCCCTTCCCTATACCCTACCCCATCTCCCAGGTCAGGGGATAGGAGCAGAGCCTGGCAATAAATCATTCATTTTAGTTCATTAAAAGTTGATGCCTTAATATATATTTTCTGCTTAATAAGCCAGACTGTGACTAATTTAACATTTTAACTTAATTTAGTGACTTAATTGTAATGTTAATGAGGTTTTCTGACATTAACTACTATTAATCATCACTCTACTTTCTGTCTAAGAGGCCACAAATGGGCAGATACTTATTAAAGATTTGTTTGAAAGGCTTGTTTCCCTGATTTCTAGTTGAAAGGGTGGGCATGGGGTTGGGCCACATAAGTCTAGGGTCGAAATGGGTCTCTCAGCTGTCTGGATGGATAACATTTGGGGAGTTATGCTTAAATTATGTTTAGCTGTGATTTGATTTGGACTGTATCATGAACCATGACATGAGATGTTAATGCACATCATATATTTGAGACATTTTTCTTCTTGCTGGGTCTTTTTGTTTTCCTGGAAGTTCATTGCCATATTTAGAAATAACAGCTTTTTGTTTTCTGAACACTCCCAATGTATGGTTTTCAGTAACATCAAGTTTTAAAATATTTCTGTTTTCTTAGTGCAGAATAAAATGCTGCCTCGTGCTTAATTCTTTAAAGTACATTTTCTAGATTAGTGGTTTCTTGGCTCCCCAGATGTTCTTGGACTACATCTCCCAGAAATCTAGGCCCGCACAGCCAGTGATGAAAGCTTCTGGGAACGGTAGTCCAAGAACATCTTAATCTGAAATGTTGAGAACCACTGGTCTAGATAGTGATTTAGGATGAAGAACCTATAATACATGACCTACACTTTTTTCCACTTTAAAAACTTCTGTGAAATTGCAGCCCAATAATATCCACATCTACTCAGAGGTAAGTGTCACTAATCCAGTGGGCCTATTGCAGCCTTTATTTCCAATTAGCCATATGTCAGATCATTCAACAGAGAAAATGTTAGTTTTCTAATTTATTGAATATATACAAAATCACTCCAGGTTTTGGAACCTAGAGATGGATGGAGATTAGAAAAAAGATATCAAAATATATGAGAAGTAGGAAGGTGCACCTCAGTGTATAAACAAAGTAGAAACCAGTTTTAGAACACAATTACCTACTAATTTCGGCAGGGGTGATTTCTTCACCATAAATGGCTATAGGAGGCTTTGTTCACTGTTAAGTTCATGTTAGCTTGCAAGCTTAAAATGTTACAATTTAAGAGAACATTAAAAAGGATACGGCATATCATTTGCTTTGCACTATGATCAACGACTAAATGAAGATGAACCAAAAGACATCAGAGTTGTATGGTGATAAAGGAGACACAAACAGTGCCAGGTCACCCCGGTGAGGAGGGCGGTATATAAATTGAAATAAATAAATAAATAAATGGTAAAGGTAAAGGTTACCCTCGATCAAAAGCCAGTTGTATCTGACTCTAGGGTTCGGTGCTCATCTCTGTTTACAGCATCTGCAGCAGTGGTGGGTGGCAACAGGTTCACACTGCCTGGGAGGGGTGGTGGTAGCAAAATTGGGTAGCCTCTGGGCAGGGGGGTGGCAAAATTGGGTGGCCCTCAGGCAGGGAGGGGTAGCGAAATTGGGTGGCCATGGCCACCTCCCTGCCCTGCCCCATCAGGTTTTGTCCCTGCAAGTGGTTCAAGGTCTCCCTTGCTCAAAAGCCAGTCATATCTGACTCTAGGGTGCAGTGCTCATCTCCATTTACAGCCAAAGAGCCAGTGCTGCCTGTGTTTGCAGATGTATATATGGCCATATGGCAGGCATGACTAGATCACCCATGACGTAGGCTCTGCCCATGACATAGGCTCTCCTCAAAATGTAGGCTCTGCCCATGACATAGGCTCCGCCCACGGTGTGGTAGCGAATTTTTTTGCTGCAGACTGATCTGCAGACGTTCAGTGGACATGTGGCAGGCATGACTAGAACGCTGTTTACCTTCCCACCAAAGTGGTCCCTATTTATCTATTTGTAATTTCTTGCTTTTGAACTGCTAGGTTGGCAGGAGCTGAGACAGAGACAGGGGCTCATTCCATCATGCAGTACTTGGGTCTCGAACTGATGACCTGCCAACCTTCCAGTCATCAAATTTAACAGCTTAACCACTAAGCCACCACAGTCCCTTAACGGTGCATGAGCAGAGTGCAAATCTAAAATTAAACATAGCAGCTTCAATTTATTTCATTAGCCTTATGGTACAAAGTTAAGAAATGTTAGACTAATAATAGGTAGTAACATACAGTATCTGTTTTATCTTTTATTATTAAAATATACTTCAAACTTCTGAGTCACTTCAAGTGATATATACAGTCAGTGTAAATCACAGGGACATAGCTTGTTAGTGGGGTGGAAAGAAGAGAAAGGTTATACAGATCAGTGACAAAATGTAATTCTTCTATGACAAGACCCCTCGTTTTAAGATTGAGAGCCTTCTTCAGCTGACAGCTTCCACAGTTGTTGGTTGGACCCCACCATCTCCAGCTTGCAGCTGTAGTATTTTATTTAAACTCCACTTGTAAAAAGTAGTAGATTGGGGAAGCAACTTTAAAAAGACATGAAGAGTCTTGTCAAAGGAGCTAATAACATATTTCTTGGGATTAATGATGACAACTCACTAGCTATCTTCAGCATGTAATCAGAAGTGAAAGTGAAAAATGAAACAAACAAAAAAAGGGGGTGAAATATTGTAGCACTTTAAATCCTATCAGATTTATTTCAGTGCGAGCTTTCGAAGAGCAAACTCCAGTTTTTCAGACATGAGAAGTTTAAATGTGTCTCTCTTTTAAAAAAATTCATCTCACTGAGATTCATGGTCAGGTGAGGACACAGATAATAGACAAAAAGACAGGAATTGAACTATCAGGCTTTTAATTAGCAAATCCTAGCCAGGCTGATAAAATAAGGAAGACTAGTCCAATCAATATTTCTTAGTATTCCTGTGACAGCCAAGTCTGTGAACCTTCTCAACCACTAGTCATGGTGACTGAGCGACTCTGGGAGCTATTGTTCAGAAAAGCACGATTCCCAATCTTTTTTTCTTATTCTCTCTCCCCCTCTAGGTTCTCTAGTGTTTTAAATCATACAGACATCCTTCACAGAAAGAGGAAACATTCTGCTGCAGAGAGTTAACTTTTTCCACATATGGATGATGATGGATGGGTTCAGGGTCCCTGCATTCATCTGCTTTTTGCCTTCTCACATGTAGGGCATATACATGCTTTAATTGTCTAAAACGGGGTGTCCAAACTTTTCAGGCCGTGGGCCAGTCATGTGTTTCAGGGAGCAGGTCATTATGGCCCAGGGGCTGGATCTGGTCCACAATGCCAATTGATCTGGCCCACAAAGCCTCATCACTCCTGGAAGCGGAAGTAAAACATGCCTATACGGGCATGTTTTACTTCTGCTTCCATGAGCGACAAGGGCTTTGCAGGCTGGATGAATTGGCGTCAGCGGCCGGATTCAGCCCCCGAGATGTAGTTTGGGCATCCCTGGTCTAAAAGAAAGCTGCTGGACTTGATACCTACTAAGTGAGTAAGGAGACTGTGAGGTCTACTAACTCTGATTGAATTGGTAGTGGTTCCTTCCTCCATTGCTTTCTCCAGAAAAGATGACACAGTTGTTCACAATGAAACAGGGTTTGTTAATGGAGTTGGAGTTAACAGATAAAAGTGGAACAAGTCGCAGACTAGTTTTCTTGGCTGTCTGGGGTAGAGTCCATGTCCACTAGATCTCCCTTCTCTTCCCTCCAACTGCCTTCACCAAGAGGGTAAGTACCCTAGGGTCCTTCAATTGTATAGCCTCTGCTGGTTTGAGGCAAGACGCTCTTAGGAGGGCTTGATGGTATTCCTAAACTGAGAAAGGCTAGTTTCTTCTTTCTACCATATCTACTAGTAGGTTGCACTGGTCCCAACACCTGGTGGGTAGATGGTTGCCAGCTGTAACATTCTCAGTCCCAGGCCCACTGGTATTTCCCTGGACCAAGACTGAGGCCATGGTTGCCATGGGTATTGGCAGGAAGAATGCCAGAAAGAGTCAGGTAAATGTCTGGAGGATGCAGATTGATGGGCTAGATAATCTCCATCCAAACTCCTAAGGCAGGAATAAGGGGTAAGGAGTATTCTTGTTTTTTACCCTAATGTTTCAAGATTTGGGTTCCAGAGTTTGCATAGCTGGGCAGGGGGCCATGGCTGTTCAGCTAGGACAGGTCCCCCCCAAAATCCCTTGTTGTTCAGCTAGGGCAGGTTTAAGATATGTCAGTCTCCCCACCTATGGCTGGCTATTGCTGGGTCAGGTGTGGGTGTCTAGTGGTGCTCACTGTTTCTCATTGCTAGGACTTGCCTTGCCAATGTTTCCTCTATAGCTTTGGGGTGATGGTTACACAGTACCATCCAGTTTGGCAAGAGGTCTCTCTCTATCTCACCAGGGCCTCATATTCCTAGCTTGCTGTTCCCTTCCCTAGCACACTTGAGCTCATGGCTCACTGGGCACACTAACATCCTCCTCTGACTGGATATTCCTGCTCCTCTTTCTCCTCTGTTTCTTCCCTCCTTTCTCCAGTTCTTCTCCCTTACCCCACCATTTGTTTCCCTGTAGATGGTAGCCTGGAGACTGTGGTGGCTCAAGCGGTTAAGACACTGAACTCACTGACTGGAAGGTTGGAGTTCAATTCTCGGGTACTGCATGATGGAGTGAGCTCCCATCTCTGTCCCAGCTTCTGCCAACCTAGCAGTTCAAAAGCAAGAAATTGCAAGTGCTGTAGATAAATAGGTACCACTTTGGTGGGAAGGTAAACAGTGTTCCGTGCACTCCAGTGTTGAAGCATGCCTGTCACATGTCCACGGGAATGTCTGTAGATGCAGACAGTCCTGGCACTTTCGGTTATAAACAGAGATGAGCACTGAACCCTAGAGTTGGATATGACTGTCTTTCAAGCAAGAGTGACCTTTACCTTACCTAGATGGTAGCCTGTGTGAATGCGAAGAAGAACAAACTATCACCCATATGATACAATGTACACTATGCCCCTCAATGTGCACTGAGGAGGACCTTATGATGGCAAGAGTAAATGCTGTTGATGTGGCCTGATATTGGGAAGATGTCATCTAGCCCCTTTTAATTCCTTTTTGTTTTAGCTATGTTAATTTTAGCTGTGTTTGGTATTATATGCTAGTGGTGCCTCTGACACAAATAAAGAAAGAACCTCACCATCTGCATTGTCCTCTTGCTCCTCCTCTACCCTCTGAACTTGCAGGAACCACATTGATGATGGCACCCCCAGGTCATATGGGAATAGCTGCATTGTGTGCCACTCTTGTTGAACTCATATGCTCAGTACCCTGCTCTGCAATGCCAGAAAGGATGGGAGTTGTGGCAGCAGATCCATACATACTCTTACATTGGCCCAATAGGGAATCATGGTCAATTATATCAAAAACCACCACGAGATCTAGCTGAACCAACAATGTCATGCATCCCTTGTTCCATTATTTGTTTAGGTCATTCACCATAGTGACCAAAGCCATTTCCAGGCTATAAGCAGGCCTGAAGCCTGACTGAAATAGATATAGATAATTTTCAAGAATCACTGAGAAGCCACCACTGTACCCTTAGAGACTAACTGGTGCTTACCTAGTGGGTGGGGTTCAAGGTAGTTTTTTTCAACAGCAGTCTTACTTCTCCCTCCTTTAGGCATGCTGGTATCATGCCTTACTGCAAGGAGGCATTATCTAGCCTCCTTAACCTTTAGTCATTTCCCCTTTAATTGCTTCTCTAAGCCAGGAAGGGCAAAGGTCTAGTATACACAAGGTGGCTTTCACTTCTCCAAGGATCTTGTCGGTCTCCTAAAGCTGCACAAATTGAACTGTATCCATTATCATGAGACAAGAAGGGTCAAAGCACATTATGTACTCCGTCCTAAAGCAGCTGCTCTGGGCTTTCTCTTTCCTGACTTTTATTGTATTGTGATGCTCTCACTGTTTATTCAACCAAATTCCAAGGTACTTAGGTCCATCTTTTCATTTTGGATCTCTGAAAGCATTCCTAGGGCTGTTTCCTTTTTACAATCACCACAAACTCAAGTTTCTTAACATTTTTACACTGCATTCATTACTAACTGCATTGATTTTACTGATTAACATTTGCAAATCTTTTCAACGAAGAGAATTCCATATAGTCTGCATAGTGGTGATGATAAATTCTTTGCTGACAGTGTGTTTTTACAACCTGTTTGCTTACGAGGCTTATGGCTTTTTAAGGTGGTACTGCACTGCACAGCGTTGCCATTCCTCTTCCTCTTTGACATTTTTCCTGGAACTATTTTTAGTTGCCCTTTGTTGCTGAATTGCTATTATCACTAGCTTTTTTATATTTTTCCCTGGGGTTTATTGCAGAAGCAGAAGAGTGATATATGTATTTAAAATAAATGAATATCTCATTGTCATTGGCTGCAACTTGCTCTGAGTATACTTCCCCCCACCCCCCTGCCCCAGAGCACTGGGAGGCATGGTCTTGGAAGGCGGCTGGTTCTGGGCCTCACCCTCACAGGCAAGAAGTAAAAATGCCACTGGCATGAATTTGTTTAAGGTGGATCCCAGCTTGCCATGAGGTGACCCACACATTATGATCTCAGCACCATCTTCTGCGGTACATATGAAAAGAGACATGCGGGATTTAACACCAGGACTGCAATGGACTGTTGCAGCCTTAAGGATATTATCAAGGTGTGCCATCACAGCCAGACCATCTGGCATGACCTCTCCCGTCTCCGACCGTTGGGAATCAGAATAGTGAAGTGGTTCCTCCTCTGCTCATTTTGTGGTTGGGCTCAATGTGATGGTTTCCAGTGGCATTTCCTCCACTGAAGGGGACCATCACCCCACCTAAAGGGGTTCATCCGCTGGTAGCCGTTGGCCCCGTTAGGGAGTCAGGTTAGTTAACCACTGCCAGACACTTGGTGTTGAGTCACTGGCTATACGGTCTACTCCATTACCGTATGTCCGGCCAGACATACATAATAACATTTCTGCTTTTAAATCCACAAATGTAAACAGTCATGTCCTCTTCAGTCCTGTCTCCCCCCCATAATATTATTTGAAAGGTGAAATATTAAAAGTATCTCAGATGATTTTTCCTAAATTTGCAGTCTTCTTTTTTTCAGTTGTTGTTTACATTAGTTACAGTACAAAAGAGAAAGGAAAGATAGTGGTGCCTCCATGTCATGGGATGGCCCAATAAGTACACTGCATACTGAGAAAGCAATATGAAGTTGCTTCACACTTCTAGTACTGAATCCTGTTTTCATACTACTCATTCGTTCCTTAAAATCCTGGTATTCCCCCTTCTCCACCAGCATGCCTCCTGGTTGAGAATCACTACAGAGCCATTTCTTAGGTAAAGGTCGCTCTTGTTCGAAACCCAGTCATATCTGACTCTAAGGTTCGGTGCTCATCTCCACTTACAGGCAAAGAGCCAGCATTGGCTGTGTCTGCAGATGTTTCCGTGGACATGTGGCAGGCATGACTAGACTTCACAGTACACAGAATGATGTTTACCTTCCCACCGAAGTGGTACCTATTTATCTACTTGCAGTTTCTTGCTTTTGAACTGTTAAGTTGGTAGGAGCTGGGACAGAAGCAGGAGCTCACTCTATCGTGCAGTACTTGGGTCTCAAACTGCTGGCCTGCAAACAAGATCAGAAATGGAGAAGGATGTGCTATGACAACAGATCACAAAGCTATTTGCATTGAAAGATCAGAGATGAAATAGCAGGGGGTATGTCAAGCTGCTAGAAAACTCTGTATTTGAGCATACAGTCAGTACTGTGGGGGAAAACTGACGGACAGACTAGCAGGGGTGTCCTGGCTCCTGAACAAGAAGTATTGGCAGAAGTTTATGAGCTCACAGCCATTGGTTCTGTTAAATTTCATTCTCTTATAAGACCAGCCGTATGCCTTTGTTGTATCCCAGCCAACTGCCCCAGGGTAATTTAATTTTGACAGTGAATTCTCACTTTCTCCAGAAACTGCTTAAATTCGTTGCCAGACGAAGTTTTTTAAAATAACTAAGGCTGATCCCTGTGGGTATGTTTGTGTTTTATTTCAAAAGTAAACATATCACGGTCTCATTACATTGTAGACAGAGGGAGTTAAAATATATTTTGGGTGCCAGTTCTCCATTTGCATTTTTTACACCCGAGTTTAGAAAACAAGCAGAATTTGCCAAATGCAAACAGCACTTTCAAATGCAAAAACTGATGTCAAACCTACTGAAGTATTCAGACGCAGAGAATCCAACATTTTGAAAATAACAAGAGCTTCAGCCAAGCATAGAGAACTGCTTACTGAATGGACTCCTTCACACCTACTTACCTGGTGTAAGTGAAACACCATCTCACAGTTGTTGATAAACAGTAACTTAAGAGGAAGGGAAGGTTGACACAATCTTGTATATGAAAGTTTTTTTCCAGTTTTTTTTATAAGATATTGGCAACAATCACAATTCATTTTTTATTCATATTGTGGGGAAACTTGAGGTTGTTGTATTTTTTCCAATAAAAAGGGCCAAGAATCTTTTATCCAGATTCATTCATCCAGGTCTAAAGCTTTGAAGCTTCTATCAATTAAAGGGCTGAGTTGGAATGCCAGTGTATTTAACCAAAGCTTTTTCCTGAGAAAGGGAGGGACAATATAATCCTCTCCATGTTCAAAATAGGTATGAGTATTCAATTACTCTAGTTAAAATAAGAAAGAATAATGGGCTTTAAAAATTAATTTCCCCAAATTATGCAGAAATTATCTAATGGCATAGCTGAAATGCTTTTTAAAATCTGAATACAAGACAAAGAAGAATTATCAGATTTCACAGTTCCCAGTCCTAAATTGCAAGATGGGTAGCATAGTGGTTTAGTTGTTAGGAGTTCAATTCCCACTGTGCCTTCTGCAAGAAGAGCCAACCTAAATAGTCATGGGCAAGCTTCACAGTCCCAGGGTGCCCCCAGAAGAAGAGAATGGTAAACTCCTTTTGTGTGTAGAAACTCCTAGAAACTCCTAGAAAGAATTGCAACAAGTCTAAATTTACTTGACACCATGAAATTATTATTTAGTTCTAAAGAGTTTTGGATTATAGCTCAGGAAACCCTGGTTATGAAAACTCACTGGAGATGGCAATGGTAAAACCTATGTTTATATATCTCATAAGCCTATTAGGATTGCTTCATGTCAGAATCAACTTGATGGTATATAATGACAATGGTTCTAGAACACTCTTAATCCATTTCTTTAAAGGCCAGATGTAATTTACATGTAATATAGAAACAGGTGCTATGATCTAGCACAGTGATGGAGAACCTTTTAGAGACTGAATGCCCAAATAGGCGGTGCTGGCACATGGGCAGGGACCTCATGTGCACACACACACACACACACATGACGTTGCTGGCATGCATCTCATGACATCATGTTGGCGTGTGCGCTGATTGAGGCGCACCTGCGATGTCACATGGGTTCATGTGCATGTGTGTTGCCTGCCTGCATGATGACACCACCTCCTAGGAGGTGTGTGTGTGTCTGGTTGCCTCACCTCATCCCCACCTCTGCCACCACCTTCCAGGTGGAATTTCAGCCTCTCCTTTGGCAGAGGGAGAGGGGTGGGTGGGGAAGCGGCGCTGCCATTGGTTTGCCTACACTGATCTAGGCAACAAAGTCATGTGGTAATTTTACTTTGGACTTACAGGACTTACAAAAATCTTGTCTCTTTAGATAGCAGCTAGCAGCTTGGGGTGGTGATTCTGATTTTATGGCAGCAAATTCATCCTAGGTCTTAGTCCAGAAGTCCTCCAAAGTGCTGAATTCTACCCCAAAATAGGTTCAGCACCTTGGATAGTTCAAGCTAAAACCCAGAGTGAATTCACTACCCTGTTCTCCTTCTTCCATGTCTAGGCCAGACGTGAAACTGCCAAAATGAAGGCACATTTTGGTGAATGCATTCCACGGCCCTAGCCAGGTTTCTAGATGTGGGTGAGCAAATATTTTTCAGGGTGGGCAACAAAGCCTCTTTTCAATGCATTCATATGTGAAACCATGCCATGCCAGGGTGGGCAAACTGCTAAACCAGGGTGGGCCAAGCTCACACTGGGCCCCTCTGGCTACGGCCCTGGTTCATTCTGCAGTTCCTTTCACCTGACCTAGTGTAAGAAAGATTAGCCAGCAACACAAGGTTGCTGTTAACAGGGTGTACCTGACTGTGGTTCAAAAATACCATAAACTTTGAGGAGGCTCTTTCTGTGCACCCCCACCATCCTGTGAAATTGTATTAACCTGGGAATATGTATTATTTTACCGTCTTCCAAAAGGGTAAAGCCAGCAGTGTGGCTTTGTTGCTCTCTTGTTCATTCTATTAAGTGGAGCCTTAGATAACAGCAACCCCAAATCCTGCCCAGACGATCCTGCTGGTCCAAGAGATTGACTGCTGTAGCTCAGTATAAACTCAACATGAAAACTATGCAAAACTTTATGTCTCAGTGAGAGACAGAAGATGGTGGTGGAGTAGAAGGAAGAAAACTGAGATTTGAAAATTGAGAGCTACGACTAATGAGTGCGTCAAATTCATGCATTTGCTTTATCTGATGACTGCAATACCAAGGAATATCTTCTATTTTTAAATGGGTCACTGCAGATGTGACACCACAGACAGTATCCCCAATTCTCCCTGAAATCTACAGCTTTTTTGGATCATGTCAGTTCATGTTCAGTTGCCCATTATGTAGACCTGACATACATATTTCTTCTCATGGCATAGTTGTAGTAGGAAGTTGCAATGATAACATGTTGGGTATGAAGAATATCTGTAAATGTCCACATCCATGTCAATGTTGGCTGTTTTGTCCTAAAAAGATGACTCACAGAAAAATCTGATAGCTTGGTAATGTTTCTTGCCCCATGCTGAAAGCAAGATGAAGAGGTTTCCTCTCCCCCTAAAAAGAATGCAGTTCACACAGAAAAATTTTCCTTGAAAAAGAAACCATGAAGTCACAGCAAGCATAGAAGTGTTGGTGGATTATAAGAAAGCTAGAGACAACCCACTTTATGGCTTTAAATGAGTGTTAGCTGTGGTTAGGCAGAGCTGAAGTTGGAAGTTTGATTCCCCACTGTGCCTCCTGTGAGAAGAACCAGCTTGTGTAGTCATGGGCAAGCTGCATAGTCCCAGATCAACTCTAGAAGAAGAGAATGATAAATTATTGTTATGTACTCTTTACCTAGAAAACCCAGGAAAGGGTCACTATTAGTCACAATTAGCCCTTGACTTAAGAGTCAGTGAGGTATCATCTGATAATGTAGCTGGTACTTAGTAGTGCTACTCTCTGCAACTGCTTTATTGTGATCTTATCAATGCCAATGGTTCTCAGATGTTTTTCAACCTTTTGGGGATTCCTTCCAGTGCTTCCATCACTACTGGTATCACTGTTGCTCTTTTCTCCCAGAGCTGCTGTACTTCAGTTCTCAAATCCTGAGATCTCATGATCTTTTCAGTTTCTTTTTCTCTGACTGTCACCTTTCCCACTACTTGACAGTCCTCTAGATGGCCATGTATAGTTTTGTAGGTCAAACCACTAATGAGCACTTTGAATTGGGTGCTCTAATGAGGGAGTTATATGCTCCTTGTAACAAGCACCGGTCAGCAGTATAACCACAGCAGTTAGAAACACATGAGATTTCTGAATATCCTTCAGAGGCAGCCTATGCAAAGGTTTAATATTAATCTAGACAGGCTGTAACTAAGGAATGTGTCACTGTAGCCTCAAGGAATGGGCACAGCTGGTGTGCCAACTTTAACTACAAATGGACTTCTGGCCATCTCTGAGCCCTTGGCATTCAGCTCACGGCTGAAACAGAAGAATATACTCCCCCCCTTTTCTGGGGAATTTTGAAGTTGTAGTCCAAAAATGTAGCTTTTCCAGAATCCACACTCAGTTTTTTGATATCAATTCACACATTCAGTAGCCAGTCATCAACTGTACAGTAATTATGTGTATGTAGACATTTTTTAGTTAAACCTTTTTGTTATCCAAGCCAATCTATAGTATCAGGAGACAGAATGACATAGTGGTAGAACAGAGTACTATGAGATGTGGTTAAAGATCACATGTCCCTTATGTCTAGCCATTATGCCAGTGCAAAGAAAAATCCACACAGAAGTTATTAATACAGCAAATGCATGATAGCATTTGTTCTTAGGCTCAGTTACTTTCTGCCTGCTTGTGCAAAACGGATGAACTGGTAATGCTAAGAAAACAAACAAAAAAGCTCCCTTTTCAATGAGCAAGAATGAAGTCACAAGCTTTGTAAATATAAAACCTAATCGAGTAAGAATTTGTTCAATTTCAAACTCAAAGATTAAAAATTTAAAAATAAATAATATCATCCTCTGGAAAAAAGATTATAACCACAGTGGTTTGCTTAACAGTTCTACAACATCTTCTGAGGCAGCCATTGTAGAGTTATGCAGTATGGAAAGAAAGCAATGTTGATGTAGTGCAGGGGTGCCCAAACTTTTTGGGCTGTGGGCCGATAATGTGGTTCAGGGAGCCAGTCACTAAGGCCCGGGGACCAGGTGCAGCCCCTGATGCCAATTCATCCGGCCTGCGAAGCCCTCATCACTCCTGGAAGTAGAAGTATTATTATTATTATTTCAAATTTATATCCCGCCCTACTCAGGTGAACCTGACTCTAGGCGGGTTACAAATCATAAAAAGTAACAGCATAATAGTCACAAATTCCACATTATCATAATCACAATCATACAGTATCAGAAAAAATATCAATAACACAGTAACAACCAAAAGTATTAATATCACAGTAAAATGTTATAAAAAAGTATTGCAAAAACAAAAACAAAAAACACATTTACTGAATCCCGCAATGATCATATGCAAAATCCTACATAAAGTAGCCGGGAAAAGTCCAAGAGAAGTCCAAAAAAGAGAGAGCACAGTCACATTTTATTACCACTTCCAGGAGCGATGAGGACTTCGCAGGCTAGATGAATTGGCGTTGGGGGCCGCACCCGGGCCCCAGGCCTTAGTTTGGGCACCACTGATGTAGTCCAATAGTTAAAAGGCTTTGGAAGCAAGGTTACAACTAGCTATATAATGTATTGTTGTTTTATTTGTTTCATGCACAGAATAGTAAAATACTAATAGATCATCCCGGGGATTTTCATTTTTACTGTATGTAATGATCCTCTTACTCCCAAGTAGCACTCCGGCATTCTCATTATGGGATCACTATTTTTTATTTATTTATATAATTTATTTACAGGTTTGTGTTGTGGGTAGGTCGGTGGGTGGGTTGAGCGGTGTGTGTGTGTGCTTATTTTTATTTTTTCTTTGGCCCCGCCCACAACATCATGACATCATGACGTTAGCTCCGTCCACACTGTGATGACATCATGGTGGGGTAGTAAAATTTTTGACATCCCACCACTGATTCCAACCAATGATCTCATAGCATGACATGTCCACCACACGTTAGGATCTATCTCCTCCAACCCACCAGGCTAACATTGTTTACATTCCAATCTCTTTCTGGTATGTGAGAAAGGGATCTCCCTCAGATGGAAATCTCCATCTTGGATGGACTAAACCACAAGGTAACTTGGCAGACAAAATCTCAGGAAAAAAGCACAACTCAGAAATGGACTTTTTCATGACACTGTAGCTTCTGTGTATGTGTGATACACACAAGATGTTTGCAGTGATGTTTGCAGTGATGTTTGCAGTGATGGCAAACATAGTCTCCCAGATGTTGAACAACATTCCTTGCTATTGATGATGTAGGTTAGGAAAGACAGAAGCTGTAGTCAAATCACTACTGTTAGGATGGCACTTTACCAGTTCCTGGTATATGTGAACATAGTCCAGCCTAAAACAATGATTTAATTACGTTACTGCTAGGAAATAGAGCTGTAAGTACTCCAGTTTATGAACTGTGCAATTGTGAACTGTGGAATCAGTTATTGCAATTCTTCATTCTTGTTGATTTGGGGTTTCCAAACATGATGAGAGTGGATCCTAGCTAGAGCAATCAAGCCTGAACCATCTCTGGAGGTAAAAATGATGAAGTGAGACTGTCCTACTTTGGGCACATCATGAAAAGGCAAGAATATGTAAAGAAGAGAACAGGCTGAGGCTTGCTTGAGCTGAGCAGCATTGTGGAGGAGAGGAGATTTTGGAGATCTTTCATTCAAAGGGTCACCATAGCTCAGAGGCAACTTGCAGGCACATAACAACAAAAACATTATCATTCTTGTTGGTTGCCATTGATCACAATTGCATTTCACTAGATCTTTTCCATGAAACAATTTGCTGTCTGCTTCTGAGTACTTGTAAGGGTTTGTGAGTGAGCATTGCTGTAAGAATACAAGCTAACTCTAAACTGGTGAAACATTGCTGCTAAGCATGATGAGAATAGCCCTGGTGGTGCAGTGGTTAGAACTGCTGAACAACAAGAAAAACTGCTGATGTATTTTTTTTAAAAAATAGTAGCCATGTTAGTCTGTGTTTCAAACATATCAGAGAATAAACAAAACAAAAATGCTGTAGCACTTTTAAAAAACTGTTATATTTTAATGTAAATGTATATTGAAATGTAACAGTTAGTCTTTAAAGTGCTACAGTATTTTCATTTTGTTTTGTTTATTCTCTGAAATGCTGACACTGTGAATTTGATCCTGACCAGGGCTCAAGGTTGACTCAGCCTTCCATCCTTCTGAGATCGATAAAATGAGTATCCAGCCTGTTGGGGGCAAAATGCAGAGAGTCCATTAAGCACAATGGGCTGGTATATAAGTTTCTTTTCTTTATTCATGTCAGTTGCACCACCAGCATATAATAACATAGAAAGCTAAAATTAACACATCTAAAAACAAAATAGAATTAGAAAGAGCTAGATGATATCTGCCCAATATCAGGCCACTCCAGCAGCATTTTTTCTTGCCAACATAAGGTCCTCCTCAGCGTATGTTGAGGGGCATCATGTGCATTGTATCATATGGGAGATAGTTTGTACTTCTCTGCATTCACACAGGCAATCATCTACAGGAAAACCACACTTTCTTGGATTAGCCCTTGATCTTCCTACCCCTACATGCAGTCTATTTAAAGCTTTCCACACAGGCCATGGTTGTTCTTGGCCAGGCGGTAGAGAGTCATGTGGTTCTGCCCAGTTATTTGGTAGCTCCTTGTTCATCTTCCATAGTTCTAAGGGGCTCTGTGGGGGCTGGCAGTTCAGAGGGGCAGATGTTGTGAGGAAGCTATGCCTTGATTTCAGTCTTTGCTTGGGTGGTTGGTGATCAAATAGCAGGTGTATTTCTAAGGAACTTGCTTTGACCCACTCTTTCTCAGCAGCACTTTCTCAACAGAATTTTGATGGAGGGATGACAGCTAAGGAATGCACTTTTTGTATCTGGGTTGGTTTTAGGCATCCTGTGATTAATCTTGCTCTTTCATTGAGGAGCACAACCACCTGCCCTGCATGCTTTGGTATACTAAGTTAGATGGAACATTAGTCTATCTTGGTATAAGGCAGCTTAGGACAGTTCTGTGAGATCAATATGGACACTTTTCATCTGTTTTCTTTGCAAGATGCAGGGTTTCCCTCCTGAGCAGAGCCTGAGAATTGCTTGCTGAAAAGTAAACACACCTAGCCATGACTGTTATTTTCTGATCCTGTGATATGCATAAGAATGAGTCAGTGTTCAATTAGAACAAAAGACTGCTGATAAAGGAACAGTAGCGATTAGGAGGGAATGAAACCTCAGTCCTCCATGGGAAGCTGTTGTGTTTGACTGAGCCCCAGGCATCCCCTGAAGAGGAACTTCTGTTTGATTTTGATCTGCAGAAACCAGAGTTTGTGTTGGTAACAGCCACTGATTTCACAGCCTCACTGCCAATAGGAAAAGGCATCTTCAAACACCTTTTTTTTTTTGCTGCATAGCATCTCTTATAAATGGTTGCAAAGGGGGAATTGATGCAAAAGGTTCTGTCAAAGATAATAATAAACTATTAGCTGAAGCTAGTCAAGTTTTACTTGACAGGATTAAGATTCAGGCCTTTTGCACATAAGGATACACTGACTAAAGTTGCACTTCTGAAAGTACAAATTACATATCAGTGGTCCCAAAGTGTTCTATGACAATTAAGGTCATATAATGGTTATATAATAGTTCCATCATTTTGTTCATTTACCATTTAGTTGTTTACAAATGTGTTACATGGTTTATTTTGTGCTTTGAGTACTGCAGGATGGAATGAGCGCCCGTCTCTGTCCCTGTTCCTGCCAACCTAGCAATTCGAAAGCAAGAAATTGCAAGTAGATAAATAGGGACCACTTCAGTTAGAAGGTAAATGGTGTGTCCGTGCACTTTGGTGTCTAGTAGGCATACCTGTCACATGGCCACAGAAATGTCTGCAAACACAGACAGCACTGTCTCTTTGGCTATAAACAGAGATAAGCACTGAATCCTAGAGTCAGATATCACTGGCTTTTGAGCAAGGGTTACATTTACCTTTATTACTTGATTTATAATATCTCCTATTTGTGTTGTATCTATGATTACTTTTTTAATTGCCAAGAGTTGTATTTGTACTCAATTGGTGGTATAGAAATAAATAAATAAAAAATATGCTTCTACCAAGTTTATGCCAAGCAAGAAAGCTCTCATTTCATTTTGCATTCTTAATATTTTGAGTGAAAGATGCCCCCCCTTTTTGGTTCTCTTCTGAAGCTTCCAGATCAAGAGATTAGGGGTGATACGATAACTCATAGAAGTTGCCAAAAAGTTTGGAAGGATTTACCCAGATCTGTCTCCACGGGCCCTTTTTGCTGACTATGTGTTATGCACACTTTGTAGTACTATTCTAACTGCATTTCTACATAAATGTTGAAAAGTTGCCCCACAAAACCATTTAAGAATTCCCAGGGATCTTGGTGGATCATTGAACAAATTGATTTTATTCTACAAGCCCATTCATATTCATAAACCATATTTCTAGTTGCCAGGTCAACAGCACCCCAATCCCTGTGATTTCAGGGCAAAAACTTAAGATGAGGTAGACTAGTAATCTCATGGACATGCAGTTGCAATGTCACACAGTGGGCTAGTGTCTAGACCAGTGGTTCCCAACATGGAGCCCAGGCCCCACAGGGGGACTTCAATTTCCAGAAGCATAAGTCAGTACATTGGTTGATCAGTGCTTTGGGGAATTGACTTAGCCTTCTGGGAATCGAAGTCCATGGACCAAAGATTATGTAACACTGGTCTAGACCTTCCCTCAGCTCTCTTTCTCTAGTTCCCTCCCAACTCTTTTGGCTTTTTGGTCCACTGATGTTACATAGGCACAACATATATAGAAACATCTTCATATGAAGTCTGTAAAACTGCCTCTAAAAATGCCTCTGGCTAAACCAGTGATTGTGCTGGGTGTGAATGAGTGGAGGTGGACAACCAAGGCTGGAAAGAACCCTCAGACACAAAAATCTAATGTACTTCTCCTCTTCCTCCAGTATTATTTGCCCTGAGATTTGTTTCTCTGCCTGGAGAACTGCTGGAGAATAGAAAATCCTTGAGACTCTGGATAGTGCCCTGAGACCAGTTGTTGTTAGCTGCCATCAAGTCACCTCCAACCTTTGGCCACCCTAAGAAGCAGATATCTAAAATGTTCAGTCCTCAGCAGTTCAGCTCTCATGAACTCAAGTCTGTTATTCTTTTAGGGAGGACAGCATTAATTTGGCTATTTTTTGCCTCCAGAGGTTGCTCAGACTTAATTTATTATATGACCCTGGATATTCTCAAAGCTCTCCTCCAGCATCATATTTCAAATGAATCAATTTTCTCCCATCAGCTTTCAATACTGTCCAGTGTTCACACCCATATATGGTGATTGGGAATACAAGAGGGTAGATGGTCTTGGCCTTGGTCTCCAATGACACATCCTTACACTTGATGATCTTTTCTAATACTTTTATTGCTGCCCTTCCAAAACTCAATCTTCTTCTAATTTCTTGGCTGCAGTCTCCAACTGGATTGTTGATTGAACCCAGGTATACAAAATCATTCATTATCTTATTTTTTTCTTTGTCAGCATTAAAGTTATATAGTTCTTCCATTATTACAATTTTTTGTCTCTTAACAGTAAACAAAACAAAAAGACAAAAAACATTGTGGCACTTTAAAGACTAACTGCTGTATGACGAAGTGGACTTGATCCACGAAAGATAACATTAAAATACAACAGTTAGTCTTTAAAACTCCAAAACATTTTTAGTTTTTTGTTTCATTTCATTTACTCTCTGATATGTTTAAAACACAGACTAAGATGGTTACCATTTCAAAAATGTGTCTCTTAATGTTCAACTGCTGCCCTGCTTTGGCATTTTCTTCTTTCACTTTCATCAGAAGTCATTTCAAGTTAGTAAGATAATATCATCTGCATATCTTAAAGTACTGATGTTTTTTCCATCAATTTCCCTCCTTCTCCTGAATGTGAGATAACATAATCAAGCTATGGTCAAATACTTTATACTTTTATTTTCAATAAAATATGCTTCTCTCATTATTTTAATTTTCCATCCACTTCAAGGTTAGGTTTACATGCCCACAAACACCACACTTCCTCTTCATACCATATTTGGACATGCAGGAACTCTTCCTGGGATGCCCTGAAGCCTTGAGACTAATTATTTTCTCTGTTTGTTTGGCTCTTTCACGTTATTTAGGAGTTTTAGGAGTCAGTGATAGATTAGCAATTAACATATTAACTCTACTGAAATTCCTGCTGTCCTGAAAATCATGAATGGGGCTTTTAAGCTTCCTTTTTCTATATACAGTAATACCTCGGATAACGTTTACTTCGGATAATGTTAAAATCGCATAACGTTAAGTAATCTGAGGAGGAGAATTGGATTGAATAACGTTAAGGTCCTATGGGATGGATCGGATAACGACCGCTAAAGCCTGTGTGGTTACAATGAATCTCTATGGAGCTTTAACCTTATCCAATCCATCTCATAGGATTTTAACATGGATCGGATAACACTAAAAATCGGATAACACCAAGACTTGTGGAACCAAGTCTTAGTGTTATCCGAGGTATTACTGGTATGTATCTTAATAAAGGGTAATGAAGGTTCTTTTTAATATTTTCCTTTGCTCTGTAATATTTTGATAAGCATTGGTTCTTCCATATGTGTTTCTTAACATATTTTGTTTGTATTTCTAAAGCAGAAAAATTCTAAGAGTATTTGCTTCAGTCTAAACTTGCTCCCAGAAGGGATTATCTCAAAAACAATTAAACTGACCTCTCACCTAAAGTCAGGCTCCCTGAGACAAAAAAACAAGGGTTACACCTGAAATCACCTAATGATTGTTCTCTGAGTTTTCCCCATCACATCTTTTGTCCCTGGAATCTGTATTTAACATATGTACACTGTGATAACAGCTATGCCTGTTAGACAGGAGAAACCACCAGGAAATTCTTTGTTAAAGTTGGCTGCAATTGTGGTGCAAGGAAGGGTGATGGACCAGGGGGCTGGGCTTGGCTTCTTTCTGGAGTGTTTTGGGGAAAGCACCATATATGGACTCTTGTAGCTGACCTCAACTCCCCCCATCAGCAGTCTCCATGCTGACCTCTGGCAAAACTCCTCCTAGCTCTCCATGTGACATCCTGGGCTGGACTAACCATAATCTGGGGGTGGACTTCGCCTTTCCCATGTGGACACTTCTGAGCAAATCAAATGTGGGGGCAGACCCATTCCCTCCCATGTGATGCCTTGAACCTATGGTGTTTGTACAAGCCCCTTCTCCATTTTTGAATGCACATAAAAGCTGCATGGAGCCATTTCCTGGCACAGAATCCTTTCCATTCTGGTTCTTCCCTGTGGTGGCAATACCCATAACATATAGGCCATGTGTTATGGGAGGTATTCATTTGCCTCACAGTTCTTGTTTTTCTTTCTCTAGCCAATGCTTAATTTTGCCTTTTGTTGTCTTATTTTCTAAGTAAACTTCTCTAATTGCAACAAACTACTGTCTGTGCCTCCTTTCTTAGTTAGGGGCTCATTATGTGGTCTTTTGGTTCCTGCTTAAATCCTGCTTGTGGAATGTCCCCTTAAATTTAAAAGGTAACAATTTTTCAGGTAACTGGGTCATGCTCCCTCAGACATTGAGGGGGCTGGACTGTTGGTCCCCCACCATTTATGGCTGCTGTAAACATGTCCACAGATGATTCTGGTGGAGGTGGCAGTGGCAGCGGTAGCTGAAACAAGGGTGGGGGCAGAATTATTTGGCACCAGAGGCTGGAGGTTGTCTACCCCTGGCTTAAAGGCCAAGTTTACTTGGTGAACATCATGGCTGCAAGGGCATTTGAACTCAGGGCTCCCCAAATATAGCCTGAATTTCTTAACACTATTTCTCACTGTCCCTTTTGGCTATTTACATACAATTTTGTTTTTGCCTTTCCTTCTTTTGTCTTTGTTTGATTGTTTTTCTCTTATAGTTGCTTTGTTTAACGCCCTGAGAAACAGCAGGACTCTCATTCTTTATCTCTCATCCTCTTTCTCATCTGTTTCATTTTTATTTTGAAGTCCTTTCCTTTTTCTTTTTTTAAACTATAGAAATTAGTCCAGCCATTAACGCTGTCATCTGGAGAAGCTATTTGTTTCTCAGTCTCAATTTTCTATTTGCAATGTAGGTAAATTATATGCCTTGAAGACTATTCCTGAGAATGAATGAGATTTTATTTATCCAAGTACAAAGCACTAAACTGTAAAACCAACATAATTTTAAAACAACACTAATCATCTAAAAATCTATGCATACATAAACTACATGTTTACATATTCGCACTCTACTTCCCCAATATTCAGCAGTTTGAACAGCCCTGTCATTTGCTCCAAACAAATCCTTGATATCACACTGTTCAGGCAATTTGCCATAGATTAGCAGATGTTCAAAGTCTTGTCTCTTGCCTCATTCACATAGTTCATCATCATCCATGTGGCCCCCACCTCTTGAGGGTTTTTTTTTGCATCATGTCACCCCAGTTCTCAGCCTATTCAGTGTCTTCCATGTCCCATATTGGAGATGATAATCAGCTGCTGTCTACTCCTTTGTCACCCATAACCCTCTGGGTAATATTTGTTTCCAATGAATGAAATAAGGACTTGTGATAGAGAAAAACCACCCATATATACCCTACTGTGTACACACTTAGCACATAGCAGCCTTCCCCAAGCCAATGTCCCCTATATGGGCTGAACTATAGATACCATGGCATAATACCAAATAGTACTGCTTGGAGATGACAGAAATTGTAGCATTTTCAAGGCAACAAAAGGGAAGACTGCTATATGAAAACTAGGAGACAGCAACACCACATGTGTGCTTTAAATAATACACTAACCTTTACATTGCATTTCAGTTTTGACCCATTTACTTGAAAAATCCTCATTTCCTTAGTTAGACTCCCTGTTGCTGATGGTGACCAATGACACTGTGACTTTTAAGTTGCCACGCTGACTGCAGGCTGCCTGGTTGGTATTGACTCATCCATAAAACAAAGCCTACAATGTGTCTCTAAAGAATCTGCACAAATTGATATGAAATTAAAATAAATGGGAGCATTAAGTGTTCCTTTGAGTCAATAGCACTGAGTCTTAATGGTCAGAGATGTACCAAAGACAGCACTGGCAATACCCTCAGTTTAATGCAAGCCCTAAAGTCAGACTTGCAGTAAGATTAATTTGCTGGCAATCTTCATTGTTTTTTCCAGTAACTAGGATGGGGGCAGCAAAGGATGGGAAGGGTGGGGAGAAAGTGAGGGAGGAAACTTAAATTGTTTCATTGTTGTGTTCACTAGTGATAGACCAGTGAAGGCTGCAACAAGCGATCCTGTCACTCTCCAGTCAGCAGCAAAGTTGATGAAAAGGGTTGTTTATCAGTAAGCCAAATGTTCCCAGAAGTCAGGGTTATTAATGCAACATTAAGAAGCTGAACCTCAGAGAAGCTATAATTGTGGCAAGGGGGAGGGAAGGCCTCTCACCTTTTAACAGCTTTGTTTTTCTTAGATTGGAGTTGAACATCTTCCATTATCTCTTTACCAGTATTTATATTGTCTCCTTGGTCACAAGAATACTTTGCTGACAGTAAACAAACCCTAAACCTGCTGATGTAGTTTAAAGCAGATTGGTAGCTTTAGAGATCACTTGTATTAGCTTGAAATCCTGATCACATGGAAATATGCTCTACAATGAGATGAAAGCCAGCAACTAAGGATTGACTAGATATAGCCCACTATATTATTTCACTTGGGAAAGTAGGTTAATTAATACAGTGGATAATAACCTTCTGCTAGCAGGAAGCATTTTGTGAATGGACAGCTAAATTCAAAGTTGAAATGTTTGAAATGGTAGTTGTGTTAGTTTGTGCAAGCATATCAGAGAGAAAACAAAACAAAACAAAAGGACAAAGCATGTTGTGGCACCTTAAAGACTAACTGCTGTATTTTAATGTTAGCTTTCATGGATCAAGTCCACTTCATCAAACATAAGAGTGAAATTTCATGGCATCTATTTACACATCAGGTATAGGGGTACACAATGGTTGGCTAGCATAACATATGTATAGAAATCAATGTGGCTTTTTACAACTGGTAATAGCAGACATTCGGTGGTTGTTATTCAGATTTAGTGTGAAGTTTGGCCTTGCAATTCCACAGGGTGTCACAACTTTTTTTATCTTTTTGTTTTGTTTTGTTTACTCTCTGATAAGTTTAAAGTGGCCTTGCTATGCCATCCAGGTGATTCATGTGATTAACAGTGTGCCTTAATTTGCATAAATGATTATTATTTTCATTTAACCAGGACTGTTAGTGTCACATTATTTATTGAAAAGTAGAGGTTTACAGATGATATCTGTAATTATTGCTAACAAACAAAATTTTGTAGATGAAGTGATAGGCTCACTGCAAAGGAGTCCTTCAGTACACATTCTAGTTGTTGTCTTTTCTTCGTTTATAATTTTGTATGTTTTGTCTTTTCTCCCTGAATTCAAACAGTGTACATGAGAAGTCTTATGGCTTTGGGGATTTGAACCTGAATATCCCTGATCCTAGTCTTGTGTTTCAAACCGTTGATGAAGGAGTTCCTCTTTCCAGTTTAAGAGGGTGCAATTGGCTAAATGCATTTCTTCATTGATAGCAAAGGGTATCAGCTAGATTCCTATTGTCTCATATTCTACAGGCAATGCTCTACTGCTTTTCGGAAGTACAAACTGTGTAGCAAACAGTAGCATGATCTCCTGCTTGTAAGCCTAAAAACCTGCTGGATAGCTCAGTGGTTTCAGAATCTATTTGTGTAGCCAGAGGTTGGGAATTTGATTACTTACTACTAATAATTTTGTGTCAGAAATTATTCTGGGTTGAAAGGATTTTTGCTAGAAGAACTCTGCTTAGGGGATGTCCCAATTAGGCTCCTTTCATGTCCCCAAGATTTTTTCCCCATCAAAGTGGTCCCTAGTTATCTACTTGCAATTTCTTGCTTTCAAACTTCTAGGTTGGCAGGAGCTGGGACAGAGACAAGCACTCGTTCCATCATGCAGTATCTGGGTCTTGAATTGCCTACTTGACAGCCTTCCAGCTAACAAGGCAAGCTTCTTAACCATTGAGCCACAGCAGCCCTGATGCCTTACTTACTGTGCCTTCTTGACAGGGGCTAGACTCAATGATCCATAAGGTCCTTTCTAGTTATGCAGTTTGATGATGATGATGATGATGAGCCTTATGCTTAGCCAATAATGAACAGGTTAATGATCATAATTTAGAAAAGCTATTAGTGCTCTAGAAAATATCAATAGAGGATGACTAAGGTGGTAGAGCAGTCCGAAACCAAGTCTTGTGAAAAACAGTTGAGGAAGCTGAATGCATTTAGACTGAAGGAATGAAAACTGAGATATGATGTGAAAGATATCAAAAGGCTATTACACAGAAGATGAAGCAATTGATTCAAATTAAAATAAGGAGCATTTTGGCCAAATATTTGGAGGAACTTTGTGACACTAAGACCTGTTCAACAATGGAACATACTACTTTGGCATACTACTCTCTTATGCTTGAGATTTTTAAGCAGAAGCTGGAGAAGCTTGCCACAGATGCTTTAGCTGTACTGTACAATTTACTTCACTTGTAAAATTTGAGTAAGTGACCCTGAAGGCCTTTTCTACCTCTACAGGTCTATAATTAGGCACTGAACTGAAGACCGACAGTGCCACATTTATTTTCATCACCTTTTGTCCCTCTTTCATATGTGCTGCAGGACAGTGACATCTTGAGATGTTGTCTTTAGCTCATCCTATGTCCCACCCTATTTTTCTTCAAATGCACACACACCCCTACAAAATAATTTATTGTTTCTGCATGACACATTGTATGGAAAGGTGTAACATGATCACTGGAAAAGCAGTTACATTCGTTCACAGCTTAAATACAAATTAATGGAGAGATGCAGTTGCCAAACTCACTGAAGTCAGACCTTGGAACTCAGTCGGCACAACCCAGATATTTAAGAGTGGTACCAGACTAAACACAAAACAGAAGCTGGCTGGACTTTTAAAGTGCTCAAGCTATTTCTTCTAGCCAATCTGCAGTGGCATTCTTTGTCATATGCATTCAAAATGTCGCTGTCGCTGTCACTGTCGTTGTTGTTGGCATACCAAAAAGAGAGCTTTTCACCCCTTAGGAGAGGGGACTTACAACACATTTTGTGAAATATTGTTTGGTTGGTTTTGTCACTGTACCCTGCAATTTAATTTCTCTACCCCTCCAAAAGATGTCAGCTACTGCAATGGCTCAAGTGGTTAAGATGGTGAACTCACTGACTGGAAGGTCGGAGTTCGATTCCCAGGTACTGCATGATGGAGTGAGCTCCTGTTTTTGTTTCAGCTCCTGCCAACCTAGCAGTTCAAAAGCAAGAAATTGCAAGTAGATAAGTAGGGACCACTTCAGTGGAAAGGTAAACAGCAAAAGTTACCCTCAGTATTAGTGACAAGAACCATATTTCTATTTAAATTATAGTAACTACTGTATTTCTAAAAATTTCTTTTATCTGTGTAAAAACAGCATAGGGAAATTTTAATGCAAATCAGCACTTCTTATATTTTCTTTTGCCAATGCATGACTGATCACCACTAAATTAGTTCTTGCTCAATATATGAAGTAGAGAAGCCACAGTGCATGGATTACGCTGAATTGGGATGTGAGGGGAGAAAGGAAGCTGTATTCTCCAGTTCTTCCTAAAGAAAACACGCAGCAAGCAAACTGCAGTGCTGAACTCTCTTTGCCCTCCTGCAAACTCTCTATACATCCTTCTGTTACCCAATTCTGGGTGATTGGATTCACTCTCTGGCAGAGGTACTAGAAAGACCCAAGAACTTACAATGAGGCAGGTTTTCAGTCAAAACAAAATATGGTTTATTGGGAGCAAAAGCAAAGGGAAGCATATTCAGGCATATAGTCTGGCCAGACCTATAATTCTAAATAGCTAACCTTCCCGCAACCGTTCTGAGGAAAAGACCCCCTCGTGATCCCTGCTCACAAAATTTGGTGAACAGAAGATCCCCCCACCCACCTGGAAGGGGTATTTAACTATTCTAAACTAACTCTACATGCAAGGGGAGGGGGCTGAAACCGGGCAGGAGGAAAGGCAATTAACATATTTTAATTACATGCAAACATAAAACAAAGGCAGCTCTGAGGTCAGAGACTTTAGTTACACAAAAGCGGCAGATTACAGCTATTGCTAAAAAAACCGGTTATAGAGAGTTTACATTAGGTCAAAGGAGCATATTTGTGGTTGACAGGAATATCTCTTTGTTCTCTGCTGAATGAAACAGAGGCTGGTATGTCTTCTCCAATGGGAGACGATCTAGCAGTATTGACAGCCAATGGTGCTTTGAGGTGGGAAATTGCAGTTCCAACGTGGGTTAATGTTCCGGACATGAATGAATTATAGTGTTTGAGTCACTCTTAAGTAGAAACACAAAGAAAGGAGTTAGAGTCATTATGTCTTGTTTGTTTAATTAAATGGAGATCTTTGAAAGAGGGAAACCAACAATTTAGCCTTTGTTTACTTCGCTTGCTTCCCCCCCTTTATCAACTTTGGGGTTGTATGGTTGTTCCCCACAGAATGTTGATTTCCCTCTTTAAGCTATGATTGTGCTCGGGTCAGTGTTCTAATCAATGTTTAATTGAACTTTAATCAAACCAGAGGAATGAGTCATTCAGCTTCCTTTGTGAAGGAATTTCTGCTTATCAGAACACCCGACAAACCAGTTTTAAGAACAATGGAGGCAATCAGGGCCATGTTTACATTCCTTGCCAGAGTCTATTGACTATCGGGTAATCCCCCTTTCCTTCTGGAGAGCATTCCAATCGTATGATTTAACTTTTGGCTTCTACCTTATTTTCCATGTGTGTGTGAGTTTTGTGATATGTGGCATTTAATAAACGTTTTGATTAATTATAATGCTTTATTCAAAATTTTAGGTAACACTTCCGTGGTCTTTTGCATAGAGAGCTAATTTGTACCAGGGGAATACATGATTGGAAGTGATAAAGAAAGAACAGACCCTCCATATTCGACTGTACACCTGTAAATGGGAACTGACATTTCATTCTCTGCTATGCAATCTTGTTAAGACAGTTAATTATTGTTAATTATTGTTTCAAATATGTTGGTGGCATTTTGAACATTATTATGATTCATCTTTTGTAACAAGCTGGAACATTAATTATACAAATAATTTCATTGATTAAAGTTGAATAGATGTCTTCTCTTCCTTCACATTTTCTGCTCCATATACCCAAACAGGCTCCACATGTGTGTCTACTAATCTTCATCATGGGTGCCCAGACTATGGCCCACAGGCCAGATCCAGGCCACAACCCCAATTCACCTGGCCCACGCCACCCTCATCGCTCCCAGAAGTGGAAGTAAAATACGTCCATATAGGCATGATTTACTTCCACTTCCGGGAACAATGACGGTGGTGTGGACCAGGTGAATTAGGATTGGGGGCTGGATCCTGCCTGTAGGCTGTAGTTTGGGCATCCAAGGTTTAAGCAGAGAAAATGGCAGCATCAAATCTATCTCATCCTGTTGCAAAACATATCTGCTGCAAAACAGATTGAAAGGTGCATTTTACTTCCACTTACGGTGGGAGAAATCATGTGACTGGGCCTCTGAACCACGTGATTGGCCCACTGAACCATGTGACCAGCCTGCAGTCCAAAAAGTTTGGGCACCCCTGTATCTTTCCTGAAAACAGAGATAATTTGCAAATACTTTTTGATAGCCATGTACTTATGGCATGTGTAGTTCTCAGCTCACTCTTTTCTTCTAAGGCAGGAGAGAGGACATATATGACATGAATATAATTGATGGAATTCATCAACACATGGGTGGTGGCATGCAGGAATCAAAATAATTCTAATTTACATTGGTTAAAAGACTACCCTAGCAATGATTCTTAAAAGACTCCAAAAAAACATACACCCCAAAACAAACCACTTTACTGAACATATGAAAATTAAAATCACTATTCTTTGAGGCAACCATGAAAAAAAAATATGGATACTAGGCTGCCGTAAGGTAAAGGTAAAGGTTGCCCTTGCTCGAAAGCCAGTTGTATCCGACTTACAAATACCAGAGCTCAGTGAGAAGTCTAAACAGAGTTCCAAATAGAAATTGACTACTGTATTTAGATGTTCATTTCAATGTCTGGCCAGACATCCTGCTATGATAACAGAGTAGACTGTACAGCCAATGACTCAACACTGAGTGTTGGGTGGTGGTAAATACCCGCTAAAGGGGCCAACCTGTTATATTCCCTTCTTTCCCTGCCCGCTGGGCAAAAGCAAATGGCTAATGTTTACCTTGCATTCGCCTTAAGGCTAATCTTCCCCTTTGTTTGATTATTCATTGCTTATCCAGGCTAAGAATTGGCCTATTTGTTCCTAATTGCCTTTTTGTCAATTCAATGGATGTGTATTTGAGACAGTTTTCTTTCCCTTGTGGTGTATGTCAAAAGGAAAAATAACAAACCTATTTAATTTAATTTTTAGATTTCTATGCCTCCTCATTCGCGAAAGCGACTTTAGGCGTCTTACAGAATATAGAACAATACAATATATACAATTATGCAATAATCCATTCAGCAATATACACTACTGTCAAATACCATTACAATGCTAAACAACCCCTCTACCCCAACAGCAATTAAGTTCAGTTCAGCTGCGGATGTGGCAAAATCCTACAGCTCAGCTAGGGGCGGGAGGGGGGCAGGGAACGAGATGGCAAAGTGGTCCTAGTGTGATTGCCATAGCAGCCTCCCGCCCCAGCTGCAGATAGTCCTAAGGCAGTGGTGGCAGCAAAGTCCTGTTGTCACACCAGCCTTGTCAAAAACTGCCAAACCTTGTAAGTGTCCCAGTTGGTGAGGGGATGAAGCAGCCCCGGCACCCAAAGCTGCAGTTGATGTTTCCATGGCCGGTTGGCTGGCTGGCCTCACAGCTGCATCTCCTTCCCTCAGCCCAGCTAGCTGAGGGAGAGTCCAGTGATGGTTGAGGCAGCGGCGCTGGCGTTTTTGTGGCCGGCCGGCCAGCCTCACAGCTGCATCTTGTTCCCTCAGCCCAGCTAGCTGAGGGAGAGTCTGGTGATGGTCAAGGCAGCAGCACTGGCATTTTTGTGGCTGGCCAGCTGGCCTCGCAGCTGCGTCTCATCCCCTCATCCTGACTAGCTGAGGGAGAGTCTGGTGATGGTCAAGGCAGCAGCACTGGTGTTTTTGTGGCTGGCCGGCTGGCCTCACAGCTGCATCTTGTCCCCTCAGGCCAGCTAAAATAAAATAAATTAAATGATGACGCTGGAAATTATGGTCATATTTCTTCCATGTTTTGGCACATTTTTGCTGTGATTTCTGCACTTCCAGTGGTGGCAAGGCACTTCCAGCATTGGGAACAATCCAGCCCACTGGCTGGAAGAATTAGCCCCACAGGCCAGTCCTGGCTCACAGGCCATAGTTTGAGAACCATAGTTTGGGAACCCCGATCTAGAACTTCCACAGCATCCAGTGCTGACAAAGTAAAGGAGAAATAGTATCTCAGCATATTGCTGATAGCATGCTCCAAATCATGTTTTTGATCCACATGCAGTTCTACTTCTACCACTACTTAGACAAGAAGGAATTAACTAATAACTTGTGCAAGAAGAAGCTACCGTTGTTCACAGGTGATCTCTTGTGCTGCTCTCCCAAGAAAGAACAAAATTGTCTCCCAAAATTGTGACTGGGCATAAGCAGACTTTTGTGTAAAATCTCCCCACCAACAATGCAAAACAACAACAACTTTTTAACATTTATTTTTCATATTTTTGGGATCAGGGGGACTGAGGTCATTTTTCGACTGCTAAAGACCACAGACTTCCTATGCTCCAAGCTTCACCCACCTCTGGAATAGAAGACACAGAAAATGCCTTAAAAATAATGTGGTTCTTGACCACCTTTCCACCACCTTTGCTCCCATGGAGCAAGAATGTGTGAGCAAGAATGTTAGAAATTCTGCTTCTTGCTCATGTAGAGATACAGTCAAACCTCACATAAAGAGCACCTCGCTTAGAGAGTAACTCGCTTAAAGAGCAGAATTTTCTCTGAATGGTCGCTTCGCTTAACAAATAAAACCAACCAAAAACTTGCTTAACAAATAAATCAAGGTTTGCAATCCCCCCCCCCAATTGGTCATTTACAATGGTGTTTCGCGTAAAGAGAAAACTTGCTTAAAGAGCAATCCTGTGGAACACATTATGCTCTTTAAGCGAGGTACAACTGAGTAAAAGCTCGGATAACGTTTGCCTCAGATAATGCTAAAATCAGATAATGTCGGGGAATTTGAGGCAAACATTTGCATCGCACAATGTTAACATAACATTGTGCGATGCAAATTTTTGCCTCAAATTCTATGACGTTGTTCTCTGTCCCAAAGCCAGCAGTGCTGGAAACCAGCCCTGTGAGCATTGGGGCAGAGATCTACTGAGGCAAACATTGCTGGTTTGGTTGGGGGAAGATTGGGCACAGCGTGAGATAATCAGCTGGGTGGGGAAAATTTATTTATTTTATTTATTTATTTATTAATTAATCGTATTTACTATCCCGCCCCAATTGGGTAAACCCGACTCTGGGCGGTTTACAGTATGGATTAAAATCACAGGATAAACTAATATAATAGTTAGGTTTAAAACCATAAAAAGTTCATAAGAGAAATTAAAATTAAAATAGCGCACCTCTAAAAACCGGAGCAGGAAGAGGTGGCAGTCCCCTAAACCAACCAGCCTACATGGGATCCCACGTTACTGGGTCCTCATACATGTTCCGCGAGCCAGGTCTTTAAGCCTCGGCGGAAAGACAGGAGATCTACCTGTAGGCGCAGCTCAGTTGGGAGGAGGTTCCACAGGGCCGGGGCGGACACAGAGAAGGCCCTCTTCCTAGTGCCAGCGAGGCGAGCCTCCCTAGCCGATGGAATAACAAGAGAGCCCCTCCGATCCGCCCTGATGGGATGGACAGACGTTCTTAGGGTGATGCGGTCTCTAAGGTATCCTGGCCCACTACCATGTAGGGCTTTAAAGGTAATAACCAGCACCTTGAATTGCACCCGGAGACACACTGGCAACCAATGCAGCTCCCGAAGCAGTGGTGTGGCACGAGCATATCGCCCGCGCCCCATCACTACCCGGGCCGCCACATTTTGGACCAGTTGCAGTCTCCGAATGGTCACCAAGGGCAGCCCCATGTAGAGCGCATTACAGTAATCAAGTCTGGAGGTGACCAAAGCATGTGTGACCGTGAGCAAGGCGTCCCGGTCCAGGAGTGGGCGTAACTGGCGGATTACACGAAGTTGTGCAAAAGCCCTCCTGGCCACGACTGCCACCTGCTCTTTGAACAGTAGTCGTGAGTCCAGGAGGACCCCCAGATTACGCACTGGATCTGCTTGGGGCAGAACTGCCCCATCCAGAACCAAAGCTGGTAACTCCCGAGGTAACACGGGGGCCCCTACCCAAAGCCACTCAGTCTTGCCGGGATTCAGCTGTAGCCCGTTTGCCCCCATCCAGACCCTAACAGCCTCCAGGCACCTGGAAAGGACTTCCACCGCACCGCTTGGGTCCCTACGGGCCGAGATGTATAACTGAGTATCATCAGCATATTGATGATACTTCACCCCGTGGGAACGGATGATCTCACCCAGAGGCTTCATGTAGATGTTAAATAGGAGAGGAGAAAGCACCGAGCCCTGAGGCACTCCGTATTGGAGGGGCCTAAGGCTGGACTTCTCGTTCTCCAGCCACACCGACTGGGTCCTGCCCCTCAGGAATGAGGAAAACCAGGCCAACACAGTGCCCTGGATCCCCAACCCTTGGAGCCTCCCCAGAAGGATACCATGATCGACGGTATCGAAGGCCGCTGACAGATCGAGAAGAGCTAGAACGGACGGATAACCTCCATCCCGCTCTCTCCAGAGATCATCCACCAATGCGATTAGTGCAGTTTCTGTCCCATGTCCGGGCCTGAATCCTGACTGAAAAGGGTCCAGATAATCCGCTTCATCCAGGACTTCCTGTAACTGCTGCGCCACTGCCTTTTCCAACACCTTACCCAAAAAGGGTAGGTTGGACACTGGCCAGTAGTTAGTGAGTACCATAGGGTCGAGGGAAGGTTTTTTCAAAAGGGGGCGCACCAAAACATGTTTAAAAGGTGGTGGAAAGGACCCCTCCTTTAAAGATGAATTTATAATCGCCTCGACCCAGCCGCCTGCCACGGCCCCAGATGCTTTAATCAGCCAAGCAGGACATGGGTCCAGTGCGCAGGCTGTGGCGCGAACAGATCCAAGAAGCCTGTCCACTTCCTCAGGGCCAACTGGATCGAACCGATCCCAGATAACATGGCCAGACTGTATGTGCGCTCCCTATTCTTTCCCCAACCCAGCTGGCCATTGCAGCTGGCCATTGTAGCATTGCAGGGGCTTAGCCATCCAGGCCAGGGGGGGGGGGGCTTCTGAACATTGACTGGGAAAAGAGTCCCCAGCCTCTCTTCAGAACACCTCCCCCCCCCTTGATCACTAAGCCCCTTCGCGATCCAGGCAGGGGTTTCTGAAGAGAGGCTAGGAAAAACTTTTCCTAGCTTCTCTTCAGAACCCCCACCCCCCTAGCCTGGATGGCTAAGGGGCTTAGCCATCCAGGCTGGGGGGGGGGGGGTCTGAAGAGAGTCTGGGAAACGGGTCCCCAGCCTCTCTTTAGAACACCCCCCCAAGATCACTAAGGCCATTATTTCCCCCAACCCCGGTGCTGATGCCAGCTTGGGATCAGCCATGGGGTTGGGCAGAAAGGGAACAGGGCCTTTTTTTTTAACATTGTGCTATCAATGCATTGCACAACGTTAAAAACTGGATAACATTATGACTTGTGCAACCAAGTCATAATGTTATTTGAGGTACTAGTGTACTGCTTTGGCAGGAAAGATAACAGTGCTTCATGTGATCCAGTGTCTAGTCATACCTGCCAAGTGACCATGGAAAAGCAGATGCAGACAGTGCTGGCTCTTTGGCTGTAAATGGAGATAAGCACCACCCCCTAGAGTTAAACATGACTGGCTTTCAAGTGAGGGAGATCTTGACTTTTGCTACAGCAGGGGATTGCTTTACATGTTTTAAATTCTTTTAACCTTATTATTTTCTTATTTATCTATTTTATTTCTCTTGCCCCAAGGCTGTTTACCACATGATTAAAAACAGAAAAAGTTTCAAAGTAAAAATATGGTTAAATATATTATCAATTTAAAATAACTATGCTTAAACAATTACAAGGGGGAAAAGAAAAACCACAGTGTCCCCAATTAAAAGTTCCTGTTGCAACAGTCAGCCATTTCCAAAAAGCCAACCTCATTAAAAAGATCTTCACCTATCTACTCCTACAACATCATCGCAAGCTGCATAGGTATTAGGAGTGTGAGAACTAGCTGTGTCAAACATTCTGTCTAGAACTGCCATAGCCTCAGGCAAACATCTTCCAAGAATTTCAATAGACATCTACCCAAAATGTTCAGTTCAAAATGTTTTAGCTATGACACCCAAATTGATTGGGTTGGCTTTAACTTTCTATTGGCCCTGCAGAGTTGGTTGATTCTATGTCAGCTCTGCATATACTAATATCTGTAAGCTATTGGGTATAAAAAGTGTTTCACTAAATAGACAATGAATTGGAGGACTGTAGTTTGTGTATTATATCAAAATAGATGAGTACATTGAGTCATGTGGTTTGAAATGAAAACAGCTGTAGGTTTCAGCATTAGAACAGAAGACTGTATTTTATTTATTTGATTAATTTATTTGATTTATGTCATTCCTTTTTTTTCTCAGAACATTGGTCCAAGTAAAGATCATGGATCACATATGAAAGCCAGTGAGAAAGAAGTTTCTCATAAGCAAATGTATAAGGTTTCCTTTTTTTTAAAAGGAGGGTCTTTAATTCAGAAGCAATTTCAGATTACAAAACTATGCCAAGTGTGCAGCAGGGTAAACAGTAGAAGTCAACAAGGGTGACAATGATACAAGCCTTATGGGCACTAGAAGAACTCCAAAGTAGCTTTCATTTGGAATAAACAAGTAGGACAATCATGCTCCCACTCCCTGCTTTCAGCATGAGCATACACAGAAGGATGCCTGGTTTGTGTATGCAAGCACAGAGACTGTTGGCAGGACTTAGCCCCATTAGCCATTTGATCCTTTCCTGTGTCATTTGTTGGCTTCCTTAAAAATGGCTCTGCTTAAGTCCTTTGTACCCTTGGGTTGGTGGAAAAGAGTAACTGCATAGTAGAACAGCAAAGCAGGAATGATCCAAGTAACCATTTCATTGATATCCTCACATCATGGAAGGTCTTTAATTAGCTGCTCAGAAGGGAAGAAAATTGATTCTGCCTTTATTTGTTAAGGGGACACAAGAGTGATGCTAAGCAGACAGAGGCCATTTATTCATTAAAATGGAAAATGTCTTCTCTCACCTTGCAGATGTCCCCGAGCAGTTCTTGGGGTTGTAATTGCTTGGGCAATTCAGGAAAGCAGGGGCAAAAATGCACAGAAACAGAAGATGAATGTCAAGGAAGAACAGTTGTTTCCAGCTGTTACAAGATTGTGCAACCTCAGATGTTGGTTTAAACTTAAGTGAAAGAGGAATGTGAATGATGCTACCTGCTATTTAATGTGATACTGTTTTCTTTTCAGGGATGAGAACTACTCTTATGCACCTCTGGCTCATACTCAACCATTATTTTATAAAGTTGCTTAATACTCAGCCCATGCTATGTAACTAAAAAGGGAAAGGAAGAATTTCTGACTAACCTTCCATTTAAATCATTTTAAATTAATTTGAAGGTCACAGTCAGATTTGAAATGTCTGTGGTATTACAAGGTACAAACACATTATTTTCTGCAGGTACTTGGATTTAGGTGCTCTTGAAACAGGAGCAGACTATGGTTTTCACAGATTCACCAATACATTATTTGTCTATTTATTTTTGTTATTTACTTCTCTATTTATTTACATATTTTAAAATATTATAAAGTGCTTAATACAGGAAGACCTCCAAGTAATTGTACATAATATTTATTTATTTATTTATTACATTTCTATACCACCCATTTGGATGCTATGCTATCTCACTCTGGGAGGCGTACAAGCAAATATCAAATAACATGACAGACCACACAACAAATCAAAACAGACAACCGACAAATATGTCTCAAAATAAAATAAAATAATACTTGATGCCTCCTTGTGTGAACAAAAATAATGTACAACTAACTGGTGATACAACAGAAAGTTGTGTAATTACTGTGCCATTGCATGATCCTGGGCCTACATCAAAATTGCTAAAACCAAAGAGAGTACATCCACTGACTAAACTTCTGGTGTAAGTCCAATTTATATGGTGGTTCTACTCTAACAGGGACTACCAATAGGATTTAGGGCTTGGTGTTTGAAAATAATGGGCAGCACTGTAGTTGGTGTAAATATATCCCAGTGGTGAACTGTCATAAATTAAGCAAATGCCTACAATAATTTCTTAGTTTGCAGCAATTCACCTCGGACTGAATTATTTTGGTGTAAATACATGATAGGATTACAGCCACAAAATGATTACATAATGTGGAATAATTAAAACACTTAACAATCAAAAGATAAAGAGAGCATTGAAGATAATTATTGCAGAGGGATACCTGCAGAAGCAAATAGATTTCAACAGGAATATGAAGATGAACACTATTTCTGCTTCTCCAAACTCCTAGGGAAGAAACATCCAAAGGATAAGTGCTACCACTGAGAAGGCCTGTATTCATTATGATTTCTGTGGCTATGGAACGACAAAGGACTCCTTTGAATACCTCAGTGACTAGCTGGCTGGATGTAGATTTTGTTTAAGAATTACATCAAGGCAAGCAGAAACAGTGGGCTTCAACCCAAAGGTCACTGTCAAAACTGCTTCTTGTTGTTGTTCAGTTGCACAGTCGATTCCGACCCTTTGCGACCCCATGGACCACTGTCCACCAGGCACCTCTGTCCTCCACCATCCTCCTCAACTCGCTTAGCTCTATGCCCATTGTGTCTACAATACCATCTAGCCATCTCATTTTTGGCCGCCCCCTTTTTCTTTTGCCCTCAACCTTTCCAAGCATCAAGGCTTTCTCAAGTGAATCTTCTCTTCTCATTTGATGTCCAAAGTACTTTAGCTTCATCTTTACTATTTGACCTTCTAAGGAGCAGTCAGGGTTGATTTCTTCTAAGATTGACTTATTTGTTCTCCTTGCTATCCAGGGACGCTCAAAACTCTCCTCCAGCACCACAATTCAAAGGCATCTATTCTTCTGCACTCAGCTTTCCTTATGGTCCAGCTCTCACAACCATACATTACCACCGGGAATACCATTGCTTTGACTATACGAATTTTTGTTTGCAATTTGATGTCTCTACTTTTCACTATGTTCCCCAGGTTTCTCATCACTTGCCTCCCAAGAATCAGTCGCTTTTTTATTTCATGGCTGCAATCAGCATCTGCAGTGAGCTTTGATTCTAAGAAAGTAAAATCTGTCACTGCTTCTACTTCTCCCCCCTATTTTCCAGGGACTGATAGGGCCTGTTGCCATGATCTTTGTTTTCTTTATATTGAGTCTCAAGCCAGCTTTTTCACTTTCTTCTTTCAACCTGATCAGGAGCTTCTTTAGGTCCTTCTCACTTTCTCCCTTAAGGTTGGTATCATCTGCATATCTCAAATTGTTCTATATACCAGTATAATGTGGACCACTGTGAAATACACCCAGGAAAGCAGCAGCTTCTTATAGGCTAACTTGACTGATGTACAGTAAAACCTCGAGTTATGAATGGCTCAACCTACGAAAAACTCATGATACAAAAGGAAGTCTCAGAAAAAAATTGCTTCAAGATATTTTTTTTACGATATGATTTTTTGGGGGTCTTCCAACACTTCCCATGTCTGTGGGTGGGTGTTTGGAGCATTTCCACTCCATTTTTGGAATTTTTTGTTGTGTTTTGGCACCACCAGAAGCTTTCCTTGCAACCAGGAAGTGCTGAACATTCAACAGCTGATTGACGGGTACTTTTCAGGGTTGGAAATGTGCCGAATATGCATTGAAAACTAAAATAATAAATTCTGAAGCTCAGAAAAAAGCCAAATAAATCTATTTTATCTGTGCAAATCTCTTTATAAAGTGGCCAAAACGCAGCAAAAATTTCCAAAGTGCACTTTATGAAGAGTTTTGACCAGAAAAAAATACAGGCTTTTTGGCTTTTTCTGACTTCTGGAATGGATTTTTTGCTTTTCAATGTATTCCTATGGGAAACCATGTTTTGAGTTACAAATTTTTCAAGATATGAAAAACCTCAAGGACCAATTAATTTTGTATCTTGAGGTTTTCTTGAAGTACAGGAGTTCTCAACCTTTTAAAGCTGGGGGCCATGTCACACTTCCTCAGACAGCTTCAGGGGCTGGATGGTCATTTTGCCCTTCCTCCACTATATGGCACTTCCTGGTGTAGAGGAGGTGGGGGCATATGAAATGGTGCTGCAGGCTGCATCCGGCCCATGGGCCACAGATTGCAAGTCCCTGCTGTAGTAGGTAACTATCATCCATTTTGCTTCTCAAGACCTGTTCAGGAAAGTGTACATCAGATCCTGGAAATGTCATCACATTTTGAGCAGCATTTGCTGCCACTGTAACACATAATATTGTATACTAGGAGCCAAGGTAGAGGTGATGGGTGGGGAGAGGACCTTTATGACCAGGCTTAACTTTTAGATTCCTCTGCCGTGGCAACATAGAACAAAGGAGAATCAGTGTTCCAGTGGGCTGGATTTATCCTGCTGCTTAATCCTGTTGCTCTGGGGAGGAAAAAACTCTCTTCCTAACTTCACATGTCTTCTTTCTACATGATGCCAATCTGAGCACAGTTGGAACTGTGAAGCAAATAAATAACAAATCAATATTATACTGTGCATGTGTCAGCGAAGCACCAATTTGCTCAGCTGATGCGGTGGCAAACCATGTTCATAAGTATTCCGACTGCATGAGCAACAAAGTTGTTAGATTTTGCAGTCCAAATTCTGTAAACGAGAGAGGTGTCAGTTTGGCTGGGACTGAAATCTTTCTTGGGAAACAGCTCTGTATGTAGGTATGAATTTCATGTATTGATTTGAAGGAACATGCCCATTTTTAGATGCAGATTTCTTGTTAGAATATTAATGCAAATTTCACATTGATTCACACTGAGGCAATGCTAGAATAAAATGGGGGGGGGGAATCAGATGACAAAACAAAGCTGTTAGTCACACTAGCAATGAGTCAGGCAGAAATCTTTATACTGCTTTGTTTTACAGACCCACTGGCACCTATAACTATTTTATGCTGCCAAGGACAAATAAAGCAGGTAACATGATAATGTTTATTAAATCACTGACAGTGATGATAAATATTGAAGCTCCAAACTTTGAAGAGCTGTTATTCTAAAAGAACTGGAGATGTTTGGAGCTCAGAAATTGTACAGGGAACTAAAGTTGGCGGCTTTCCCTTCCCAAATCTGAAATGGGTTCCAATATGTTTTTCTCCTCTTATTTTCTCCCATCAGCACAGCAAAAACTATCAATACAACTTTGGAAGAAGAAATACTACTGGTGGTAAGCATTTAGGAGTTTAGCTTGTCTTTAGCTTTTCTTCAGCCCCATTTCTGCAGAAATAGCTTTGCCTTGGGTGTCCAGTCTTCAGAAAGGTGATATTGTAAATTTGTCCAGATTTCCAAGGTTATAAGAAAAGTTACAATTTGGGATTGACACTTTTAGCTCTTGTGACATTTATCCCTATTAAATTGGAATTCAGCTGATTTACCTATTAGTTCTATGCATGTTAAATCAAAAATTCAGTCAGCGGAGAAGCTCACAGTTAAATTGCAGCTAAAACCATGTTTTTAAATGATTAGCTTAATCATAATACTGTATAAAAGTTAATACTGCCAGTTCTCACCCTATATCTGTTTAATGAACACAATGTCCCTTTGGTACCAGTTGGCATTTTCCAGTTGACATGCATTATTGCATTGACTGTTGATATCATCTGAAATCCACATAGCTTCAGAAATGAGAAGTGGGAGTTTTCCTTCATTGGTGTGACATATGACATTCAATTTCCTTTCCAGTTCTGTAATTCTATTGCTTTTAATTACTTTGCTGTGTTGACAGCTTATGTATTTTCAAAACTCTGGTATTAAGAAGCACTTGGAACAATATACAGTTTTGTATTGTCTACATTCCAGTTGGTTGGAAACTTAGGCATTCTATGTTCTGAGCAGATGATGGGAAGGTACCTTTTCTTCAACTTTTGAAGTAAGATACAGGTACATGCATATACACAAATAGACCACAAGCCTGTCCTGGGTGGGAATCATGCATTTTGAAATGAATATTGCCACCATCTGCAACCAATGCTTATCAATGCCAATGGCTTTATCATCATCATTGTCAGAACTATAGAGCTGAAAGGGACCCTTTGGGTCATCAAGCCACTTACAAAGAGGCACAGTGGGGGATTGAACTACCAACCTAAACCACTGAGCTAGCCAGCAGTTTTATTACCGTCAGCTGCTAATTGTCTCTGAGTATACATTTTTCCTGAAAATCATTTTCACAGTTGATGGATGAAACAAGAAAAATGCCACTGGCGTGAATTTGTTTAAGGTCGATCCCAGCTTGCCATGAAGTGACCCACTCACTGTGATCATGGAGCCATCTCCCACAGCACATATGAAATGAGACATGCAGGATTTAACACCGGGACTGCAATGGACTGCCGCAGCCTTGAGGATATTGACAAGGTGCACCTTCACAGCCAGTCCATCTGGTATGGCCTCTTCCATCTCCATGACCGTTGAGAATCAGAATAGTGAATGGTTCCTCTTCTGCTCATTTTGCCATTGGACCCAATATGATGGGTTCAGTGATATTTCCTCCACTAAGAGGGCCATCACCCCACCTAAAAGGGCTCATCCTCCAGTAGCCATTGGCCCCTTTAGGCATTCAGGTTATTTACCACTGCCCAACACTCGATGTTGAGTTGCTGGCTTTATGTCTATTCCATTACCATAGTGAGATGTCTGGCCAGCAGTTTTATGTTACATAGGAAAAAGTATCATTTACTAGTTTCCCACATCCTCGTGGTCTCAGATAAAAGTGACATGAACTGGAGTTTGCTTTTGCTGGGTTAGCATTCATCATCAGCTTCTCATTCAGGTATGGCTTTTATGTTCCTACCTTTTTTGTGTATGTTAGAATAATCATACATGACCAAACATAACATAACAAGCTTAACATAACAGGAATAAGAAAGGCAAATACAGTAAAACCTTGCATAAAGAGCACCTTGCTTAGAGAGTAACTCACTTAAAGAGCAGAATTTTCTCTGAATGGTCGCTTTGCTTAACAAATAAAACCAACCAAAAACCCGCTTAACAAATAAATTGGGTTTCACAATCCCCCCACCAGAAGTCACAATGGTTTACTTACAATGATGTTTTGCTTAAAGAACATACTTGCTTAAAGAACAATCTGGTGGAACGCATTATGCTCTTTAAGTGAGGTACCACTGTATGTATACAGTCAATCCTCGCATAAAGAGTGCATCACATAAAGAGTAACTCGCTTAAAGAGCAGAATTTTCTCTGAATGTTCGCTTCGCTTAACAATTAAAACCAACCAAAAATGCGCTTAACAAATAAATCGGGTTTTGCAACCCCCCTACCAGAAGTCACAATTGGTCACTTACAATGGTGTTTTGCTTAAAGAGCAAACTCGCTTAAAGAGCAATCCTGTGGAACACATTATGCTTTTTAAGCGAGGTACAACTGTACTAGGAAATATGTACATGCTATGGTTATCTTCCAAATGCTCTCTGAAATGCAATGTAGCAAACTGAGCTGACTTTTTACTGTTCCCCCACCCCCCAAATATCTGCCACAGTTCAGCCAGAATTGAGTTCTTATTGATCTAATGTAAGAGTCAAGTTTTCACATTCAATGGGTTCAAGCAATGTTTTGTTTAACTGTGGCTAAGTTATATTTAATCTGATCACAGAGCCAGAGGGTTGCTTTGTTAGATTAGATCATTGACTCGCTCTACTTTATCAGCCTTCTTGCATTGAATGATTTGCCATGACAGAAATGTAAACCCCTCTACTGTAACACCTGGGCAACCATACAGCAGGAATCCTGTTCTGACTACCTCCACTAGTCATCCTCTGCCCTGAAGCATAGTATTTGATTTCTGCACATAAGATATTTTCGCCCATTCAGTTCTTGACAGTGATAGAACTGCAGATTTCAGAGAACCCAAACTTGCTGGTATGATTAATTTTGATTTAGAAGCTATTGGCTGCAGATGCATATCAGCAGTCAGACATAATGCTGTGTCCTCTGAACTTGACTCTATGCGATTGCTGATCCCTATTGCTCTGGTAATAATGGTTTTGGATGCATAAATGAATATAACAAATCTTTCTGTAGCAGACAAACCTAATGATGCTCCTGTCAGCATATGCATTGACACAAGCATATGAATTTGCACTTGAATAATAGAGGCCAAGCTTCCTGAAGTCCTGTTATCTAAGGGTCTAATCAGATCCTATATTAACACATCATTAGAAAGTTAAACATTTTAATGTTTCAGTGAAAGGAACTGCAGAATAAACTTACCAAAACGTGGCTTCATTTTGGCAGTTTCATGTCTGGCCTAGACATGGAAGAAGAAGCCATAGATTCCTTCTTAACATTGGCTGAAATTCAGGAGTAAATCATGTAACAATCCTCTTACTCACAAGTAGCACTTCAGCATCCTCACGATGGGATCGCACCTGATACTGTCTTCTCTCTGGCCCAACAGTCCATGCTTTTCCTAAAAGCTTGTGTTCTCACACCTGACCTGGGTCTAGGTGGTAAGCAAGGGGAGTGCATGAAATTAGTCTAGAAGTTGTAGCGTGGCCAAGTAAACACTCTAGTCTTCAGGTATTTTAAAAGTACTGTATATTGAGATCATAGTACAGTGAAACCTCGCATAAAGAGCACCTCGTTTTGAGACTACCTTGCTTAAAGAGCAGAATTTTTTCTGAATGGTCGCCTTGCTTAACAAATAAAATCAACCAAAAACTCACTTAACAAATAAATTGGGCTTCACAATCCCCTCTGCCAGAAGTCACAATTGGTCACTTACAATGGTGTTTCACTTAAAGAGCAAACTCATTTAAAGAGCAATCCCATGGAATGCATTATGCTGTTTAAGTGAGGTACCACTGTAAGTTATAGAATAAAGTCCAGCAAAAGTTCAGAAAACATATCAAATAAAGAAAGCTGCCTTTTTGAGGAAACACCAGCACCCCCCCCCCCTTTCTGGCTAAAGCAGCTACATGATTGCAATTCAAAGCAAAGAATCCAAGAGAGCTCCTCAGGCCCCCACCTTTGGGTTTTATCTCCTCCTTCAAGGTCCACCTTCCTGCCTTTCCCCTAAAGGATTCTAGTCAATGATCTTACAGCATAACTTGTTCATCACACATTAGACTCCATCTCTTCCAACCCACGAGGCTAAAATGTTTACACATACTGATGCCTTTGATATGTGAGAAAGGGGTCTCCCCCTGATTGAAATATCCATCTTGGATGGGGCTAGAGCACATGGTATCATACCATGACAAGTCACAATTTAAATAAACTGAATGAAGCAAGGGAACTTGCAGAAGTTTATTTAAATTGCCCATTGGTCAAATTAGCCTATTCTAGTCATCTTCTTTCATGTCCACTGCCAAAATGAAGTGACTTTTTTGGCTTCAGCCAAAATTAAAATTTCTTCAGTACATGTTTCTGGTAGTAATTGGCATACCAACAAATGAGCTGGATCTGTATCTCTCCACATTCACACAGCATGTTGTTGTCTGCCAGCAGCCCCCACTTGAGCATGTTCATGTTACATTTAGGAACTCTAAACCTCAGCCTATTCAGAGTCCTCCAAGTAATGTAGGGGAGATTGAGTTCCTCAGCTATAGCCCCCCTTTAATGTTATTTCTTGTCCAGTGAGCTCCTTCCTCCATCTTCTAATTTGCTCTTGCATAACCTCAATAATGTTTGTTCTTGCCATAAAGCTCTTCCTGGATCTGAGCCAGCACATTTGAGGCACATATAAATTCTGAGGTTGTCAAGGGTCATTCTCTTGCTTAGTTCTCTTGGTGTCCACTTCTACTTCTCCCCTTAACTTAGGTGGAGCGATACCACTTTCTTTATTTGTGTCAGAGGCACCACAAACATATAATAGCATACAAAGCTAAAATTAATGTATATAAAACAAACAAATTAGATGACATCTGGCCAATATCGAGTCATATCAACAGTATTTCGTCTTGCCAACATAAGGTCCTCCCCAGTGCACACGTATGCATTGTATCATATGGGAGATAGTTTGTTCTTCTTTGGATTCACACAGACTACCATCTACAAGGAAACCCCCACTTTCTCAGATTAGCCCTTGATCTTCCTACCCCAGTACACAGTCTGTTTAAAGGTTTCCACACAAGCCATGGTTGTTCTTGGCCAGGCGGTAGAGAATTGTGTGGTACTGCCTGGTTGTCTGGTAGCTCCTTCCTTGCCTTCCAAAGTTCTAGGGCAGTTTGTGGGGGCTGGTTCTTTGGGGGGGGGGGAGGCAGAAGTTATGATGAAACTGTGCCTTGATTTCAGTCTCTGCTTTGGTAGTTGGTGATCAAATAGCAGGTGTGTTTCTCAGGATCTTGCTTTGACCCACTCTTTCTGAGCAGCACTTTCTTGGTGAAATGTTGGTGAAGGGATGCCAGCTAAGTAATGCACTTTTTGTATTGGGGTTGGTTTTAGGCATCCTGTGACCAATTTCACTGTTTCATTTAGGGCCACATCCACATGCTTTGGGGGCATTAATCTGTACCACACTGGACCAGCATACTGTTCTGCAGAGTAACATAAAGCTAGTGCAGAAGTTCTTAATGTGTGTGGTTGGGCACCCCAATTTGTGCCTGTTATTTTCCTTAGAATATTGTTCCTGGCAAAAACCTTCTGTTTGGTATTTAGGCAGTGGATCTTGAAAGTGACAGTTCAATCCAGGGTGAATCCCTGGTATTTGTTGATGTCACATTGTTCAAGCCTGATGCCATTCCAGCTCACCTGCCACCTTCTTGATGCTTTGTGGTTTTCAGATGAAAAGCACAGAGTTGAGATTTTAGACATTTTGGTTTCAGTTGGTTATCCCTATAATATATAGCAGCATACTCTGCTGCGGAGATGCTCAGGACCAAAGCTGATGTGCGCAGTGTGGGTGGATGAATTCTGCATTTATAGTCTGTGAGTTTCCTGATGCTGTTGTTCCTTGTACAAACTTTGTCTTTAGTATTCACACAGTGCTGCTTAAAAGAGAGTGTCCTGTCAAGCACCACACTGAGGCATTTTGGTGCTGAACAATGCTGTGGTTGATCACCTTGCCATGTAACATCCAACTCAACCCTTGCCTCTCAGTTTCAAAGGTGGAAAACACACATTTGAGTCTTGCTTGGATTAGGCTTCAAATGGTTGATGTTGTAATACTGTCCTGATGTAATACTGTCCTAATTTGTCAAGGAATCCAGTAAGGTTTCCAGCTACCTCATCAAAGTTTGATCCTTGAACAGACATCCACATAGATGAAAAATTTTGTATTGTCAGGAACTGGTTGATCATTTCTATATATTTACTCTCTGGTTCTGAAGGAAGCTGCTAATGACCCTGGTAAACTTCTAATCTCTGGTAAATTATTTATTTTATGGAGCAGTATCCTACAATTGAGTTTTGTACACTGCAGCCTATTCTAGTTGCAGTTTACAACTGGATTTCAGCCAATGTGTCTCAATTTCAGAATGCAAATAGAGTTAGTGTTTAGCTGCTAATGATCAATCACAAAAGAAGGCTATAGGAAATTAGAAAACCCTGTGGGATTACAATCAAATTATGTTTAACATTCAAGGAACAATGGTGCTTTTAGTCTTGAGTCCTTGGTGAGCCCACTGTAACATCTGGCTTGGCACCATCAGGTGCTTGCCTTTGAAGCCATCTGATCACACTCTCTTTTACCCTGTTTTTCAAAGAATGGTTATTCTGTTTGAAGAGCTGCGTGATCCAAAACTATAACTGAGAATTTCTTTGACATTCTGGTATTTCACTGAAGAGGCACAAAAGTCTTTGGAATATATTGGAACAGAAAATAACAATCACACAAGTTTATAGGTCAGACACAAACGTATCATAGTGAACACATGCTTTTATGCGAGTTTAACAATCCCTGTTTATCAGGTCTGAAACTCCTGTAAGGGATCCATGAGACTGCTTCTGTTCTCTTTGCCTCATGCAGTTTATATACCAACTCCACAGGCCAAAAATATAACTTGTAAACAACTTAGTAGCAGGCACTTTTAATTGGGTAACTGTACCAAGCACTATTCTATACTTTTCATTGTATCATACTATGGTAAAATCTACTGATCACATATACACAACTAAGCTCATGTTTGAAGTAAATGGTGCCCTAAACACACTTGAGATTGGGATTGAGTGTTGGCAACCTTGCTTAAGAATGTTATGTGGAACACTGGCAGCCTGAGGTAGCTTATCTTTTGACTAACCACCCAGGTTTTACAATTATGCCTGCTGTGTAGGAACATCTTTAGCTTTGGCTGCATGTACACAAAACTCAGAATGTTCTAATTGCTCTACTATATATTTTGTAGCTGTCTAGGATTTACTAGAAGTGGATTACTTCTTATGCACAGTTCAGCCTTAGCACCAAGTACAAGCCTTTGCTTAGGACAGATTGGACACACTGTGCAATTAGTTTTGGCAGATGCCTATCTAACACACCAAAAGTGCTGAAACAAAAACCCATTTTAAGGAAGGAATAATTGCTGAATCCCTGATGGCCTCACTTTTTTTTACCAGTTTAAGTTTGTAAATTACTAGACATGGTCTAGTAATTTACAAACTTAAACCTGTAAAAAAGTGACATGTTCCTCCTGCCAACCTAGAAGTTTGAAAGCAAGAAATTGCAAGTAGATAAATAGGGACCACTTTGGTGGGAAGTAAACAGCGTTCTGTGTGCTCCGATGTCTAGTCATGCCTGCCACATGACCACAGAAACGTTTGCAGAAGCAGGCAGTGCTGACTCTTCAGTTTTGAAACAGAGATGAGCACTGAACCCTAGAGTCAGATACGACCGGCTTTTGAGCAAGGGAAACCTTTACCTAGACATGTTCAGTTTACTTTGCATATGAACCACTTATGTGGATTTGCTAAACACAAGAGGGGTAGGGTTTCTTCTCAGCAACCAAGAACAGGAAATATTGATGATATATTGTAGATACTGCAGCCTTCCAGGTTGCTTTTGCATACATATCAATCAGCTGCAGACCTTTCTACAGGTGGATATTTTTAAAGTGTGTTTGGTATACAGAATCAATGGTTTCCATATTATTTACTTTAGAAATCTGCAGAGGTTGACAGCTCACTATGGAGCAATACCATTATCAAAAAATGGGAAATATGAATCAGCTTGGTGTTCCCCACCTAATCTGCATCCCACCCCCCACCATGGAGCCTTTTCTTTCTCAAAAATACAAATTCTTTCAGTGCCATTATGCAATGTGATTTTTTGAACTGATGCAGAAAGAGAGGACAGCCATGCATGCACACTGACACAGAAAGGGGTGCTTTGCCAAAGCACCTTTCCTTCTTTTCCTCTTGCCACACACACATAAGCAGTGTCAAAAGATGTTCACAGGAAAGAGTGCCTCTTTTCCAAGACCCTTTTTTTAAAACAGTTATCCTCTGTGGGTAAGACACTTGGGTTTTATGTTTGTTTTACATAATAAGAATTGAACTTGTCTCTTTGGTTGTGGGTTTTTAAAAAAAAGAATCAAAGAAACAAAATTGAAGTAGGAAGCCTTGTTACTGCTTGTAAAGAAGTTATTTGTAAGGTCTCCACCTGTATGGCTATAAATAGAACTGCAAGCAAAAAAAAGTTGTCTCCTGTTTTCTTTGTAGCCACATAAATTGCACAGATCCAAATTCCTTGGTGCAACATCACAGCGAGTGAATTTGAGTGAACTTACATTTCCCTCACTGTGCAGCTGTACCCTAAGTCAGAGTACCCAGTAGTGAAGCCATGGTTTGAGAGGTCAACTCCACACCGATCCTTCTGGGAGAAGCACCAGTTTATATGACCTCAGACAAGCTTCACAGTTCCAGAGCATGCTGAGAAGAAAGTGGTTCCTAATGTGGTTCCCAATGTGGAGCACATGCCTCACAGGGGGACTTCAATTCCCAGAAGCCTAAATCAGTACATTGACTGTTCAGTGCTTTGGGGAATTGACTTATGCTTCTGGGAATTGAAGCACAAAAATCAAAATTTCAAGCCCACAGGGACTGTGGTGGCTTAGTGGTTAAGATGATGAACTTGACAACTGGAAGGTCAGCAGATCGTGAACTGAGTGCTGCATGATGGTGTGAGCTATCATCTGTGTCCCAGCTCCTGCCAACCTAAGAGTTCAAAAGCAAGATATTGCAAGTAGATAATTAGGTACCACTTTGGTGGAAAGTTAACAACATTCCATGCACTCCAGTGTCTAGTTGTGCCTGCCACATGTCCATAGAAACATCCGCAGACACAGGCAGCGCTGGTTCTTTGGCTATAAACAAATGAGCACCAGAACCTAAAGACAAATACAACTGACTTTTGAGCAAGGGCAACCTTACCAAAGCCTGAGAAAGGTCTTCTTAAGTCAGAATGGATTTGATAGCACACAGTCATTCTATGCATCTCCAGCATTTTTGACAGGAGTCTTGTTTCCAGTCTCACTTAGAGATGTCAGAGGTTGACCCTGTAACATTTTTAAGCAAGGTGCATAGTCTGTCATTTAGCTATTAGTCTTCCCCAGTGTTACAGCCTGGAGCTCTTCCCTGTTTTGCAACTCAGAATGGCAGCAGCTATTGTAACAATAGGGTGCTTTACTCTTGAGTAAGCCTTATCTTCTGAGCTGCAGCTCCCTGGATGGACAACCCAGGCCTCTAGAACAGTGTAAATAAGGTTGTTAAGTTATCATCGAACCAAGTAATAACTCCAAATCTCTTCAGGTATTTTAGAAGTACAGTAATGCCTCAGTTAAAGAGCATGATGCATTCCATAGGATTGCTCTTTAAGCGAGTTTGCTCTTTAAGTGAAACACCATTGTAAATGACCAATTGTGTGTGGGGGGGTTGTAAACCCTTATTTGTTAAGTGAGTTTTTGGTTGGTTTTATTTGTTAAGCGAAGCAAACATTCAGAGAAAATTCTGCTCTTTAAGTGAATTACTTTTTAAGTGAGTCACTCTTTATGCGAGGTTTGACTGTATATTGAAATTTTCATTTCATTTAATTTCATTTATTCAATTTATATGCCGCCCTACTCAGTGAAAACTGACTCAGGGCAGCTCGCAACATACAATCAAATACAATATAACAATTCAATAGAACAACACAATGTTGCAGTATAATCAGGTATCATTCATCAATAATTCAAAACAATAGAATATCATAAAATACAGTACAATAAAATAAAGCCCCAATATACATAATAAAGTTACAAAAATATTATGAAAAACATAGGAACATTGCACAAAATATTACAGTTATTTTGCAGCAAAACAGCAAAATAACAACAAACACATCAACATCAATGCATGTCATAAAACAACTACAACCACAAAACAGTCACTTCCCTCTGGGTGAACAATTGCAGCAAAGTTCAGAATAAAGCATCAGAAACTTAGAAAACATTTCATAATAAAGAAAGCTGGTTATTCAAGGGATAGCCCAAGGCCACCCTTCTTTCTTTAGCCTCTACATTTGTGCAGTTCAAAAGCATCCAAGAGAATCTGTCTCTCAGCCCCCACCTTCTAGGGCTTTTCTATCCTCCCTCAGGGTCTGCCTCCCAGCTATGACCCTAAGGGATTGCAACCAATGATATTACAGGATGACTTGTCAATCACATATTAGGCTCCATCTCTTCCAACTCATGAGGCCAACATTGTTTACATTCCAAACCTGGTATGAAGTGACTCCTCCACTTAAAATCTCCATGTTGAATTAGGCTAAAACATATAGTAATTCAGTGGACAAAAAATTCATGAAAAAGCACAGTTTAAAACAGAGCTTATTTCATGACAGCTGTTCTTCCTCTTTTCAAAAGGAACCACCAAGAACAGTGATGATGAACCTTTTAGAGACTGAATGCCCAAAATCAACAGACTGCTGTCTGTACCGCAGAAGGGCAGGGTGAACTCTGTTCTAGGGGAGGGAGGAAGCATTCCCATTGGACTGCTGGGCAGAGGGGCAGGGCAAACTTGTGCTGGGGGAGGGAGGAAGTGCTCTCATTGGGCAGAAAGGTGGGGTGAAATCTGTGCTGGGGCTCTTAGTGCCCCCTCTGGCTCCTGTGCCATAAGTTCACCACCATTGACTTAAAAGGATGGAAGAACCTTTGCCCTGTATAATCTTCACATGAAAAAATATAAATGTATCAAGACTGAAGATGTATTTTTTCATTTGGGAAAGGGATGGTGTTAAGTGAATTTTGCAATTGACATGCATATTACAAAAACATGCAGTTAGCTAATGAGTGATTTTCTTCTCCATGCAAACAGTAGTTTCAAGAGAGAAATTTGGATCACAACCAGCTTAAAATTCCCTTCTACTATGGTTACCCTCAAACTGCTCAACAGGAAGGAAAAGGTTAATATCATCTCTTTACCCTCCCTCCAACTACTATTTGCATTTTTAAAGCACATATGTGAAATGTAAAGAGACACTTAACTTCAGGTCTAGTTTGGCGGTAATGCAGAAGTGTTTCAAGAAGAATGCCTATACAGCAAGGCACTTGTCCTTGTGTCTCCTTGTCTCCTTGCTTTTGTTTGAAGTTTGCTGACCAGATTTCAGCTCTAAATGGTTTGGCAGCTACCACTGGCCTTGGTAAAATAACTGCTCAGTCCAATCTCAAGGACTCTGTGCTTCAAGGCTCCCCAGCCTGATTCCTGTATATCGGTCAGTTTATTAAAGATGTATGAAGCACTTTCCGGATGAAAATTAATTTTAAAATCCAGTTTGTTACTAATAAAAGACCTCCCTTCTCTAAACAGCCCATTTCCTTTGCCAGATAGATTAGAATTCCCCCTCCCAAACACATACTCTTTTTAATATATAGGGTTGATTTGTGTTTTATGACTCTGTAGAATAGCTCTGAAGGAGCTGAGGGGTCACTTTTCAAGAGCTATGAGTGGTTTTCTTAGGCCAGTATTACTAAGCCAAGCACAATCTTTCTACATGCTCTGCAATGGCTTTCTTTGGCTGTGAGCCACAGCCTATTTTTCCCCAGAATTGTCCTGTCACTGGGAAGGGTTGGGAGCAGCCTCAAGAATGTGGCTTATGCACTGCAGCTTTTTCACTCTAGCAAAAGTTCAGCAAACATATCATGCTGGCAGAAATCCAGGAGTAAGTTACAATTAGAGCAGAGCCATTGAATGAATGGTGATTTGATCCGTCAATACCAATGTAACTTCTTCTGATTCAACGAGCCTACTCTAGTTGTGACTTATAACTGGATTTCAGCTGCCAAGTTTTTACTACTAGTGCAGAATGAAGCTGGCTTTCTGTTGTTGTAATGTGCTGTCTAGTTGCCCCAATTTATGACAACATTATGAATCACTGATCTCCAAAATGTCCTGTCCTCAATGGCCTTGGTCAGCTCTTATGAACTCAAGCCTGCAATTTCCTTTAGGGAATCAATCCATCTCGGATTTAGTCCTCATTTTTTTCCTTCTAGCTTCAACCTTTGCCAGAATTATTGTATTTTTTCCAGAGAGTGTTGCCTTCTCCTGATGCCCCCAAAGTAAGATAGCCTCAATTTAATCATTTGTGCTTCCAAAGATAGTTCATGCTCAGTTTGTCTTGTGCTCCACTTGTTTGTCTTTCTGGTAGTTCATGGTATCTGCAAAGCACTCCTCTACACCATATTTCAATAAATGGATGAATGAATGAATAAATGAATAATGTTTCTCCTGTCAGCTTTCTTTACTGTCCAGCTTTCACACCTGTACATTGTGATTGGGATTACAAGAGTATAAACAATCCTGGTCTGGTTTCCAGTTCTTCTTCTTCTTCTGAGTCTTGGTCAGACATGAAACTACTAAAATGAAGTCACCTTTTGGTGAATTCATTTTGTAATTCTTTTTTAATAATATATTTTTAAATTCCTTCATTGCTGCCCTTCTGAGTCTCAAACTACTTCTGATTTCTTGGCTGCATTTGTATTGACGGTTGAACTAAAATATACAAAAGTTTTAACTAGGTATTTCAATTTTTCCACTGTCAGTATTAAAGCTGTACATTTCTTCTGAAGTCATAATTTTTGTCTTCTTGATGTTCAACTGCAGTCCTGCTTTTTATTACCCGTGCAGAATATTGGAGTTATATATTGGATGATAAAGTTATATATTAGATAAGAAATCCAAATAATATTTACACTTATACTTTCCTTTTAAAAAGAGTTCCTGTTCCTTATTATTTCCATTTAATCATTAATTTCAATTCTGTACTTTTTGTACATTATTTGAGAACAAGGATACATTTATTTTGTAACAGCAGGAATTTATGACAGGGAATACTCACACCTGTGGCTATACAGAACATATAATATACACAGGCAAAAGATAAATATTTGGAGAAAGTATTAGGATGAAAAAAGGATGATGTCTAGTCCACTTATACACAAATGGATTTAGTCAATGGGTATTCAAAAAGTGAAAGAAAATATCAAATTATCAGTTAGGAAAAATGTTATAGTCTTAAAAAGAGATGTCCTGAATTAGACTGAAGTCCTACCTAATTCCACATTCTGCTTCTATCATGTCCAACCATCTTCCCCATTTGTAGTTTGTGAGATTCCTGATGATATACATATGTTATCAGTTCTTGTCTCCCATTTAGTTGCAGCTCCAAGGCCCTTTTCTGCCCTGTCCCCGGAGTAATATTCCATTCCTCTAAATCCAAGCAGACTAATTCCCTTAATAGGCAGATTGACAAAATAAAGAAAATTGGAAAGAAATTATTTACAACCTGAAGGTCCATCAGATTTCTGAAGATGATGGTACTGAGTAGCATATGCCACTGCTGGTCATATTTGCATATTATATACATTCAGCACCTTAGTTGTTGCCGTGTTCTTCTATCAAAAGCTTTTAGCCAGTGATCTGAGAAAGCCAGTACAGTATCATGAAATGTTTAGAGTGCTGGGCTTGGAAAAGGAAACTCAAGTTGAAATTCCTGACTCATCACAAAGCTTACTTTGTATTAGAGAGATGCAAATTCTGTTTGAGCTAATTAGTATCCCAATATTTGTCATATAAATTGGGATTAGCCCATGCAATCTGCTTTGGAGTTGGCTTAAACTGATTTTTCCTTGGTTTTCTGCAGATATGTATATGTATCTATAAGACCAGAAGGGGGAAATTAAACATGTGGACAATGAAAGGCTGTGATCAGCAGTGGCATGTGCTACTCAGTACCATCATCTTCAGAAATCTGATGGACCTTCAGGTTGTAACTAATTTCTTTCCAGTTTCCTTTATTTTGTCCTCTGCCCTCCTATTTCTGAAAAGCTGAGCTCAGGGATCATATGTACTGGGTATGTGGAAGATGTCATCACTATTATTATTATTATTATTATTATTATTATTATTATTATTATTATTATTATTATTATTATTATTATTATTATTATTATTATTATTATTATTATTATTATTATTATTATTATTATTATTATTATTATTATTATATACTGCCTTACCCGATAAAACCAACTCAGGGTTCACAAACATATAAAGTTAGAAGTTCATAACACAACATGAAAACATCATAAATCATCAGTATCAGCATCACAAAACATCAAAGTACTGTATCACAATATCATTACAGTATCAAAAAGATTCAATAAACATCAATATCAGGCAACAATCAAAAAGTTTTCACATCTCAGTCAAATTTACAAATCACGATACAGTAAACTAAGATACAATTAGCATACAGTAATAGAAATAAACCACAGTATCAAAAACATCATATAAATCAAAACATTACAAATCAACTACCATCATAGAACATCAAAAAAAGTCAATCATCCAAAAAGTTCAGCTGGTTGACCGCAAAAGAGCCCAAGGCCTAAAGGTCCTAAAATTCCAAGGTCTAGGCTGGCCAGGGGACAATGTTGGCCTGCCCCTACCCCCAAATCCATGGTCAGTCCACGGCCAAGTCCATGGCACTAGCCAGCATAAGGGCAAGAAGCTCCACCATACTAGGGCCCCTGCCACTAGCTCCTGTGTGGCCAAGCCACCCATTCTGCCACTACCCACTCAACCAAGGCTCAAAGCAATGCCGGGCCTGCCACACCTGACACCAACCCAGCCACAGCTGGAAGCGGAAACCCGGAGGTCTCGTGTGGCAACAGCGCAATTCCTCCTTGCCATCCAATGAGTTTGGCTTGCCCAAGGGTACCCTGTCACTGCTTACTCCAAATCAGAGTGCTACATGTTTGGTATCTGCCCATGACTCAGCAAATTTAAATGATACTTTTGGTGTTAGTAGCATAGGAAAGGCTGCCCATACTGTGGAGAAAATCAGCAGGGAGGTATTTTCAGGGAGAAGAACAGAAGCTGAAATGGGAAACTTGTCGACAGAGCTGTCTCTCCTTCCCTGGAAAGGACAGAAAATTTGCAAATCCGAGCAAACACAATGTTTGCTCAGAGGGTCTTCCCAATGCTTGCCAAAGGTGAAAGATACTTCATTTACAAAGCAGCAAGTGTAGAATGAGTCTCTGCTCTCAGCAGCTGAAATGAGAAACTGTCAAACACAGAGCTGTCTCCTGTAGATTACCCCATCTCCCACAGTCTAAAAGACAGCTGATTGCGAAAGCAAACAATAACAAAGGTATTATCTTCTCTGCAGAATACTCTGCAAGACAACCAAGAAGTATCTCTAAAGAAATTTGTGGGGACTAAAATCCCAGAGAGAAAATAAAGGATACCCTTCTCAACTTCCTTGGATGGCCACGATCTGACAGAGGATGGTGCATACACCTACAAGATCATAGCCAACAATGGATGGCTTTACTTATTGGCTAATTACTCAAAAAATAATTGGCCAGAATGGGGATTCAGTGTCCTGCCTTGTTAATTCTTCAAGAGCTAGAGACTCCCTTTTTTTTCATTAGCGGAAGCTTCAAATTGAGGCAGTCTAAAGAGGTACAGAGTATCATGGCTAAAACTCTACTAAAACCCAACCAAACAGGTAATGTGGCAATCCAAATGCAAACTCTTCTAATTTCCCCCCAGAAACATCTTATTTCTCATCCTGTTGGAGAGTTACACCATTAGTAGGCAATTCAGTGGCTCAAGTGGTTAAGATGCTGACTGGAAGGCGGCAAGTCAACAGTTTGATACCTGAGTACTGCACAATGGAATGAGCTCCCATGTTCATCCCAGCTCCTGTCAATCTAGCAGTTTGAAAGCAAAAAATTGTAAGTAGATAAATAGGGACCACTTCGGTGGGAAGGTAAACAGCGTTCTGTGCACTCTGGTCCATGGAAACATCTGCAGACACAGACAGCACCGGCTCTTTGGCTATAAACAGAGATGAGCACTGAACCCAGTGGTGGGCATCAGCAGATTCGTACCAGTTCACCAGAACCAGTAGCAGAAATTCTGGCTGGCACCGCCCATCTAAGTTATGAAATAAAGTAGTCCTAATTCAGGTGCAATGCAGGGTTTTTCCCTGGCCACGCCCACCATACCAAGCCCACAGTGTGGTAATAACTTTTTTTGGAGCCCACCACTGACTGAACCCTACAGTTGGATATAACTGGCTTTCAAGCAAGGGTGACTTTTACTTTTACTACAACTTTTTAAACCAACAGAGTCCTTACATAAATAAAATCAGCTGTGTGATTCATGTATAAAACATATGCAGAAGTAGTAATTTTGTATTCTGTTTAGATTAGCTGGGGACCCTCCCCCTAGGTTCCTTAGGCTGGAAAAGTGGTTCCTGACTCCCACAGCTTGCCTATCACCACTACCGCACAAACAACAAATATTAATTTTTAAAGAAGAACCGTGCCCTTTTTTTGCCTCTTTGTTTCGCAATACATCCTCACTTTTCAAATTATATGATGGCATGAGGACAACCTGTCTAAGAAGCAGACAACATCATTCAAACAGTTAAGCAAAGACAACTATTTGATGGTTGTAGCAGAAACGGTGTCCCTACTTTGAAGCTTAATATATCAGGTCCAATCCATACTATACTGGAGGTTCTTGCCAAATACTTCAGCCTTTCTATTGTTCAGCTTAAACCAGGGGCTCCCAACCTTTTCATGCTGGGGGTCGGGTCACGTTCTCTCAGTCAGCCTCGAGGGCCAGAGGGCCATTTTGTCCTGCCTGCATGATGGAGTGGCCATTTTGTCCCAACATCTTCAAAGGGATGGCCATTTTGTTTCTCAAATACCATTGGGTGTGTGTGTGGAGGCAGTGATGGGATGTAACAGGTTCTCACCAGTTCGCCAGAACCGGTAGTAACTTTCCCCAGTGTCCCAGAGAACCTTTAGCAGTTTTTTTTGGGGGGGAACCACCTTCGGGGCTTACCTTTTCACTGGATCCCCCACTGCGCATGCGTGCCAAGCACTTGGTGTGCATGCACGCCTGCAGTGCTTGGTGTGTATGCATGGCCTCCTTGCTGTCCTCCCAATCAGGGAGGAGGAGGAGAAGCTGCTAGCCTGAAGCTCCCTATAGCCTGCTCCCCAGGGTAAATGACTCACCTTTGAATGTGGTGTGTCTGTGTGTATTTTAATGTGTATTTAATACCTTTTCCTATATTGACGTACTACCACAGTTCCTAAAAAGGCCTGACAGCCTGGCTTGGTTTTTTTAAGCAAAATCTTGGAGTTACCTCATCAATAAGCTACACCTGTGCTGTTCCAAGTGCTGTTCCAATTGGAGAACCCTTAAGGAGGTACAGCTGTTTTACATTTACATTAAGGCATATTATCCTAGAGAACCGGTTAGGCAAAGACTTAGTACCTAACTTGTTTAACTGTTGAAAAGTGCCAAAATGAAGCCATCTTGTGGTGAGTTCATTCTGTAGTTCCTTCCATCTGACCTAGTGTGGGAAAGATTAGCCAGAATAAGCTTTAAGCTCTGGTTGAAAAGCTCTGGTTGATTTGTGTTTGGGGTGGTTGTTTGGTTGGCTGTATTTTAATGTATTATTTATTTATTTACTTATTTAATTTATTTATGGTTTTTTATTTTTATTATTATTTTGTTTTTATTTTTCTTTGGCCCCGCCCATGACATCATGAAATCATGATGTTAGCTCCGCCCACACTCTGATGACATCACGGTGGGGTAGTAATTTTTTTGACATCCCTCCACTGGGTGGAGGGCACATGAAATGGTGCCATGGGCTGGATCCAGCCCATGGGCCTTAGGTTGGGAACTCCTGGCTTAAACTAACTGTACTGACACACATGGCTACCATGGCATTTACTAATATCTGATCATGTGTTCTTTCTCTGTTTTTAAATATTTGCAAGAAGGCAGCATCTGAGTTAAATTCCTGTATTAGTAGTATCAGGAAGAGGGAACTAAAGATTGTGCAGAGATGCCATCATTCCCTAATCCTTTATTGGAAATGGATAGATCTATTACCTGTTTCACCACTTCTCTACTAGCTCTCCCATCCAGACTTCTCTCTTAACATTTGCTGCTGCAGAGTATTTCACTACGGGCATAACACAGTTAATCTATGTAAGTATCCAAGAAATGCCAGGAAAAGTTTCAGGTCTCCGGCTTCATCAGTCCAAATCATTTCTGTAAAAAATTAATGCATGCAAAGGGAACAGTTAAAAGCATCATCAATCAATTACTGCTGTATGTATGCCTGTAAATGTATTTGTTAAAATCCAATCCAGCATGGACTAAACAGAACCCACAAAACTGTAATGGAATGTGAAGAGATTAGAAAAGGCCAGAGTTTCAAAGGAAGGGATCAAAATGTACCCCTGATGTTATCAATGAAAGGATTTTCTTCCATATTATCTTTTCTTTCCTTCCATAGAAACCCCTAAGGCAAATAAATTGATTGGAGCCAGACAACATCCAATAAAAATATTTACTGTTATTAACTATTCTTTATCAGAGTTTCAAGGTGTGTTTTTTTGGCACTGCTTGAAAATCAAAAGTGGAGAAGAACTTTCATTCTTTTCCTAGTACAATAATTAATACTCTTCCTGAGAGACAGCTTAAAGCCAACTTTTGTTCTTGGGAGGTTTCTGGATATGATGGCTGAGGTGACGTCTTTCCTATATTTTCAGATACTCTTGGAGAATTTATTTTGAAAGTGGGTTGGCCTATTATGTTAGTGGCAGTTCTATGATTGTTTTAATGACTATTTTTCAAAAAAAAATTATAGCAACAAGAGGCAGCAGTTTGAGGGGAGGAGGTGGCATAAGGACACATTGTGGTCATTTTAGCCCCTGCTGCAATGTATCACCAAACAGGAAACAGAGAACGGCACAGTAACACTTAAGTCAGCTTATAATTATAGATTTAGAAATCATTGTAATATTTAAGTAAAATTAAAGTGCAACTTTCCATAATGGGTAAGACTATGACCAGCTCAGTCCAAGTCACTTCAGAGTTCCCTAAATAAAATTGTGTATATTTAAATTGATCAGGAACTAGCACTTCAAAAGTGCTTTCAAATAGATTATTGTCATCAGATGGGTGAACTATCCTTTAGATCTGGGTTTCTCAACCTCTGATCCCCAGATGTTCTTGGACTTTAATTCCCAGAAGCATTGATCAGCAGGTGAACTGACTTGGGCTTCTGGGAATTGAAGTTCAAGAACACCTGGGGCCCCAAGGTTGAGAAACCCTGTTTTAGACAATGTGGAGCTTCTTCATGCTTGTGCCATTTCCCAACGTGTGTGTGTGTGTGTGTGTGAGTGTGAGTGTGAGTGAGAGAGAGAGAGAGAGAGATTCCCATATTTTCCTTTTTGTGACATAAAATCAATGTCTGTGCAGGTATGGATTTTGGCAGGACAAGGATAAGACTTCTCTCCTTCTGTGATGTTCTCCCTAGAAACGTGGGTAGGAGTTTCAATATATATATATTTTGCACTATTCAATATATTGTTTTTAATTATGGACTGGCAGAAGTTCCAAAATTGTGGGAAATAGTTTTTCTTTTGAATTGGATGACTGGTTTAAGGAGATATTTTTGTTGTTATTGTTCAGTCGCACAGTCAAGTCTGACCCTTTGCGACCCCATGGACCATCATGCACCAGACTCCTCTATCTTCCACCATCCTCTTCTATGCCCATTGCATCTACAATGCCATCCATCCATCTCAGCTTTTGGCATCTCCTTTTCCTTTTTCCTTCTATCTTTCCCACCATCATTGCCTTCTCTAGTGAGTCCTCTCTTCTCATTTAGTGACCAAAATACCTGAGCTTCATCTTCAGTATTTGTCCTTCTAATGAGCAGTCAGGGTTGATTTCCTTCAGAATTGACTGCCTTCTAGTCCAGGGGACTCTCAAGAGTCTTCTCCAGCACCACAATTCAAAGGCATCTATTTTTCTGCGCTCAGCCTTCCTTATGGTCCAGCTTCCACAGCCATACATTACTACTGGGAAGACCATTGCTTTGACTATGCAAACTTTTGTTGGCAGGGTGATGTCTCTACTCTTTATTATGGTACCTAGGTTTCTCATTGCTTGCCTCCCAAGAAGTAAGCATCTCTTTATTTCATGGCTGCATCACCATCTGCAGTGATCTTGTATCCCAGGAAAGAAAAGTTTGTTACAACTTCCATTTCTTCCCCTTCTATTTGCCAGGGAGTGATGGGTCCAGTTGCCATGATCTTGGGTTTTTTTGAAATTAAGTTTAAGACCAGCTTTTTCACTCTTCTCTTTCACCCTCATCAAGAGGATCTTTAGGTCTTCTTCACTTTCTGCCATTAATGTAGTGTCATCTGCATGTTGATGTTTCTCCCAGCCGTCTTAATTCTAGCTGGTGCTTTGTCCAGCCCTGCATTACACATGATGTGTTTTGCATACAAGTTAAATAAGCAGGGTGACAATATGCAGCCTTGTCGTACTCCTTTTCCTATTCTAACCCAATCAGTATTTCCATATCCTGTCCTAACTGTTGCTTCTTGGCTCGCGTACAAATTTCTCAGACAACAGATGAGGTGGTCTGGTATTCCCATCTCTTTAAGTATTTGCCACAGTTTATAGTGGTCAACACAGTCAAAGGCTTTGGTGTAGTCAATGAAACAAAAGTAGATTTTTTTTCCTGGTACTCCTCTGCTTTTTCCATGATCCAATGAGTGTTTGCAATTTAGTCTCTAGTTCCCCTGCCTCTTCAGAACCCAGCCTGTACTTCTGGAAGTTCTCGATCCACATACTGCTGAAGCCTAGCTTGTAGGATCTTGAGCATGACTTTGCTGGTGTGTGAGATGAGTGCAATTGTTTGGTAATTTGAGCATTCTTTGGCATTGCCCTTCTTTGGAACTGGGATGTTGTCAGGAAATGAACCTATTTCCTAAGGCTTGAAATTGCCAATTTCCAAATAGGCCTCAGAAAAATCCATTTTTCTCTCTCTGAGCCTCAAGGCTGTGTAACAGCATGTTTTTCAACCATGTTTTCAGTATTTCTTATCTTTTGTAAGCTAGCTAAGAGCCATGTTATGGCTAGCCCTAGTGCATCCTGTGTGCACGTGTATAAACAATGTACTGTTGTTTTGAGAAAGTTTTCTCTGTTGCTCACTGTTACGTGACTGGCTAAGCTGTCCCACCTGACTGCAAATTCTCCATTTTGGAGAGAAGAAAGAGTTCGTCTCTGATTCTTCATGGATTAAGACCTGTATTTGATTAGAGAGCTTTTGTTTCTGGTTCTCTATGGGCTAGAAATCTTTAGCCTAGGAGCTATGCATTTTTGCTCCTTAAAAATGGTTACTTAGATTTGCCTGTGGACTTTATTGGACTGACCTGTGCTACTGACTTTTATGCTTTATGAACCTGATCAATAAATCTTCATCATTTTTCTGAACAACGTGTCTTCATTGGACTAAAAAGGGTAAGAGCTGCCTTTCACACACACAAATCTTTGAACACGCTACCAAATTAAAAACCCCTTAAGAGCTGATAAGCAGTTGAGAGTTGTATCTCTATTCTAATTAGCCGTCCAGCCCGCCTCGGTTGTTTTGATTTTGGTTTCCAGGGGTTTTCCAGAAGTGTGGGGGCCGGCTGGACCGTGACAGATGTATACCGACCTTTTCCAATCTTGTGGCCACTGCTGCATTTTCCAAATCTGCTGGCATTGAGTGCAGCACTTTAATAGCATCTTCTTTTAGGGCCTTGAATAATTCAACTGGGATACCATCATCTCCACTAGCTTTGTTGCTAGTAATACTCTCTAGAGTTTTCTTGACTTCACATTTCAGAATGTCTGGCTCAAGGTAATTAATCTCATTATCGTGGTAGTCAAGGATGTTGAGGTCCTTTTTATAGAGTTCTTCTGTATATTCTTGCCATCTTTTCCTGAGCTCTTTTGTGTCTACTAGATCCCTACTGTTTTTGTCCTTTATCATGGTCATTTTTTCTTCAAATGATAGATTAACTTGTGAATTAAATTTTTAAAAGGAATTTTTTAAAAGCCTGATTTTATAGAGAAATTGGTTGAATTTATTGAATATATTTTAGTGAAGGGGAAAGGAACAAGGCCAGGCCAAGAATATTTAATGCTTTGGAAAGAGGGGACAAATATATAATTGAAATGTCACATAGGGAATAATTATAAGGAGATATACAAGGTCCCACTAAGCTGGTGTGTACACATGGTTATATACATTTTCCCTTTATGTTACAGTTGTTGGTTTTAAAAAAAAAGATTTATGTGGAAATGTTACATATATTCTGTATTTGTATGCTTTTGTTTTTTGTTTATTATTTATGGTTAAATAAAATTAAAATGATTAAACAAAAAAAGAGAGAAGTTACAAAATAGACCAAAGCAGAATATGATATGGTGGAAAAGAACACCCTCGGTCACCCACCAGATGAACTGACTACCCCAGCAAATCACATGAATTTACTCCTGCACTATTGGAGCTAAACCAGTAGCACAAGCAGGAAACACCATAGGAAGAGACTGACAACTGAACCACCTGTGAAACCCCAGAAGTGTGCTGGGCATTCCAACCACTGGGATGATGGAGAAAGAGCAGATTGCCATCATCAGAGTGTGTTGTTCCTCTGCAGCTGTGTGGGCAGCCATTTTGCATTCAGATAGAGTGCAGGGAGCATGCTGTAACAAATTTTCAGCCAGAATTTGCACTCCAGAATCTTCATCTTTAAAGATAAATAATCACCTTTTTTTTGTTACACAGTCAGCATGGGGAGAATGTGGATGGATGTGTGTTTTCTCATGCAGGCTTTGTATAGGTCAGTGGTTCCCAATGTGGGGCACACGCCCCACAGGGGGACTTCAATTCTCAGAAGCCTAAGCCAGTACATTGGCTGATCAGTGCTCTGGGGAATTCACTTAAGCTTCAGGGAATTGAAGTCCAAAAACCAAAGATTGGGAAACCTGGCATAGGTAGATCACAATAGTGTTATGGACTAATTTCCTACACCCGCTTCCCTATTTTTCCTGCTACTTCTTTTCTCCCTGTAACATGCCCAGTGAAGAAATGGCAATTCTAACTGTTCTTATTATCTGTTGGGAGAAATAAGAAAAGCTGTGCTTTCTCAATTCAAACCAACTTTCTGTTCTTGCCAGACCTTTGGCACACATTGCCACCACTGCAAAGAAAACCATTTTCTTTTTTAAATTGTTTGTTGGATATTTCCAGAAACAAATTTACTGATTGGAAGGATCATTGAAATATCATACCCATCTCTGGATTCTCTGCCAAGTACTGGTGCCATTTTAGCATGTAGAGTGGTCTTACAGCATATTTCTTTCCTTGGGAAAAATGCTAATTTGCAGACAATGTACCCCACAGCTCAACAATTTATGACTGAATTAAAAGCATATTAAGTTCCACTGCATTCTCAACATTGGCATTGCTGCATAATGCTTCCTATCCCAAATCATAGCCCTTTATTTTCCCTATGTTTCCCTCATGTATTTGGAAATACACACATGAAACTAAGGACACAAGACCACCCCCAAAAGGGCTTGGAAAGGGTCAGTTCCAACCTGTGTGACAAATGCTGTGGCGCACATTGGGTCTGCATCCCAATTTTGAACCAAAGTGCTTATTTTTTTCAGCTACATTTCTCAGAATCCATATAGCCAGCATGGTTGTGTTGTCTGTATGATTGTGAGACTTGTAGTAATTTCACCCATCTTTTAAAAAAGGTCTTGAGGGCATAAATCGGTATAGAGTGGACAAATTCAAGAGTCCCATTACAATCTTTTCTGTCCACTAAACTTTGGTGGAATGGCAATCCTAAAGACACCCTTGACTGCACTGCCCTATTTGTTGGACTTAGAGGAAAGGGTGTTTTCTTGCATTACTCTCAAACAATGTTACTCCTAAGCTTCTGTATTAAAAAATGGGACCTACTAGGAATGTCTTGCCAATTACTCCCAAGTATGTTGATGAAAATAAGAATGGAATTACACACCACAGGTATTTCTACACTTGGTTCCCTTCCCTGTTTGGACCTTATCTGTATCCCCTTGAGGACAGGTCAGGGTTTGTTCATCCTCCTAATTGCATACATCTTCTAGAGGTGTACACTCACTCATCTCAGAGTACATCTGCTTTAAACTCAGTGGGAAACTTTTGTGGAGAGACATTCATGATTTCATTGCAAATCACAAGGTCCTTGCCTTCCTCGAGCAACTCCATGAAAAAATGAATGCTACACAATGTTTATTTCACCCAATGTTTTGTCCTTCAGTTCCCAGAAGTCCAAGCTAGCAAAACAATTCTAGGATAATAATTCAAAACATCTGGAGGGAGAAATAGCTGTCTCCATTATTTTAAACGGTCTCCCTGGATGGATTTATGTTGTGCGTCTGAACCAAACTCCATTTAAAATGACAGGCCTACATGATTTTTGTAAACATTTATCTGTCTTTGATCAAAGTAAGTATTTCTTTTCCCCTTCATTTTTGGTTCTATATCAAACAGAGGTGACTGACAAAAGACCTAGGTTAGGTTACAACATTGTACAAATAATGTGGCTTTATTTTTAACATAAAATAAATATTGCCACAGCCCATAAATATCCTGAAACATACTTATCTGTGAGAACACTAAGCTTAGCACCACCTGCTAATTCCTTTATCTTTCAGATTCAGGACTGGAAACAAAGACAATAACAAAAAAATAAAATAAATAAAACCAACCCTGGAATTGTTTGGAACAGCAGTAAAATCTTTACCAGGCATTTGGCAAGCAGGTTTGCTCATACTTTCATGTAAGCTTCTTTCTGTAGACTGTTTATTTTCTCAGGGATGTTTTCTTTTAATCTTCTCACGTGATCTGAGAACACAGTCAAGTTTGCAGGCTCCCATTTCTGTACAGCATCCCTGTGGAATTTGTAGCACCCAACACAAATGCACCTGAATGGTTTTGAATTGACTTCTTCCATAAAACCACATCTGTCACGCCACCTGAGACAACCAGAGATTGGTCCAACTCAACATTCTTTTGTAAAAATTCTCCAGTCCATCTGTCTCAAAAAGGCTGGCAAAAGAAGGCCAATCTTAAAATATCTCATTCATCTATAGCAATAGGACAGTGGTGCCTATTTATCTACTTGCAATTTCTTGCTTTCAAACTGGTAGAATGGCAGGATGTGGGACAGATGTCACTCACTCTGTTGTGCAGCACTTGGGTCCCAACCTGCTGACCTTCCAGTCATCAAGTTCAGCATCTTAACCAATAAACCACCACAGTTCCAATTGTACCCTTTAGGGTCCATTTAATCTGGCCCTACTTCACTGTTTATTGATAACAATATTTCACAGACACTATCACAGTAATCCTTATGGTTTGACTGCACTTGTGGGCTTGTTGAGCAGTTTAAAAAAAAACACTTGAGGTTGTGGGAGAGGAGCAAAACACTGTTAGGCATGATGACAGTATCCAAACAGCATTTTGGTTCTCCAGTGGGACTGCAACAGCCACATCACCACTGTAGCATCTGCTTGGCAGCTAATGTGGGGAAAGTTCTCCCATCAGGTGCAAAGAAGAGGTGCCCCCCTCCAATGATTGGACCCTGATCATTGACATGGGAACCCATCTTTGAAGCTGATGGGGGAAACTCTCCTCCCCCAGCTGAAAAATGCAGCTTGACTTTTACCCCTTAGCTCATCACTGAGTCTCATTCATGACATGTGTGGAAGGGAAAGCTGCATTACATTCGATCTCTGCTCATTTTATCTGTATTTTATCCTGTCCCCAGCATGTATAAGTGCTGGGGATGGGATACAGTAAATTGGGGTAATTTATTAACCCCTGATTGGGTCTCAAAATGGGTTGGGGGGCAGATTGGCCCAATTACAGTTTAGACATGATCAGACCAACTTGCCCCAAATAGGGTCAGGCCTCTGCTTGGGTTCTCTGTTTGATGGGCTGTCTAATCCAGCCCAGGGTTGGATACGACTGGTTTTCGAACAAGGGCAACCTTTACCCAGCTGAAAGCTGAAAAGCCACCAAAGGGAGAGTAATGTCTCGGAGGTTCCCCATCAGCAGTTTGCATCTGGGCATCAGATGCAGATGGTTCAATAGCAATTAGCAATAGCAATTACATTTATATACAACCCCATAGCGCTTAGTGCACTCTCTGCTGGGTGCTCATTTTACTGACCTTGGAAGGATGGAAGGCTGAGTACACCCTGATCCCCATCAGGATCAAACTCACAATGTTTTGGTTGCAGTACAGCAGTTTAACCACTGTGCCACCAGGGCTCTTCACAAGGTCCCTTGGTTACAGTCTTTCTCTGCAGTGAGATGTGCTGTACTTCAGTTTAGAGACTATAACAATGATTTCTAAATTATATATGAATTAAACACAGAGAGATTTTTATGTACCTTCTGTGCCTTCAAGAGGATGCCTTCAAGTAGAAAACCATTCTCTGTAAAAAGGACACATGGCTTATAATAAAGAATATTGAGATATTTGCTGAAATCCAGTAACAAGTTGCAATGAGAATAGATGCATTGAATCAGTGGGGACTGGTCACCCAACTCCTCTGAAAGTTCCCTTGACTCAATGGATCCACTCTAGTTGTAAATGTATATATTGATTATTATTTTAATTATTTAATGTTTTTTAATTAAATGTTTGCACGTTTAACATGTTTTACTAGATTTTTTTGTACAGTTTAAACATTATCTGTTGAAATATCATAGGAAGAAGTATAAAAATTGATGAAATATGCAATAAAATGTTATTATTTGGCATAGACTCTTATTATCAGATAAGGCAAAAGGAGAAGTAGAAGAAAGATATTGTATTTTTAGGGTTCTGTGTGATCCTATACACTCTACTCAGCATTAAGTCATGTTGAGTTCAAAACAACTTTTCTCAGGTGAACGACTATAAGTTTGCAGCCTCAGTGAATTATTGCAGTTGCTCAGAAAGTTTACTCACAATAAACATACATTGTTTATACCCATTAACTTCATTTGTGCCATACAGAGAAAGATCTTCTTTATTACTGGTGGAGAGTGGGTGGGAAGGAATTGGTTATTTGCTCAGGAAGCTCTTAGATACACAAGTTCTTTGGGTATTGTGGGTATATTTATAGCATTTAAGGGCCAATTAATCTTTCCCATTTATCTATCTGCTTCTGGTGATTTTGTTCAACATTTTCATTATTTCTTCTGGTTTCTCCACACCTCCTCCTCCTCCCTTCCCCTGGGGAAAAAAAGGATTTCTCCCTGTGTCTTGAGCTCTTAAGATGTAGCAAGTGTAGACTGATTGTGTTATTACTTTAACAAGCTTTCCTACATAACGGATATTTATCCTCAGTAGTAGAAAGATTTTTACTTGAATAGGAGTGCAGATGTGAAGATGAGAGAGGGCAGGCATTCTGGAATAAAGACCGAGGGACCGAGAGGGTTTTCATTTGTGCTGATTCTTATATTACTTTCATTGCATTTTTAGCACAAACAGCAGATGGGAGAATCAGAGATCTTTTTTTCAGCTGTACAATCAAAAAGTAGATCTGAGATGTTTGCTAGTTGCACCAGCATTTCAAGTTGACGTGACTGTTGCAAAATAGTCTGGTGATTTTACATCATGGTGCATATTAAACAACAGGAAAAAGATTGGTATCATTGCTTAACGGCAAAAATCATGACTGCAAATGCTTAGGTTACATTTGGGCTGTACTGTATTTCACCAAGAAAGGAGAGAAAGAAAGGCACAAGGAATTAAAAATAGTCACTTCTTTTCTCACCAACATTTATTTCAGTCCTGCGTGTTTACACCAAGGGTGCCCAAACTATGACCCATGGGCTGGATCTGGCCCATGACACCAATTAATCCAGCCTGCACTACCTGTGCAGCTCCCAGAAGCAGAAGTAAAACATGCATGAGTGGGTGCATAATGTGCCTGCACATGTGTAGAATGCTGCCATAAATGACCCACACATGCATGTTTTACTTCCAATTCCAGGTGGGAGGAACCAAGTAACTGGCATGTTTGACCACGCGACCGGCACGTGGCCTGAAAAGTTTGGGAAACCCTGGTTTACACTAAAGGAGACAAAAGGAAGAACATGGTTCTAGAAAGACATACAACATAATATGGGGAAAATCGACTCTATAATTGCCTGCCCTGATGTTTATTTGTTTGTTTATTGCACTGGTATACCACCCATCTGGAATATGCTCCAACTCTGGGCGATTGACATGATTAAAATGCCAACAGCCAAATTCAAAGATAAATATAGTTATTGTACCCACCCACACACCCCTTTTGACAGTGATATGTTGAAAGGGGGGGAACACATTAAACTCAAACAAGACTAATAATTCTTATCTAAACCAACCATAACCTAACCAAGTCAAATTGGTTGATGGGAAGGCATTTTGGAAGGCCTCCTTGAACAGTACAGTCTTCAATTATTTTTAAAAAATGTATCCAGGGATGTGGCCTGGTGCAACTCTACTGGGAAAGTATTTCATAATGTGGGTGCCGCCACTGAGAAGACTCTTTTTCTTGACAAGGTCTTTCTTGTCATTCTCAGTGTCATCAGCTGGAGCTGCACTGATTAAGATGAAGAGGAGATGTGGGCAGATGATTACTGGGAGAGACATTCCAACAGATAACAAAGTACGGAAATGTAAAGGGCTTTGCGTGGTCACATTACAATCTTGTGCCTGATATGAAGAGAATGAGGAGCCAGTGCAGGTAAGCCAGGATCAGGGAAATATGATTGAATTTCTTTATAACCCTGTACAACCAGTGATGGGCAGTAACAGGTTTGCACAGACACCCTGGGCAGGGTGGTGGTGGTAGCAAAACTGGGGGGGGGGGATTTGAGCAGGGGGAGGCAAAATTGGGTGGCCACACCTCCCTCCCTGACCCACCCCACCCACTTCCCTGAGCTCCTGTCTTTGTCCCAGCTCCTGCCAACCTGGAAGTTTGAAAGCAAGAAATTGCAAGTAGATAACTAGGGACCACTTCGGTGGGAAGGTAACAGCATTCCATGTGCTCTGGTGTCTAGTCATGCCTGCCACATGACCAAGGAAATGTCTGCAGAAGCAGACAGCGCTGGTTCTTTGGCTTTGAAACAGAGATGAGCACTGAACCCTAGAATCAGATACAACTGGATACTACTGGCTTTCGAGCAAGGGAAACCTTTACCTTTACTATGGTCTTCTCAGCTTCTGCCATGGCTGTTTCTATTCATTACAAACACACACATACACCCACACACACTCAAAGCAGCCTATTTTTTTGTATTTTAAACATATTCTGCTGCAGTACAAAATATTTAATATATATACAGTATATATGTTGTAGGCTGCTTTGAATTTTTTTGTACTGCAGCAGAATATGTTTAAAATACAAAAATTTGAAAATAAATATACATTTTAAAGGATAGATTCTTTGCCTAACTCTGCAAAAACCAGGATGAATAATTTGAGTGGAATGTTCCACATAATGAATTAGAACCTCATCTTGACTTTAAGAAACTGAGAGATTTCCCAGGGATATGTTTAATATATATAATCTGGCCTTCAGGGCATTATACATAATTCTGTTATCTGCAGTAGCTTTTATTTTATTTTGAAGGAAAGTTATGATGGGCCTGAAATAGTGCTACAAACTTCCAAGACTTGTGAGATACCAACTTCCATCAGCATCAGTCACCATAGCTAATGTTTAGGGAGGATAGGAATTGTAGTTAAATGAAATCTAGAGAACCACAACCTTCCACTTGTATCTATCTATAAGATATATAAATAAATACACAACTTAGTGTCACCAGAGGTAATAAATACCTTTCTTGATTTTTTAAAAATTAAGTACTGTATACAGTTCTGAGGAAGTAGACTTGATCTATCAATGCTCATATAAGAATATTTAATCTTTAAAGCAGGGGTGCCCAAACTTTTCAGGCTGTAGGCCGGTCACATGTTTCAGGAGGATGGTCACTATGGCCCATGGGCTGTATCTGGCCCCCGATGCCAATTCATCTGGCCCACAAAGCTGTCATATGGGTGATACCAAAAATTTTGAATAAAACATCATAATTAATCACAGCGTTTATTAAATTACCACATGTCACAACATACACACACACAGACTCCATGAGATAGGGTGAAGGGGGAGAGAAATCAACAGAAACAGTGTTTTGTGTAGAACTCGGGGGCCATGGAAATCATTATTGGAAAGGAAGGGGGGGACAAGCAGAAAAGCTAAGAAAAAGTCTTGCGCAAACATAAACTGCCAGCCCAGGGCTGCAAGGGACAAGCGGACTTCCCATCTCTCATGTACGCAACAGAAAGGTTGTAAAAGGCTAATTAAAAATTAAATGTTGGTTTCTCCCATCAAGGGTCCCTGGTTTGATTACCTAGCCGAAGAGACAAAAGAACTAAATTCTTTCTTTATTTTTGTACTTAAGAAACAGACAGGCAGTTACACTAATCCTTCCTGACCAGCAAAGCAGCTTTGCCCCAACTTGAGTGCAATCTTCGGCTGCAAAACGATGATTGGCTGACGATCCTACTAGCCTACCTTTCATTGGAGAAGACGCACTGGCCGGTCCCGCCTTCCAGCAGCCTCTGTTTCATTCACAAAAGAACAAAAGCTCTTGTAATTGCCTGCCTATGCCTGTTGACACAATGTAAACTCTCTGTAACCGGTTTATCAGCAATAGCTGTAATCTGCTGTTTCTTTACATTCAAACCCCTTACCTCATACCCTGCTTTGTATTTTATGTTTACATGTAATTAAAATGTGTTAATTGCCCTTTCTCCTTCCCAGTTTCAGTCCCCTCCCCCTGGCACATAGAGTTAGTTTAGGAAAATAGATATAAGGCCTTAAAGGTGGGTGGGGGTGGTCTTTGGTTTACCAAATTTTGTGAACTGAGATCACGAGAGGATTTTTCTTCAAAACGGTTGAGGGAAGGTAGCTATTTAGATTGTAGGCCTGGCCAGACTATAACCTTGAATAGCTTTCCTTTGCTTTTGCTCCCAATAAATCACTTTTGTTTTGATCGATTTACCTGTCTCATTGTAAGTTCTTGGGATCTTCTACACCTCAACCAGAGGACGTGCCTGGGCCCCAAAATTTTGGGTAACAATGGTATGTTTTGCTTCCGCTTCCGGGAGTGATGAGGGCTTTGTGGACTGGATGAATTGGCATCGGGGCCCAGATCCGGCCCCTGGGCCATAGTTTGGGCACCCCTGCTTTAAAGTGACACGGCCTATTTGTTTCTTGCTCTTTGATTTGTCCTCTCTACCACTCTTATTATTTCAGGGAGACTAGTAGTATTAATTGAGTAAATTTGGAAAATTGCCTGTTTTAAACTTCAGCTTTCAGAATCCCTCAGCCATCTTGGGCAACAGGCAGCTTTGCCCCTGTCTACTTTGCATCTATAGACATTGTGGTAGCCTGTGTAGTTTGTAATGATTTGGAAGCTCAAAGCTTCTGAGCATGCACATCTTTTAGAATACCTGGAAGCATGATTATATCTGATAAAGAGTTGTCTGACAAGACAGGTTGGGAAGCATTTATGTTTGCAGACTCATGAAAATCAACTGATTTCTAACTGTTCATATAATCTCCTGTTGGCCGGTTATGTCCTTTGAAATCCTTGGGTTTTGGAAGTGGAAGAAGAAGAGTTGAGTAACTCTGAAGGTCACTAATCCATGTATAACTTAGCTGCCTTTCATGAGTTGTTAGGGCATCTAGGAGCTGCAGTGGTGAGCTATGGACAGATGAATAAATGAAGTGAAAAAGTTCAGTTGTGAATACCAGATTTAAAAAAAACGCAATCGAAGAAAGTGCCAAATAAGAAGAAAGCAATAGAAATGAAGAGCCAGAGCTAAAATTAAATTTTCTTTGTTGGAGGAAATTTCAGGCCCCGATATAAAGTCTAATGATTAAAAGCTTCAGTCTTGGCTGGTATCCTCCTAAATGGATGTATGGGTAGGAGGGAGAATCACGCATTAAAACTTTCTACTTCTCCAGAATACTGCAGAAAACTCATTACAACCTTTTTTTAAGAGAGAAAGGGAGATATTATTGTGGTCTGTTCTTAACTTTCTTTTCATTTGTATCAGAGCTCTATTTCATACTTCAGTCTTCCTCTTTCATGCCCCGATCAAACCCTGGACTGTCAAAATGAAGCCACTTTCTTGGCTTTGTTGTTGCCCAAACTTAAGTCCTAATTGGTGCATGTTTCTGGCAGTGATCGACAGACCAGTAAATGAGCCAGATTCTGTACCTCACTACATTCACACTGCATGTTCTTATCCACCAGCATGTCACACTTGAGCATGTTGGTCTTACATTTAGGGACTCTAACCCTCAGTCTCTTCAGGGTCCTCCAAGTGATTTAGGGGAGGTTGAGTTCCTCAGCTATATCCTCCTTTAATGTTGTTCCTTGTCCAGGGAGATCCTTCCTCATCTTCTAATTTTGTTTTATTCTTGTGTACCCTCAAGAATGTTTGTTCTTACCATAAAGCTCTTCCTGGAGCTGAGCTGGCAGACTTGAGGCTCATATCCATTCAGAGGGTATCAAGGGTCTTTTTCTTGCTTAATTCAGTGTCTGCTGCTACTTCTCTCCTGTTTCTTCATTCATAGCACAGTTAGGAATTTGAGCTCAAATCACACATTAAGGAAAATGTATTAAAAGGAAATACATTAAACCTGTATTGTTATGCTTGCCTGTCTGCCATTCTGTTTGAGCAAACCCTTCTCCCTTTAACCCCTACATTTGGTGTATATAAATCATGCCTGTAAGTTTTACTCCTTGTCTGAAGAAGTGGACTTGATCCACGAAAGCTAACAATAAAAATATAGCAGTTTGTCTTTAAAGTGCTACAGTGTTTTTTATTTTGTTTTCTGATATGCCGGAACCACAGACTAACATGGCTACTATTCCAAAAAGTAAAGGAAATGTGTATAACTTTGTCTGGCCAGACATCCCGCTACAGTAATGGAGTAGACCGTATAGCCAGCAACTCAACACCAAGTGTCAGGCAATGGCTAATTAACCTGACCCCCTAAAGGGGTCAACAGCTATGGGCAGAGGAGCCCCTTTAGGTGGTAGGGTGATGGTCCCCTTCAGTGGAGGAAATGCCATTGGAAACCATCATACTGATCCCACCAGAAAAATGAGTGGTGGAGGATCTCTGATTCCCAACGGTCATGGAGGCAGAAGAGCCCATGCCAGATGGACTGGCTGTGTCAAAATCTTCAAGGCTGCGGCAGTCTATTGCAGTCCCAGTGTTGAATCTTGCACATCTCATTTCATGTGTGCTGCAGTGGATGGCTCTGAGATCATAGTGTGTGGGTCACTTCATGGCAAGATGGGATCCACAAACAAATTCATGCCAATTGCATTTTTCCTGCTTCAGGGGAAAAATGCATTCTCTATGCGAGTTGCAGTCAATGATGGCAATTACAGTATTATCATTCCAGAGAAGCAATTCTTTCAAAGATCCTTGCCTGAGCACTCAGACATGCAAATAAAACTGTATTTATCTCCTGGTGAGCAATCACAAAATGAAAGCAAACTAATTTACAACATGCAAAGTAAATCATTTGCATGCTCTCTCTACATCTACTGATGTGCTAACTGTAGCCTCTCATTTCAGCCCATGTCTGCTTCTGAATGAACAAAAATAGGATTGTGGTATAATAAAAGTAGATGAGTAAAACTGAAAATGCGACAGTTTGGATGAAGCTTCTCTCTATTGGCGTTTCCCAATGCCTTCTAAATCAACTTTCCCCAACCCTTCTCATATTTTGGAGAGCAATGCTCATGTTGGTTAAGGGGTACAGTTCAGTGGTGGGATCTCAAACAATTTACTATCCCACCGTGACATCATCACAGTGTGAGCAGAGCTAATGTCATGATGTCATGGGTGGAGCCAAAATCATGACATCATGATGTTGTGGGTGGGGTGAAAGAAAAAAAATACAAAATAAAAAAATAAAATAAGCACACACACACCTCAACCCCCCACACACCCCAAACACAAATATGTCACTTACCTGTTAGTATAAGTGCCTGGGAAGCACAATGTTGCAAGATCGATATGGTCATCGTACCAGTTCTCTTGGGTAATATGCCTTAATGTAAATGTAAAACAGCTGTACCTCCTTAAGGGTTTTTTCAACTGGAACAGCAATTGGAACAGCACAGGTGTAGCTTATTGATGAATTAACTCAAAGACTTTGCTTAAAAAACCCATGCCATGCCGCCAGACCTGTTGGCCACCAGGCCTTTTTAGGAACTGTGGTAGTACGTCAATATAGGTAAAGGTATTAAATACACATTAAAGTACACACAGACACACCACACCAAAAGGTGAGCCACTTACCCTGGGGAGCAGGCTATAGGGAGCTTCAGGCTAGCAGCTTCTCTTCCTCCTCCCTGCTTGGGAGGACAGCAAGGAGGCTGTGCATGCACACCAAGTGCTTGGCGCGGATGCACAGTGGGGGAACCACTGAAAGGGTAAGCCCCAGAGGTGGTTCCCCCCAAAAGCTGCCACCGGTTCTCCAGGACACTGCGAAAAGTTACTACCAGTTCTGGGGAACTGGTGAGAACCTGTTACATCCCATCACTGGTACAGTTGTCTAACAGGTTAAAAAAACCCTAAACTATTGATAGACATGTGCATATTCTTGATTTATGTTGTCTTAACGTGTGCAAAAGGATTCAGTAAGAAAGGGTATGATCAGACAGCCATAAGAGATCACCTTGGAGGGGGCAATCCAACTTAAAGTGACCCTTACGTGAATGCAGAAATTGCCCAATTTGAGCATGGAGCAGAATTGGGCTGGCTTGTTGTCTACTTGCCAAAATAAATAGATCTCACTGGGACATGTCACTAGCAGTCTAAAACATAAGCTATTTCCCCATCTAATTGCACCCTAATTAATAGGACTCTCAATGGTTGGATAGCAAGTTTGGACAAGGAACAGTGAGTGTTTCTGCACTGTGAAGAGATGAGCAGAGTGACAAATTTCTTCCAGTAGTGGGCTCAAAGTTTTTTTTTACTACCACACTGTGGGCGTGGTATGGTGGGTGTGGCCAGGAGGAAAGCCCTGTATTGTACCCAAATTAGGACTACTTTATTTCAAAACTTGGATGGGCAGGGCCAGCCAGAATTTCTGCTACCGGTTCTGGCAAACTGGTGCGAACTTGCTGATGCCCACCACTGATTTCTTCCTATCAAAAGTAAATTTGCTCTGTTTTCTGTTTCAAGGAAATCCTCACAGTAGTAAGAAAATTAAAAAGCACATTTTAAGTCCCAAATTAATTAATTTAAAAGGTGGCAAACCATTTAAAAAAGTATAATGAGACACAACAATGGAAAACTATTCCCAAAATGAAGAACAGAATCCAGAAAAACATTGCCTAGCATTATGGGTGGGTCATTGATTAAGGCAGACATAGTGAGACCAATTCCCTTAAAAGTCTTGCTAAGCAGAAGTGATAACAAAGGTTGCAGAGACAGCAAAAACTGTGTGCTGTCGCATGGCGCCAGTAACATGTGCACTGCAGCTGACATAGCCATCCAGGACTGAGTGAGAAGCTCCTGAAGGAGATGGACAGGGCTATGAGCACTGCGAAGGAACAATGGCAGTCTGTCTCTGGAAGAATGTTCTTCCTCCATTTTAAGTGAACATTAGCATGTCCTTGCTTTTTCCTTTAACTGTCACGGCCTCATAATTAAATCAGTTGGGATGGAGGAGTCCTTCTAGAAAGGAGCTGAGCTAATATAAAATTCAGGTACTTCCAAGAGACAAAGTTAAGTCATTCAGTTGATATTCCCCGAGTCCCTCTGTCAGTTTTCATAGCTTTTAAGTTAAAGACACATGGGTTTTTAACAAGAGTTTGGAAATGGTACTTTTTGGGCCTATAAATCTCAGAAATGTGTTTGGTGCCTAATCTTGGGTTGTTCTGGCTGTGGGATTCTGGATGTTTATTTGCTGGGGGGTAGGGATATAACTTTGCAGGCTTCTCCTCACACTGGGCATCAATGAGGAGTATGCACTCTGATTTCTAGTTTTCAGTTATGACTAACTTATTAAGCCCCCCCTCACCCGCATTTCCTTAAGATTGCCATTGTAGATTTTGGTTCCTTTTTTTCCAGCCACGTTTTTTCCCTAGTACATTTTAATTTTCTCCAAAGATAAGCTTATGGAGATATTAAATGCAAATAAATAAATAAATATTGCTGAAAATGGGCAAATTTCAGTTTGTGTGATTGTGGGTTACTAAAAGGAATATATGTGCACCAAAAGTGGGAGAGAGAGAGGGGGGTTATTGTTACATATGAATATCAGCTCCTCCTATAGCAAGAGGGGCAAAGATATAAACCAGGGGTTTGCAATCTACAGCCTGTGGGCTAAATCCGGCCCACGTCACCAAATAATCTGACCCCCGACCTTGCTCCAGCTGCCATGGGTACATTTTACAGCAGCATTTACAGTGGGGAAAACGCCAGTCTGGCCCACTCAGCTGCCTGAGGAGGCGTGGTCCAGTCCACAGCTGAAAAACATTGAGAACCCCCGATATAAACAAAGGCTTTTAAAAGACAGAATTCACAATACAGCAGACTTGATCTTATGTTGTCCTTTGCATACCAACCAGTGATGGGATGTAACAGGTTCTCACCAGTTCTCCCGAACCAGTAGTAACTTTTCCCAGTGTCCCAGAGAACCTGTAGCAGCTTTTGGGGGGGGGGGGAGCCACCTTTGGGACTTACCTTTTCACTGGTTTCCCCACTGCGCATGCATGCCAAGCACTTGGTGTGCATGCACGCCTACTGCTTGGCACATATGCACGGCCTCCTTGCTGTCCTCCCAAACGGGGAGGAGGAAGAGAAGCTGCAGCCTGAAGCTCCCTATAGTCTGAAGCTCCCTATTTTTATTATTTTGTATTTTTTCTTTGCCCCCGCCCATGACATGACATCATGATGTTAGCTCCGCCCACACTGTAATGACATCACGGTGGGGTAGTAAAATTTTTGACATCCCACCACTGATACCAACTTGTTTCTTTTACCTGCTTCCTGGCAATACACAAAGGCATGGGAAAGGGGGACTTTTTACTCTTAGTTCACTTAAAATTCAAAATGGCTTTTCTTCAGCTACAGAGATATAGTTCCTCACCATATAAAAAGGACAGAACAAAGGCATAGACTGTATGCAAAAGTTTTTATTTTATTGTACCAGGAAGCATCCAGATGGATCACTTTCCCTTTTTCCAAGGGAGTTGTGAGACTAGAAAGATCTCTCCATGATTTTCTCTGCACTAAAAAGAGAATAACTGGATTTCAAATCCCTCCAGCAGTAGTTACACAAAAAGCAATCTGGTTTTAGCTTGAAGATTTGTACTTGAAAAAGATACAGTACTAGCCTTGATCCAAATCATTCATGTGAAGTAGTGAGATTTGACTGTGTTTATCATTTTTGGGGAGAGTGTGTGGGAGCTTGGATCTGGTTCTTTTCCCAAACCCACTGTGGAAACTGCAGAAGTGACTGTTCTATGGCCCTTCTGATATTGTTGGACTACAATTCCACTCAGCCCTACACAGCATAGCATGGGCATTGGAGTTTGACATCATCTGGAGGCATACTCATTTCTGATTGACTTAGTGCATTGCATGTTGTTCCTAGTAATACACCATGTAGCAACTGCATGGATCAGGATATCTACAAATGACAATAGAAGAAAAAACTCTTTCAGGAAAAATGGCTGCATGTGAAATCGGCAAAATGGATGAAACTGAAGCAATTGGGTGAAAAGAAAAGAGACAGAGAGTGAGTTGATTTTCTCTTCTAAATCATGTGAGATGAATTGTGTGGGGTTGATGTATTATAATAATACACTGTGTAAATACATTTCAGAATTATAAGTTGGCAGGATGTCATTAACTTAAATATCTGTCAGATTTAGAGTCATTATAAACAAATTATGTACGGAAGTCACCGTTCCTCAGCTTTACACTTAAAATAGGGTGGTGGTGGTGTTTGAGCTTTTCTAGTTTTTGCATTTTTACTTGCTCATGTAAATTCATCTTTTCTTCCCTGAAGTTCAAAATAATAAGGACAATTTTTAAGCTAATGTGGAAAGAGAAGTGTTAAGGCTGTAGCCCTTTACATCAAGGCAGAGCTGCAGTGATAATTTGCAAGCACAGCTGCTTCCTATAACAGTACCCATAGCCATATCCCCACAGGAAGAATCCAAAACTGTAGGCACCTGGAACGGACTATACTGAGATATTAAAGAGTAGGACTTGTATAAAACTAATAGCTTTTAATTGTCTATTCCAGAGCAAACCATCCTTATATACTTTGCATTACTATATACTGTATACTGTTCCTAGCAAAATCAGTTTCTCTCTCAGTTACTTTGAGGGCTACAGATAAGCAAAGAGGGTATGAGGAAAAGTTAAGGGGAAAAGGAAGGTATCATAGTACAGTACACACTAAACAGAAATCCCAGAGCTTTGAGCCTGAGGCCCTGGCTTCACAATACCATTGCCTTGGGGCAGGGAATATGTCGCTGTTTGGATATTGCTGAATTACGACTCCTTCCACATAAATCATAAGCTATTCTGATGGAGTCTAATGGGAATTGAAAACCCAGCACTTCTGGAAAAACATGTACTGTAATCTTTAACCTGGCTATGCACAAACTCCATGCAACAGAAAGGCAGTTTTTCTTCTTTTTTCATTATATTCTAACCCTGGGTAACCTTATTCATCTCAATGGTAGAGATTTAGGATAGAGAACAAAAAGGACAATTTCAAAGAGCATACAGTTGAATTAATGGAATTTGTTTTTCACAGGAGACAGTGATGGTGTTGGACACTAATCTACTTTCAACTCAAGCAAATTCATGGAGGAGAATAGTTTCTATGGCTACTAGTCAAGATGGCTATCTATTCCTGCAGTACTGGGGGCAGCTCTAGTTGTTGAGGAACATAAAGGAGGGCTTTCCTTTCACCTATGCTCTACTTAAGGACTTGCAAAGGTCAATGGCCTAATCCAGCAGAGTTCTTTTTTATACTTGTATGTAATTCTGTACTCATAGCTAATCAGAATATTTACACAGAAGATGCTTTTCTACGTTCTTACATACATCGTGCCTTGAGGAAGACTAATTCCCAGGTCAGTCTGTAAAGGACTGAAGCCAAAAAGCACACTTTTTGTTGTTCAGTCGTACAGTTGATTCCAACCCTTTGTGATCCTATGGACCATTGCCCTCCAGGTACATCTGTCCTCCACCATCTTCCTCAGCCCATCCAGCTCTGTGCCCATTGCATCTACAATACCATCTACCCATCTCTCACGAGCCTTAATCTACAATGCATGCCTGCAACCTTGTGAATTTTTTCTTATATGAGATAATCCCAACCATCATAAACAAGAGATCACTTTGTAATGCAGATGCTAGACCTTTATTCAATGCCAGAAGAAATCACCCTAATGATCAAGTCAGGGGTGGGCAACAACAGGTTTGCACACACACCCCGGGGGGGAGAAGCAAAATTGGGTGGCCTCTGGGCAGGGGGGTGGCAAAAATGGGTGGCCACACCCATCTCCCTGCCCTGCCCCATTAGGTTTTGTCCCTGCAAGTGGTTCAATGTCTCCCTTGCTCAAAAGCCGGTCATAGCTGACTCTAGGGTGCAGTGCTCATCTCCATTGACAGCCAAAGAGCCAGTGCTGCCTGTGTTTGCAGATGTATACATGGCCATATGGCAGGCATGATTAGATCACCCACAACGTAGGCTGTGCCCATGAGGTAGGTTCCGCCCATGAGGTAGGTACCGCTCACAGTTTGGTAGCAAAAATTTTTGCTGCCCACCATTGGATTAAGGTCAAATAGACACATTCATTCTCACCAGGGTACAATTAGTATGTGGATAAAGGTAAAGGTTTCCTTTGCTCAAAAGCCAGTTGTATGTGGATGATTAGTACTTAACGACTATCAAGGAAAACCAGAAATCTCTCAGCAAGGTTAGGGAAAAAAATCCTACCTAAAACTACTGCATCATTGCCTATAGGCATTGACAATAACAAAACAGATGGAACAGGCTTTATCTCAGTGTGAGGTACACTCTTTTGTTCCTATGTTCCCCTTCTTTTTAGTCATGAGAATGTGGTAACCTCTGCAACTGAGACAAAATGCTATCTCTCTAAGCATTTGAAGCATCCAAGAGATACCCTTTTTAATGGACTTCATCAATGCCACCTATTACTCCTTCCTGGTGTATCATATATCAGATTTGGCTGGATATCCTGCTATGGTAATGGAGTAGACCCAGTGGTGGGCTCAAAAAATTTTTATTACCACACTGTGAGCATGGTATGGTGGGTGTGGCCAGGGGAAAGCCCTGCATTACACCTGAATTAGGACTACTTTATTTCAAAACTTGGATGGATGGGGCCAGCCAGAATTTCTGTTACCAGTTCTGGCAACTTGATGCAAACCTGCTGATGCCCACCACTGAGTAGACCATACAGCCAACGACTCAATGCTGAGTGTCAGGCAGCGGTTAATTAACCTGACTCCCTAAAGCGGCCAATGGCTGCACGAGGATGAGCCCCTTTAGTTTGGGTGTTGGTCCCCCTCAGTGGATGAAATGCCACTGGAAACCATCATATTGTGTCCAACAGCAAAATGAGTGGAGGAGGAACTCTGATTCCCAACAGTCATGGAGGCAAAAGAGGCCATGCCAGGTGGACTGGCTGTGAAGGCACACCTTGTCCATATCCTGAAGGCTACGGTGGTCCACTGCAGTCTCGGTGTTAAATCCCGCATGTCGCGCTTCATGTGTGCCGTGGGTGATGGCTCCAAGATCATAGTCTGTGGGTCATTTCATGGCAAGCTGAGATCCACCTTAAACAAATTTATGCCAGTGACATTTTTCCTGCTTCAGGGAAAAATGCATTCTTGGCTATGAGTTGCAGTGAATGACATATGATTTGTGTACAAGCAGTTTTGGGTGCCTGTACTATGAATTGAACTGCTTTAAGAAGGGTTTCCTCTTCATTTCAGTATTTAGCTGGCTGGAGATAGGTTTGTAAAACTGCTAAAAAGTTCAAGAAATAAACAGGGCTGCCAGCTCAAGGGGCAACTGTTAGAAAAAGAGAAATGTTTTCAAAGAGAACAGTCTTTACAGAAAAAGATGACTGCTGGGACTGCTAGTGTATGTGAGTATGTGCACAAGAGCCTGATCCTCCATGGTGAGACAGGAGGTGAGGGGAAAGGTGCTTTATCGAAGCAGTGCCTTTGTTTGTGTGTGTGTGCATGCATGTGCACGTGCACAAGCAGCGCATGTGTGCACATTCAAGTTTGCTTGCTTGGTCTTTTCTGCAGTGGTTCAAAGTGACTACACACTGAAGCAAAAGGATTGTGTGTTTTTTAAAGAAAGGTCTCTAGTAGGGAGGAAGAAACTGTGGATCGGGGCTGTGGGACTCCTGGCTGATTCTCATTTCCTCTTGTATCATGTGGCCAACAAGAAAAAAAAATGCAAATCAGCCCACTTCAAATCCATAGTATTTCCCACTCCCCCCCCCCCGAGGTCAAGCACTTCTTCTTCTTCTGTGTCCAGGCCAGATGTGAAACTGCCAAAATGAAGCCACCTTTTGATGAGTCCATTCTGCAGTTCCTTTGACCTGACCTAGTGTGAGAAAGATTAGCTGGCAACACAAGGTTACTGTAACCAGGATATGCCCGATTCAAATATAACACAATCTTCAAGGAAGTCAATCACTAAGAATAAGGAACCCAGACTACACCCACATCATGTAAAGCTACATGTCTCTAACAGGAATACAATTTTTTTTTTTAAAAAAATAAGATTAAGCAACACTATCACAGAATACCTGAAATATCTAAGATACATGTATGGGTAAGACTGGGAGATCAAGGAGTCTGACATCAAAAGGTTGTGAGAACACTTGATCTTGAGTTTGTAAATACAGTAGCTGCATGTCTGCGGTGAAGTATGTATGAATACTATAACTGAATATAAAATTATATTGGCTTTTCCCTGCAGTAGGAATACCTAGCAAATAGCCTTTTAATTTTCCATTTATTTATCCCTCCCCGATAAACTCATTTGGTTTATTCCAAAATAAAACTGTCCTCATTAATTGTTTTTGAGTATAGTAATTTAATAAAGTATATTAGAAGTCAAGTACAGTAATACCTCCAATAATGTTTACCCCGGATAACGCTAAAATCGCATGTTAAGTAATTGGGGGGGGGGGGGGAGAATTACATCGAATAATGTTAATGTCCTATGGGATGGATCGAAAAACAACCGCTAAAGCCTGTGCGGTTACAATGTATCTCTATGGAGCTTTAACATTATCCGATCCATCCCATAGGATTTGAAATAATAATAATAATAATAATAATAATAATAATAATAATAATAATAATAATAATAATAATAATAATAATAATAATAATAATAATAATAATAATAATAATAATAATAATTAACATGGATCAGATAACACTAAAAATCGGATAACACCAAGACTTGTGGAACCAAGTCTTAGCGTTATCTGAGGTATTACTGTGCAGTAAAACCTCGGATAACGCTAAAACTTGGTTCCACAAGTCTTAGTGTTATCCGATTTTTAATGTTATCTGATGCATGCATCAGATAACGTTAAAATCTTATGGGATGCATCAGATAACGTTAAAACTCCATAGAGATACATTGTAACCAGCACAGGCTTTAGCGAACGTTATCCGATGCATCCCATAGGATTTAATGCTATGTGATGCAATTTTTCTTTCCAGATTGCTTAACATTATGCGGTTTTAGTGTTATCTGATGCAAACTTATCCGAGGTATTACTGTAATATAGAATGTGGGAATGCAGGGGCATAGTGGTTAAGATACTGAACCAGGGGTGTGCTGGGCACCTTGGGAGGGTGGTGGACAGGAAGTGATGGGGTGCCTATTGGGGGGTGGGGGGGGTGGGAGAACTTCCATACATTCCCATTACCTCTGCCTGCCTCTGGGGGTACCAGTCACTGGGGTGCACCGGGATGAGTCCTTGTATCCCTGTTGGCCAGCACACCACTGTGCTGAACTTGATGACTGGAAGGTCAGCAGGTCAGCAGTTCAAGTCCTGAGTACTGCATGATGAAGTAAGCACTAGTCATCTACCTAACAGTTCGAAAGTAAGAAATTGCAAGTAGATAAATAGGTACTGCTTTGGTTCTCCTTTCATGTTGCGATCAAACAGTGAACTGCCAAAATGAAACCATTTCCCCACTTTGATGGGAAGGTAACACTCCAACATCTAGTCATGCCTGCCATGTAACCTCAGAAATATCTGCAGACACAGACAGTGCTGTCTCTTTGGTTGTAAACGGAGATGAGTGCAGTCAAACCTCGCATAAAGAGCGTTTCGCTTAAAGAGTAACTCGCTTAAAGAGCAGGATTTTCTCTGAATGTTCGCTTCGCTTAACAAATAAAACCAACCCAAAACTCGCTTAACAAATAAATCGGGGTTTGCAATCCCCCCCCCAATTGGTCATTTACAATGGTGTTTTGCTTAAAGAGCAAACTCGCTTAAAGAGTAATCATGTGGAACGCATTATGCTCTTTAAGCGAGGTACCCAGTGATGGGATGTCAAAAATTCTACTACCACGCCATGACGTCATGGACGTTATGGGCGTGGCCAATGTCATGACGTCATGACGTCATGGGCGGAGCCAACGTCATGACGTCATGACGTTGTGGGCAAGGCCAAAAATAAAAAAAATAATAAAAAAAATAAACATGCACACAGACCCGTAAATAACTTAAAGAAATAAAATAAATAAATAAATAAAATAAAAATTAAATAAAAGTACACCCACCCACCCAAAACACCATAAACCACCCACCCACCCCAAACACAAAACCCTCACTTACCCTTCTTGGGGCCGACGACCCCCATGGCCCGGGGCCACACGGCAAGGCACGCCCCATCTCCGCCGGAACCGAGGAGGAGGCGGGGCGCTCCATGTTGGCTCCAATTTTTAAAAAACCGGACCCGGAGCCACTGCCTGCTGCTACTGTCGCCGCTGCTGCCGCCTCCCGCCATCGCCATCGCCGGGGGGGTGGAAGGAGGAGAGGGAGGGGACTGGAGTGCCGGGAGCGTTTCTGTAATTGATCCGGGTAGATGCATTTGCTTTTTCCCTCCTTCCTTTTCGTTCTGGAGCTTTCTCTTCCCCGCCTTGCCCGTTGATCGGCTCCCATCCCGTCTTCTTCGTTGCCGCCGCCGCTGCTGGAACCGGAGGAGGAGGAGGCGCGCTCCGCTGGCCTGGGGCGACGGCGGCAACGGCGGCGATGGCGATGACGGGAGGCGGCAGCAGCGGCGACAGTAGCAGCAGGCAGTGGCTCCGGGTCCGGTTTTTTAAAAATTGGAGCCAACATGGACATGGAGCGCCCCGCCTCCTCCTCGGTTCCGGCGGCGATGGGGACGGCAACGGCAGCAGCGATGGCAGGAGGTGGCAGTGGTGATAGAAGCACCAGGCAGCAGCAAGCGGCGGCAAGCGGCTCCACAGGAGGCTCCAGTCAGGGGCGGCCGGATCCAATTATTTTTAAATCGGAGAAAAAAATGGCTCCAATTTAGTGCGCATGTGTCAGATTGAGTTTCTGCGCATGCGCACTAAATTGGAGCCATTTTTGCTCCAATTTTTTTTTAAATTTTCCTCCCGGTGAGGCGTCCGATCCGGACGCCTCAAAAACGGTTTTACCCCCACGGAGAGCCCTCCGGAAATCCTTAAAACGGTTCTGTGGATCCGGTCAGAACCGGTGTCATCCCATCACTGGAGGTACCACTGTACTTACCCTAGAATCAGATATGACTGGCAAGAGAGAGCTTGACTTTACCTAAAAAAGAATATACTAACATAGGTCTGCAGGCTGTGGAGAAGAAGCAACAACCAGGATTTTTTTTTCTTACTACAGAAAACTATTTACCCAAAAGCAAATCAAAATATCAATAATCCACAGTTGGGGCAAGGTGGCACTGACTGGATGGTAGGCTCAAAGGGTCAACACCAAATAATAGGAAAGTTTTGAGAGTAGTTTTTATTGGGCAAACACTTGAACTAACAACATGAATAAAGAGTTGGTTGTATTTGGGATGAATGTGTATGTTGCTCACTAGTGTAGTAGTACAAAGTAGGGATGCCTCTCCAGACACATCACAAAAGCCATTGTAAAAATACAACTATTTTAATTATTTTATTTTAATTATTATAATAAAATAATTACCTTTTGAAATATTTTAATTATAATTATTTTAATTATAATGGTGTGTCCACATGCTTCAGGGGAGCTAACTACTAACTGCCTTGGGGAGCATTTAAGCTGCAGCTATAACTAGTTACTTTTTTAAAAGTAGCATTCCAAGCTTGATTTCTGATGTCAAACAAGCATGAAGTTGATGAATGGATTTTTGTAGTTTCTGTGAACTTTTTTACTTATAGACATAGCTCCAAAACTAAATTATATGGACATGACTGTGTGAGAGCAAACTTCAGATCCAAATTGAGGGAATTGGAGGCTTTTTCAAGACATCTAAATCATGATCCATAACAAGTTTTAATCATGATCCATAGCTGATTGTTTAAAGATTTTGTCACTTCTTCTCTTTGTATCTTAGCCTGTTATTGAATGGCATAATAATAATAATTTTGTGTCAGAAATTATTCTGGGTTGAAAGGATTTTTGTGGGAGAAACTCCACTTAGGGGATGCCGAAATGAGGCTCCTTTCATGTCCCCAAGAACTGGGACAGAGACAGGCTCTCAATCCATCATGCAGTACCTGGGTTTCAAACTACCGACTTGCTGGCCTTCCAGCTAATAAGGTGAGCTTCTTAACCTCTTAATGGCATAACCTCTTAATGGCATAATGTAGCACCTGCAGCTCTTGATTGTGTTAATTATATCTCTTTCAGAATTTGCTAAATGAATTGTTTACTGTCTTAAAAGCTGGAACCATCGTTTTCAGCTACAGTCCTGAAGTCCAACTAAGGAGCTACAGAAAGCTGGCTTTGCTGAGTGAGAGGAGATGTCCTTCTGTTATGAAGGTGGAAAGCTCCATCATCATATAGATATACAGTAAAACCCTGTTTTATGGAAGCCCCATTTTATGGAAACCCTGTTTTACGGAAAGAAATTCTACGGAAATCATGTCCTGTTTTATGGAAAAAATCATTTACGGAACAGGTTTCCCCAGAATTTCCTTGTGTCTCGGAGAGTCTAAAATGAGATTGCCACAATTTTAGACTCTAAAATGGCAACCCCACACCATTTTAGACAAAAATTTCCACACCATGCCGCCATGGAAGTCACAATACATCATTTACTGTGGTGGTGGTGTAGGCAGTGGTGGCAGTGGTGACAATTGCAGCAGTTTTACTGCTTTTCCCACAGTCCCCAGTGCTTCAAGTTACAGAAAAAGCTATGGAACAGACTTTTCCCGTAAAACGGAGTTTTACTTGTACAGTATTGCCATTATTCTTTTCTCAGAGGTAGAAGCCAAGACAAGGCATTTTTGGCATGGTTTTGGATTTACAAGTCCTTAATTCTTTCAATAGCTGACTGGATAATTCAGTGGTTTAAGTGTCTGACTCTGGAGCCAAAGGTTGGGGTTCAATTCCCCACTGGGTCTCCTAGGAGAAAAGCCAATTTGTGTGGTCTCAGGGAGGCTGCATCCCAGAAGAAGAAAATGGCACTTCTGTATATTCTCTCCCTAGAAAATCCTGGGAAGGATTGCTATACAGTATACCAGAACTGTTTTACAACATGGAATTATTATTATTATTATTAACCCCAAACCAGCCAGACCAAATTAATGGCAACATCCAAGTTGGATAAACTAACAAGATTCTTGGCACAAGTGTGACTGATGCAACAAGACATAAAACATCTACAAGAACTAAATTGCAGTAACTGTTTTGAGCAAAAAAATCCATATTGCACAAAACGCCTAGAACTAGAACTTCTAGGTAGGGAAAATCCATCCAAACTGATCCTTCTGATCACACTAGTCATGACAAGTACAACAAACCTGAAAAAACATTTAAAAGTTTGGAAATGGTAACTTCTGAGTAAGAAAAGCTAACCTCATTCACCAGTGATACAGAGCTTGGGGGGTTTAATTCAGGGGTGCCCAAACTACAGCCCGTGAGCCCAATTAGGCCTGAGCACAGTGAGAACCCGGGCATTCCGAGACATGCCATCCACCCACCCGAAGTCACTTACAGCGGCAACGGTCACAGCAGTCGCACTTTCTCCCTGTTGTCCTCAATGTGGATCTACACATTCCCAAGGCAGCAGAACTCCCTGCCCACTTTGGCAGGGGGTTCTGTTGCCTTCGGGACGAGCAAATCCATGCTCAGGACAACAGGGAGAAAGTGCAACCACCACAACCACTGCCACCATGGGTGACACAAAAAATGTAAGGAACCGGAGCAACCCGCCTCTGGCCCCTGCACCTGTGTGTCGGGGGCGTAACTGGCCTGGGTAAAAGAAAAGTTTGGACAACCGATGGTTTAAACCAAAAATTATATTTTTGATGATGATGATGATGCTTGCTAATTTCAGCAATTAGAGTTGTTCCAAAATCTTTGGTTACCAATCAAAACAATTGCCAGTAGCTGCTAAATTGCATCCTGAAATTCAGAAATCAGAATCTTACAAATGCATTGTCATACCTGTACATTTCTAGGACATGACCCTGTCATGGAAACCCCCGTTCTAACTATGCTTTTCCCTGATCCCTATAGCCCCTTAATTACCAAGTGTCTAGCACTTCAAGATGGAGAATTTAATATGTAGGAGTCCCTGTATATGACATTCCAATCAGAGACAGAAAAATGTAAATTAATTGCAATTGGCTAGAAGTCTTCCTTTCTTGAGATACCTTCCACCTGTCCTAAGGGTCAAATATACAATTGAATGGTCCCCAATTCCTCAAATGATGAGAGGGTTGAAAGCTAGCACTACCTTAATTAACCTTCCTGTATATTAGAGATATCTGGAAGGTTAAGATTGCTAGTTTCCAATAAAGATTGAATTATTGAGATTTGTTAGGTCAACAAATTCCCACTGATTTGGTGGTGAGTCTTCTATGGGGATGGATGGATGGACTATCAATTGGCCGTAGTCTGGGTTGGTTGGTTTGACTTAAATTTGAGGATGATCACTTCCTCCTAGTAGCTGCACCTTTTAGAAAAGTACTACAGTATTTGAACTACAGAATAACCACCAGCAGTAAAATTCCATGAGTTGTAATACAAATGTGCTATGATTTCCTGAGCACCATGGCACATTATGGAAAGTCTACTTTTCCAGATCACCTCAAATGACTTGGATAAGAGTAGCCTCAGTAGGGTGACCAAGACTAGAAACAGGCATTTCAAATGGCCTGTAATTAGCACTGAAAGCCTGCTAATGTTACAAAGAGGCAGTTAAGCCAATCTTTCTATGTTAGTGAAATTAGACGTCAAAGGAATCCCTTGCTCAAGTCCTGAAGAGTGATCACCAAACAAGGCAAGCCAAGCCAAGCTATTTTGCATAATCCTCGAAGTGAGGAAAGCTGGTGCTTAATCACTTACTTTCATTAAGCATTTCACGCTTGCAGCAATGGACTGTCTCTAAGTCTGATACTGGGCCAAAATGAGAGAAATTTTAACTTCATGAGACTCCTGACATAACCCCAATGCCAGGTCCTTCTTCTGTTTCTAATTATTGCCTCAATTGTATGCATCATCTTTGTATCTGTATTCTGTTACATGATAATTAAGTTGGAGCATCACTTGCCCTGGAGATATTGTTGGGCATCTGTTCTCAGCAGCCCCAGTGAGCCCAGCCATCTTGAGGGAGAATGGGAGTTGTAGTCCAAGAACATGGGGAAGGCTGTGAGTGTGATATGTTTCAGCTCACCCTTGCTTAAGAGCCAGTCGTATCTGACTGTAGGGTTTGGTGCTCATCTTTTATAGTCAAAGAGCCAATGCTGTCTGCACCTGCAGACATTTCCATGGACATGTGGCTGGCAGGACTAAACACAAAACACAGTTTACCTTCCCACTGAAGTAGAACCTATTTATCTAGTTGCAATTTCTTGCTTTCGAACTGCTAGGTTAGCAGGAGCTGGGACAGAGATGGGTGCTCACTTGGGTCTCGAACTGATGACCACAAGCCACCCTTCTGTGGCATTACCCTCAATGACTTAAAATAGACTGTGATTAGTATGGGCAACTTAGAATTAACTGTATTTTACCTCTGTGTGCATGCATGTCTGTGTATTATTCAAAGAGTCATCTCTGACTCTTAAGGCCTTTTTAGCCTTGAGGAACTGTGCATCTACCTTTCATCCACGTGAACTGGCCCATTTACTAAGAAGAGTGGTTAGCTGTGCAATATGGTATCCCCAAGGTCGTTTGCCTACAAAGTAGCCTTCTTGATTTTAGACACATTGGGTAGGACTGAAGCTTTTTGTTTTCATTTCATGGAAATCATAGCCAGGATCCTGAATGGAGGTTCTGATGATTCCATCAACAGAACAGGGAATCAGTCATCCTCCCTCTCCAGCCCCTCTTCCCACTTACCCTAAGAAAGTGGCCTGGGAAACTCTCAAGAGCTTTTGGCAGAGGGCAGCACAGGTAACTGCAGGGTGGAGGGAAAGGAGGGGAAGGAAAGGACGTCCAGTCATGCCAACAGTGGGCATTTGTGCAGAGCTGATTGTAGGTCTACATGTTTGCTGCCCACCTTGCTTTGGGTTTCCTGTGTATATACTTTTCTACTGCTTTGGCAATTTCCATTCAGAAATAGAACACACGTGTAGCTTTAGAAATAAAGTAAATACAGTAATACCTTGGATAACGCTAAGACTTGGTTCCACAAATCTTGGTGTTATCCAATTTTTAGTGTTATCCGATGCATGTTAAAATCCTATGGGATGGATCGGATAACGTTAAAGCTCCATAGAGATACATTGTAACTGCACAGGCTTTAGCGGTTGTTATCTAATCCATCCCATAGGACCTTAACGTTATTCGATCCAATTCTCCTCCCCAGATTACTTAACGTTATGCGATTTTAGCGTTATCCTAGGTAAATGTTATCTGAGGTATTACTGTACATAAAATAAGCAAATGTGGATGAACAAAGTTTGCTTTAAATTGTTTGCAAGATATTTATTAGATCAAATAGACTATGCATAATCAGCAGCATCTGTTTCATTTGTTCTTCTTGCTGCTACATTTGCATGTAGTCATGGTCCTGTGTATGCCAAAGAAGTGAAAGGTAAGTTATGGATTTACTCCAGTTGCTCACATTATATTTCCTGATGACCTACTGAGCCCTCAGCATCTCTCAATATTTCCACTCCACCCCACTGGACAATATTGCCATGCCAGATTATCTATGAAAAATCGGAGGCTCCAAACCCAATTTGTAGCTCCATTAGCCCAAAGAACTAGTCTGAAATGCTTCATTTGCCTTTGAAATAAAGAGCAAGCAGTTGTTCTAGGCTCAAATCCCGATCATTTCATGTTACTCTCCTCATTATGAGAGGAATACGAGGGCCTCCAATCATTATTTTTGACTCTGTCATTACCAAAGGTATGGAAAGCTGTGTTTTCACTCCATTAGCCTTCAGAAATAAAAAGAATGATTGCTTAAGTCTAGAATAATTATTTCAACCAGCTTCCTTCCACTATTCACCACAGAGCCGGCTGAGTCCCAAACCCAGGCTGACAAATTAATTTGTATTATTTATATTTTGTGGGAAACCTACCATGTTCAAGACTCATTTAGCAGGACAAATGGCTTTATTTGGAGGTGTGTGTGCTTCCCTTGTCACAGGTGACAAAGAACAGAACACTTATCCATCACAATTCATGCCAGGATAGATATATAATGGAGGTGTGTCTGGAGTTGTCTCGCTTGCCTGTGCAGGTGTTTAGAGGGCTTTTCTTTCCCATGCAGGCCACAGCTTGGGACCATTCTCAAGCAGTACTTGATCTTGCAATAACTTCCCCAGACCTTTGGGCAACAAAATGTTGTGAGGCCTGGAGGTAATCAGGATTGAGACATAATTCTTGGAAGGAGAGGGAAAATAGCAAACAAAATGTGGTAATGCTAATTGTCAATTCTAGCTAGGGTAAACCCATCAAATGAAAGGATTAGTTAAGTCAACACTTACTTGACTCCCGTAGATTCAATAGGTCTACTGTTGTTGAGGCTTATGATTGGATTTCACTCAAGTAATCTAGCAGATTTATATTAATGTTTTATATAGATGTTGAACTTGATGACTGGAAGGTTGGCAGGTGAGCATTTTGAGACCTGAGTGCTGCATGATGGAGTAAGCTCCCATCTCTGTCCCAGCTCCTGCCAACCAAGCAGTTTGAAATCAAAAAATGCAAGTAGATAAATACAGTGGTACCTCGCTTAAAGAGCATAATGCATTCCATAGGGTTGCTCTTTAAGCGAATTTGCTCTTTAAGCGAAACACCATTGTAAGTGACCAATGGTGACTTTTGGTGGGGGGATTGAGAACCCTGATTTAGTTAAGTGAGTTTTTGCTTGGTTTTAGTTGTTAAGCGAGGCAACCATTCAGAAATTTCAAGGCACTGTTTATGCAAAGTTTTACTGTAAGTACCACTTTGGTGGGAAAGTAAACAGTGTTCTATTCACTCTGGTGTTTAGTCATGTCTGCCACACGTCCATGGAAATGTCTCAAGAAACAGACCATGCTGGCTCTTTGGCTATAAACAGAGATGATCACTGAACCCTAGAGTGGATATGACTGGCTTTCGAGCAAGGGCGAGCTTTACCTTTACCTAAAATGTACAAGATTGTAAACTTAGTTGGTTAAATAATGTAAAATATAAGATCTTAGAAGAAATCAACCCTGACTGCTCCTTAGAAGGACAAATAGTAAAGATAGTAGTAAAGATGAAGTTAAAGTACTTTGGGCATCAAATGAGAAGAGAGGATTCACTTGAGAAAGCCTTGATGCTGGGAAAGGTGGAGGGCAAAAGAAGAAGGGGACTGCCCAAGATGAGATGGCTAGATGGTATTGTAGACGCAATGGGCACAGAGCTGGGCAGGTTGAGGAGGATGGTGGAGGAAAGGGATGCATCGCATTCAGTGGTCCATGGGGTCGCAAAAGGTTGGAATTGACTGTGCGACTGAACAACAAAAAGCTAGTAAAGCCATTTTGTTTTAAAAGTGTTAAATGTTTGCCAGAAAAGTGCAGAACATCATGGCAGGACCACTAAGAAGTCAGAGCAGGTTTAATTTTGTTACTGAGAGACTGTGGAATATTGTCTGGATGTTATTCCTAACATCTCTGTTGCATCATAGGACTAGAAACATATTCCCTTTTCTTGAAGAAGTGTTAACACTGCATGGGATGACCAGGGGCCAGGAATATTTTAAACAGAGCTGCCTCCCCTGCTCTAGCCATGATTCTACCTCATGGCAAACATCCTAGCCATAGAATTTTTTTTTAGGCAACCTTGCTTTATTACTCATCTTACATCAATCAGAGATATCAAGCCAAGGTGGGAAAACTAGGCAGAAAAATGCCACAGAACAGTGTATTAGGAGGAGGAAAAATAATTAGTACATATTTTCTGTCTAAAGTTTTTCAATCTCTCTCTTTTTGGGGGAAGTGTAGGATAGTCATTGCTAAAACTGCCAGACTGAAACAAAGATGTCTTGTAATTAATAAATGCACTAATGGAGTCTTCATTGCACTATTAGGGTCTTTTAAAATTTACTCTGCGAAACCTTTCAACACCATTAAATACACCTTTGTCACACAATGAAGTGCTCTTCATAATAGGCTCATTAACATTCATTGTGTAATTCAAGCCCATCCATTAGCAGCTGACAAGCAATATCCTCTATTCTGCTGCCACCCCAAAACACCAAGGCAATCCTTTTCCTTGCAAAGTTCAGAGTTCCAACTTCTACCCATCTGTAAATTAGAGAATTTTTAGTGGTACATCTTAAAGCCTATTTCCTGGGTTTCCTTATGTAATTTTAAACTGTTAGAAAAGGGAAACAAAAAAAAAAAAAGGGGGGGGGGATGCCAAAGAAATCTCTTGCAGAAGATCCAGGGAATCCAAGGGAAACTTAAACCTAGATTTGGAATGCTGAATGCAATACAAAGCAATCACACAACCAACAGGGAAGCATCATAACTGAATGGAAGAAAATAAAGAGAAGGTGGATACAGTATGCTGAAGTGACAAAAGGATGACAGACTCCTTTGAAGAACAATCCTATAATAAAGAATCTCCAGTTCTAGAAAATGAACTGAAACCTGCTCTGAAAGTACTAAGAAAAAATTAATCACCAGGGATAGACAGAATATAAATAGAATTATTACAAGCCACAGAAATTGAATCTGTTAAAATCTTAACAAGAACACACCAGCAAATCTGGAAAACAAAACAGTGTCCCACACACTGGTGACACTCAATATATGTTCCAATCCCCAAGAAAGGAGATGACAAGGAATGCAGTAATGATAGGACCGTTGATTTAATTTTTTATGCAAGCAAAGTGATGCTCTAGGTGCTGCAACAAAGGCTTTTACCTTATGTGAAGAGGAAAAAAATAAACCACCAGGGATGGATGGGTTGCCAATAGAACAAATACAAGTCCTAAAGACTGAATCTTGGGATCTGGCAACTGCATCTGAAGTCTTTCAGGGGAAGGGAGATAGACTTCTCAGGTTTACAAACTGGGGAGCCAAAGCTACAGACTGGTAGCTAGGGATAAATCATAGTCTTAGCATCTGTTTCATGCATGTGTACATTCACAAATACAGCCTGTGCTATCAGTAGGTAGTTTATATTTGAATAGAATGCATGGCATTCTTGCATTGTATATGTATTATATAATTGGCTATTGTTATGTGGCATTAAGTTGCTTCTGATTATTGCACCCTATGAATGAATGACTTCCAGAGGTTCCGGCCAAAACAACTCTGGTCAGATCAGGCAAACTAAAAGCAATAATTTCCTTTATTGAGTCAATCCATCTCAATCTGTGTCTTTTCTTACTGCCTTCCACTTTTCCTGGCATTATTGCCGTTTCCAATAAGTCTTGTATTCACAGGATATCTAAAACAACCTGATTTTATTCATTTTAGATAGAATTCAGACCTCATCTGATATTCTGTAATGAGTCAGCAAGTTGAATTCAACTTAACAGAGATTTTAAATGGGTCTTCAGGGTGAGTTATTTAAGGAGTGTTTTTTATGAATGTCACCCACCTCCCAGTGAGTTTCCATAGCCAAGTAAGGATTTGAACCCAGATCTCCCAAGTCCTAGTCTTTCATTCTATCCACTTCAGCCTAATGGGTAGGCACAGTAGATTCTGCATAGATTTAAAGATATTTCCTATTTCCTTCCAAGTCTCAGACTTCTTCTGATATCTTGGCTGAAGTCTTTATTTCAGTGGTGCCCAAACTAAGGCCTGGGGGCCGGATGCGGCCCCTGATGCCAATTCATCTGGCTCGTGAAGCCCTCATCGCTCCTGGAAGCGGAAGCAAAATGTGCCCATACAGGCACATTTTACTTCCGCTTCCAGGAGCGACAAGGGCTTTGTGGGCTGGATGAATTGGCATCAGGGGCCACACCTGGCCCCTGGGTCTTAGTTACCAGCTCCCTGAACCACATGATCAGCCCACGGCCCAAAAAGTTTGGGCACCCCTGCTTTATTTGCTTGATGATTGAACAGAAGTAAACCTTTAACATTGTTGATAAGTCTTTAATTTATGCAACATTTAGTGATGACAAATTCATGAATAACTACAAATGTCAATTCCTTGGTAAGGCAATTGTTTTTTTTTTATATATTTATTGATCATGATGGCAATTCCATTGTCTTCATTTTTAAATTTGGGTTGGGCCACAATGATGAATACCAGGGAGTACAGTGGCTTAACAGTTAAGACACTGAGCTTGAAGACTGAAAGGTCAGAGTTTGATACCTGAGTATTGCACGACGGAGTGAGCTCCCATTTCTGTCCCAGCTCCAGCCAACCTAGCAGTTTGAAAGCAAGAATTTTCAAGTAGATGAATAGGTACCACTTTGGTGGGAAGGCAAACAGCATTTTGTGCACCCCGGTGTCTAGTCATGCCTGCCACATGTCCATGGAAATGTCTGCAAAATGAAGACAGCGCTGGCTCTTTGGCTATATAAAGCAGAGATGAACACTGAACCCTAGAGTCAGATACAACTGGCTTTCGAGCAAGAGTGCCTTGTACCTACAAGGAAGAATGGATTACCAGTTGCAAGACAGATTTAAAATCCTTTTCACATTCTTGTGAATTTTGAGTCTATTGTAGCCAGCTCAGTGTCCACTATCCACCTCAGTAAAAATTCTGACCCTTTTGCCCTTTGTCATCACTTCAATGAAATCTCTAGACCATTTTAAGACAAATGAAAAGTCTAAAATTAGAGCCTCAGTAGTCACTGACAAAGGTGATTTTAACAAAAGCTAAATCTGTAAAAGCAGAAACACTAGGGGGAAAGTACAGCATGGATCCCACTGCTGTAGTCTAATCAGATTTTGCAGGCAAGCAACATAATATTATGGTGAAATTTTATCATTGCTAAATGGGTTAGCCTTTAAACAAACATCTAATGTGGTTTCTAAGCTTTATTTTGGTTGAAGCCACGGGAAAGTTAATCGCCTCTGGTAGCCAGCATTATTTTGTCATATCCTACCATTACATTTTATATTTCAAATGCATTAAATTTTACAATTGTCTCAACAAGTACAGGGGGTGAAATTTCTTCCAGTTTTTGAAAACCTTGCAAATAGAGGAGAAGGAAAATTTTCAAGGGAAGGGCGGTGCTCTAAATTGAGGATTGATTTGGAATCTAGGTACAAACAGACTGATGTAAAGTAGATGGCAAATTTCAGGGAAGGGGAAAGGCTTTTTCCACATTTCTCAGTTCCACAATTTGAATGCCTGCCCCACTGTGGGCATCCATCGCCCTTCCTTTTTTTCTTATTCTTGACCAATGTTAGCCACTTTGTGGATATACTGACTTTCCAATAGTCTGTGTTTCTGAAGTACATTTCTCGTTGAACCCTTAGCTTTATGTCCATGTAATCCAGCTACAACAGGCACAGACCTACTGGTGGTAGCAGATGTAGAACATCAGGATGCCAGGATGCCCTGTTGCTATAAGATGACATGTATGTAATTTATGCCCGGCGCCTCCTGGTAACAGCTGGCAGCCTTCCAGCTCAGTTCTGTTGTTTTGTGCTGAAGTGAGAGGTTGCTTGCCAGGCACGACCTGTGACATTCTGCTTGGCAGGCCACTCAAAGAATATTTTCCATTATACTCCCAATTGTGGCATCTTTCTTTCTTGGCTCTTCTGCAGCAGATGGTAACTTTTCTCTCTGAATAATCCCTGTGCTTTGGTAGACTGGATAGCTGGTCCATACAGGTCTTTTAAAAGGCACAATATTCAGTTTGCAAAGTTAATCCTGTGTAATTGAAGCAATATGTATAGCGGTGGCAGTGGCAAACTTTTCAGGCCATGGGCCGATCATGTAGATGAGCAGGTCAGTCATGTGGTTCCTCACACTGGAGTGAAAGTAACCCCCTCCCCCACATGCACATAATGCTGCCATAAATGCACTCGTGGCTGTTGTAAATGCATTTATGACAACTGCAAGTCATTTACGGCAGTGTTTTGTGCATGCATGGGTGCATTTTACTTCCATTTCCAGGATCAGCAAGGGTGATGTGGGCCAGATTGAATGGCACTGTGGGCTGGATCCATCCCACAGCCCACAGTTTGGGCACCCCTGATGTATAGTCTCAGAAGTAAAACTAATAGTAACAGGGAGGCTGAGTTTGAAGGGGAACAGGAAGAGGAGAGGAGGCAGTTTGTGTTTTGTAGGACTGCTGTGGCTTAGTGGTTAAGATGCTGAATTTGATGACCAGAAGGTCCCAGCTCCTGCCACCCTAACAGAGCGACCATTGACTTTTTAGACTAAACAATTGTACAATCAGTTGGAAAAACAGTCTTGCTAGAATTTTTTGAAATGGTAGCTGTGTTAGTCTGTGTTTCAAGCATATCAGAGAGTGAACAAAATAAAAAGACACTTTAAAGACTAGCTGCTGTATCTTAATGTCAGCTTTTGTGAATGGCTAATGTGAATGTGCATTTTTTAGATTTTTCTTCCTCTGAGGTCTTCTCCTCATCCATCATCATCATTAGAGGGGAGCAGACTCACATGGCTTCTTTTTAATGGCTGAACAGACCTGCCCAAATAGAAGCTAATATTACAGGTTTCTGTAACGAAGTTTAGGGCTCTTTCTTTCTCCCCATTCTTGTATGGTTGTAAGGAAGATGCAAACAATTTAGAGCATGTACAAAAATGGGCAGCAAGGATGATCAGAGGACTGGAAAACAACCCATATGACTTGATTCACGAAAACTAACAATAAAAATATAGCAGTTAGTATTTAAAGTGCTACAGTGTTTTTTATTTTATTTTATTTATTTTGTTTTGTTTTCTGATATGCCTGAACCCATATGAAGAAAGACTGAAAGAACCAGACATGTTTAGCCTTGAGAAAAGGAGACTGAGAAGGGATAATGATAGAACTCTTCAAATATAGTACCTGAAAAATAACCATAAAGAGGAAGGGCAGGATATGTTCTTGATCATCCCAGAGTACAAGACATGTATTAATGGGCTCAAACTAACGAAAGCCAGATATAGGCTGAATATCAAGACCAACATTATAATGCTTAGAGAGCTCTATGACAGTGGAATCAAATGCCTCGAGAGGTGGTGAATGCTTCAACAATGGAAGCATTCAAGAGAGAACTGGACAAGCATCTGTCAGGTCTGCTTTGATGTGGATTCCTGCACTGAGCAGAGGTTTGGACTGGGTAGCCTAAACGGCCCCTTCCAACCCAGTTATTCTTTGATTCTACAATTCTAAGGTTTTCTTTAAATAATACACTTTTGTTTTCAGGTTTCACTCAATTGCAAGTTTCTGTAGTAGGCACTTCTGTTTAGTAGTCATAAGCTCAGGACTCTACTAGTATAAATTTCAAATATATCTTAGTACTGTACTACTAAATATTCTCACAGTCCTGAATGGAAAATTGTCTAACAAGGAATTCTCAGCATCTGTACAAACCTGTAGTGCCCACAGTACTTCAGAGAAGCGGCCTATTGTCTTATGGCATAGTAAGGGGGGCGAGGAGGGCCCCCCGCCCCGACAGCACTTTGTGGGGGCGCTGCTGCCCTGGACTTCCTGGTGGCCAGGGTGGGCACCAGGACCCTCCGCCAGTGCTGGCGTCCTGGAAGTCCAGGCCCTGTTTTACAACCGCTCAGGAGTCTATAAAAGAAGAAATGAGTACCCAGGAATGTGTAGCCAGGGTGGCACAGTGGTTAAACTGCTGTACTGCAACCAAAGGGTTGTGGGCTTGATCCTGACCAGGACTCAAAGTTGACTTAGCTTTCCACTCTTCTGAAGCTGGTAAAATTAGTACCCAGCATGTTGGGGACAAAATGCTAATTAACTTGTGAACTGCCCAGAGCAGGGGTGGTCAAACTGCAGCCCATGGCACCATTTCATGTGGCCCACCATCACTCTCACCACTACCAGAAGTGGATGAATTTATGACAGCTGTAAAACGTGTCCATACCTCCTGTAAATGCTGCCAAAAATGCACCTGTGACTGTCGTAAACATGTTTATGACGGCCATGGACACATTTTATGGCAGTGTTTACGGTGGGAGGAACCATGTGAGCGGGCTGCTCAGCTGTCCAGGAGGCGTGGTCAGGCCAGGAGAACGAAAAGTTTGGCCACACTTGGCCTAGAGAATGCACTAAGCACTCTGGGGCGATATATAAGTGTAATTGCTAATTGCTAAGAAATATTACCCTCAGGTGTTGCTGGAAGATCACACCTGGCTTTCAGTGTATGTTTTGTTTTGTTTTTTTCTGTGTGTATTTTGGTGGTGGTGGTGGTAGTGGTGGTGGTAGCTATTATTGAAAGACCAGGACCAGAAAAATATATGATTGTAACAAAACAAAATGGAGATGAATCTGGAGACCACAAAAGCAGCTTCTGGAGGTGTGTATGTAACCTTCAGGACTGATTTTGCCTACTTCTGATCTGACATAAAAATAACTGAAAAAAGAGGGACAGGTGTGTCCCTAAGGCTCTTAACTGTGGCAATGAACATTTATTAAGTTGGTAATTTGATATGAAGCAATAAAAGATGATGATACTGACTTCTTTGCTGTCCCTCTGCTAGCTTCATTCTCTCTGCAGAAAGTCTCCTGTGAACATAGGATAGAGACCCTGAGGATGCTGCTCCATTCGTAGGCAACGTTTGCATCAGAAGGAAGACGAGTATGAATATTTCATGAGCAAGGTTGTTCTCATGAGATGGTGTGTCCTATTTTTGGACCAATGAATTTCAATGAAACAATCTAACTTTGTGATGTAGAATCTCACATCAAACTTATTATTGTGAACTTGAAGAAGTGGTATGTTCACAACATGGAGTTGCTTGAGTTAAATCAGCAGAGAAGCTTCAGAATAAAACCAGGCATTGGAACCATTTGGAAACTATATACAAAGATGAGAAATCAAGTGGTTTGCCCATTTGGAGAGTATAGCTTGGAATTCTGTATCTTAAAAGGCATATGTGGAAAGAGGTGAAGAAGAAAGAGCCCGAGGCAGACCCAGAGGAAGTTGGAGAGATAATGTCAAAGGCATATTGCAAGAACAGCAAACAATGGTGGTGGAGGCCACCACAAGTGCCAAAACAAGAACCTTGTATTGCCCTCAGCATCTGAAGGGGTTTCTAGGCTTCCTCGCCAATCCTTTATGGGGAACTTAGCTCCAGCACAAGACCTCACAGAGCTCCTTTGAAGTGTTATAAGGACCAGCTGAAACAAACCATGAAGGTGTCAGGTATAAACCCACAAACTTGGGAGACAGTGGTCGAAGATCCCCCACTTTGGCACAAAACCATCTCTGCTGCTACTGATAACTTCAAAGAGGAATGCAGTAGGCATTAAAAGACTAAGCAACAAACACAGAAGTTTCACCAAACTCAACCATGCACACACACACATCTATTCAGTATACTGTGTGTGGTTGCATGTTCCATGCCAGGATTGGTTTATGGAGTCACCAGAGACATATCCATCAGCTGAAAAAATGACTTCCAGGAAAGAATGTATACTCGGATATGAGTAGCAGCTGATGACTATGATGACCTGAAGGAGCAAAAGAGGAATTGAAGAAGAAAGCTATCCTTTTGATAGCTGTCTTCCTCTGGTGATAGATAACCTGGGAATTGCAATGAGGCAGATTGAATGAACAATTGTATTCCCATCCTGGATGGTGGTATGAAGTACTTGTATTAGGAATAACAAGGTATAATCCAAGGAAGCCTTGAATGAGCTCAATGACAGTCTATGAAGCTGTTTGAATGGTCCTCCAATTCTAACTAGACACTATTACCTTGGGTTCTCAGTACTTAAACTTTTACTTGTGCTCAGTGATCAGAAAACAATAGAACTATTTATAGAATTAAAATTTAGTGAGGCACTCAATTAGACATTATGAATACTCAATTAAAATATAATTAGTTCTTTGATAATATAATCCATATATGCATAACATACTGCAAGTTTATGCAAGTTTAATATTTTGTGAGTAGATGTGCAGTCCATGGCTCAGATTGAATTTTTAATACACTATACATTTCTAGTTCATCAGTATTACCTTGAAGGCAGCTCAGTCTACAACAGTGCAACATAAAGAAAAAATGAACTGATGAGAAAAGTCAAAGAGAATAATAGATTTTAAAGTTCTCAATGAAAGGAGCATAGCCTAAAATATCTAGTGGCATAAAATACATGGGAATTCACACTTTTGGCTGATTGCTTCACATGATGTTTATATGCAAAATAGTCCAAAGGATTTGTCACTCCAATTGTTATTGTAAACATTTAGATAGTATCACAGGTTCAATGAATTCCAAGGTTTTAGAGCCACTTCTTCATTTTGATAATTTTTAGCACTCACAGTTGACTTTTGCCTTTAGTGTGGTTTGTTATTTTGAGATACAAAAACTCTTGTAAGCAGTCTGTGGTTATTCTTGGTTGTAAGGGTACCATCTTGCACAACTACCTGCTGTGGGTCATCTAGTGGTGTATTCGTCAGTTCTGAAATCCAGTGCTCCTATTTGCAATCCCTATAACAATGCCTGCAAGAAGAATCCAGAAATGCAGGCAGTTGCACTAATATGAATCCATCTCCTTTTAGATGGATGGATTAGTGTTAGCCATGGAACATTTTTCATTGCAGCATGATGGCTTACTATAATATGTTGTTGCTGTTCAGCCACACAGTTGAGTCCGACCCTTTGCAACCCCATGGACCACCGCACTCCAGGCTCCTCTGTCCTCTGCCATCCTCTGCAGCCAGATCTATGCCTATCACATCGATTCAATCCATCCACCACATCCTCTGATGCCCTCTTCTCCTTTTGCCTTCAATCTTTCCCAGCATCAAGGCCTTCTCAAGTGAGTCAAAGTACTTGAGCTTCATCTTCAGTATTTGTCTTTCCAATGATCAGTCAGGGTTGATTTCCTTCAAGATTGACTGATATGATCTCTTTTCAGTCCAGGGGACTCTCAAGAGTCTCCTCTAGTCTAGCTCCACAGTTCAAAGGCTATAGAACTACAGCTATGCTCACAGTAAACAGGGAAGCCAAAAGGAAGGAACAGATGTCATCTCTAACCTTGGAAGACCACCTTATGAATCATGGCCCTGATACATCACCTCCATATCATATGTGTGATTGTCCTTCAGTTTTACCCAGTTTTTCAACAGGCTGCTTCTGCATAATTGAGAGACAGCCATTGTATGTTTCAGCCGTGCATGGCAAAAGCTCCAAGGGCTAATAGTGAGGAAAGATTCCATTTCTAGGATTACCTCCTCTTAATTCTCTATGAATTAACTACATTTGGCAAAAGATAGAAAAAATGATCTTGAGAAAATGGGCACGGTCCAGTCAAAGGCTGACCACCTGAATATTACTGATTTCAATGGACACAAACTCTCCCACTGAACTCGAGTAGTACAAAGTGCAGCGTATCTGGCTAATTTATGCCCATAACTTCTACAGGGAATTAATTCCGTTCCTGACAGGACATTATCTGAAGTTTCAGATGTTATATACTATCTTATTCTCTATGATTGTTTATGATATTTTTGATTCCCAACACACAGCTCTGCTCAGGGCCTTCTTCTTTGAAATGAGCTCCCTGCTCGCCAGTTGCAGTGTACTGTATAACAAAATCTATTGGACTTTCTACTCCATGAGCCCTGAGCTTTTTATTTATTGAGTAACTCAGTGAGGAGGGGTCAAGGAAGAGCACCTATCTCTGATGGTCTAGTACCCAAGATTCATGCTGCTTACCAACAGTTAGTTTCTCTCCTTGGGCTCTCCTGATCTCTTCCCCATCTGTACCTCTCTATGTTGTCTGCTATTGCAGCGTAAAAATGATCTGTGTTGACGTAGAACTGAGTGGGCACTTTGTATTATCAGCTCTGGAGTTTGCCCAGGTCCTTTATTTCAGATAATAAAAGCGTATTTCACAGCAAGATGGTTTCTTAAAAGGTTTTCAGCTGACAATTTGTCTAAAGGAGAGACACTGATCTGGCTATTTTTATCAAAGGAAGAAAGCCGGTTCTCTCAAATGAATTCCACAAAGTTAATAGGAAGCCTGTGAGCCAGAGCTAGTGCAGGAGAGCCTGGAGAATAGGAATTCTGTCTACAGTGCCAGCCATGTTCTTGGCATGCTTATGCCAGTCTTTGAAATTGTTCATTTCAGCATGCATACAGATGAGAATCCATGTTGCATTTCATTTATGCTCATTTCACTTTTATCACTCACTGTTCCTTTTGTTCTTTCAGTATTTCTCAGAAATATATGAGGAATAAAGGGGAAATATATGAGGAAGAGGAACTTGCTTTTTTAAAATTAACAAACTCTGAGTTGAACATGCATATGCACAGTTTGATACATCAGATTAAATTTGGTGGGAAAAGAAAGAGAGAGACTTGCAACATAGTTGTGGAGGAGCCAGGTTTTATTTTTCAGAAAATAAATGAATAAATCAGTTTCTTTCGATCTGCTACAACATTCATCATCTCCAATCAGTCTGTCCAGTTTGGCTGAAGGTTGTACACTGACACACCTGGAGGCTACAAGATTGGGGGAGGTTTATAAGAGATAGGTGAATTGGTTTGTAGATGCAGTGGCACAAGTATGCTGCTGAATAAAGACTTTACTAATGTGGGGGAAGGCATGAGATCATGGCCATTGACCAAGGATAATGCAAGATTACTGTCTGGATTAATCATGCAAAAGCTCATGTTTCTTTACTTAGGTGCAGGCATGCACCAAAATGAATGAAGGAATGTAGAATATGAAGTGCAAATAATGACACAGTCTGGGATGTGATTTGAATTGTTGTCTTTTCTTGTGAAAATACAGACAGCTGAATGCCTGGGGAAAACTCCTGCCTGGATGCACCTTAAGGAAACATGTGCATGCCAAGCATAAATTAGACTCTATCATGAACAGACAGCTTACTTTGGCTGCAGTATAATTTGATTTGTTTTTTGAATTCCATCCTGTGTGAGCAACATTCACATAAAGCACAAAGAATGCCCAAGAAGCTTAAAGGAACTGTTAAATATCACATGTGACAATATTCTGACATCACCTAATGCTCTACCTACTGCCCAGGTGCTTTTGACGGGCAAATTTCAAGGCTCTTACTCAGACCTTGGTCTGATTGACCTAAACCAGTGATGGCTAACCTTGGCACTCCAGGTGTTCTTGGACTTCAATTACCCAAAGACCAAGTCAGCACTCCTGCTGATCAGGGCTTCTGGGAATTGAAGTCCAAGAACACCCGGAGTGCCAAGGTTGGCAATCACTGACCTAAACCATTGGGAGTACAAGAAATATGATAATAAAAGCCAGCTGCTGATATAAGATACCACTCTTTCCTCAATCTCTTACAAATACTAAATTAGAAATATTGATTGACAGAATTTATGAATGAATCTGACCCTGTGACCAAAGTTCTTGGCATAAAAATATATAACCAAAACACATACATCAAAGCAATGCTCATTGTTCTGTAACTTCATTTAAAAACAAGCAAGTAAAAAAAATGCAATAACAACAAGAGCAGAAGGTGGATGATTAAATCCCTCAAGATTATTTTTGGATTACAGCTACCAAGATCCTTAACCACTGGCTATGATAACTTGGACCGATGGGTAAAGGTAAAGGTCACAATTGCTCAAAAGCCAGTCGCATCTGACTCTAAGGTTCAGTGCTCATTTCTGTTTCATAGCTGAAGAGCCAGTGCTGTCTGCGTTTGCAGACATTTCTGTGGTCATGTGGCAGGCATGACTATACACTGGAGCACATGGAATGCTGTTTACCCTCCCACCGAGATGGTCCCTATTTATCCACTTGCAATTTCTTGGTTTCAAACTGCTAGGTTGGCAGGAGGGACCGATGGGGATTTAGTCAAATAAGATGCATCAGAGCCCAGTTGTTCAGCCCTGAGTTGAAGTGTTGAACCAGTATAATGGAGATTCATGTTCAAATTCTTATTAAGGCATGGAGGTCATTGGATCAACCTTTCTCTTTCAGCTTGATCTTTGGGAGTTCTTGTGAGGATCCACAGTAGGAGAATAGCTACATAAAACCACTTTAAGTTAACGTGGAAGAAAGGTAGGATATTACAAGTATTGAGATAAAATGAAAAGCTAGAATTGAGGGGGGGGGGGAAGAGATAGTAGCCTTTACTGGCCAGGTGGGACTCCTATGCAACAGTTTTTTCCAAACCCTTTGTTTTGGTGGAAGGCTAGAAAGTAAGATTTACAATTGCTCCAGCACATTGGTCATGGATTTGTACGTCATTAAGTCACTTCCAAAAATCATGCATCAATGTCTAGTGCTAAACTGTGCACGCTGCCATTACAAATCACACAGAGTAAGGAGAACACATCTACTGAACAGACATGTAGAAGGCTCTCTTTTATTGTTGCTGGGGTAATTTTAAAAAAGATATTATCATCTTTAGGCTTTTCTATTCGAAGTTGGTGAAGTGATTCTCTAGTGAGTTCTTTATGAAACAACCCACATATTAAAATGATTAAGAACAAGGACTCAGATCACTTCTTCAATCAAGGGTTATCCACTAAAAACAAAACAAACAAACAAACAAACAAACAAACAAACAAACAAACAAGGGAGCCATCATCTCTGGAACTGGTTTGCAATAGACTTGTCTGATGCTGTATGTTCTGTTTCACTGACATCACTCATGTATGAGCTGATTGTCTGTTTTGACAGCAGGACTGTCAGATTCTCAGTTGAGAAAACGATTCATGGGGAAATAAAATATTCTGAAAATAGGAGCACTGTTGCCATACCTGGTGAGATTTTGCAGGTCTGTCTTTGATGAGTTTTATACAAGATGCTGTCGAAATTTAAGGTGGCTCCAAATTATGAGCCAACCCAGGTCTAGTCTATTGGCTTGGATGTGTTCTGATTAGGGTTGCACTGAATATCCTGCCATTTCAGTTTTCCAAGATGAAAATACTGAGAGACAGGCTATTTGGGTGGCTGCATGAGAAGAAATGATAAGAATATTCAGTGTGTGGGGGATTTGTTATTTTCCATTGATTCCCCCCATCTGCTTCCAGTTCAATGCAATTTTGTCCCCTATAGTTACTTTCTCTCTCTCTTTTCCATCAGGGATCAGTTGTACAAGTTGTTCCAATCAATCAGGGATGTACAACCTGAATGAGGCCAATGCAGAGTGAAGGCACTGCCTTTCCCTCTGCACTAGCCACACTTATAATGGAAGTCACTGTCATGATCTAGCCCTCATCTGATTCCAAGCAGGACCAGGAGCCCAAGCCTGTTCCTAGCCCAGGTCTTCCTCCCCAGAATCATGACCTGTCAAATCAAGAGCCAGATTTTGACACCCTCAGCCCCAGAACATTGCCAGCAACTCCTACAGAAGGGTTACAACTGTGCCGTAAATCTGCCAGAACCCGCTCCCAATGGAGGCTCCCAGCTGATAGTCCTTAACTAAGAGGGCTCTTAAGGATGTCTGCTGCAGTTGCCAGATATTGGTGCAATTTTCCGTGCAAAGCCAACACCCTGTCTGACTTCCAAGTGTTCCTGATATCCCTCATGACTGACTGCCATGACTGGGCCCTGGCCATCTCTTCTGACCCTGACTATGCCCTCAGACATCCAATGGACTATGCACTCTCTCTGAACTGAACTGGTAAATGGACCCTAGCATTCTCTTTAGACCTCGCTATTTGAATCTTCCCTAGAAAGATTGTTGCTAGATGCCAATGTTCCCTGTGTAGCACTGCTGCATGGTGACCCTGCTCTCAGGGGTAAAAGGCATGACATCGTTGTGGATATGGCAAATCAGTTTTGATCACACAGCAATATGGCAGAAGCAACTGAGGCAGGACAGTGAAGAAAAGGGAGGATAACACTTTTGAGCACTGATGAAATTGTCTCTACAATACAATGAGTTTTGCATCTTTTCCACACCTTACATTGTCACATTGTTTGCTGAAAGAGGCAGTATGCCATAGACAGTGTAGGCTTTTCTTATTTTTCTGTCCATTCTTATTTTTATTTTATTTTTTGCAAAACAAATAATAGCTGGCTTTGTGCTAAAATGAAATTCAACCTCCAACCTGGCTTTTTATTACTGTATTGACTCTTTGGTTATTACCTAACATCAAATCCAGTTCCCAAAGTGACATTTTTCATTGGAGAGGATAGCTTGTTGATTCTTTTACGTAGTGTTATGAATTCTTTAGTTCCTTGAATTGTGAAATTCCTTAGGGACAGCAGAGAAGAGAGTATACTGGAGACATTTGGTTTCTTTATATATTATATTTATACTCCACCTTTATGCCAAAAAAAGAAAAAAAGGGGAAAGGGGGCATTGGTTTTATAGGTGTGTTCTCTAAAAATAAACATGGGTGGCTCCTTATCTGACAATTTGAAAGGGAAATAGGACCAATACATGCACAGACTGTGTAGTCTAGTGGATATAGTGATGGTCTCCAACTTGAAGTTCAAATGACCACTTGGCCATGGAAGATTGGGGGTGGCCCTGATAAAACCACCCCATATCTCACATACCTTGGAATTCATGTAAGAGTTGCTGTAAGCTGGAATTGTCTAGATGTCACTGAACGTACATGTGTGAGCTAGTGTATTTCTACTTAGGTTCTGCAAATTAACACAAAAGCATTTTAAAAACCCACTCACTCACACCCTGCTAAAACCATCCAGCAGTCTGCCAAGGGTATATTTATTTTTAGGATGTATGAAATGTTGAGGCACTAGCTGAAGGCAGGGAAATTGATTCATTACAGACATGTTACTGACAAAAGTTTTATGGATATCATGGATTGCCAGAAAAAAACAAATGAATAGGTGCAAGATCAAATCAATCCTGATTTCTCATTAACAGCTAAAATGACTAAATTGAGTCAGTGATACTTTGGAACATCATGAAAAGAGAAAACTCATGGGGAAAGACAGTAATGCTGGGAAAAGGAGAAACACAGTAGGAAAACAGCTATTGAATCTTAGTCTAGTGCAGTGATAGCAAACCTTGGCACTCTAGCTGTTCTTGTACTTCAGTTCCAAAAACACAGTATGTGCAGTAAACCCATTTGTGTGGATTCACAGAGAATTGGGCTTCTGGGAATTGAAGTCCAAGAACAGCTGAAGTGCCAAGGTTCACCATCACCGGTCTAGTGGGCTACAGGTTCCATGTAGTACCACTGAGGGAGAGGGCCCAGGGCATTGAAACTTGCATCCTAGTCACTGACTTGGCTTGCCTGATGGCTCAGGTTGTAGAGATGTCAATTGTGTCACATGCTTATGCACCTCCCATGGAATAAATTATTTTAGCTTTTGATCATTTCAGAACAACTAAGGACTCAACCCTTAAAGACATCTTATTTCAACAGCTACTAGAAAGAGATACTATGGTCTAAAACACACAGGAGTCCTTATTTCACATTCTTCTCTGTAAGGGTAAGCAGTTGGTGCACCTGCAGTTGAGGAAAAAAGCTACCAAACTTAGCATACCTGTGAGCTGGCCTGATTATTTTCTAGCCAGCAGAGGGCAATGCTGCATAGATACATAAGTCAATAGACATGTATGGCACAATCACCCTTATGTGCTTAGGTGCTGTGGAGACCTACAAGCTCCCTCAATGCCCAGGCAATCAAAAGAATTATGAGCAGGGTAACTTGTTTCTGTCGGTATAAATTAGATCTTTAAGGTTAATGTACTGTTTATGTATTTTCCATATCGCATTCCCCGCCCCCCATATGATTTGTATCCCCTCTAGGTTTGCAATTAGCTGCAGGCTCCTTCTAATATATGCACAACTCAACATGTCCCTCAGCATTCACTTTAATGTTGTGTGCTCACAAAGGAGAGAACAGGGCAAAGTTTAAGTGCATGTCTGCTATCCAGTGTCTACAGTGCTAAACAGTGCTGCGTGCAACAACTTGTCCCAGGTTGATGTTTATTTAGTTTTCACCACCGTTCCCTCCTTGTTGTGGGTCTTCTCATCCAGGCTTCTTTGTCCTTGGAGCTATAAGAGACTGAACTCTGGGAAGGACCTGACTAAAAATATATACAGTACTGTATACTCATGTATAAGTCTAGTTTTTTAGCTCCCAAAATAAGGTCCATAAATGGGACTCGACTTATACTTGGGTCAATGACCCCAAGGGTCCCAAAATGAGGTGGTGCAAATTCAAACATGCATTTTCAAAAAGCACTAATATGACCATAAAAACTCAAAAACATACCCACACAAATGTCTAAATTTACCATATTTTCATGTATTTTAATTATTGAAATTCACTAGCAGCAGCAGCATTTCCAGGTCAATCTATTTTCCTAGTTTTAGAGGTCCAAATTAGGTACCTCGACTTATATTTGGGATGACTTATAGTTGAGTATATATGGTAACATGCTGGAGAAATCAGTGGCAATAGATGCAGAGATTAAATACAAAACAGAAAACCATAAAGCAGACCAAACAATCCAGTGCTAAACTGGTCCTAAACCAGTCTCTCCCTACAAGAAAGCTGGAATAGGAGAGTGAGGCAAGGGTTGTCTCCTTGCCTTTACAATCATTTTCCTTCCTCCAGAAGGAAGGCAATGCACTCCCATTTCCAACTGTCGATGAGATATACAGTATACAAGTGTATAAAGCAACTGGCGAAGGATGGAAGGTAAAATCCCAAATGGCATCTCTTTACATTTGATTGAACAGGTTTGGCTGGGGTTGGAGTAGAGGAGTCTGTTTTGAAAGGCACAATAACTTACTGGGCACTAATGAATTAAGCAAGAGAGCTGAACAGTTCACAGATGTGAGAGCCAGTTTGCCAGTGTATGTGGCCCAGTAAAGCCATTGTCTGAAACCTGTTGTATTTTTGGCAGAGACACTTATTAATATTTGTGTTTATTCTTCTTTGGTTTTTGTCTTTTAAGCTATTTTGATGAGTTTTTGTCCTAGAAGGTGATCTGGAAATATTTTAATTAAAAAAGTGAAACAACTGGTTTTACTAGGGGTTCTCAGATTCCATTGAGCAACTAGGGAGGACAGGGGATGACTATGGTATTATTGGTTCACTTGTCTTCCCATGGTTCCTTGCTGTTGCCTGATACATCTGGGACCAAACGGGTTCTAAGAGTTTGCTAAAATGTGTGTGAGCTATATGTCAACCCTCACTATTTATTTATTTTTGTTGAGCTGAATTTTTTAGCTTTCATAACTCCTAAGGTACAAGGAAAGTCAAGGGGTGTGGGTGGGATTTTATAAGGCTATGAAATCCATGAAGGATGCAGATGTCTGGGTACTTTTTGAATAAGAGTAAGTGGTAGGGGTACATAGCTCTGATATCAGAGGTCTGGGAAATATGCTCCAGGTTTTGCATCTGAATTTGATGGCATCTGTCCAAGATGTTAAACTCTATTTCTGAAACACATTTAGCATCTTGGATAACAATATGATAACTGCATGCTGCCAAGCTGATTCTAATTTATGGCGACCCTTTCCAGGTTTTCTAAAGTAGGAAATACACAGAAGTGGTTTACCATTCCCTTCTTCTAGGAGTGCCCTGGGACTGGGCAGCTTGCCCATGACTCCAGGGCCTTAAATATTAACTTAAAGAAACCTTTTTTTATAATACACTGCTCTGTGCAACATATAACACTATACATGGCAAGCATAAAACTGAATGTAACAGGTAGCTGATAATGCAGCAGGGAGCATGGGGGACAACAAAAATCTTAACATACCACAGACATGTTTTCCACAAACAACATAACGATTTCTAAAATTTATTCCCATTTATTCTCATTTTACAATACCTCCCCATATGAAATATTAAAATAGCAAAGGCAACTACAGGCAAATGAAACTAGAAAAATAAAACCTGACTACAGATTAGACTTGTTTTAGGTTTTTGCAGTACTCTGATTCAAGACCAAGAGTTCTTTACTCCTCCCACCCTTCTTTATCTTTTGTTTGTCTTTTAGAGATGCTAAGGACAAGGTACAATTGGGAGGGAGGTTCAGGAACTTTGTTTCATCAAACTAATGGAGACAATAAAGGGTATTCTGTTTGTTTGTTTTTTTAAAAAAGGAAATGATCCATAAAAATCTGTACAGTAATACACCGGATAACGATTGGATCGGATAACGCTAGAATCAGATAACGATGCAAGTTTTTTGGAAAAAAACTTGCATCAGAAAACGATTCTGGATAACGATCCTTTAGCGTTATTTGAGCCAATCGTCTGGGGGTGGGGTGGATTGGCTAGCGCACATTTCCTCCCGACCGTACTGCGCTTGCAACAATTCTTGCGAGCGCAGTAGGGTCCGGAGGAAAGGCATCACCCAAGCCGAACCAAGCTGTGGCTAGGGATCGGCAGCCGCAACTCGGTTTGGCTTGGGTGGCAATCCCCCCTGCACCTCTTCTTGCCACCCGACATGAGCCTTAGCAAGTGCTAAGGCTCATGTCGGGTGGTGAGACAAGGCTCCTAATCGTGTGCCACAAGGGACAAACCGCACGGTTTGTTCCTTGTGGTGAGTGATTGGGAAACTCTTCTTGCCACCCGACATGAGCCTTAGCAAGTGCTAAGGCTCGTGTCGGGTGGCGAGACAAGGTGCCTGATTGCGCGCCACAAGGGACAAACCGCACGGTTTGTTCCTTGTGGCGTGCGATCGATCAACTCTTCTCACCACTTGACACGAGCCTTAGCGCTTGCTAAGGCTCGTGTCGGGTGGCAAGAAGAGGTTTGCCCCCGAAGTCAAGCTGACCCTAGGCTAGGAATCGCTATCCTAGGGTCAGATTGACTTCAGGGACAAACCTGAAATGAGAAGAATTGCCCAATCGCGTGCCTCAAGGGACAAACTATGCAGTTTGTCCCTTGTGGTGCGTGATCGGGTGCCTTGTCTCGCCACCCGACATGAGCCTTAGCGCTTGCTAAGGCTCGTGTTGTGTGGCGAAAAGAGGTTTGCCCCCGAAGTCAAGCTGACCCTAGGCTAGCAATCACTACCCTAGGGTCAGTTTGACTTCAGGGACAAACCGCGTGGTTTGTCCCTGAAGTCAGGGCTTTTTTAAAAGCGTTGTTCAATGCATGCATCGGACAACGCTAAAAATCGGATAACGTCATGACTTGTGGAACCAAGTCATAACATTATCTGGTGTTCTACTGTATCTGCATCTGAGTGAGCAAACAAAGCTAATTATTCACCATGCAGCTCCCTTGCTTCAGAATGGCAATAAATATTTCCAATCATTGACTCAACTTCTAACCAATTTCTAATTTTGTTTTATGCCAGTCTCCAGCAATACCTTTACAGTTCACTGTAAAGCTGGCAGGCTGTTAAAAGTGTTGCACAGGAGCAGAGAAAAGAGACAGTTTCAAAACATTATTCACAAAATAGAAACACACACCACAGAAACATTGTAGTCTGCATTAGTTCATCAGAGCTGTTTCTATTTCATATCAATGTTTAGCTTTCTTTGGTTCATGTTGTGGTGATACAGTACTTCAAAAAATTGTTCTGAGTAATCACTAGCACGCTAGCCATAGCCCCATCCTTTTGGAGAATGAAAAAAAAATGTTCACACAAGGAAACACCATTCAAAACAATCCAGAATTAAAAAAAATAAAAGCCCTGAGCAGCAAACATATCTGAAGCAAAACAGTCCTGGATGATTCACATTGACCTTTTCATCATATGATCAGTTTTTTAAAATTCAGAATAATGTGTTCTGCTTCTATAACAAACTCTGTACTTTAGCCAGTGTAGTTGCAGCCTAAGTTAAATAGGTCTTGTCCAGTATGTGCATATAAAGTATTAAAATAATTAAGGGAGTGTAGAAAAAGCAATCCTGAAAATGCATGTTGTACTTTAAAACACAGCTTGAGAACTTGTTTACTAAAGCCATTTGCAAAACAGTTAGCTAGCTCTAGCCAAGCAAGGTCATTATAAAGTAAATATTGCATTGCAAAATCATCACTCCTATGATTGACAGTTCAGTATAGAAGTAAACAAAGGAGAGATTGAAGTTGGATTGAAACTGGATGTGTGGGGGCAGCCAGAATTTCTGTTACCGGTTCTGGCAAACTGGTGCAAACCTGCTGATGCCCACCACTGGATATAACCATATATATGTGTAATAAAAGGTTATAATTCCAGGCTCTTATTACTCTAAGATCTGCAGAGTGATAACCAAACAAATGATGTTTACACCATAGTGATTGCATTCCAGATTCAACATCCCAAGCACTACAACGCTAGGAACTGTTAAAACAATATAAAATTCCATTGAAAATTTTTTCGGTACACCAGGGTGCTAGAACATGGAAATCCTACAGGAAAGATTGTTTACAGTTGGAAGGGAAAGATAAACATATGTAAGAACTATAAATATAGGGAGTCAGGGGATACATTATCAGAGGTATCACAACTTTATATGAAGCTTTGCCACATGTGCACAGAATACCAGCAACACAGAAGATGTGTAGCAAAGCAACAGCAGCAAAATCATCATGGCTTTCCTCCATAGATCTGTGCTAGCATGGCTGGGTGAGCAGTTAGAATAATTTTCTCTTTGTGTTTATTTATTATGCTTAAGGCTAACAATTGCTCAACATTATAATGTTTTTTACTTTGAAAATGAGATATATTCTTCTCGCTGTCCAGGGGACTCTCAAAACTCTCCTCCAGCACCACATCTCAAAGGCATCTATTCTTCTTCACTCAGCTTTCCTAATGGTCTAGCTCTCACAACCATACATTACCACCGGAAATACCATTGCTTTGACTATGCAAATTTTTGTTTGCAAGGTGATGTCTCTACTTTTAACTATGTTCCCCAAGTTTCCCATAGCTTGTCTCCCAAGCATCAGTCACCTTTTTATTTCATGGCTGCAATCCCCATCTGCAGTGATCTTGGATCCTAAGAAAGTAAAATCTGTCACTGCTTCTACTTCTTCCCCATCTATTTTCCAGGGACTGATAGGGCCTGTTGCCATTATCTTGGTTTTCTTGATGTTGAGTGTCAAGCCAGCTTTTGCACTCTCTTCTTTCAACCTAAGCAGGAGCTTTTTCAGGTCTTCCTCACTTTCTGCCATTAGGGTGGTATCATCTGCGTATCTCAAATTGCTGATGTTTCTCCCAACAATTTTGATTCCAAATTGTGATTCCTCCATCCCTGTACTGTGCATTATGTGCTCTGTGTATAAGTTGAATAAGCAGGGTGATAAAATGGAGCCTTGTCTTACGCCTTTTCCTATTCCAAACTACTATGTCATTCCATATTCTGTCCTAACTGTTGCTTCTTGACTATTGTACAGATTTCTCATGAGGCATATAAGGTATTCTGGTATTCCAATCTCTTTAATTACTTGCCACATTTTATTGCGGTCCACACAGTCAAAGGCCTTAGTGTAGTCAATGAAACAGAAGTAGACTTGTTTCTGATATCCCTTTGTTTTTTCCATGATCCAACGTATGTTGGCAATGTGGTCTCTAGTTCCCCTGCCCCTTCTGAACCCCGCCTGCTCCTCTGGTAGTTCCCTCTCCACGTGCTACTGCAGTCTATCCTGTACTATCTTGAGCATAACCTTGCTAGCGTGTGGTGTATTATACAACCTTTCTGCCAATTTTTTTTTACAACTTGAGCAGAACAGGAAGTAACCAAGTAACAGTAAACAAGTAAGAGGTTAAATCAGAAACCAGAAAGGGCTTTACTTCACATGTTTGAGACTGAAATGGAGACATTTAAAACTAATCTGAATACAGTAAAACCCCAATTTACAAATGCCATACAATTTACAAATTACATAAAATTCAACTTACATAATGATTTTGTGTTAAAATCATGTCCCGATTTACATAAATTTACATAACATGATTTCCTATGGGTTTGCTTCCAGTTACATAAAAAAATCATTTTTCCTATGGATTTGCTTCGAGTTATGTACAAGATCATTTTCCTAAAGGTTTGCTTCAATTTACATAAAAATTTCATTTTTCATATGGGTTTGCTTTGAGTTATATAAAATTTTCCCCTATGGGTTTGCTTCAAGTTACATAAAAAACTGATTTAAGCAAAAGCCTATGGAACAGAAATTTAAAATTTAAAGATGCTTCCCATTTTAAAAGAACAATTCTTTTTAAAAACATGACCACTAAATTTTAGAATAGGCCTTTAGCTATTTTTTCCCTTCAACCTTTGAGAACCAATTTTTTAATGCTTAAAATTTTCCCTTGGATAATCTTCTTAAATATGTCTCAGACCTTTGGGTTTTTATTAAATCCATTTAAGAATCCTTAACACTAGTGTAGATACACACTTCTGCATCTGTCAACTTTGAGTGCTTGCTTTGGGGGATTTGAGAGTCTGTAGTCTTATACATACTAGCTTTCAGGTAATCCTGCATACAATTGAACTCAAGATGACAAAAATAAAGATTAGAATCCTATTCATAATGGTAAAGTATTCTCTCTTTCTCAAGCAATCGTTGGCTGATAGTTAGGCAAGTTAGAGTTCGTCCTGTTGCAAACAGTGGGCTTGTACATGGGGAATTGCAGAACTGACATGATTTGACAACTGCTTGTGCCATGGGGCTGTTGCATATGCAGAAAAGAGTAAATGGATTTGGGCAAACAGAATTGCACTATTTTAGGCTAGTCAATAGTGGGGCTTTGCCAGTGTTTTCTATCACATTTACTGACTATCCTATTCTTATGTTTGTGGTTTATGTCTATTGGATATCTCACATGTGGTTTGTGCACTCTATTTAACCTTTGGACACTTCATTATATGCATATAGTTTTTACTTTTAAGCTAGTGGAACGAAAGGATGTGTAAAGAGACTTGTGGTCATTTTATATTCATTTCATGCTATTATACAGTTTTCCCTTTACTTCACATATATCTACTTTATGCTGTGATTAACCTTACAACATTTCATCTCTTAATTGTGCCATAATCTCATTATTGCTGTTTCAGTAGCTAAGTTGAAACCATTAGGAATACTATTTTTCTCTGCAATTTATTGTTTGCTTTTTCTTGTTACTGACATTTTTTTGCTGCCCACCACTAAGTACAATATTTTGATAGGACATGATTTCAATGCAAAAGCCCTTCATTTAGCTACACTGCTATATCCCTGCAATCTAAGGGATGTAAGGCCACACATGTTTGGCTAGACCTGCCCAAACCTTTACCTGCTTCAGACTTTTGTCTGAACCATGGCCAGCCAATTTATTTATTTATTGGACTTATACCTGGCCCATCTGGGATGGACTCCCACTCTGGGTGGGTTACACTATTAAAAAAGCAAAACAAACACAAAACAACCCCACCCATCTAATCAAAATCAGAACCAAGGACCCAAAACTCATGTGACAGAAAGGCAATGAGAGGGTCTTCTATTTTATCTTCAACAAACTGCTGAAGGCCTCCTTAAACAGAAAGGTTTTCAATTGTTTCTTAAAGGTCCCTAAGGAGACAATAAAATGCAGCTCCATTCCAAAGAGCCGGGGCTGCCACCAAGAAAGCCCTACGGTGGGTAACGGACTTTCTAGCCAACCTGGGAGTCAGAATTTGGAGTTGAGTTGCTTGAGAAGAATATGTGAAGCGAGCCTGTTTTCTGAGGGGAAGATGTTCTGCCAAGTAGGAAGGTCCCAAATCATTTAGAGCTCTGAAAGTTAAAACACAAATGCCTATGAAAATCCTGAAAACTGGACAGGATAACAAGAGTATCCATCGTGACTGTTCTTACTATTTAAAGGACAAATATAAGGCCACTTTTAGCCTTCAAGCAAAAAGATACAGTACAGTCACAATCATTTATGCTTTTTTTTCAGAGTCCAAGTCTACTTTTTTGAAAATCTTGGAAAAAAACCTCAGTTACTAGAGCAGCTGCCATGCAGAATGCAATAACATTTATATCAGAAATGTTTAACATGTTACAGATAAAAATGTAACAGCATTAAAACTAGCATAAAATTGTTGTGAAGACAGTTGGTGGATCTCCCTAGAAACATTTAAAGCAACCTTTGTAACTATCTCACACAATGACTGAAATTATGTTGTGCTGTTACACAAGAGGCATATATTTTGGACATGAATTAGCTGTAAATTAAAAAAATTATGAAGTCATTAAGTCAGGAGTTCTTAACCTTTTAAACCTGGGGACTGGGTGATGCTCCTCAGACAGCTTTGGAGGCTAGATGAACATTTTACCCTTCCTCCACCACATGGCACTTCCTGGTGCAGTGGAGGCAGTGATGGGATGTAACAGGTTCGCACCAGTTCACCAGAAACGGTAGTAACTTTCCCCAGTGTCGCAGAGAACCAGTAGCAGCTTTTGGGGGGAACCACCTTCGGGGATTATCTTTTCACTGGTTGCATACATGCCAAACACTTGGTGTACATGCATGCCTACAGTGCTTGGCGCATATGCTGTCCTCCTTGCTGTCTTCCCAAGAGGGGAGTAGGAAGAGAAGCTGCTAGCCTGAAGCTCCCTATAGCCTGCTCCCCAGGGTAAGTGGATGTGGTGTGTCTGTGTGTATTTTAATGTGTATTAAATACCTTTACCTATATTGACGTACTACCATAGTTCCTAAAAAGGCCTGGCTTGGGGTTTTTAAGTAAAGTCTTGGAGTTACCTCATCAATAAGCTACACCTGTGCTGTTCCAATTGCTGTTCCAATTGGAGAACCCTTAAGGAGGTACAGCTGTTTTACATTTATGTTAAGGTATATTATCCTAGAGAACTGTTTAGGCAAAGACTTAGTACCTAACTTCTTTAACTGTTGAAAAGTTGAAAAGTGCCAAAATGAAGCCATCTTGTGGTGAGTTCATTCTGTAGTTCCTTCCATCTGACCTAGTGTGAGAAAGATTAGCCAGAATAAGCTTTAACCTCTGGTTTAAAAGCTCTGGTCGATTTTTGTTTGGTGTGTGTTTGGGTGGGTGGGTGTATTTTAATGTATTTTTATTTAATTTATTTATTTAATTTATTTACGGGTTTGTGTTGTGGGTGGGGGGTGGGGGTTTGGGGGTTTGAGGTGTGTGTGTGTGCTTATTTTTTATTTTTTTCTTTGTCCCCACCCACAACATCATGGTAGTCATGACATTGGTTCCACCCATGACATCATGACATTAGCTCCACCCACACTGTGATGACATCACAGTGGGGTAGTAATCTTTTTTGACATCCCACCACTGGGTGAAGGTGGTGGTGGGTCACATTAAATGGCACTGCGGGTCAGTTGAGAATCCCTGCATTAAGTGTTGCATAATGAGTCACAAGGCTCAGCATGTAATAGGTAATATTTACAGAGATTTATGCCAAAAGTTATACCTTTTGTGTAGCTGCACAACAAGATTTCAGCTACTATGTCATACTTCCTGGTGCAAAGAAAATGTGGCTTCCCACCATAAACCAAGGGGACAGCTAGGTAATTTCTTCTTCTTCTGCCAAAATTGCACTCATTAATATGAAACACACTCAGACATGAAGTTCAATATAACAAATATACAAATAAAAAGTACACACAGAGACTCTACCTTATTTTTCAAAATAATTATGTTGTTTGTCTTTGGGCACATAAGTGAATTCATTGTGCATTTTATTTTTCACATGTATTTGTAGCTGGCTGACTGGCTTCTCAGCAGTAACAACTTTACTTCAGCCACAGATTATGATATTAATTCATGGCCACATGTACTGCCAGTGATATGGCAAGTGGTGGGATAACCCATCCATTCAATTCAGTTTGTATTACTGGACAGACAGCTGATATGATTGATAATCTGGAATGATAATCAATATGCTTGTTAATTAAGCTATGATGAGTCACACACCTTGAGTCAATGCCTCTGATGTGTAACCTAACTGATATTACAACACGAGGAGATAAAATGGGATTGTACCTGGTTCAGGTTTTGGTTGTGTCTAACTGGACTTTGAACCTGGAAGTTCAGGTGTTGGCGGTGGGTTTTATTTGTAGCATTAGTCCATTTTTATTATGCTGCTCTTGTTTCAAATGTCGCCCTTTTCTGTTCTTGGCTTTACTTATTGTTTGCCACCTTGAGTGCCCAGAGAACACCCTCATGGCAGGATATAAGGTTATTAATAAGTAAATTTGAAGGTTCAGTGGCAGCTGATGTTTTGAGATCAGGTATCTCCAAATGCAATGTGATGTACAAGACAGATGTGTCTCATCTTTCTACAGAAATCTGTACACATACGTTTACAAAGTTTCTGGAAATCTTTGTAAAAAGAACTCTAGTACTGAGAGTGTGAAAGGAAACATGCACAGAGTTGTAACAATTCACGGTGTTCTTTAGCATGGTAGTTAATTGCAGGCATCCAGAGGATTGAAGCCGATTTCTTTTGGCGGGGGTGTGTTCATTAAAGGAAAAAATGACTCTAGTATTAAGCTAGAGGATTGTCAAGAGAGACAAATCAGAACAAAGAAGGCTATTATTATCTTTTACTATTATCTTTTTAATTCCTTCATTTCCCTTTTGTATGACTTTTCTCAGAGCTCTCTCTCTTTCAATAATTACAATAATCAACATACTAATGATAACAGAAATAATCTTCTTCTAGATAAGAAAACAAATAGCACCCTATCTCTCCTGTTCTGAGTTCATGTATTGCAGATACACTCCTCTTTAATGGAAATGCCAATACATTTTTAATTTAAAAAGCACACACACACAGTGTCAGATAAAATGCAGAGGTGTGTGGATGTGCAAGCATAAAGGAGAGGATTGTAATTCCTTGTTATGTGATGTCTTGGGCCAAAGGACAAAAAAGAGAACCAAGTGTATCAAACACAATTCAAACCCCAAAAGAACCAAACAATACCTGACAGGTTTCAGTTGCTATAGTTATGCTGTTTCATTAACGGCATGTCTTGCTTGGGAATTTAAATAAGTGAAATCAGCCTGATCTTGAATAGCAGTCACATCCAGTTTTGTCATGGCTGGTGGCAAAAGCTGAATGTTCTAATTAAAGTTGTGGCATCTCAAGTTTGTATTGGTGACCTTGATAACCCACAAGACTGAACTAGAGAGCATTTTTGGTGCCAGCTTCATTTTACAGAAAGTCCCCTGAGGGAATGAAAGAATTTCTAGCTTCTGCCATTGGCGGGGCTTTCTAAAAATGGGAAATGAAAAAGTCAAAGGCTGCTTCATGAAAAGAGAGTCTAAACCCTGGATCTTCTGGGATGGGCTAACAAATGACTAATTAAACCAGGAGTGCACAAACTATGGCCCCTGGGCCAGATCCAGACCCCAATGATAATTAATCCAGGAGCAACAAGGGTGGCGCGGGCTGGATGAATTGACATCAGGGGCCAGATCTGGCTGTTGGGATGTAGTTTGGGCACCCCTGGCTTAAGAAGAGAAAATGGCAGCCTAAAATCTATCTCATCCTGTTGCAAAACATTTCTGTTGTAAAACAGATTGCAAGGCATGTTTTACTTCCGCTTCTGGTGGGAGGAACCATGTGACAAGATCACGGCCCAAAAGGTTTGGGCACCCCTGAATTAAACAATCTGTTGTTCAGTATGTTAAGTCCCACTACAGTAGGCCCACTAAATCAGTGGAGACTTGGTAATTGAACTTCTCTGTTGACTCAAATGGGCATACTCTAATTGCAGTTTATTTAGCATATTAAGTTGCAATTAGATTAGGCCCATTTTAATCAGAGGAGTTTATAGAGGATTTGCATTCTCTCTCTCTCTCTCTCTCTATGCATCCCACTCACCTGAATAGTTTCCCACTGTTATCAACTCCCCATGGATCCTGCTAACTGACACTAATGTGATTTACCATGTCCTACAACAAGATTTCAGCCATTGAGTCAGAGTCCTGGAAGTTTCCCCGAGGTCACTGAGTCCAATCTCCTGCAGATGCAGTAATCCACAACTAAAGCATCTCTGAGAGGCAGCCATCTAGTCTCTGTTTAAAAATGGCTGGTAAAAGAAGGTCCACCACCTTATTTGGTAATTCATTCCAGTGTTGAATAGTCCTACTGTCAGGAATTTTCTCTTAATATTTAGTCAAAATCTCCTGTCTTGTAACTTGATCCCTTGAGCTCTAATTCAGAAAACCTCTCGTATTTTGTGTAGCAAAATGGCTGTAATAATAACTCTCAATCGACTTTTCTCTAGGCTAATCATTCCTAGCTCTCTCACTTATTCCTCATAGAGTCTGGGTTCCAGACCAATGGTTGCCCTCCTCTGGACAAATTCCATTTTACTGATAGCCTTCTTACATGGTATTATCCATTCCAGATGACTAAAGCAGAATATATTGTTACCCTTAATCTGTTAACACAGCCTACTATTGCATTTTTTCATATACTATTATCAAGCCAGATGTCATTCATCCTCCACCCATCTGATTTTTCTTGCCTAAATGTAGAACTTTACATTATCTCTTATTTTCACCCAGTTCTCCAACCTCTTAAAGTCATCTTGATTTCTGATTTTATCTTCTAGAGCAGTGATGGCAAACTTTGGTACTTCAGGTGTTCTTGGACTTCAGTTACCAGAAACCCAAGTCAGCATTCCTGCTGATAAGAGCTTCTGGGAATTGAAGTTCAAGAACACCTGGAGTGCCAAGGTTTGCCATCAGAGTTCTAGAGTACAGTATATTAGTATCCTATGGCTGTCCTTTAATGTACAGAAAATAATGACTTTCAGACACATCCATCAATGGAGAAAATAATAACTTTCAGGAAAAAATGTATAATTGGACACTTGTAGCTGCTGCTGATGACATTAATGTATTACACCCAAGAGCTAAATTATTGGCTATCATAACTGAAAGACTATATCCTCCATAGCCTGTAGTCTAACACTATTTAAGGGTAATAATTATGAGACACACAGCCCACAAAGCTACTCTTGCAGCCTCAAAGGCCTGTCCTTACTGATTTACAAAAAAGGGGAGCTATTGCTCCTTTAAGTCTCCAAGATAAGCTTCACACCTTTTAAACATGGTGCATCTCCCCCTTTCTTAAAGCTAAGAAAAATTACAAGATCAGAAGTTAAACTTTTGACCAATTTTTTTATGGCAGGTTGGTTTAGCCCAGGTGGACTAAGCTGAGGGACCTTGCTGTGGAACATCCCCTACTGGAATTTACTTTTTCAGGTGGCTTTTGAATTTCTCAACAGTAAGAGAGATGAAGTTACTGGGAAAACAAGATGGCACATTTTTATGTGGCACTGTCATGTCTGTAGCATTTCTTTCTTAAATGCCTAGGAATAATGCTAACTGTACTTATGTGGGCAAAGTGTAAAATCTCTTTTGTTTTATTGTCCTTTAAATGGTTTCAAAAGGACTTTATTTCAATTCTGTGTTATTTATTTATTTACTGCCAATCTGGGATATTCTCCCACTCTGAGCGGTGTATGACAGCTACAGGTTTTTTTTTATTACAAATAACCATAAATCACAAATCAAACACAAAGACCAAAACTACGCAACCTTAAACAATCACAATCAATAGGCAACATATAAATCAAACAAAGTGCATTGAACTATGGTGACAGTGATGTGTAAAATATCATAAATTAGTTAACTAATAATTAAACTATTGGTCTGCTATTAAAGGGTCTCTCTAAATGCCTCTATATTAATTATAAAGGTTGTTTCAATCTATTCCTAATTTATATTTGTATGAGATTCTTTTATGTTTTTTAATATTGGTTCACAGGACTGGCTGTGGTGGATGTGGAGCCACTCTGTTCACATGGGAATGGGAGTTCTCTCCCCAATGTAACTGTGTAGAAGAAGATCATACAATGGACCACATTGTATTTAGGTGTCCTTTATGTGCATTTGGAGGCTCATTGGAGGACTTGCATAGTGCCACAGATGAAGCCCTTCAATGGCTTTCAAACCTGGAACTCTAGCTAGGAACTTGAGATTGACAATTTGCGCTTACTGTATATAACATCATTAATGTAGACAACTGAAGTTCATCCTACAATAAATAAACAGGTCCTTTTGCATTAAGGAAATTCATAATTAAAAAAAACTATTCTGGGAACTGTTGGAACACTTGTATTGGATTTTACTGGGTCTGTTTCATACTTGGCATGTATTGAGTCATAGTTTCCTATCCAAATTCCAGAGCAGTCTGGGAAATCTTGGGGGAAAGCACACACACCTGAAAAACTGGATTTATTTCTATCCACGTCACTTTTTCTGAATTTGTGCATAATTGTTCTCCTGGCACAACTAGGGCAGTAGTGGCAGTACAAGGGATGTCTACCTGTTCGAAGCCTGCTAGAGTTTTGAATTAGGATAGTAGTGCCTGCTCCTTAATAACACGGAAAACCTGAACTACAGATAGATCTATTCCCTCCCACTGGTTCTCAAACAGCAGACAAAGCAGCCTTCTTAGATCTCATTGTCTACTTCAGTGTTTCCCAAATGCTGGTTTTTGGACTTCAATTCCCAGAAGCCTAAGTCATTTCCCCAAAGCACTGATCAGCCGATGTACTGACTGAGGGCTGTGTACCCCTTGTTGGGAACCACTGGTTCTACTTGCTTCAGAACTCATAGATGTATGTTAATATCTAAGGGAGGGAAAAATGGACTTCAGAGGCTTAGTGGTTAAGATGCTGAACTTGACAATCAGCAGGTCAGTAGTTCGAGACCTGAGTGCAGCTAAGATCCCATTGTCTGTCCCAGCTCTTGCCAACGTAGCAGTTTGAAAGTAAGAAATTGCAAGTAGAAAAAATAGGTACTGCTTTGGTGGGAAATGTAACAGCATCTAATCATACCTGCCACATGACCACAGAAACATCTGCAGATGCAGGCACTGCTGGCTTTTTGGCTGTAAACAGAGATGAGCACTGTCCCATAGAGTCAGATACAAATGGCTTTTGAGTAAGGGAGACCTTGATCTTGACCTATTTTAAGGTAAGGAAGAAAATTATCCTCTCTCTCTGTCTCTGCACATTACACAGACTGGTCATATAGTTTTGTCATGTGTGGCATGAAGTCTGTAAAGGCCTCTTCTTGTCCCTGGCAGGAAAAGTGGAATAAAAATAAACAACAAGCAATGTGTTTCTCTTTTCCATATCAGTTGCCTGAGCTGCTAGTCTAACCCTGCCTAATGAAAAGGTTGCTCCTCTGGTTTCTCACAGACTGGTTCATAGAGAGAGTACCTGAAGGAGCAGAGTGACTTTGCTGAAGGAGTAGTACTATGTAGGTCAGGAAGACACAGACCTCTGGACATTTTTGCAACCTCTCCTCTTTTCTCTACTACTGTGGGCAACTTTGTTCCTGTTTCCATGGCAGCAAAATAGCTGATTCTTTCTTTTAAGAAAGGGGCCGCTTGTCTCATTTTGGAACTTTTTCTGCTTCCCAAAATCTCCTGATAGTGGCGTACCATGGGTTTCAGCCACCCGGGGCGAAAGCCAAATTCGCTGCCTCCATGCTATACCACTGTGAAGGATGGGGGGGGGGGTGAAGAGGAGGAAGAGGAGGAGGCCGAGGGGTCGTAGTCTGGAGTGCCAAGGCCAAGAGCCAGCCCATTGCAGCTGCTCCTGCCTCCGCACCCTGTCTGGGGCTGCCTCAGAGACTTGCTGAAGCACAGCCAAAGCCCAGGCACTCGCCCCGCCCTGGATGGCAGAGGCAGCAGCGTCTCTTCCCTGGGAGAGATCCTGGTAGAGTTGCTGTGGTTCCTTTTTTTTTTTTTAATTTTATTAGGTATATAAGACATTGCAAACCAAAAAAAGATACATAAGACAAAAACATTACATAACTTTAAAATATATATAAAGAAAAATAAAAGAGAAGAAAAGAAATAGATATTCACATAAACAATAATTCTACATTAATATCATCAATCGAATATTATTATCTCGTTATAAACCAAAATTTGAAACTACAAGTTATAAGTTATATCTCCACATATCTCCTCTTAACCAATATATATTGTTCACTAACTCTACTATCCTTTTTAACTTTAAAACCACCCTTGTGTTATATACATTGTCCAGGGATTTATGTTTCCTTATGTTTTCCAAAAGTCATTTTGCTCAGATACAGGGGGTATGCCTTTATTCTTAACCATTGCATGATCAATAAAAGGTTTCCAAATCCTCCAAAAATTATTGCCAGATACTTTGCCCTTTTTAGAATTTATCTCCCATGTGAGCTTTTCATTAAGTGCCAAATCCCACAATTCCTTATACCAATCCCTTCTTTTTAACTTTTCGTTGTTTTTCCAATTTCTCGCTATACATTGTCTGGCCACCGATAACATTATTGCCATCAGTTCCTTGTTTTCATTACTCATTTTGTATTTATCCACCTCAGTTAACAAGACTGTATTTGGCCCCAGTTCAAACTGCAAATCCAATATATCCTTAATGTCATTCTCAATTTTTCCCCAAAAGTCTTTCAAGACATCACAAGACCACCACATATGCTCATATGTACCTCTACCTTTTTTACATCTCCAACATTTCTCACTCACATTTTTGTACATTTGATGCAGTCTTACCGGGGTTCTATACCATCTCCATATTAGTTTATAATTATGTTCCTTCACTCTTATCGACATAGATCTCATAATGCGTCTTCTCCACATTTTTCCCCATGTGTTCTCAGTGATTGTTATGTTCAATTCCTGTTCCCAGCTTTCTTTCAATACTTGTTGAGTCTTCCCCCCTTTATTCAAAATCTTGTATATTTGACTAACTATCCCTTTTAACCCTATGTCTCCTTTTCTTAGTTTGGCCAACAATATTTCAAATTCTGTAAGCTCCCTGTCTGATCCCATTTCCAAAAGAAATTCCTTATTCCAATTATTCATCTGGAGGACTTTGAACCAATCCAACTCCAATTGCCGATATAGCTCCTTTCTCCTCTCCAAGTCCCTACAAATTTTGATCCAATCTTTCAACAAAGAGACCCCATTTTCTAATAAGATATCCTTAATCCTACCATCTATTTTCATTGGTAAATTATTAAAATCTTCTAATTCTGTTACCATTGAGATCCCTGGAATAAGATCCTTTCTTGCTTTATTCCATTCCTCTATTGTTGCTCTTATCATCTTACCCTGTATTCTCATTTTTTTATCCTTATCTCCACAAAGAAAAAACGCCTTCCCTTTCCTAGAAAACTCTTTTGACTCTAATTTTCCCCATATTGGTTCTTCTCTAATTAATAGTTTAATGACATTTCGTAATTGAAAAGCTCTATAATACTTGCTAACATTCGGAATACCCAGTCCCCCTTCTTTTTGCGATACATACCACAGCATTTTAGGTACTCTAGCTCTTCGTTTCCCATTACAGAAACTATTTATAGTATTTTGATACTTTTTCAATTCTCTATCTGTATGTTTTATTGGCAGGGCATCAAATAAGAAGTTTAATTTAGGTAACAACATCATTTTACACATTGCAACCCTGCCAAACCACGATAGATTCAACTTGTTATATTGTAATATTTTTTTATCTATCTCTTTCATTTGCTTACCATAATTCAATTCTTTAAGTTCTCCAGTTTTTCTAGCAAGTATTACCCCTAAATATCTTAATTTATTCAGAATTTGAATATTAATTTTTTGCCTTATTTCTTCTTCATCCTTCTTAGTCCCGTTAACTAAAATCAGCTCGGATTTATCCCAGTTCACCCTTAATCCTGTTATTTCCTCAAAAGTTTTCAAATGTTTATTAATCTTTGGAATTGTTTGTATTGGTTGTTTTATCGTAATTAATGTGTCGTCGGCATATAAACTTATTTTATTCCCTTCAATTCCAAATATATCTTTATCTTGCCGAATTATATTCGCCAATAGTTCCATAGCCAATACAAATAATGAGGGTGACAAAGGACATCCCTGCCGAGTTCCAGCTTCCAATTTTATTTCCCCTGTGTAACTATCATTAAATTTCACTGTCGCTGTCCCCTGTTTATATAAGTTCTTAATAACCCTTTGAAATTTGTCACCAAATCCATATAATCTAATAACCTCATGTATTGTATCCCATTGCAGAGAGTCAAATGCTTTAAATATATCCAGGGCTAAAAAACCTGCTTTATCCTTTTGCTTTTCAGCTATATCCAATAAGTCCACTACCCTCCTTGTAAGGTCTGACAAATACCTACCTTTTACAAACCCTGCTTGATCATCTCTTATATATTTGGCTATGAAACTATTTAGCCTAGTCACTATTATTGTAGAAAATTTTTTAGCATCTTGGTTAATTAAGGATATCGGTCTATATGATTCTATTTTCTGTAAGTCCTTTCCCGGCTTAGGGATTAATGCAATGATGGATCTATTCCAAGATTTCAGTGTTGCTTCTCCCTCTAATATCCCATTAAATAACTTATGTAGTCTTGGAACAATCCAAGGCTTAAAATCCTTATAGAATTCCGCCGGAAGCCCATCTTCTCCTGGTGCTTTATCCAATTTTAATTTCCTAATTACATCCTCAATTTCTTTTACCGATATTTGTTCCTCCATCCTATTTCTATGTTCTTCTGTTAATAGTGTTATATTGTACTTTTGAAAGTATTCCTCCAATTTGCTCAAATTTACCTGCTTCTTTGAATATAAATCTTTGTAAAAACCCTCTATTATTTCTGCTTTCTCTTTCCTTTTATTACACCTCTTTCCCTTCCCATCTATCAGAACTCCTACCTGGCCTTTATTCTTTTTATCCCTCGCTGCTTTTGCCAATAACTTGGAATTTTTATTACTATACTCAAAATATTCTCTTTTTAAAAATATCAAATCTTTTTTTTACCTTTTCCATATCCTGGGCTTCTAGTTCTTTCTTTATTTTCTGTATCTGTTGTAATACCTTCTTATCTTTATCCCTTATATACTTCCGATGAAGTTGTTTCAATTGTATTTCCAATTCCTGGGTTCTATTAATGTTCCATTTCTTTTTCCAACTACAGTAATACCTCATATAACATTAGTATCGAATAACACTAAAATCGCATAACATTAAGGAATCTGGGGGGAAGAATTGCATCAGATAACATTAAGATCCTATGGGATGCTTCAGATAACAACCGCTAAAGCCTGTGCGGTTACAATGTATCTCTATGGATCCCATAGGATTTTAACATGCATCAGATAACACTAAAAATCATATAACACCAAGACTTGTGGAACCAGGTTTTAGTGTTATATGAGGTTTTACTGTACTTAATTTTATGGATTCTCCTCTAAAAATCGCTTTCATTGTGTCCCATACCACTCCAGAGCTGACCTCTTTATTATCATTCCATATCCAATATTCATCCCATTTCTCCATTATTTGTTTTTTCGTATTCTCCTCTTTATATAATTTTGAATCATATCTCCAAATATATTTTTTCCTGTCGCTTTCATCCAATTTTATGTCCATACTTATTTTAGCATGATCTGATTCTCTAAATGTACCTATTTTAATATCCTCTATTGTTTTCATTAACCCTTGTGTAACAAATATATAATCAATCCTTGAATACATATCATAGACCTGAGAGTAGTAAGTATAATCCCTTTCCTGTCCTTTAAGTTCCCTCCATACATCTTTCACATTCATTGATTTTACCCAATCACTCAGAATGTATTTTTTACTTCTCTTTTTAGTACTTGTAGTATCAATCTTGGAACTTAATAAGTTAAAATCCCCCCCAATGATCATATTCCTCGTTCCTTCCTTGTTTAAGATTATTCTTAATTTTTCTAAAAATTCTTTCTGATTGGTATTTGGAGCATATATATTAGCCAAGATTATCTCTTCCTCTTCAATCTTTCCCTTAATTATCAGATATCTCCCCTCTGGATCAGCTATAGACTTTATCACAGTAAAACCCAATTTTTCCGAAATAAGGGTTGCAACCCCTCTTGCTTTTGATGTCCCATAAGCCATTTCATAAATATCAATTCCTCTCACTACTAATTTATTAGTATCGGCTGACTTTTGGTGGGTCTCCTGTAGAAAGATGACATCAGGTCTAGCTTTATTGAGCGCTATCTGCAATCTCCTCCTCTTCACGGCATTCCCTGTTCCTTTCACATTCCAAGTTAACAGTCTTAGATTCTTAACCATCTATATTTGCTAAGGTCTCCCCTCCTTTACATTTCTCCCCGGACGTGCTATCTCCATCCCCTAATAAAAACCCAGAAAAAAAAAACAAATAAATGAAAATAATGTGAAACCAAAAAAAAAGATTGTGAGTCCTTACTGCTAAAAAGCTCAAAAAAGTAAAATACTTGAAAAAAATTACATAATACTACAACTACAAAAAAGAAAAAGAAAAAAAACTTACCTACTCTTCCATTTTCTGTTACCCTCCCCACACCTTGTTCCAAGATGTCGCCTCTATCATTCAAAGAGGGGAGGGGGGACCGGGGGAAAAAAGCATTATGTTCTTCTAAGGGCCCCCCTCCCTCCACCATTATAATTTTATTTCTGCAAGTTACTTATTCAAAAAGCTCAGCACTCGATGTTCCTGACACTTCTGCTCCTCCCACTGCACCCTCCACCTCCCCCTCTTTATTCAGAACCGGGCCCATCACCCCAACTGCGTACAAGTCAGTTCTCATAGCAATCCATTCTGGACTAGCCACCTTCATGAACCCAAGTTGAGTCAAGTACTCCAAGACATCTGTTCTATCATCCAAAATATGCCATCTTTTTTCATAAAAAAATCTCAACTGTTGTGGAAATCTCCAATTATACTTAATATCTTTTGAAGCCAAAAATTTCGTCACAGGTTTCATCATGTATTTCCATTTTCTTTCCTCCGGCGCTATGTCATTGTAGATTTCCACATCAGCCCCCTCAATCTTTAGAACGCCAGACCCCGCTTGTTTGATGTAAGCCATCACTTTTAACTTATCCGCCCAATTTGCAAATTTAACCAAAACATTCCTTGGTGATCTCCTGTCTCGTCTTCCCCCCACTCTATATACAGCTCCGATGTCTTCTGCCACAAAATCTTTTCCCATTTTCAAAGAATTCAGCCAATCCACTATTCTATCTCTAAGCTTGTCTGGTGTTCGTTCGGCCATTTTACGTATCACAATGTTCTGTTTTCTCTGCCCCTCCTCCACCATCATCATCCTTTTTTCTTGAACAGAAACTCTTGAGGCAATCACATGTTCTTGAATCAACAACTCATTCATAGAAATCTTTGCCTGTTCTAAATCCTTTTGCATTGTGTCAGTAATCACGTTAATTTTTTTTGTATTCTCTGTAACCTCTTTCTGCATATCAGTCAGAGTCCTGGCCAGGCTCTCATGTTGTAGCCTGGCAAGTTCTCTATCTTTTTTCATTTCTTCGCAATTATTTTCCACCATTTTATTCAATTTTTGCATTGCAACCTGATTATCATTCCCATTTTAAACCAATTGTTGTAAAATAGCACACATATTGTCCATCCTTTCAGGTAAGTCCGCTAATCGTCCTCCAGTACCTGCTTGAGAATCCGTTGCTGCTGATGTAGTCTCCATCGTTGGTGACGGTGTATGCCTTTCCTTGTCTTTTTGATCTTGTTTCTTTCTCCTCCCTTTTGGCTTAACTGTCTCCCCCCCTCCCTGCATACCCTATCTATTTAACTTTGCCTTTCAAATTTATAAATTTATAAATTTACCTCCCCAGTTAGATTAACTCAAACCCAATTATATCAACATTCAGTTATTCTAATAATTATAATCTAAATGATTAGATCGATATATACATAAATCAGTAACTTAATCTCAAAATATCAAAATTACCAGTAATGCAATAGCTCAATAACATAACCTGTAAAATTAGAATCAAAGTAGGCACTTATTGTCTCCTGCGTATGAAACAAACAAAAAAAAACAGGGAGGGGGGGAAGTAGGTGGAATAGGGGAGGAAAACCAAGTTATAATACTGCTGAGACTGCTGCAATTTCTCTTCTCCAATAAGGCGAGAATAAAGAGTCAAAAGTCAAAAGTCAAAAATCAGCTGTCAAGGATCCACGAAAGGGAAAGTTTTATAAAGTTTCTTCTTCTCTTCCTCACTGCAGTTCTAAGTTTCGTTTCCGCTCTCTAAGTTAAGTTTCGATTGTCTCCGCCATTGTTGTTGGCTCCGCTTCGCACGCTCCTCTATCCCAGATCCAATATCCAGCTACAGTTCTCTACTCACTCCCCTCAGCGCCTCAATTAAACCCTTTTTTTTTGTAAGAGTTATTTCCAAATCTTTTCCTTTCAAATCTTCTCTTTAGACGTCACAACAATCGGCACTATTTGCAATCCGATCCTTTCCCTTTACCCTTTTTTCTTCTCCAATGCTCTCCTTTCCCCCGTCTCCTCGATCCCCCACAAAGTAACAGATCAAAGGTCTTTTATTAAAGATGTTGTTAACGAGCCATCACCACAGTAATGAGTTCTTTAGACAGAGTCAATTACTTTCAATTACTCTCCAAGCAAAACAACTGGCCGCTCTATCCACCCTCCGATCTTTTCCCTTTGTCCTTTCTCTCCTCTTTTCCAAGACCCCCGCCTTCTCCAAGCTCCCGACCAGTACTCTATAATCCGTCTTCTTCTGGTCTTCTTCGCGTTCCCCCCGTCTCCCCCTCTCAATTAATTTCTGCTGCCAAAGCTCCAACTCACAGTAATCAGATTCACGGGGCAAACTCCGGGGACGCGCTCTTCAAACGGACACCCGCAAAACTCCCCTCTTTACTTCACGGTCTCCGCTGTAAATCTTCTCTTGCGGCTCCTTTGTTTCTCCTCCACGGCACCGCTTGGGGTTCCCCTCCGGCACTGGAGGTGGCTCAACGGGCGACACCGGGAGCCCCGACGCTCTTTCGAGCCTCTAGGCCCCCCGTCGTCCGGAGTGCAAACTCTCCAGGCCCCGATCGCCCACTTTCGCCGATCTGCCGCTTTATTTCTTTTTTCTTTTAGGTCGGGGTCCTCCCCTGCCGTCAACAGCAGTCCCTTTTCCACCGATTTCGTCTTTATTTAGTAGAAAAATCACATTGATAATTCCATTTAATGGCAGAAGAAGGACAAGCCGCTGCTTCTCCTACTCCATCCAAACCACGCCCCCTGAGTTGCTGTGGTTCCATATGGGTGCCACCACCTCAAAGTGCCCCCACACAGGCAACGCCCTCACCGAGTCTGCCACTCAATGCAATTCCTCCGGAAACAAGCGCTGCCATGCTTGTTTCCCATGTGCTTGGGTCCCAAGTGCTACAAGTGCTTGGGTGCCAAATGTCACCCCCTGGAAAGTGCCACTAGGGGCAGGGCCACCTTTCATTATGCCACTGTCTCCAGATAGCACATTTCTTCTAGGAGGGCTGGGAGAGACAGGAGAACCACATTTCCTATGGCCATTGTGCTGACACAGAGAAAGTAGCTGTGTTGCCACTACAATTGCTCTGCCAAATCCAGCAGTGGTGTCAAGATTTACAGCTGCTCATCTAAGTCCTGCAGGATTGGAACCCCCAGCCTGGAAGCAAGTGCTCTAAGTCCTGCAGGACTGGACATTTACTCTGCTGCAGCTGATAAGCCCCACTTGAAAGCCAGGGGAAGGTTCTGGCACTGCAGGGGCTCCACCTGGAAACCCTAGGTCAGGGATGGCAAACCTTGACACTCCAGCTATTCTTGAACTTCATTTCCCAGAAGCCCTGATCAACAGGAGTGGTGACTTGGGCTTCTGGTAATTGAAGTCCAAGAACAGCTGGAGTACCAAAGTTTGCCATCATTGCCCTAGGTGGCTCAGCTAAATAAGAGCTGGCCTTTCCTCCCAAAAGCTGTCTTAGCAATGAAGGTTAACAAACTTGCAGTTATTTGGCTCTGGAATCTACTGCCTTGTTCTTTTTTCTAAATATCTTCTGCTTTGTTTCTGTGCACTGTTGCTACACCTTGCCTGGTTCATGGAAATCCATCCTCATCTTACTCTTGGAGACTTAAAAGAGCAATAGCTCCCCTTTTTTGCCAGTCAGTAAGGACAGGCATTTGAGGCTGCAAGAATAGCTTTGTGGGCTGTGTGTCTCATAAGTCTTACCCTTACCCTTGTCTCTTTTCCAAGTCATCTAACTTCAGGCTCATTTGGACTACACTTCCATTGTCTGGACTAATCTTGCTTTTCTTTCTTGATTTGATTTTGGGCTCTGGACTGAGATGTAGTTACTGTTTGGCCTGTTATCTGATTGTCCTGGTGTTGGTTTTATTTGCCAGCTGCCTAGACCCTGACAAGTGGCCAGACTGGTTTGAGGCCCCTGGTGAGTTTGGGGGAACCCAGTACAGCCTCCTTGCACATGTAAGATGCCTAACTTTTTTCTAAGCTAAAACAACATGTAAGGTGCTATTTCTAAATTGGTACTCCATGAAAAAGATGATGTGCCCATTCTTTCAAGGCAAAAGGAACATTAAGTGGCCACCTATCACTCTATCGACATCTTCCGCTCCATTCCTGTCATTGTCTCTCAGCCACAGTAACCATGGGCAGGTTTTGGGGCATGTTCAGGGCTGAATCAAAAATTAGAACAGTTATATTTTTAGACTACAACCCCCCCCCCCTCCAGTATGTTGACTGGCAATGGTAGACAGGAGATTCTGTGAGATGTGGCTAGATACATTGCTGCTCCCAAGCTTTGGGTGGGGTTGTAGCCAATCCTGTGAGCTGAAAGAGAGTTTGCAAAGAATATGTAAAAGGAATTACATTTAGCTCAGTTATATGGAGGAACTTCAGGAGCAGAATTAATACAGCTGAGGGACTGCCCAACACTTGAGATCTATCTTCAGGTAATCCCTGTTTGGGAGTTTGATACCTTTTCCTTCAGAATCTATTATTAGCTGGGAGGGGGGCTTTATTTCTTTACCCCTCTCATTTGCCATCGTAAGAAGTGAGGACAAGCCAAAGCAATACCTAGAGATGCTTTACAGCAGAAATAAAAACTAAAGCAACAACACCCTTATAATGCTGTGTAAACTGCAGTCTAGCCAGGATGCTGCTGCGTTTGCTTCTGTGCTTTAATGAGTACTGCTTTTAATAGATCCACACACAGGAGGGGTAAGACAGAGCACTAGGTAGGAGCAGCTTTAATAAATGGCTGTCTTTTAATCTCACTTTGTATTTTACTTGAAAAGCCTTCTGTGCACCTCCCTGTATAAAACACAATCCCCCCTTTCTTTTCTTTTTTTCTTTTTACAGCTGTTGTTGAGTGGCAGTTCTGACAATTGTTCCCAATATTTTGATTACAGAATTGCCCTGCTATTCCAGCAAGTCTGAAATTAGGTACAGGTGCAAATTAACTGGCTAAGTCATAAGTGCATTAAAGTTGGCAATTTTTCTGTCAAGAGGCATGTTGAAAGGTTGCAGAGAATTACAAGCACTAGCTAGAGCCAACTGCCTGGCACAGGTGCATCTTGAGTTAGGCAAATGTTTTTTTCGGGGAAGTACTTCTTTGCACTTGGCCTTTGTTGGAGAGACAAGTTGAGTCTGGGAGAGGATTTTATAAACTACACCATAATGGAGCTAGGATCCTCTGTCACTTAAGGGTAGGGGTAGTCAACCTACGGCCTGCAGGCCAGACCTGGCCCATGGCACCATTTCATGTGGCCCACTGCCACTCTCACAACTACCAGAAGTGGATATGTATACAACAGCTGTAAAATGCACCCACACATATGTACACATGCCCCATCTGCCATAAACACTGCTGTAAATGCACCGGTGACTGTGGTAAACAGCTGATCTAAAAGATCAGTAAAAACATGACTGAGGGGAAGATATAGTTCAGGATCTTTATTTATTTATTTTATTGGATTTATTTATTTTATTGGATTTCTATTGCCGCACCCTCGGCAAAGTGACTCTGGGTGGCTCACGATCACCATAAAAAACACTCAGATATAAAAACATCCCCACGCCAATTAAAATCATAAAAAATTAACATTTAAAAGCCATTAAAATACCCTCCCAACAATTACAATAAATTAAAACTAAAACCCAAATGGTCTTTCATATAAACCGGGGCGGGGGGGGGGGCGCTCCTCCACTGCAGGATTCCCAAACATGGGGAGGATGCTACACATGTACAGCAAATATGTGAAATACCATATTTGTATTTTCTGACTGCATTGGCTTAAGTGGTTAAGATGCTGAACTCGCTGACTGAAAGGTCAGCGAGTTCAGAGTGAGTTCCCATCTCTGTCCCAGCTCCTGCCAACCTAGCAGTTTGTAAGCAAGAAATTGCAAGTAGATAAATAGGGACCACTTTGATGGGAAGATAAACAGTGTCCCGTCACTCTGGTGTTGAGGTATGCCTGCCACATGTCCACAGAAATGTCTGCAGACACAGATAGCACTGGCTCTTTGGCTATAAACAGAGATGAGCACTGAACCCTAGAGTTGGATATGACTGGCTTTCATGCAAGGATGACCTTTACCTTATCTTCCTACTTCATGCTGAAGTTCATGTGAGGTTCTTGAGCAGTGGTGGGATTAAAAATATTTTTACTACTTACTCTGTGGGTGTGGTATGATGGGTGTAGCCAGAGGGGAAAGCCCTGCATTGCACCCAAATTAGAACTACAGTAATACCTCATATAACATTAGTATCGAATAACACTAAAATCGCATAACATCAAGGAATCTGGGGGGAAGAATTGCATCAGATAACATTAAGATCCTATGGGATGCTTCAGATAACAACCGCGAAAGCCTGTGTGGTTACAATGTATCTCTATGGATCCCATAGAGGATCAGATAACACTAAAATTCATATAACACGAAGACTTGTGGAACCAGGTTTTAGTGTTATATGAGGTTTTACTGTACTTTATTTCAAAACTTGGATGGGCAGGGCCAGCCAGAATTTCTGCTACCGGTTCAGGCGAACTGGGGTGAACCTGCCGAATCCCACCACTGTTCTTGAGAGCAGCACTAAACATGACAGACCCTACTTTTGCTTCCATGGGTTCAAGCAATTCTGCCTGGGTAGGATGTAGATAAAAATAATCACTGATACAGATTCACAATATCAAAGGATGTGCCTTGGCACTCTACAATCTAGCAGTGGAAGACATGAAAAACACACTTTCCTTTGACATAAACCAATAGTAAGTGGTATTTTCCCTATCTCATTTCCAGAATGAGTCTAAGCTTCTGAAAGTAAAGAATCTTACAATTCAAGCATTGTTTAAAATCAGCTGAATGTTCATTGCCATATAATGAGGTGTTGTTTGGAAATGGCCTGTCAAATATTCTAAGCATGAGGCTCAGAAACATTCCTAATGGACATTTATCGTTAGAAGGTTATTTATTCTATCTGAGACTGGATTAGTTCCAAGAAATGAAAAGGCTGTATTATTATGATTACAGCAGTCTGCTTGACTAAGGGTCACATTAGAAGTTACAGGGAATACATAACTCCTGCAGTTAACCCATTTTATCTCCAGCTATGGCATTTTCCCAGAGATAAAAGCCTCAGCAATCAATTTGCATATTATACATCTGTTTCACTTCCAGTGACCAGTCACAAAACAAAGCACACAAAATTCAAGATACAGTACAGTACTTATGCAAGGAAAGTCGTGGGTTGTGACAGACGTTGGTGCACAATTCAGTGGAATGGCTATGCAAAACTAAATTCCTGAATTTATCATCTAGTTTGATCCCCAAACCGGGTGTGTATATGTTTCAAATCCACATCCAACCATGAAACTTGCCGTGGGACCTTTGGTCAGTTATTCTGTCCCAACACATAGGAGTTGTGAGGATGAAATGAAGGTATATGAGTAAGGGCAAGGAGAACTTTCCATATGTTTATCTACTCCTTGGAAGAACAGCAAGATAAAAATGAATCTTTATGAACAGGAACAAATCAAAGCTTGGCACGCTCAGAAATAGCATTTGTTCCACTTTGCTCTAGGCTAGTTCGTACTACTACTACAGATCTTGCATGGGGTTCTGTTCTCATGTGTTGATAAAGTCCCATTTCTTTTTAAAGAAATCAGTCCCTTAGCAACAAAATGGTCCATATGTATTTCAAAAACCCTATAGAAATGATGTTCCTTGCTGGATTAGGGGTGAGTGGGTCCCCTGTTTTACTAGTTGAAATCTCCAATCCAAGATGTCCTTATTACATGAACATTGTGCTAGATACAAGATAAGACCAACTAGACCACAACATTGCCTTTTTTTAAATTCAGAAATTCAGGTTTTATTACTCTTTGACATTTTTGTTCCAATATGTGTCTGTCTGGTCAATACAGGCACATACAGTGGAACATCATACAACAATCACCCCATATAGCATCAAAATCACATGTACAACAATTTTTCAATGGGAAAAACCACTTAGCAAAAAAAATTGTTGTACGATACATCCCATAGGGAAAAGCGCTATATGAAAATCATATAGGAATTGTTTCATACAACAACAAGCCCCATGAAATGGATTAAAATCATTGTATGGGGTACCATTGTACAGAGAACAAATGCCATCTCTGGATGAGATCTGTTATAGGAAGCTGACTTTGGCAAACAATTTCTGCTTTCTGAGAAGTGTACCTGTTGTGATGCAACACATTTGTCCTGTTTGCATGATATATTTTGAAGCAGGTACTAAAAATACTTGTACTTTATATCTAAAAAAGTTGCATGTGAAGGGACTCTGTGTTAATGTATTGAATGAAAGATATGATTTATTTGGAAGTATAGTACAAAGTATAGCAAGGAGATGGTTTCTCCAAGTTGGTGGAGAAAGCCAGAGGCGAAGCTGTGCTGTATCTGGATAAATGAGATTAAAATACTCTCTGCAACTGAGAATCTGATCACATTCTTTCTTACTATGCAGAGGAAAAAGAGCATGTTTGGCCAAATGTAGTGAAGCCCTCTCTTTACACTTTCCTCATTAACTTGTTCTCATTAACTTGTCAATTGGCAGACTGTAAGCTCTGCCAGGCCCCACCCCACTGGGCTGTGTCCCCTGAAAATAACTCCATTTGGCTCCAGGTCACTTTCTTTGCTGGACCAGTGTTTATTAAACGCACAGCAGCTTCCCCTACAGTCTTTCCCTCTGCAGTCAGAGAAGGCTGGGTTAACATCACTACCCCCTGAGGCTCCTCCTGCCAATTTGAGGTCCTGGTTAAATTCACTGGGGTTCCTCAAAGTCCAAGTCCTGGGAGGGGTGAGCTTCACCCAGGCTGGCACAGGTGAGGGAAATGAACCAAGCTGTGCAGCTCCTCTCCTCCCAGAGTCTCTCCTGGCATGCTCTTGTTGCTTGGTTCATGAGTGCCATGGCTGAGTTGGGACTGGTATTACTGAGGGTGAATGTGAAATTGGAGTCTTTAGCTTCTGTCATCTGCTATAAGCAGGTGTCAGGAAACGACACATTTCCTCATGTTTCCCAAGGCTTGAAATTGCAGTTTTTAGCTAGGCCTCATAAATAGGCCTCAGAGAAATCCTTTGTCCTCTCTGTGTGTCTCACAAGACTGTCACGAGATGGTTTGTTTTCGGCCAGTGTTCCTGTCCTGTTATTTTTCTAGCTAGCAGAGCTTCGTGTTATGTCTTCACATGCGTTTAAACAACTATTGTTTTGAGAGAGTTATTCTCTGTTCCCTGATTGGCCAAGGTTAACCCACCTGACTGCAAATTCTCCATTTTGCAGAGAAGTTAATTAGTTCATTTTTGGATCTCTATGGGCTAACATCCCTTTGCCTGGGAGCTATGCATTTTTGCTCCTTCAAAATGGTTACTTAGATTACCTGTGGACTGTTTGCTGGACTGACTTATGCTACTGACTTTTATGTTTTATGAACCTGATCAATATACCTGATCAGTAAACCTTCGTTTGCCTGAGCAATGTCTCTTCATTGGACTAAGGGTAAGAGAAGCATTGCATTCGCACACAAGCCTCTGAACACGCTACCTGTTTAAACCTCCTTGTGGGTGAGAAGCATCTGAAGTCTGTAAATCTGCTTTGCCGGCCAGCCCACCCTCTGGGGGCTTTGGTATAGGAGGGCCAGAGCAGAGGGGGCCGGCTGGTTTCGTGACATCAGGTACACTGGATAATCAGAGCAAACCTGTTGTTCCTTCTCTCTTTGTCTTTGGCTTCTCCTGTATCTTCCCAAATGTCCCCTGTCTTCTGCATTCAGAGATTATGATGTCTACCCGGAGCCTTTGCCTTCCTCTCTCATTCCTGTTGGCCCAGTCTCCTCCAACTGTTTTCCATCAGGCCACTTCTTGTCCACCTGTGTTGATGCTGTTTTGTTAACTCAAGGCTTAGGAGTGCCAATTTTGCCTCCCTAAGCCTGTAGCCTGGGGCTAAATGGACCCGTTAGGATGCAGACGGGCATGGGTACATCCACTCCCTCACACTGGCAAAGAACCTCTTTTTTTAGGCAAGTAGGTAAAGATCGCCCTTGCATGAAAGCTAGTCGCATTCAACTCTAGGGTTCAGTGCTCCTCTCTGTTTATAGCCAAAGAGCCAGCACTGTCTGCGTCTGCAGGTGTTTCCGGGGACAAGTGGCAGGCATACCTCGACACCAGAGGGCATGGAACACTGTTTACCTTCCCAACAAAGTGATCCCTATTTATCTACTTGCAATTTCTTGCTTTTGAACTGCTATGTTTGCAGGATCTGGGACAGAGATGGGGCCTCACTCTGTCATGCAGTACCCACCAGGGAATTGAACTCTGACCTTCCAGTCAGCAAGTTCAGCTTTTACGCAATAAGTAGTGGTCTTGGAAATGCCCTATTTATGAAATATATATATTTCTTAATGTTTCTAAATATGTTTTTAATCCTGATCAATGTTTAATTGATTATAGTTTTATACAGTATTTTAACTTGTTATTGTATGGTTTTAATTGTTGTGTGCCACCCTGGATCTCATATGGGGAGTGAGAAAGGAAGAGAAGGAAAGGTAGTTAGATCATGAATAGAGTTGCAGAAAAACTTGGCAGATCCTTTGCAGCTCATAAGTTCATCCCCAACACCACCAATGTGCTTATGGTGCAAACTGTAGATGTAGTGCTATATTTGTGCTGCTTGGGTGCCTCCTGGGCAAACACAGCACTAGCCTGCCAGCAACTAAGATACACCAGCTGTACCTCACCTCGAGATAGATGGGATTACTGCTCATTCTTTTCCCTCTAGCACAACCAGAAGCTTGCTGATAAGATATATACCTACAGTAGTCTTGCACCTGTGTCAAGCTAGAAAATATTCACAATGTCTAGCTGCAGCTGGTAAGCACTAACAAATGGCACCCAGGGACGATCAGGTATAGCAACACACACCATTTAATGTTTCTAAACATTGTATTCTCATTTTAGTTTACACAGAAAGTGCAGTATTGACTGTCAAAATGAGCTAAGGTGCTTCTTCCATTAAGCTACAGTTTGTCACGGTTAACAATGGTAAAGTTTAAGGTCGCCCTTTCTCGAAAGCCAGTCATATCTGACTCTATGGTTCAGTGCTCATCTCTGTTTATAGCTAAAGAGCCAGTGCTCTCTGTGTCTGCAGACATTTCCATGGACACAGTGGTGGGATGTCAAAAAATTTACTACCCCATCGTGACGTCATCACAGTGTGGGCAGAGTTAACGTCATGATGTCATGGGCGGGAGCCAAAGAAAAAAATTAAAATAAAATAATATAATAAAATAAAAGTAAGCGTGCGTGCGCACACGCAGACGCACACACACACACTCACACACTCTCTCTCTCACACACACACCCCTCAACCCACCCACCCATCCACAACACAAGCCCGTAAATAAATAAAATAAAATTACATTAAAATACACCCAAACACCCACCCACCCCAAACATAAATCAACCCTACCCACCCACCCCACCCATACACAAACCCGTCACTTACCTGCTAGTATAAGTGCCTGATCAGCACCATGTTGCAAGATGGATATGGTCATTGTACCGGTTCTCTAGGATAATATGCCTTAATGTACATGTAAAACAGCTGTACCTCCTTAAGGGTTCTCCAATTGGAACAGCAATTGGAACAGCACAGGTGTAGCTTATTGATGAGGTAACCCCAAGACTTTGCTTAAAAACCCCAAGCCATGCCGCCAGGTCTTTTTAGGAACTGTGGTAATATGTCAATATAGATAAAGGTATTAAATACACATTAAAATACACACAGACACACCACATCCAAAGGTGAGTCACTTACCCTGGGGAACAGACTATACGGAGCTTCAGGCTAGCAGCTTCTCTTCCTACTCCCCTCTTGGGAGGACAGCAAGGAGGCCGTGCATATGTGCCAAGCACTGTAGGCATGCATGTACACCAAGTGCTTGGCATGTATGCAACCAGTGAAAAGGTAATCCCCGAAGGTGGTTCCCCCCAAAAGCTGCTACTGGTTCTCTGGGACACTGGGGAAAGTTACTACCGTTTCTGGCGAAGTGGTCCAAACCTGTTACATCCCATCACTGCATGGACACATGAGAGGCATAGCTCGACATCGGAGGGCGCGGAACGCTGTTTACCTTTCCACCAAAGTGGTCCCTATTTATCTACTTGCAATTTCTTGCTTTCGAATGGCTAGGTTTTCAGGAGCTGGGACAGAGACAGGAGCTCACTGTGACATGCAGTACTGAGGAATCAAACTTCGACCTTCTAGTCTTCAAGTTCAGCATCTTAACCACTTGAGCCACTGCAGTGCAAAGGTACCTTAGTGCAATTTCATCAACAGCACAAAGAAGTAAATGACTGTTTATGGAGTGCATCTTTCATAAGATTTCCACAGCAGGTCAGACTGTCCTAAATATAAACCTGTATGCTATCCTGACCTGTACTTTGGCAAAGTTTCCTTGTAACAGATTTGTATTTAGGATGGCAGCTTTGAGACGGCCTTCTGAGTGTGAAAGGAAACAGATGAAGAACTAGGGAACAGACATGTAACATATCATAAGGAGCGGGTAGGAAAATTCTGGTTTTCTGCAGCAGATATGAAGCCATAGATGATGAGAGTAAAATGAAAACTCTTTTTTTCCCTTCTTTTTCAAAGTGCAAGGAAGGAAATTATAACACTGCAGAACCAAATTAGGTATAACATTAAACATACCACCTCTTTTTTAACATTTATATCCCATATTGTATCCAAAGTTCTGATGCGCCCCACCTTTTAAAAAATAAGTAGTACTTTGCCACGCTATTCTAAATATAGTGTTCAGAGGGAGGGGGTAAAGTTGAATTCTTTATCTCATTTTATCTCCCCCTTTCCCCAGATCCTGCTAGCAAAATAGCTATTTTCTCTTAAAAATACCACTTGCAGAATGGCATCTGTAGTCACAACTAATTTACTTGCAATGGAGGGGAAGATGATTAGGAAAAGAAAATGGGGTATTATATTTTATAATTGAAACTCAATATAAAACAGGTTCTTTGGGTGTTGAATTTTAAACACAATGGCCAGAATCCTATTGGTTTTTGTATTTCTATAATTTACTGTGGCTAATATGTTGGGCTACAGTGGCTAATTGACAAATCTGATGAGAGACTTCATTTCATGCCTTATCATGTACCAAAAGATGCCACCAAGATCCACCTAAACACCTTTTTAGTGAGCTGCAATTAGCTGCTTCATGTTATGCAGATCTTATGGAAACACCATTAGGATTCCAGCCAGTAAAATAATGAAGATGTAACATTCCAATACAATGCAAAGTGATGTAAATCTAAGTTACCTTTTGAAAAATAATGACTGCAATCCTTCATGTCAGAGCTGAGTAACTCACTACAGCTAATAGCAGCTTATTAATGAGATGCTATAGAGCATCTTGGTACTGTAGTAAGGCATGTGACTAGGCATTCAGATAAGACACCTGCCAGTGCCTTGCCTATTAGCTACAATTACCCACAGTTGTGCTTACTTGAACAGCAATAGGATTCTGGCCAAATTAATCCATCGACCAAAAAAATAGCTGTGATTATAGCTGCAGGGTTGTCTTATTTGTTTTTCATTTTATCACTTCTAAAAAATCTTACGATTGCCTCAGGTGATAGATCTTGGGTGTAATGGAAAGACAAAATGCACATGATTAATTACCATTTAACAATATTGCTTGTTAGGTTTTTAAAAGTGTGTTCATAATCTATTTTTACTGTTAACAAAAGAGCAAAGTTCTTGTGGAGTTTAAATTGTCTCACACACCAAAATAATGTGGCTGGTCTTAGGTGTTGTGTAACTTGACTGAGAGAGGGGTTGGGAACCTGTGTTGCTTCTGCTGAGCAGCAAAAGGCTCAAGTCATCCCTGACTCTCCCCCCTCCCCTTTCACAAACAACAAACACAAAACTTAGTTCAGGAATACTCATTCCCTATTTTCTATTTGCCATCTGGAAGGCTGGCAAGTTGGCAGTTTAAGACCCGGGTGCTGCATGACAGTTTGAGTGCCCATGTCTGTCCCAGCTCCTGTCAGCCTAGCAGTTCAAAAGCAAGAAATTGCAAGTAGATCAATAGGGACCACTTCGGTGGGAAAATATCTTGGGGACATGAAAGGAGCCTCATTCAGGCACCCCTTGAGTGGAGTTTCTCCAGCAAAAATCCTTTCAGCCCAGAATAATTTCTGACATGAAATTACAGTAGTATTATTTTCTATTTTGTGGCATTTGTATGTTTTTAGTCTTCATAGTTAAAGAGGAAATGTGAGCCTGATGTCCTCCTCATAGGGGAGAGATGGGAGCTAAAATGTTTGTTCTAGGGAAGGCTAATCTGTTGATTTAGAATTATATTGTCCATAGCCAGTCTTTGATCTCCAAGACTGAAGAGTTCTGCTATATTAAAAGAACAGAAGGGAAATTGTGTCATTTCCAGCATATATAAACAGATTTAAGAATGGGATTATAAAACATGTACATTAAGGGAGAGCATTGTTGAGTAACATGCAGGGACATTTATTGTTATCATGCTGATTTGGAAGGAAAAGGTATATTTACAAAATCTGCTCCTTCTATGTTATTAAGAAAAAAAGAATGGCAGTGTTGCACTCCAGATGTGGTTCCCAATTAGCTTTTTAACCATAGTGCATTAAGAAGACCTAAATTATTATTAGCTCCAGGGCCAAGAATGATTTAGATCAGCAACTTGTAGTAGGTGTTACAATTTTGTCAGGGAAAGAAACTTTATAGGCAAGGAAAAGGCAAACGCAGGTAAAGTTAAATACTTTCCCAGCATTTAATTGGAAATATTGAAAAAACTTAAACATGATTACACAACTCATCACACAGATCTAGTGAAACAATTGGAGTTCATTCCTTTCTCAGCTTAATAAGTATAGAATGGATATTTTGATATGAAACACAGATTTAGTCCTTCGGCAGTATTAATATGGAATGACACGGATATTTAAACCTGAACTTGCAGTTTTCTTTTCTTCATGGCTGTTTAATGCTTTGGGACTAGAACTTTGCTTTGTTGCTGGGCATCCAAGCTTCACAGAAATGGAAAAGTTAGCTGGAGCATTTCCTAAGACCCACATAAAGCAAAAAGCCCCGTGATACTAGCTTTTTTGGTATCAAATATTCAACGACAACAACAAAAGAGGAGGGAAGATTTTGAAAAATTACTTTTTAAACATAATTAGTTAAATACATCATTTCAAAATGTAATGTAATTAATTTTAGTTATATATATTTGGATTTTAAAACATAAAGTAACTAAAACTCTTATACCCAAAATGCTTCTCTCAAAAAAAATCAAAATACTACTGCCTCTGGCTGGTGGCACAAAACACAGGCTCCTCTCCTCAGCTTCAGTGTTACCTCAGTGACTGAATCAGATTGTGAGGCAGGAGCATAAAATGTAGCATGAGCCAGGACTTGAACCATTTATTTTTCTTCATTTAATAAGAATGAAACTAGAAAAGTAACTTCTTCTTCCATGTCTAGGCTAGATGTGAAACTGCCAAAATGAATGCATCTTTTAGTGAGTTCATTCTGCAGTTCCTTTTACCTGACCCAGTGTGAGAATGCTTAGCTGGCAAAACAAGGTTGCCATTGCCCAGGGGATAGCCTATTGTGATTCAAAAAGGTAAAAATTATCTGGGCTTTAAGGGTAGAGAGCAGGTATCTACTTTGCATTCTGCACTGAATCCTGTCTTGGGTCCAATTTGACCTTGGCAAAATCCTGCATCTCTTCCATGTGGTTCCTTAGATTTCTATACACAGAATGATGGGCCCTCAAGGGAAAAAGACATCATATATGCCTCAGGCACTGTGTACACAATTCTGTCTTAACTGGAATAATATTGTTTGGAGAAAATTAAATCAGACATGTTTACAAGAATCAGATGCTATCACTTCAAGTAGCATGCTTTATTTTCACAACTTTGCTGGGTTATCCACTATAAATTATATGTGACAGATGGGTAATTGAGCCTGAATGTGAATTCCTCTTAGCCTTATAAGGGCCAAAATTTTGTTGAGTGTTCAATGGGAAGGATGTCATTGGCAGAGGCAAATCATTGTTGGCTAAAGGATTCCTTATGTGATCTCATCGTGCATGTATCTTCGCTGCATTGGTTGCAAGCTGTGCACACCCTGAAATTACAAAGTGAAGTCTTTAATCAATGGTAATCTGCTGCTGCCAGAATGTCATTCCCATTGAACAATCAGAGCTGTACAACAGGATTTCAGCCAATGAGTACAAAACCCAGAGTATTTATAGCATGTGTGGTGTTTCATGTTTAATAAATTGGTTAAGTAAAATGTTTGACATAGTTAAATAAACTAATCAAAAGTGAATGGAATAAGGTTGAAACCTTCAATATATTTTCCTGTGATTAAATAATAATAATTTCATGTCAGAAATTATTCTGGGTTGAAAGGATTTTGTGGGAGAAACTCTGCTCAGGGATTGCCCAAATGAGGCTCCTTTCATCTCCCCAAGAGCTGGAACAGAGACAGGAACTCAATCCATCATGCAGTATCTGAGTTTCAAACTGCCGACTTGCTGGCCTTCCAACTAACAAGACAAGCTTCTTAACCACTGAGCCACCACAGCATCTGTGAGTAAATTACGTTAATATTGGTAGGTCTAAGAAGAGATACAGAAGTGAAAGAGAGAGAAAGGGGAGAGAGAAGGAGGAGAGAAAAGAGAGAAAGAGAGAGAAGTGACCATATTGGACACTACAGCAGACATGGAAATGCCTGGGTCTGGTCAAGTAGAGGCTTTAAAACAAATCAAACATTTCCTGATAAAACATCCTTTTGAGAGACAGCTCCGCTGTCCTCATTAAGTTTTGTATGGTGTTTCAGGAGTTGTTTTCATTTCTACATTCCTGTACATGCTGTTGTTTGCTTTGAAAAGGTTCATCCAGTACTATAAAAAAGGATGTGTTTTTCTATTTGGGGAGGCCCACTTCACACACATATTTTGTGCCAGTGGGTTCTTTGCTTTCAAAAGCTAAGAAAGCGTATCATTTTATTACCAATAAAATCAACTCTGTATTCTGTTTTGTGACCCTGCCCCCAGCCAGCAAACGCGAGTTGGGTTGAAGGGTTATTCTTTGCTCTTTAATATCATACTGCACCCATAGAACTCTGATTCCCAATGGTCATGGAAGTGGAAGAGGCTGTACTAGATGGACTGGCTGTGAAGGCATACCTTGTCCATATCCTCAAGGCTGCAGCAGTCCATTGCAGTCCCGGTGTTAAATCCTGCATGTTGTGCTTCATGTATGCCATGGGTGATGGCTATGAGATCATAGTGTGTGGGTCACTTCATGGCAAGATGGGATCCACCTTAAACAAATTCACACCAGTGACATTTTTCCTGCTCCAGGAGGGAAAAATTCATTCTCAGATACGAGTTGCAGTCGAGTAGTATAGCACATACAGAAGTGGACTCTGTTGAAAGTGAGAATAAAGAAAATAACAGAAATGAAAACCATCTTGTCATCTTTGCAGTCTCTAGGGCCTGACGAGAACTGGGTAACTAGGTAGGCATAAAAGTGCAGCACGTCTGTTTGAAGCTTCGTAGAGGAGACTTTGTGGAGACAGTGCAGGCATGAAAAGGGAAGAATTGTGCTATGCTGAATCCACTCTGACTTGCAGATCAAATCTGGGGGAAGCTTGTAGTCATACATGTTCTTATGTGCCTCATTTTAAATGTAGTTTTCTTTAAACAGATATTTTGAAACAGGAACTATCTTCAATGATCACTGGCATGGTAGCTTCCAGGACTGGAAATGATGCCCTCATTCTCTCACTAGTTACCATCTACTAGATAACTATTACTCAAAGATAGCAATTATTTGACACAAGGGATAGAAAATCCCCAAGCATCCCCTGCCATCCACAGTCAAAAAATACAACAGTAATTCAAATAACCTGCTACCTGTACCCTGTCCTGAATATTACTGTGCTTTTCTTCCAGAACCTAAAGCAGCTGGTGAGAAAAATGGAAAGCAATATAGACAAAAATAAAATTTAAAAGGTACACTTGTCATGGGAAACATTTCTTTCCTACAGTTCTCAAAGCTCGAGGTTGTAGTTTCACTAGGCCTAAAAATCCTTTCCTCTCTATGTTACAAGATTGCTTGTCACGAGACTGCTTGTTTCCCAGCACAGTAATACCCCGGATAACGATTGCATCGGATAATGCTAGAATCGGATGATGCAAGTTTTTTTGGAAAAAACTTGCATCGGATAACAATTCTGGATAATGATTCTTAGCGTTATCCAAGGCTATGGTCTGTAGGTGTGGGGTGGTTTAGGTAGAACTACCCAATCCACCCCCCACCCGCAGAGGTCTCTGCGATTGCAGTAGGGTCGGGGAAAAGCAGGCACCTTTCCCCCGACCCTACTGCCGTCACAGAGACTGCTTGTGTCTCTTTCCCTCCCTGTATTCAAACTACAGGGAGGGGGAAAGAGAGAGATGTGATTGGTTCTCTAGAGACCCAATCACGTCTCTCTCTTTCCCCCTCCCTGTAGTTTAAATACAGGGAGGGAAAGAGACACAATCTCTGCGACTGCAGTAGGGTGGGGGAAAGGCATGCCTTTCCCCGACCCTACTGCAGTCGCAGAGACCGCTGTGGGTGGGGGGTGGCTTTAAAGGCAGGGAGGAAAGAGAGACCCGATCGGGTTTCTTTCTTTCCCTGCCTACCATTAAAGTGGTTTGTCCCTGAAGTCAGGACTTTTTTTTTAGCATTGTTCGATGCACGCATCGGACAACGCTAAAAATCAGATAACGTCATGACTTGTGGAACCAAGTCATAACGTTATCCGGGGTATTACTGTACTCTTATCTCTAGGCTAGCTGAGTTCCCATGTTTTGACTATTGTAGAGCACTGTTTCTGCACTGTTTCTCCATGTTTTGGGAACTTGCTGTTTCAGTAAAAGCTATTTCTGATTGGTTGGGGGTATCCCACCTGACTGCAGAATCTCCATCTTGGGGAGAACAGAGGGAATTCGCTTTTTGGATGTCTACAGGTTAACATCTTTGCCTGGGGGACTATTCCTTTTTGCTTCTTCAAAGAAGGTTGCAGTGTCAAAGGCCCAGTTAAGCAAACCAAAATATTAAAATATTATACTTGAGTTTTCGAGCAAGGGAAACCTTTACTAAAATATTGTCATTGCCTGTTAAAAGCCCATCCATCTGAATAGAAAAATCTTTGCTGGCTGGTGAAAGGACTTCAGTGAGGAAGACATCTAGCAGCATCCTCTGAAAGAGGAGTCCCAAAGACTGAGAGCAACCTCAGGCAGCTTCCTCACTTGGCTGAACAGTGGGCTTTAAGGTGAAAGCTACAGTCCTCTGCTACATTGGTTTCCAATGGCACTCCTGCCTAGCACATTTTGGATAATATTTGGGTTATAGAAGTTATCCTGCACTCTTTTGTAGATTCTCTGATATCCTAGACTCTTGGTTTTCCTCCCTTCCATATTTGCCATGTGTTTAGGAAATTGTTTTTCCCTCCTAATGTGGCTCACTTTCCTGGTCTAAACTCTTTCCCTGCAGCTGGCTGGCCACCTTCACCTCCGTCCATTCACTGGTTTCCCTTCTGGTCTAATGCACAATAAACTCCCAGCTGCCATTTGACCTTCTCCTTTAGCTGTGCCTGACCTGCATACTTCTGGTGAACTAACAACACTTGAGAGAAATAGCAGTACAGCCACACTAGCTTCCTGTGTCTTCACACCTTCAGTGTGCACAGCTTTATACCTTTCTTTTCCTGTGTCCCCGACTTCCCAGCAAGCTATTCTGTAAGCTAAGCATGTATTCCACAAGCAACCCATTCTCTAAGACTGTCACAACCATTTCCCTATTAGCCAGTTAAGAGACTATTCTTTTTTCCTTCTTCTTTGAATGCTTGAATCACAATTTGGAAGCATTTTCAAGGGTACAGCATGCGACTATATATACTGTATATAATATTGAAGTAGCCCACCTCTGGCAAAAATCATATAATTTAGCAGTTTATCAGGTCAAGATGTCTAAGGCACTGTCTTGTCTGGTTTTGTTGGATCAGTTCTAGTCCATGATGCCTGATGATGTGCTTACAGATATTTGCAGGCTGTAAAGCCACCACTTCTCCCTTGGATCCTTGCTCATCATAGTTCCTTAAATCAGCCAGCGTGCTAACAGTGGATTGGGCCACTTGTATAATAAATGTTCCACTGCAGGAGGATTGTATGCCTGGCTGCTTAAGAGAGGTGATTGTGCACCCAGTCCTGAAAAAATGTTGGTTAGCCTTGGATGATCTGTTCAGACCTGTCACCAGTGGCTAATTTATGGACAAGGTAATGGAGAAACTGGTGGCAGACCAGCTGTAGACACTCTATAATAGTCTGGATCCATTTCAGTTGGGATTCATTTATGGGATTGAGACAGTCCTGGTTGCTCTGCTCAATGATTTGTTGAGGGAGTTGGACAGGGAGTGTGTGACCCTGATAGTCCTCCTGGATCTCTCAACAGCCTTCAGTGCTATCAGCTGTGGTATCCTTCTGAAACAGGCTTGAGAGATTGGGAATTGGGACCTCACTGTTACACTGGTTCTGTACTTCCCTTGTGAGCTGTGTCCAGATGGTGTAGCTTGGGGAGGTTCAGTCAGCCCTGTGGGTCCAGCAAAATGAGGTCCCTCAAGGGTGGATCATCTTCCCAAAGCTTTTTAATATCTACATAAAGCATTGGGGGAGGTCATCTGGAGTATGCTGTTATCAATATGCTGACAATACACAACTCTGTTTCTCCTTTACATCCTCAGCAGAGGAAGCTGTCTCAACCTTAGACTGCTGTCCAGACACAGTAATGGACTCCCCCTAAAGGATCAGGTTCCAGAGCTAGGCATTTCCTTGGACTTGGCTCACTTCATAGAGCAACAGATATCTGCTGTGGTCAAGGCTGTCAGCTATGCCCATTACTTGATGTGAGGTCTCTGATGACACTGGTCCATGCCTTGGTAATCTCAAGAATTGCTTACTGCAATGCTCCTGACATGAGGCTGCCCTTAAAGATAGTACAGAAGCTGCAGCAAGTACAGAATGTAGTGGGCAGTTGGTGGCATGTGGCCTTAAGTTCAACCACATTTTTCCAATCTTGGCTCACTTGCATTGGCTTCCTGTTGGCTTTTGTACTTGATTCAAGCTTCTGGTATTAACTTACAATGCCCTATACAGCTTGCCACCTTGGAAACTGATGAAGTGTCTCCTCCAACTAAAGTCAGGGCAGACCACCAAGTGTTCCCATCCATTAGTACTCCAGATGCCCACCCTGAGGGAAGCCTGGAAGGTTGTAACAAGGAACCCTTTCTTTCTCATTTTATGGTTTCCAATTTACTTTGACTCATACTGCTCACATTCCATATTTCCAATTGAATGTGTTGTGCCACATCAGACTTTCCTTTTACTCCTGTGCACATCAGCCAGTACACATTCTTTCAGCTTCAACTTGTTTGCCTCATTAGTGGCAGAGATATTTGTAATTGTCCTTTGCTCTTCCCCAGTAGCTGATTGAGTGCATTTCTGACCTGGGAATTTCACTTCCCAGCATTATCTCTTGTTTCATTTTGCTTTGTCTCATTGTAGAGTTATCATAATATGGGAAAGTTCAGAAAGTGCTAACAAAAGTTAGTTGAGTGTCACTGCTATTACAGGGAGATTTTAGGGGCTTCCAATACCCTTTCACCCTTTGTTCTTATATAAAGCTGTAGCTTCTATCCTCCATCATATATTTCCTTGCCTTGCCCAGTTCCAACGGCTGATCCCTGACCCTGACCCATTACTGTTCCTCCTTATGAAACACAACGCTTCAGAAGAAAACATAGACCAAGGTCAAAAATTTCTGGCAAAATAGCAGACTAAATAAGACAGGGCTTCACACCCACATCTTCTTGGCGTGCAACTCCTTCTGTGGCTCCAAGTGTGATGTTAAGTGCACAGAGTGCTACACGGTGCACAGAGGTGCATGCAGTGATAATACTTCTGGCAAGGCTGCTGTGTTTACATGATTACCTGCAAGCAGAGCAGCCAGGAAACTCAGGCAGGAAGAAAACTCAACCAGGTGGGCAAATACTTCTGATCCCACTCCCTTCTCCTTCCATTTATATTTCATATAGGCTCATAATTTTAAATTGTGAAATCCTTTGATATAGAGGTAGTTTGCATGAACCTTCTTCTTTACACATTTGCTACAAATATGAAGTTACAGGGTTTATATGCTGGAATATGACATCAAATAAAGATATTTGGTACATTTGAGACGTTAGCCATTCACAAACACAGAAAATCTACAGTGTGGATTCATGAGAGACTGTCTTGCTTTAAAAAAAGCTGTTTTATATGTTTATGAAGTTATGATTTTTTTGCAGCAGCAGCAAATCAATCATGTGAAACAAAATCTGAGGTCACAAGTCAAGTGTGCTCAGAAATGCCTCTGAAGAAAACTTTTGAAGCACATTGTAATTTCTACACACCCTGAAGCTTGCTCTACACACCCAGAAGCTTGTTCCCTTCTTCCAGTTTGTTATGTATCATGTTTTTCTCAACTGCAGTTGGGAACCTCCCATTTTCATGCATATTATGCACAATGTATGCATTAAAATATGTAGCTATGAAATCCAGGCTTTGGTTATTGCTTTTACAGAATAGCAGTTCTTAATTTATTTCAAGGCTTTGGGTCAGTGCTCAACAATTTACAGCATCTATATGACCATCTTCATCCCGCACTCGTCATGGATGGCCCCTGGGAAATAATATTGGAAAGTTAAATCTACCAGCATCAATTCTAAGCAATTAAAGCCTTGGAGGCAGCTCTTGCCTGTCAACCCTAAGAAACATCTTTCTACAGATAGCATGACAGGATACAGATAGCATAAAACAAAATATTATTTGAGCAGGACGGTTTTCTTCAAAGTCTACAACTTGTGTAGTTTAAATAATATGTAGCTTTTTTATAACTTTGAAACATAGACTTTGAAAATTTTCTGTCCTCTTGTTGTGCATTTGTATGCCTGTCCCCTTATCTGTTCAACCTGTATGCAAATCATATAGAAAGCCAGATGAAATTCAGAGGAAGACGGTGTGAGAATTGCTGGTTGGGGGAGGGGGGGACATGACTAATCTAAGAGTCTTACTGGCAGAAAACAGAAATGACTTGAAATGACTTTTAATGAAAGTGAAAGAAGAAAGTGCCAAAGCAGAATTGCAGGTGAACGTTTACGGAGGAAAAAGTGTCTACAGAAGAACTACATAACTTTAGTGTTAACAATTAAAATAGCACTTATCGCTTACTTGGAATTTACCTTCCATTTGCTTTTGAATAGATCTGCAATGAGGATAAAGCAGAAGAGGCTTTGTTGAAGAGCAAAAAATTTAAAGGACACTGAAATCTAAAGATAAATTTACTGACAAGTTTTAGGGGATAAAATACAACATCTCCTCTTCATTTACCCTCCATACTTAATCTTGGGAGTAGACACTAGCTTCCCTTCTCCTTTTCTTGGTGTGTGTGTGTGTTAAGTGCATGCATCACATGTAAATAGATGTCATATTATGCCCCTTGCTCATCTCAGAGGGGTTAGCTATGGGTTTTCATTTGGAAGGTCTCTGCCTTGCTCCCTGGTTTATTTCTTACTAGGTGCTACCAAGTGTTTTTCCTCTCTTCACACAGAAAATGAGAATGATTTAGACCAGTAGTGGTGAACCTATGGCATGCGTGCCGAGGTGGCACTCGGAGCCATGCAGTTCCCCCAGCACAGAGTTTGCCCTGCCCCTCTGCCTTGCAACCCAATGGGAACACCTCTTCCCTCCCCCAGCACAGAGTTTGCCCTGCACCTCCGCCCAGCAGCCCATTGGGAGTGTTTCCTCCCTCCTCTGTTGCCATGTTGGCACTTTGTGATAAATAGAGTTTGGGGTTGCAGTATTGGTCTCTAAAAGGTTCACCATCACTGATTTAGTCAGACTTGTACGCCTCAGGATGCAGTCTTTTCACCTTTCGGGGTTATTCTGGAATCAAGATTGCCTCCAGAAATCCAAGTGGCCTCACTCATTCTGAGCAGTTTTTGTTAACTTTGTCTGATTTCTCATTTGGGACCTTTCCTGAATAGGAATATTCTAATTACAGTAATCCATATCCTAAAACCTCCAGGCTGTTTGGATTACTGAAATACATTAAATATAAGGCTATCCTTGAAAATGGTTTGGAAGCTGTATCTAGTACAGAATTCAGGTGCTAGAATTCCCACTCATTTGGCAAGATGGACCCATCAGTTCTAATCAAGGTATTTCAGCTGTCTACACTAAGCCACAAGCCAATTCGAGATGCTGGTTCTTACTTTTAAAACCCTAAATGGCTAGGAGTACTTCCTCCCACAACAGATTTCTTTGCATTAAGATTACCATTACAAGCTCTTCTGCATGTGCTGTCTCTAAGATAAGCATACATTTGAAAGAGGAGGTATTTTTGTTGCATCATCTTTACTTTGGAATATGTGGCCCGTATGGAAGGTTCCAGAGAACCAGTGTGAAGTCATGGACAGAGTGATAGACTAGGACTCTGTTGGACTCAGTTCAAATTCCCACTTGAAAACCTACTGGGAGAGTGAGTTTCACTAAGCAGAAAGACTCCCCACTGTAGTAATATAAGATTGGGTTACTTGCTTGAGTACTGTTATTTCCCGAACAAGATTCTTTTAAAGAAAACCCATTCTCTGCTTCTGCAATAGGTTTGTTGTGAATATGTGCAATAAACCCATTCATGTGGATGCACAGAGACTTGGACTTCTGGGAATAGAAGTCCAGGAACAGCTGGAGTGCCAAGGTTCGCCACCATAGACTTAGGACTACCCTGACCTTAGGCTGGCAAAGGAGTCTGAATCTTTAGGCTGGCATAGGAGTCTTGGCCAAAAGGAGTCTGGATCTTTCTCATTTCTGCCAATAGATCCAGCCACAGTAGTGGTTGTGCTGGGAGAGCCAGTTGTTCTGGTAAATCTGAAATCAGCCAGCTCAAGAGGCATGTGCAAACATATTTCTAGATTTTGATAGTAAACCCAGTTATGTCCCTAAAGGAGCAACATTATCCCTAACTATGCTTCATATGTAGTGTTATCTCACCATTCTTAGTTACTGCATGAAAAACGTGATCACATGTGGCTTTTTTATTTGTAATCAGTTACTTCCAAGGTCTACTGTGAGACTAAACAGATTGATTAAAATACAACATAATCACTTTTCATGTTGCTCCATGTCCAACTCAGTGCTGGTTGTCAGGGATTTCCCTTAGCGATATATGTGTCAGGGAAACAGAGTAGCATCTTAAGCTGTTGCACAGCAAAAGGTTCAGGTGCAATGACACACACACATATAGCTTCAGTGGAAAGTGCAGTTTACTTGTGAGTGAGGGGAAGACAACGTACACATATAGCTATATACAAAGATACCAGTCTCTCTCCAAGCCCCACAGCTGCAACAGAGCTTGGGATCCTCGGATGGCTCCAGTCCAAAGATCATGTACACTGACTGCAGGCTGGCAAAGTCAGTGTGCTACTTCTCAGTGGTATAAGCTGTCGGTTCTCAGAGAAACAGAGTTTCACGCAGCACCTCTTCTCCCTCCAAGTCAGTGGTCAGTCTGTCAGCAGTTCTTCCTTCTCAGTAGAATACTCTCCTCAGCAGTTCAACCTCCTTCAGCAGTTTCACCCTCCTCAGCATCTTAACCCTCCTAAGCATAAGCACCAGTTGGCCATAGTTATACTGTGGTGTTGCTATGCTATTCCTCTAATCAGCCACAGCTGTGCTGTTGCTGAGGCACGCACACCAGGTAGACACAGCCATGCAATCAGTCTGTGCCTCAATCCCAAATACCTGTGTTTAAGGCTCATGCAGAGCCTTAAAGCTGTACTAACTCACTGGGCAGAAATCTTTGTACAATACCACACAAAATGCCCTAACACAGGTGACTTGAGGTGGTCCGGACTGACCTCCAGGTTTTTCCAGATGTGGTGGTGAGTTAGTCTGAAAGCTTTTCACCATCATTTCTATGAATCTCACATTTCTAAGCTCTTTTGCAAAACAATAATAAAATTAAGAGTATTTCTGTCAGGTGTCACATAGCTATGTATTATCCAAAACTTTCTCAAGAACAGAAAAGCACAGAGAAGATGATGTGGAGCTGAAGTTGGGACAAAGGAGAGATAAAATATACTACAATGTTCATAATGCGATGGAGCAAACCAGTGTTTTTCTTTTGACAGAATGTGCTGTCTGTTTTCTATCAGAAAATCTTATTTTTCACAGATCCCTGTGTCTACCACACATGGGTCCCTAATTTATTTGCTCATTCCACTTTTTTTTGGTGCAAGTCTTGTTTGAAACTGACAGATGAAAACATCAAAGAACAAGATTTCATTTAGACATATTGTGGGGCTCTTTTAAAAAGAAGAGCTATTTTGACAAGGAAACGCACTGCTTCTAGAGATAATGGGCTTTCCTTCTCTGAAGGTATTTGTGAGTCAGACTAGATGTCCTTGGCAGCAAGCAGTCTTTAGGTGATCAAAGATGTTTGTTTGCTCAAGCATGAAGCTGCACGTGAATTGCATCTCTGGATCACTAACATGATTTTGGCTTCTAAGCACAATGTTGGTTATATTGTATGACTTGGTCTTACGTAGAGACTGGACAGTAGAAGAATTTCCATGAAAAATGTGGGATGGCATTATATCTTATTTTTGAACATTTGAAGCCCTCTGTCCAGCCTTTGATAAAGCTTGAAAAAGAAAGCCTGAGTGTAAAACACACATCTTTTCTTCATACAAAAATTATTGTGACTACCTACTGCCAAGAGGAAGTGGTCCAGCACTTTTCCTTACAGTTTGAAATATAAATGTAAATGGTTTTGATAATTATTTTGTGCCTGGGTGAAAAGTAGCTAACTGATGAAAAAAAGGATTCAGTTTTTGGGATTTCTCCCTGCCTTGTGTCTCTTTTTGGGTGGCAACTGTCAACAGAGGGTATCCTGTAGACCAGTGGTGGTGAACTTATGGCATATGTGCCAGAGGTGGCACTTGGAACCCTTTCTGTCGCCAACCATGTGGTCACCCCAGCACAGAACTTGCCCTGCCCCTCTGCCCATCAGTCCAATAGGAGCATTTCCTCTCTCCCCTGTTGCTGTGTTGGCAGTATGTGATAAATAAGTGGGTTTTGGGTTGCAGTTTGGGCACTCAGTCTCTAAAAGGTTCGGTATTGCTGCTGTAGACCATCTTGACTGCTAACATTGGTGTCATCAACATTCAGGTTGCCCTTTGCTATGTAAAGTTTGGCAAACTTTTTCATGCTGGAAATATCAGCATGATTTTTGTTGTTCAGTTGCGCAGTCAATTCCGACCCTCTGCGACCCCATGGACCACTGTCCTCCAGGCACTCCTGTCCTCCACCATCCCCCTCAACTCGCTCAGCCCTGCGCCCACTGTCTCCACAATACCATCTAGCCATCTCATCTTGGGCCTTCCCCTTTTTCTTTTGCCCTCGACCCTTTCAAGCATCAAGGCTCTCTCAAGTGAATCCTCTCTTCTCATTTGATGTCCAAAGTACTTTAGCTTCATCTTTATTATTTGACCTTCTAAGGAGCAGTCAGGGGTGATTTCTTCTAAGATTGACCTATTTGTTCTCCTCGCTGTCCAGGGGACTCTCAAAACTCTCCTCCAACACCACATCTCAAAGGCGTCTATTCTTCTGCGCTCAGCTTTCCTAATGGTCCAGCTCTCACAACCATACATTGCCACAGGGAATACCATTGCTTTGACTATGTGAATTTTTGTTTTCAATGTGATGTCTCTACTTTTCACTATGTTCCCCAGGTTTCTCATCGCTTGCCTCCCAAGAATCAGTCGCCTTTTTATTTCATGGCTGCAATCACCATCTGCAGTGAGCTTAGATCCCAGGAAAGTAAAATCTGCCACTATTGTGCAATAATATTGGGCCATGTTCTGGTGTTTTGAATCATGGATAGAGAAGTACAATAGCCCACATTACAAAAGTAGATTTTTGAAGAATTGAATAATGCTAATAATAGAAGCTTTAAAAACACAAATTTGGCTTGGACTGTTTTTCTCCTGCTTTAAGAAAGAACTAATTGTTAAAATAAATGTTTCCTCTTCCTATAGGCTTAGATGCCTTGTAAAAAGTAAAGATAATGATAACATCAAGGCATCTGGCATGTACTGCTGAAGAAAGAAAACAATCAGACCAATCTCTGGCCTGCTTTGGAAGGTTTCTGTTTATTGCTCAACTACTATAAGTTCAATGCAACCTTTAAATGTTTCAAACATATAATCAGTCAGGAAGGCAGACTTCTGCCATGGGTGGGACATTTCATGAACACCCAAACTATGTGCTGATAGGACACAAAAGCAAAAAAAAAATAACCATTTCTCTCCCATATCTGAGCACAGCAAAACAGAACCTCAAAATGTGAAAGGTTCTGTTCCCTACAGAGAAAGTCACTTTGATAAACTTCAGGTTTTCTTGTTTAATTTCTGAAAATGCACATGGAAATTTAGTACTACCACTGCAGTGTTATATCTGCACATTTTCAGGGGTTGGGGATTGTGTAGTAGGTAAGGCAGAGATTCTGCAGTGAAGTCTTCTGGTTCCCATGGCAACTGCCTTAGTATCAAAGCTCAAAAGGATACCCATTGCTATGTTGACAGATTCTGATTGACTGTTGATACTGGTTGGCAGAAAAAGAGAAGCTGATCTCAACAGGGTTAATATATTTATTTCAAGGAAGAAGACAAGGATACACAAATTAGATTTCTGTTCCTGTTAAAAATTAAAATCTACAGGAAAGAAAGTTCATATTAACACTATATTAACAATTCAATACTAGGCACTACAGTAGATCCTAGTTGCCGTGTATTTATTTTCTCTGATGGGTTGTCCACTAAAACTATTGCTTGATCACAGTTTTCCCCCATCTACAGTGGATGAAATGTGACTTTATGCATGTAGAAAGCCTCCTAATTGCCACGGAGGGACTTATTAGTGGAACCAGCTAAAATGCCTTATGTCCCAATCAGAATAGATTGATTTAAAATTAGTGACTTAAATCACCAAGTGGAGCTGCGATTGAAATCATCAATTTAAATCAACTTTTCCATTTGCACTTGAATTATTTTCCAGAAGCAAGGATGTTCTTGCTGGTTAATATAGCCAGGAATACATGTTCATTCATAATTTGAAAGAACATGCACACAGACATAATACTTTTTAGCCTACCTTGGAGGATACACTAAACAGACACGCATATGTTTGGCTAATTATATGACTTAAAGCTGCTGCATTTTTATTTACTGTGCATTTTACTTTGTGCTTCCAATAAAGGAACATTTATTACAACCCAATGATCCTAGAATCACCTGCAAGGAAATGGTGATTTAATTTTTAACAAATTAATTTAGCTACCCCATATCCAACCAATGTTCTTGGAGAGGTTAGAGGGAAAATATGGCAGATAAACTAAAAAACACAACAAGACAACTGTTTTCAGTATTAAACATTAAAATGCCAACAAGCTAGCAATATATTTGGTAATGAAAGTACAAAATATATATTGAAGGTTAACTGCCTGGTAGAAGCATTTCATTGTGCAATTAATGAGGAAATTAAATGGAATTAATGAGGAAAGATATGATTCCCATGCAGTCTTACCCTTTACCCAGTCCACAGACTGGAGGGTAGAGGAACAATATGAAAAGCATCTTTCTTTGGTTGTCATCATGTCACTATGTCCATCATATCACTATGTGTGGTGGCATTACAAAAGAGCTTCCAAAAATAACCCTAAGAACTCAACAGGAACATATGAAAGAAAGTTGTCCTGCAGAAAGATACTAGTCCTAAACTGCAGGCCCTTATTTTGAAGCAAGCCTTAACGGTTAACAGTATCTACACTATGGTTTCCTGGGGCTTTGAAAATTTAGTTTTGGGACCACAATTCTTATTATTTATTTATTTATTTATTTATTAGTTCAAATTTATATTGCCGCCCACTCACTGTGGCGACTTAGGGCCTAAATTCCTAAAATATTGTAAGCCACTTTGTCCTCTTGAGGGCAAAGCTGGGTGATAGTTGTCTGACTTTCTGTCTGTCTGTCTGTCTGTCTAGATAGACGGACGGACGGACGGACGGACGGACGGACAGACAGACAGACAGACAGACAGACAGACAGATGTTGTCCCCAGTAATCAGTCAATATTTGCTGAGGACAGGACATTTTGGAGATCTCTCATTCATAGGATCATCTTGAGTCAGAGATGATTTGATGGCACATAACAACAACAATGTACACTGACTATAAAAACACATTAAGCAGTGAAGCCATGGTAGGAAGCAATAAGCTGCAACACTTTTAGCTGATATGAAGCATTTTTGTCCAAGTGTAGTAGGATTTTTTCTTATTCAGGTAGACTACCTTTTGCTTTTTAGCCAGTGATACCAGTAGGTTATGGAACTGAGCTGTTTGGAATACAAAACTAACCCAGTTAGGAAATTGACAGGACTAAATCCAATCAAACTTAGATTTCATTTATAATGGGGTTCACCAAAACCAAGCACCTTTCCATGCCACTTCATCTCCACAAGCAAAATTACTCTTGTGAAGGGGTGGAGGAACTGGTCGTGAAGAAGAGGGTTGTACTAAAGATGGGAGAAAACTTTTAGGCCAGTCCTTAATTGGTGTGACCTGACAGTCATTTCCTGCTACAGGGAAACAGAAAGTGACATTTCACTATCTCTGATTTGTTCAAGTGAGAAGCAAGAAAACCTATTCATGCATTTATTTGTTTAATTACTACTTTTCTTCATACCATAACTCAGTGGTGGGATGTCAAAAAATTTACTACCCCACTGTGATGTCATCCCACTGTGGGTGAAGCTAACATTATGATGTCATGATGTCATGGGTGGGGCCAAAGAAAAATTAATAAATAATATAAAATAAAATAACATAAAATAAAAATAAGCACACACACACACACCTCAACCCACCCACCCACAACACAAAGCCGTAAATAAATAAATTAAATAAATAAATAAAAATTAAATTAAAATACACCCACACCCACAAACACCCACCCCAAACACATTGCAAGATGGATATGGTCATCGTACCAGTTCTCTAGGATAATATGCCTTAATGTAAATGCAAAGCAACTGTATCTCCTTAAGGGTTCTCCAATTGGAATAGCAATTGCAACAGCACAGGTGTAGCTTATTGATGAGCTAACGCCAAGACTTTTCTTAAAAACCCCAAGCCAGGCTGCCAGGCCACCAGGCCTTTTTAGGAACTGTGGTAATATGTCAATATAGGTAAAGATATTAAATACACATTAAAATACACACAGACACACCACATCCAAAGGTGAGTCACTTACCCTGGGGAGCAGGCATAGGGAGCTTCAGGCTATCAGGTTCTATTCCTCCACCCCGCTTGGGAGGACAGCAAGGAGGCCGTGCATACGCGCCAAGCACTGTAGGCATGCATGCATACACACCAAGTGCTTGGCATGCATGTGCAGTGGGGGGAAACCAGTGAAAAGGTAAGCCCCGAAGGTGGTTCCCCCAAAAAACTGCTACCGGATCTCCAGGACACTGGGGAAAGTTACTACCGGTTCTGGCAAGCTGGTGCAAACCTGTTACATCCCATCACTGCCATAACTACTATGAACTGAATTTAGCTGCCATGTGCTTGCTTTAAAAAGAATACTTTTGCCTGATGGCAGTAACCTAGCAAGGTAGGGTCCAATCTTGCCTCTCAGGGAAAGACGTTCCATGGTCTGGGAGCAGTCACCAAAAATGCCTCTTTTGTATCACCATTAGATGAACTTGCGAAGATGGTGGAAGCAAGGGAATGGCCTCCCCTGCCAATCTCAACACAGGATGCTGAAAAGTGTAAGGTAAAGTTAAAGAATACCCTTGTTCGAAAGCCAGTCATATCTGACTCTAGGGTTCAGTGCTCATTTCTGTTTCATAGCTGAAGAGCCTGCACTGTCTATTCCTGCAGAAATTTCCATGGTCATGTGGCAGGCATGACTAGACACCGGAGCACATGGAACACTGTTTATCTTCCCAACAAAGTGGTCCCTATTTATCTACTTGCAATTTTTTGCTTTCGAACTGCTAGGTTGGCAGGCACCTGGCTGATTAAGAAGGAATAGTCTCTCTGTGATTCTCTGCTGTTTTATTGTCACTTGTAGTAGCTTATGTTCTTCTCTCACTACTCTCCTTCAACTTGAATGTACTCTGTCCTTGTAGCATGCTTGTTTCGGCTTGGATTGCACGAGAAATTATAGAAGGTCTCTATGCTATGGTGATGACTAGACAGTAGCAACAGAATCACCAGGGATTTTATTTTTTATTTATTTGCAATTCCAGAATGATTACAGGGCAATGAATGTAGCTGCTCTTCACCTGCAGGGCAGAGCAACACCATAATGGATCCCTTATGTGACTTTCAGCATTTGTAAAGCTAAAAGGACCTGTCTGAATAGCTCAATGGTTTGGGTATCTGGTTGTAGAGACAGAAGTTGAGAGTTGGATTTCCCACTATATTTCTACCTTGTGCAATCATCATAATTCAAGGGTGCTCACCTCCCAGTAGAAAGCAATGATAAACCACTTCTGTGTATTCTCTACCTGGAATGAGTCTCCATAAGTGGGAATTGATTTAATGGCATACAATTATTAATCATTATTAATTATGATAAAGCTAAAAGCACACTCAGCCATTTGAGTTGAGAAGGGATATAGAAAATAATTCAGTAGATGGGGTACACATAAAGAGCCTCCTCGAAGATTGTGGTATCTTTGAACCACAGTTGGGTGTACCCTGGTAAAAGCAACCTTGCTTTGCCAGCTAATTTTTCTCACATTAGGTCAGGCAAAAGGAACTGCAGAATGAACTCACCAAAAGGTGCCTTCATTTTGTCAGTTTCACATCTGTCCTAGGCACAGAAGAAGAAGAAGAAGAAGAAGAAGAAGAAGAAGAAGAAATAATTCAGTAGACTCAACTGCTAGCAAAATAGGGGAAGTTGAGAGACACTGGACCCTCCAAAAAAGCACAAATTCTCGCTTGACAATAACAGGCACAGGGAAGAACTCAAACAAAGGTATATGGTACATGTTATTCTTTCACTCAGCTCTGATTTTGCCAAATTTTACTGCTATCTTATTATACACTCAGGATTGTATATGTGTATGTGATTGAGGAAGGATGATTCTTGTATGAGCTTTGAATTAGGTGAGCTTTGAATTAGGTTCTACAAGAAAGGAAAATCATAGCCCACCTCACTCTTCATTACAGTTGTACCTCGCTTAAAGAGCATAATGTGTTCCACAAGATTGTTCTTTAGGTGAGTTTGCTCTTTAAGCGAAACACCTTTGTACGTGACCAATTGTGACATCTGGTGGGGGGATTACAAACCCCAATTTATTTGTTAAGTGAGTCTTTGGTTGGTTTTATTTGTTAAGCAAAGCAAACATTCAAAGAAAATTGTACTCTTTAAGCGAGTTACTCTTTGAGCGAGGCACTCTTTATGCAAGGTTTGACTGTATATGCACTGGAATCTCCCCATTCAAGGGAATGTTTTAATGGAGATCCAGGAAAACATAATATACTGGACCTGGAAACAGAGTAGATCAGAATATATCCTAAAGGTTGTGGGATATATTGTTCACCATTATATAATTCATTCATTTCATTTATTCAGTTTGTATATCCCCATTATTAGATCACTGAGCAGGTTGAACAGCTTCCACAAATACCAGGTGGTGACTGATGTGAGCTACAACATTTTTGGCTTGTCCAAAATCTGTTTTCTTCTAGGAGACCACAATAATTTTTTATGCCTACAGAAATAGAATTTCTTTACAAGAAAGTAGAAAAAAACTTGCAGGAAAGTTGCCTTGAAGAACCAAGCTTCAGAGGTAAACATTTCTGCAGATTGCACAAAATCAAATAGATGGCTCTTCAGCTTATGCTTGGAGACCCTTTTCTCTTATGAAAAGAGGTTAATCCTGGTAATTAGTTCTATAATCAAACTGATTTTAACATTAAGATTGTATCCTTATAATTTAAACCTATTAGCTCTCATTCTGTCCTCTGAGGCAACAGAGAACAAGTCTTTGCCTTTGAGGTATTTGAAGTGGGATATTGACTAGATAGATACCTAAGTGAGTTGGGTGATTTGCTTTAGATCCAGAGGTTGGGAGTTTGATTCCTCACTGTGCCTCCCAGGACAAAAGCCAGACTATGTATTTTAGGAAGCAGCACAATCCCAGCATCCATTAGAAGAAGGGAATGGTAAATCACTTCTGAGTAATTTATATCTACAAAACCCTGGAAATGGTTGCCATAGTTCAGAATTGACTTAATGGGTGTTGTTAATGTTGCTACTAGTATGCTTAAACATTGCCCGTGCAGTCATACAAATAATGCATTCATATTTAAGTAAAACACCCAAAATAGGTGAAGTTGGGGCATCTAGCATGGCATTAGCATCAGAAATGTTGCAGACAGTGAAAAGGTATAGGAGGAATCATTTTATATTCTCATACTTCTGCATTTTTATTCTGCACCTGGTGGCACAGTGGTTAAACTGCTGTACTGCAACCAAAAGGTTGTGAGTTCAATCCTGACCAGGGATCAAGGTTGACTCAGTCTTCCATCCTTCCAAGGTCAGTAAAATGAGTACCCAGCATGTTGGGGCAAAATGCTAATTAACTCGTGAATCACCCAGAGAGTGCACTAAGTACTATGGGGTGTTATATAAGTGTGATTGCTTTTTGCTTTACATACAGAAAAAGATTAGCAACAGAACAGCACCAAAACTTTATACTTTTTCTTATCAACGTTCTGCAGTCCCAGTGGGATTTTTGATTATTACCCAAAGAGTTTGATATACTGGTGCAAGGAAAATGTTCTTCGTCTGTGGCATTAGCAACTGCTGATCTTCAGATGGTAGATTTAAGTAAAAGATCCAAGTCTGCAGAACGTACAAGCAGAGATAATGGTGAAAACTCATGGTCTCCTACTTTGGTTGATCAGAACCAAAGTTCGGTGGACAGCACCCTACTCAGCTTGCAGCCTGGAGATCATTGTCTCACTTGGTTGAAAAGCCAAACCAATGCAAACTATGTCCACCAATTTCCTACTGCCCTGGGGATTATAGGGAATGTGCCACATAAGTAATTCAACTTAACTACAACCAAACTAGGCCTATCAGTTGACTTGATAAAGAAAGTTAAAGGCCCAAGTTTTGCATGTCTAGAGAAAAGTATCTGTGGAATAGAAACACTCGCCTTTTGCTGGCAACAACTATGGGAACAAAGAAGTGTGAAACAAAAGTGGCAGGTGCTCTACCTCTTGGCACTTAGACATTTCCCTGTGTCCTTTAAATGTACTCTCCAGAAGGCCCAGTACTACTCTACTGTTCCTTCCATCCAGAATCAGAATAGTCATGCTGTGTTGACAGAGCCTGGATAAAAGGTCCAAGATCTATAATAGACTTTTCCTGTGACATTTACTAAATCTTTTAGAAGTTCCCCTTTTCTGTACTAAATATCAGTTGCTTACGATAATATGTGAACCTGTAGCCTGGCCATTAAGCACTCCCTTGTGCCTGGGTTAATTCACAGAAAATTATAGTCACTGCCAAATAGATTGTGGAAACGGCAGGCAGCAAAAGCACTGTAACATTTACCCAAGAATGGAAGTAAGAAAAGAGAACAATAATCAAACTATCTCCCTCCATGAACAAAGGGGCCAAAAGCCTGAGGTGACCAGAATATTCAGTTTTTGAATGCTGGATCAGTTTTGTGTGGGTTCGTAAGTTAGAAGCCTGCATTACCTTATCAAGAAAGACACTTCATGTTTTATAACTTGAAACTCAGTTTTGCTTCCCTTCCTTTTCTGAGTCCTGCACCTTTCCTTTTCTTTTCCCCATTCCTTTTATTCTTTTTTTCCTGGTAAAGGTGATAGCTCATTGAACACCGAACATGTTATGCTTGCAAATGGCTCCAGGTTTAGTGGTTAGAATGTCAAGGTGTGAAAACTTTGAAAGACATCTGCCTAGAACAAAGTAAGCACTCTACTAGATCAGAGCAATGGTCTTTACCTAGTCCAGCTCTCCATTGACTGAGTGGCCAATCAATAGTCTATAGCAGTGGTGGCAAACCTATGGGATGCATGCCAGAGTGGCATGCACATCATCACCCCAGCATAGATATTGCCCTGCCCCTCTGCCCAGCAGCCCAATGGGAGCACTTCCTCTCTTCCCCAGCACAGAGTTCACCCCACCCCTCTGTCCAGCAGCCCAATGGGAGTGCTTCCTCCCTCCCCTCTCTGGGGTAAGGTGAGTAGCTCACATGCAGCATGAGGGTGCGGTGTGGACAGCAGCATGTTGAGACAGGCTGCTGTTGAGTCTGTGGCAAAGGTGAGTTTGGTCACTTGGCCTCTAAAAGGTTCACCATCACTGGTCTATAGAAAGCCCCAAACTGAACATGAATACAGTTACAACCACCTGTTCATGTTCACTAGCAACTAGTCCTGAAAGGAATCTGCCTCTGATACTAGAGGTAATATATACCCATCATGTTTACTAGCTACTTATAATTTAAATCTCCCCCTTAAATTTATCTAATCTCTTTTTAAAGCTACACAATCTTGTGACCCAACACTACATCTCATTGGTATTTCATTCCATAGTTTAATTACGGATTGTGGGTTGAAGCATTTCCTTGTATCTGTTCTGGATCTCCTGCCACTGAGTTTCATGGAGTGACTCCAGCTTCTAGTATTGCGAGAGTGGGATAAAAAGTACTTTCCATCCACTTTTCTGCACATTATGAACCGTCATGGCATTTATATGCAGGCACTATTTGTGTGACTGCACAGGCAAATGTATAGACATGCTACTAGTAGTTCACAATTGGAACCTGGAATCATCAAAGTAACTCAGTGGCAAGAGATCCAGAACAGACATAATGAAATGCTATCCCCTGCAATGCATAGTTAAATTATGTAATGCAGTACCATAAAAATTATTTGAAAAGGAAAGCTTTACAGATGCCTTGGGCTGCCAGACAGACAAGGAAGTGGGCACTAGACCAAATAAAGCTTAAACTCTTTCTAGATGCAAAACTGACTAAACAAAGACCATTGTGCCTTGGACATATATGAGAAAACAAGATTCCCTGTAAAAGATAGGGCTAGGATTAGTTGGAGAGACCAGAAAAAAGATAAGACCAAATGTGAGAGGGATTCATTCAATAAAGGAAGTGATGGCCTTGAGTTTGCAAAACCTGAGTAGATTTGTTAATGTCAGGACATTATGTAGGCCACTAATTTATAGGATCATCATAAACTGGTTGCCATTTGATAGAACACAGCAGCAACAACACACTAAATATAAGATTATGCAAGAGTCCTGATGTCAGGTTATCAAGACCTTTGTTTTCACATACTATGAAGATTATAATGACTGTTTATCACAGTTTAACACAGGGGCTGTGGTGGCTGAGTGGTTAAGAAGCTCGTCGTGTTAGCTGGAAGGTTGGCAAGTTGGCAGTTCGAGACCCAGGTACTGCATGACAGATTAAGCACAGGTCTCTGTCCCAGCTCTTGGGGACATGAAAGGAGCCTTAGCTGGGTGTTCCCTGAGCATAGTTTCTTCTGCAAAATCCTTTCAGCTCAGAATAATTTCAATGCAAAATTATATATGGTTTAACACTACATCTTTTCTTCTTAATTTGGGACTGTGCTAGAAAAGCTATGATAGCCCTTGATTATTCCTTTCCCCCAGTTCTCTTCCAGTCAAAGCCCCCTCCCAAAGGCTCTAGAGAGTTTGCCTTAAGAAATCATCTTGTTTGTCAATATAGGATCCACCCCCTCTTTGACATTGGAAGTCCAGCCAGAGCTTAATGGATAAAAAACTTGACACTCACTCTTCAGCATCAGCTTTTTAGTGCTTGTTAGAGCCCTCAGTCCACACATTGGAAAAGCATTGGCTTACGCTTCCATTTCTCTCCTCACCCAGATGTACTCTGTGACCTTCAGACAACACAGTGATAGTTCTGAAGCTTGCATTCCCCTCCGGCTCAGCTTCCTTGCTCTCAGCAACAAAGCACATGCAATAAAAATATTTATTACGTTCCATGGGGGATATCATTTTTAGAGAGAGCCAGGCTCTGATATCTCCCCCAAGACCGACTGAATTACACATTGATTAATAGTACAATGTGTGGTCTCCTTGCAAGTAGAAACTCAACCCCTGATGTTCTAAAAGGGGCTATCAAGTATTGCAAAATTGAAATGGCAGCAGATCACAGTGGGTATTAATCATTATGTTGGAAAGGGGAAGAAACAGGGCAACAAAATGATCAGAAATACCAAGGTTGCTTCTAAGTATTGGTCACATCTCAATTAGTCAAGGCCCAGAATTCTTTTTGTTCCAGCTTCTGAGAAGACTTCAACACTGCAAGTTTGATCAATGGCAAGGGACAGAAAGGAAATGAGCAGCAAACAAAAGGGCCTAGTTTTCCTCAGAGCTGTCATAATAATTTATGGCTCTGGGAGATAACATCGCGCTAGTCAGGTACAACGTGGGAAATCATCTGGACTCTGCAAGGGCTGGGAGACCCAAAAGAGAATCACCAAAGCTGAGAGAGAGAGAAAGATAATGTTGAAAAGATCTTGGACATCCATCTTGTTTCTACTCAAGATGAGAACCTAGGATGCTCAGATAGCTCCGATGTTTGCTAACCTTTCTACCAACATCTCTGCTTTTCTCACATGATCACGATCCTCCTTGGGGGAAAATAACACCACAAGCTGCATCAATCTGGACATTAAAAATGGAAACCACACTCTTTATCCACATGGTCAGCCTATTCCCATTGCCATAAAAATGGCAGGAGTTTCTATTATCTGCCCCCTCTCCTTATGCTTTGAGGGCAGCAGTCCTTGAAATTTGGCAGGTGTTTGGTATGAGATTCCTAGAGAGTTCTTTCATTTTAGTATTGATTAGTTTAAAGAGCCCTAGTGGTGCAGTGGTTAAACTGCTATACTGCAGCCAAAAGGTTGTGATCCTGAGGGGGGGGGGGTTTCAAGGTTGACTCAGCCTTCCATCCTTCCAAGGTTGGTAAAATGAGTGCCCAGCTTTTTGGGGGCAAAATGCTAATTACCTGTAAACCGCCCAGAGAGTGCACTAAATGCTATGGGCTAGTATATAAGTGTAAATGCTACTGCTATTTGTTTACAAAAATACTAGAAAAACATTAAAACAGCTTAAGTGTTCCTCAGAGGCAGAAGATCTAAAATGGCACTGTATCTTAATCGGCAGGAGATAGGCTTCTATTAGAAGGTGCTCTCTACTGGAAAGGCTGTGCAGTCCTGGCTGAGTTTAGTGGTAAATATATGTGGAATAGGAGCATTGAATATAGTCACCAGCAATTAGCACCCAGACAGAAGACAGAGTAGCAAGCACAGCTGGTCTCCTTGTTTCAGTCTTTCCCATATGTCTGCTTAAATGACAGTAAGTATTTTCTAATTTGCATGTATACCTCTAAGGTGTCTTTTATACACAAACATGTCTTCTTTTACCTCTTTTTTGGTGGTTCATTTCTTTTTCAAGATGATGTGTCTCTCCATTTTGCACCATTCTATAGCAATACATCAGATTCTCAGAAGTACTTGTACTTGTAGTTGCCTTTAGCTCTCAGGTTTCTTTCTTTTGTTGCTTTTGTCTCCTTTCCCGTTTGCTCAGACCTCTGGCCACTCTTGCTCTCTTCCATTGGCCTGGGCAAAAAGATCCTTTCCTGTAACTTGGAAGAATTTATCTTTCAAAAACATTCCCGAGGGGAGTGTTACATATGTTCTAACAATTCATGTTGGTTAAGGAAACATCTCCCACCACTCCATTAGTATATGTTTCCTGAACAAAGGAGATTGTCTATTCACTTTTAACAGAGTTTTGCATATACATATTTGACTCATGAGAAAATATTTCATATATTTTCATGTTAGGGCAGGTAGCTGGAAAGAAATGGCCTCTAGGTCCTTTCTAACTGCCTTATCAAATGATGGTTAGTGAAAGGCATGCCAGTAAAATAAGTACTACTCCTTCTGAATCTTTCTATCAAAACAAAAGGTCTTCATTTGTCTTACTCATCTAAATGGTCTGGCTCAAATGTTTCTCTGTGTTGGCACCAAGGTCAGGGACCAGGAAGGGGTGGATGTTTCTGGACCCAAGTTCCATCAATGCAACTTTCTTGATCCTACTCAGTTTGTTTCCACCAGTTAAGAGCTTCTCTTCCTTATATATCATGTTCAATAGACATGCATTTACACTGTATTTACACCGTATACTGGTATCAGATTTCTTTTACAAGTGACTGCAGGGATGTGATGGGCAAATTACCCCACATTTATTAGCTACAATCTGGATACAAGACTTTCTTCATAATTTCTCATAGCTTGCAGCAGAAAGCTCTTTGCCACTGGGTGATGTTATAGAAAAATGGTTCCCAAATCCTTTTCTCTGCAGGCCACTTGTAAATTTCATTGAGTCTCAGTGGATCCCTTATTTCTTTCTCTTTTGTTGTTCTTCCTTAGTTCTTGCTGTTGTATTAATCAAAGCATGTAATACATATTTTAATATTTATTTTCATCAGCTGTAGCATCAGAATCAAAACTAGCACTGTTTGCCTAAGAGTCACAGGCTGCTGAAAAAGTTCCTTTATCTGGAAATTTTAAAGGAAAAAAACTTCCAGTTGATACAGTAGAATCCATACTGCATTATCAAAATTATAGGCCTGTCAAAATAGTCTCAGTTTCTATTGTCAGGGGAAAAAACCCAAATACATGAAGCGCAACTCCAAGAGTATATATTTTCTGTTTTTTCATAGCCTTTCTTGGGACCACAATTTGAAAAATTGCACTCGTGATTTTTGGAAATGTCTGGAAGTGAACTTCTTAACTTATTTTCCTTTCAAATTGCAACCTTTTCTCTCCTCCCAAGAAAGAAGGAAAATCTCAAGTGGGCAGACTTTCTGTTTGTATCTCATTTGTGATTCCAAGTATTGAAATAAGAGGAAAGGTCTCCCTCTTTGACCTAGATAATGTTACAGTACTAAATGACCTCTGTGCTGATGGTTGGTACAGTCCTACGGTTAAAAGATGACTCACCAGAAGTAAAGCATAGTGGAGAACCTGCAGTTCATACCCACTGATCCACTCATGTGCTGACTACTGGCACAATACTTCTTTCTGTACCACCATTGCCTTGCTGAGACATTCTGACTAGAACTAACATGCCAATACCTGCCCCTTCTATATCAAAAATTCCTTGTGCACCTCCTTTGACTGAAGCTGGAATGCATACAGATGGACCATCAGCAAAATCTCTTCATGAAATGGGAGTGTTGCTGCTGAGACTTTTAAATAAATACACTCAAGAGTGCTTGGTACATAAGTCAAAGGAGTCAAGGAACGTATATCAAATGGTTAATGAAAATGGAAGGAGGCCATCCCTCTGGAGGTTCATGTGTTTTATGCCATGTTTTATGGCTGCCACTTTAGTGGTAAATTCATCCATATTGTAAGACTGCTAAAGTCTAAGTAGTCAATTGTTTAAAAAATGATTACTCCCATGGCCGTGTGGATTACCTAATAAAGTTATCTTTCCCAAAAATTCAGAGCCAGCTGTATCCTGCTCATGAATTGACTATAGCATATCACACTGTTCTTATCTCTGAATATTCTGAACACAGTTTTTACTCTGACATAAGACCTATTTTATTCAAATAAGTGTGGATTAAATTAATCAAAAACTACTCCAGTTTATGTGCTTCTGTATTCATGATTCAAAATAATAGGAAATGGCCTGATATTGCTGCAAAAAAAAAAATTACATATCAAAGGGCAGTTAACAAATGACAACACCAATGGCAGCAGCCAAGATGGTCTTCATTCACATTGAGAATACCACTGTTCACACAGAGACATCAAGCAAGAGAAAATTCCCAGAAGCAGAAAATGAGAACAACGAATGATCAAGTGAAAGCTGATTTGAACAATAACAATGTCAACAACAAGCTGACAAGTTGATTCCAACCTTTATTTTCTAGCGTGTAGAATACTCAGAAACTGTTTATCATTCTTCTTTGGGTGCCTTGGGATTGTCCAGACTGACAAAGGCTACATAGGCTGACTTATCTCTCTGGAGACTGAATGGTGAATTGAACTCCTGGCCTCTGGCTCTGCAGCCGTGTACCTAACTCCTGAGCTATCCAACAAATTTGAATAAGATCCCTGAGAATTCTGTATCAGGAAAACCCCAAATGTTTCAGAAAAATCTACTGTTGCTGCAGAAGTTGTAAGTACAGTACAATATATACTTACATACAGATTCCACAAACATTTTACAAGTTGCATTGACTTCTGGCATTTTTCAAGTTGCATTGACTCTGCTACATTTCCCCCATGCAAGCTCTAAAGAAAAAGCGAAGTCATTCTGTCGTCATATTAAAATAATAACAACAACAGCAACACTAAGGCCTTCGCCAAATAATGAGCATAGCAAACTTTTGCCTTTCCAAATATTTTATTTTGCTCTCCCTCACGATTCCTCATGGAAGGTCTTGTACCACCATTATTTGGATCACCTACTTTGACCTGCCTTCAAAAATGTCAGGTTTTCATGATGTGGCTGAGCCTGAGAGACTTCAGCTCTGCCTAAGCATATCTAGGTTGTTGTTCTAGTCTTGTTATTTGAAAATCAGGGAACTGATTGCAGTGTACTCTCAAACTACCCCCCCCCCAATTTCTCACATCCATATTTATTTCACACCAGCTGCAGAAAATAGAGTTGTTGACTGACAAGTCAATGGAAAGATAGGAAAAATTAGTAAGAGAGAGAGAGAGAGAAAGAAACGGGGGTGGGGGAGATAGACAGAGTGAAAACAAGGGTTTTTGATGCTATTGGAGAAGTTATCTTGCAGATGGTCTGTTCTTAAAGGAACTAGAGCTATTTATTTCTTTTCTTCAAACATCCAGCAAGAGATTGTGGGGGACAGCTTGTTCTGGAGAAGGTTGATATGAAAAAATATTCCTCCCTTTGTTATAATAGTAGAATTCAGAGTCACACACTGAAACTGAATAGTGCTAGATCACAGGTGCCCAAACTTTTCAGGCTGTGGGCCAGTCATGTGGTTCAGTGGATCGGTCACATGGTTCCTCCCACTGGAAGCAGAAGTAAAACATGCCTTGCAATCTGTTTTGCAACAGGAAGAGATAGATTTAAAGTTGCCATTTTCTCTGCTTAAACCAGGGGTGCCCATACTATGGCCTGTGGGCCAGATCCAGCCCACAATTCCAATTCATCCAACCTGCACCACCCTCATTGCTACCAGGAGTGGAAGTAAAATGCGCCCATATGGGCATGTTTTACTTCCACTCCCGGGAGTGACGAGGGTGGCATGGGCCGGATGAATTGGTATTGGGGCCCAGATCTGGACCATGGGATGTATTTTGGACACCCTGTGCTAGATTAAGGGCATATAAAAGGAAGTACCTCTGCACAAACAATAGTCAAAATGTGGAATTTGTTACCCCAAGATGTGGTAGTGAGGATGATCATCCACTAAAATGACTGTAACAAGTACTTTAGACAAATTCATAGAGGATTAGGCTAACAATTACTACTGGTAATGATGACTACTGGCCATACCACCTGCAGTATCAAATGCAACTTTCTAGGCTATGTGAATTGGAGGTGGCACAGCATGGCAGAAGATCCACATGTAAGATCAGTGTGGTCCATTTCAATTTAGAGACAACACTATGGCCTGTGATATTTTTGTTGTCATTTTTTTGCACATTTTCTATATCTACGGAACCACATTTTGAAAATACCAAAACCCTACACATCATTTGAAATGTAACCACGCTCTGCATTTACACAATGGCATTATGATACTGAAGAGCTTATTCTTGATAATCCCTGCCATAAAATCTGTGATGCTCACTATTGCTGTAAAATATGCTTACACTTTCACTGAGCTGTCAATCAGTACTTATAGATCTCTCCTGAAGAATCCAAGCATGAGCAGATCCTGTCAGTGTTCATGTGAAGTATGTCAGATTTCTAGTTACCTTTTTTTCCTTAGTGAGTACTATTCTGAACATCCATGCAATCCCAGTTTTATTTTTGCTGCCCACATCTCCTGGAGAAATCCTGTTGGAGCATTTCAAAGATCCCTTGGGTTTTTACCACCCTGGATAATTAGAAGTCATCTGCAAACGTGTTTTATTATTTAAGATAATGTCATTAGGAATGTACTCTTCAATTCTTGTTTTGCCAATCTTACTGTAAATTTACATTTGTTTTGTTAGAGTTTTGGCTCCTTTATATTTTCTCCATGCAGGCAAGTCATCCACTTTCCACAGGAAATATGCTTGCCCTTAATTGAATCCTTTTCTTATAAACTGTGCTGGCATTTTAAATTAGGGCTTATATTTAATGTCAGCTTCTGTTAATAACCTCCAACCTCCCTGTAGATTTTGTGACCCTCCTGGCCTCTTTCAATTTCCTTTTAATTATGCTGCCATTCTGAAGATGTCTCCTGTTCTGACAGTAGGCATTGACCCCCAGTATACATGTTCTGCCCAGCTTCCCATTCACATGTGCATTCGTAGCAATATGGTTGCTGTTTCCAAGAAGTCCAACAAATTTTAAATGTCATACCAGATCCCAAAAGCTACCCAGCATTAGGTTAAGCCTTCCCCTCCCCAGCCAGTCCCAAAATCCATCAAACCTAGAGCACAACACAAAAGGCAAACACTTTGAATGAAAGAATTCTGAATTCAATATTTTATTTTAAGCACTGGAACTAGAGTTGAACCCTTATGAAATCCTTCCATACAAGAATCGACTTCATTTTTGCCCACATGCACCAGAGTTTTCTTCTTTTCCCTAAGTAAAATTCATTGTGGGATTTCAACAGGTAAAGAACTAGGAATTAAAAAACATTGCCATTTTCCATTGGAATTCTAGAGATCTGCCAGCAGAAATTTCAGTCTGCCTTCTACCCATTGCTTTCCTAGTAAATTTTAAAGGTCTCCCTTGCTTGGAAGCCAGTAGTCATGCACCACCTGGGTCATGAACTGCTGATCTGCTGACCTTCCAGTCATCAAGTTCAGCATCTTAACCACTAAGGCATCCCAGTCCCTATTGCTTTTCTAAAACACAAGCATTTATTGTTGCTGTATTGCATCAGGAATATAAATTACCTATATCAATGTTAGGATATTTGAAGTTCTTCACTTTTACAACATATAGTTCTATGACTGCATCTCTGACTTCACTCTCCACCTCAAGTTCAGTTTTATTTATTTATTTTAACCAGAGTCCAATTTATGTTGGCTGTACTACACTATTTACCTTTGAGGGCTTATTATGTTCGCTTTCAATGATTCGTTAGAAAATTCATATGGTTTCCAGGTTTTTTCAGCTGAATGCCTTCTTTATTGTATATAGAGCAGAAGTGGCACACAGTCCCTAAAGCAAAAATGGAGCTTCATCCCTCCTGTTGCCAATTAAAGGGGGGAATTGTTGGAAAGTCCCATTATGCCTTCTAAGAGAAGCTTACAGCTCTTTATCATGTGTTGGTCCTCTAGGACTCACTGCCTCTGTTGCCGTTGTTGTTCAGTCACACAGTCGAGTCTGACCCTTTGCGACCCCATGGACCACCACATGCCAGGCTCCTCCATCATCTGCCATCCTCCAAAGCCTGACCAGATCTACACCCACTGCATCAACAATTCCATCCAGCCACCTCATCCTCTGCCACCTCCTTCTCCTTTTGCCTTCGATCTTTCCTAGCATCAAGGCCTTCTCAAGTGAGTCCTATCTTCTCATTTGGTGGCCAAAGTACTTAAGTACTTAAGTAAATGTACATTGTCTTTGAACCTCCGAAGTTCTGTACCTTTGATTTAGGGCAGTACTTATAAGACACCTTCATCTCCTTTTCTGTAAACTATATACCCAGACATTTCAGTATTTTTCTTATTATTATTTTTAGATCCAGTGAATACTAATTTCTCTACTTGCTGCTGTTCCTTTAGTTTTGGGCTGTGCTTACTAGATTTGAATTGCTGTTTTGTTTAGCATTCATTTCTTAGTTTGGAGGTTTCTGGCATTAGTATATAAACACATCTATATCTGTTGGTCTTGTACCTCCATTGCATACCTCTCCAAATATCTTTGTGTGTGTGTGTGTGTGTAATTTTCCTTACAGGTTGTTGTTGTTGTTGTTGTTGTTGTTGCACATATGTGCAAACAAACATCAATCACTACAATAAACCTTCCCTCAATAGAAAATACATTTAGTCTGGGAACAAAATAGCAGGCAGAAGCAGAACACATGGAGCCCTGGGCTCTGTTGAGGATGTTGAGCCCAGGCTCTGGCCACACTAACATCTAGTTGCGGTGCTGATAGAGGAGAATGTGTTTACTGGATTCTTCATTGTTTTATTGTTTGAATTTATTTATTGGGATTTATTGTGCTTTTGATATTTTGTGATGTTCTGTAAGACCATGTAAGCTACCATGAATCGCTCTGTGAGTAGGTCGGCATACAAGTGGGAACAAACAATCAAACAAACAAATAAGTAAACACAGTTCAATCTGTTCTCACTTGCAAAGCACACTCTTCTTGAAAAAAATAAATATCCCCCTTCCTTCTCCCCTCCCCTAACTCCCAAATTATCCAAACCGAATCAGCATTTGGTCCAACATCATTAATACTTAAATCTCAACAGCTACAGCTGAGTGAACCAAGAAATTGCTTGACATATTTGCCTGTACTGTCTATGAAACTGATTATCCTGTGCAGAAAGGATAACTCTACATTATCAGTAACCCACTGGATCTCTATGCTGCTTCCAACAAACCGGGGTGGGGTGGGGGGTGCTAAAATCCATGCCTCTGAAGCATATCTACATTCTCCTTATTTCATGCATATACCCTAAATCAGTTAGGCAACAATATTCTGATAAGTGAGTTCATGGTTCAGTTATCTGTATCTTGACACATAGAGAGTAGTTTTAAGGTGAGGATGGGAGAATGTGTGGATGTGTGTCCCTTGAGATAGTAATTATCATAAACTCTAGCTAAGATAGAAGGGAATGATGGAAGTGAAAGCAAAAAATAACTGGAGGACTGTTTCTCACTGCTGATCTAAGCTTTCAGCTTTCTCAGGTAGCTAACCAACTATTGAGTTGTTATATCTACATCAGTGATTCCCAATGTGGGGCACATGCCCCACAATGGGACTTCAATTCCCAAAAGCCTAAGTCAGAACTTTGGGTGATCAGTGCTTTGGGGAATTGACTTAGGCTTCTGGAAATTAAAGTCCAAAAACCAAAGGTTGGGAAAAACTGATCGACATCACAATTTTCTGTTTGAAACATTTTCCGAGTCTGCAAGTTGTCTAAATAATATAAATGTTCTTGAAGTAAGCTGCCTTTTTTGACAATGTGCAGTACTATCCTATGCATATATTTTTCATGCTAGTTAGACTATGTTCAATGGGACTTTCCTCTAACTTAATTTATGTTTCTCAGCATATCCAAAGAAAAGGAGACACTTTCTAATATATATCAAGCCTGATACATTTGAAGGCCTTGAAGGAAGTATATCACCTTTCCCACAAGTCCCATAATGAACCTTCTTTTTTCCTTCTTCTAATAAAATGGGGGCTCCTGAGATTTTTGAAGTTGAGTTATAGCATGTAAAGCAGGCTGCTCCAACCTGGCATCCTTCAAGGTATGCTTAATTACACTTTCTGTTATCCCCAATCAGTGTTTCCACTGCCTACATTGGTTTGGAGAGGACAGGACTCATGGGAGCCTTAATCCACCACAGGGGTACCAGGTGGGTAGGGCTGGTATGGAGCAACTGTAAAGATATTGTGTATATGTTAGAGACTTCTGTGAGACCCTGTATCAGAAAATATTACTCTACTTTTATTTTATTGATTGTTAGCATATGTTATAATTGGAGCAGTTTTCCTCAGCTTGGGGCTCTTCAGATATTTTGGACTGACACTTATATCAGTCACAATTAACATGATCAATAGTTAGGGATAATAGAAGTTAGAGTCCCAAACTTCTAGATGGTACTAGGTAGGAAAGTCTGGCTTCCTTTAACAACCTTTAACCAACTACCGAAATGGAGGGGACTAGCCATAAACTAAAGTATGCAAGGCTGTTTGAGTGTCCAAGTCAGATATTGTGAGCTCACCTTGTAACTGCACTGCAACACTGAAACAAAAACTTAAAAGCCAGAAGGTCTACATCTCGGGTTCCCAACCTTGTCAATCTGGGGCCCAGGTCATGGTCTTTCAGTCAGCTTTGAGGGACGGACAACCATTTTGCCCTGCCTGCATGATGGGCGTGGTCATTTTGTCCCAACAGCTTCAAAGGGATAGCCATTTTTGTTTCTTGCAGACCTTAGGTTGGGAACCCCTGATCTACATCATAGATGATGCAGCTTTTTTTAGTTAAACAAAGATGTTAGGTGGTCTTGGAAATGTGCAAATGGTCAAACCAGAGAAGGAGCTAGGAATGATCATAAAGAGTGGGCTGTAAGCAATGTTTACTTGTTTATGCCTTGTAAAAGTGGGAAATATAGTGTTGTTCACTCCTGAGAATAAAGTCTATGTGATCTGTAGTGATGGCCAGTTATGGATGAAGCCTTAGAGGAGGAGGGGGAAGCAGATAATGGTGGATTGGGGTCATGATGACTTGGAGGGGGCCATGGGTTTCATGGTGGTAGAAGAGGAATGGGAAGAAGAGAGGGGAGTAAGAGTCATGGTCATGGAAGAGGAGAGGAAGGAATTAAAGATGAGTGTAGAGTGTGTAGGCAGTGAAATAACTCTCAGCCACAGCCCCATATGTAAATAGTTGTGACTGAGTCAAACCTATCAGTGAAAGAATATATTCAAGTTGAATTTTGTGAGACCTCAAATAAGTGTCACTACCTTCATCAGCAAGATGGCAGGTGGGCAATACAAGTGTTTATTGGAATTGGAAAGGCAACCTCAAAAATGGAAAGGAAGCCAATGTAAACTACAGGTAGGACCAACTAATTCTAGTTTTGCCCCATTCCTCCTTCCTGCTGTACAACTCCTTTGCATTAAACTTGTAATTCTGGACAAACTGGAGTCTGTCTCAGGTTGTTGAATGACAACTGCCAGCATTCCTCACTCTCTATTACACCAGCTCCAGCTGATGGTGTTACTCTTCTACAACTCTGGGAAGGTCACAGCTTGCCCATTCTAATGGAATTGAAGGATAGCCTCCTATGTCGCTTCACTAGACTTCCGCACTGATGCACTTGATTTGCTACTGAGGTTAAAAAATCTGCTATTACTGTGTCATGTTGCTCATTGGCACTACAGTTGTACCTCGCTTAAAGAGCATAATGCGTTCCACAGGATTGCTCTTTAAGCGAGTCTGCTCTTTAAGTGAAACACCATTGTAAATGACCAGTTGTGGGGGGGATTGCAAACCCTGATTTATTTGTTAAATGAGTTTTCAGTTGGTTTTATTTGTTAAGCGAAGCGAATGTTCAGAGAAAATTCTGCTCTTTAAGCGAGTTACTCTTTAAGCAAGACACTCTTTATGCGAGGTTTGACTGTACTTGACATTGACCAGATGATTGTTGTAAACCAGTTTTTATATGGTGCTTTGAAAATTCTTAGAAAAAGACAAAACAAAACACTGTGTCCCTGGCCACCTAGGATCGATACCAAATTATTTATTTTATAATGTTATAAATCTTGGAAGATTCTTGTCAACATGCCTTAAATAAGTCACTCATCATGCCCAAAAATAGTCCTGTAACTATTTGTTACTTTACCATGAAAGGTACCATAGTACTAACTATGTACTACAGTGGTACCTCTTTTAAAGAGCATAATACATTCCACGGAATTGCTCCTTAAGTGAGTTTGCTCTTTAAGTGAAACACCATTGTAAGTGACTAATTCTGGCTTGGGGGGGGGGGGATTGCGAACCCCAATTTAGTTGTTAAGTGATTTTTTTGTTGGTTTTAGTTGTTAAGCGAGGCGACCATTCAGATAAAATCCTGCTCTTTAAGCAAGTTAGTCTCTAAGCAAGGCACTCTTTATGCAAGGTTTTACTGTACTATAAAACTAGTACTATCTACTTTTAAAATTAAGTAGTTATTGGTTTCTTCTTCTATGTCTAGGCCAGACGTGAAACTGCCAAAGTGAAGCCACCTCTTGTTCATTCTGCACTTCCTTTTGCCTGACTTAGCATGAGAAAGATTAGCCGGCAAAAGGTGGCCATTGCCCATTGTATGCCCGATTGTGGTTCAAAATACCACAATCTTTGAGGAGGCTCTTTCTCTGTTCCCCAGTAGTTATAGGTAACTGTGTTGCTTACAACTAGCCACTTCTAAGGTTTGTCTCTCACTTTCCCATTTCCAGCCTGCACACAAACATAATTGCAAGAAAGGAAAACATTGTCTTCCTGGTTTCCCTAAATCAGGGATTCTCAACCTGTGGTCCATGGGCCGGATGCGGCCCATGGTGGCATTTCACATGCGCCCCCCCCCCCACTGCTTCCACCACACCTGGGAATGCCATGTGGTGGAGCAAGGGCAAAATGGCTGTCCAGTCCCTGAAGCTGTCTGAAAAAACATGACCAGCTTAAAAAGGTTGAGAACTCCTGGACTAAATGATGGCATTCATTATCAATTCACACTTCAAGTTCTATTCCTCCTGCAGTCTCCGTTTTCTTGTTCCCCTCTGTTTTTCACAGTGTCCTTGAGGACACACACTGATATTAAGAAATAGGGGGGAAATAAAAGATTTAGGAAAACACATGGTCATTTGCTAGAGATCTAATATGTGTCTCCGTTACAGCTTTCTATTGCCGTTGACCGCTTCTGCTTAGCCAGCATTCCTCTCCTCTGGGCCTCCTCCTCCTTGCCTTACCTCCCTTGCTCTGAAATAATATTTCTGCTGCCCTTGCTCAGTCGGTGGCCTTTGCCAACTGTCCAGTGCATTTTATTAGATAAAGTCATTCGAGGAGCAGCAGGAAAGCTATATAGCAACAGCACTCGAGCAGGATGGCAAAGTGAGTGCAATGATTTCTGCACCCCTCATCACTATCCTCACCACTCCTGTCACAGAAGAGTCAATGTCACCCACTTAGCATTACCTCTCTCAAGAGTCCACAAGATTCATTTGGTCTCTAGGGATGGGGCAGACAACATATATCCGGCTCTGAAGGGGGTTGGCTGGGAAGCAAGTTCCCTAGCAACTACAAAATGAAAGCAGGGTTTACAGGAAGGACGAAAGTAGAAAAGAAAAACAGAAGCTGACCTTGAAGAGGTTTGGATGGATGGCCTATCAAGGTAAGGGTCCTCAAAGCCAAGACCCATTCCCGTGGTATAGTATACATTGTGGCCCAAAATTTCAAAGAAATAAGACCCATTTTAAATGGTGCTTTTTCTGTTAGCTTGGTACCCACCTAAATGTGTTTTAGTACTTTCAAAATGGCGATTCCAGATACGTGAGAGGGAAAAGAATGTAAATAATATGTGCCTCATGGTTTTACTGAATGTGTGACTGACATGCCTTGCTCTAAGATCATAGGCTGAAATCCCTTGCGGTCCCCCCTCCTTCCACAAGTCTCACATTTTGCAGAATCGCTGTACATCATTCCCTTCCCTGGACCGCATGCTTTCCCTGGAACATTTAATGGTTAATTTCTGTATCCTGTATGTTACCTTGCTTTCAATATATTTCTTGAAGAAACTTGGAGTGGTTATTTGGCCTAATGCTACCTTTTCTACACATATCCGAGGCCCGGGTTGTCCAGACTGAGAAGTGCAATCCAGAAGAATGTAGGGGCCTACCCGAGAGGCAGGCCCCTTCTGTTACACCGTGCTCTTCTTCTCCAGGTTCAACCAATACTCTTCATGACTGGGTCTTCCCATCTTTTGGGAGGCCTGCAAGGGGTCTTTCTACTTCTCTGGGATACTACTTGGTGAACATAATAATCAATTATCATTGCACTAGCTGGGTTATTAATGAAATTATCATTATTAGATGGATGGATGGATGGATAGGCAGGTGGGTAGGAGTGTGACTGAAAGCAGTTTGAAAGCAAGAAACTGCAACTGGATAAGTAGGGACCACTTTGACGGGAAAGGTTACAGCATTTTGTGCACTCCAGCATTTAGCCATGATCATGGAAACATCTGTAGATGTGGACTGTAAATGGAGATTAGAGTCAGATATGACTGGTTTTTGAGCAAAGGATACACTTACCTTAACCACTATCTCACAGGCAGTACATGGACTTTGATTGAGGAGGAGATACCTCATCATGAGCCACCTTTGTGCTACATTATACTTGTTCCAGAGTGAGTTTTTATATTGAAATGATAGGGAAATGTGGGAAAGGAGAACAGATCTGAAAGCCCCAGATGAAAATCTTTTCTAAGAAGAGAGGCTTATTATCGCTCTTTCACTAGAGCAGCTCTTACCTGGTGGGTCATTAATAGACAGAATGTGTTAGAAACTGTCAAATAATGGCAGAGTTACCTCAATGGGTGAAGAGACAAAAACATATTAACTCCCTTTAAATGGGAAAAGGTGGCAATTAACCGGTGTGATGACAATATGAAATGCCAGAGGAACAGGCAGTGAGCACAACTGTTTCTTATTATATCAACAGCCTCAATTTTCTGCCTTTAAACACTAGTGCCCTGTCAGTTCAATTAGATAGTGCTTGAGTATTTTTTTTAATGTAGATCAGCATTTTGCTATATCTGGAGCTCACGTGTGTGTGTAGTACGCACATATGTACACATAAGTGACTATCCTTCCTGTCTAGCCTACATGTCCAGTGAGCTACAGAGCAGTCCCATAGAGTAAGACTCATTCTGAAATTATTTTTGTTCTTGGGGGGCAGGGGGTGGGGGAGAAGGTGTTTTGTAGGAAAGGCAGTTAGATGATGATACACGATCTGATTTGAGGCAAGACTATATCAACAGCAATTTGTGAAAATCTCATCATGGCGGAGACCCAAGGGAGTGTTTTGAAAGGTCTCAGAAGATCCTCAAGCCAATGTAAAGAGCAATCTTATATTTTTAACAATTAACATTACAGGACACTTAGAGTTAAAATACTCTTGCATGTGGGATAATTAAAGGTAAAGGTTGCCCTTGCTCGAAAGCCATTCATTTCTGACTCTAGGGTACCGTGCTTATCTCCATTTACAGTCAAAGAGACAGCACTGTCCGTGTCTGCAGACATTTCCACGGCCATGTGATAGGCATGAATAGATGCTGGAACACATGAAACACTGTTACCTTTCCCACTGAAGTTGTACCTATTTATTTACTGCCAATTTCTTGCTTTCGAATTGCTAGGTTGGCAGAAGCTGGGACAGAGATGGGAGCTCACTCTGTTGTGCAGCACTCAGGTCTTGAACTGCTGACCTGCCAACCTTCCGTTCAGCATCTTAACCACTAAGCCACCACAGTCCTTTGTGTGATAATTACAAGGAGCTAAATCCTGATTTTGGAAATACTATTGTATTTCCTTCAGAGCTAATATAAGAATCCTTTCTGGACAAAGCCCTGCTGCATAGGAAGTTTTAGGAACAATCAGACAATATGAAGAGCAGTGAGTCAGGATCAGATAACCTGGCAAACTGATGTAGATGCATCTACTGCTGCCAAAACATAGACCTGGAGCACAAGCTGTCATAGCAAGAGGCATTTCCCCCAGCATTTGGGGTAGGCAACTTACAACCCTCCAGATGTCAATGGATAGCCCTTTCCATTTTCTTTCCCCTTTGTCAATTAAGACTGATGAGACTTGCTGTCCAACAACATCCATAGGGCCAAAGCTGCCCACCCCCGCTATAGAAGGTACACTCCAACTTCAGGCATCCTGGCTGATCAGCTATTTCATTAGTAAAAACTTAACCTCACCATTTCTTATTCTGTGTAGCTAAGTCAAAGTGGAGCTTTCTAGTGAGCTAATACTCTATGGGGCCTTGGCAATATACACTCTGGAGCAGACTTTGGGTAGTTAGTGTAAAGAGAACTAAGATAACAATATGCTTAAACAATATGCTGAAGCAATTCTTAACATTGTGGTGGGAGGATGATGCTTTGAGTCACAGGACATCATCCTATCGTTCCATATTTGTGAATAGCACTTTCCACCCATAATTTCCCCAAATCTGTTCTGAAGCAACAATTAAGGTAAAGTATTGATAGCGTTAAGAGAAGTTACTTTTATATACAGTACTACAATTCCCAGGATCCCTTAGCTAGCATGGGTATTAACTGTATTAACCAAAGGTTTGTGAGAGTTATCTAAAAAAATTTCTCATTAAAAAAAGAGTCTCAAGATGTGTGAATTTAGTCTAAGCAGTTTTTTTTAAATGCAAGGATCCCCTTTTCTTTCTTACAGTTTAGCACACCAATGGCCAGAAAAATGCCCTTTTTCATTCATTTGCCCACTGTTTTCCTGGTTCCTCTTTGGAACGAGGGCAAATTCAGCCAACCAGTCTTCTGCTTTTTGACATCCAAACAACAAATCCATAAAATGACACAGGGCTAGAGATGTAGAAACTGAATTTGAAAATCCTTTTTAGAAATCAATCATGTTTTATTGATTGGATTTTGCCAGTGAACATGATATCTCAATGGACTTTGCTCTCTTGCCTTTCAGCATCCTGACCTTCCAACCATCCTTAAGTAAAAAAGAACAGGTTGTGGCTGATGACCCATTTCATCTCCACAGCAACTAAAATGTATCCAATTGCTGCACCTCCTACTTTCTTCTTTTTCCACAGAATCTTCTATCTTTCCAAATAAGCTTCTTTACCTGCCTTCACTGTGGTCCTGATGTTTCTAGAATGTATGGCTTTAGCCCAGATGGAAACCAGAACATCTCACAACCCTGGATGTAACTGACTCTACTCTGAGGCACAGTTAAGAGAATGGCCTCTCCTTGAAGATACTGGGTAGCAGCAGAAGCAACCCCTAAATTATCCCTCCCTTCTCTCAGAGGATAGACCTGTGTGTGCCATAGAGCCTTTCTACCTAATTTCAGCTGCTGCTTTACTGTGGATTGGAGGGCCTTATCTTTATAGACTAGCTGGCTATATAAAGTCAGATGCTTTCAGACTGTCCCTTGTGGGATGTTCTGGAGTTGCTGTTTCTGAACTCACTTGAGCAAGCGAGAGGAACCAAATCATGCATAGCCTGACTAAAGCAAAGTGTAGAGTTGTATTATTACTTCCCTTGATTTGGATACTCTGTTCCTTGATGCACCCTAAAATTGTGTTATGGTTTGTTTGTTTTTTTGCCACTATATCACACTGTTAATTCACGCTTAGCTCAAGATCTAGTAAAACTCGAGAGCAGGGGTGGCCATCCTTGGTGCCCAAGCTGTTCTTGGACTTCAATTACCAGAAGCCCAAGTAAGCACACCTGTTGATCAGGGTTTCTGGGAACTGAAGTCCAAGAACATGTGGGGTACCTAGGTCCTTTCTACATGTACTACAGTACTACCAGGGTAACTGTTATCCATCCTATGCTTGTGAATCTGCCTAATTGCTGAACTCTACAGTTTCTTCCTGTTAAAAAATTTTTGGGCCACTTCTCCAATTAAGTAAGAGCATCTTGAATCTTGACTCTGCCTTCTGAACTATCACTTGGGTACACAGAAAGAGCCTCCTTGAAAACTGTGATGTTTTTGAACCACAATTGGGAGTGTTGGTGTTTTTTCTCACACTAGGTCAGGCAAAATGAACTGCAGAATGAATTCACCAAAAGGTGCCTTCATTTTGGGAGTTTCACACCTGGCCTAGACACAGCAGTAGCTGCAGCATATTAGTGTCATCAGCATATTTGAAATGCATCACCTTTACTCCTTAATCCAAGTAATTTATAAAGACCACTAGTGACACCAGGCCCAGGTGCAATCGACTTGATCTTTGTCTCCAGCAATCATTGGCAAGCCCTCTTTTGTGTACAGCTCATCACCTAGCTACCAAACAGGAGCATTGTTTAATCTACATTTTATCATGTCGGTCACAGGAACATCATAGTGACCACTTCTTTAGGTGTAGCCTTACAAGCAGCTAAAATTCACCTAAGAGTAGTTTGGTCTGGCCCATGTTTTTGTGGATTAACCAGAGGAGTAACATGCAGGCCTTGTCAAAAGTCTTGCTGAAATCAAGATAGGCTACATCTATAGTATTCCCCTTCTCTATAAAGCCTGCAACTCTGTCAGGGATGTAAAAAAGAGAAGTAACATTCAATTGATGGAAAAAATCAAAGGGAAAAGGAGAAGGGGTGGCAGAGGATGAGGTGCCTAGATGGCATTGTTGATGCAATGGGCATAAAACTGAGCAAGCTGCAGAGGATGGTGGAGGATAGGGATGCCTGGCGTGCAGTGGTCCATGCAGTTGCAAAGGGTCAGACTTGACTATGCAACTCATCATGCAGTTGCAAAGGGTCAGACTTGACTATGCAACTCATCATCATCATCATCATCATCATCATCATCATCATCATCAACATCATCATCAACAACAACAACAACAACAACAACAACAACAACAACAACAACAACAACAACCACTAGCTAGCCTAGTCAGCTTCTGTGTGTGAAGTGGAGGGTGAGCACCAGAAGAGTAGCGTGCCTTGGCAGGGCCCCATATAAAAATTTGTTTGGGGGCCCTTAGGAAGGGTAAAGATTTATTTTGCTTACGCACGTTGGGGGCCCCCATGGCCCGGGGCCCCCGTATAATTGATACGGCAGATACGGCGGTAGCTACGCCTCTGGTGAGCACTATTTTATCTTTTGCAAAATATCATTTCTTATATGTATGGCTGCAACTCAGAACACTACAGCTTGACACTGCAATGGAATTCCTCTGATCCAGGCAATTAAAAAAAACCACCCAAATATGTCTTATGTTCACAATTGTCCTGAATCCTTACAGCTAGGTTCTCTAAAAATGTGACCTTTGAGCACCATTACTTGGAGGGTGAAATGGAAAAGGATCAGCCTTAGTAATGAAATTAAGACTTTCTGCATCAGCAAATTACTAGACATCCATTATTAGATATCATACTCATCCACACATTAATAGACATCGTTTTTCATTCTGCCAGCAAATTGGCATGAAAGAGGAGAGGAATTTCCTCCCATTCATCCTTAACAAAGTTGTCCCTGTGTGGGTGGCTGTATGCACATCTTGAAACTGCCAGTTTATTACACCAGAATGAAATGAAAGGAGAAAAACACTTCACTCTGGACAATGACAGAGGGAGACCACAGTCAAGTAGGATGTTGAAAACAGCAGGGATCTCCAGCACTGTAGCTGCTACCTTCCAGCTCAGCCAGTTCAGACATTTTCTTACGGAGACAGATTGGAGACTGAGAGTGAGTTTTGTGTCAGCAACAGAGATTCAGTGTTTGTCACATTCAAACATAAACATTATTTACTATTGGAGGCACAGAGATGGGAACTCAGTCATAGCTCTCAGCCACTTGCACCAAAAATAGTACCACTTGCCTCTTTTTGGGTGCCTGGCAATGTGTTGTTATTTGTTGTTGAGTTGCACAGTCGAGTCTGACCCTTTATGACCCATGGGCTACCACAGGGCAGGCTCCTCTGTCATCTGCCATCCTCTGTAGCCTGCCCAAATCTACGCTAACAATGCCATCTAGCCATTTCATCCTCTGCTGTCCCTTTCTCCTTTTGCCTTCATTCTTTTCCAGCATCAGGGCCTTCTCCAATGAGTCCTTTCTTCTCATTTGGTGGCCAAAGTACATGAGTTTCAACTTCAACATTTGTCCTTCCAAACAGCAGTCAGGGTTGATTTCCTTTAGGGTTGACTGATTTGATCTCTTTGCAGTCCAGGGGACTCTCAAAAATCTTCTCCAACACCACAGTTCAAAGGTATCTATTCTTCTGCACTCAGCCTTCCTTATAGTCCAGCTCTCACAGCCATAAATTACTACTGAGAATGCCATTGCTTTTGTTGGCAGGGCGATGCCTCTACTTTTTATTGTGCTGGCTAGGTTTTCCATAGCTTGCCTCCTAAGGAGTAAGCATCTTCAGTGATTTTAGATCCAAAGAAGGTGAAGTCTGCCACTGCTTCCATTTCTTCCTGGGAGTGATAGGGCTAGTTGACCCATTTATTTTATTTTTTTGATGTTGAGTTTCAGGCCAACTTTTGCACTCCCCTCTTTCACTGTCATCAAGAGGCTCTTTAGATTTTATTCACTTTCTGCCATTAGGGTAGTGTCGTCTACATATCTGATTGTTGATATGTGCAAAACAGTTTTCAATACACAAGTCTGTGGGGAGGGACATTGTGCCGATGTGAGGCTATGTATGGGAGAGACAGAGTGTTATGGAAAAATCCAGGTGTCCCGGCTGCTGTGGTCTCCACACCATTAATGGTAGGAAAAGTGGCTATGATAAGGAATATGATTCCTTCTCTCCAGCTTCCTCTGGCAGAGCTGGGGAAAATTTAACCCCCAGTTTGTTCTAAAATGGCACCGCCAACTGGTTCCAATGATCACAGCCAGGCCTGAAGTGTTCTGGGAGTTACAGCCTATCCTGGAGGGTGACATTTTGCCCAGTCCTCCTCAGTGGACAAGGTGAGCTAAGTGGAAGAGCAGTTAACAGGGCTAGCATATGGCATATGTTGCTGGAGGAGCTGAATTGATGGGTGTTAAATATTATTGAGAATATTACAACATTCTTCCCTGCAGGGTAGAGGGTACAACTCTTAACTTCAACAGAGGAACTCCTTCATACCACCTGCCACCTGAGGCAGCTGCTGCAGTTTGCCTCTTGATAGTGCTTGGTTTGGTGATGGGTTAAGTCAGGGGTGCCCAAACTTTTCGGGCCATGGGCTGGTCAGTCATGTGGTTCAGGAGGCCAGTCACTATGGCATGTGGGCCAGATATGGCCTCTGACACCAATTCATCTGGCCCACAAAGTCCTCTTTGCTCCTGCAAGTGGAAGTAAGACGTGCCCCCCTGGGCACGTTTTACTTCTGCTTCCGGGAGTAACGAGGGTTTCACAGGCTGGATGAATTGGCATCAGGGGCCAGATCCAGCCCACAACCCATAGTTTGGACACCCCTGGGTTAAGTAAAGGAGAGAAGTGTCCAGCCATTCAATTCCCCTCACACAACTGACCTACGAAGCAGTTTGCTAGCTAGTGCCTTTTGCAGAATAATTAAACCAATGGCATTTAGATCAAAGATGTTGATGTAATAAATATTTGAGCTCTACTCTGGCATTCAGAATAAGGCTAATCTGAATGCATGAGAAAAGGGAGGAGGCAAGCCCCATTGTGACCTCACTTGTTACTCTCTTAATGAAGAGAGCAAGAGTCTGAAAACAAACTGGCATGAAAGAAGAGAGGACTTTTCTCCCATTCATCCTTAGCCCAGTTGTCCCTGTGCAAGTAGTTACATGTGAGTCTTGAAGCTGCCACCTTTTTACACCAAAACCAAATGCTGCATGTCAAGACTCTCTGCACTATCTGGAATTCTGAAAAATAACAGTGTTTGATCAGACAGAGATATAATCCTTTCCCAGCTATTGCTCTCCAAGTGGTGATGTGGGAAGTGTGCTAGTGTACACTCCCTTGCTTACAAGTTTAGTTATCCCTTAGCTAGAATACCAGATCAGGGCTATAGCTCCTTGTATATAATATTTAACACACCAGTTCTTCAGGTTCTTAAGAAGAGCTATGGTAGCACAGTGGTTAAACTTGTGTACTGCAGCCAAAATGTTGTGAGTCCGATCCTGATGGCAATCAAGGTTGGCTCTACCTTCCACCCTTCTGAGGATGGTAAAATGAGTATCCAGCATGTTGAGGGCAAAATGTTAATTTGTGAACCATATAGAGCTTGCACTAAGCACTATGGGGCAGTATAGAAGTGTAATTGATATTGCTATTCTTTCAGGATAAAGTTTCTAATCCTGGAGCACCCATAGGTGTCAGGCTACAACTCCCATGAAACTCAGCCTCCACCTGCTGTGGATGCTGATGCTCCAATGTGTTGTGCTATGAGGGAGTGCTAGACTTAAGGGAAGGCTCTCTTTGGAGTTTTCTACAAGAAAGAGGAAAGCACAAAGTTTATGTAAGTTATCTTGACCTTGACTAGCAACACAGAACCCCATACCCACAGTGTGGATGAGCTCTGCTGAGGAACTGTTTATCCCCCAAATCTTTCTTCTCTAGAGAAAATATGGATGTAACTTAAAACCATCCTTGCTTTCAAGGCTTGTTAACAAAAATTCAGCTTTCATCTCTCAAGATCAGGGGATTTAGACGGAAATGCCCTTCCATCCATAATGTACAGCAGAAGTTTTCAACCTTTTAAAGCTAGGAGCCAGGTCACGCTTCCACACACAACTTTGGGGGCCAGATGGCCATTTTGCCCTTCCTCCACTACATGGTGTGGTGGAGGCAGTGGGAGGCCGCATGAAATGGTGCTGTGGACCACATCTGGTCCATGAGCCGCAGGTGAGAATTCCTGATGTACAGTACTACAAGGTTCCAGAGAAATAAAATCTTCAGCAAACAGTAAATAAGTGGGAGAACAAACAAGCTGTTCTTAAAAATATGAAAAGCTAGAACAGAGTACTTGATTTGTCTTGATCAGGAATACATAAGCAAGAGGTATCCAGATCAAGTCAACAGCACCTTAGAGATACAGTGCTCAATAAATGCATGTTCCAAAGTTGCTGTCAGGTACAGAGATACAGCACCTTTAGTATGCAGCTACCCAGCTTCCAAACCTGTGACTCTACATCTAGGCAGCAGTTTATGACTCTTCCAGGCCCCAGGGAATAGGGCGTAGTCTGGAGACCAATTATGCCCTCTCCTGGAACTTAATACTCGATGAGTCTTAGGGAGTGCAAGAACTGTCATCTTGTACCAGAAGTATTTTTCATTTAGCAATATACCCTGTGCCTGGCAGTGTCCAATATTGTGTGTTTCAAAGAAAAGATGAGAAGAAACTGATTGTGAAAATAATAAAATAATCTCATATTGCTGTGGGTCTTGTTAGGCCCTCCATTTATTTCCCTAGAGTACAGACAAAGCCTCAGCTTGGCCCTATCATTGTGAGGTACAACTTGCCTTAGATGGCAGATGCTTGAGGAGAACAATGGCAATCTTGTATTTAATCCCAAATTCGAATGACAGACCTTTTCACTAAATCAGCGGTGCCCAAACTTTTTTTTTAGCAGGCTGGTCCTGCCCCCGACACACAGCTGTGGGGGCCGGAGACGAACTGCTCCCACCGCTGACAGTTTTGATGTCAGCAGCTGTGGCGGCGGAGGCAGCAACTGTGCTTTGTCTGGGCTGCTCCGAGCAGCCTCTTGCTTGGTCCCATCCCTTCACCAGCCTTTGCTAAAGCCAATCGCCACTTCGGGGAAATTTTTGGAGTCTCCTGTGTTTCAAAATTTGCAGCACTGGAAGGGTAAACCTGGTGTGCTGTAGTGATGTCATTCCAAGTACTCCAGGGGCCTCTGTTAGCACAGGAGGCTGTGAAAATTTCCCCAAAGCAGCGATTGGTTTTAGCAAAGGCTGCTAAATGGATAGGACTGAGCAAGAGGCTGCTCAGAGCAGCCTGGATAAAGCGCGGTCGCTGCCTCCGCTGCCACCGCTGCCACCACTGCTGATGTCAGGCAGTGGGGGGTGGGGGTGGCGGTCTGCGGTGAGCCTAGGTGCTCACTGCAGGCTACATTAATGATATCCAGGGCCCTAATTGGGGCCATAGTTTGACCGCCCCTACGCTAAATGCTCTGACCTTCACCTCCTAAACTAATCTGCTGCTTTCAGGTATGATCCTGAATAGGGCAGAATAACATCTTGTCCTCAGGCAATATTGATCTAGGCCAGGGGTCAGCAAACTTGGCTCTCCAGATATTCTTGGACTTCAATTCCCAGAATCCCTGATCAGCAGGTGTATTGACTTGGGTTTCTGGTAATTGAAGTCCAAGAACACCTGGAGAGCCATGTTTGCTGACCCCTGATCTAGCCCTATTCCAGAATTCTCCTTTTATGTATAATATAATTTACATATATAAATTTTAAGACATTCTGGAATGCCACATCCACTGGCAGGATATTTACCTAATGAGGTTTCGCCAAGAACTAGGCTTGTTAAGTACTAAAAATATGAATCTAATTTCATTCATATTCAGGGATGGAAACAGTTACTTTTTAAAATTACAACTACCAGATTAGGCCAACCCTCATGGCTATTATTTAGGTATTATCCAAGGAACTGCTGCTCAAAAAAAGTGAAATTATCTGTCTTTGCTCATATTCCCCAAATCTAGGAGCATATACATAATAAAAAATAATAATAACAGCTAAAACCTATAAACCTGGGCAATCCTACCATTATAAGAACTGATAATGCATTATTAATATACCTTATGTTCCCAATGCTTTAGATCTCTAATCCTAGTTGCAATACACAAAAATGTTGAAGGCTTGTTCAAAATAGACTTTGCACAAGAAGAACTAACACAGGGGTGTGCTGGGCACCTTGGGAGGGTGGTGGACAGGAAGTGATGGAGGTACCTATGGAGGGGTCGGCAGGGGAGAAATCCCATTACCTCTGCCTGCCTCTGAGGGGCGCCAGTTACTGGGGCGCACCGGGATGAGTCCCTGTGTCCCTGTGGGCCAGCACATCACTGAACTAACATATCAGTGAGAAAGCCTTTGCACCAATTTCAATTTTCAGAGATAGGGTGGAGTTTTAACTCGCAGGGATTTCATTATCTATTAGACTTGCTTTCTACAATGCAACATGCAGCTGAATATTTTATGCTAGGCGAGTTGTGTAGCATGCTTCCCGACCACCAAGATGTGAGGATTGTAGTAGAAATCTTCCTTCTGTCACATTTTAAATGACATTTGCAAAAATGGAAAAGCTTTTGTCAGAAAGTAAGCCAACTACAATTGTCATCCATCCCTTGTCATAAGCTATTTGGTGCAACATTTGAGGTTTCATATTCTGCAACTGGAAACTGCTGTTCCTTGCCACTCTTACTTTATATTACTTCTTAAAAGGTAGTGAGGGGGAAGGACTCTTCTCAGTAGTAAATGCTACAGTGGGAATTGAAACCTGACTCACAGCTATGCATGTGTGATATGCAGGAATGTTAGACGAAGCTCATTTGCTGAATGGTCAATAGAGTTAGATACATAAAAGAAACATTACAGGAACAAAACTCACTATGTCCTAGTAACATTCTCCTCCTCTCTTGACCATCAGGATGTTGTTTGTCTTGTCTTGGTCCAAATCAGGCCTGTGCTGATCCAGGGGGCTACCGGGATGTGTCGCTGTGCTACTTATAACTTAAAGGGCCACACCACCTCAGCAGTTTCCGTTCCCACTTCAGCTCCTCTCACCACTCTGTAGGAGAAAGTCCGAAGCACTTCAGCAGCAGAGTTGAGATAATAATTAGGCTTGGATTGAAAGCAACAACTACAACAACAACAACAACACAAAATTATTATTATCTCCACACCGTTGCTGAAGTGCTTCGGACTTTCTCCCACAGGGCGGAGGGGAGCCCGGTGAGAGGAGCCAAAGTGGGAGCAGAAACTGCTGAGGTGGCATGGCCCTTTAAGTTATAAGTAGGGGCATGCGGCAACACATCCCAGTATCCTGCCGGGGCAGCACGGGCCTAGTCCAAATGCCCGTGAAATGAAATGTTACGTCATTTACTTGGATTTCCCCTCTAGAGTGGTGGGATATAAGTGTAAATAAATAAATAAATAGATTTGCAAAGGTTTGTCAATTATTCATTAAGTGAAACAGTAACAAAGAGGAAATGAATAATCAGAAAAAAGATACAAAATTGCTTAACTTCTTCCTGTGTTAATTCATATTAATAGATTCAAATGTGGAAATAACTAAAGCACTGCTGTGTTTTTTTACTTACTTGAGCTACACACAGCCAAGACGTCTATTTGTATTAAAAAGTTTGCGAGTAGTAGTTAATTCTATCTCAGTTCACTTTGAGACATGTGGACAAGAAGTCATTTATTCCCCCATTCCACATCTAGTAACTAACCAAATTGGCTGCCAATTGATTCTTAGTCCAATATTAGTGATGGGACACATTTCCCATCATAATTGAGGGCTGGAGGCTTCTTTAGGAGCTTCAGATGGGCTATATGGTTTACGTGATTTTGCCCTTCAATGGAAGGGATGTTTCTGGGACTTAGAAGGAATGACTGGGTGGTTGCCACTGTTGTTTCTAATACCTGCTGTCTGGGGTGGTTGGTTGACTCTGCTTAATGGAAGGATGGTCCCTGCTAAATAGATTTGACTTCTTACACTATCTTACTCTACAAGGTTGATAAACTAAAAATTATTCCGAATCCGCTGGCTATGAATAAATAATCAAAAGGTTAACAAACTAGCCAAGTTTGATTAAGGCCTGCTTCTTCTGTGTACCATACTTTCTGCTTGAAGAGAACCAGATTGGATCATAAAGATTACAAAACAATTCTCTGGTGGGCAATGAAAAAGCAGTGGGGTTTGTTTGTTTTTTGAAAAAATATCAGACACACTTTAGGGCTTTTATCAGTAAAGCACTGTGTCCATTAGGAAACAAATTAAGTCATCTTGCAGGCAGCCTCAGTCCCATTTCCATGCCAGGATTCATACCATTTATGCAGCAGAAGCTCAGGGATGTTTTTTTCCTGTCTTGTCTATATTCCCTGGGATGAGAGCTGCTTTTGGTTCGTAAAGGGAACAGTTAATCAACATCAGTTCATTGCCAAGTTGCTGAAATAGAAATCACAAATCAGGGTGGCAGAAAAGAGTCTATGTGTGGTGACAAATCTGAAATTATGTTGTCTGTTGTTTAGTGTGTGGAGGTGGAGCAGGGTAAAACATTTGAATGCAGTGCCTCCCTTGGCGAAGGTCCAGCAGTTCTTAGTATTAACCAAGTACATCCATGCTCAGAATGGGTAGAAAGGGAAGCAAGCTGTTAGACATAAAAATTACACACCAGAAAAGGAGAACACATGCATGCACCCGCATGCATGCATGCACACACACACACACACACACATATGCACACACATGCACAATTCTCTCTCTCTCTTTCTCAATATTGAAACCCTGGGTCTTTTTAATCATAAGAAGACTTGCTAGAGCAGGAGTGCCCAAACTATGGCCTGTGGGCCAGATCTGGTCCCTGATGCCAATTCATCTGGCCCATGCCACCCTTATCACTCCTGGAAGCAGAAGTAAAATGCTCCCAGGAGCAATGAGGGCAGCATGGGTCAGATGAATTTGCGTCAGGGGCTAGATCTAGTCCATGGTCCATAGTTTGGTCACCCCTGGTTTAAGCAAAGAAAATGGCAGCCTAAAATCTATCTCATCCTGCTGCAAAACAGATTGTGAGGCATGTTTTACTTCTGCTTCTGGTGGGAGGAACCACGTGACTGGCCCGCTGAACCACATGGCCCAAAAAGTTTGGGAACCCCTGTATTAGATGATGTTTTTAATGTACCTACCATAAAACCTCTCCTTAACTCATCGAGCTAGCCTGATGTCCACAAGTACCATAGAAACCAGCAGCCATTTTGTTAGGGTGAAGTGAATTTCCATCGCCATCTGGTTGGCTTCTGTATGTGCAGGAAAAGAAGAAGGGGATGTCATCTTAGCCATTGTTTCAGACTGCTAATGTTTTGAGGAGGCTCTGCATCTACTGAGGCAAATAGATTGTGCACTCTCTGCTCTTTGACTGACATTTGCTCTCTTTTTAAAGCCTCGTTATCAATTTAAAATTGTGCCTGGGATATGCACTGGAACCTTCTACATGTAAAGTATGCACATGCTTCTCTCTAGTTGTGGACCCTCTCTGCAGTGGAAAGAGCAGAAAGTACTGGATTGTTCAGATGTCTGTTTCTCCCTTTTTCCTCTCCAGTTTTTCTTCATCTCAAAGAAATAAGAGTACAGTAGTATGCATTAAAGGGTTGTTATGCAACCTCAACACAATGGCTCTGGGGCTTTCTGTTCTTGTTGTTGCAGATGTCAGAGTGATGCAGGATTAATTATGCCTCTGGATCTCTGCTCATCAGAGAATTGCACCTTACGACTACCCAGCTTTTGCTTTTAGAACTGTCAAATTATAAGCAAACCATGTCTTTACAGAGGGCTACCTGTTCTTGTGGGTTGTCCTTCTGTCATTGTTAGATTTTCCAACAGAAGTCAGAAGGACAGATGGCCTCACCTAGTACCTTGCAACAAAGATAATGGAAGCCAGGGTCAATTTATGTGTCTTTCTCCTACCATTTTTGTAACTTTTGAAATTTGAATTTTTAATTGAGCTTCTTCAAAATGGTGCCTTTGCATTATCAGTGTTCAATGTAAGGAAAGGCAAGTCCTGAATGAAATCTGAAACACTCACTTCTTCATTTCCCCTTGCCTATTTTAGCCCAACCTTGATCTTTTCTGAATTTTTAAATGTACACTAGCTAAGGAAACAATGAAGGGATGAGGAAACTGCTTAGACATTTCATGTTGGTTTTTAGCTGTGCAGTGTCTGCTCTCTCTTGAGAGTTCAAAGTTTAGGATGTCAGCTATTAGAAATTATGGACTGTTCTTACCAGGAGATTAAAAAGGTCAGAGAAGGTGCAATGAGTTTATCCAACAGGTTTTAATCTAAGGAGAATGAGAAATCCAATGACTGTGAAAATTTGCAACTTAGCAAAATGCAGCAGCCCTCCTGATTAGGTAAGATATTTGGTATGGAAGAATAATGTATCTGAAGCACTGAATGAAACCAAAGGAGAAATCCAAAGAAAGAAATCAGAATCAGGAACTTGACAGACAATCTGCACTCCAGGGATGAAAGAAACTAAGCTGAAGGCAAGGAGGCTAAGACTTGTATCGCCAAAAGGCTAGAATGAACTGAAATTAATTGCTTTCCCCTCCCTCAGGATTATCTTAATTAGGTTTAGATAGATGCATTTTCTTCATATTATTTTCATAACCTAATTATGGATAGCTGTTACAGCTGTTTCAAAATCGCCTCCCATGCAAAATATTATCTTTGTATCTCTCTTCAATGTCACCTCAGGATATGCCCAAGGCAAAGAGTGGATCTCTTGAGTTTGATCCATCCTTGAGTTTTTATCAATGGAGGCCCACCTTTACTTCTCTAACTCAGTCTGCCTTGCTAGCTATTTTCTGACATCAGAAACACAGTCAATCTGCAGCCTCCATCAGAGCACAGGGCTGTAATATCTTGGAGCCAAATAGTAGATTACCATGTTTCTTTCCCCATGTTCCTTCCCTCCTGTGTCTTGCACTTCTTACCTGATGAACTCAAAAGCTTGCAGAATTGTAGTTGGTCCCAGTAAAGTTAATGGCCACTTATGGATCTTGTTTGTTCTCATGGATCAAAATAGCTACCTTTATATTTGTGTTACATTGATGGTTTAATGGCAGTTTTATAAAGCTTTTATTGACAATGAAATTTTAGGTCCAGTATCTGATTGATAATCCCAACTAGAGCACAAACAATGATTCAGTGGGATTTGCATACAAGTTGGCTGATCATTCAAAAGGTGATTCAGCAAATCTACTCTTAGTTGCGATTAGTTGTAAAATTTTGGTCTTACCGATTCAACCAAAAATTGATTTACATTCCAAAATCAAATCAAATCTTTATTATGGTCCAAGACCAGGATAGAACAGCAGAAGGAACAGAATTTAAAATGGGGGTACTAAAATATATCAAGAGACAAGAGTTAAAATGAGGGTGCTTAAAAAGGAGCATTTATGCTCAGTGTTAAGGAAGAGTAAAATTAGTAAATAGGTTACTAGTATTACAATTACTATGAACCCAATTTCTTTCCCACTCTCCCAGTACAATTTGTTGACTATGTGAGCAAGCAAAATCTATGGGAGACACTCACATTTTTAGTGCCCTGGGAAAATAAAAGTATTTATTCACTTGTTGAGAACTGTAAGAAGCACAGAAAGAGAAGGGCAATTGGGAGATTAAACTTAAATTAAATCAACTTCAATTAAATTACACCTGGCTGGCAGGAATGGTGTGGGGTAATGAGGGTTTACTGACACACACACACCCTGCAGGCTTATTTAACTTCCTGTATCTCTCTCCCCCCATTCCTACCCCCATTCCTATATTCGGTGGGTTAGTGTAGGGAATGAGAAGTTGTTTTTAAAGGGGATTTAATTTTAGTTTTACTTTGTTCTTTTTGTGTTTTTAGGGGTTTATTTTATGTCTGTTGTGCTCCGCCCTGAGTCGCTTGTGTGAGTTGGGAGGAATATAAAAACTATTGGTTTCCTGTTGAATTCCATGCCAGATTCAAGGTTCAATTCTTATTTATAAAGTGTTACACAGTTTGGGACCTTGCTACCCAATGGAACAACTTTTCTACAAGAATTCAACCAATACCACTATGTCCTCCCAGGATGCATTGCTAAGAGTGGCTACCCCAAGAGAAGCAAAAAAAAAAATGACACAAAGAAAGGAGCTTTTTTGGTTGGTGGCTCCCTTACTGTGGAACAATCTTTCTATTGAGATTTGTTAGCCCTCCCTTCTTCAGGCATTCAAGAAATTATTGAAAACTTTTCTATTCAGAGAAGTCTTCTTAGATATTCTTCCCCAATAGAGGTGTTTTTACTTTCAATATTGATTTGTTGCTTATTGTTTGATCTTATGTTGTATTGATTTCTTTTTGTGTGTTGATATTTGTCTTTTAGGTGCTTAGATTATGATATTTTGTCATCCTGCCTTTTTAGTTGCTTATATTGTTAAACTGTCCAGTGTAGTATCCATGCTAATTTGGGAGGAAGGTTATATAAATACTAATAAACAAATACTATGGGCCAAAATCCAGGCGCATAGCTGTATAAGTGGCATAATGTCTGGCAGCAAATTGCCCCAAGTTAAGAAATTGCTGTGGCATTATCAGTTGCATTATTATTATTATTATTATTATTATTATTATTATTATTATTATTATTATTATTATTATTATTATTATTATTATTATTATTATTATTATTATTATTATTAATTGCATTTGTTACCCCGCCCCAATCGGGAGAACCCGACTCTGAGCGGCTTACATCACATAAAATAAAAAATAAAAATATAAAACAATCTCCATCAATAAAAACATCAAAAAGTTTAAAAAGTCATCAAAAGTTAGCATCAAAAATTAAAAACAATACACAGTCCCACATTCAGACCCAGGGGTGGCAATCCATTAATTAAGCCACCTGGTAAGAGAACCCACGTTCCCGGGTCCCCAAACTTGTCCTGCCAGCCAGGTTTTTAAGCCCTTCCGGAAGGGCAGGAGCTCTGTCTGAAGGCGCAGTTCGGTGGGCAGGAGGTTCCAGAGGGCCGGGGCAGACACGGAGAAGGCTCTCCTCCTGGTTCAGGCGAGGTGCGCCTCTCTCGCCAAAGGAATAACAAGAGAGCCTCTCCGATCCGCCCTGGTCGGACGGACAGATGTTCTTGGGGTGATGCGGTCTCTTAGGTATCCTGGCCCACTACCATATAGGGCTTTAAAGGTAATAACCAGCACCTTGAATTGCACCCGGAGACATACTGGCAGCCAATGCAACTCCCGGAGCAGCGGTGAAGCATGAGCATAACGCCCACACCCCACCACTACCCGGGCCGCTGCATTTTGGACCAGCTGGAGTCTCCGGATGGTCATCAGGGGCAGCCCCATGTAGAGCGCGTTGCAATAATCAAGTCTGGAGGTGACTAACGCATGTGTGACCATAAGCAGAGCGTCCCGGTCCAGGAGTGGGCGTAACTGGCGAACTGCATGTTGAGCAGTTCAGTTCACTTCCCAAAACTATACTGTTTGTGTTAATGCCAGCATAATTAGACAAGAGTTTTTGTCCATTATTTTGAAGTAGCCAAAAAAAAAAAAGGGGGGGGGGACTATTTAGTTCTTTTTGGTAGATGAGTAAAGAATATTTGCCAGCATATAAGATGCATCGGAGTATAAGACACACCCCGTTATTACCAAACTAGCCCACTATAGGCCACTATATACAGTACAAGACACACTTCATTTTCCCAGTGTATTTTAAGGGTGGGGGAGTGGGTCTTATATGTCAGCAAATATGGTACTTTTAAAAAGTTGATACAATAAATAGTTACTTACAGATCTTGGGGCCATACCTGTAACTAATTAAAAAATTTAAAGTCATTTTCCAGTCTCTGACAGCAAACATGTTCTTACCTGGAAACATTACTGATGGAGTCTCTTCCTGCCACTTCAAAAGCATTGGCCTTTCAAACGCTGTGCTAACCAGGAATCCCTTATCTGTGAAACAAGAGCAGAAAGGAATGGCCTCTGCCCTCTGCTGTCCTCCCTGCTGAAATGATGGGAGCAGTCACTTGCTTCTCCCAGCTTTGAACACACAATGACACCAATCAGGAAGCTCTTTCCCACTGCCATGCTCATTTGGTGATCCTTTTTGTGCTGCATTTCAATCCTGTTGACAGTTTGTCATCTTACACAGGCCCCAAATATCCATCTTGCTTCAGAGGCATCATTCTTCAACCAGCTCATCGCTACTGTTCTTCAGACACGCAAGGATTGAGATTGATGAGCAAATGTCAGCAGGCCTGACTCTGAACTCTCCCCAAGTTTTCTGGCAAGAGAATCTCTCCTGCTCAGCTTCTCCAGGGCTGCCAATCTAGCCATAACTACTGGAGTGATGGGAGAAGGTTTAGAAAGGCAAGAGTCTGGAGATATGGCATGATTTCTTACTTGACTTATATGCCAGTAACTTCCATTATGTTCATTATGTCCCTCTGTCATTTATCTAGATTTTTCTGTTATTTTCTTGACTATAGCAATTATGTGTGTATGGGGCAGGAGGGTTGCATTCTTCTATAACAGGGGTTCCCCACCAGAAGAGTAGCGTGCTTTGGCGGGGCCCCGTATAAAAATTTGTTTGGGGGCCCTTAGGAAGGGTAAAGATTTGTTTTGCTTATGCACGTTGGGGGCCCCCGTGGCCTGGGGGCCCCGTATAATTGATATGGCAGATACGGCGGTAGCTACGCCTCTGTTCCCCACTTTTTCAAGCCAGGGGCTGGATCGCACTCTCTCAGTCAGCTTCAAGGGCCACATGGCCATTTTGCCCTGCCTGCACAATGGGGGTGGCCATTTTGTCCCAACAGTTTCAAAGGGGCAGCCATTTTGTTTTTTTAAAATGCCCTTGGAGAGGTAAAATGGCACCATGGGCCAGATCTGTCCCAAAGACCTTAGGTTGTGAACCCCACTTCTATAATAATACCTCTGGTTTCAAACCATAGTTTTCCTGTGGTCAATTGGCTTTAGTAATGCAAATCTGTTCTTTATGTGGACTTCAAATTAATCAAGAATGTTGTTTAAATTATATTCTTGCACTACAATTTTTGTAGAGTTCTTTTTCAGTTTCAGTTTCATACTGGATATTAACAGTTTATGATCAGTGCCAATGTTTGATCCTGGTATTGTTTTGGCAAAAGAGAATACATCTCCTACTTCCATTTATATAGTCTATTTGATTTTTATATTGACTGTTTGGTGATGTCCACATGTACAGCCATCTTTTTGGTTGCTTGAAGCCTGTATCTGCAAGAAACAGATTGCTGACCTCGCATAATTTTGTGAGTCATTCTCTCACATTATCTATCCAAATTTTCTAATAACATTTGGTTCTGCTTTGTTTCCTTTCTTTCTTTCTTTTCTTTCTTTTTTTGCATTCCAGTCACCTATGATTATAAGCATGTTTTGTTTGGGTGTGTAATCAATTTCCTCTTAGATGTATTCATAAAAGCTTCCAATTTTCTCTTTTTCAGTATTGGCAAACCAATTGATATTATTCAGTGATACCTTCCATTGTAGCCTTTAACTGCCTGTGTTACATCTTGTCTCAGTATTAGACCTATTCCATTTCTTCTCTGTCATTTCTAGAATAAAACATTTTGCAGTTATCTGTCTGAAAATATCCCATTTCAGTACACTTTAGTTTGTTGCAAGCACTTCAATGTTTATGCATTCCAATTCCTACTTTCCAGTTTCCCTTGATTCATACTCCTTACATTCCATGTTCTACAGTAATTGTACGCCTTGTGCAACATTTGATTTTCCTTTCAGTTTCATGCATAGACATCCTTTCGGCTATTTTCTACTTGCATCATTAGCAGCAGAGGTATTTCTACAAATTTTGTTTTTCCCTTGTAGCTGGCTGGTTTCTGACCTGGGAGCCTTATCTTCCAGCACTATCTCTTGTTTCATTTTGGATTGTCTCATCATGGGGGTTTTATAATAAGAAAATTTCAGAAGGGGTGTACTATTGCTATGGGTTAAGGTTTGCCCTTGCTTGAAAGTCAGTCGTATCCAACTATAGGGTTCAGTGCTCATCTTTGTTTATAGCCAAAGAGCCAGCACTGTCTGCATCTGTAGACATTTCCATGGATATATGGCAGGTATGATTAGACAAGGAATGCTGTTTACCTTTCCACCAAAGTGATCCCTATTTATCTACTTGCAGTTTTTTGCTTCCGAACTGCTAGGGTGATAGGAGCTGAGACAAACGACAGGAGCTCATTTTGTCATGCAGCATCCAGGTCTCGAACTGATGACCTGATGACCTTCCAGTTGTCAAGTTCAGCTTCTTAAGCACTAAGCCACCACAGTCTTTCTGTGCAGTCCAAAAAATGTTACCTTGAGTGCTGCTACCATTGCCCCTTCTACCAGTGCCATCCTCAGCTACCACTGCTGCCCAGTAGCTGGCATCACTTAAATAATTTGCTTAATTGCTTTACAATTATTAAAAAGATCCTTTTACCTCCAACTTTGAAACTCTTTACATTCAGCTGTGAATCAAGGATGGTACATGATTGGGGGGGGGGGGGACAACAATAAGCTAATAATTTTCACCCACAACTTTCCAGAGGAATGGATAGTGACTTTGCACATGTCTAACTAGATACAGTAGAAGAAAAGGCACTGCCACTGGTGCTGCACAGTCTGTGGCACATCTGTTGACACAATTGTCTGCTCAAATCAGGTGAACTAATTGTCTCCTTTGGGAGGCCATATGATTCAGTTTAAGATAATGAACTGTGAACCCCTACAACTGTCTGTGCAGCATGCTTTAAAAAAGGCGTTTCTATTTCTAAATCTTACCATCGTTGATAATTTTTTCAATCATTCTTTTCCACAGCATAACCAGTGAGCCTGATAGATTTGTTGGTATCATCTGAAAGAAGTAAAGGAACCTCTGACATATTCAATTGAGGAAACTTTGATTTTTGCTTTAGAGCAAAGATTTGCTAGGCCAAACTTTGGGGTACAGAAAGAGTTAAGGTGGTTAAAAAATTCACCCACATGGCAAATCCATGGAAATCAAGGCACCTAACATAGCAGCCCCTTCAGATGTCCCATGAATGTCTCTTGCCATAAATTTGTTCTGGATCATTTTACATTACACCCGCCAGTAGAGCCAAACTCCCTCTTTCTCTTATCCTCTCTTTCTCTGCCCCCACCCCCACTTTTGCAATTTTGGCTAATAAAGATATTGTATCTGGAATTCTTAAAGGTGTTTGCTTTTTCTGCATTAGTTCATCAGCATAAGACAATGACATATTTCATGCCAAGCTGGCAACTGTTATGGGTTCTGTGAAGTGCTACTGCAACCCAGTTGGAGAAAGAGAGCTGCCATTGAGATAAAAATGGGCTTGTGGTTTTTTTTAAATAGTGACGTAGATTTCTCTGTGTGCTGTTCACTGGAGGGAGGTGGCAGTGATGCATTCTGGGTTGTTACTGGGCAAGTATTGTGTTTTAGTCAAAACAATTTGACCTCATGTTCTGGGGAAAATGAAACCTAATTTGTGATAGACATGTAGTACTGTGTATGGTCATTGGCTGGGACACTTCAGAGGAGGGGCAGGAGGGTAGAACTTGTTGAAAGAGATGAAAAGGAAGAGAGGAGAAGGGACAGTCCTTTTTGCTCTTCACTCTTTCCAAGCTGTGCAAGTCAATGGGAGTGTTTTGAACTCAAGCAATCATGTAGCCATTTTTAAGCAAAAGGGGAGGGGCTTAGGGCTTCCAAAATTAGACAGGTTTTTATTGTTTTTAATGTGCTTACTGAACTGAAGAAGCTTAATTTGCCTAGAATTGTTTTTCTTCCTAAAACTAAGAAATCCGTAACTGATTTTGCTACAATATATCTTTAAGAGACATGAAGATTACTGGAGTTGTTTATTTTTCTATCTGCTACCTTACTAACAGCCTGACTCCAGTCAGGACATGTGAGAAGGCAAGTTAAAATCCTGAATTGCTTAGCCACAGGCATCAATTCAGGTGCATCAATTCAGGCATCAATTCAGGTGCACTTACATGTAGACACTTGGGAGCAACGGGTCTGTTACAAGAGTCTTCTTTTTTGTGTGTGTCCAGAACAAACTTTAAACTGCCAAAATGAAGCCACATTCTTGGCTTTGTCATTAGCCATAATTAAATCTTTGTTGGTGCATATTTCTTGTAGTAATTGGCAGACCAGTAAATGAGCAAGATTCTGTATCTCTCCACACTCACACAGCCAGCAGCTCCCACTTGAGCATGTTGGTCAATACGTTTAGGCACTCTGCCCCTTACCTGTTTAGGGTTCTCCAAGTGACAAAGGGCAGGTTGAGCTCCTCGGCGATATCCTTCATTAACATTATTATTTGTCCAGTGCACTCCTTCCTCCATCTTCTAATTTGATTTTGCTCTTGCATACCTTCAAGAGTGTTTTTACTTGCCATAAAGTTTTTGAGGCTCATATCCATTCAGGATCATTCTCTTGTTTAGTTCTCTCAGCATCAGCTCCTACTTCTCTTCTTATCTTAGGTGGGAGAGATACCAACAAGAAGTTATTCTCAACTGGTGGAGGTTTGAGGCATCCCGTCACTGTGCACATTGTTTCATTAACAGCAACATTCATTAACAGCAAAGTTTTCCCAAACCAAAGGAACTGGGGAAAGAAATGAAACAGAGAACTATTCCTTCATAATGGTATAGTTGAGAGTGTGGAAGAGCAACAGGTAATATTTGGGTGGTATTCTGAGGCTGATTAGATAGCTCAGCAAGTTTGGTATCTGTATGTAGAGGCAGAGGTTGTGATTTCTATTCCCCACTGTGCCTCCCAGGAAACAGATTGTCTGTGTGGCCCTGAGCAAACTGTATAATTTTTGGATACTCCCAGAAGAAGGGAATGAAGATAATATGTCAGTGTATTCTCAGCCTATAAAATCCTGGAAAGGGTTTCCGTAAGTCAGAATTGAATTGACTGCAGTTTATTATACTGTATTTTGAGGCACTTAATATATTATTATATTTTGAGGCATCCTGAAAGTGAAAGGCATTTACTGCAGTTACACTTTGGACTGTGGCTCTAAATATAGGGAATGGAATTTGCATGGAAGCCTGTCTAGGGGTATGAAAAACCTATTTACAAACCCAATTTTGGTATTAAAATGTCCACTTTACTCAATGTCAGTGCAGAATTTATGCCCTGGTTGTAGCGCCATCCAAGATGGAGATTTCAGTGTGTGGGATACCCTGTAAAACATACCAGAGGGATTGGTGTGTGTAAACATACTGGTCTCATGGGTTGGAAGAGCTGGAGCCTAATGTGTGATGGACATGTCATGCTGTGTGATCATTGGCTGGAATCCTTTAGGGAAAGTGCAAGAAGGTGGAACCTGAAGGAGGAGATAAAATCCAGAAGGTGGGGGCCAGGAGACTGTCTTGGATGTGATGCTTTGAACTGTAACCATGTAGTTGCTTCAGCCAGAAGGGGCCCCCACTGGGCTTTCCCTTAAAAAAACAACTTTCTTTATTCTGTTTGCTTTCTGAACTTTTGATGAACTTTAATCTGTAACTTACTTTGATTTCAATATACAGTACTTTTAAAATACCTGAAGATGGGAGTGTTTAGTTGACTGCGCTACATCATCTATACTAATCCCATTAACTCCCTTGCTCACCACCTTGACCACCCAGATCAGGAGTGAGAAGGCAAGCTTTTAGGAAAAGCCTGGATTATTGGGCCAGAGAGCAAGCAGTATCAGGTGGGATCCCATCACAAAGAGGCCAAAGTGCTACTTATGAGTAAGAGGATCCTTACACTCAACACAGTAAGAAGGGAATAAATGAAATGTGAGGATTAGCAGAACTGTGGATTTTCCTACCCTTCATGTAACTGCTGATTTGGAACATTAAAAAGGTTATATTCCTCATTTTAGAGGTTAATATTGGTTATTTTCTCAGCATCACTTTCCCATTAAGTCACGCTTGGTATCTCTGTGAACTCAACTGGCCTACCTTGTAAGGTGTTATAATAAAAGTATTTATATTGAAAGCAAAGAAGCTGCCTCACATGCTAAGGTAGGGGAGGTGGAGTCCCTTGCAAAGTTTCTTTCCCCCTTTCGTTCCCCGCTTTTCTGTCCTCTTCAGAATCTGAAACAGAAAAAAAATGTACAGCATCCAGGTGTGTTGACCTTACTTTTGCTTATCTGTCCAAGGTAAAAATAAACTCAAATCTGTGCTCTGGGCAACATCTTAGCTGAGTTCTTGCAAACTAATTTGCAGTTTCTTCCTCCCATATATGTCGTATGATACTCCATGTATTCTGAAAACATAACTATAGTCTACAAAATATGTGCCAAGTAATTCTTGCTAGTCTTTATGACTGTCAAAAACTGTTCAGGTGTTTCTCACAAACAAATGTCAATGCAGGAAGAGCCCTTAAGGTTTTGCTGCAGACTTGACTGTAAATAGGTTGTAAAAGATGGGCCTATTTTGCCTGATGACTGTGGGCCACAGCAGACAAGATGCTCAAGTGGTAATGAGGAGCTAATAGCTTACAAGGACACAAGTTGTGCCTGAGCAATTAGATTTGCCAAAGAAGCCCATAATTACCTCTTGATACCCAATCACAAAACAAAGCAGTATAATCTCCAAAATGTGAAGAGAAGAAAACTTGTGCTAGGTCAATCAGAAATATTTTTCACTTCAGTTCCATTAACTCCAAATGTGGGATTGACCATGCCTTGCAGTTTGAATCTCGCCTCTTTCTCCTGGCTGCTGAATGAAACAAATTGCTGAGTCTAAATTATATCTCATTTTGAGGTGAATGCCATCATACTTCCTCATACTCAAAAGTCCCTTGTTATCCAGTGGATCCAGGACATGAAATATATGATGATATTGGATTGTTTCAACAAACCATTTGTTGTGAAGCAGATATTTAGCTTATGGCCATTGCCTCAGACAGTAGAACCTCGGTTAACAAATGGCTCAGTTAACATAAAAATCACATAACAAAAGGGAGTTTATGGATTTCCCCCCCCAGAACAAATTGATTGGTTTTCAATGGATTCCTATGGGAAACCACATTTCAGTTAAAGTATTTTGATTTTTCATTGCATTCCTAGGGGAAATTACATTCAATGCATTCCAATGGAAAATTCAGTTAAAGTAATTTTCGCTATAAGAAACGTCGTGGAGAACCCACTAATTACATTAACCGAGGTTCCACTGTATATATACCAAGTTATTTTCAACAAATTTGTTTTTTGAATCCCTTATCCATTTTTCTTTGCCGTCCTTGATGTTCACTTTGGACTTGCAGCCAAAAGTGGTGCCTCTCTGACAACCAAACACATACAACCAACACACAGAGAAATTCATATCATTCTTACCTGCCTCCAGAATTGCTTACCCTTGGTTGTGCTCCTTTAGGATTCCTGGAGTTGAAGTCTAGAACACCTGGGGAGCCAAAAGTTTTCTACACGTGATCTATGGAGCAAACAAATGGTTGAGCCATCTTATCACATTGTGAGGGAATATATCATTGTCTCATTTACTTCACACTTGCTATCAGAACTGTGGCCATTCCAAATTGAGAACTCTGCTTTTTTGCTTCTGAATATGAAATGTTTGTAAATTTTTCAAAACATGTACTGAAATGAAATTGTACAGCTATTCTTAACAAGGAGAAGGCACATTGCACCTGTATAGATGTTAAAAATAAAGAGCCTGTTGAAAACAATAGAGGTAACATGAGTTCATTGATACTGTCATTGAAAATACAAGTACAGTATGTAATCAAACCCACTCAATATTCAAAGCCATGGATGAACAAACCCCTCTGTCTCAGGTTGTTGTTGATTTTTTTAAAAACTATTTGAATGTTCAAATCTTAAATTATTTTCCTCCTAAATACAAAGAAATTTGTATATTTTAGTAAATTCATATCAGAAACAAAATTCTAATGCATGGTTAAGCAGGCTACATATAGTAAATCATGTTGTGTAAAACATGGGAGACTTTTCTTTTCTTTTGAGCTACATCTCTTGGAATACACCAGTCAGCATCTGCACTGGGCATACTGGCTAGAGTGATCTGATACCTGGGTTCAAATAAATAACTTTTTCCAGTCCTGCTAGAAGATATGTTGATGTATATATATGCAGCTTTCATGCCCCCGTCATATCAATAGACTGTACAAGAACTCTTTTTTACTCCCAATGATTCTTTTTCTTGTTCAAATATATGGCAAAACTATACACCCAGCATATTGTGTATGAATTAAATTACTATTACAGTTGGTCACATGACCCTTTTAGAGGAAGAAAAAGAACCTTTCTAGGAAAACTAGCTTGTCTGTTTGCTTCTTCTAAATTAATCAATTCTACAAGCTTCTTGTCTTCCCACCTTTTGTAGCTGTTTAAATTTCTTCACTTATGAGTGTTATATGCTCTGTTGAGCTCCCTCCTCAGCCATATAGTAGACTAGAGAGTGAAAAACATTTTTCTTATGATTTGTTAGACTAAATAAATATTCTTTTCAACATTAACAATACTATGGTTTCATGTCAAAAATTTAAGCACAATCTTTATATGTAAAAATAAATTTACTCTTGTCTGGCTGAACATTTTGGCTGGTCTCCTTAGATAAAATGGAATTCTTGTGGAACTTGATCAAAATTCAAAGCCTGAAACTTGCCCTGCTTTTTGCTGCAAAACTGCAAAACTCAACATCTCTTCATAGCTGCTCATTTGGCCATGTGGTAACCATTGGTTAGGAAGCTCAGTGCTGTAGTAAGTTCCTTACACCAGGGGTGCCCAAACTTTTTTTGCTGAGGGCCTGACCACACCCCTGGAACAGTTGAGTGGGCCTGACCATGCCCCCAGAAGTGGTTCTGGATGTCTCTGTGCATGCACAAATGTATCCCTGCCACTCCCAGAAGTGGTTCTGGACATTTCTGCACTTGCAGAAATGCATTCCTGCCACTCCTGGAAGTGGTTTCACCACTCCCAGAAGTGGCTCTGTACAAACATGCACATTGACGAACATGTCCTCCATCCACTTCTGGGAGTGGTGAGGATTCCAGGGGCCAGATGAATTGACATCAGGGGCCTGATACAGACCACAAACCATAGTTTGAGCACCCCTGCCTTACATAGTCAAGAATCATGATTTTGACACTCTCATGCAGAAACGTGCACAGATGTCCCAAAAAGGAAGCAAAGCCCTTCAGAGGCCATGGCAAAGAGGTTTTAATTGTCAGCTCACAGTTTCCTGCTATGAAATATTCATCAGAGGTCAGGGAGCATTTGACATCCACCCTGTGCAGACTCCAGAACTGAGCATTAATTATTTTGCAGTGCAGCTGTCAAATCTGGGGCCAGCAAATGCAGCTATCAAATCTGGGGCCACATATACACCCAACTCTTCCTTCCCAGTGCCAACTTCTGTGAATGTATTTGATTTCTGATTATATAGTCATCTAGGGAATTAAACATAATCAAAAAGGATTTAAAAAAACTCTAATAAACTTGACTTGAAACAACTTTATATCTCTGAAATCACAGGAAAAGAGAACTAAAGAAACAGCTAGCTAGCTAGCCAGGTACAGGACTATAAGGAGAAAGACTAACAATAATACCAATTTTATCTGCATTGTCCAGAAGACCCAGCACAATACGATGGGATGTGGTACAGGATGGGGGATCTCTTTAATTTAACTTTAATGTATGGAAAATGGAGCATTCAATAGTGACTTTACAGTTTTCTGTGCATAAAGTGAGATTCTGTATTTGTTCCTAACATCACACATCAAGGCCTGAGGCTTTGCATAGAAAATAGCTATCATACCCGTGAATTCAAAATAAAATTAAAAGCTGGATGTACAGTTAAATAATACGATCAATTTATTTTGAATACAAATCCCCTCTTCATAATAAATGGTAGAGATTTCTCAGAAAACATTCTCCTTAAGGACAAGGTATATCAGAAAGTGCTCCAAGGGGACTGAATGAATAAGGCAGTACATGAGCCAGATGAGTGAAGATGCCTTTAGATGGGTGAATGGCTCAAAATGCCTATTTCTTGCCTTTGCAATCTACGGTAACACTGAATGTCATTCCCTTGACTTAAAATAATTCCAACAGCATCAAAATGCACTTTCACTGAGCAGCCATTTGCAATCTTGATAGGCTTCAACAAATTTGTTTTATCCATCCACATAAATGCCAAATGATTGCACAATCCTCTTCTTTAAGGCTGATAAATATATTCATTAATTAATCCTGATCCTACTTGGAACAGTACTTGGTTCATTATAAGCATATTGGGTGGAAAATTGATTCTTTTTTTCCTAACATTTCTTTGCAAGCCAATCTTTGATTTGCAACATTATTTCTTCTATGATGGCTTACATTTCCTAATAGTTTTCTGGTAAATGACTTCATTTCAAATATTCCCACATAATTTTTTCTTCTTCTTTATCCACAATTTCATTGACACATAATAGATCTTGAACAGACTTGTAGCTCTTTTCTTTCTTTCATGTACAGTCATTATGTTTATAATTGACATTCTGTAGCGTTTGCCTGATGTCAAAAGAAACTTGTATTTATTCTACAGTTTGCACTTAAATTTCTCAAAGTAAAGAGAAAGGAGGAAAATGTCTATTCTAATCTACCAGTAGTCAGATTCAGCAATTGATTTAGTACAAGATTGTACAATTCACTAGAGATTATAGGGAACAGTTAAGTCTTCACTTTTGCTAGGAAAAGGTAGGATCTTAGCCATGGGACATGATCTGTTGCAAAATACAAGATAATATGGTCATGCATGCAAAAAACACAGATGTAATGATGGAGGAGAACATTGATAACACGGATGGGTTTTTTTAAAAAAAGACAATATACAGTGCCTGATACAATTCTAGAAGAGGTGCTGAGTAAAGTAAGGAAAGATGTGTTCATCATACCCAGTGGTTTTCTTCACCTACATATCTAACACTTAAAATGCTTTGTTTTCTGCTCAGTCTTTGGAAGTAAATGTGACCTTAATTCACAAATTTGATTGCAGAATCATGAAACTCTGAGAATATCCTCTTACAGGAGGAAAAATGAGTTGCTCAAAGGAACTTTTGAAGTCTTGTAAAGGTAAGGGTCTCCCTTGCTTGAAAGCCAGTTGTGTCTGACTCTAGGGGGCAGTGATCTTCTCCATTTACAGCCACTGTCTGCATTTGCAGATATTTTCATGGTCATGTGGCAGGCATAACTAGACAACGGAACAATTTCTTGCTTTTGAACTGCTAGGTTGACAAGAGCTGGGACAGATTATGGGTATTCACTCCATTGCACAGGGCCATAGCCAGGATTCTAGATGTGGGTGAGTGAATATTTTTTCAGGGTGGGCAACAAAGCCCCCTTTCAATGCATTCCTGTGGGAAACCACGCCTTGCCAGGGTGGGTAAACTGCTAAGTCAGGATGGACCAAACCCACCCTGGGCCCCCTGTGGCTACGGCTCTGCCGTTGTGCAGCACTTAGGTCTCGAACTACTGACCCGCTGACCTTCTGGTCATCAAACTCAGTGTCAGAACCACTTAGCCACCGTGGCACCTTCTTAAAGTCTTCTTTGGCCCTAAGACACCTAGCGTCACTCTCCAGGAAAAGGAATCTCATATTCAATGACTGTTCAAGATGAATCAGAATTGAGTGTCAAGGATTGCAAAGGATCATAAACCAAAGTGATGATGTAAACCAAAAAAAAATGAACATAATTGGGTTAAAGTTTGTGAATGTTATAATCTCGAGATCACAAATACATAACCTCCTTCCATCATGCAGAATCTCCCTAGCATAGAGCAACTGCATCTAATTTCTTTCCCTGCCCTCTTTTTATTGTTAACTTACAAACATTTGTGCAATCCAAAGGGAAGGATATAAAGCTGAAGGAATCATAAATAATAATACCTCATTGAAAGAGAAGTGTTTCCTTTTAGTACTATGCTATAGGTTCAGTAATGAGGAAAGGGAAAGCTACCCCCCCCCCCCGGTCTGTTGCAAGTTTTGTACTGCTGCTGTATAACACTCAGACTTGCTTGCAGATATTCCATTTGTTTTACAGTGCTCAGGGCAAAATAATAAAACACCCCAAAGCAAATCCAAGCCATATTTCTGCTTTGCTTTCATATTACTGAGTCTCTTTCATGTGATGTATTTACAGTTGTTCTAAAACACATTAGGATGCATACAGCAACAAATTTAACTGCCCAATTCAAGTTTCTTTTCCTATGGTCGCTTATCTTTCAATTTATGCTCCCTTTCTCCATCACACGGCAAATGGGAATTGCCACAAGTTCACTGACAGCTAGCTAAAAAAAGGAGGAACCATCCTGGAAGCTTCAGTCTGTCACTCAGGAAATTCAGTGTTGCCAGCATGAAAAGTGGGACCCATCTAATACTGAAAGACAAACATCAGCTTTTTGTGCGTGCATGTGCATACACAAGTGTGTGTTGTTTATCCTAATTTCTCCACGGACTGAATTTGAGGGAGCGCCTCTTCCTCAGCAATTGTACCTGAAACACCCAAGTATGTAAGCCCCAAGTGGTTACACCAGGCATTTGCAAACTACAGCCCGCAGGCATAATCTGACCCACAGTGCCAATTAATCCAGCCCATGATGAGTACCTGGGCACCATCAGAAGCTCCCTGCCACCTTCAGAAGAGCCCAAAATGCCACCACCATGGAAACTGAAAGTGCGAAAATGCAGCAAAAAAACTACAAAAATTGAGCAAATATGCTCTGCAGACCCTGCCGCCAACATGGGGGAGTGGCAGAGGCTGCAAAAGGAGCCCCAAAATGGTGCAATTGTGCCTGCTGCTGTCACCATGGAAACTGGATTCACCAGAAGCTGTTGGGGCCCACGCAGCTGTGTGTTGCGGGCAGGAACTCCACTCAGGGATGCCCAAATGAGGCTCCTTTCATGTCCCTAAGATTCCCCCACCACCACCACCAAAGTGGTCCCTATTTATCTACTTGCAATTTCTTGCTTTCGAACTGCTAGTTTGGCAGGAGCTGGGACAGAGACAGGCGCTCATTCCATCATTCAGTACTTGCGTCTAGAACTGTTGACTTGCTGGCATTCCAGTTTAACAAGGCAAACTTCTTAACCACTGAGCCACCGCAGTGTTGACCCTGGACTCTTTTTAAATTGATATTACCACCTGCTGCTGCTAGTGTTTTAATTTGAATATTGTGGTGGTTTTAGGATATTTATGCCACCTGGCTGTTCTCTGTATTTTTTTTCCTCTTGTGTTTTTATTCCAGATTTTTTTAAAAAATTAAAATACGTTTTACATATGTAATGTTTTTATATATTGTAAGCCACCCTGAGTGTTGCTTGCACCAAAAGGGCAGGGTATAAATGTAAATAAATAAATAAATACAGTGGAACCCCAACATACAAATGGTTCAACTTACAAAAAAAATCAACATACAAAGAGAAATCCAGGCTAAAAAAATTAGACATACAAATTTTTAATAGGAAAAATTCGACATCTAATGGCCTCTTCTGGTAATCCAATGTGTTTTTGACATACATTTTTTTCGACATACAAATAACCTTATGGAATGGAAAAAATCATACGTAGAGGTTTTACTGTAAATAAATAAATTTAATTAATCCAATAAAGGACGTTGGGTTTCACTGAGGAGAATAAATTCAATGATTAATTAAAGGTTTGTAATTAATAAAAAGTCTCCATTAATTAGTGTAATTGAACTGGGTTATTTTCTATGACACCCCCCCCCCACACACACACACACACACACTGCTGTTGTTCTTTCATGGCACATTTTATTCTGGTGGTCTTCAGGAGCAGTAAATTGAGTGTTTAGACTGGGAATGTCTAATTCAACAAATCTATCTCCCAGTACTAGTGTAGAATTCTATCTGTATGCTATTAATGAACTGTATGATGTTAAATAGTAAGCAAACCCACTTTTCTGCTATGTATTCATATCCCCAGCTTTTTAAAAAATGTTTAACATATTTACTGTTTTTCAAGAATATATTCAGGTTTATACAGTGGCAAATTCAAGAGTCCAGTTCTAGTCTTTGTTTTTCATTGAACTTATATTTCTAGTCATGAAATCTTATTCTATTTTTCCTATAGTTTGAGAATGGATTCTAACAAAGCTCATGTCATAAATGTTTGTTTAAAAAAAGTGGTATCACCAGAAATTTCCAAATGAAAAGCAGTTATTTCTTCCCAACTTGAACTTCCGACCAGCCTGGTTTTGCACATTTTCTTCTTTTTGTGCCATATCCAGTTTTGAAAATTGGCTATCATCATGGCGATCAGACATGAAAATTGTCCTGAGAATATAATGCAGTGGCTTTCCATTTGCCTTCCACATTGCAACATGACACCCATACCACTAATCCAGTACCGTGAGTCACTTTCTAGTCCTGAGCCCTTTTGGCATGCAAAGTCCTCTTTAGCCCCAGGCCAGTATTGACCAAGCTGCTGCCCTCCATCAAGATGGATTCAAGTGAGATTTCATCCACTTAGGGACCATCACCATTCCCTTTGGACTTTGCCACCATAGACTGTTAGTCCTCAGGGTTGTCAGGTTAGTTAACTGCCTCCTGATTATCACTGTTGAGTCACTGGCAGTATGGTCTACTCTATTACCTTAGCAGGATTCATCTTTTGTGTCTAGGCCAGACATGAAGCTGCCAAAATGAAGCCACCCCCTGGTGAATTCAATCTGTAGTTCCACCGCCCAACCCAGTGCAAGAGAGATTAGCCGGCAACACAAGATTGCAGTTGACAGGGTACGCTCGATTGTGGTGCAAAAATACCACAATCTTTGAAGAGGCTCTTTCTGTGTACCCCACCATAGCAGGATAACCCAGACAGACTGGTTTTGTACATATCCGTCCTCTTTAACCAACTGAGTATGGTGAGCTTCAGTTCTAACCCCTCCTTTTTAAGATGAGGAAGCAACAACCATAACATTGAACAAAAAGGAGGAAAATATTAAACATCAGACTTTCTAAGGAAAGAGAAACATTTTCAAGATTGTCAGTGGCTTTCTAGCAGTTATCCTCATGAAGATACCTTTCAGATTGATACCCCTTTCAGTAAGATATTGATAAAGATGCCACAGAGTCTTCCATGTTAAAGGAACATCTCACACAAGAAAGAACCACTTTAGCAAATTTGGCATAGGAATGTGTGAGAGAGGGATTTGTCTTAGATGTTTGAGAGAGAAAGAAGAGATAGAGAAAGAGAATTATAATAGTGGTATACAAAAGACTGCTCTCTGTGTAATGGGCCCATTTTTCAAGAATAATTCTTTTTGGAAACTGCCTTAAAATCCAATTACTTCATGTTACTTTCTGACAGTAATGATGATTAGAGGAAAGGCACCATGTTGGTTTTTGGGTGTTTCATGATATGCTGATTTGAGCACTGAGCTAAATTATGAAAAGTTTTCAGTAGGAACTGGACTCTTAACAAACATCTGAAGGCTGAGGTAGCATTCACAATATGGATCATCCCAGCCAGACACCTTGAAAATTTGACTCACAATCCTTCCTATTGTTGAAATGGAGGTGCACATCACCTTACCATAAAAAATTGCTGTTGATTCAATTTTGCTAAGAGGAAGGGGGGCAACAGTATTTGCTCTCTTTATTTGTCTGTTTGTCTCTGCATTTAAACAGAATGAGCATAATCCAATTCCTTTCAGCTGAAGTGATTTCTCACTGCATGGAGAGTTCTCCTGTTGACCCAATTTGGAGGAGTCATGGGGCTAATTTTCTTTCATGTGAATTCACTAATCAAGTAACAAGTGAGAATGACATTGGCAATCAAGTGTTGGATGTGATGGTGATCACCTTCATTAATCCATAAAATAATTGCTACCTTGAAAAATGTGTGTCTTCTGTTTTGAATATATATGTCATGAAATTTGAAATTACTGTGACAATCTAATCCCCTGGCTAAATGGACCCAGCAGGAGAAGATGACATAACCATCTCTATTTCCACCTCTTTGGTAAGAGGAAAAGAAAAATGACTACAAATTAAGATTAAGGCATGAAGCTGTAGTAATGTCTTTCCTCCAGAGTATGAGTATAGTTGTACATCTTTGTTAATGTTACCTGATGCCTAACCACTGCCTCCTGGGATCCCACTATCTACTACTAAAGAAATGAAAGCTAAGAAGCAGTGAACATTCTCAGTCCTCACCAAACCGGGTAATCCTTCATTCTGAAATCAAGGTGATCCTTCACAGTTGGCAAGTATTTCAAAATTATAAATAACATTAATCATGTAAAGTGCTCATATTTCTGAAAGTGTCCAGTTTCTTGGGCTTCTACTACACCAGCAGTTCTGCTACTGATGAAAGAAAACAGTGATAAATGTATGAGTTCCTATCGTAAAGAATCAGAAGAACTGATTAGTTTAGGGCAATTCTGATCCATACTACCCAAGTTAGGCAAAAGCAGTGACTAAATATTGCTTCTGGAAGATGGCTGTTCACGGGCCATTTGAAATGAGCTGATGGACTTTATTCCACAGGCATCCATTGACAACATCCTACCATGTTTGCCTCTAATTGACTCCCATGTTGGCTTTCAGAGCCAAGACATCTAGAAAAGAGGGGAATAAACTTGCCTCAAGAGGTAGTTCTCATCTGAAGATTAAGGCATTCATCACCAATTGCCTCATAATGGCATCAGTAAAGAAGTTGGGAATAAAGCTAAAGCATTTCCTGACCACAGTCTATGTGGGCTTATTGCCAATCTGTACATGTTCTCATATGTTCATATCATGAATGAAAATCCTCATTTCTCTTGTTTACATGATATTTGTTTATAGGTCTGTGGACATAGGTCTCTGCATGTCTCAGTGAATTAGTAGCACAATGCCCGTTATATCTTCCAGGAGAAAAGCAAGATTATGGAGGCTTGGACAAACTGCACAGTCCCAGAACACTAGCAAAAGAAGGGAATGGTAAACCACTTCTGAGTGCTCTACACCTAGAAAACCCTGAAGAGTCGCTATAACTTTTAAAATGTATTGACAGCACGTAATTATTGTATTATTATAATTGATGACAATTTGTGCATTTGTCAGACTCATTTTCCCCCCAAACTGAAGTTATTTTGTCCTGCCACATCAATTTTTAAAAGCAGAAATATTTAGTGGGTTGATTGTATGTTTTGTTTAATCAAGCAAATCTTTAGAGATTAGGCTTCTGTGCATGTTCATGTGCGCACATCCACACACTGTTAGCTTCAGAAAAGAAAAACCAAATAATTTGCTGTTGAGATGTTTTGCACAAAAAGGGCAGGGTAAGGGGGAAAGCCAGAAGAAAGGATAGGAAAACTGCTTCGGAGTACTCTCTACCTAGAAAATCCTGGAAAGAATTGCCATAAATCAAAATAGACTTGATGGCAAGTTCCAAAGGAAACCAATGCCAGAGAGACAATGCCCCTGTGACAATGGAGAATTTGGAACAATAGAACATGTTCTCTGCATCTGCCCTTTTTATAGAGACATCCGGAACAAGTTCATATCTCCATTGCTCCACAAGTATTCTGGCCAGCTAAACAGCACATATACCCACTGGCTGCTATCTGATGAAAGACCCACCTTCACCCACAACACTGCCAGGTTCTGTACCATAGTATGTAAGATCAGAAGAACAATCCTGGCAGGTACTTCAGCTAAACAAACCACTAGTGATACATCATAGGCTTAGCAATAGTTGAAACACTATTTATCTTAAATACTAATTTTACTACGCCTTAACTCTGAGCAGAAATGCTCCTTTTAAAAATATATTTCAAGTACCCTCACTTTAACTTCTGTCGCTTGATATATTTCAGCTTCTGCTATTTTTGTTGTACTATGCTGGTCTTGGACCATAATAAAGATTGATTTGATTTGACTTGATGGCACACAATTATTTCTTTTATTGTTCTCATACTGAAGGCAAGAAATCTTACGTGAGTCAAAAAAAAATACTCAACAGCCTGTTTTTATGCCTGTCTTGATTAGAACAAGAGAATTAATGAGATTTCTTCACTTCTCTGTTTTGTACAAACCAGAACAAACCTGAATGTGGTTTCTCTCTCATTACCTTGTTTGCTTGGGACTACACATATCTCAGTCAACCTAGTAGTCTCATTCATGTAATGAAAAGTCAGAGGGTGTGAGTACTTCCCTTTTAAATGTCTTACTCTCTTAGGCTCCATTTCATTGCATTTTAAATTGAAGAGTTTAGTTGGTGCTAAATTTTGTAACACTGCATTTTCAACAAGGTCTTATGTTATTCAGGCAGAAGGCTTACATTTGCAGAGTGACAAATATTTTATCAGCAGGGACACAATATACACATCGCAAAAGAGCATCTGGAATAAAGTATCTCCCTATTTCACCGAGGAGACATGTTTGCTATGCAGATGGCGGGAGTAAATCTGGCCTTACAATTAAAATCTGTTTAGAGTTTGTAGTGAAATGACTGATGGATTAGGCTTAGTGTTCCATCACCCCCCCTCCTGCGCTTTCCTCTCTGTAGAGTAGTATTGACAGCACATCATAAATAGTGGTTTGCACAAAGTGCAAGGATTCTTTTAAGTATATCACTTTATAGCTGGTATATATATTCCAAATGGAAGGCAAAATGCAAAGTGCTTAAGGTTTTTAAGTAACAAGGGCAAAGGTGGGTGGGTGGTTTGCAGATGAGTGATACCATACTGGAATATGTATCCTGCTACAAAATAGCATTCCCATTCCTATTCCCATTGTAGGGTTTATTTTTAATGGAGGTGGGGGGCGGGGGGCGGCAGCGGGTAAACATAGGGACAGTTAATAGTGTTGTTGGGCAGGCCAGAATTATCCATCTCTGAGATTTTCTGTGTGGTATGTTATTAATTAGACCCAGTATGTCACAAAAAGAAATCAAGTATATTTTGCTATCCAAGAAATCTTGAGGAAAGAAGGAAAGGGGTAAAATTAATTTGTAGAAAGCTAGGAGACTAAGAAAGATCTAGATTCACAGTCTTACCTGGTTTTATCAAGCAACATTCAGAGCAATTAGGTAATGTGTGGTTGTGCTGTTAAATTGTAATGAGAGTCAGAGACAGGTAAATACAGTATCTGCTTTTTTTGTGTGATAACCTTTCAAATAACTGAAGGGAGGGGCAGATGATGGGAGGAGCATACCAATGTAATAATCACTGCCATTACCACAGTTCCTAAAAAGCCCTGGTGGCCTGGCTTGGGGTTTTTAAGCAAAGTCTTGTGCTGTTCCAATTGGAGTACAGCTGTTTTACATTTACATTTACATTAAGGCATATTGTCCTAGAGAACTGGTTAGGCAAAGACGTAGTACCTAACTTCTTTAACTGTTGAAAAGTTGAAAAGTGCCAAAATGAAGACATCTTGTGGTGAGTTCATTCTGTAGTTCTTTCTATCTGACCTAGTATGAGAAAGATTAGCCAGAATAAGCTTTAAGCTCTGGTTTAAAAGCTCTGGTTGATTTGTGTTTGGGTGGGTGGTTGTATTTTAATGTATTTTTTATTTAATTTATTTACGGGTTTGTGTTGTGGGTGGGTGGGTGGGTTGAGGGGTATGTGTGTGTGTGTGTGCTTATTTTTATTTTATTTTTTACTTTGGCTCCGCCCACAACATCATGATGTCATGACGTTGGCTCTGCCCATGATGTCATGATGTTAGCTCCACCCAAACTGTGATGACATCACGGTGGGGTAGTAAATTTTTTGACATCCCACCTTCAGTCTATTCCTGCCTGGTAAGCAAATCATCCCTGCTTTGATTATCAGATGGCCCCCCACACATGCTAACTTTGTGCATATGGAGTTTCAATTTTTTTTTTTTTTTGTCCTTCCTTTTGGAGATTCATAAGTGGGCAGCCCTCTCCAGTATGAGCAAGTTTTCCTATTCTCTTTCATAGAAAATGTGACTCTGTGAAAACTTTTTCACATCATGCAAAGCTGCCCCCTAAATGCACAGGGGGCCTTTCATTTCCTTGTAATCTGTTCTCCTTGTCCTACAGGAATGGAATTGGTAGATTAGAAACAAGAAGCTTTATGTCAAGTAATCACAAATGCATTCAGAGTAGCTAAGAAGAGTTAACTGTAACAACTGCTTTTTGGCAAAGAGAGGGGAGGAATACATTATAAAACCTTCTATGTGTGAAAGGCTTGCCACTTTTTGGCCTTTGTCAGAGTGGCAGGGGCTTAATTCCTTACAGTATTTGTCTATACACCCCTCTACAGATTCCTGTAAAAAGAAAGGCAGCATGGTGAGTGTGAAGGGGGAAGAAATTATAGAACCAACCACCCTATTTGAAGGCTTTGTTATGACAAAAACACAAACCTGATATCAGCACCAGTCAACACCCTCCCCCCCCCCCCCATTAGCTGATTTAGGAATTCAGGATTGGCTCTCTTTACAGCAGCCACTGCCACCACCTAGCAGTATTATATTAGTCCTGCTCATAGTACAGCAGTTGCTTGCATCAGCTGAGTATCTAGCTCCTTCTCAGGTTTCCGAATAAATGAATATTTCAACAAATATGGGCACAGGATAAATTTTTGGATCAAAAAAATCTTGGTTGTACATGACCTTCATCTCACTTCAACTGCTGGAACCTATAAAGGTTTAAACAGCTTGAAATGCAGCATCTGAAGGATCAACTCATTCCAGATGAATCTGACTATATCCTAAGGATGTGTCCAGATGTCCCACAACACATTTATCCTGCAGGCACCATTCATGGTGTGATCAGTTCACCAGGACTGTTCAATGAACTGTTCAAAGCATATTTCACCATGTCAGCAGCACCTTCTTCCTTCAAATTTCAGGGCAGTCGTGTAGCGGGGGGGGGGGGCAGGGGGGCAGCTTGTCCCAGGTGGCTTGTCCCAGCTTCTCCCAGCAGTAGGGAAGCCGTTGCATCCCCGGGGAAGGCAGAGGAGGCAGCCACAGGCACGCTTAAGTGTGTGTGTGTGTGTGAGAGAGAGAGAGGGGGGGGGGAGTGGGTGCAGCCTTTTGGGAATCCCTCCCTGCTGACACCGGAGAACACGGGACGCTGTTTACCTTCCCACCAAAGTGGTCCCTATTTATCTCCTTGTAATTTCTTGCTTTCGAACTACTAGGCTGCCAGGAGCTGCAACAGAGACGGGAGTTTATTCTGTCCTGCAGTACTCAGAAATCAAACTGCTTACCTCCTGCCTTCCAGCCAGCGTCTTCTTAGCCACAAGCTAAAGAGAGGTGCAAAAACTGGTTCCTCGTGCCACCTGCGAGTCCCACTTGCCAGGCAGAGGAGTGGAGCCCAGCTCAGCTTTGCTCCCTTAGTTCGGTCCCCCCCCCCCCCGCCCTTTATCCCCACCATCCCTTCCTGCTATAAATAACCATTTTGTGTCAGAAATTATTCTGGGTTGAAAGGTTTTGGTTTTTTTTTTTGTTTTTTGCAGAAGAAACTCCACTCAGTCAGGAAACCCCCAAATGAGGCTTTTTTCATGTCCTCAAAAGCTGGGGCAGAAGGGGGTGCTCAATCTGTCATGCAGCACCCCGGGTCTCATAAGTGCCGACTTTCCAGCTCACAAAGCGAGCGTCTTAATCCTTTGGCCACCACAACCCCTTCCTGCTTGATACAGTGGTTTGTAAAAGAAACAAAGCAGGGCTCTTGGTGCATTTCCACTCAGAGGTCTGGGCCGGTTTTAATCTACTTTGCACTTCAAAGAGAGGCCTCTTAAGTGTGAACAAGCAACACCTGCTGCCTCTTTTCCTGCCTTCCCCACCTCATTGTTTACGTTTCTGGGTGCACAGGATTAAAGGAAAATGCAAACTCTTAAGAGCCTGCCCAAAGTTTGCAAAAGGAGCTCGAGATCCCTCTTGCTCCTCTTGGAGGGGGGTGGGGTGTCTTTGCACAGGGCTCTGTCCCCCCAGGAGAGGGGCTTCTCTCAGTGGCTAGCAGGGGGGGCAGTGGTGGTGGTGGCGGCGGCACCTAGGGTGGCTCTTTTGGGGGTGTCAAAATTTTACACTGCCAGCATCCTGGGCCCCACCCAGGGGGCGGCAAATTTGGGCTCTGCCCCGTGTGGCTGAAACTCACGCGACGCCAGTGTTTCAGGGTCAAATCCTGTGGCTTGAGACAGTTCTTGGGGGGGGGGGGAGAGTGAGTGAGAGAGATTGGGGGTCCACAGTCTACCTAATAAAGCTTGCGGACACAAATTCCCCTCGTTTGATTCATAGCATTCAGATTCTCACATCAGAATTGCCCATCCAGAATGCGTGAATCAAAAGACGAAAAGGAAAGATATTATTAAAAATATATAATTCCAATACTGGCAGAAATCTAGAACTAGGAAGGAAGAACACACAAAAATCCTTCAGTACCTATCTCCTGCCACCCTCCCACCACCCTCCAGGCTCCACCATTGACACCCGGAGAGACCAGCAGCAGCTGTGGAGGTGAGAAGGAGCTCCTGCCCATCCTCCGGGCCCTGTTGCCATCACCCGGAGGATGATAAACGGATGCTGCAGCGGGCAGTGAGAAGGAGCTCCCACCACCCTCTGGGCTCCACCATCAAGGGAGAGACTAGCAGCAGCTATGGTGGTGAGAAGGAGGAGGAGAATTGCCAGCAGCTGTGGGTGGGGGAGAGACGTTGTCTTGATTAAGTGTATTGCTACATGGTATTATTAGATTTTTTTTGCTACATTGTATTGCTGATTGTATTGTATTGTTTCTTTTGTTATATTTTGCTGTATTGTATCATATCATATTTTTGATTGCTTTGTTGTTGTGACCCGCCCTGAGTCGGTTTTTACCGAGTAGGGTGGGATATAAATCAAAAAATAAAAATAAATAAAATCTCTAATGCCCCTAAAGGAACGATAGTCATTTATGCAAGCTGTGCAGCATATTTTTGACTTCCTATATTCTATCACCTTTTCTTTTCCCCTTCCTCCTTTTTTTTTGGCTGTCCTGACTGTTGACTCCTTTCTCCTAAGTGAGAGCCTAGTTGGGGTGCAGGGGCTTGAGCGTGGGGGCTTGAGTGGTCTAACTAGGCAATGTTGCCCATCTTTTGTCAGTGATGTTAGGCCAGGACTAAAACTCACGAAAGTGTCCTCCATCACATCCATTGGGCAAGGTGAAAGCAGAGGGCACACCTCATGGTCTGCCATGATGACGTGATATCCAAATGGCTAAAAACTGCATCCAAATGGACTTGATTTCTGAAGTCCATTCACATGTGTGGAATGTCATTGTGGAGATGTCTACCAATATATGGACTCCTTGCTGAATAATGACTCCAAGGTATCCAAGGTAAAGGACTCTTGACTTCTACCCACACTTACTTTATTTCCAGTCAACATCCTGTTCCTTTTCCTTCTCAGCTTTGCCTTTCCCTTTTGCTTACAGTCTGTGAAAGAGCCATTTCTGAGCAGATTCTTAACCTCCCACTGTCTTGATTTGCAACTGACCAAGAGATGATGTTACACATTGCAGTGCTCTGCTTTCGAAGCACTCTATTTAGAGCATTGTTTAATCTTTTTCTAATTTCCCCAGGGATTTTATTACTGTATCCTCTTTTCTTACTAATTTCTTGCTGGAAAAGGATCTGGAATTTTATTTTTCAACTCATTGATGTCTGATTGCATTGTTTTAATTGTTTTTAACTTGTTATTTGGCTACTCTGAAAATACTTATTGTTGAAGGGTAGAGTAAAAATAAAAATGGTTTGTGTTTTGAGATAATTTATTATAGAGGCCACAGGCTGCTTTGGGAATTCTGGGAATTGTAGTCCCAAAACAGATTTGAGTACCTCTTGTTTATTGCATTGATTAATAGAGCTTGGAATATGTGATTCAATTTTTTAAAAACTAGGGGACTAATAATAATGGAAAGCTCCTTCCAAATTGTAGAAGACTGTCTCAAAATAATATGTTCACCATTTGATAACTGCAGCATCCTGCAATATTGCTGCATTGTACAGAGTATCAACACAGATTTGACACAACAAACATGTGTGTGTGAGAAAACTGATGGTAACATGTAGATCATTACATAAAGTTGCAGTCATCAAACAGAGAATATTCTTTTGTGAACCCATTCTGTACAGAATCATCAGCTGCAACTCATATCTGAGAATGCATTTTTTCCTGAAACAGGAAAAATGCCATTGGTGTGAATTTGTTCAACGTGGATCTCAGCTTGCCATGAAGTGACCCACACATTATGATCACGGAGCCATTTCCTGCGGGACATATGAAATGAGGCATGCAGGATTTAACACCGGGACTGCAATGGACTGCTGCAGCCTTCAGGATATTGACGAGGTGTGCCTTCACAGCCAATCCATCTGGCATGGCCTCTTCTGCCTCCATGACCGTTGGGAATCAGAATAGTGAAGTGGTTCCTCCTCTGCTCATTTTGCCGTTGGGCCCAATATGATGGTTTCCAGTGGCATTTCCTCCACTGAGGGGACCATAACCCCAGCTAATAAGGTGCTCAGCTTCCCATAGCTATTGGCCCCATTGGGGAGTCAGGTTATTTACCGCCACCCAACACTCTTTCAATCATCCCACAAGGTTCTGAGGTTTCCTTGGAAGCCTTTTCAACTTGTGGGGCTGTTGAATAGGAAGAAGTCTTTAGCGGCTGTCACTAGGACCAATCCCACTGCTGGGCCCAGCAACCATCATTTTTGCACATTAAAGGCTTCCCACTCCTCCCTGTAGCCCCCAAAAGGGCTTTCCAAGAATTAAAGGGATTCCAAAGAGCCTCAGAACATGGGTGTTTATTTGTTTGTTTCTATTTTTGTTTTGTTTATTGCTATGCTAATTTGGCCACTGATCCTAGTTTGCTTCCCCATAGGACATGTAGCTCGTCTTTGAATCATCTGAAGTTATTTTTTTCCTCCTTCAATAGTCCCACTAGTTCATCTCTTCTTTCCTCATAGTATATAGTGGTTAGGATTGCATAGATTGTGCTATGAGGAAGCTAGAAGTAGTGATAGAAGTAGTGGCCAGATAAAGTCCTGGGAGCTGTCTGAGTGATTCTCTGATTCTAAGAACAAACAAGATGATCTTTCATGATCCTGCTAAATAGCAGACATGAAAAGCATCTCCCATTCCATTGATTTCCAGTTAGTTAATCAGAGGGATGGCTAAGTGCCAGGGACCACTAATGCAGTTCTATTTGAGTGCCAGAAAGGAGGAGGTGAGGAGACAGAGACCTTTCCACCCAGATCATGGGGGCAGAGATGTGCAGTAATAGTGCTTGGCAGTCCAACAGTTGCTTAATCAAGCATTTTTTTTCACTTCATTGGCTAATTTTCTTGCTTGTCCTCCATCTTGTAGGGGCCACATCCTTACTGATGATAGAAAACCTGTGCCACTTCAAACTGGCAGAGATAGAGATGCATATGGGACAATGCTTCACAATAAAAATAACATAGAGTAAAATTAAAACCCCATGCACATAGAGAATTCAGTGTCAGGACAAGCATCCTGGCTTTATTTTATTGCTAAGATGTTAATGTTATTGCTAAACAAATTCTATAAACAAAGACAACTGTGTGAGCCTTACACAATATAAACACAGGTGAAAGGCTAGAAAGGCAAATTGCTGCGGGGAACAAAGCTGTCTTTTCCCAATTGTATCAAATAGCTCAGTTGCATCCCTACTTTTATTTATTTATTTATTTATTTTATTGTATTTCTACCCCGCTCCAATCGGGCAAGCCCGACTCTGAGCGGCCTACAAATCAAAATATCATCATCCTAAAACTTGATGATTAAAACTTTAAAAATTCATAAAATTCATAAAAGCATTAAAACTCACATCAACAATTGCACCGAAGGGTGGCTGTCACTGGGTCAGCCACCCTGTATGAGATCCCACCATCCTATGTCCCCACACTTGCTCAGCCAGCCAGCCAGGTTTTTAAACCTTTCCGGAAGGGTAGGAGCTCTGTCTGTAGGCGCAGCTCGATTGGCAGGAGGTTCCAAAGGGCCGGGGTGGACACGGAGAAGGCCCTCCTCCTAGTGCTAGAGAGGTGTGCCTCTCTAGCTGATGGAACAACAAGGGAGCCCCTCCGATCCGCCCTGGTGGGACGGACAGATGTTCTCAGGGTGAGGCGGTCTCTTAGGTATCCTGGCCCACTACCATATAGGGCTTTAAAGGTAATAACCAGCACCTTGAATTGCACCCGGAGACATACTGGCAGCCAGTGCAGCTCCCGAAGCAGTGGCGAGGCATGAGCATAGCGCCCGCGCCCTGTCACTACTCGGGCTGCCGCATTTTGGACCAGCTGGAGTCTCCGAATGGTCACCAGGGGCAGCCCCATGTAGAGCGCATTACAGTAATCAAGCCTGGAGGTGACCAAAGCATGTGTGACCATGAGCAAGGCATCAACACTCTCAACACCAATTATCTCACTGGTAACCTCACATATTGATTACTGTGATGCTCTCTACATGGGGCTTCCCTTGTTCCTGATATGGAAGCTTCAATTAGTGCAAAATGCAGCTGCCAGGCTGATTACTGGTGTAAGAAAATTTAAACAATCTCTCCAGCCTTGGCAGGTCTGCATTAGTTACCCATACCTTTCTGTATCAGATACATGGTGCAAGTTTTAAAATTGAAGGCCCTAAACAGTTTGGGACCTTCTTACTTAGTGGAACATCTTCACCTCAGAACATCAGCCCGCATCACCTGTTCCTCTCCAACGATGCACTTCCAGGTGCCAACCCCCTGGTTGGTAAGAAAGGCTCTGACTTGTAGAAGAGCCTTCTCGGTGGCAGCACCAACACTTTGGAACTCTCTACCCATTGAGTTGCACCAGGCTCCATATTTACCTATATTTTAAAAACAATTGAAATCCTTACTCTTTAAAGAAGCTTTTAAAGAGATCTCACCATTTGCCAAGCAATAGGATTAACTAACGAGCCTTACTCAATGGGACTTTGGGGGCTTAGTGGTTAAGATGCTGAACTGCAAGGGTAGCAGGGCAGGAGCTTCAGACCCGAGTGCTGCACAAAGGAGTGAATTCCCATCTCTGTCCCAGGTCCTGCCAACCTAGCAGTTCAAAAGCAAGAAATTGCAAGTAGATAAATAGGTACCACTTCAGTGGAAAGATAAACAGCATTCCATGCACTCTGGTGTCTAGTCATGCTTGGCTCAAATCCAACTGGCTTTCAAGCAAGGGTGACCTTTACCTTTACCTACTTTACCATAACCAATATGTGTTTGGGGGGGGTATCTTTATTGTTTATTATTCTTGCCCATAATTTATTTGATTTTATTTATTGTTTATGTTTAATTTTATATTGTTACTGTAAAAATCTTTTAATTTGTTGTGTGCCACCCAGAGTGGAAGAATATCCCATATGGGCAGGAAATAAATGTAATGAATGAATGAATGAATGCTGTATTTCTTAATGTTGTACACCATTCAGAGTGGGTAGACCACACAGAAGGGTGACATATAATAAATATATAAATATATTTTTCCAAAGAAAAGAAGAACATCTGTCATTTCTGGTGTACCTGCCATATTTTGACATAGGTGGGGAGGGGAATCTCTACAGTTTATTCTAAGACATTTGATGATGGTAACCTATCTATCGGAGGCAGAAATGTGAACCAGAGCAGATGTTGGCATTTTCTTTGTTAGAGAGACAAGAGTTTTAATGTACAATATCCTGGCAGCTTTATTGCTTTCCCCTTTTTACACCACGAATAACCGATGGTTGTGCCATTAGAGGAGGACAAATGTGATAAATAACCATGGAAAACAGTTCTAGTGAGATGGATATTCTACTGTAAACCATTCATCTCTGTCTGGTGCCTCTGCAGAGTCATTATTAAAAATGGCAGGGTATTAAACAGCAAGAATTCTTATGTTTCATGACCATCCTGCCTAACAAGAGCTGGGGGACCAGCTAGACTATACATTCAGGAGTGGTGATGGACATGCTATATCTTGAATAGATAGTTTGTGCAACAGATAGTTGGGAGGCGTGGGGTCCTAACTCATGGTCAGAAAATGCACTGTCCCAGTTCACTGCCTGCCCCTGGTTTGCCAGTGCTGACAAAGCAATCGTTTGATGAAATGAGTGAAGACCAACCAATAGGATACTTCTATAGTGTAAAATATCTTTTGTTGATTCACACAGCCACTCTGGAGGCTTCTCTCCAGTTGGTAGGGTTTTTGTGGTTGTTGACTCATGTTCTGTAAAGGTAAAGGTAAAGCTCTCCCTTGCTCAAAAGCCAGTCGTGTCTGACTCTAGGGGGTGGTCTTCATCTCTGTGTGCAGCAATTAGATGCTAGACCAGACCATTAGGATATTACATCCTCTAACTTCTATTCCCACCCTGATGTTTTTCTTATATGGATAGCTTGGGAGAAGTGTAGTAATTTCTGGGGACATACCATCTAAGTTTCTGTACCCATCAGAATCTCAGTTGATAATGAATATTCAGAGCATTTAGATCAAAGATTCATCATTTTTATCAATTTGAACATTTCCTAAATCTGTCCAAATCAGCCTGATTTAGTTCAAGATTCATCTGAATTTAAAATACTTTTTTTTACCAGACATGATAGAACTCTGAAGTCATTCCTCTCATTCTCCAAGTTATTTTAACATTAATGGTAACCAGTGATAAAGGGGAATTAAGGCTTGCAGGGATAGGGCCTCTGGGGTTTTTCAGTAACAAGGACTATGATATCATGAACCTCATTCTTAAAACTTCCCTGTTCCTTTTGAATTTAGCTGGAATCTTCAGGACAGGTAGGACAGAAAGAGATTTTCATGGGAACAATATACTGTTTCACAATATCCTTGTTGTATTGCAAAGTGTTTGTGGGTGATTCAGCCTTGAAGATTAAAAACCATTAGCTTTGCAAGCTTTCCATATTTGTTGATAGAGATCGATTCAGCTGCCTTTAGTTCTAGTTGTGGTCTTCCCCTCTGTAGTGAAAATCACTTGCACAACAATATGTCATAGTTTTAGCCAAATGTTTAGAGCATCTTGATGTTATCCTTCCATTTGTCTGGTTTCTCAGAATTCTGCCTAGTGTTCCTGTGCAAACTCATTCTTAAACTCTTTATATAAAATGACAGAATCCTACCTACTATGTTACCTACTATGGAAGTTTGCTACCTACAGAGGAAGTAAACCTCCCACATTAGTACATGCAAAGAATTTAGTTATGAAAGGAAAAACCCAGGTAGCTTGCTCAAAACAGGAGATGAATGACATTTCTTGGTGTCTGTTCTATGAGGTGTTGTAGGTCCTCATAGAACTGGAAGCCACAGTTGACCAGTTCAACGAGGACCTACAACACCTAATAGTACAGACACCAAGAAATGATGTCCACATTATCATAGGAGATTGGAAAGCCAAAGTAGGAAATCAAAAAGTAAATGGAATAATAGGCAAGTTTCGTCTTGGAACACAGAATGAAGCAGGGCAAAGATTGATAGAGTTCTGCCAAGAGAATGCATTGGTCATAGCAAACACCCTCTTCCAGCAACACAAGATGTTACTTTACACATGGACATCACCAGATGGCCAACATCAAAACCAGATTGATTACATACTCTGCAGCCACAGTTGGAGAACATCCATACACTCAGCAAAAATGAGACCTGGAACAGAGGGTGGCTCAGATCATAATGTACTGATTGCAAAAATCAGGCTTAGACTAAAGAAAATGGGAACAACAATTAGGCCAGACAGATATGACCTAGACAACTTCCCTAAAGAATACACAGTGGAGGTGTGGAACAGATTTAATAGCTTAGACTCAATGGACAGAGTGCCAGAAGAATTATGGACAGAGTTGCAGGACATCATACAGGAGGAAGCAAGAAAAATCATACCAAAAGAAAAGAAGTGTAAGAAAGCAAAGTGGTTGTCTGATGAGGCTCTTAAAATAGCAGAGGAAAGAAGGGGTGCAAAAGGCAAAGGAAAAAAAAGGAAAAAATCAATCAATTTAATACAGAATTACAAAGAAAAGCAAGGTGAGATAAGGAAACCTAACTAAATGAACAATGCAAAGAAATAGAGGAAAACAACATAAGGGGTAGGACTAGATATCTTTTCAAAAAAATTGGTGTAATCAAGGGAACATTTAAAGCAAAAATGACCATGATAAGGGACAAAAATGGCAAGGAGTTAGCTGATGTAGAAGAGATAAAGAAAACATGGCATGAGTACAAAGAGGAACTATACAAAAAGGCCCTCAACACCCCTGATAATCACAATGATGAGAACATTGAACTTGAGCCAGACATCCTAGAGAGTAAAGACAGAAAGGCCCTAAAAAGCACTGCAAACAGCAAAGCTAATTTTTTTAAATTTTTAAATTTTTATTTATACTTCAATTTCTATGCCTCCCCACTCACCCAAGGCGACTCTGGGTGGCTCACAGCAAACAATAAACAGTGTTACAATATCAAGTGACAAAGTATCAACCAACAGAAACATATAGGGAATCCCCAAGCACAGAATAGGTAGAATCAACAGCAATACATCATAACAAAAAATATTGTATAACAGCATAATAAATAAAAATACAATATCAATATATCATACAGATCATATCAAAAATACATAGATACATAAGAACATAAATACATAAATGGGACATCAGCAAAACAATAATAATAATGATGATGATACGGCCTCTCTACCACACGGCGAAGTCCTATCATACACCACTACAACAACCCTTGGGTCTTAATCCCAGGCAGGTGGAGTCCGGCCACAACCGTGCCTTTTAAGCTCTGGACCTGGGTGGGCCATGATGCCATCACAGGTGTTGGTGGTCTTGGCATCCCACTCTTCCCTTCCCCACCTGAGCGGCAGTCCAAACGAGGTGAGAGAAGTCTGACCATGACCGCGGCTTTTAAGCTCTGGTCCCAGGTGAGCATTGGAGATGATGGTATCCCAGTTGAATTTTTCAAAGCCCTAAAAGATGATGGAATCAAATTATTGCATTCTATATGCCAGCAGATTTGGAAAACACAACAATGGCCACGGGATTGGAAAAGATCAGTATACATTCCAATCCCAAAAAAGGGTAATGGCAAAAAATGTTCAAATTATCAAACAATTGTGCTCATCATACATGCTAGCAAGGTTATGCTCAAGATAATACAGGATAGACTGCAACAGCATGTGGAGAGAGAACTACCAGAAGTGCAGGCTGGGTTCCGAAGAGGCAGGGGAACTAGAGGCCACATTGCCAACATACGTTGGATCATGGAGAAAACAAAGGAATATCAGAAACAACTCTACTTCTGTTTCATTGACTACACAAAGGCCTTTGACTGTGTGGACCACAACAAAATGTGGCAAGTAGTTATAGAGATGGGAATACCAGAACACCTTATATGCCTTATGAGAAATCTGTACATGAGTCAAGAAGCAACAGTTAGGACGGAATACGGAATGACGGAGTGGTTTGGAATAGGAAAAGGAGTAAGACAAGGGTGCATTCTATCACCCTGCTTATTCAACTTATACACAGAGCACATAATGCGCAGTGCAGGGATGGCAGAAAGTGAGGAAGACCTAAAGAAGCTCTTGCTTAGGTTGAAAGAAGAGAGTGCAAAAGCTGGCTTGAGATACAACCTCAAGAAAACCAAGATAATGGCAACAGGCCCTGTCAGTCCCTGGAAAATAGATGGAGAAGAAGTAGAAGCAGTGACAGATTTTACTTTCTTAGGATCCAAGATCACTGCAGATGGTGATTTCAGCCATGAAATAAAAAGGCGACTGATTCTTGGGAGACAAGCGATGAGAAACCTGGGGAGCATAGTGAAAAGTAGAGACATTAAATTGCAAACAAAGGTTCGCATAGTCAAAGCAATGGTATTTATGGTGGTAGTGTATGGTTGTGAGAGCTGGACCATAAGGAAAGTTGAGCGCAGAAGAATAGACGCCTTTGTAATGTGGTATTGGAGGAGAGTTTTGAGAGTCCCCTGGACAGCAAGAAGAACACATAGGTCAATCTTAGAAGAAATCAACCCTGACTGCTCCTTAGAAGGTCAAATAGTAAAGATGAAGATGAAGTACTTTGGACATCAAATGAGAAGAGAGGATTCACTTGAGAAAGCCTTGATGCTGGGAAAGGTGGAGGGCAAAAGAAGAAGAGGGCAATAAAAATGAGATGGCTAGATGGTATTGTAGACACAATGGGCACAGAGTTGGACGGGTTGAGGAGGATGGTAGAGAACAGAGTTGCCTGGAGGGCAATGGTCCATGGGGTTGCAAAGAGTCAGAATTGACTGTGCAACTGAACAACAAACAACTAGGATAAATATATACATACAGTCAAACCTCGCATAAAGAGCACCTCACTTAAAGAGTAACTCGCTTAAAGAGCAGAATTTTCTCTGAATGTTCGCTTCGCTTAACAAATAAAACCAACCAGAAACTCGCTTAACAAATAAATTGGGGTTCGCAATCCCCCCCCCCAATTGGTCACTTACAATGGTGTTTCGCTTAAAGAGCAATCCTGTGGAACGCATTATGCTCTTTAAGCGAGGTACCACTGTATTATATATAACCAGGCAGTTACTGAAGTGACAATCGCAGCCACAGCAACAAATCTCCAGGGATGGTAAGATACAGCAAGAAAACCAGAGTGAAGATGATACTTAATAGTCCAGCTGAATTGTCACTCTGTGTTGATGTAGCTGCTTGTACAGCGGTGTGAGGCAGATAGCCAGAAAAGATTATTGCATACGACAGATTCCAGACTTAATTCTTGAATAACTCCTTGTTATGGACTGCCACATTTAATTCACAATACTACCCTAAAGACGGGTCTTGTCTGATTTTGAAAGCTATGTAATGTCAGACCTGTTTAATACTTGGCTAAGAGACCACTGGGGAATTCCAGGTGCTTTTTAGAGGAGGGCTTGCAGTTTTATGATAGAACATGATCCCAGATTCACCCTCCATGTACAGCTAACAAAGAAACTTGTCTAAAGTTGTGGAGAGTTGTTGTTAGGCAAGACAGGGGGACCAACTGCATGACTCACTGTAAGGCAAGCTGTTATGTCAGGGGTGACCAAACGTTTTAGGCCGAGGGCCTGACCACGCCCCTGGAACAGATGAGCAGGCCAGAACACGCTCCTGGAACAGATGAGCAGGCCAGAACACGCCCCCGGAACAGGGCATGTTTTCACATGCGCATCTGGAACCACTTCCTGGTTCAGTGCAGACACTTCTGTCCATGCGATAAAGCTTCCTGGTTGGTGCAGATGCTTCTGTGCATGCGTGAATGCGCCCATGTTTACTTCCTGGTATAGTGCGGACACTTCTGCACATACGTGAGGACATTCGCACCAAACCAGGAAGTAAATATGGATGCTTCTACACATGCTCAAGGAAGTCCTCGCTGAACCAGGAAGTAAATATGGACACATCCGCACATGTGCAGAAGTGTCCTTATTTACTTCCTGCCTTGGCAAGGGTATTGTGGGCTGGATGAAATGGCTTTGGGGCCATATCTGGCCCACGGGCCATAGTTTTGAGTACCCCTGTCTTATGTTCCTGTTTTTATCTCTAAAGTTGCTATATGTCCTATGGAAAATGAAGACTCTTGGAAGGCTAGGATTCTTGGCAGGCTCATCAAAGGAGAGCAAGGTGCTATCTTCCCTTGAAAAGGGAAATCTTTAGGTGTTTCCAGATGAATTTTTAAAGCTATGCATTTGCCATGCCTGGTTCATACAGGAGGCTCAGAGATCACCTTCCATTTCTTTTATCCTTGCCTATTACAAAAAAAAAAAATCCATTGAGGTGGGACAAATGGAGTGGCATTTTGTGTAGTGGAACAAAATGCTCACCATCTGAATGTATCATCCTAAATCGGGAAGTTAGTCTGTATGGAGATTAGGCACACAGAAGCACAAAACTTTGCTGGAACAGAGTTTAGAGCACAGCCAAAGTCAAACTTCAGCTGTTTAGTCCTTTTAAATGGTCTTAATACAGCAACTGTAGACTAGGATGATAAGAGTCCAAGCTCTGAATCCAATTGTTACTTCAAAAAGAAATGCACCCATTGAATCAATTGTGGAACAATAAGTCTATAATTATAGAAACTCCACTGATGCAATGTGTCTACTCTAGGTGGAGTAAGCAACTCGATTTAGAAAGAGCATTGCATTGAGGAGACTAGCTTGTAGAAGGCTGGAGAAGTCAGAACAGCGAGAGAGCAATACAACAGACCAAAAAGTTCAGAAGTCATGGGTTTTTTTAAATGGTCAAGTATGATCATTTTGGTGGACCACAATGGCTTAGTGGTTAAGATGCTGAACTTGATGACTGGAAGGTTGACAGGTCAGTAGTTCGAGACCCAAATGCTGCACAACAGAGTGAGCTCCCATCTCTGTCCCAGCTCCTGCCAACCTAGCAATTCAAAAGCAAGAAATTGCAAGTAGATAAATAGGTATCACTTTGGTGGGAAGGTAACAACATTCTGTGCATACTGGTGTCTAGCCATGTATGCCACATGACCATGGAAACATCTGCAGCTGCAGACAGCACTGGCTCTTTGGCTGTAAATGGAGAGGAGCACTGTCCCCTAGAGGTGGGTACAACTGGCTTTTCAGCAAGGACAATCTTTACCTTTATTTTATTTTATTTATATACCATATTGCTCTCTATATATGAGGAAATCAAAGCAATTGGCAAATTTTAAAGCAATCATATAAAACATAATAAATAAATTACTAGAAATGATAAACCAAATATGTGTCAGTATTAAAAATACAATGACTACCACCCTCCATCCCATACAATATCCAAATGTAAATGCCCAATGCCTGTTTAAAAAATAATGGTTTTGCCTCTGTAATTAGGATAGCAAGGAAGTGGCTATGAACCTTCCAAAGAAGGGCATTCCATAGCCTGGCCAAAGCACTGAAAAATACATCTCTTTGTCCTCACCAAATGATCCTAAAAAGGTGGTGAGACCAAGAAAAGTAACTCGTTCAATAATCTTTTCATTCATGGGGGCTCAAATTCAGAGATACTGTACAGCAGTTCAGTTATGCTTATGAGGTAATGAAGAGCCAACAGAAATGGCCAAAACATTAGCTAAGAGCTTAATGAGTCAGAAAACCAAGTCCTCTGTTAGTACAGCTGGCCAGAACAGCTTCCAGAAGTTGGCCTCTTCACACATGGAGCCATTCTAAAAGGCCTCTTGGAACAGAGCAATTAATGATTGGCTAGTTCTAACAATGGCTACCATAATTATTTTCAAATTAATCAGGAATGTAGAGCATTTCACTTCAAGGTGGAAATTAGGAGAAAACTATTCTTTTCAAAGTACAACAGGAAACCAGAGGATGATATGACATCAGAAGATTGTCCAGAAGCAAGTCATTCCTACTGTTCCTCGTAGATATAATAATCACTACATAATTGACGAGGTACTCAACTGACTTTTTGCCTTCCATCTCAGCTTAAATTATTGATCACTGCAAGCCCATCTTTCACAGATATTATAGACTGCTAGACCAAAGAGCATATCATGTGGTATATCTCATCACAGATACATGAGGGTAAATTTGGTGTCTGAATTTATTATTCAGAGTTAACAAGGGCATTGAAAATGAGAGCAAGAGTATATGTGTGGGCCAGAATCCTATTGCAAAAATTTATATTTGCATAATGAAACTACGTAAACCATGTTGCTATTCATTAACAAGATATTAGTTCTGCTCCTGGACATATGCCTGATTACACAATATTATGCTACAATGCAGTTGACTGCATGACCAGTACGAGAGTGCAAATTTTGTTAGACTTGGCCTCAGTATAATATCAGGTGCATTGATGGAAACAAACAACATTGAAATTTTCACCCTCTGAACCCCACAATTCTCTGTTATCTCTGTCTATAAGCCACCAGAAACAAATTTTAGTTTTAATGAACTGGACTATTTTACATATGACCAAACAAATTTTGTTATTGGACATTTTAATTGTCACATTGAGACTTGGGGATATAACCAGACTAATGAGGAGGGGGGACAGTTTATATCCTTGGCAGACACCAATGACTTCCAACTTCTCCATGATCCGAAACTGCCTGCATCTTTTAACAGTGGTAGATGGAAAAGTGGATATAATCCGAAGAACATCTTCTTCATTGGAATTAAGAAAGCTAGGTATATATTATACTGGTTGATCTAGGAAGAGCTCTCTTTTAATTGGTAAGGATGGGGGTAATTTTTGATAGTTGTTTTTAATGGGGTGTTTATAGGTTTTAGACTTATTAACTGTGATGTTGGTTTTTATTCTTTATCTGCCGCCCAGAGTCTTTTGAGTTGGACGGCAATATAAATCACAAAATAAATAAATAAATAGATTTTGTGTTGGATAGGTGAAGCAGCATGTTGGAAATGAAGCAAGACAAGGCTGGGCACAATTTTGGATGCTGAAATCTGGTACTAAGTAATATAGTACAGTACTGTCCTTTTGCCATTGAGAACAAAAAGCTTTTGTAGGGTTCCAGGCTTGACACAAGATCTTCTGTAGCCTATCACTGTTCAAAAGGTGTTTGTGCTATCTGTGCATTGCAACACTGCAAGGCTTAAATGACAGCCTCCCTGACAGCCATCACATTCTGTCATGCTAACTATCATAGCGCCCACATCAGTCAAATGTTGGGATGGAGTGCCAATCCATGTAGCATGAGATTTCATTCAGTGGCTTTCCGCAGCCTCATATCCTCAAAAGAAAGAGGGAAAGTGTTTTTCAAAGTACTGTACTGTGTAATAAAGAAACAGATGGAATTTTTGGTACCATTAAAAATGTCCCAGCTTGTTGCCATGGAGAACATGGGAAATAGTTTTAGTTATTATTATTTTTTTAAAAAAATCATTGTTTTCATTAAAGGTAACAACCAGTAGCATGAAAGAAACAAAAGGAAAGTCTTGCTGGGCAAATGACATTAAAAAAAAATAATTTGCAAGTTTGGATCATCGCTGAAAGAGGAGATTGACTATAGGTTATCTCAGGATACTCTCTTGGGAATTTTTTTGGAATAATAGCTGTGTTAGTCTGTGGTTCAGGCATATCAGAAAACAAAACATAATAAACAAAATAAAATAAAATTAAAAACACTGTAGCACTTTAAAGACTAACTGCTATATTTTTATTGTTAGCTTTCGTGGATCAAGTCCACTTCTTCAGGCAAAGAACGAAACTTACAGGTATGGTTTTTAAAGGCAGTTTTACTTGTGCTTCTGCCAATGTGATTTATGCCATCTCTTGCCAAAAACACTAGCACTTTAAAGACTAACTGCTATATTTTTATTGTTAGCTTTTGTGGATCAAGTCCACTTTTTCAGACAAAGAATGAAACTTAGAGGCATGGTTTTTAAAGGCAGTTTTACTTGTGCTTATGCCATCTCTTGCCAGAAATGTCCATCGGTGCTTTATGTAGGACAAACAGGGCAATCTTTACACAAAAGAATTAATGGACACAAATCAGACATCCGGAATGGCAACACAGAGAAACCTGTCTCAAACCACTTCAATCTAACTGGACACTCTATCCAAGACCTGAAAGTTACAATTCTGGAACAGAGAAATTACAAAACTAGGATTGAAAGGGAGACAGCAGAAATCAAATACATCCATCTGTTAGACACCCATCACAGGAGACTAAATATTAGTGAAGGGTTTCTGGGACATTATCAAATTTGATACACAGATTGCTATATGATTTTATATATTATATTACAACCTTCCTGCCAATTCTCTTTAGCAAAAGAGAAAGGAACCAGGTACAGTGTTTTTGTTTGTTTTCTGACATGCAGGTCAAAGGTTGATCAGAGACCCTAGTACACATTCCTAGTGCATAATACCGCAAAACAGCAGAATGCAACATTTAAGTGAAACTCAGATATTTGACAGTAAAATCCAGCTCTTTGGCACCTTGTTAACCTGAAGGTCTCCATTGATTTTTCAGGTAGCTTTAAGAGCTTTTATGCACTAGGGATGTGCTCTGTCATGACAGAGAAGTTCCAGAACGGACTGCATCAGGATTACTTATGCCTTTTTTTTTAACCAAAGCAAGACTCTCTCTGTCATCCTCAAAGCAGGGTGCCTTTCCCAACAAATCACAAACAATAACCTGGTAGTATTGGGGTCAAAACAGTAGCTCAAGGAGGAAACATCAGAGTAGAAGATGAAGAGCTGAATCACCAGTGAAGCCTGAGAGCTCTCATGAGTAATCCAAGCACTGTGACTCCTGGGTGTGTTGAGGTCAGCAGAAGATAGATATATTACCCTAAAGTTGCTTAGGTACCTGTTTCTCCTCCTTTAGTTAGGGTGCAGCGTGTTGTATTGCCCTTAGGCTATCCTTGGAATTAATCAGGTTACATCTTTATAATACAGTTGTTTTCATAGGTTTTGGAAGTGACTGGGTGCAATTCAGCTTACACTCAAGAAGCTGCATGTCTTTTGCATGGAGAAGAGTAGAAAGAGGATATCCTCAGCTTTCTAGTTTATCTTTTACTTGCTGTCACCTGTGCTGACATTACTTCAGCCTTAGATTGCTATTCCTAGGATTGCTGGTATCACTTCCTCCCCCTCATACTTTCACTTCTCTGTTCAAGGAGGAGACATCTTGCTTTTTATCTCTAGAGATGAAAGAGGCAGCCACAACTCCTAAAATCATTGACTTACCAGTAGTTAGCTGGAACTAGGACTTTTATCGCCTTTCCCATCAGATGTCTGTTTCTTTAATGAACACCAGTTCTCTTGTTTCCCTAGGGAAAAGTATGGATTTGATTCCTTTACAAAGGGGAAAGTGTGCTCAGGTCATCATCCTGTTGAAGGGTTAAATCCACAAATTAACCCTGCTCCTATAGTGTTGTGTTCTTACTTCCTGTGGGGAAATGTGCCTGGACGAAAGTGTTCATCCTTATGCAGGCTTTGATTGGATAGGTAGCAACAGCATAAGATACCATCTAACTTCCTACTGTGCTATTTCCCTCCTTCCTCCTGCACTACAAAAAAATGGCAATGCTGCTCTTAAATTTGCTGGCACATTTTATTTGTTGGAGTTCAAATTAGGTTAGTGCACTTAAAATGCTGATTAACCAACATTTCCCAGCATTACTTTTGAAATGGAATCCTGGGGCTTATAACACTTGTAGTATTTTATCACTTTAAGCATATAGTTATAACTTGCTTCTTCAAGTGAACCCAAATGTCTTTTCTTAAGTTATAGAGGCATAACTTACAAAGATCTGTGGATGGATTTTCTTTGCCTTTATAATAACATAGGCATATGATGAACATCCAAGTCTGCTGTTATATCATTCCAAAATTCTCAATCTTGTAGAAGCAAAAGGAATCAGATTCAGAATCCAGGAGAATATTTGTAATTTCTTTCTTCATGCTCCAAGAGGCTAACAAGGAATGTCCTTATAAATCCTTCTGATGAAACCCTAGTTCCTTTTCTACAGCTCAAATATATGTGTAATAGGAATTCTCTAATGTGGAAGCATTTTTCAAATGATAAGGCCTATTTGGGAAAGCATGGGAGTACAAATGAAAATTGCCGATATGTCATAAACTTTTCTTTTATTATTGATATCATTGTTCACAAGCCCAAGTTTTTCCATATACACAAATAGAAAGTATAGCTTGAGGGTCTCTTCCTGTTATAATCTGCTGGCTCTTTTCATTACTTGGAGTAATCACCCTTTAAATGTTCAATGAGCATGTTCCCCAAATATTAAGGGAAATCCTTATTTCATGAGCACAGATTATATCTTTCTGGGTCTCCTACAATGCTTCCTCATCTATAACACACAATGATCAATATGATGACAGGCAGTGTGGGGACTTTTCAATCGGCAAATCTCCTTGACTCCTCGGAGCATAGCTACAATCCTGATTTTCCCCAATCCTGGGGAAAGGTTAGGTGGTGTTTTCTAGCCACAGCAATTGTGAGCACTCTGTGCTACAATGCAATATATTTTTGAGAATAGCTTGGGTACGCAGTCAAAAGCCACTAACTTTACAAGTGCTCCACTCCTGGTGAAAAGAAAAACTAGTAGCAGTACCTGAATTTGAGATAGCAATTCTCCTAGGGCTGAGAAAGGGAATTCTTAGGAAATCATAAACTTGCAGTTATGTTTAGACCTGTTCAGTCTCTTCAGTCAAAATTCAACATGCAGATCCCAACCTATTCTGCCTATTTTATGATTGTCAGCTGATGCTAAGACACTTCATTTCATTTCATTTCTTCGACTTGGCCTTACACTGCGAACTGGTGCTCTTTGGGGCATTTTTGCATGTAGGAATGGGCATGTATATATAACCACACAAACACACACAAGCAACCAGGTAAATCAATACGGCTGTTCACATTTTTCACTCTCCTATGTCTGTCCCCATGACAGAGCACATGTATTTCAGAATTTTTTCCTGTTCCATTAAAACAATGAAGAACTATTCTGCAAGTCAGTCTGACAATGCACAATGAATTATACTAATTTCAATCTGTTTCACATTTCTTTTGCCAACCAAATTTTGAGGGACAGACAATTGAAAATCAAATTTTCTTTTAATCTGTTCCTATTTTCCAGGATACATACCTGGTGAGGACCTACTTGCCAGTAGCATTTCCAAGTGGAAATGCATTTGACCAACTAGACTATTTCCCCCCCCCCCCAAAAAAAAAAAAAATCCCTTGATGGTAGTTAACAATGTTTGTAATGTTACCTTTTCACTAGGATCATTGTTTCTATTATAATTTAAAAATTTATTTATTGTCATTATTGGACCCTTAATTTTAATAAAATGCTTTTAAAATATAAACTTACTTGTGGCATGACTTGTTCCTCTTAATTTTTTAAAAAAAGAATAGATTAGTCAGAATTATGAAAGCCTAGTGCTACAAGGAACTCCAAGTATCCCTTTATCTGCCCTACAACAAAACAAGAAATCCACAACTAACACTATCTGTCAGACAGTTATTCAACCTGCTCAAAAATCTCCAATGGAAAAGAGTCCACTGCCTACTGAGGTTGCGCATTCTACTCTCAGACAGTTCCTACAACCAAAACAATCTTCTTACTATTTAGTCAAAAACATCTTTCTTGCAAACTTCTTCTTCCTTGTCTAGGCCAGATGTGAAACTGCCAAAATAAGGCACTTTTTGCTGAGTTCATTCTGCAGTTCCTTTCGCCTGACCTCGTGTGAGAAAGGTTAGCCAGCAACACATGGCTGGTGTTACCAGGGTATGCCTGATCATGGTTCAAAATAGCCTAGTCTTCAAGGAGGCTCTTTCTATGTACTCCTTTTGAATTCATTGTATCAGTTCCTATCTTCTGGAACCAAGAAAACAAGCTTTCTCTATCTTCTTCATGACAATTATTCTGACTATCTCACTATAAAAATGGGATATTTATTCACAATCTTCCTTCTTAATTTGCCCCTTGCTTCCACTTCCAATCTATGCTTTCTTAAATTATAGTTCATGTGAAAGATGTTTATGCAGTTAGCCCTGTATTTTTACATGTCTTTTCTTTTCCCTTCACAAGAATTGTTTGTAATTGTGCCTGCAGTACCTCCCTTTTAAAAAATTTCCATCCTTCATGTATTCCTTACTCTTTGAATATACTGTACAGTATCACCCCATATTTCCTTAAACATATTGAAAACAGCTTTCTTAAAATTCATGGTGCATGCTATACTACTCTCAGTTTTTCCTTTCTTTCCTCAGTATAACAATAAAGAAGGAAAAAATAAATTATACAGAAAGGAATATAAGAAAGAAAATTACAGATCACGCAAGCTAAAAGAAATCTAAGAATGACACACAGAATATGCATATGGAAATAATGCTTCTCATTCCCAGGATGTAGAAAACAATATAGGCAAATATTTTCAATAAACAGATAAATATCCATGGCCTCCAAGGCAATGAGCTGCTGTATGGACTAGATACCATAGCAATGAATAGATGAGGGATAATGTAATCGGATGAACTGATACGATGTAGCTGAAGAGACTGTTGGGAGGATCAGATCTGGTAAATGAGAGCAGTTTTCCATAAGAAAGAGAGTGGAATCAGTTCATATACTACTGCAACTGCACAGGTGTGGCTTCCTCATTTTTTACTTCATTCTAGCCAGACTTATGTCACTTCTTTCAACCTGAGGCAGCTCTGCGGAGAAATTAACCTACCTGCTGTCTTAGATTTACTTTGGCAAAAGGTAAAATCATGTCAGTCTCCTCACAGGAGAGGTGTTACTTCTTTTTCAGGTCAAGAGAATGTCAGACGAAAACTGAGAGAGGTATTCATCGGTATATTCATCTTTTGGATGTAGATTGCATCACATAAAGCCACCCAAGTGATCAAACTAGCAGAAATCCATCCATGGCGGGTATCCCTATTCTTGGGCAAGATTTCCTTCCTTCCATTCACCCGATCCCTTTTCCCTTTCTTGTCTTGGCCTTTTGTTAACTGGCTTCTTACATCCATTTAAAAAATAACACTTAAGCAGTATGTAATCACCCAAATTGCAGGGCTTGAACTCTAGCTAATGGGACCACCGTATTCCATGATTCTCCACCTTCTTATCCTGATTTGACTGTTACACAGGTACACTGAATTCTCATTCTCAATGCCAGTTGAGTTGTTTAAATTGTAAACAACAGACTGGCATTAGAAACACATTAGGAATTGAAGATATTATTTTGTCTTCACAGCTGGTACTTTTCTTCCTTCTTCCCTCCGCCCCTTCTCATCTCAATAAGCCTCTAATCACAGCAATCCTGATTTTTCCATATGATTCACCACCCAGCAACTGCCACTGACTTCCATATGTACTGAATTACTGGAGGGACTTTGCCTCTTGGCACAATGGGAACTGAATGACATGCCTATATATGTTGTCAAGAATGTCCCATTGCATCAATGGGCTTATGCCCATATTAGAACACAGCCTGAAGATATACGGTAACCTCGAAAATCTCACCATCATGAAGGATCTTTTGCTTTTGCAATATCTTACCTATGGAGTACTCTCTAATACCTGGTGAGGAAGTTGGCCCACACCTAGCAGCAAGAGAGGTATGGGCAGGAAACAAAAGTTCCAGTATCAAAGGCAAAATCAATTGTTTTCTTTCCCCTTTGCTTCTCCATCAGAGCAGAGCTTAGAAAACTTACTTTTGGGGATACAGCTCCCTGTGTCCCTGAGTAAGGTCAGGCTGGCTAGGAGATTCCAGGGCCTGTAGTTTAAAATAAAAGATATTTTCATGCTCGGGGAGTGGAGGATCACTTTGTTAATAGCAACCTGCTCCTGCTATCTTGGCAGTTTGAAAGCAAGAAATTGAAAGTAAATAAATAGGTACCACTTCAGTGGGAAGGAAACAGTGTCCCATGTGCTCCAGCATCTACTCATGTAAACATTTGCACACATAGATAGCACTCGCTCTTTGACTGTAAAAGGACATGACCACCACACCTTAGAGTCAGATGAGGCTGGCTTTCGAGCAAGGACAACTTTTACTTTTACCTTACTAGTGTTGTGTTGTTGTTGTTTTTAATTTCCCCCTCCCCAGCATCTTGTCATACTGTATTTACAGGAAGATTGTGAACTAGACAAAGAGAAGACCACAGTGTGGTGTTGGAAGAGCACCCTCCATGCGTACCATGATTCCAGAGGGCAGGGAATCTGACCTCTCTAATTTTATCTATGAAGGTACAGATTTGTCTTCTCAGAGCTGTTTTCAAAGTGACTCTGATAAAAGAACTGCCTACAGTTAAGACTATGATGATTATTCAAAGCATTAATCAGTGGGAAATTATGCTTGTTACTGATTAGCTAATTACTGCAATCAAATATTCTCTCTGCTCTTTGGAACAGTGGGTATGACATAGGGAGAAAATTGGGGAGGGCTCATAAACTGAAAATCACCTGGAGGGGAGAGAGAGGGGCTTCTCTGAGGTGATCCTCAGAGAAGTGAGAAATCATAGTGCCTAGAAACTGGTCTCTTGTGGTTGTTTTTTCCTTCATTTTCCTTTTTTAAAAACTTCCTGTGCAGAAGATAACAGTTTAATAAAATGCTGAGCTGGAATGGGGGAGGTTGTTTAAGTGGTGTGCCACACAAAGCAACTCTTGCTAATGGGACCAAAACAGAGATTCAGTCACGTCACTTACAATTCTATTCTGGGAATATGGAGGTGAGGGCAGATTTGTCAACACTTTGCTTGCTCTTTCTAATTTTTTTTGCAGCTAGTGGGACGGACCACTAACAAAAGGAGCTAGACCAGAGCTGCCCAAACTACAGCCTGTGGACACATTTTACTTCCACTTCCAGGAATGGTGAGGGCAGCATGGGCCGGATTAATTGGCATGGGGGGCTGGATCCAGCCCATGGACCATAATTTTGGCACCCCTGGTTTAAACAGAGAAAATGGCAGCCCAAAAAATCTATCTCATCCTGTTGCAAAACAGATTGCAAGGCACATTTTACTTCCACTTCTGTTGGGAGGAACCACACGACTGGCCCACTGAACCACGTGACTGGCCCGCTGAACCATGTGACTGGACACGGCCCAAAAGGTTTGGGCACCCCTGAGCTAGATGGATGGTATATCCAAGTAGAAGCCAGTGCTTGGGACTAAGGAGAAAAGGACACACCTGCTCATTTGAGACAATGGTCATAACATCTGCTAGTTCCCTCCATAATACTCTTTAGCTGTCATGGCTAGTATTGCAAACATAATAGAATCATGAATACAATATCAATGTGCATGATGCTTTCCAGCAGGTTGGGTACTTTTAGCACTCCAGATGTTGTGAATCCCTCACTCCACAAAGCCCCAGCTAGACTGGGGTTGTAGTTCAGAGCATCTGTCCAAATGTTCAGTGCCTTGCTTTACAAAGCATAAGAAGGCAGGTCCAAGCCTCAAGGAGCTTCCAAGTTCAAATTTGACATGGGAATGGGGAAACAAAGGAGAGAGAAGTGGAAGGCAGGGTAGAATAGTGAAAAAATGTGGTTTCTTTTCCAGTGATAGGTACAAAGGGCTCCTCAGGATTAGCTTATAATATTAGCACTGTTCTTATTTAATTTATTTATTTATTAAATTTCTATACCACCCATCTGGGATATTTTCCCCACTCTGGGCAGTGTACAATAGTTTTTTTTTAAAAAAAACCACACACAATAACAATTGATGCTATCCAAGGATGGCATAGTCCAAATATACAATTTCATTGGGTATAGGAAGAATGTTCTTAAAAGCCTTTCTAAAGAGTAGTTTTAGCATGTTTCATGACAGAATGAGCTCCCATCTCTGTCCCAGATCCTGCCAACCTAGCAGTTTGAAAGCAAGAAATTGCAAGTAGATAAATAGGGATCACTTTGGTGGGAAGGTAAACAGCATTCCGTGCTCTCCAGTGTCTAGACATGCCTACCACATGTCCACGGAAATGTCTGGAAACGCAGGCAGCACCGGCTCTTCAGCTATAAACAGAGATGGGCACTGAGCCCTACAGGTGGATACAACTGGCTTTCGAGGAAGGGTGGCCTTTACCTTTAAAAACATCCAATATTCCTCTCCACTCCTTTGAAGCCCAGCAAAACGCTTTCTGTTTCCCTATCTGACAATACATATTTGTTTTGAATCAGTCAGAAGCAGAAACATGTCCTCATGTGTAATAACACCAGCCTATCAACTGTAACGTCTGTTTGCTTTTTGTACTTCATTTTGATTACCTGTTGTGTTAAGTGCACAGGTGCCTGAGAATAATGAAATGTTGCATTTTCATGTCCCATTTTTGAAATGTGAATAAATACTTTTTAAGTGGCTGTGCCTCCTGTGGATGTTTGTTTTGTGAGTATGCTAGGGCTGGTAGCACAATAAACAACCATCTGCCCTTGCAGTAGTGGTAGGAGTAAAATGCCACATATAGCCCCTGGAAACAATTTGTCCAATTTCATCCACAGAAGTAAAAGAGATGAAGAGATGTTAACAGTTGCCCTTTGGTGTAGTGCAAACAATTCACAGATATCAACACCTGTATACAATTAGCCACAGAGTACTTTCTAGGGGAAAGTAATTGGAAATAAAAATGAAGTTGATCACAAGGAAAGTTTTAAGTGCTATAACTCTTCTTCTTCTTCTTCTTCTTCTTCTTCTTCTTCTTCTTCTTCTTCTTCTTCTTCTTCTTCTTCTTCTTCTTCTTCTTCTTCTTCTTCTTCTTCTTCTTCTTCTTCATCCATTCCAGATATTGGCTATCATCATGGCGATAGTCTTCCTGTTCTTAACTCATTGAAACAGTTCTTCTGAGGACATGCCACACCAGTCTCTCCGGTTCTTCAGCCATGGAATCTTTCCTTGCAGAGTGAGTTGGAGTATTCTATTCTTTATGTTTTTCTTCATGATATAGCCAAGGTATTGGAGCTTTCTTTGCTTAATAGTCTTAAAGAATTATTGTCCTTTATCCGTCTGGCACAACACTTCTACAATAGTCACATGGTCAACCCATGATGTGCTTAGCAGCCGTCTGTAGATCCACATTTCAAAAGCTTAGATTCTCTTTTCAGATGCTAAAGTCAATGTCCAAGCTTAAACTCCATATAGCAACACTGGGAATATGTAACATCTCACTGTTTGGATTTTTGTAGTGAGAGTTAGATCTCTACTGCATAACAAATGTCACATTTTTATGAAGGTAGATCTTGCTTTTTCTATTCATATTTTAATCTCTATTTCGAGATCCCAATTTTCATTTAGCACTAAAGCAGAAAAATGGGGAAATGAAAATAGAAGGAAAATATTGTGATGATGCCATGAAATAGGTAGATGGGTTCAAAATTGAATTTTTTATGACAGTGCAATAATGAAAGTGTGCTCTGGTCAAATGAGGTTTACTTCACACCTATGAGAAGAACCAATGACCTCTGAATTAAGAAGGGCAAGGAAAAGGGGCTTACATGCACACAGTGGTGGGATGTCAAAAATTTTACTACCCCACATGATGTCATCACAGTGTGGGTGGAGCTAACATCATGACATCATGACATCATGGGCAGAGCGAACGTCATGACATCATGATGACGTGGGTGGGGCCAAATAAAAAAGATAAAAATAAAATAAAATAAAATAAAATAAAAATAAGCGCGCACACACACACACAAACCCGTAAATAACTTTAATTAATTAATTAATTAATTAATTAAAATACACCCACCCACCCCAAACACAAATCAAACAGAGCTTTTAAACCAGAGCTTAAAGCTTATTCTGACTAATCTTTCTCACACTAGGTCAGATGGAAGGAACTACAGAATGAACTCACCACAAGATGGCTTCATTTTGGCATTTTTCAACTTTTCAACAGTTAAAGAAGTTAGGTACTAAGTCTTTGCCTAACCAGTTCTCTAGGATAATATGCCTTAATGTAAATGTAAAACAGCTGTATCTCCTTAAGGGTTCTCCAATTGGAACAGCAATTGGAACAGCACAGGTGTAGCTTATTGATGAGTTGACTCAAAAACTTTGCTTAAAAACCCCAAGCCAGGCCACAAGGCCTTTTTAGGAACTGTGATAGTACGTCAATATAGGTAAAGGTATTAAATACACATTAAAATACACACAGACACACCACATCCAAAGGTGAGTCACTTACCCTGGGGGGCAGGCTATAGGGAGCTTCAGGCTAGCAGCTTCTCTTCCTCCTCCCCACTTGTGAGGACAGCAAGGAGGCCGTGCATACGTGCCAAGCACTGTAGGCATGCATGCACACCAAGTGCTTGGAGCACATAAGCACTGGGGGAACTAGTGAAAAGGTAAGCCCCGAAGGTGGTTCCCCCAGTGCTGCTACCAGATTTCTGGGACACTGGGAAAAGTTACTACCAGTTCTGGCGAACTAGTGCGAAGCTGTTACATCCCATCACTACATGCACACCTCTGTCCTTACCACCCAATAAGCCCTGGCTATAATTGCAGGTGTACCACCCGAATAGAGCTGTAGAATGACACTAAGTACAGGGCACTGTGTAGGAAACAAAATGGCAGCTAGGATGCCAACAGAGCTGCTATTGTTAGCCCTTGCAGCAGCAGTGTGAAGAAACCCGTACATCATTGTAGAAAGAAAGATCCATGTTCTGCTACTAGTGGGCCTCATGCCTGGGAAACAATTGGAAAATGTCTTTTTCCACTAAAGAAAAATTGGTGAAATGCTTTGCTTTCCATAAATAAGGTGACGAATGTTGAGAAGTCATCTGTATGTAGCTATAAATTCAAGTTAAGAGCACTAGCAGTGATGATGATACTTAGGAGAAACTGGTGATCTATGATGATACTTAGGAGCAGTTGGTGATCAGCACATAAACAACTTGATTGCAATCATTATAAAAACCCTCTAAAGTAGAAAAGTACACCATTCCCATATTGCAGATGGAAGGCTGTCTGAAAGAGAGAAAAAGGCTTGCTTAAGGCTACCTCGTAAGTTAAAATAAATACAGTAGAGTCAATTCAATCTAGGGTCCTCCTGTTTTGAGTAACCCAGTCTCATGGCCAGACACCAATGTACATCCTGTCAAAGCTACCTCAAGAACAAGCAGTTTGAACCAGAACTTACTGTGAAGTAGTTCAAGAGAGGTATTTTACATATGAACGCATAAATAACAGCTAATAGGCAGCAGGTCCTAAGTTTTCTTATAAATAATGAAAGGGGAAATAGACCTTTTATTTTTATTTTCCTCATCATTTCTGACAGATAATGGTTGAATAATTGCATTTTAAATTGGTGTACATTTTCTACCAGGGAAGATTTTAAAATAAGAAGAATGCAAATGCTAATTGCTGTTTCAAATTCAGAATGCACTGGCTGGTGAGAAAGCAGTTCATATTGCATTCAGGATTTTTTTTAAAAAAAATCATTTAACATAATATTAGCTTCTTACCAACTTTATTTTAAGCTACATGTAATTCCTTCCCCAGTCCCCTGCAGCTGAGTACTTGCCTCTTTCATCATCTCTGAAATTAGAGGATATTTTTCCCCAAGCAGGGGCATTTCACAGGGACTTCATTCTGCACAAAGAACATTGAAATAAATAGGAATTGTGCATTGGATGTTTCCCATTGACCACAGATAGAATTCAGTGGGCTTTGGATGAAACACGATTGTGATTTGAAAGGTGGATGCACCAGGAAATAGAACTAATACAGAATAAATGAATATACATCTGAGACTTCCTACCATTCCATTGTTTGACTTCACAGCAGATCGGTATTTATTGAATGATTTTTTTGGGGGGGGATATAAATAATATGCTAGATCAGTAAAAATTCCAGTAGAAGGGATAAATGGAATTCAAGAGATACTGTTATAAAGAAGAGAACTATGTCTTGGAGCATATCCAAGTAAAAACAAACAAGAATGGAAAATACCCATCAGTCCATAAATAACTCATAAGCGAGCTGGAAAAGACCCCACTTAATCATATAATGACATTAAACTGGACCATATAATGTCACTGTTGGAAGTTTCATTGAAAAGCTCCCTCCAGCTGTTTACAGCTATAGTGGTACCTCGAGTTACAAATTTAATACGTTCCAAGGCATTTTTCATGTTAAGAAAAATTTGCAACTTGAATTTCCCATAGGAATACATTGAAAACCAAAATTCATAACCTTAAACATGGTTTCCCATAGGAATGCATTGAAAACCCATTAATCTGTTCCTGAAAAATTCATAACTCAAGCCATTATTTTCAACTGATTTTCGTTTGAATTGTGAAAAATTTGTAACATGAACCATTTGTAACTCAAGGTACCACTGTAATAATTAAATGTTACTTTATATTCAAAATAATAAACAAGAACTTTTAACAGGACTGTGGTGGCTTAATGGTTAAGATGCTGAACTTGATGACTGGAAGGTCAGCAGGTCAGCAGTTTGAGACCCGAGTTCTGCACAACAGAATGAGCTTTCATCTCTGTCCCAGCTCCTGACAACCCAGCAATTCGAAAGTGAGAAATTGCAAATAGATAAATAGGTACCACTTCAGTGGGAAGGGAAGGAGCGTTCTGTGCATTCTGGTGTCTAGTCATGCCTTCCACATGTCCATGGAAACATCTGCAAACACAGACAGTGCTGGCTCTTTGGCTATAAACAGGGAAGAGCACTGAACCCTAGAGTCAAATACGACTGCCTTTCGAGCAAGAAAGACTTTTACCTTTACCTTAGTAATTGTAAATTACAGCCAATCTTTCTGTCTGTTTACTGTCTTAGAATCAGTAAGTTTGTGAGAGTGTCTATGTTTGATTAGTCTCCTGTATCAAAATGTTTGGAATATAGTTTTTGTTGTTGTTCAGTCGCACAGTCAATTCCGACCCTTTGCGACCCCATGGACCACCATCCGCCAGGAACTCCTGTCCTCCACTATCCCCCTCAACTCACTCAGCTCTGTGCACATTGCATCCACTATACCATCTAGCCATCTCATCCTTGGCCACTCCCTTCTTCTTTTGCCTTCTCAAATGAGTCATCTCTTCTCATTTGATGTCCAAAGTACTTTAACTTCATTTTTACTATTTGCCCTTCTAAGGAGCAGTTAGGGCTGATTTCTTCTAAGATTGACCTATTTGTTCTCCTTGCTGTCCAGGGAACTCTCAAAACTCTCCTCCAACACCACGTTTCAAAGGCATCTATTCTTCTGCGCTCAACTTTCCTAATGGTCCAGCTCTCACAACCATACATTGCCACAGGGAATACCATTGCTTTGACTATATGAATTTTTGTTTGCAATTTGATGTCTCTGCTTTTCACTATGCTCCCCAGGTTTCTAATAGCTTGTCTCCCAAGAATCAGTTGGTATTTATACTAGAAGACTGCATTGCCTAGCGCTGAGTTTATGAATACTAAACAGGACTAACTATTCTAGAAACTGAGTAAAAATAGAAAATACACACGCGGGTCTATTGTAAAAAATCCATTTGGAGAATGAAAAATTATAAAAGCCCCCCCCCCCCCCGTGGCTTCTATGCACTGGGGTCATAATCACCATTACAGAGGAGGCCCCAGTGATAACACAGCTGTTCTAAAAAGAAGGAGGAAGCACTGCTTGAATTTCACAGTTTGCACATTGACAACAGGCCACTTTGAAAAGAAAAGCATGGGAAACGTACCTAAGTCCAGTTGACAATACACACCTAAACACCCACCTCACATTGCTTTGGGTCATTATGACTGTAATATGCACCAGTGTTTTGTCTTCTGCTAGAAAGAACTTCATGGAGATGAGCTCACTTAGTCTTTGTTGGTCTAGAATAGATGCAAACTCTGATAGTGGCACAATCCAGGAAGTAGTATGATGTGTTGTTTTCATCAATTGTTCCAGTCAGTCTTCATAGTTCACATTCTCTACAAGCCACCATGCCCCGCTGCATGCATAGCAGCTGGCCAGCCAATGGTGGGATTTGAATTTTTTTTACTACCTACTCTGTGGGTGTGGTATGGTGGCCATGGCCAGGGAGAAAGCCCTGCATTGCACCCGAATTAGGACTACAGTACTGTACTTTATTTCAAAACTTGGATGGGTGGGGTCAGCTGGAATTTGGATGGGTGGGATCAGCTGGAATTTCTGCTACCAGTTCTGGCAAACTGGGGCAAACCTGCTGAATCCCACCACTGTGGACAGCCCAAGATGGAAGGGAGCAAGTGGCAATTGATTTCACTGGTCATGTGTCACCTTGTATTTTGATCTTACTGAGATGTTTTCTCTATCCTTGTCTAGGATAAACATTGGAGAAGACTGTAGTTGAGTCATATGTAGTGACTGGTGCCCCTTGTGGCTGGTGGCATGGAAGTTACAGCAGCCAATGATGGTTCAACCAAGAGATGACACCCTCCTAACACTACTTGTTGCTACTTTTCTCTTTCTCTTCCATTGAGATTATCATTTTCATATGTGATCACAAAAAGTCTGATGAAGTTAAGAGTTCAACAGGAATCATAATAAGCCAGTCTCTTGAAAGAAACCAAGAGAATTTGGAGATAGAAGCAGTGCAGAAGAATGCTTTACATTCTAGCATTGTACTGTATGTGTTTGAGTAATAAGTGTGTTTGGATACAAGAAGCCACTGAAACTAAAGGCTGATGAAACAAATGGAAGCAGGAAAACAGGTTAAAGCAGTGTTTCCCAAATGCTGGTTTTTGGACTTCAATTCCCAGAAGTCTAAGTCATTTCCCCAAAGCACTGATCAGCCAATGTACTGACTTAGGCTTCTGGGAATTGAAGTCCCCCTGTGGGCTGTGTACCCCTTGTTGGGAACCACTGGGTTAAAGCATTCCACATGAGAGACAGAATGCTGGAGGAGAAGAAACTCAAGTGATCTATTTTACAGCCACAAAATCTTCTTTGCTGTTACTAGCCTGTATAAAAATAGACATGGAAAGCTAAGTTAGGAGATCCAATGGGCATCAAGGAGGACTGGATAGAACTGCTCAGCGTGCAAAAAGACTTTGTTGGATAACAGTTCCAGCAATCCTCTAGGTAGTATGGGCTGCATAGTAATTTCTGGACTATGAAGTAATTTTCCAAGTTCTATAAGTAGTGGGTGAGAGATGAGTGCAAAATAAAGCCCACAAAGAAGGATAAATCTAGTCTTTTTAATGATCAGATTTGTCAGTAGAGCCAGACAACTAATCCAATTATGGCAAAGTGGGGGTGGGATGGGGGAGCTTAAATGCTGGACATAGATAAGCCATGTGACGTATCTTAGGACAATGAGCTGGGAAGATTGAATGACAAAAGTCAAAAAGCTTAAAGAAGGGGTTCTCTAGCTATGGCCCATGAGCCGGATCCAGCCCATGGTGTCATTTCATGCGGCCCACTGCCCTTGCTCCTGCTGCTACTGGAAGCAGCAGAAACAGCCGTAAATGCATAAAAGCATGTTTACGACAGCCATAAATGGGGACACAGCTGTCATAAATGTGTAAAAATGCACTTACGACAGCTGTGTCTGCATTTTATGGCAGTGTTTACAGTGCCACTCTGGCCTGCTCAACTGTCTGAGGGAGCATGACCCTGCCCTCAGCTTTAAAAGGTTGAGAACCCTTGGCTTAAAGCTTCAATTCAGTTGCAGAGACTTTTTGAAAATTATTAGGGTACCACAAGACACTTGTTGGTTTTGCTGCCAGAAGCTAACACAATTGTACACCACTGGAAATTTCCACAATCAGCATGGTCATACTGTATGGTCCCATAGATCTTCATTTGCATTTTCTAAGCAGAGCATACAAGTCAGTATGCAGTCAGGATGACTAGGGGCTGTGGTGTCTCAGTGATTAAGAAGCTTACCCTGTTAGCTGGAAGGTTGGCAAGCCAGCAGTTTGAGACCTGGGTACTGCATGACAGATTGAGTGCCCATCTCTGTCCCAACTCTTGGGGACATGAAAGGAGCATCATTTTGGCATTACCTGAGTGGAATTTCTTCCACAAAAATCCTTTCAACCTGGAATAATTTCTGACATGAAATTATTATTATTAGTCATGATGACAAAGAGAAGTTCTTTGGGATTTTCTCTTCTTTCAGGGAAACTCCACAAAAATCATACGAACAGGAGGACTAGAAGCATTTTATTAGTAAATTTTTGATAAACCTTCATTCTCACAAACAGGAACAGAATACACGACTAGCTATATAGCTCCCAAAAATCTTCTCTAGTCTGCATCCTTTGATGCCAAATGCAGTGGAGAATTTACCAATGAGGCTCTGCATATGAACTGGAATGAAAAATGAAGCATGCAATATTCTAACTGGAAAGAATATGACTATTCCTTAGCTTCAAGCAGGGCAGGATAAAACATATGGCTTCTAGCCCAAATAAATTCGCTAATCTCCTTCTGTTATTAAATCCGACTTCTTTTTGTTTAATGCTGGGAATCTTTTTTTCTCCCCAATCATTCTGTTTAGTGCTCAGAGGAGTCCAATGATATCCAATCCCTGCATGGCACGGCCCGTGGCTTGCTTTAGCATTTGAAAGGTCAGTAGGCAGTCAAATACTCAGGAGGATATGATTGCTAAAGAACTTGTCAAATGGTGTCTAATGCTGTATATGATGTTAGGAATGGTCTTCGGCAAGATATACATGGGCAGAAATGGAGGTTAGAGTTGAGAAATGTTCAATTCTCAGATATGAAGCAATGTGGAATCTATTTTATGGGCCCTTCCAGTCTAATTATATATTAACCTGGGGTGTCATAGGTTTATGACATTTTAGGCATTTTATAATCTGTATGCTAATCACACCCAAATTTGAAGCAAATGCTTGCAACTACATAAAGCTCCTAGCAACATCATTGGTGATGATGCAACAGTATATCCAACCATTAAAATTTATCCCTCATTCATCCCATCAGCAGTACCTCAATTTCACCTCTGCCACCATCATGCTTGAGTCTAAAATAATGACCTAAAGCATGTTTTCTATGCTACTATCTAATAGATGAAGATTTGGACAAATTTAAAAGTAGAATGGATATATGGAAGGCTATGAAGGATCAACACTGGATGGAACTGACAGAGGAGCAGGTTGGAAAGTATGGAAATCACTAAATAGACTATGAATGGACAGAGCAATATCTAGAGATAGTCTGAATAAATTGGGATACCTGGTCAACCCTATGTGATTGCAGAGAGGTACAGACAACGACGCATATATGCACCTGCCCCTTGTAACCTGATCAATGTACATTAAATGCTCATGTCAGTGCAATGGAATGCAATTGGTGTTTTAGTGTTTACTTTAATTGTGATACTCCTGACATGAATAAAGAAAGAGAGGTGACGAAGCACTTTCTTCTACACAGTTACATGCTACCAGCTTATGGTCAGAATACCACAGAAAATCCATTATCTTCAGCTGATAGTAGAACTAGATCTGTAAGGGCCACTTGGACAAAGACTGATAGTTTAAAGATTTAAAAACAGGCATCTCTCAGACTGCAATGCCTACACAATAAAAGGGTGAGGGAGACCAAAGAGGCCAGAAAAATACCCTGGGGAGAAACTGCTGTAGTTCAAATTTTGAAGTGAAAACAGGAGAACACTATTATCACCTATAACTAACTCCCAGCTAAAACCTCTCAGCTTTTCACTGCAGTCCATTCTAAACAATGACTCTTCCTTCTCACAGTCCTTGACAAGCCTGCACTTGCTTACAGAGAGCTGTCCAACCTAAAAACAAAAGTTACCCTTTCAGTTTTCCAAGTTCAGTGACAGGCTCAGATACAACTGTGTCCCCATATTCTACTGCAAGGGCTGAATGATGGCATCTCTCATTCAAGTAGACAGGCAGTCCCAGGTTTGGCAGCCTCGCTCCCAAATTTTGGAGCAAGCTCTCATCCACTTCGACAAAAAAATCTGCCCTGCACCACATATGTCTTCACATTAGCCAGTATTTTGTATGCCATAATTTACTGGCAGCAACTTGGTGCATTCTGTGTAGGCCAAACAGGTGGCCTTTCCTCAACAAATAAATGTATACTACTGTACTTGATATTCATAAATCTTAACATTAAAAAAGTTAAGCAAGAATTCTGACCCAATATGAGGCAGCTACCTATTTTCCTATGTAACAACCAATTCATCTGACCTAAATTTAAGACCACCATGCTCAAGTAGGGGCTACTGACAGAAAATAATATGCTGTATGAATATGGAGAGATACAGAATCAGTCTCATTTGTTTGTCTGCCAGTTATTACTGGAAACAATGAAGATTTAAATTTGGCCAAAGACAAAGCCAAGAAGGTGGCTTCATTTTGGCAGTTTAAAGTCTGACCTGGACATGAGAAGAATCTGATGAAGTAGGCTTTAGTTCATGAATTTATGTCATAATAAAATGTCTTGTGGCTAAATCCAGTTGTCAGTCTAGACCAATGGTGGCTAACCTGTTCCCAGACTTCAATTCCCAGAAGCCCTGATCATTGAGTGTGCTGATTTAAGCTTCTGGGAATTGAAGTCCAGGATCAGCTGGAGTGCCAAGGTTAGCCACCACTGGAATTTAATAATGAATTTAATAATGGAATTCTATTGGTATTCCCATACGGCTCATTGCACCTAGTTCACAAAGTGCCAGGGATCAAGAACATGATACATATGCAATCCAGCAACTCATCAATCGGCCACTATTAGCTGGACCAAGTTATATAAAATTTACAGACAAACAGATGCCATTTGCATAAGTATTGACAGGAATGCCTAATTCATTCCAAGGGCCCACTCTAGCTGGAGCCAAAAATGATTTTAACTCATAGTCTTGAAGTTACCATAAGACTCTCTGTTGTTGGTTTTCTTCACTTTGCATGTGACATTTTATCTCAAAATATCTCTATACGTTTTGCTTTGGCAGGTTTTAGATTCAAAATTTCATAAGCTGTCAGCTGTCAGATACTAATTACCATTGCACATCATTTATCAAATGTTATAAATTTAAAAAAATACATGTCATCTATAAAATGCACTGTAATGTTAAATACTTTTGCCTAACAACCACTGAAGCTGTCAAATATGGTATCTTGTGTTTTTCAAACTATATTCTGGAGAACACTGAGTTCTTTGCAGATTTCCAGAGGGTTGCTTCATAAGAACACTGAAAAGATCTTTCTCCACAGCATGAGACTACAGGGAAATATTGTGTAATCTCAGGTTCTCTCCATATTTCCAGTGGATGATGGTGAGGTCCATCTCTACCTACATGTAAAATGTGAAATACAGGTTGAAAAGTTAGGCATTTGGATCATAACTCCTAGTTATGATAACCTGTATCCAAGCTGTCACAGGATGTTTGTGGGTTGTGGCCCAAATACCTCTAATGACTGGGGATAGCTGGTAATTTTGTCCAGTCTGTGAATTGAAGCAAAGCAACGTGACACTCCTCATGGAACATTGTGAAGACTGGGACAGGTTATTCATTTAAATCAACACTTCTCCACATTTGCAAAGCAGTCCACTACTCACAAAACATAGCCCAATATAACTGAAAATAGTATGGGCAGGAACGCACATACAAAAACCACATTTTGATAGAAATGTGAGGCTCTCAAGCACATAAATGTGGGGGGAAGGCCACACATGCAAACATACACACCTACATAGAAAATACCTTTAGTAATTGTGCAGATTTTACAAAAAAGAAAGAAATGCACTGAAGGAATTGGAAACTGAACTAAACGAACATACATGAGAAATCTTAGTTATTTCCTAAACTGACTTTGGAGGCAGCAGCTCTGACAAATGAGGTTGCTTTGCCTGCACAGCATTTTCTCAAGTTCTTCAGTTTAACAATTCTCCTCCTTCCTATAATTTCCCTGTTTATTCTGCTTCAAATAATCAGCTATAAAAATATAGATCTTTCCCATGTCGTGTAACAGGACCAGAATACTCTAGTATTCTGTATTTCTTTTTAATTTTATCTTTGTTTTTATTCATTCACTTTAGTACTTCATTGGTCAGCCTTTCAACTTAAGAAACTAAAAGCATGCTATGATAAATCCAAATTTCAAAGGTGTTCTCTCTTTGGTATGGACAACAACAAAGACTAACTCACATAACCCTCCCTAAGAGTAGAATTCTCTGCCACATTCTTCTACAATTTCATGTCATTCTTTGGCAAGCATCAATGTGTGAAATATCTTCTGAATACAAAATGGCTGAAAAACCTCTGTGACATAGCAGTTAAAACATTGAACTGGGACTTAGGAGATTCAAGGTCCAATTCTCGTGGAACCATGAAATGCATTAGGTGATCATGTGGGCCTAATCTTTCAGTCTGACCCACTTCAAGGACTGTTATGTGGGTCAAGTGTCAAGAAGGAGAACCATGTAGACCATCTTGAACTCAGTGAAGGAAAGGCATCATATGAATGTGACCATGAAATAAATAGCCAGCCAACCAGAACAGACAGACAGACAAATATACTATTGCATATTATCTAGCTTTATTCTAAGACATCATTGCACAGTAGTTATCATTTCATTACACAATTTTTATAAAAGTAACTACTTAGAGGTATTTATATTAGTTGTCATTTGTTACTTCTGAGCTGCAATTGGATCTCACCTAAATCCAAGTAATAGTGTAAATTTAAACAAGTTGTTGTTGTTGTTGTTCAGTCACACAGTCGATTCCGACCCTTCGTGACCCCATGGACCACCGCCCTCCAGGCACCTCTGTCCTCCACCATCCTTCTCAACCCACCCAACACTGTGCCCATTGCATCTACAACACCATCTAGCCATCTCATTTTTGGCCGCCCCCTTATTCTTTTGCCCTCCACCTTTCCCAACATCAAGGCCTTCTCAAGTGAGTCCTCTCTTCTCATTTGATTTAAACAATTAAATTTAAACAAAAGGGGGAATGAAGAGGCATTCATGCCCTCTCATTTGATTTCCTTTTATCAGTAGTTTGTAATGCCACCTTATTTCTTATTCTTGGATGCATTTCCTCCCTTCCAAGTCCTTGTTGCTGCCTGCATCTCATACATAAGCAAGGCCCTCATCACATCAAGAATTCATAATCATCCAAAAAAAATCAATGGGAATATGAAATATTTACATACAAAAGTCTGTCAGCACTTGTGATCTTTTACTACAAGCCATTCACTTTGAGATGATGTGTGACTAATATATGCCAGGAGGATGCTCAAGGTGGGTGGGGAGAGCATCAAGTGAAAAGGATTCCAGTGCGCCTCTCATGTACACTCTTAGGCCTCTTGTTTGCAGACAAAAAACAGCTATTGATGCTTCCCCTTCGCCTTTATCATCACAATGTCTCTATGTAGCCAGTCAGGACCTGTTCTGCTTAACATAACATTAAATAACAATATTAGACAGAAGGAGGTCATCGTAGTTTGTGTCACACACACCTTCAACTCACCCAACTCACCAACACTGCCTATGCTTGTATTCCGGAATCTTAGGTACTTATATCACATCTACAATAATTATAGAGTTTCTCCTTATGACTCGCAATGTGGAGAAATTATCTATTCTCAGAAAAGTTCCCAGAATTCCTTAGCCAGCACTGGCCATGCTGGCTGGGGAGTTCAGGGATTCATAGCCCACACCATCAATTTTCTGAGCTCTGCTTCATCAGAGCCTCTTGTCAAATTATAGTTGACACTCAGACGCCATACAGCTTGTCTTGTCTTGTCTGATTATTGCAAAATAGGAATGTAAACCTGACAGAGTGCCCACATATATCCCACAGAAAAACCCTGTATATAGTAAGTGAAGTTCTACCAGCAGCTTCAGGATTCATAGACAGTTTCCAAGAGAGAAAAATATACACTGTGGCTCTCATGTCACTTGTTCATAAGTCATTATATGTGACTTGCAAGTATTTAAAACACACACACACAGAGGAAGAATGAGAGAGTAAAGATAAAGCTGCTCTGGGCACAATTTCTTTTCAATTTGTAGGATTAGTTTAAGGCAGTGAATTCCCTAGCAATTCGCTCCCTTAAACATCCTGAAGTTTAAGTGCAGGGAGAAGAAAAATGACAGATGAGCAGACACCATTTTAGAACTTATGAGAGCTGAAGCAGTGGTGTGTTAGAGAAGTCAGTGAGAGACTTCTAATTTTTAAATTATGTAAAAATCCATTTTTATGGAGAGAAGGAGGTGGGGAATGGATTAACTGCTTGTTTTAATGTATTAAAAGGAACCTTTTATATGTGGAGGAAGATAAATTAATAAAGGTTGTACTAAGAAATCAAGAGGCAAGTGTGAGGGAGGAAGAATTGATGTACTAACACATTATTTATCGTATTTTTTCTGTTCCCCCCACCTCAGTGGTGTGTATCAAGTATGAACCAGTTATAAAAACTGACTGCACTATTTAAATACTAAAATGAATGCTGTCCATAAGACACTCTGCATATCAGCTTGGATACATACAGAATTAAAAGTTAGCCCAACCACTTGTCATATGATTGAGGAAGCAACCTCAGGAAGCAAAATTGCGATAATAGGGAAGCAAATTGCCAGTAAATTCATTACCTTGCATTATAGTGGTGGGGGAGGTGTTGAGAGCCAGTGGTTCAAATGGCAGAGGGTAGGGCTTATCATTTTGGACCTGCAGGAAGAAGGGGAGGTATTCTTGTGGGATTTTCAGCCTAGTGTGCCAAAATATCTTGGCTGCTCTTGTGTAAGATGCAACATGATTGAGGAGGTCCTTGTTTGCAAGCTATGCCTCAGACAGCCCTGCTGCAAATAAAATTAATAATTTAATAAATATATAAACAGCTTTTGTGAATTATAGTCTTCCAGTGAATCTACACTGTAGATTTTCTGTTTGTAAAAGACTGCTATCCCAAATGTTCCATGCAATACCAAAGATATGTATTTGATGGCAGCTGCCTGCATGCAGCTGTCTCCTCACATGTGCATCAAAACTATGAAGAAGAATGGGATCATACAATCTGCCTCTGCCCCCTTTTTTGTTTAAGAGCATGAAGGTATGTGAAATACATGGACTGTGGTAGCTTACTGGTTAAGATGCTGAACTTGCCGACTACAATGTTGGCAGGTCAACAGTTGGATAACTGAGTGCTTCATGATGGAGTGAGCTCCCATCTTTGTCCCAGCTCCTGCTAACCTAGCAGTTCAAAAGCAAGAAATTGCAAGTAGACAAATAGGTGGGAAAGTAACAGTGTTCTGTGTGCTCTGGTATCTAGTCATGTCTGCCACATGCCTACAGAAACATCTGTGGATGCAGACAGCGCTGGCTCTTTGGCTGTAAACGGAGATGAACACCACACCTTAGAGTCAGATATGAATGGCTTTTGAGCAAGGGTGACCTTTACTTTTACCTATAGGAAATATAGGCAAAATTCAAAACAAATTAAAAAGTTAAAATAATTAGACTTTTTTTTTTTACCAGAAGCTGGCTACTTTAACACTATTGTCTTGATCATTTACTTGATCTTCTTTTGTACATGTGCTGGTGCATATATTACATGCTTGCAAATATTGCATTTATTGCATTTCTCCTTATTCACAGAAATTTTGTCCTGTATCCAAGTACAGTGGTACCTATCTTAAACAGCATTATGCATCCCACGGGATTGCTCTTTAAGTGAGTTTGCTCTTTAGGCAAAACAGCATTGTAAGTGACCAATTGTGACTTCTGGCGGGGGGGACTGCGAACCCCGATTTAGTTGTTAAGCGAGTTTTTGGTTGGTTTTAGTTGTTAAGCAAGGCAACCATTCAGAGAAAATTCTGCTTTTTAAGCAAGTTAGTCTCTAAGCAAGGCACTCTTTATGCAAAGTTTTACTGTAATCCCATTATAGTGGATTATTTTTTTTTCTTCTTACTTCACTTATTTCACTTCAAAATCTGCTAAGTGACTTCCAGAGGGGGACAAGTACTTCATGGGTTTTGGAGACTATAACGCTGTTAATGCAACCTAAAATAGCTTTTGCCTTTTTTTGCTTCCATATCATACTGTTGACTCATATTCAGCTTGTGATCTACAACAACTCCTTGATCTTTCTCACTTGTATTACTGGTCCAAGGATCCCCTACCTAGTAAATGTGGATTTTCCACCTCCCTAGGATTATAAAGCTGGACTGATTCATGGAATTTTAAACTGATTACAGTGTCAGACAATTTCTCTGTTTTATAACTAACTAGCAGCAAGCTAGTGACAGCCTGTTTAACCATAGCAACTGCCTCAGTGATGGGCAGCAGCAAGTTCGCACCAGTTTGCCAGAACCGAAAGTAACTCCCCAGTGTCCCAGAGAACCGGTAGCAGCTTTTGGGGGAAACCACCTTGGGGGCTTACTTTTTTGCCAGTTCCACCACTGCCTACAGTGCTCTGCCTGCCAAGCTAAACAGCCATTTGCTGCTTGGAGTGTGGCAGCACAGAGCACTGGGCAGCCACGCACAGCCACTGAGGAACCGGTGGCTGCTGCTGAGGCCCTCAGTGGCCTCCTTGTTGTCCTCCCATGTGGGGAGGAGGAAGAGCAGCTGCTAGCCTGAAGCTCCCTACAGCCTGCTCCCCAGGATAAGTGACTCAGCTTTGGGTGTGGGGTGGGTGGGTATATTTTAATGTGTATTTAATGTGTATTTATTTTAATGTGTATTTTAATGTGTTTTATGTGTATTTAATGTGTATTTTATGTGTTTTATGTGTATTTTAAGTGTTTTTATGTCTATTTAATTTGTATTTTTACAATACCTTTCCCTCAGTGAAAGAGCAGAAAAGTTGATCAGTAATACAGTTGTACCTCGCTTAAAGAGCATAATGCGTTCCACAGGATTGCTCTTTAAGCGAGTTTGCTCTTTAAGCAAAACACCATTGTAAATGACCAATTGTAGGGGGGATTGTGAACCTCGATTTATTTGTTAAGCGAGTTTTTGGTTGGTTTTATTTGTTAAGCGAAGCGAACATTCAGAGAAAATTCTGCTCTTTAAGCGAGTTACTCTTTAAGCAAGACACTCTTTATGCGAGGTTTGACTGTATAGCAAAGAGAAAGAAACTCTGGGAACCCACAGAAAGCATTTTAATGCATGAAGAAAGCTACTGAAAATATGCAAGAGCATTGTCAGTATCCAATGAACTGATAAAACCCTTAAACTCCTTCCTCCTCCCCCACCCATCTGTAGATGGAAGCATTTGTGGCAGACCTGTCAATCCAACAGTTCACTTGCACAAATTTGTCTGGAAAATAATTTGTAAGAAAGAACAGAACTTCAGTTCAAGTGCTTGCCTAGGGCAAATAGGATGAAGCCAAGAGGCAGCTAGGCAAATAATTAAGTATGCACTTTTAACTTTTTGGAAGGAATATACATTCCCTTTCACTTTTTCTGTCATTAACGCTGTTAAAACTTCCACTGGAGCCATAGTTCTGGCATCTTCAAAACTGTAACATGGGCAAGTCTTGCCTTGGCAGCACAATTCCCACTGGGCAACTCAAAAGTGGATGTTTGAAAAGAACTAAGAAAATGCTGGCAGAAATAGGCAATTATTCATCAGCAATGTGAGCTAATGCAGGTATGGGAAACAGTCGTCGATAAAATGGGTAAAATAGTTGTCATCTAAAGGTATTACCAGAAGGCATACTCCACAACAATGATTAGCTGGTGCTGCAAAACTTTTCCATCTTTTCTCCTCAATGGATTTCCCACAATATGCAGAACCTTTTTAATTATTTAATTTAAAATATTTCTACTCTGCCTTTCTCTCCAAGAGGACCCAAGGTGATTAAGACCCTGAGAAGTCTGTAGCAGGTTATTCATTTGGTGCCCCATCCCTGCCATCTCCTTCTCAAAGAAAATTGTTTCAATATCATTATTTTTAATATTGTAGGTTACCTTGAATCCCATGTTGGGAAAAAGGTGGCCTATAAATAAAACAAACGGACAGATAAATAATATTTCCCTTAATTAAGGGAAGGACACATATAACATTTCCCAGAAAAACATTATCTTTGACATCAGAATGTAAAGATTTATGACTGAAATTAAGTAAATATTGATACACAATGACCGGCTTCATTCAGAATATTTTAAATCTCCTACACTCTACACAAAACTTGTCAGCAAATCCATATATGAGATTATCAAAAGATATTTCCCTTAGAAGATTCCATGCTAGGGAAAGAAGGCATCATGACAATAGATTTGCCTGTAATATAACTTATTTTTTAAGAAAGACTAAATTGAAAAGCATTCTTTCTCCTTTATAATCTGAAACTGGCAAAATTAGATAAAGACAGAAAACTATGGGAATCGTTGGGAATACTTCAGACAGATTCTTACTGTAGAGTATTTTCTAAGAGCTATGTAAAGTAATCACAGCTCTATCACATCTTTCTACAGTGAAAATTCTTGAACTTTTTGGCCTCAAGTCCCCACTTGGGATTTTTGAGAAACATCCATGCCTTCTCACCTCTCTTTGACTATCAATTCAAATACCCAGCATTTTAAAATTCATGATTTAAAATTAAAAATGAGTTGGAGAATAGCTGATGTTCATTTTAGGGGTGATCTCTTCCTATTCATCTTCATTCACCTGTTATACCATAACCTAATTTTTCTTCACCTGTTCCATTACCTCCCATATCTGGTATCTCCTATATCAGAGGCAGACCACGTTCACTGTGGGATTCTGATAGTTATAAACCATGCTGGCTGGGTCAACTTTCCTAAACTCTGGTGGTATATCAGGTGAAGGAAGAGAGCAGGTGAAGGAAGTTGTCACACATAATGATTTAGTGAGCTTACTCCACAATAAGTGTGTGCAGGACAGTGACTTCAGCTCTGTCAGCTTTTCCCATCATTACTTGTTATTTGGTTTGCAACATATCTCCAAGAGAAAAGAGAGATCCCTCAGGAGACATGAGCAACCACCCACATAAGCAACCACTGCCTTGCATTGCAATGATGGGAGAGACTGAAGGAAAGAAAGCTGCTCCGCACAACTTCCACCAACCAAGATCAACCATGGAAAGGGTGCAGATAAGGAACAGACCTGGCTCCTCTGTTTTGTGTATGTGCCACATCACATCTTCCCATTAAAGACCAACTCTTCAGAATCTGCTGTTTCTTCTAAAATCTGTTTCCAAGAAGCGCTGTGGGGAAAATTCCTTAAAATTAATCTTTGTTGGGAAGGTGGAGAGAGAAGGTATGCTGCTGTTATTTTACACCATTTCTCTGCCATCTTTGTCCCAGGGCATTGATGCTGCATTTGTTCTTCCTCCTGCTCCACTGAAAGAAGCAGCAGTGCAGGGAAAGCTTTACACTGGAGGTGCCCAAACTACTGCCCATGGGCCAGATCTGGCCCATGATGCCAATTCATCTGGCTCACAAAGCCCTCATCGCTCCCAGAAGTGGAAGTAAAGCACACCCATATGGTAGATATTGTGGGCATATTTTCTGGTGTTGGGTTGGGTTTGAATGATTCTATACAAAAAAAATTATGTTACAGTTTCTATGCCTCATTCTCTAAACTTTTACTAAGGCTTCAGGTTACATTACAGGCAAAATGGTTATAGCCAAAGGTAGTGATGGCAATCTAGTCTCATTCCCCTCATAGTCAGACTTAAAAATTATCATGTTTATACCTGTTTTTTCCATCCAAGGAATTCAGGACCGAACCATACTTCCCCAAATTATGGTACACTGGAAAAGGCTACAATGAAGGGAGAGGACAGCATCCTCCCCAAAGAGCAGTCAAGCTATAGCAGGCAGAGATGGATTTTCAGTTGGTGTAGAGCAGGGGTGCCCAAACGTTTTTGGCCGCAGGCTGGTCAATAAGTTGTGGAGCATGAGACCTTTTCACATCTCACTGCCTCTTAGGCTAAATATTCCTTCATAAGCTTTTCCCCCTTCCTGAAGACTGGAGAGTCTTTGAAAGATCTAGGTGTGAAAAGTTTGCTCTGTTAAGGTTTTCATTTGAAGAACAGATTTATTCAATCTCCCAGAGTGAATATGGAAATGGAAAGGAACAAAAGGCATTCAGCACCATGCACACATTTGGGATCTGAGCAAAAAACCCTGCATTTATTTGTAAAATGCTTTAGTCAACAAGAACTTCAGTGCATCTGTTTGAATGCTATATATCCAAATCCTTGCACACATGCGCGCGCGCGTACACACACACACACACACACGCACACACACACACACACACACACACACACAAGGTAAAGGTCATCCTTGCTCAAAAGCCAGTCATATGCAACTCCAGGGTTCAGTGTCACATACAAGTACATGTAACAATTTTGATTACAACAGATTTGGAAATGGGAAAAGAAGAATGAAGTAGTACCAGACTTGACCAATCTGTCCCTCTTCTTTGACTCTAGCAGAGCTCTGCAGTCTTGTTTAGCAGTGGCTAGTGAGCCAGTCTCAGTTTTCCATGGAAAGAAACAGAAATCAAATGTGCTTAACTGAAGATCACAACAAACCATTTTCACAGGGCAAGTTACCTTGTATAATTGTGTTTTGCTCAAGTGTTTTGCAGTACCATTTTAGGCCTCTTCACATATTTTCTGTCTCACTCAAGCATAAATAATTTCATTGGCCATTTTAAAAAAATGTTATTCTGTCTATATTTTTCTTGTTTCAGTGATATCTTGTGACAGAGAGTCCCAAGTGTAAATTATACTGCGTGTAGAAAGAGGATTTCCTTTGATCATAGCTTTTATTTTCCCTTGGATGTTCTTTCGTGCTTGGATTACCAAAAAAGAAAAAAAAAGAAAGATAACTAGGCACTTGTATTTATTTTTCTGTACCATTACTTGTGCTCCTTCATCATTTCCACTTTCATTCATCAAGCAAATGGTCTCGGCATCTCACTCTCCTCATACATAACTGGCTTTTCATGTCTTTAATAATTTTTGTCAATTGTCTCTGGAGTCTCTGTAGTTCTAATATATTTCTTGTGAGGTGGAAAAAACAGCAACTGAGCACACGTCACTAATGGGTAATACTACAACCTTTCAACTAAGAAGCATATAATGTCATGCTACAATTTTTACTCTTCCTATTTTAAATTTGCCTTTATTTATGTTTGTTTAGCTGTACAGTATCCATGTTAACACAATCTCAATCATATGTGTGTTTACTTTCTAGTCCACTTATTTGTTCATTCAGTTTGAACCCTTGAAGGCAGTGGTTGTTCATGGACTGCTCAGACAAAGATACCTTACCTCAGCATTTGAGAGTAGTGGATATTCCTTGCCCCAGTTAAAAATACCTATATTATTTATTTATTTATTTATTTATTTATTTATTTATTTATTTATTTATTTATTTATTAGTCAAACTTATTCATCACCCTCCTCACCAAAGTGATCCAGGGTGATTTTACAACAGAAACATCAATAACAGTTAAAATCAATTTAAAATTATTAAATCAAAAGTTTAAAACTAGCTAAAACAGATTAAGAAATTAAAAGAGTAAACTAAAATTATAGTTAAAAATTGAGGACAAGGGGGCTCAGATTAGCCAATGGGCTGGGGTCGTTATCACCCATCCCACCAGCCAGGTTTTCACTCCTTTCCTAAAGGACAGCAGCTCTGTCTGCATACGTAACTCAACTGATAGGAGGTCCCATAGGGCTGGGGTGGACACAGAGAAGGTCCTCTTTCTGATGCCAGAGAGGTGTGCCTCTCTGGCCGATGGCATGACCAAAGAGCCTCTCCAGTCCACTCTGGTCCACTCTGGTGGGATGGACAGATGTCCTCAGGGTGATGCGGTCTCTTAAGTATCTTGGTTCAATACCATGTAGGGCTTTCAAGGAGGCAAACTGGGAGCCAATGCAGCTCTCTGAGCAGTGGTGAGGCATGAGCATAACACCTGCATCCCATCACTACCCAAGCAGCCGCATTCTGGACCAGCTGAAGCCTCCGGATGGTCACCAATGTTTACAGTATATCCTTATCCAACATCCTCTCTCTTGGGCTCTTGCCACAGAATATGAGTTACACCAAAAACAAGTGTCTGACCTTGATGTGTACACACATACAAATGAGAAACCATAAACTCTATTGAGGTGATACTGAATCCAGATGGTGAAGCACACTTAGAGGGAAAGACTTAGTTCCGTAGTCTTCATTACTGCTTAGTTCCGTAGTCTTCATTACTGTTTTCCTCACGCAACCTTCACCATGTCTAAAGAGGGGAGTTTTGTCCTCACATGTAGGATTTGCACAAGAACACGAGCCCAGATTTTCCAGGGTTCTTGCTCATACTAAGAGCCTACATATTGCAGGAACATCTCCTCTTCTGACATCTCCATCATTGTGTGAAGGAAGGTAAGCTTCAGGTTGTGTTTGGGCATTCTCTTCAGACTGAACTTGAAAACAGTGTTAAAAAGCAAAGTGAAACAGTGGTACAATTAACAGGTACCACTGCTGGGCTGACTTATAATTTTCCCAGCTGTCATCTATGCTTTGTTCTATGAATGAGTAGTAGAAGCTCATGCTTGTCTTGTGAGACTTCACTTGTGTGGTAGAAGCTGGAGAACACTCCAAAACTGCTCCTATTAAAGGAAAGGAATAAACTTTGGGTCAGGAATTGGCAAATCTCTTTGAAAATATCTTGTTATCATTTCTTGGTGTGGGAAAGGCAATAACTGAATTGCATGCAGATTGCTGCTCCTGTTGCTTTTCTTTGGCTGGATAAGCCACACTAATTGTTTTATCCTGCTCCTCCCCCACCCCACTTGCAAACATGCCATACATATTAATAGTAAGTAAAGAAAATGCTGGCAATGCCAGACTGCCTGCACATAATCTTGATCTCCCCCTGCCCCAAAAGTACATTGTCATTTGCCAAACAGATTAGAAGTTGGGTCCTGCTCATTCCTGATATTTCCAGCACTGCTAAAATAACAGCAGTCCATCACCATCATAACAGTTTTATTTGTTCAGCAAGCAGGATTGGCAAATGGCTGAAATTAAAGATCCCCCTTCTCTCAGCAGACTAGACAACTCTCTGGTTCGATGAATCTTGCTGTGACATTGTGCTTATTATTATTATTATTATTATTATTATTATTATTATTATTATTATTATTATTATTATTATTATTATTATTATTATTATTATTATTATTAGTTCAAATTTATATTGCCGCCCACTCGCCGTGGCGACTCAGGGCGGCTTACAGACAATACATTACATTACATTACATTATAATATGTTGGGGTGGGCACAGGGGGATGGGTGGCAAGGTCCTTATCCTGCCCTGGCTTCTCCTTCCCCTGACAGTTGGTATAGGCACAGGGGGAGGGGTAGCAAGGAAAATGGATCATTTTAAGGTGTACATAGATTCCTAAGATTATGTCTTCATAAAGAGAGTCTAAACCCTTGACGTTGATTAGCAAAGTATAAGTATTCTGGCTTGAAAAAGTAACTTTTCTCGGAATCCTCAAGCAAATAGAAGTTGCAATCCAAAAAGCAAACTTTCCAAGTTCCATGAACCAGACCCATAGGGGCGCATTTTATTTCTGCTTCCAGCAGCGAAGAGGGATTTGTGGGCTGGATGAATTGGAGTTGGGGGCCAGATCCAGCCCACCGGCCATAGTGACCACCCTCCTGAACCACATGATCATCCTGAGGTCCAAAAAGTTTGGGCACCCCTGTCCTAAATATTCAAACTGCATTGTCTGAAATCCTTTCCCCTTCCTCACATGGGAATATTTGATAGTATTGTCAATATATACATCCTACCTACTCTACACAATTGTTAATACTTTACTCTTCTTATGGCCATTGCACTGCTTTGAATTCTACTTTTCCTCTCAGTGGCTGACATAATCATCTCTGAAGGGATCTTCTGTGAATAATGAAAAAAATCCTAGGCCCCAGCTAATGCTACACATGACTGCAGATACTAAAACTAAGGCAGCCTGTGTCTTTATTAAAAAGCAATTGGAAGACTTTTTCACTAGAGAAATGGTGAGGGAGGCATGCTTAGAGAAAGTAAAGCAGTTGAAATGACTTCTAGTGGGGAAGTGGTAGGAGCAGAAAGAATTAAATATTCCCCCGATATATCTGTTCATTGGACCATCACCTTTTCCCCATACAAATAACCTTTCTAACATGTAATTTTCTATTATATATAATTTGCACTACAGCCAATACTGACTAAGAAAATGGAGAATGTTTTATACCCACCTACCCTTATCTCAAAAAGGAACTGCAGTGGCTTAGCAGTTAAGATGCTGAACTTGACAACTGGAAGGTCAACACTTTGAGACTCGAGTGTTGCACAACAGAGTGAGCTCCAACCTCTGTCCCAGCTCCTGCCAACCCAGCAGTTAGAAAGCAAGAAATTGCAAGTAGATAAATAGGTACCACTTTGGTGGGAAAGGTAACAGCCTTCCGTGAGCTCCAGAGTCTAGCCATGCCTACCCCATGACCACAGAAACATATTCAGATGCAAACAGCCCTGGGGCTTTACCTACATAAGCAGAGATGAGTACAGGACCCTAGAGTCAGACACGACTGGCTTTCAAGCAAAGGTGACTTTTACCAATATTTTAGAAAACACCACATCATTAGCTATGTAGGAAACCACCAATAAAATTCATCTTCCTTCCTTCCTTTCAGTTTTTCTAGCAGTGCTAGTAGATGTTTTTAGATCAAGAATGTGAGACACTAAACTATCAGATGATAGGACTAGAATGAGACTGGAATATTTATGGATATCCAGATCAACTATAGGGTAGTTCAAGAAGGCCCCATGCAAACTCAGGGCAGTTCAAGTGCCTCCTTTCTATGAATTACTAAAGTTTGCTCCAGTGAGGGGGTCAAAAATGCTGAGGTTTGGGAAGAGGGAATACTTGTCACCAGTTGCTGTAGCAAAAGAACGAAGCGACAAAATAGGAAGAGACAGACAGCTGAAGTTCTAGTGAAAACTAAAACCTCCTATGGAAATGCCACTTGCTGAACTCATGGGGAGGGTTCAGATAGACTGCATTGAACCTTATGTGTTCCTGTCCACCTAATATGCACGTGTTTCACATTCAGACATGGCAAAAAGATAGACTGCTGATTAGACTGGCTGCATTCAAGAATGTTCCCTCCCCCTCTTTTTTTTTTACCTAGTTACAATTAGTCCCCTTTACACTTAGGATTGTGTGTGTGTGTGTGTGTGTGAGAGAGAGAGAGAGAGAGAATGTGGGAAAGGTGACTTTCTTTTGTGCAGACTTTCATCTTCTACTCATTCTTTTCTAATTTCTTTTATATTTTTAATGCCCATTGCTGGGTTAGTAGTAAGAAGGCAAACATGTTCCATACAGATTTCTAAGAATCCTCTAAGAGTCTGACTTTCTTTTTTTTTTTTTAAATTTTTTTTTAAATTTTTATTAGGTATTAAAAAAAAATAATACAAGGATACAAAAGTACAAAAGTACAAAAATACAGAAATACATAACAAGACAATTACAGAAATATCTAGACTTATGAAGATCATGTAAAGTATTTTATGCATAACGATATTACGTGTTACATTTACCACCTTTTTAGACATAATCTTCTACACCTTCTTTTCTATTAGCCCATTAACACCACCCTCGTGCTATATACACTGTCCAGGGAGTTCTGTACCTTTACAATTTCCAAAAGTCATTCTGTTCTTGTACAGGGGGTATGCCCTTTTTTTCCTCCAAAGAATAACTTATAAAAGGTACCCAGATCCTCCAGAAATTATTACTTTGCATTTTTCCTTTCCTACAATTTATTTCCCAAGTAAGCTTTTCATTTAACGCTAAATCCCACATTTGTATATACCAATCTTGAATATTGATTTGTTCATTACATTTCCACTTTTTGGCTATACATAATCTTGCAACGGTCAACATTATAGTCAATAACTCTTTATTGTTCTTATTCATATCATAATCTCCTATATCTGTTAACAAGATTGTATCTGACCCCATTCCGATCTGCACTTTTAATATATTCTCTATTTCTTTTTCTATTCTTTCCCAGAAAAATTTTAATGCCTCACAGCTACACCACATATGCTCATATGTTCCCTTCATTTTTTTGCATCTCCAACATATATCGCTCAGATTACTATACATTCTGTGCAGGCCGACTGGGGTCCTATACCATCTCCATACTATTTTGTAATTATGCTCTTTGATTCTGACCGACATTGTTCTCATTATCCTTCTTTCCCACATCTTTTGCCATTTTTTTGTTGGTATTCTTATATCTAGTTCCTGTTCCCAACTTTGTCTTCACACCTCTTGTATACTTTGGCTATTATTCAGGATCTTGTAGATTTTACTGACTAATCCTTTAATACCCATTTCTTCATTCCTGACTTTAGCCAAAAGTATCTCAAATTCCGTACAATCTCTATTTAGTCCATTTTCCCTTAGGAATTTCTTATTCCAATTATTTATCTGAAGGATCTTAAACCAATCTAATTGTAGTTGCGTGTACAGCTCATGCCTTTTTTCCTGATCTTTGCAAGTGTTAACCCAATCTTTTAATAATTTTACCTTCTTTTCTACCAATATATCCCTAATCTTTTTATCAATTTTAATTGGAAAATCCTGAAAATCTTCCACCTCTAAAATCGGTGAAATCCCCGGAGTAAGCTCATTCCTCACTCTGTTCCATGTCTCCACTGTTGTCTTTAACATCAGAACCTGAATCTCCTTTTTTCCTTTTTCCTTTCCATCCCATAAAAACTGCGCCTTACCCTCCTTTGTAAATCCTTTCCCTTCAATTCTTTCCCAGATTGTTTCTTGCCTAATTAAAATCTTTATCACATTTCTTATTTGAAAGGCCCTATAATATTTAATAACATTGGGAATCCCTAGTCCTCCCTCCTTTTGTGAGAGATACCACAGTGATTTGGCTATTCTAGCTCCTCTATTTCCATTACAGTACCTATTGATCATATTCTGATATCCTTTCAACTCCTTGTCAGTGTGTCTTAACGGTAAAACATCAAACAAAAAATTCAATTTAGGAACTAACATCATTTTGCATATGGCTATCCTACCAAACCATGACAAATTTAATTTACTATATTGTGCTATTTTCTTCTCTATTTCCTTCTTCTGTCTTCCATAATTTAACTCTTTGAGTTCCCCAATTTTATGTGATAGCATTACTCCCAAATACCTCATTTTCTGTGTAATCTGCACATTATAATTCCTTTTTATTGACTCCTCGTCTTCTTTGTTCCCATTAACTAAGATCATTTCTGTTTTATCCCAATTAACTTTCAGTCCCGTTACTTCCTCGAAGTCTTTCAAATGTTTATTTATTTTAGCTATAGTTTTTGTTGGATGTTTCACCGTTATCAGTGTATCGTCTGCATAGAGGCTTACTTTGGTACCTTCCATTCCAATTATGTCCTCATCTTGACGAATTGTATTTGCCAACATTTCCATAGCCAATATAAACAATGAAGGTGACAATGGACAGCCCTGTCTCGTACCCGCCTCTAACCTAATCTCATTTGTATAAGATTCATTGAATTTGACTCTTGCCGAACCTTGTTTATATAACTTTCCAATAACCCCTTGAAATTTATCTCCGAATCCATATAATCTTATCAACTCATGAATCGTCACCCATTGTAAAGAGTCAAAGGCTTTGAAAATATCTAATGCTAAGAATCCCATCTTTTCCTTTCTTTTTTCAGCTAAATCCAGTATGTCCACTGCTCTTCTTATAAGGTCCGCCATATGTCTGTTTTTAACAAATCCCGCTTGATCCTTCTTAATATAATTGGCTATGAAACCATTTAATCTGTTTGCCAAAATCGTTGTAAAAATTTTTGCATCTTGATTGATCAGGGAAATTGGTCTATAAGATTCAATTTTTTCTATATTTTTACCAGGCTTGGGAATCAAAACTATAATCGACCTGTTCCATGAATCTGGAGTTGCATCTCCCTCTAAAATCCCATTATATAACTCATATAATCTCGGGGCAATCCAAGGCATAAAATCTTTATAAAACTCAGCTGGTAAACCATCCTCCCCAGGTGCTTTCTCCTTTTTCAACTTTTTTATTACATCTTCTACTTCCTTCATAGATATTCCTTGCTCCATTTTATTCCTATCTTCCTCTGTAATTTTTTTATTTTTTTGCTGTTCAAAGATTAGTCGCATTTTTCTTTGGTTTACCTCTTTTTTTGAATACAAATTTTTATAAAAGTTTTCAATAAGCAAAGCTTTTTCTTTCTTTTTGTTGCATCTTTTCCCATTCTTGTCTACCAAGACACCAACCTGCCCTTTACTCTTTTTATCTCTTGCTGCTTTTGCCAATAATTTAGAATTTTTATTGCCATATTCAAAATATTCTCTCTTAAGAAAGATCAAATCTTTCTTTACTTTTTCAATATCTTTCCCATCCAACTCTTTCTTAATTTTTTTTATCTTCTGAAATGTTTTCTGATCCTTCTTTTTAGCATATTCCATGTGAAGGTGTTTTAATTGTTGTTCCAATTCCTGATTCCTATTTTGAATTTGTCTATTTCTAATACTATTCAGTTTTATCGATTCCCCTCTAAAGATTGCCTTCATTGTATCCCAAACTCCTCCCCGACTGACCTCATTATTTTCATTAAATTTCCAACTTTCCTCCCATTTCTCCATAATTTGTTTCCTCGTTGATTCCTCTCGATATAACTTCGCATCATATCTCCAAATATACCCTCCTTTTTCTATCTCTTTAAGATTTATATTTGCTGTTACCTTTGCATGGTCAGATTCCCTAAATGTCCCGATCTTTATATCCTCAATTGTTTTGACTAATTCTTCTGTTACAAAAATATAATCTATCCGTGAGTACATATCATGCACGTGTGAATAATAAGTATATTCTCTTTCCTGCGCTTTAAGTTCTCTCCAAACATCCTTCATACCCATGAATTTTCTCCATTCTTCTAATATGTACTTTTTACCTCTTTTTTTTACACTTGTACTGTCAATATCTGAACACATCATATTAAAATCTCCACATAAGACCATGCGTTTAGTCCCTTCCTTATTCAAAATTTTCCCCACTTTATCTAAAAATTCTTGCTGTTTGTCATTTGGAGCATAGATGTTAACCAACGTTATCTCTTCTTCCTCTATTTTTCCTTTTATTATTAAATATCTTCCTTCTGGGTCAGCAATAATTTTATTCACCGTAAACCCCAATTTTTCCGAAATCAGGATTCCAACTCCCCTAGCTTTGGATGTCCCATATGCTTTTTCATATATTTCGATTCCCCTCACCACCAAATTATTGACATCTGCAGATTTTTGATGAGTTTCTTGCAAAAAAATTATATCAGCCCTATCTTTGTTGAGCGACATCTGCAATCTCCTTCTTTTCAGGGCATTCCCTGTTCCCTTCACATTCCACGTTATTATTTTCAGTGACTTAACCATTTGTGTCTAACTCCACCTCCCGTTGTTCGTTTCCTTCCCTGGACGTGCTCCCTAAAAACCCTCCTGCTTCCCTACTACTAAAGAAATTAAACAAAGCAAAATATAATAATATCAAAAAACTAATTTCACTAAATAAAAAATAATAAAAAACAGACTTACCTAATCTTTCCCTTTCTTCTTCCCTCCCCACATCTTTCTTCCCGATGTCACCTTTGTTCTCCAAAGAGGGGAGGGGGGGGGCCGGAGAGAGATGGCATATACTTCCTCCAATAGCTCCCCGACTCTGACCATGATTAAATTTTACTTTTTATCATCCCACCTGTTCCGCGCTTGTCCCTGGAATGTCCGCTCCTCCCACTGCTCCTCCCACTGCTCCCTCCTCCTCCCGGCCCAATACCGATCCCATAACACCGACTTTATACAATTCTGTTCTCAAAAGAATCCAATCCGCGTCCGCCTCCTTGATCAGGCCAATTTGTGTTAAATACAGCAATGCATCAGTATTCACATCAAGAACATGCCATTTTTTGTCATAAAAAAATCTCAGCTGTTGTGGAAATCGCCAACCATACTTAACGCCCTTTGCTACCAACAATCTTGTAACAGGTTTCATTTTGTATTTCCACCTCCTCTCCTTGGGCGCAATATCGTTGTAGACCTCCACATCCAGCCCTTCTATTTTTAGGGCGCCAGACCCAGCTTGCCTAATAAAGGACATCACTTTCAATTTATCCGCCCAATTTGCAAATTTAACTAGAACGTTTCTGGATGTCTTCCTATCCTTCCTTCCCCCCACCCTGTACACAGCACCAATATCGTCTAATCCAAAATCTTTACCCATTTTTAGTGAGTTCAACCATTCCAAAACTCTCTCTTTCAGCTTGTCTGGCGTCCTCTTAGGCAGGTGACGGATCACAATGTTAGATTTTCTCCACCCCTCCTCCATCATCATCATTTTCCTCTCTTGCACAGCCATCTTGTTTTCCATTACATGTTCTTGAATATAAAGCTCATTTACAGATATTATAGCATTTTTAACCTCCTTCTGCATTGCATTTGTAATCTCATCAATCCTTTGTGTATTTACTACCACATCTTTCTTCACGTCTGTAAGGGCTTTGGCCAGGCTTTCATATTGTAGCCTGGCCAATTCCCTGTCCCTTTTCATTTCTTCACTGTTGGCCTCTACTGTTTTATTCAATTTAGTTTGATTTGCATCCAGTTTTTGCATTGTCACCTGAGTATCTGTCATTTTTGCCTGAGTATCAGCCATGTTTTTGGCCAACTGTTGAAGAATTGTCGTTATATTGTCCATCCTTTGGGCCAGGTCGAGGGAGCCCCCTTGCTCTGTTGCTGTGGAATCCGTTGCTGCCGTTGTAGGCTCCATGTTCGGTGATGGAGTGTGCCGCTCTTCCTCTTCTTGCTCTTTACCCACTTCTTGCTCTTTGCCCCTTTTCCCTTTCCGACCTTTTGGTTTCACAACCTCCTCCATTACTTTCCCCTCCCTTCCCAACAAACACCCCAGTGTCTTAATTCAAGCTATGGCAATCAGAATTTACACATGAAAGATAGTCTGACTTTCTTAATGATCTTCCTGAGCTTTTTTAAAGGAATAAAGTCCAATACCAAGGGTCTTATCCTGAAATCCCTGAACACTGCCTCTGATAATGAGATCATTTCTTAGGGCTGATAAGTGATGTTCCATGAAGAAAGCAGCTGTAAGCATTACAGTAATACCTCGGATAACGTTTACCTCGGTTAACGCTAAAATCGCATAACGTTAAGTAATCTGGGGAGGAGAATTGGATCGAATAACGTTAAGGTCCTATGGGATGGATCGGATAACAACCGCTAAAGCCTGTGCGGTTACAATGTATCTCTATGGAGCTTTAACGTTATCCGATCCATCCCATAGGATTTTAACATGGATCGGATAACACTAAAAATCGGATAACACCAAGACTTGTGGAACCAAGTCTTAGCGTTATCCGAAGTATTACTGTATATTAATTGTACCAGACACCCCAGCAATCCCCTGAAAATGTTTATTTCATTTATTTAGTCAGCTGTTCTAAACAAGAGATCTCCTTGTAGTTTCAGAACAAGACATTCAATGTTTAGGTCACAGGTGAATTCCCCTTCCACTAGCTGCACATTCTCTGAGCTAGCTTAAGAATCACCAACTGCTTTGAATGAGTCTCAAAAAATATTTCAAGTCCCCATCATCCACATCTTCCACAGAAAACACCAAAAACTGTCTTCAGTAAATTCCCTTCTCATCTGAATCATCTCACATGTTTCTTTTCTTGATTTTGGGAATGTACACTGATGTATGTGGGCGCAAAGGTCTGACCTTGTTGTGACTCCAAAAAACTGACTGGCAGGAAGATCACGTCAAGAAAAACAAAGGTCAAAAGAGCAAAGACAAAAAGTCATGAGATTGAATCTACTGTACTTTCAGATTAGAATACATTTTTTGTACCCTTAGCATGCGCTACTGTAAGACACAAATAAAAAGCATAAGAAAGACGGTTTATGAACAGTATGCTCCACCTTTTCATTCTGGATCTTTAATTGCATTTCTCAGGCTTTTTGCTTGTTACTGATTACCATGAACTTGGTTTTCTTAACATTCATTTTTAAGTCATGTTCATTATTTACTTCACTGACTTTTGGGGGTAATTTTTTCAAGACTATCTAAATTCCCAGAAATTTGTACTGTTTGCATATCAGAAGGTTTTGATAGCCAATCAATTGGCAGTGATAACATTTGAATCAGGGGCAAAATCCTCTTGGGGATTTAGGCCTGCATCAAGTATCAGTGTGTCAATGGGGGTGGTGAATTGTAAATAATGAACAAGATGCCTCCTCACATTCCTAGTTGTGCACCAAGTTGCATGTGACCAAAAATGTGAGCAGTAACTTAATTAGGACCACTTGATGCAATGATCTACACAATTACACTGAACACTGCTATAAATCCCCAATAGGATAGGAAGTGTTTCTTTAAAGATAGTTTTGATGAAAAGCACTAGCAAAAAGACATTCTTTTTGTGTGTCTCTTCATAGTCAAGTGCCCTCTTTTATCTGATTCTGAACATTCACTGCAGATTTATTTTTTGCTAGTATTGGTTGCAAATATAATGCAAATATCTACTGAAAAAATCAAGACGTTATCAACAAATCCATAAACTCACAGAGTTTGACTATCTGAAATATTTTTTCATAGCTGAAAAAGCAAACAAACAGATACCCATTGAAGTAATGGCACTTTTGATTAAGCACATGGTGACAGAATATAGCTTCCCTAGATTCTCAGCTAAATCCAGATTGCAGGTTCCCTTATTTCCCCCCCCCCCCCACAATATCATGAATGATCGTTTAGAAAGCTTTAAGCAAATGGGTTGAGTACCATATTTTTCTCTACTCACTAACTTGGGCATTTCCCTTTTTGAGTGATGCAACAAAGGTTGATCTTAGCCAGATTTCAGGAATGAGTTCTGTTCTGTAGACTGAAATACAAAATAAAGATTATCTAAAACTTCTAAATTGTTATCTTCTGTTAGCTTTACTACTAAAACATCATTGAAATGAGGAAATTTGCTCTTTTTTTATTAGCTGTATTTTATTTCAGATTTTGAATTTTTATATTTTCAACCCAATAATTACATTTGGTATAATTAATTATCTAGTTCTGTTATCTTCAAACTTCTTTTTTACATACTCACTCTAGTAAGGTTGCCATAATTCTCTCCCACAAAACCAGGACATTGAACAGTAGTTGGACTCAATAGCCAAAAATGCCCTTTCCAACCCAGTGATTCTATGATTCTCAGTCACTTTTGGGCACCAGCTCCTTGGCAGGCACCTTGGCAGGCACGGGGGGAGGAGGCTACCTTTGGGCGCAAGAGTCTGGATTGCTCCCTCCAGCTCTTCTTCACCCCCTGTGGGGCCTTCCAGCCCGAGCTCCTCCCAGTCCTATGAGGAATGGAAAGCTTCCCAGGCATCCTCCGGTGCCCAATGATCAGGTGCTCCAGGGCTCCCCTGGCCACTGGTTTTGGGCTGAAGCCAGGAGGCCGTAGAGGAGTCCTCCAAGTGGGCGCCGCACAGCCACTTATTCACCACTTGGGGGTTCTCCAGCCAGACACTCACTGCCACCCAGAAACCCTCCAGAAGCCATTGCTGCAGGTCTCAAAGGGCTGCTTTGCCCAAGACCTCCATGGCTAAGGAGGAGGAGAATAGTCCAGGGCGATGTCACACCTGAAGAGCAAGGATTTCCATAGAGCTATGAAAGTCAGAGAAAGATAGAGAAAAGTGCTCTCTCTCTCCCTCCCTCTGCATAGGGCTTCCGGGACTTTAACATGAGTTTTAGTTAACCGGACAGGATAATGCTTCCGACTGTGAATCCGGGACAATCCTGGTTTTCCAGGACATATGGAAACCCTACACTCTAGTCTACACTAAGTTTTTAAAATATTTTCAGGAATAATCAGAGAATTATTACTATCATCAGTACTGTATATTTAAAATATGCTCAAAATCTCTGTGAATTTTTCATGCACTTTAATGGAGTTGAGAATCTTCTCTAAATTTTCTGTTTCTGACTCTTTCTTGGGCTACTATTTTTCTACAGTAATAATCTGACATCAAGTTGACTCCATTTTACAACACCCCTTCTCAGATTTTTGTACAAATAAGGTACTCAGAAGTATTTTGCAACCCCTTGTATTGTTACAGTGGAATCTAGATGCCTGAAGCTTGCTAAAACCTGTATGAACTGGCTTTTCTGCAAGAAGACAGAATAAAACATCAAAACTTACAATGTCTTGCCCCATAGGCAGCTGTTCCAACCCACTGAGCTATCCTGTCAGCTTATGCTTCTTTGCCTTCCGTAATTTTGTTTCAGAAATTCTTAAAAAAATCTCTGTATCTTTTGTTTGACTTTCACTAGCCTCTTCTTCAACCATTCACTCTGTTTTTTAATCCATATTTCTACTTTTGAAGTTGTTGCTCCTCACATCTGCTAATAGGCCTGTCACTTTACAGCACATATATCTGAGCTTTCCAGATGTTCAACCTTACTGTATGCTTTTATGACTCCCCTCCTTAACAACAGTATGCACATTCTCATCACCTCGTGGTTTAATTCTTCTACTTTTTCTGATTTTACTTTTTGAAACGTTTTTATTAATTAGAGATTAACTGCAACCGTGACAAGATCATGTACCAAATTTATATCCACTGAAAGATAGGAATAAATGAATTCCATATCTGTCCAAGAATTGCTACTCCTCTTAAGTCTCAATTTTAGTTACACCACCACAGATCCCACTGTCACACATATCAAAAGGGATACCTGAAAAGGTACAGAAAGTGCAGGTAGAAAAAAAATATGTCCCCTCTCTCAGCCAAAGCTATTGCTCCAGATCTTTCGTCACTTCTGGTGATTATTATTGTTATTTCTTGAGGCCTGTTCCACAGGTATTTCATGGACGTGTGCGCACACACAGACAACCTATTTCTAGAGCGGTTTTTAAAAACTCACTATCATTTCCCCAAAAGTTCTCTTTGAAGGACTGTTCTTTAAACTCCTTGAGGAAAACAGCTTCCTTCTTGCTCCTTTCCCTCTCATTCTTTCCCTGTTTCCTACATCGTGTTGGCTGAATAAAGCCATAAAGAGCCAGGTGCTTGCAGCACCAAGAGGCAATTTGAGAACTGTGAGTATTTTGTCTGTTTACTTGAAAGCACAAAAATTGTCACTTGTGTGAGTAATTTGCTGCTAATTATGAGCTTACAATCTGTAGATAAGAAAATCAGAGCCAATGTGCATTTTCAGAGGAAAAGGAAAATTACTCCAAGTATCATATAATTATGCACTTAGCTTTGCTTGGCTCCTGGATCCTTTTGAGCATCATTCATGCTTTGCATATCAGGACATCTACCACCACCTATGTGCTGTTAGAAGCATACTGGAGGTAATTGGAAATACGTGCCTGCCACTGCCCTTGCCACTATGAGAAATGCATGTTGGCTTATAAAAGTAGCCCTTTCACATTTTGCACAGTAACAAAGACAGGCTGTTATTACTCAGCAAAGAACTGCAGGTGAGGTTATTCCTCTAATGGTTATTCCTACACTGTTGTAATGAGCCATCAAGTTGCTACCAATGTATGGTGACCCTATTAATCAGTGTTCCAAGCCTCCTCTTGTTAACAGCCTTGCTCAGCATTTGCAAACTCAAAGCTGTGGCTTCCTTTTTTGAGCCAATCAATCTCTAACTTGATCTTCCTCTTCTCCTGTTATACCCATGTTTTGAGATACTGGTTTGGCACATCTACATAAATCATTTTGTTCATGTATCCAAAAATGCAATAGTGTGAAACAGATTCCCCCTCCCCCCTTACATTCTATATCTAGTATTGTACCCAGAACCCAACTCCACCCCAACTACAGCACCCAGCATCTCTCTGTTAGGATAGTCAGTGCCGTCACTTGGAGAAATTACTTGGAGAACTGGAGTTTAAAAAAAGAGCCCTTTATCCAGGCTACATCATAGCAGTCTATATGGAGTAGTAATATGCTACCTGCCACTCCTCTGCATTCCAAATGGCCTCCCTTCTATGTGTTCTCTTCTCTAACAACCCCAAAAATGATCAGTTCCTCCTCCCTGATTGTTGGATATCTAGGCCACCAGCTTCAAAATGCAGCTCTGTCAGAACAGGATTGTTGTGAAACACAGAAACTCAAAACGAAACAAATCCTACAGTGAATTAATGGCATAATAACATGTGGAAGTTTCATGATCCATCCATCCATCCATCCATCCATCTTTCTTTCTTTCTTTCTTTCTTTCTTTCTTTCTTTCTTTCTTTCTTTCTTTCTTTCTTTCTTTCTTTCTTTCGTCAAAGCATTGCACCATACAGTGCAATGCAACTGGACTGGAAGGATTGGCCAGCTCTGTGCTAGTGTCCAAGCAACACCCAAGTGTATTCACAATGCTTTCGTCTCTTCAGATATACTCTTTCCCTCTCAAGAGCAAAGGCAATCTCCCTCTTCTATTAGTACTCTGGCAGATGATGGGTCTGATTTGTTTGGAACTTCCTTGACTCTCAACATCAGGTTCTTTGACTTTTCTTCAAGTATGTCTACCAAGGCTTTGCAAGGAGCAGAGCAGACATTGCAAGAAGATCGTGGAAGTTCACTTAAAAACATGTTCTAAAAGTTCTGGGATTCCTTTGTACCTGCCTCCTAGGTCTACAAGCACCAAGTTGTAGGATGCCTTGTGTGTACAAAATAAATTTTGATCTCTCAAAAACTGATCTGCACTTTGTCTCCCCTCCACCCCACATTTGGTGCACTATTTTATTAGAACTGGAGCTTGGCAATTTTTTGAACTGCAACTTGCAGCATCTCAAGCCAGCATGCCCATAGTCCAAGAAGGTAACCATTTTGGGCCATGATTAGTCTTACCAAGAGATAGTAGGTGATCCAATACAACCTTTGGCCTTTGTGACAACAGCTTTATATAGCTACCTAGAGTTACTGGTCTGAAAACATAAGATGTGAATGTTGAGTGAATGAGTGTCTAAGACTTGCTTCTCCAAGTTTTGAGCTGCAGCTTTCCATGTTCTGAAATTAATATGACTAAATTACACCCAACACTAAAACATGATAACCCCTCATTACAATATAAAACATAGTAAAAGTGGATCCCATTCATTTTCATTGCTGTTGTAATGTAAAGATTTTTTTAAATTCAGGTTTCCAAAGGACAAAAGGTCCAGTACAGATTTGTTTTCATGTGCCACCTAAAAGCCAAGCATTAGCTAGACTAATTTGTGGGATTATAACTTTATTTTGTCTCAAGTCCCTCCCACAAAGAGGAAATCTAAAACATTATAGAGCATTAAAGCATACAATTACTGGGATAATAGCACAAGGGGAGTGAGACATGAGTCAGAGAGAAAAGAGATTGTCAGTTGAGATTTGAAATGAGATGAAGAGTTGATGAGGCAGAGAGCTACAGGAAGGAAAATGTTAAATACTTAATTAAATTTGCATTTGATTCTTTAATGGTAAACTAAGCACTGGTTGAGAGACTTTGGAAATGAAAATATGTATTAGCTCATCCTGCCCATAAGCTTATTTGCTTAAAATAACTTTTACTTTCATCCTGAGCGATACGAAATATTTTAATCTTCATTTCCCACTCCACTACCACCCATAATAATATAATGTTGAACCTACAACTTTTGCAGCGACATGATCGGCCCACTCAGCTGTCCAGAGGGCATGGTAAGGCCCATGGTGTGAAAAAGTTTGGGAAACCCCGCACTAGACCAACTTATCACTAGCATTGATATACTAGTTCGGTGCTAGACCACTACCAGTTGAGGGCAAAAATTGCAAACAAAATTGAAATAACCCACATGAAATAAAACCCATTTCTGTGTACATGATATTTTTGTATTTGTTAAGAAAAACTCTGGAATACTGTCACATTTTCCAGGACAGTACAAACCTTTCTAAACCAAGGAACTTGATAGTGAACCATAAATGGTTGGCAGAAGTAGAAGCCTGGGACTGTGAGCCAGAATGTGAATTGCAGTACATCAAGTATGAACATTGAACTCCCAAGTCAATTCTGCATGATCACTGATTGTCACTGACTGTGAATTCAGAGGTAATACAGACTGTCAGTATATAGTTAGAGCTTTAAATGGCTCCCCTCTCTTCTATGTTTCAGGTAAGTGGCTGTCTGCTTTTTATTTTCCTCCATTTTTAGGATGAGCAGAGGAAGAGATGAAATACCAGCTTTGCAGTTAGAAGCAGAGCTCCCTGAAGAGTTAAAGAACATTTGCTCTGCAAGCTGCTAATTAGAGTGCTTTGGTTCAGTGCTTAATCACTGGGACATTTGAAAGCTGACTCTACTGACAAATAACCTTGTAAAATGTTTGGTTTTTTCCTTTTTGGAGGGATATTATTTTATCACCTTCTAAGTGTGATGCTGGTGTCTTATTTGTTTCTACTTTGTAATTAGGTTTGGTCTCCATGTTATGTAGAATCATTTCACCCTGCCTTCAGTTATAATGTATGAAACTGATTTTACCAACATAAAATGTTCATTGCTGTTTGAAATGTTTTATTCTCTGTAAAATATTTTGCCCAGAATTCTGTTGCAGTCACTGTGTGTGGAACAGGGCCATAGCCAGGGGGTGCCCGGGGTGGGGGGTCAGCCCCCCCCCGAGCTAACAGCCCTCCCCAGCTAGATTTGCCCAACCAAAGCAAATGTATATATATTTGTGTGCGTGTGTGACATTGTTGCCCCTTCCGAAAAAATATCGGTCCACACCCATCAAGAATCCTATAGCCCTGGTGTGGAAGAGCATCTGTGCAAATGTTGTACACTGTTTTACAGAGTGTCTATTGTGCCCTTGGCTGTGCACCAGAATGCACAGAACTCTGTTACCTTCCCACTGAAGTGGTCCCTATTTAATCTACTTGCAATTTTTTGCTGTCTATTGTGCTCTGGCTGTGCGACTGATCACATAACTAATTGCATGCCTGGTCACCTAACAGAAAGCATGCAAACTGCAAAACCTGCTTGTATTAAAATCCAAAATGATATTGGCCCTTCTTATCCTTATTTGAAAGCCACTTTATTTTATAAAGAAGCGTGGAGTACTGTATACGTTTTAATATACATCTCCATTTATAGCCAAAGAGCTAGCGTTGTCTGCAACTGCAGAGGTTTCCGTGGACATGTGGCAGGCCTGATTAGACCCTGGAGTGACAGAACTCTGTTACCTTCCCACCTAAGTTGTCCCTATTTATCTACTTGCAATTTCTTGTTTTTGAACTGCTAAGTTGGCAGGAGTATTTGATATTTTAAAATAAATAAGCTTTGTTGAAATGTGCTATTGAGTATGTTTCATGTCTCTGAAGCTGAGCTTCAAAGTACAGTACAAGAGATCAGGGATTTACCCGTGGTTATACAGAGCCCAAAGAAAATGCCACAGCTGTCATTTCCTTTACAGAGCTATTAATAGATTCTTTTCTTATCTTTTACACTATCTGTACAGCTGGGCTAATAGAGCAAAATAACGTCTTGTGAATAATTGTTTGCATTTCTAAACAAATCTCATTCGCCTGCATTCACACTTCTGTCTATGTGTGCAACTAATTTTCCCCACAAATTGATTTGGAAGCAACTCATGTCTTCTACACAGTCTGTGGTGAGCTCCTCTGATAACTTGGCTGCATTAAAATAAAATAAGAATTCCCTCAAAGTCTCTATATTCTGTTGAGAGGCATCACCTAAACAGAAGGGATACTGGGTAGGTATTTGAAATCTGGATGACTGATTCTGCAAAAGGCTTTATGGGGGCATTAATTCTGCATTGACAGATGTATTCTGCATGGGACTTAAGTCAACCCAAGGTCTTTGTGGGAAGCACATGTATAATCTATCTCTGGTTGGTACTGGTGATGCCTAGAGTGGTCTTAACTCTGGTACAAAGTGATGGCAGCCCTATTATCTGCCATGGTTTCTTGTTACCCCCTCTCCTCTTCATATTACCTATTCTGTAGGTGCACCAGAATGGCTGGGATGGCATTGTTAACTACCGGAATACCACATGAGTCTGTTGAACAGTTTTGTCATTCAGATGCTACCGATGTAAGAAAGTTACAATCAGAGTATGACCATTTGAATCAATGGAATTTATAGCATTGCTAAATTGCTAGACAGTAATAACTCAGATAACGTTTACCTCAGATAACGCTAAAATCACATAACGTTAAGTAATCTGGGGAGGAGAATTGGATCGAATAACGTTAAGGTCCTATGGGATGGATCGGATAACAACCGCTAAAGCCTGTGCGGTTACAATGTATCTCTATGGAGCTTTAACGTTATCCGATCCCTCCCATAAGATTTTAACATGCATTGGATAACACTAAAAATCGGATAACACCAAGACTTGTGGAACCAAGTCTTAGCGTTATCTGAGGTATTACTGTAATTGCTAAATTTCCACTGATACAATGGGCCTATTCTAATACAATTTACTAAATTAAGCAGTGGAATTTTAGTCACTTTGCAAGAAAGGTCAGCACACTCAAAATACCAAGCTTTCTTATCCATTTTTAAGAAGGGGGCCATTCCTGACAGAGCTGCTTTAGCCTAGGTAGAAGCCTAAGTTATTCTAATGAAGGAGAAGAGCTTTGGTTTGTTTATTTTTTGTTTTCTTAATCCGTCATGCAGTACCTGAGTCTTGAGCTGCCAACTTGCCAGCCTTCCAGCTAACACGGCAAGCTTCTTAACCACTGAGCCACCACAGGAGGCAGGATATAAATGTAATAAATAAATAAATAAATAAATAATGAACTACTGTATTTTCTGTGGAGGACATCTTACCTATTTTCCCACAATTTTGTCCTGATTAAAATTAACCACATCTAGATGTTTGCTTGCTGTTTTACTAATAATCATTAAGTGCTGCAAAACTGATCCTTCTCAGGGTTTTCTAGATTTACTCAGAAGTACTTACTGTCCTTATTTTTGTTTGGGCCAATAGGTAATTACTGTCTTCTGGGGGCAATCTGGGACTGTGAAGGTCAAATCTTCTCCCAGGAGGCACAATAGTGAATGGAACCTCCACATCTGGCCAATAACTAACTCAATAAACTATTCAACCAACTTTGGTCTCTTTAGGAAATCTGTTTCACCTTACATTTTCTGTTAGCAGAGTAAATACAGTGAAGGAGGGGCAATTGCTCCTGAGAAAACTGCACAGAAATATATATTTGTATATAAAATCCTTCAATCCCTTGTATATAAAATCCCTCAATCTCTGTTTATTCTTTTAGCCACCTCACCTCAAACATGGCTGCCTTTTGTAAAGCTTTGTGTTTGCTAGTCATGAATTTCTGTCACCTTATCTAGTTCACCCCTCATTTGGGCTACAGGAAGAATCAAGAAAAGGGAGACTTATCAAGCCTCAATTATGAATTGTTTTGATAACATAATAAGGGTTTCATCTGGTTAACTGTACTCATAGTTATTAGGGCATGTATACTCTGTGTGATAAAATGCCACCAAAAGAGTTCAGTATTATTACAAAGCTAATCTCAGTCTCCAGATTTAGCGATGATACAGTGATCTGTTGAGCTGAAAGGAGACATGAGGATTTTTCTTTTATTCTTTTCCACCAGAGAACTGGCAACAATTTGGATGAGGGATAGTTGCTGTATTGTTTAGACTTATCCTTCTGTCGCCTCTGGTAAGCAGGTTTGCAAGCCTTTTCTGCTGTTCTGTCTCATTGTAGATAATCCTGACCCTAAGCAGGGGAGACAGTTTTGAAGTACAGGTCATAAAAACATTCTCTTCTTCCACATACGTCAATGGTTTCTCATTCCAAATTTTATTGAACCCCTCACCCACCTCTGTTTTACCAAATAGCAAAAACAAAACATGAGGTAAAAGGCAACTTTGCATTTAGCGACCAGGTTTTATTTTAAATGCTAAGAGCCACAGGGAAGAAAGCAGAATAGCTAAACTCTCTTGGGTTTACAGTAAACAGTACAATATATTCCACTATAAGGCTGCAGTTCTACATACCCTTCCATTGCTAAAATGTCCAATAAAACACTGTACGATTTAGCTATGAGAGGACATCCATAGCATAGTATTGTAAATGACTAGATGATAATCTCAGAAATATAAAAATCCATTGAGGATTACCCACATTTTTATATTACAGTACAGTATCTTTAAATCTGGAGATACTGGGAAGATAATTACTGCTTACCTCAATGCCTCACTCATTGAAGTCTATAAACTAAGCTGTTGTTAAGGGTAGAAAAACCAGAGCCACTTTAAAAGGATCCGGCCCACGAGCCATAGGTTGAGAACCACTGGTCTACAGCTTTTGACATCCTGTATCATTGGCCCTGATGGTGGTGGGATGGGTGGGCTCTGAATGTTGAAAGTCCACACTTCAAAGGGACAAAATATCCCTCACCTTTGGCCTAAGGTAGCATCAGAGCCAGTATTCATTTGTACATTACTTGTCAAGGGGTGCAAATAGAAGGGTACTATTGTTCTCAAATCCCATTTTTTGTTACCCCTAAGCATACACTAGCTACTGTGTGAGCAAATACTGGACTGGATAAGGCTTTGGTCCAATCCTGAAGTCTCCAGTTAAGTTCTCAGCAAAGTCATTTTCGCTCAGAGATATCTGTCATTGAAATCAATTGGACTTACTTCCAGATAGATGCACACTGAATAAAAAGGCCTTTGATGGGAGACAGGGAGATGCAGAATGCTCATCCAGTTTAGAATGCTAGATTTCCAGAGATCTTCTTCATCTAAATGAATTGTGAAGGAGGTTAACTCAGGATAACGAGCTCAAATTATTCATCTTTGAAACAACTCAGGAAGCTTTGATTATGAGCTTGTTGAATGATCTGACCCAGATTTCAGGAGCTGGACAGTTGTGGTATGATACTTGAATTGTTTGGAAATCCATCAGTAGGTAACTGCCGTTTGTAGCAGGCCAGGTCACCTTCAGTTCTGCAGAATTACAATTAAGGGACAGTGAAGAACACTTCACTGAATACGAACAAGTTCTGACATTGGGGCCCAGTCCTCCAGCTAAATTTCCCCAGGCATGGCTCTTTTATTTCCATGGGATTTGCCCAGAAGAAATTCCTAGTGAGGAACATATCGGATGCACTATTTCTCCACTCATCCTTCACTACTACCCATGGTGTCAGGAGTTGCTGGGTATTAGAGGCCAATAGCTGGCTTGAAAAGTGAGTTGAAGCCAAAATTGCAAGGGCTTTAAAATAGTCAATGTTTAGATCTTCATTAGATTGGGATTCTTAGATTTTCCTACTCCTCCTCTCTGAATTACTTCCTGTTTCTTTTCACTTCATTTTAGGTACATAGAATGGCAGCCTGCATAACATAGAAACCAGCTGTTGTAGCTTTTATCACCATGGTTAGTCATAGTTTTACCCCATGCATTATCCATCAAGTAGGTTACCTTAAGAAATAAACAGTGAATGTGTAGAAACAGCACTGATATTATGTTACCAGTTTCCAAAATAATTTTACTATAGAATAGGTAAAGGTAAAGGTTTCCCTTGCTCGAAAGCCAGTCATATCCGACTCTAGGGGTCAGTGCTCATCTCTTTCTAAGCCGAAGAGCCAGTGCTGTCTGCTTCTGCAGATGTTTCCATGGTCATGTGGCAGGCATGACTAGACACCGGAGCACATGGAACGCTGTTACCTTCCCACCAAAGTGGTCCCTATTTATCTACTTGCAATTTCTTGCTTTCGAACTGCTAGGTTGGCAGGAGTACTATAGAATAGCAACATGCTAATCTACTATACTCTACTGTGAAAATATGTAAAATAATCCTAACTCCAAAAACATCTGGAGGATCTGTTCTATCCCATTGTGTTGTATTTCCCTTGTCTATCTTTTTTTTAAAAAAGTAAATGCAGACTTTGCTACTGTTTTAATTAATTCTTTCTTCATCAAAACAGTCTTGTTCCTTATTGACACCTTTTCTACATATTCTATAAAACCTGTATTTTTGTTTGCCAAAATTATGCACATATTGAAATAAAAGTATTGGCAGCGAGACTCAACCCATCTGCCTCTCCTGCTGCAGGGAATTTTTTTTATTTAACTTAAGGTGGCAGTTATGTAATTTAGTTCTTATGTTCCATTATTAATGAATTTTATCATGAAATATTTAAGCTCTTCCCCTGTACTGCCTTTTAGAACCTTGGTTATAATTATGTCAGATCAAATTTTCTCCTATTCTGAAGAGGTATTTATTAGTAAATGTCTCTGCTGTGGCCCTGACACTAGATGTTGATGTCTGCAATCTTATATGCACATTTACCTAAGAGTAAGCCCCTTTAAACACAGCAATCCTTATTTCTGAGTAGGCATCCATAGAATTGCATTGCACTGTTTCCTTCTTCCATTCAAGGGTCTTTTTTCCTTAAATTCAAAATGGTGTGAAATTGTCTACTAATTTCATACTACTGCCATTTTATAACCAAATTTTGTTCAAGATGTGTAAAGGTAAAGGTTGCCCTTGCTTGAAAGCCAGCCATATCCAACTCTAGGGTTCAGTGTTCATCTTTGTTTATAGCCAAAGAGCTAGTGCTATTTGCGTCTGCAGACATTTCTGTTGACATGTGGCAGGCATACCTCAACACTTGAGTGCACCTGAGTTGGGGGTTTTGATTACTTTTTTCCAAGTATTTGACTTGAGTAGCCCAGTTCATCCTTGGCATCTCCAGGTGCTCTAGCTTCTGTTCTAGTTCTCTACTTCTTGAAAGGAATAACAATAATGTATCTTGGAGAGAGGAAGTGGTGGGCAATGGAACCAAGACAACACAGGATGGCCAGGATGGCTATGAGACTCTGGGTATTTCAGAAATGGAGATCATTTGAGTTTAATCTTCATCTCATAAGTGGGATGGGCAGCTTCATGGTGACCAGCAGGTGCTCTGTAATGCTATATAAAATCATAAACATTCACAGACAACAAATACCAGGATTTGCTAACCACACAGTTAATAGCTCCAAGTGACTGTGAAAGCACAGTGTAAATCCCAGGATTGACCCAGGGATGTTCAAGACTATGCCTGCCTCAGACTTCTTCTTCCTTAATTTGGAGTGTGTGTGTGTGTGTGTGTGTGTGTGTGTGTGTGTGTGTGTGTGTGTGTGTGTGTGTGTGTGTGTGCAAATATTTGGGAGTGCTAGATCCAGAAATGCTTTTGGTGTGACCATAGGGAAGTAGCTTTCAATAGGAGGTGAAATGCTGCCCTCTAGTTTCAGAAACATCTTAGTAGGCATGAAAACCAGTCTTTGGACCACACCACTACAGTAAGGCCAGACCTACCATCTGGCATATTCAAATGACCAGCTCAGGCATCAGTTACTGAGGGTCTGCATGAGCAGCCTCCTAGATGTTCTTCCTGAATTCACCGACATGTCCCTTTGTTGGAAGACAGATCAAAAACACCATACAATCTGTTCTGAACTAACATGTGAGTACCATAAGGGGTTTTTTTTGTACACACAAGTTATAACTCCCTGAATCCCATACCAAGCATGATTACTATTTCCCATTGTTTCCCATATGAGTGTTATGTCATCATTGGTGCTGAAATACTGTAAGGGCCAATGGCCACTCTGATTGGAGAGCATTCCTAGACTGAGGAGGGACATAACCTTGTCCTCTACCTGAGGCATCAAGATGTGTTGAGTTAACCCTGCATTTCAGAATGCAGATAGGCATTCATAAAACTAACCACTCCATCGAGTTCTTTCTCTTATATGCAGAGAAAACTGGGCACCGGAATGGAGTTCTGTAGCCTTCTCCTTGACACTCTTTTTTCCTTATCTGTTGGAACATCTTTTTCATGTGGAGAACTTTCCTGTTAAATAAGACCCTACCTGTCTTGTCAATTAATATCTTCTGCTTCTGGCTTTTTTGGAATTCCAAATAGCTTCAGTCAGATGACCACTCCACACAAGATTCCTGTGCTTGTATCCCCCCCCCCACTGCCTCCCGAAAGAGATATCATTGCCTGTCTCCAGTTTGCTTTCTGATGTGATTATTCTCACTCCTGTTTGCACACACAGATGGAGCTCAATGGGTCCCTAATAGCATACTTTTCTTAATTAACATGCAATTAGCTTAATGAATATTTTAACCTCATTATGTAGCTGTTCATCTTTATCTGTTGAATAAACCCAGTACCAAGGTTTGGCCCATTATGAAGGCAGGCCAAATTAGGTTTTCATTCATCAATAGCTTCTGAAGGAGTTGTTTGTGTAGGTGTTACTTCTTCTCTTCAGTGTCAATGTGATGCGGATGATGCAGGAAAGAGGAAGGATGAGGCATATTTTTTCAAATCCAGCACAAACATACTGCTCCCTTCCTCCTCCTCCTCCTCCTCCTCCTGACTCGCTGTCATTCAAAAATCAAGCCACAGATCAATTTTATTCTAGTGGAGATTGTGTGATTGCTTCAAAAGCAAGCCCATATTGGGTGGAATAACCTGGGAGATGCGCTAAAAAAAATAACCTTTGTAATGGTTCTGCATTAACAACAGCATCAGTAAGATTAAAAATTAATTACAGATAGATGGAGGGCAATTTTCATTGTAAGCACAGCATATATAGAGGTGGGGCAGACACTTTTCAAATGTTGTGGTCTCCTTCCTCTTAACATCCAATGGCTGTTCATTTTTGCTTGTGTTTTAAATTTCCTCTTTGTTACTAAGTTATAAGGTAGAGGTCTCCCTTGCTCAAAAGCCAGTTGTATCTGAATCTAGGGGGCAGTGCTAATCTCTGTTTATAGGCGAAGAGCTAGTGCTGTCTGCATCTGCAGATATTTCCATGGTCATGTGTCAGGCATGACTAGATGCCGAAGTGCATGTAACACTTTTATCTTTCCCACCAAAGTGGTACTTATTTGTCTACTTGCAATTTCTTGCTTTTGAACTGCTTGGTTGGCAGGAACTGGGAAAGATGACACTTGGGTCTCAAACTGCTGACATACTGACCTTCTGGTCATCAAACTCGGTGTCTGAACCACTAAGCCACCATGGCACTTTCTTATTATGATATTAAATAAAGATTATGAATAATGTCATTGTTAAATACTTTGAACGCCTTTTTATTTTTTTCTGGAAAGATGGGATAAAATAAAATTTTAAAAAGAGGTTAATTTCCTCTGAGATTCAAGTAGGGTAAGAAAAGCTGTCTTCTCTAAATATTGTGCTCAGGGCAAAAGCATTCTCTTCTCTGTTTCTGATTATTGATCATTAGTTTTAACTGATAGAATTGGAAGTGATGCTTCTAGCATCACCTCCAAGTTTGGCTGCTGATTTCTGCCAGTCTTTCAGATTTCTGCATCTTCCTTAGATTTAGACAGTAGCTTTTGAACAGTTACTTAGGAAAAGTTCTACACAGTGGAACTTGCATCTGGCAGCTGCGTCTTTCAATAGGGAAATTGCATGCAAATGGCTTGTTCTGATCAATGTCTAATTGTTAGTAGGAAGCACAGCTTGGAAAAGTTGTGTGCTTTGCAAGTTCTCCAGATTTCTCAGATAGAAGAGCCACTAACCATGCTGGCATGAATGATTTGCAAATTATAAATAAATTTATCAAGCTCTAGTCTAGATCACTGTTTCCCAACCTTTGGTGTTTGGACTTCAATTCCCAGAAGCCTAAGTCAATTCCCCAAAGTACTGATCAGTCGTTGCACTAACTTATGCTTCTGGGAATTGAAGTCCCCCTGTGGGGCATGGGCCCCACATTGGGAACCACTGTTCTAGATCAGTGGTTCCCAACAAGGGGTACACAGCTCACTAGTGGACTTCAATTCCCAGAAGCCTAAGTCAGTACATTGGCTGATCAGTACTTTGGGGAAATGACTTAGGCTTCTGGGAATTGAAGTCCAAAAACCAGCATTTGGGAAACACTGCTCTAGATGGAAGCATATAACAATATGCTGACATTTAATATTATCCCATCTTAAAATGAGCTATACTGCATGAGGGAGGGGACAAAATGGCCAAAAGCTAACAGCTCAATCCACCAACTCCTGCCACCCCAAGCAACCAAACATGCCAGTTGAAGGCAAACTCCCACCCAGGGGCAAGAAAAGACAGTGGAAAAGCCCCCTCTTGATGTGATGACCTCCCCCCACCCACAAAAAAAAAAGAAGTGGAAGATGCACCATGAAAGAAGAAGAGAGAAAAAGCAGCTTGGAATAGAAGCCTTCCTCCAGCCAGCAAACCAACAGATGTCCAGGGACATGAGTAATAATTCTTTTAATCTTATCACTGCCCCGCTACCAGAAACAACCCCAAATGAGAAAATGAGAAAATCTAGTCCCTACTTGAGAATGCAGCAATGGTTTCTTGAACTCTAAACTCTCTTCAAACCAGGCCAGTAGTACATTATTTCCTCTCCCCTTCTGTTAATTGTGAGGGAAAGACCAAGAGAAGACTTTTTATTTCCATGTTTTTCAACTGTTTTCAACTTTTAAAGTAGTTTTGTTCTCTCTCCCTCTATCCTTTATGAATACTCTTTTGTCATACTAGTACTTAAAGGTTTTACACATGTTGTGTTTCCTCCAAGATAAGTAATATATCTTCACATACAAAGCAAAGGCCACTGAAAGAAGATTATGTGACAGTTGGTTTTGATCCCCTTTTCCTTTTGCTCTACATTTTGTGGATTTGGTTGACTGCATGGCTATGAAATGAATAAATCCCTTTTCTTGAGCTGTGTTTTAGATTGTAACAGCCCTGCTATCTGCAAATTTGCTTCAAAATATATCCCACTCACCTCTATGGAGGGTTGTCACTACACTTAATTTGTGCCAAGGGTCATAGAGGCTCAGCTCAGGCTGTGAATGCAGCGTGAACAGTACATTTTTTTTATGAGTAACCAACAATTGAGGATCACTTAGGAGAGAGCTTTCTGTTCAAAAGATGTGTTTCCTGAGAGACTTGAGCTCCAGTATCCATTTTTCCTACAAATAAATTACACACTACTAATGTACGTACCTGTGAGTGGCTTAGTGGTTAAGACACTCAACATGATAACTGGAAGGTCAGCAGGTCAGTAGTTTTAGACCTGAGTATGCATCTCTTTCCCAGCTCCTGCCAACATAGAAGTTTGAAAGCAAACAAGTAAATAAATGGGTACCACTTTGGTGGGAAGGTAAACAGTGTTCTGTGTGCTCCAGTGTCTAGTCATGTCTGCCACATGTCCATGGAAAGTCTGCAGATGCAGACAGCACTGGCTCTTTGGCTGTAAATAGGGATGAGCACTGAACCCTAGAGTTGGATATGGCTAGCTTTCAAGCAAGGGTGACCTTTACCTTTACCTAATGTAAGTAGGATTGTAGCTTGCTTTTGAATTTCTTGATGGTTACTCTTGAATGCATGGAAGCCAATTTGTTAATGCTTGAAGCAAATTCATCCCCCAAATTTGACCTTTTTTTTTATCACTCCACTAATTATATGGTATTAAACCCTGGAATCTTCCCTTCTCCTGGTTTCATAATGAACATTCTAGGTTTCATGCAGAAATGAGGTGAAATAATCTGTGCTCAGATACAATTCTCAAGAACATATTGTACTGTTCTCCATGAAACAGTTCACTTTATATTGATAGACTGTACTCTATTTTTAACTTCATCAGATTTATTGTTAAGCATGTTCAATGGACAAACTACTTTAGCTGTCTTTGTTAGCCACCCAATATCTATCTTCTTCTTAGATAACAGGAAGTAATCTAATCCTCACCACTTTCCAGGTAATTCTTCCTCTAAACTCCACGCCCATACGGTCTTGGTTAGTCATGGGAGTGGAACCATTGCTCTTATCTTAATTTGTCAGTATAGTATTTGCAGTGTCAACTATGCTAAGGTCAGGGTTTTCAGACAGGACATTTTAATACTCTAAGAATCATGATTTTACAACATTTTGTCTGTTGTACTACTATTGGTTTGAAAATAGTGGAGATTAGAAAATGAGCTCCCCCCATTTCTGCCCATGGAACTCATTTGCAGGAGTTGAATCCCATCTCTTTGGGAATCTTTGCACAGAGAGTAATAGACATCAAAGATCTTTATTGTAAATCTCCAGGAAAAAAAGCACTGGAAATTGAAGAAAGTGAAGCTAGCGCTGTTGCCTTTGGGCGACACATTTTTGTTCTTGTTGTTGTTATTTTGAGTCAGCAAGGTTAACCAGAGAAATAGAGCAGAAAGTTGAGATTATTGGTAACAGCTGCAGCCAGATTTTCAAAGCCTTCCCAAACCCTTCAAAGAAGAACAACAAACTTTATTTACACAATGCATTCAGTTGCCTTGTCGACCCAGAAACAGCACTGCCAAGAATAAAAGAAATGGCATGATATGGGAGAACAAGCAGAAGTACTGTACAGTACAGTATATCTAAATGGAAACAGGTGCTTCTTTTTTAAATGAAATAAAATAAATAATATAAATTTCCTTCCATAATTTATTGTAAACAAATAAATAATCTGGAAAAGTGTACCCATTTTTGTGTTTGTATATGTGGGTGGATTTGGGAAAGGGAGGGTTTACAATCATGAAATCCTGAGCTGACTCTGCACTTGGTCTTGTGGGTCAGTTTCACAAATTGCGAAAGGCATAGCTGTGTGTTTAGTTCCATTTCAGAATGTGTCTAAAGTTTTCTTCCATATTTTCTCAATTAACATGGCTGTCATGCCATGTAACTCTTCTAGATTTTGCTCCCTACCAACATTCTGGTATTTGTGCACCTTTTAGAGCCTATCATTTACAAATACTGTACATATTTCCCTTTGCTCCTTAAATAAAGAGTCAGTGATTTGTGCCCCAAGAGGACTAGCCCAACTTTAAAGGCAAGTGAGATGATTGCCATAGACCTGGGATGGTGCACCTTGTCATTCTGGGTATTCTTGGACTTCAATTCCCAGAAGCCCAAGTCAGCACTCCCGCTGATCAGGGCTTCTGGGAAGTGAAGTTCAAGAACAGCTGGAGTGCCAAGGTTTACCATCACTACCATAGACTGTATATGCTATGAAGTAGAGTTATGAAATGTCTAATTCTTTTCATCATTTTCCCTAGGTCCCCAAAGTTTGCCTGCAACCCTAAGAATACGAATCTATCTGGGAAGAACTTTTTTGGTTCAATTTAAAATATCTGTATCTTTAAGAAATCCATCTTTGCTTAAGCTTTTTTACTCAGGGATTACGTGTTTCTCCTTTCTTTCTTGAGTGGTAAATGAATGTTAATTGAAAGTTTCAAAGTAAAAGATCTGTCCACAGGCATACTGGATGTGGGAAGCACTAAACTTCAACCCTTATACAAGTGATACCAAAAGGAGGGCATCATCTGGGTGGCAAAAAAAGTATTGTAACATCAGTGTAAGACTTTATACTTTAAGGAGAATGAATGTTTTCTCTGGAAGAGTCCTGACATGATAAAAATATATTGAGTTGTCTCTGCCAGCCTGACTCTTCCAAAATGAGCTTGCTTCTTTTCTTCTTTTGAGAATCAGACACTTGAAGCAAAGGAAGTACAGAGAAAAGCTGAGGAAAGAAGACCAAGAGGGAAACAAGGAAACTGGTAGCTCCACTCATCCATCTTATTTAAACTTCATCCATTTTCAATATAAATATATATTTCTCTGACAATAGGCATTTTTCATTGGGACATGTGGGTCTGTGATTTTTCACTACAGCTCCCAGAATTCCCCAGGGTGCTATGCTACAGTTATAGTGCAAGAAGCTCAAATAGACCGATCTCTAGGTTTGTTTGTTTTGAAACCATTTTTTAAAGCTAAGAATTGCATTGATCATTGGAGAAATGTAGGGGTCAGTAGATTATTAAAAAGTGATTTGTGTACCGCATCTGTAAGGTTATCAGCTTTTTATTTCCAGATGTTCTGGACTTCAGCTCCCAGAAGCCAAGCCAGGATACCCAATGGTCACTGGAAACTGAAGTCTTAAAAATTGTTTCAAACTTTGACAATTACTTATTTATGAGCTACAGATTAAGTTTGTGTTAGGATATGCAAAGATCAAATTCCTCAAACATCTCCACTGTACAGTGTAGTTTGAACTGATGAAAAGAAAGTCTCCTCCTCCTCCTCCTCCTTCTTCCTTACTAGGGGGAGTGAGAGTGGCAAGAGAGGGAACAGTGATAGGAGGATTCACAGGGAACTCTCTCACAGCATTTTTCATGGATACATTGTTTTCATGCCAACATGACAAACAAGCTAGCTCTGACAAACCAAGAAGGGTTGCTGGTGCTGCTGGTGTTTCTGCTACCAATGGGCAAGGTGTGAACATGTCATACACAGCCCTTTAGGACTGTAAGGACTTTCCTCCTAGGTGAAGTTAACCCACAGAGGGCTTATGGGACATTACCATTGACTTGGACTACTACCTCAGAGAAAATAACTGGCCTGAGGTGTTACTATTTGCCTGTTAGTATCTTTGACCATGGAGTAAAGAATGGAGGAAGAGACAATCACTAGCCCTGAAAGGAACAGGAGGCCTTATATACTGCCTATATTATGCTTACAGTGTGGTTTCACAACTATGTTAACTTTATTATGGGTAATCGTCACCGCCGCTGTTGGCTGCAACTCATGTCGGAGGATAGATTTTTTTTCCTGAGAATATTTTCAGGAAAAATGCCATTGACATGAATTTGTCTAAGATGGATCTCAACTTGCCATGCAGTGACCCACACACTAAGATCATGGAGCCATCTCCTGTGGCATGTATGAAATGAGACATGCAGGATTTAACACTGGGACTGCAACAGACTACTGCAGCCTTGAGGATATTAACAAGGTGCACCTTCACAGCCAGTCCACCTGGCATGACCTCTTCCTCCTCCATGACCTTTGGGAATCAGAATAGTGAAGTGGTTCCTCCTCCGCTCATTTTTCCATTGGGCCCAATATGATGGTTTCCAGTGGCATTTCCTCCACTGAGGGGGATCATCACCCAAAAGGGGCTCATCCACCCATAGCTGTTGGCCCCTTTTGGGAGTCAGGTTACTTACTGCTGCCCAACACTCACTATTGAGTCGCTGGTTGTATGGTCTACTCTCTACTCCATTACTGTAGAAGAATGTCCGGCCAGACTATGGAGTAAAGAATGGAGGAAGGGATAGTTGCCAGCCCTGCAAGGAACAGGAGGCCTCACACCTACCTTATGTTCCCTGAGTGAAAATGTGTTAATAGGACAGGAACCTGGATTTGCCAACTTCAGTATGAACCCATAGCTGTATTGCCAGGAGCATGGCATGGGGGGGGGGTCACTACTTCATCTTTTGCTCCTTCATTATTCTGACAAGGGAATAAAGATTTAATAAAGTGGCCAGTATACAGTGGTACATGACTTAAAGAGCATAATGTGTTCCATGGGATTGCCTTTTTAAGTGAGTTTGCTCTTTAAGCAAAACACCATTGTAAGTGAACAATTCTGACTTCTGGGGGTGGGGGGGGGATTGTGAAACTTGATTTATTTGTTAAGTGAGTTTTTGGTTGGTTTTATCTGTTAAGTGAGGCGACCATTGGGAGAAAATTCTGCTCTTTAAGCAAGTTACTCTCTAAGTGAGGCACTCTTTATGCAAGGTTTTACTGTACTTGATTAATGTTGTCATGTCGCCACAAAGAGGTGAGTTGGCGGCTGTATAAATTTAAATTATAAATAAATAAATAAATAAATAAATAAAATGTCTTGTTTGGTCCCAACACTTGAAGAAGGGAGGTAATGATCTTCAAATCTTCTTTGGGTGTTTTTCAGACTAGAGTTTGATTTCATTGAGTTGGACCACAAATGTAACACTGCTACCTTAGAAGATAATTGTGAGCACAGCCAAGTCTCTGTGAGCCATGAACATCCAATAATATTTCCTTTTGGTTAATGACTGAACATTTCAACATTAAATTAGGTAGGTAGGTAGTTTGTGTGGGAGAGGAAGGAATTAAAATGGATCAAGTTAGATTGAGCTCAGGAAGAATGATGAACCTTTTTAAAAATACAGTGTTCTCGTTTATAATGTAGAAGATCAGGCTTAAGCAGATTCTTCATCAGTGAATGTTACTGTGTGGTTTCACAAATATGTTTACTTTATTATGGATAGTAGGCTAAATGTTATTCACAATGATGCCTGCTGACCCTTTTCAGTATTGTTCAGGTTGGCAGAAATTACATTTTGTAGAAACCTGCCTGAGGGCATGGCTACCCCATTACTTTTTGTTTTCATGCAACAGCTTTTCTAACAGTATTTTCTGCAAGCCAAGCAGAACAAAATATACTGTTATGTCTAGATCATATATGCATGTGCATAATACTACACTACTGATAAACAGCTCAACATGTATTCTCGGTATTATAAAAGACTTGGATAGAGTAAATACAGTGATCCCACACTAAAGAGAAGGGAACTTACCAAGTTATGTACATGTATTTAAAATATGATTTTCATGAGCAAAATATGATTTTCATGAGCCTATACCCTTTTATTCAAATATTCAAGCTATTATTACAAACAATACATCCAAACGTACAGATATTTCACTCAGGCCTATATAGTTCTTCCAATATATCAGTCTGATTTAACTGATGTCTCTTTCTTTCACCAGTTAAGTAAATGAATATATGATAAGGATATGCACGTAAACAGCAGGTGTTAGAGGAACATCAGCTGTTGTTTGCTGTTCTCAACTGGCTTGTTGGCCCTTCCTGTCTCCTCCCACTTCCAGGAAGATCAGAAAGCAAAATAAAATAAACAATAAAAATAAAAAACACGGTAGAACTTTAAAGACTAACTGCTTTATTTTTATGGTTAGCTTTGGTGGATCAAGTCCACTTCTTCCACTTCTTCTTTCATGGACCTGATCCATGAAAGCTAACAATAAAAATAAAGCAGTTAGTCTTTAAAGTGCTACAGTGCTTTTTATTTTTATTTTATTTTATTTATTTTATTTTGCTTTCTGATATACCTGAACCACAGACTAACATGTCTACTATTCCAAAAAAAAAAAAAAAAAATCCAGGAAGATGTTTCCCACTTGTCTTTTTTTTTTAAAGAGATGCAGCAGAAGTGCAGTGGTTAAACTGCAATACTGCAGTCATAACTCTGCGCACAATCTGAGTTCAGTCCATTGTGTTGAAGACAAGATACTAGTTACATCGTGAACCACCCAGAGAGTGCTCAAAGTGCTATGGCCAGTATATAAGTATAATCACTATTGCTATAGGTGCTGCCCTAATACATTTACAATTTTTTCACTTCCTTGGCCTCTCCTCAGAGCTAAGGGACCAGCTGGTGCTGGTCAAATATGTTTGCTTGAGATCCATATGCCATTTGGATATGTAGATCTCCTCAAATAGCACAATGGAACTCCTAGTGACTCTGTTTAGTCCTGGAGTAGCCAACATTGGTGCTCCAGGTGTTCTTGGACTTCAATTTCCAGAAGTCCAAGTCAACACACCAGCTGATCAGGAATTGATCAGGAATTGATCAGGAATTGATCAGGAATTGAAGTTCAAGAACACCTGGAACACTATGATTGACCACCTCTGATTAGTTCAATCCAGGCCACTCCAAAATGGGCTTCTAGACAAGCCCTAGGTTGGTAGTTTCTATTAGGTTATCAAAACTTGTAAAAGCTGGATAATGATCTGAAATTTTTAGTCAAATCCCCCCAAAAGTGAGTGCCCAAACCATTGGAATCTCATTCCAAAGAAGAGTCGCTAGGAGGCTTCTAAATCTCTCCCCCACCCACCACTACCCTCTGTCCTCTGGAACAGCCCTATCTGGATAGGTTAAAGAAAAGTTTTCTAAATGTGTTTTTCTGTTACAGCTCCCTGTTTTGAAAAGCAAAACAAAATAAGTATCTCTGTTTAAAATTCTGCCGACTACAGAAACTTTCTGCTTGTGGAATCTTGCCAACAATAGAACATTTCCTGACGCTTTTGGAATAAATCGCGTAGGCCTGTTTTGAAATTAAAATAATTTCAATGATATCTGTTTCAAAATGTTGGCAAAGTGTTAGCTGTCTCTTTGCATCTTCCTGTCTGTTCAGAAAACAAATTATAATATATACACAAGCTGGATTGTTTGTGGACTTTTTTCTTTCCTTTCCTATTTTTTATAAGAAAGACGTAACAATGGGAATAAACAGGAAACCACTGATGATATTAATTCTGTCTGTGATTCACTCTCAAGGGGGGAAAACCTCAATATAGCCTTGATTGTTTGTTCCAAGAGGATTTCTTTCAGTACCAAAGAATCTCTTAACAAAAAGTTACAGATACACTCTGGGCAGTATTGAGTCTATTCTCTCAGCCTCCTTGTACTTTTCCTTTTCTAGCTCAGCTGGGCTCTGCCACCTGGCTAGTGGAGCAGCCATGCAGGACTTAATTGATGCATCTAGACATAGAGATGTCTGCCCCCCCAATGTGGTTCTAGTTCAGGGATTGTCAACCTGTGGCCAGTGGGCCAAATATGGCCCGTGCTGCCATTTCATGTGGGTTCCCACCACCTCCACCACACCAGGAAGTGCCATGTGGTGGAGGAAGGGCAAAATGGCTGTCTGGCCCCTGAAGCTGCCTGAGGAACATGACCTGGTCCCCTGCTTAAAAAGGTTGAGAACTCCTGTTCTAGATATTACATGGCATACTTTCCAGTGACTACTGCCTGTCTTGGAATTCGCCTTGAGCCAATAGATTTGTGTTCTAAAGGAGAGACTGTGGCTCTTATGCAGATCCATTCAAACCCAGCATGGCCAAATATATAGTTTCGGTAGACTTGAAATAGCTGATGCATAATGTCCTGGGCATGCATGGTTTTGGAAACCAGTTAAGAATGGAAACTGAGGCCTGGAGATAAGAACATTGTTCATTTGCAGTGGAAGGATAAACAAGAGGGGGTGGGTCCAGTAGTATAAATCAGATAGATAGATAGATAGATAGATAGATAGATAGATAGATAGATAGATAGATAGATAGATAGATAGATAGTAAAATGGCTGAGTTTTGAGAATGTTGAATTATTCAGCATGATAAAATGCTAATCCAGTGGAAAATTCTAAATAAATACTTCCAAAATAAGCAAGTGCATGACCTTCCAGAAGATGCTAGACTGCAAATCCCATCAGCAATAGTCAGCATATCAAATGGTGAGGAATGCTGGGAGCTGAAGTCCAATAACATATGTTGAGGGGAAAGTGCCAATAAAGTGAATAGTACTGTACCTGTATTTAACTTCTGAATAGACATGAATGGTAAATGAAATTCACAGTAAGTGATACATGTTGGGACTTATCCTCATCACATTTTTAATTAGAGGTGATTGCTACTCAAGCAAGATGTATACTGGCACAAAGAAAAAGGAAAGTATTGTGTTGGGAATTACTGGGGGAAAGTCTGAAAAGAGAGTGGTGAACATAGTATTGCTGTTCTTTGATATTTAGAATATCTGAATTCAATCGACAGGAAGCAGGTCTGGTTAACCCATCCACCTTTAAAATACTATCACAGAGCTATAGACACTATCGTATTTATTGGCTGGTTTCTAAACTACATTTTTTTGGCATTAGGTCTGGGAGGAGGTGGTGGGATCACAGCTCTAGGTTGTTGTGGAGAAAATAGATTAAACAGAAAAAAGATGTTTCCCATTTGTCTCTCTCTCTTTTAAAAAGTGTCTTTTAAGTGTATTTTTTTTTAAAAAAGTGATGCAGCAATGGTACAGCAGTGTCTGAATTCAGGGGTTTAAGCAGACATAACAAATAATTTATTTTGTAATGTAGAAGGGGTAGGGATTACAACCCTGTAACTTAAGCTGGAACACCACCCACCCACAGCATTTGATACTATCAACCAAACATGATAATGTTCTGGGATGCTTGTCTGAAATAGGTATAGAAGACACCATCTTCTATTCCTGAGTGGATTGGCATTCCCAGAAGAGATCTGGGGAGCAGTTTTTCATCCTCTCTTGACTTTTGAAGTTTCTTAAGGTATTATTTTGAACCTTAAGGATTTTTAGCATCATTCTGAAGCCATGGAAAGATTTCAGAGAGAGTTTTGGAAGTGGGTCACATCACTATGCTGATAGAGCCCATCTATGGCTTTCTTTTTTCAGTCAATGGGAAAAAAAGTAGAAGTCACATTCATGACATACTGGATGTGGATGAATGAACTGAGGTCCTGTTGGTCAGAAGGCAGTTCCACTTCCTCTGAAAGCTGTTGGTTACTTCCTGAAAATTGGAAATGTGAACAATATTGTATAATATTGTATAATTATTGTGTATATTGTATTATTGTGTATATTGTATTATTGTGTATATTGTATAATTATTGTGTGAGCCGCCCTGAGTCGGGTTTCCTGACTGGGCAGCATATAAGTGGGAAAATTAAATTAAATTAACATTAATACAAGGGTTTTCAGATTCAGATTATGGTGCCCTCTGGATGAGGAATTTCCCCACGCCTATTACCCAAGTACTGCATGACAGAATGAGCTCCTGTCTTTGTCCCAGCTCCTGCCAACCTAGCAGTTTGAAAGCAAGAAATTGCAAGTAGATAAATAGGGTGGGAAGGTAAATAGCATTTTGTGCACTCCAGTGTCTCGGCATGCCTGCCATAAGTCCATGGAAATGTCTGCAGACGCAGACAGCGCTGGCTCTTTGGCTATAAACAGAGATGAGCACTGAACCTTAGAGTAGGATGTGACTTGCTTTTGAGCAAGGGTGACCTTTTGCTCTTTAGAGGAACCCTTCCAATTTCCTGTAAAAGTTATGCAGTTGACAAAGGAAAGAGTTCTGCTAGATAAGATGAGCTGCAGAAGAAGGGAGACCCTAAAAATCTGGCTGAGACACCTTTACTAAGTCCTTATGCTAGAGGAAGGCAGATCATGCACGATTTTATAAACTTGAGAGAATAACTGGGATGTTTCAAAGGGAAAGGGAAATTGGTCATACCCTTTGATAGTATTAATCTGTGTATATTGATGCCTTGAGTGTTAAGTGCAGGCTGACAGATTGTGCTGCTTGTTGTCAATCAAAAATATGAAACGTTCCCAAAATGAATGGATGGAGTGAGGCTGGGAACTATGCTCTAATAGGATCTATTTGCTTGGATGCTACAACAGGAACTATTTCTGCTTTCTAAGATGTTTCCCCTTAGGGCATAACAGGAAATGGTATACAAATGTACAGGAGTAAGGCTTCGTTTAATGCAAGGTGGAATGTGAACTGAAAGATTTAAACCACTGCAAATTGCGTGGGAGGTTTGGATGGAAATAATCTGATCACTCACATGGAAAAAATATGTAGACTATCCTTGCTGTTCATGTTGGAAGACTTCATTTTGAGGTAATCTATTCTTGCATTATGAACCCTTTAGACATATTGTTATATAGCTCATAACTGTGTTATGAAGGACTACTGTCCAAGGAGACAACTTCATTGTGTATCAAGCTTGTACTTGTAATTGAAACACTGCCCTCTGTCAAGCAGGGAAAGTGATTGGTTTCCTAATATCCAAATGTGGAATGCTTATTGAGCCACTTCCTAATCTAGTACTGGCTTTGGAATGGTAGAACTTGACTCAAATGATCTAGTCTAGCTCCACCATTCCAAAGCAACCCAGGCTAATTCGCTCCTGGGAGCTAATGTAACTACTCTGTGACTCTACAACTGAAATCTCCAGAGTGAGACCATCTGGTCTGATTGTAGCTTGAAAAAAAATTACTTTTCAAACTGAAACTTCTAGAAGCCCCCCACATATTCTATATTCAGTACAGTATATATATTCAGGCCCTAAGGCTGGTATAGTCTGCATTCTACTAGTAACCCCAGGAGATTTTTGTGTATTTTGTCCCGTTTCTTTGCCAGGCTGCTTCCTACTGTGAGGTGGATTTAGAATGCTTTACCACAAGCAGCTCAAACTGTGCAGGCTACTTCCAGCAAAGCTGGTATCAGAGCTCAAAGCTTGGGCTGAAGCCATCTGTTTCAGGAGGCAGCTTTGTTGTGCCCTCTACAAGAACAAGGCAGCAAGCTGGGGCCTCTGATCGTTCGGCAGCATTTCAACTGACATGCCATCTGCTGACTGGAACAGAACTAGATAAGCAGCAAAGAATCAGATTCCACGTTTATCAGAAACACCAGTTGATAAGCCTTATATTTTTGATGTCCTGACCAAAAAAATTTCACTATTAACGAAGAAGGACTATGATCTAACCTCACTCCTCAGTACTATAAAAAAAATAGAATAGGAACGAAAGCCTTTTTGATTCTAGGCAAAATATAGTAGAAAGGAAAAGTGGGGGTTGAATCAGTGCTGTGAGAAATAAATTGTGAGCCGTCCTGGGTCACCTCGGTGAGGAGGGCGGTTGATAAGTATGACTAATAAATAAATAAATAAATAAAATAAATCATGAAATTCAAATTTTTAATTTGTATTTGTATTTTGTATTTGTATGCCACTCTATTTCTCCAAAGCGACTCAGAGCAGCTAACAACATTGATCACAAAATATCACATATCACACGTATCAAAGTATTAACATATCAAAGTACAGTATCACATGTCACATACATTTCAAGAAATCCCCCATCACAATTACAAAATTAAGACATCATAGCACTTCAACATCAAGCACTGAATCCTTATATTAGAAAAGCTCCTAACAAGTGCCATTGCATTTAAAACTGTCATGGAGTTATTGTTTTGAAATCCATAAATATTACTTTTTTACATACTTATTGAATGAATATTAATGCAATTGTTGTCTCTGGACATTTGTGCTGCATCTCAATTCTCTAGGAAGGGATGTATCATCTCAGGTAAAAGGTCCTAAAGTGTGGAAATCCACCAGCCCACTCTGTGGCAGAATAAAAGACATACAGATTAAGGGTACAGTCAGATTACAAGAAAGGTTCATGCCTGATCATGGTGGAAAGAGTTATTTTACTGGGAGTGATCTCCCCTAAAGTGACCTTTCTGTCTGCATAAGAATCACTCCAGCCAAGCCCCCAAAAGAAGCAGTCCAGCTGCTGGATCTAAAAGGTCCAGCTTGGACACAGATCAGGGTTGGCATGTTTCTTACCTCCTGTATGCCATCTGATTGCCAGGAAATAGCTTGCACAGGACTTTGCCTCAAGTGGTCCAAAGTATAAGCTACTTCACCTTCAGATTGCTCCCCAAGACTGACCTGATCTATACCTGTAGGAGACATTCCAGTCCACTCTGTCCTTAGCTCTGTGGCATTATCTGTGTGTTTCCTCATCTTTCTTTAAAAAAATAAGGGAGGACAAAACTCTATGACCTGGTAGGGCTACACAGCACTCTATTTATCTGGCCTAGCACTCTAAGACCATATAATAATAGGGTTGTTGTTTTTTTTAACGACAAAGCAGACACTCAATCCTGACAACATAATATTTCAGTAAAATTTAGTAGGCTAACCTGAAGTGGCTAAGATGCTGACTGGAAGGCAGGAGATCAGCAGTTTGATTCCCGAGTACTGCAGGACAGAATGAGCTCCCATCTTTCTCTCAGCTCCTGCCAACCTAACATTTTGAAAGCAAGAAATTGCAAGTAGATAAATAGGGACTACTTCAGTCAGAAGGTAAAATAGTGTTCCATGCACTGCAGTGTTTAGTAGTCATGATTGCCACATGACCATGAAAACATCTGCAGAAACAGACAGCACTGGCTCTTTGGCTTTGAAACAGAGATGAGTACTGAACCCTAGAGTTGGATACGTCTGGCTTTCGAGCAAGGGAAACCTTTACCTTTACCTTTAACCTGAGTGAGAGAATAAAGAGCAAAAAAAGAATTAAAAAACCTATGCAAAGATTAGTGCAAGACTTTCTCTTCACTCGACAGCTCTACAAAATGTCTGCATAAGAGCTGCAAGGGGCTAGATAACATATGGTGATCTCAGCCTGAGCTTTTCCTAGTATCTCACGTCTTGGAGTGTCCAGGAGAACTTGGGCTTTATTGGAGAGGGGGAGGGACTCAAATGAGCAGCAAAGAAAGAATTAGAAAAAATCATCAAGTGTCACTGGAGACCAAGATCAAGATTATCTACACTGTTGTATTCCTGATCACCATGTACGGATGTGAAAGCTGGACAGTAAGGAAAGATGACAGGAAATAAATTGATTCATTTGAAATATGGAAAGCTCTGCATATACCTTAGACTAACAAAAAGTGAGTGCTAGAACAGATCGGACCTGAACTAACTCGGGGGGGGGGGGATGATGAAATTGTCTTAGTTGGGGCCTATCATGAGAAGGTAAGACTCTCTGGAAAAGGCAATAATGCTGGGAAAGGTTGAAGACAACAGGAAAAGAGGAAGACCAACTATGAGATGGATTGATTCCCTAAAAGAAGCTAAAGGCTTAAGTTTAGATGAGATGGACAGGACAGGACAGTTCTGGAAAGTAGCTGATTAGTTTTCTATTAGTAAAGAGAGTTCAGCTCCAGCCTAGGTGAAATTGCTTGTAAATATTTATTCTTCATGTTCTGCCATATCTGAATCTGAATACAGTATTGGCAATCTTCATGGCGATCCGTTATGAAGACTATCCTGAGAATATAATGGAGTGGCCTTCCAGTTGCCTTCTGCATCGCAGCATGACACCCGTACCACTGATCCAGTTCTGTGAGTCACTTTCTGGTCCTGAGCCCTTTTGGCACACAAAGTCCTCCTCAGCCCCAGGTCAGTATTGATGAAGCTGCTGCCCTCCATCAAGATGGATTCAAGTGGGATTTAATCCACTTGGGGACAATCACCCTTCCCTGTGGACTTTAGCATCCAAGATGTTAGTCCTCAGGGTTGTCAGATTAGTTAACCTCCACCTGATACTCAGTGTTGAGTGTTGAGTCACTGGCAGTATGGTCTACTCTATTATTATTATTATTATTATTATTATTATTATTATTATTATTATTATTATTATTATTATTATTATTATTATTATTATTATTATTATTATTATTATTATTATTATTATTAAACTTATATACTCTATTACCATAGCAGGATAACCTGGCCAGAATATCTTGTAAATACAGTGGTACCTTGTACAATTATTTTAATCCATTCAACGACGCTCGTTGTTGTATGAAAAAATTGCTATACAATGCATACGTCACATAGTGACTTTCCCTATGGGATGCATCATACAATGAACATTTCTATGGGAAAAATCATACAACATCAAAAATTCATTGTACTATTTTTCCCATAAAGACGATTGCATCGTATAACAATTTCAGTTGTTATACAGGGCACAATGTTTTTCTCAAATCCTTTTTGTTGTATGATTTAATTGATGTATGAGACAAATTGGGTTCTACAGTACTACCAATGAAATTTCTATATTATTGGATCAGTTTATTTAACCTTCTTCTTCAGTTAATGTAACACAGTCACAAACAACTTTATCTATACCAGTGGTATTACAGAGGAATGATAGCTTAGAAAAGTTACATTTTATTATAACTTCTGAAATCCTTTAGTCAGCATGACCCTTAATTCTAGAATTTTATTTTATTTTATTTTTAAGGAAAGAAAACCTTTTGTAAATTTTAGGTTAGGGCTGGGATATGTCATGAGAATGGTCTGTGGCAGAAGATTAGTGGTAAAAATATGAGGAAAGGAAATGATTACTTAATGTAAGAAGCAAAAATTGTCACATAATTTATTTCCTTAGCAAATGCTCTGAGCGACAACGAAAGGTAATAAAATAGGAAGTGATATAAAAGAGATCTCAATGAACTACAGTAATTGTTCCTAAAGAGGGGAAACCATCTTTTTAAAAGTAGAAATCTGTGATAAAAGCTATGTCCTTAAAAGCACAGAAATTGAGGCCACAGATCAACTTCTCTCACTAAAAACATGGACACACTGATGTACCATTTTGCATCTCAGTTCCCACCCTAAGTAAACAGTACTGCATAATTTCACCAGCCACTCCTCTCTCTCTCTAGAGCACTTCAAATAGTGATGTGGAAGAGTTGAAGTGATATACAGACTTTTGCACTGTCAGTATATAGAAAAAACAGATTTGCAGTAAAGTCCTAACTCGAGCTAAACAGTCTTTACTATTGCAATATGGCTGATTCATATTTGGAAAGAGACAATCTTATTATGTTTAATGGATTAAGTTACAACTAGAGGCCAAGTTATCTTGCTATACTGCCAGCTACTCAACACCAAGTGACAGGTGGCAGTTGCCTAACCAGACAACCTTGAAGACTAGCAGCCGTGGTGAAGTCCACAGGGAAGGGTGATGGACTCCAAGTGAATTAAATCCCACTTGTATTCATCTTGATGGAGGGCAGCAGCTTCATCAATACTTGCCTGGGGATGAGGAGGATTTTGTTTGCCAAAAGGGCTGAGGAGCAGAAAGTGAACTTGAGGAGCTGGATCACTGGTACAGGTGTCATAGTGTGATGTGGAAGGCAGATGAAAGTTCACTGCATTATATTCACAGGACAGTCTTCATGGATGATCGACATGATGATCACCAATTTTCAGAATCGGATACAACACAAGAAGAAGAAGAAGAAGAAGAAGAAGAAGAAGAAGAAGAAGAAGAAGAAGAAGAAGAAGAAGAAGAAGAAGAAGAAGAAGAAGAAGAAGAAGAAGAAGAAGAGGCTTTTTCACAAAACTTGCAGCTGTCTGAATTATGAGTATGAAGTACTTATACTACAGTTGACCTATTGGTTTAATGCAGGAGTTCTCAATCTTTTTATGCCAGATGCAGGGTCACACTCCCTCAGACAGCTTTAGGGGCTAGATGACCATTTTGCCTTTCCTCCACCACATGGCACTTCCTGGTTTGGTGGAGGCAGTGGGGGGGCACATGAAATGGCATCGTAGGCCACATCTGGCCCACGGGCCACAGATTGAGATTCCCTGGTTTAATCTTTCTCCTTTGTGAGGGGATGTGGTTTTCTTAGCTATAAGAAACAGTTTGTTGGCTTTGTGGACTTAATCTAAGGTTGTGTTGCTGTTCACTCTTTTCTTTGTACATTTATGTGGTGATATTTTTTAATAGTTGATTATATTCATCAAGAAGAGATTTTATCTTCCCAACATGGATATGTATATGTTCCTAGGTTCCAAAAAAACAGAGAAATTAATCTTCCATAAAAGCCTAGCATTTAAAGCAAACTTAAAGGAATGTCCACAACTGCAAAGCATATGATCAGAACATGGGATGTGAGAGATATAAATCAAGGATAGTTTTGCAATTATAAAAAAGAAAAGAAACTGGGCATTTAAATGTTGCAATATTTGGTGTGAAGAAAGCAAAGTGGACCAAAATGGGTCATTCTCAATAAAAACATATTTTACTCTAGAAACAATAAACTTAGAAGAAACAGCATAGTGAGATGCACCAAAAGCTGTTAAAGGATATACTGTATTGTAAAATCTGACCAGATAACGTCAATCAAACTTCATGGAAAGCATATTAATATACAGTAACTATCAATCACATTTGTGCTCCAGCCACCAATGCTGACAAAGAAATTAAAAGTACAGTATTTATGCAAATGCTGGGAGGAAACTGATCATGCACAAAACAGGATGATAAAGACACCAGGAAAGGAATCTACCATGTGATGGACTGACTCAATAGTTCAGGAGTTCTCAACCTTTTTAAGCCAGGGCCTGGTCATGCTCCCTCAGACAGCTCCAGGGGCTTGATGGCCATTTCCCCTTCCTCTACCACATGGCACTTCCAGGTGTGGTGGAGGTGATGCAGGCCCACATGAAATGGTGCCAAGGGCTGCATCTGCATCAGGTTGAGAACCTCTGCAATAGATAAAGCCCTAAATAGAAGTGTGCATGCGTCAAATTGAGGTTTGACGCATGCACAGTTCCGGGCAGCCATTTTGGCTGCCCAGAAAGAGCGCAGGATGGCCTGGAGAAGCGGTGGTGACAGTGGCCTTTCCTTGCCACGCCACCAAGCTGCTGCATCACTGCGGTGGTTTACCACCGCTGCCCCACCCTAGAGGCTTTTGCAACAGGGTGAGGGGCTGCCTCTGCATTTAGTCCCAGGACACTTTCCACCTGCTCCTGGGACCCACCCTGGCTGGGGCTTTAAGAACTGCTGAGGCACAGGACTTCCTTGCTGCCCCACCCTAGAGACTTTTGCAGCAGGGTGAGGGGCTGCCTCTGCATTTAGTCCCAGGACACTTTCCACCTGTTCCTGGGACCCACCCTGGCTGGGGCTTTAAGAACTGCTGAGGCACAGGACTTCCTTGCTGCCCCACCCTAGAGGCTTTTGCAGCAGGGTGAGGGGCTGCCTCTGCATTTAGTCCCAGGACACTTTCCACCTGTTCCTGGGACCCACCCTGGCTGGGGCTTTAAGAACTGCTGAGGCACAGGACTTCCTTGCTGCCCCACCCTAGAGACTTTTGCAGCAGGGTGAGGGGCTGCCTCTGCATTTAGTCCCAGGACACTTTCCACCTGCTCCTGGGACCCACCCTGCCTGGGGCTTTAAGAACTGCTGAGGCACAGGACTTCCTTGCTGCCCCACCCTAGAGGCTTTTGCAGCAGGGTGAGGGGCTGCCTCTGCATTTAGTCCCAGGACACTTTCCACCTGCTCCTGGGACCCACCCTGGCTGGGGCTTTAAGAACTGCTGAGGCACAGGACTTCCTTGCTGCCCCACCCTAGAGGCTTTTGCAACAGGGTGAGGGGCTGCCTCTGCATTTAGTCCCAGGACACTTTCCACCTGCTCCTGGGACCCACCCTGGCTGGGGCTTTAAGAACTGCTGAGGCACAGGACTTCCTTGCTGCCCCACCCTAGAGGCTTTTGCAACAGGGTGAGGGGCTGCCTCTGCATTTAGTCCCAGGACACTTTCCACCTGCTCCTGGGACCCACCCTGGCTGGGGCTTTAAGAACTGCTGAGGCACAGGACTTCCTTGCTGCCCCACCCAAGAGGCTTTTGCAGCAGGGTGAGGGGCTGCCTCTGCATTTGGTCCCAGAGTTCGAGATTTTTGTGGACTGTTTAAAGTGTTTTTGATGTGCTTTTGAAATGAAATGAAATGTTTATGAATTTTTAATTTTGTAATCGGGATGGGGGATTTCTTGTAATGTTTTTGATGTACTTTTCATATGTGATTTTTGTGATGTAATACTTGTAGTTGTGAAACATTGTTTTGCTGTGAGCCGCCCAGAGTCGCTATAGGCGAGTGGGGCGGCATAAAAGTCGAACAATACAATACAATACAATACAATACCACAGCCACGGTTTGCCGCAGCGGCGTTTTGTTGCCATGCCGCTGCGCTACTGCGCTTCCTGCCTGCCTGGTGCCTGCTTCCATAGTGCCTGCCTGCCTAGTGCCTGCTCCCCGACCCCAGGCCAGGTAAGTGACAGGTTTGTGTTTAGAGTGGGTGGGTGGTTTGATTTGTGTTTGCCGTGGGTGGGTGGGTTGGTTGATTATTTTAATTTTAATGTGTATTTTTATTTAATTTTTATTTAATTTTTTAAATTTAATTTAATTTCTTTTTTTTCCCTTTGGCTCTGCCCACAACATCATGATGTCATGATGTTGACTCCACCCATGACATCATGACGTCATGACGTTGGCTCTGCCAATGACGTCAGCTCCACCCACGGTGGGGTAGCAAAATTTTTGACAGCCCACAACTGGGGAAACCCCTCCACACATAGAAATAAGGCTGTTAAATGCAAAAGACTTCTTTTGATGAAAAAGCATTAGCGCAGTTGGAGTGGTGAAGATTATGTAATCATGGCTCAGATTGCACTGCAAAAATCTGTTGCCCATAGAAGCTGACAGTATCCAACCTGTATCTCATTTTATTTCTTCCACACTAGAGATTTTTTTTATATCACGTCAGAAGCACACAAAGGTGCTTTCTGGGTTGAAAGGATTTTTGCCAGAGGAACTCTGTTCAGGGGATGCCCGAATAAGGCTCCTTTCATGTCCCTATAAAGAGAGGAGAGTGGCTCATATGATTATTCTGTCATTTTCTCTGAAGGGGGAGTTAAATGTTGAGGTGAGGTATTGATTTGTGGTCTACATTTCCTTGCTTTTTTGTGGCATACCTTCATCCATAAATCTTTGGTACAATTGGAAATTGTTGATTTTTTCTCCCTCTCTTTGTGGAATATGTATGTATAGTACAAGAAAAGCAAAAACAAACAGGTTGTATTTTCCAAAAACTTGTGTGACAAATCTTGCCTTTCTCACTGCAATAATCATAGCTGAAAGCACATTAATTTTGCAGAGAGATGATGGAAGCATGCTTGTGAAATTAGATTCCAAAGTAATCCTCTGCTTAAATCCAGAAGCCCAAACCAAGCAATGTAACCAACATAAACCAAGAAGTTGTCATCATTGTTTATGTCAGGAGCAATCTAGTGGTGCTTGTGAAGTAAAAGGATCAGCCCAAAGATAAGAGAGGCTTGTGTTATGGCACTCAGATGCTCACTTTGTCAAGAATTTGCCTCTTCCAGTAACTGGTTATCTCTAACATCAATATTCCATCACAAAACCTTTACTGAATACAGCACATAGAGGAAAGCCAACATCCAGCATGGTTCATGGGAGATAGCAAGATAATCTAGCATTGTGAAATCTTTTCCTGAAGAGAGATTAAAGAAAGTTTGTTTGCTTTCTACATTTATTGTTCATCAGACACTGATTCCACAATTTAAGAATTGTATGCTATCATTATACTTTTCAAGTTACTCCAAGCACCCACCAATAGCCGGAGGGGAAAGAGAAATCTATTATTGATTTAGAAAAATGTATTAAAAAATTTTTGTGCTGTGTTATTTTGCTGATTGTAAGCCGCCCTGAGTCGCCATGGTGAGTGGGCGGCAATATAAATATAAATAAATAAATAAATCCATGAGAGCCAGTGTGGTGTAATGCTTAAACTAAGACTAAGGAAAACTGGGTTCAAATGCTCACTTGGTCATGGAAACTCCCGCAGGGTTGGCATTGGTAAACTACTCCATGAACATCTCATGTATCTCAGAAACCCCTATTAGCGTTAACAATATTATTGATTTGTTATTGTCTGTTTTTCAATGGAAGATCTGTAAAGAATAGAAAAGGGAAGGTGAAATGGAGAACTGTGAAGAGTTCTGATTACTGTTTGTTTCAGTACCCATCTATCCAGTGGTGGGATGTCAAAAATTTTACTACCCCACCGTGATGTCATCACAGTGTGGGTGGAGCTAATGTCATGATGTCATGGGTGGAGCCAAAGTCATGACATCATGATGTTGTGGGTGGGGTCAAAGAAAAAAATAAAAAATAAGCACACACACACCCATCACCCCACCCACCCACAACACAAACCCGTCAATAAATAAATAAATAAATAAATAAATAAATAAAATACATTAAAATACACCCACCCACCCAAACACATACACACAGACACACACCAAACACAAATCAACCAGAGCTTTTAAACCAGAGCTTAAAGCTTATTCTGGCTAATCTTTCTCACACTAGGTCAGATGGAAGGAACTACAGATTGAACTCACCACAAGATGGTTTCATTTTGGCACTTTTCAACTTTTCAACAGTTAAAGAAGTTAGGCACTAAGTCTTTGCCTAAACAGTTCTCTAGGATAATATGCCTTAATGTAAATGTAAAACAGCTGTACCTCCTTAAGGGTTCTCCAATTGGAACAGCAATTGGAACAGCACAGGTGTAGCTTATTGATGAAGTAATTCCAAGACTTTACTTAAAAACCCCAAGCCAGGCCGCCAGGCCTTTTTAGGAACTGTGGTAGTACGTCAATATAGGTAAAGGTATTAAATACACATTAAAATGCACACAGACACACCACATCCAAAGGTGAGTCACTTACCCTGCGGAGCAGGCTATAGGGAGCTTCAGGCTAGCAGCTTCTCTTCCTCCTCCCCGCTTGGGAGGACAGCAAGGAGGCCGTGCATACGCGCCAAGCACTGTAGGCATGCATGCACACCAAGTGCTTGGCACGCATGCACAGTGGGGGAACCAGTGAAAAGGTAAGCTCCGAAGGTGCTTCTCCCCAAAAGCTGCTACCAGTTCTCTGGGACACTGGGAAAAGTTACTACTGGTTCTGGCGAGCCTGTTACATCCCATCACTGCATCCATCCATGTCAAGGTACATAGAAGCTAAGTCACTTTGATATAAGAAGCACAAGGCATCTCTATCTTGCCAGTTGCAAACTACTCCAAAATCCTGTTGAGTGAACCACATTAGCATAAGGAAGATGACTTCAGCCAGCAAGTGAGGACTGATTGTGCATGAGCTATGTAAGCCTCGGAGTGGAAACTCTTTAATTATTGGCAGCTCCTCCTAGCAGATGACAACATGTCATCCACTAAATAACAGTTTTATTTATTGCTATTATCCCAGAATCTGATATATGAGGCATTTGTCTCATTCTGCTTAAAAACAAAACCAGCCTCACTATGTAGCCTTTCAGAACACTCATACATTACTGTCATTTTTCCTTACTCCCATACTACAACAGTACAAGGGGACACAGATACTTCCTCTACCTCACCCAGTAAAAGGACTCAGCTGATATTCAGTAAGTGCTTTTGACTTTGCTTTGAACTGTGTCTGGGTTCTCACCCTTATGTAGAATGCAAAAGAAGGAGAAAACTATCAGACTTAAGAGGCACTTGATACAATCTTAGGAATTATGCTGAGAGGGAAATATACTAGAGACAGATGATGGAAATGTCAGATGAAGAGATGGCTTGGGCACATAGATTGCAGCTCCATCCAGCTGTCACTGGGAAAGGAAGAGAATGATGGAGTGCCTTGGGTTATAGCTTGGAAACATCAGCAGAAGAAAATTAATAGTATAGTAACTGGACCTTGGCATCCTCCAGTTCATCAGTTGTCTTTTGCTTGGTAACACAGTAAGCCGTGTGCGTCTGTATGCTTTTTTTTCATTATCCCTCCCCCTTTGATCAGTACATCTGTTCCAGAGGCTGTAATCTCACCATGTGAAAATGTGTTAGAATTATTCATTAAAAAACTAAAGATACATGTTTGAACCAGAATAAATGGCTTTCATTTAAACCAAGGAAATGTAAATAGTTATTCCTAAGTGGGAGTTTTGCTGGGAATGTGTTCTTTTAACTCATATTAATGGTAGTGGAATCCATGTCCTTTGTTATTTTTCAATTTCTGGCCTGTAACAACTGGCAGAACTATGATTTCCTTATACACATGTCAGAAAATAATGAAGGTAAATGCATGTGTCACTTTGCAACAAGAACACAGAAAGATAATATTTAATAAGTTTTACAAAGTGAGAGACCAGAGCAAATAATTCGTAACTTACTTATCACCAAATGCAACCATATTTACACCCAGAATATCTGCAAATATGCCAGTGCTTTCTATGCTTGTATTATTATTCCGTCAATATTATGTTGGAATGTACAGATATAATCCATCTGTACATTCCAACATTATATGAGCAGATCATTCTGTGTGTCCTTTTTAGAATATACTGTTCAGTCATAGGGAAGTCTTAAGTCTCTATGATATTTCTGTTACTTACTTTTCTTGGTGACTAAACAGAGAAAAATACAATACAGATATTCACACGATTTAATATAAAGATTTGGTTGCTGCAAATGTGTGTAGCCTTCAAATTTCCCTTTCACCATCATTTTTGTCCTTGAGCCCAAAACATGTGGAGATTTATCAAGTGCCACACAAATACCGCCAAAACAAATTACTCTTAGACCTCATCAATTAACATTGCTGCATTTACCCCTTTTGTTTAATTCACAGGATCCATCACTTGGTCATAGCAGGAAGGCCATAGATAAGAATTATAATGAAAATCCCAGGGGCAATTGTTTATATGCAGCAAAATCAGTACAATTATTCATCATGTATTCTACTGATAACAAGCTAGCTATATAAAGCAAAGACACACAATGTCTTTGCAGCCATGGCTAGCAAAATTGGATGTATATTATTTAGAATAAAAATATTCTGATGCTATGTCTCAGGTTCTCTATTTCTGCTTCACTAGGTTTTGAACAATATTGTAGCTGAAATCCTCTTGTTGCTTGTGTAAAATTTGCAGAACTTTTTGTGGCCAATTGCAGCTAATTAATAAGGTGCTGGGACCCATCTCAGTTGTTGGTCCTTCTCTAGTCAAATTCAGAGGATTGACTCCCTAGGTTCATTGGAAAGCAGCAAATAGTGCCCCACCAATTCACATCAAACACCTTGTTCTTAAAGAACCTAAAGCCAGACAGGTTATATTGGCAGATGGGGCATAAAAATCACATTCATGTATCTTCCCCTCTGACATTAAGGAATACAATAATAACAAATACTGACAATTTGCAGTCCTTTCATGACAACCAAAATATGCTGCCTGAGGCCATACTCTTACGATATAGCCATACTCGGTTTCAGAGGGCTGTTAAAATATATAATTTATGTCTCCCCAAAGGAAAGCATTATGTTTTACAGAACAGTGCCTGTAAATGTAATACCATTAAATCACTTCAGACATGGCCTTTTACAAACCATTCTAGCTTTCTGCCAGCTTTATTTGACGAAAGATGGGAGCCCCAGTTACAAGCTCTCCCCTGCCCTGCCTCCTCCTGCATCAACAGGAAAATGGTCATTGGATGAGAGCGATTCTGTCAATTCTCACTCCAGTCCCATTGCTGGTGTAAGCCAGCTGCTCCTTTTTTCTGGCTAAATGCCACTTATAATAGAAATAAATACTTTCTAATTAGCAGTTATATCTGTTAACTACTTATTTGTTAGAGCGTGAATTAGTAACCAGTCTTTGCCTGGGTTATAACACCCCACAAGTCTGGCAATGATTCTTGCTCACAGAGCAGATCGATACCTGACAGGCCAGCCTTTACAAATACATTTCTCCTTCTCCTGGGGTACTGGGTTTCCTTTACAGCATGCATTTTGATACCAGTAGGATGGAGCAGATATGGATGGTGGTGACACATCATAGCAGGTGGTCCATTGTATGGTGTGATATATTAATGGGCGAGATGCAGAAGCAGTCACATTGTTTAATGATATACTGCAAGGCCTTTTATAAAATCACTGATAACTAAATACTGTAATACAGCTTCTGTTGCTATATATATACACAGTATATATACAGTATACTGTACTGTACATACATACATACATACATACATACATACATGGCATTTTACAAGCCACTATGTCTATGTATGTCTGTGTATGCGTATGTTTGTTTCATCAATTCTTTTCTATTTCTTTACAAAGCAATATACTGTATATTGGTACAGTCCAGTGTATAGCCAGCTAAGTTTCTTGGTGGCCAATAGCACGGTATTGTTGGCTACCTATGAATAGGCTCCTGTGAGGATGAGTAAGACAAGGAGAGTAAAGGATATATAGGGCATGGCTTGGCAGTATATGCCACGCTTGCTAAAGCCAAGCAGTTTCTGGGCAGAACACAAAAAACAGTTGGAGTCCAATTGTATTTTGATACTGGTGATGAGAAATTATCCCCGAGCATACCTAATCATGCCTGCCACATGACCACAGAAACGTCTGCAGATGCAGACCGTGCTGGCTCTTTGGTTGTAAATGGAGATGAGCACCACCCCCTAGAGTCAGATATGACTGGCTTTTAAGCAAAGGAGACCTTCACTATATCTAAGCTATGGCAGCGGTAGAACCCCTGAGTTCAAGAGTTATACAGGAAGCTGCCTTTGCTTTCCTTCCAGCATCTGCCACCTGGAACAGTCAGCTCACTTTGCCTGATGGTAGGGCTGCCCTGGCTCTGAGTTTTGCACATGCCTCAATTGGGAGCCACCCAGGTTATCTGTGTAGAAAACCTCCAGGATGTAGAGAAAATGGTAGTCTGTGAGCATAAAGAAGGATGACTCATATTTGTTATGTTAAATATTGTTCATCTCTATCACTTTTGCATAGTCATTATTTCTTACCCCACACCACTCCAACACAGATTTCCAATAGATTTCTTGCAGATCTGCTGTAAGGTAATATTGTTCTGTAAGCCAATAAGCTTTATCCTTCAAGGTCAACTCAAAAGAGTTTGGTGTCTGATGCAGAAAACCTAGATTTCCCTGGAGAGCCATTCAGCACATGACACTTTGTTACCCTTGAATGGTGTCCAAGAATTGCTGCATGAGCCAGCCACCTTGCTCAGCCTCACAGTAGGACCAGGAAAGCCCAGTGACTCTTAAACACACACACACACACACACACAACCTAAGATGTTCAACTTTTGTTTGCTCCCTACACCTTGCCTGTACTCATGTCTGCCTCCTCCACAGCATCCAAACAGCTGCAGTTTAGCCTCATGGAATGATAAACGAATGTGAAGAGTTGCTAAGCTAAGGTATTAAGGAGAAGGAAGTGTGGAGGCAGGGCCGGATTTACATGAAAAGAGGCCCTAGGCTATTCCACTTATGTGGCCCTTTCACCTCCCATTTTTAAGTTTGTAAATTACATGAAAGATAATAAAATACATCATTATTGTGATATATATCAATATATACCCCCCCTCTTGATCTTGAGACCCTAGGCTGAAGCCTAGTTAGCCTATAGGAAAATCCGGCCCTGTGTGGACACCTACTAAAGGAAAGAGAAAACCATTAAGAAAGAATATATATACAAAAAAAAAGCTGGGCTCAATACTGGCCCTACAAAAAGGCAAATTGATGAGGCCACCATGTGTGTGTCCAGTAATGAGAAAGAACAGCAGAAATGTGCTGGAGGAAGTCACTCTGAGTCTTCAGTTATAGATATAGACTGAAGGTCAAACTAGACCAGCGATGGTGAACCTTAGCACTCCAGATGTTCTTGAACTTCAATTCCCAGAAGCCCTGATCAGCGACTTGGGCTTCTGGTAATTGAAGTTCAAGAACAGCCGGTGTGCCAAGGTTCACCATCGCAGAACTAGACAATGATCTTAGCATATATGTAGAAACAGTGCTCCTTTAAGTGGTGAATAACATCTGTCCTGGCCAATCCTTTTCCTCGCCTGCATATTCTGCTTTTAGCCACAATCTGTTCTGCGAGTTGACACTGGAAGGTACATTGCAGCTTATTTTGCAAATGTGATTCTTCAAGCATATATTTCTAAAGGAATCTTGTCACTGAAGGAAAGATGTATTAATCATAGGAAATACTGTACATCTCTTTCTTAACATCTAGTTTGACCCACTGACCAATCGTTTGGGTTGAAATTGAGATTTAGCTTTTATTTTGCTCATCTTCCTTACATAGGTTGGGCAGGACATTTCATCTTTAACAATAACCATCACCATCACCATTTCATTTCATTTCAGAAATTATTCTAGGTTGAAAGGATTTTTGCTGGAGAAACTCTACTCAGGATATGCCCAAATGAGGCTCCTTTCGTATCCCCAAGAACTTTTCCCCACCAAAGTGGTCCCTATTTATCTATTTGCAATTTCTTGCTTTTGATCTGTTTGGTTAGCTGGAGGTGGGACAGAGACGGACATTCAATCCATCATGCAGTACCTGGGTCTCGAACTGCCAACCTGCTGGCCTTCCAGCTAACAAGATGAGCTTCTTAACCACTGAGCCACCACAGCCCCCTTTAACTCTGATATAAAATGGCTGACTAGGTTATCCTGCTATGGTAATAGAGTAGACCATACTGCCAGTGACTCAACACAGAGTGTCAAGCAGCGGATAACTAACCCTGACAACCCTGAAGACTACTGGCCTTGTGGAAGTCCACAGGGAAGGGTGATGGTCCCCAAATGGATTAAATCCCACTTGAATCCATCTTGATGGAGGGCAGCAGGTTCATCAATACTGGCCTGGGGCTGAGGAGGACTTTGTGTGCCAAAAGGGCTCTGGAACAGAAAGTGACTAGTGGGGCTGGATCAGTGGTATGGGTGTCATGCTGTGAATACAGAAGACAGATGAAAGGCCACTGCATTATATTCTCAGGACAGTCTTCATGGCTGATTGCCATGAGGATTGCCAATATTCGGAATCTGATATGGCACAAGAATAAAAAGATAAAATAGCTTAAGTTGCCTTTGAATTGCTCTGCTTGCATGTCAAGTCGACAACTTCCTTCCAAGGAGATCTCACAGATGTCACAATCTTCAAGTGTGTCATTATAGGATGGATGGATGGAGGCAGGCATTCAGGAAGAATCCTAAAGGGTCAGCACACTTCTTCTGACACACCTGCCCTGACCTCAGGGTGTCTTGTGCTTTCTTTCCTTTTGCAAAATGAAATCCACTGCTGTTTGTCCTAATCCTCGACAATCAAATCAATTTTCTGTCTATAACACACCTCCAGCTACTCAAACTCAGAATGATCAAAATAGCAATCAGTTTTCTTTAATGCTAAGAGTTCAGTGGAAATAATATGAACACCTGCATCAACAAACCCATTTTCTCCGCCTTCTTTCCCATTTTACACTGAGATATCTGCTCCCTATTCCTTGCAGGTACTGTAGCTGAAATCCTTTCTATGTGCCAGAAGAAAACAATGTTTTACAGCACTATTTTAAGACAGGGGCTGATGGGAGTTCAATTATTCGAAGAAGTGTATTTGGGTTGGGTAAAGAGTAAAACTTGACTGAACAATTCTGCATCACCAGTTTCTTCTAAGGCAAGGCACTTCTTGATTAATATTTTAACAGCCTTGGTCACATTGTCTGCCTGTCTTCCTCCTGTCTACCTATAATTTTTTCTTTCTTTCTTCCAAAGGAGCTTTAAGAAAATCTCAGTGCAAATGTGAAAGCCAAGCATTTGTTCGCTGATAACTTTTTGATTTAATATTTCCTTTTCCAACTGGAGCGTGGAATGAAAAAAAAAGTGTGTGTAATCAAGAGGACTGAAGGAGAATTAGCCAAAGAAAAGAAGGCTTCTTGATCCACTAAGCAAACAGAAGATTTGCACCCTGTGTGGAGGAAACAGGTAGTCGATCAGATGTTGGACTATAAATCTGGGTTGGAGGGGTGGGTGTCTGATGGGATTTGCCATGCGATAATATGGGGAGGCGCCTTGTCTGGTCGGAGAATGGGGGGAATCCTTGCAGTAAAAGCAGCAGCAGAAGAATAGCAGGAGGGGGCTTGTGGTGTAGGAGCAGAGATGGGATGTAACAGGTTATCACCAGTTCACCAGAACCGGTAGTAACTTTCCCCAGTGTCCCAGAGAACAGGTAGCAGCTTTTGGGGGGAACCACCTTCGGGGCTTACCTTTTCACTGGTTCCCCCACTGCGCATGTGCACCAAGCACTTGGTGTGCATGCATGTCCAGAGTGTTTGGCGCGTATGCACGGCCTCCTTACTGTCCTTGTGTTGTGGGTGGGTGGGTGGGTTGAGGAGTGTGTATGTGTGTGTGTGCTTATTTTTTTTAAAATTTTATTATTATTATTTATTTTTTCTTTGGCTCCGCCCACAATGTCATGATGTTGGCTCCGCCCAACTGATGACATCACAGTGGGGTAGTAAAAAAATTGACATCCCACCACTGTGTAGGAGGTTGCCCTGTGCTGGCATTGAGGGCTAGATCAGAGGCGTAGCTACCGCCGTATCAGCCGTATCAATTATACGGGGCCCCCGGGCTACGGGGGGCCCCAACGGCAAAAAATAAAATTAAAAATAAAAAAGACCAAAAATTTACTGCGCATGCGCAGAAACTCAATCTGATGCATTGCGCATGTGTCAGATTGAGTTTCTGAGCATGCGCACTTTATTGGAGCCATTTTTGGCTCCAATTTTTTTAAAAAAGCCGGAGTCGGAGAGTCGGAGTCGGAGCTGCAGCTTTTAAGCAGCGAGGCAGCCCCGACTCCGAGGCCCTCCCCCCGGTCGCCGCGGGGGCTCCCTGCCTGCGCCAGCCCGGGCGGCACTCTCCACGGTCGCCGCTGGGGTGGGAGTCCACCAGCTGCAGGACCAGCTCGCGGGCGCGCCCCGTCCCCCGGCAGGCGGCAGGTCACCTGGAGCGCGCCTGGAGCTGACCTACCGCGCGCGCCTGGAACTCACCTGCCGCGCGTGCCTGGAGCTCACCTGCCGCGCGTGCCTGGAGCTCCCCTGCCGCGCGCGCCTGGAGCTCACCTGCCGCCTGCGTGCGGGATGGGGCGCGCGAGCTGGTCCTGCAGCTGGTGGACTCCCACCCCAGCGTCGAGGTGGAGAGCCCCGCCCGGGCTGGCGCAGCCTGCCAGGGAGCCCCCGCGGCAACCGGGGGGAGGGCCTCGGGGCTGCCTCGCTTCGCCCGCTCGCCTTCCACAACTGCCCCTTGCCTTCGCCGTGCGCGGCGAGGGAGCAATCGGCAGCAGTGGCGGCGCGGCGGCGGTGACAGCAGAGGCGGAGGAAGAAGAGGCCCCAGGATTAAGGTAAGTGAGGTTTTGTGTTTCGGGTGGGTGGGTGGGTTGAGGTGTGTGTGGTTTTTTTTTTTTTACATTTTAATTCTATTTTATTTATTTTATTTTTATTTATTTTATTTTTATTTTTGGCCCCGCACACGACGTCATGACGTCATGACGTTGGCTCCCCCCATGACGTCATGATGTCATGACGTTAGCTCCGCCCCACATCTAAAGGGCCCCCAAACAATTTTTATACGGGGCCCCGGCAAGGTAAGCTACGCTTCTGGGCTAGATCAAGGGTGCCCAAACCTTTTGGGCCGTGGGCCAGTCATGTGGTTCAGGGGATCGGTCTCTACGACATAAGGCACCGGATTCGGCCCTCAATGCCAATTCATCTGGCCCATAACACCTTCATCGCTCCCGGAAGCAGAAGTAAACTTTGCTTCCATGAGCAAGGAGGGTGTCACAGGCTGGATGAATTGGTGTGTGTGTGTGGGGTGGGGGTCGAATCCGCCCCCGGGTTGTAGTAGTTTGGGCACCCCTGGGCTAGATGATGTCCTCGCCCAATCCTGCCCACTCGATCTTGGGCAGGACTTGTTGATTCTCCAGCGTCTTCTCACCGCAGAACTACCCGTGTGGATGGGTGCATGTGTCTCATTTCCACACCACCACCCACCTCTCGATAGGTGGAGAGACCCTCGCCAATGATCCCTGCCCTGAAAGAAAAAGACTGCAACCCGCCGCGGCTGCCTTGCTGTACTCCGGTCTCCGCGGCCGAGAGTGCGCGGAGTGGCACGTAGGCACGCCTGGACGGATGCCCATCGTCCGCCCCCGCCCTCCTCCTTCCTGCCCCCCCCCCCAGGTCCAAAGCCTCCCGGCTCCGGGGCTGAGGAACGACAAAACTTGTTAGGTACGCAACCGGCACATACCCAGAGGCACCGCTGCCGGGCTGACCAGCGATGCGTGTCCTCGCGTTCTCACGTGCCCAAGGCATGCCACAAGGGGTGCCCCACAACATGAGTGTAATCCACACGAATGATATACCCCCACCCTCACCCCACTACAAGCCTAAAGGTAAAGGTTTCCCTTGCTCGAAAGCCAGTCGTATCCGACTCTAGGGTTCAGTGCTCATCTGTTTCAAAGCCGAAGAGTCAGTGCTGTCTGCTTCTGCAGACGTTTCCGCGGTCATGTGGCAGGCATGACTAGACACCCCACCGAAGTGGTCCCTATTTATCTACTTGCAATTTCTTGCTTTCGAACTGCTAGGTTGGCAGGAGATGGGACAAAGACGGGAGCTCACTCGCATTTCCCCACAAGGGACTTTTTCTCTCTATTTCGCTGTCCGCTCCAGTCGACTCAGCAGTTCGAGTCCGGCTCCCGGCAACGGTGAAGGCAACCGACTCCCGGGCGTTACTTGGAAGATTGGGAGAGAAAGCTGGCATTGCTTTGCAGAGGAAGGCCCGGCCGGGGTGGGTGGGTGGTTAGGGGGTAGAAAGAGAAGAAAGGAAGGGCGAAGAAAAAATGGGTGAAGGTAGGCGAGAGATCTAGCCCAGCTGACCCGTTTCCTCCTCGGTTTTGTCCTGTTTCGTCTAATTGGTCCTGGGGGAAGCAGAGGACTGGAAGGAGAAGGAAGGAACGCTCATGCACCGTTGGTTTAATTGGTTTCTCCTCTTTCAGTTATTATTATTTTTAACATTAAGAGGAACAAACCATGGGAAAGCAAAGAAGAGTAAAATAAAGGGAAAGAGACACGCACCCAAGAGGGCTCGGAGGGGGACAGATTTAAGCCAGGAAACAAAGGTAAACGTAAAGGTCGCCCATGCTTGAAAGCCACTCGTGTCCGACCCTACGGTCCGGTGCTCATCTCCGGTGCTCATCTCCAGAGCCAGCGCTGTCTACGTCTACAGACGTTTCCGTGGCCATGCGGCAGTCGGAGTGCACGGAAGGTTGTTACCTTTCCCGCCGAAGTGGTATCTATTTATCTACTTGCAATTCCTTGCTTTCGAACCACTCAGTTGGCAGGAGCCGGGACAGAGACGGGAGCTCTCACTCCGTCGTGCAACACTGGAGTCTCGAACTGCTGACCTGCAGACCGTTCCGGGTCGTCAAGTTCAGCGTCTTAACCACTAAACCACCCTTAAAGAAAGGGGGGGGGAACCCATTGCTTTCCACCCCGGGTAAAGTATCGAGCGTGGCCCCTCCGATAAGGGGAGGTGCCAGCCACGCCACGCCCTTCCCACTTAAAAAGCCTTCGGAAAAGTTCGCCGCTCTTCTCGTCTCTCCAAAGTGGGAGCGCGAGTCGCGAGGGGGTAGAAAAGAGACAAATCCTAAAACTGACACTCGCAAAGGTTTTAAAACTTTAGGAAGGAAAGACCCACCGAGAGCATCGGACCTGCCAGCCGGACAAAGCAAGGGGAAGGGAGAGGGGAGAGGAGGGGTTAGTGACCCACCTCCCACCCCACAACCTTGGAGAGTCTGATCCCCGGTTTCTCACCCCCCCCCCTCCTCGGGCAGGGGCGGAGGGCGAGGCGCCGTCCCTGGTCAAATCCCTCCCGGAGAATCCAAAGCCCGGCTGCTGGAAGGATCTGGTGGCGCAGTGGTTAAATGCTGTACTGCAGCCAGATCGTTGCGAGTTCGATCCTAATGGAACAAGGTTGACTCAGCCTTCCCAGGACACAGCAGGTCTGGGGTGGGGTCGGGGCCCAGGCAAAATGCTAATTACCTTGTGTGCCGCCTCGGGAGTGCAGTGGGGCCGTATATAAGTGTAATTGCCATTGCTGTCTCCCATGGTGGCTTCTTTGAAAATAGTTATCTTTTTTTAAAAAGGCACACCCCAGGATTCATTCTGGCATTAAATTAGTTCTCAAATCGGAGTCACTCTCCGCACGGAAACGAAGGGAACGGCCAGCCAAAGAAAAGAGTCACCTCTCGCCCCAGCAGCTGCGCCTCCGGCCCCTCCTCTCTTACACACACACACGCAGCCCTCCTCCCCGCTTCCCTTGGTTCCTTTCCCGGGGTCGCAACCAGAGGCTCATTAGCAAAGAGGCCGGGCCACCGATCCCCCTCCCCCGCCCGCCCCTTCTTGCGCTCTCAAGTTGGCCTCAGTTGGGAGGCAGTTTGGGAAGCGGGCGAGTTGAGCGAGTCTTCCCGACCGCGGACGATCTCCCATTCTCTCTCTCTCCCCCCCCCCATCCTTGGAAAGGATCGGGGCGCAGCCGAAGCGCCAAGGCGCCCCAGTTCCTCCTCTGGATTCGCCTCGGATCGCGTCTTGCCTGGTGGTGGAGGCGCCTTTGGGATTTCCCCCCCTCCTGGGCGTCAGGCTCTGTTTTGCTGCCTTCCTGGAAAGCGCCCGGGAAGAAGGATCGGGGGCTTGGGAATCGGGACCGAAAGCAGGGGATCCAGGCAGCCCCTGCCTCGCCACCTTGTTTCATATTTTTCGGTCCCAGCAGAGGGAGGCTCTTCCTCGGTGCAGCAGACTCACTCGGGGCGCGCGTGTGTGTTACGCGTGTTGTGGTTGTGTGTGCGCGCCTAGAGAAGATCGCCGGCTTCCCGAGAGGCGCCGGGTTGAGTCGACTTGGCGAGCCGGGCTCTGGCTGCCCATCGCCGGTCCCCGCGTGGCTTGGGGGCCGTGGGAAGCGGTGCCCCTTCGCAGAGATCGCGTCCTCGCCTCTGCTCCGGATCCACCTCCCGTCTGGGCATATTTGTTTTTGGGCTCCCTGGCTTGGCTGCTGTTTCTCCTCGCTGGCTATGAAGCGGGTGCTTTGAAGATGGAGACGATCTGGGTTTTATTCCTCGCTCTGGTCCCAGTCTACACCAGGGGACAAGGGGTTTATGGTAAGAAACCTGGACCTGGGTGGTGGTGGTGGTGAGAGAATGGATGGTTTCCTGGGAAGAACGGCTGGGGCTGAACCCGGGTTCGGAGCAAAGTTTGCGAAATACGAAAAGCACCTGCAGCAAAAGGCGAGCTCCTCGCCCAGCCCCACCAAGCGACTTCTTCATGCATTCCTTTCCCATCTGCTCCTGGCGCCGATCCTCTCCTTCCTCCCGTTTTGGAGAGAGACGACTCTGGAGAGACCAGGCATTTTAGGGCTGCCCAAACTGTTCTGGCCATGGGCCGGTCACGTGGTTCAGGGAGCCGGTCACTATGGCCCGGGGGGGGGGCGATGTGCCCCCCCATGCCAAATCATCTGGCCCGGAAGCCCTCGTCGCTCCATCCGGCCCGGGCCATAGTTTGGGGACCCCTGTTCTAACCCTCAACCCGGGCAGCGAGTTGCCTTTTTGTTTTGGGTGCCTATGGTTTTCCCCGGGAAGGGCGCTCGTGATGTCCGCTCCTCTGAAAGAGACCAACTTGTTCCCGAAGAGAACAGGACGGGGATCCGGTCCGAGGGACGGGGGGGGGGCGCTGCAAAATCCCCCTGTGCCTTGCCCAAAAGGAGGAAAGGTTGCCATTTCAGTGGGGGTTTCATTCCTCCCCCTCCTTTCTTGAGTCCCCCCCTCCCTTGGATCACCTTTCCATTAAGAGTAGCACCAGCCCCTTCCTCTTCCCGTTTTGGGTTCCTTCTTGAGACCTTTCCCGTGACATTTTTTAAGTGGTCTCCGTATCACAGAGTAAACACAACAAAAAGAAAGCCATTGCCTACCCCTGTACCTGATGTGTATAAATTGATGCCATGAAGTCTCACTCTGATGACTGACGAAGTGGACTTGATCCATGAAAGCCAACATCCTTAAGGACTCACTGCTGTATTTGTCAGGGTCAACATGTTTTTGTCTTTCTGTTTTGTTTACTCTCTGATTGCCAATGAAAGTATATGTATCTGTTTGGAAGGAGGGCTGGTTTTATGTGCCAGACGGCGGGTCAGGCAGCGTTGCTTAACGATCCCTTAAAACCACATTAATAAGGATATGCTTAAAAACTAAAAAATAACCACAATCCCATCCTCGTTTGTTTTGATCGCCCTAGAGACAGTCCCATCCCACCCCGCTTATACCCGCGGGAAAACATCTGTCCTGGCCGCGCCTCGAAAGCGAAGGCATTTTGGGGCGCCGGGAAGGAAGGGCGACGCTCGTGATACCCTAACCGAAACATCCTCCGGCTCCCAGATTTTAAAATCAAGCGGGAGTCGAGCAAGATCCGCACAGTGGCACCGCGCATGCCCTCTGCTGCTGTTGCTGCTGGGAAGACACCCCCCCCCCGGAGTTTCCAGGGGCGGATAGAGACCCGGAACGATCTATGGGTAGAGATGGAGACAGAGCGAAGGGTGGGCGTGTGAGAGAGGGTCCCCCCTCTTTTGTTTTGAGGATAGAAATCGGAAAGGGGCTCTCTCGCTTTCTGATCCCCCTCCCCTGCCACTGTTTGAAATAAATGACAAGGTTGTCCAAACCCCCAACCCCACCCCGGATTCTGAAAGAGATCAGTTCCAAGATCACAGTAGATAGGGGTGGTAATTGCTCCATTTCTACTGCAGGTATCCAGACAACTTTGGACTGCCAAAATGGAGCCTCTTTCTTGGCTTTGTCATTGGACAAAATTAAATCCTGTCCCGGGTGAAAGAGTGCAAACACCCACAAGGCTGGCAGGAGCTGCTAGGGCTGTATTTGCTTTCCTGTAGAAATTGACTTTCAGACCAGGAAGGAAAAAAATAACAAAATTAGTAAGAAAGCAACTTTGCCAATGGTTGAGAAAGCAAATTGACAAGGGCTTAACATATCTGTGCTGTTTTGTTGTATACAGTACTGTACTTTCCTTCTGCACTGGTGTAAAATCAATTCTCAAGGTAGGGCTCTTTGCTTCTCCTGCCCCATAATAAACCTTGCTTGGAACATCGACTACTTTTAACACACTCCTCTCCACCAGATTTGGACCATTGCCAAGTTGTGCTTATGATGTTTCTAGCATTTGTAGTGCTTCAGAGTATGTTTGTTAATCCCACTCCCAAATCAAGCTGTGATCTAAGCCACAGCTACCAAACTGGAAAGTAAAGAATAAAGCTGATACATAGAAACAGATTTTTCAAAAATACGATTTTTCTGAGTTACCGTCCAGACAAACTGGAGGATTTTGTAGGGTGCATGTGAGGTTAAGGTAAAAATCTGTGCTTTTCCCCTTCTTGATCTGGTTTAATACAGGCAGTAAGATGAAGAGAAGTGATCCAGCAGAGATAAAATACACATGGCATGCTGGATAACCCATCCTAATGGTGTGAACATTAGTCCAAGGGCTTGGGGAACATTACTTGATTTGAAATGCCATAATTATTAGGTTATTATCTGCATATCCAGATTCCTTCATTACCACCTTGAAAACAAACTTCAGAGATAGGATCAGTGATTTCTTACTCGTTGCTACATATTATCTGTAGTCTAAGGTCCTTTCAGGCACTGTTTACAGAACAAAGCATCTGGTTTAAATTTAAATAATTATGTCCTTATCTGCCATCCTTTCCTACAGTCAGGATAATTCACCTACCAACCATTGTCACTTTTTACCTAAGGTAGTCTGTAAATGTAAAAAGCAAGGCAAACTCATTACTGATTGTATGACGCTGTAGTGATTATGTTGCTTTTACCATTTTATAAAATAAAGCTTCACAAGAATAAAACTGAATATCTATTAGGAATCTTTGGTCATAACCAGCTGTGAAAAAACAATTGTATCAACTGTATTTAGCTACCATTGTCCTTTCGTATCCTATGGTTCATGGGGCCATGTATAAATTGTTGCCATGAAGTCTCACTCTTATGTCTGCAAAAGTGAACTTTATCCACTAAAGCTAACAATAAATGTAGCAGTTAGTCTTTAAAGCACCAAAAATCCTTCTGACTTTGTTATATATTTATTTTTGTTGCCTGATTCTTTTCAATCCATCATCTTGGTGCCCAGGTTGTGTGGTTAGCTTAGCCACTCAATGACAGCCCTGTATCCCCTTTCAAGGAAGAAATTAAGGACAGTGGACCTTCAATGAGTTAAAATAAGAAGGACAAAAGCATCTTTTCACTGACTTTTTGCCTGTGTGTAAACTCCACCAATGTTGCTTCACTCTCTTCTGCCCTAAAGCTGAAGCCTTTGTAGGTCGCTTTAATGATGAATTTTTCCCTTTTAAAATGTGTGTGTGGTGGTATTTATTCCTCATCTCCCTTAAGGCTAAGTTTTTAAATGAGAACTTTTATTTTTCCATATAAGTGATTTTGTTTTCTGCTCCCTTACATCTTCACCTCAGCCTATATCTGTTGAAAGAGAAATAGAGAAAGATGATGGGTGGGAGATTTAAAGTCTGGAGGGAAGTTATGAGAGGTATCCAAGAGCAGTGAGACAGGGTATCTTTGAGGACAGAGAAACACTGTGTGTGCAGATTTTTACATCCATATGGGTATTTTATGTGCTTCCAGGAAAACTTTTTTATTTTTTAATTAGCCTGACTGAGGCTGTCCAACCAGGGCTAGTGGTGAATTTGCATTCAAAGGCTGTCAGTCTTCTCATATCTCTGGATTCTTCCTCCCCCCCCCCCCCCAATCCTCAGACCCTAGATCTTTTCCCTTGCATTGGCTTTATATAAATGAGTACCCAGCATGTTGGGGGCAAAATGCTAATTAACTTGTGAACTGCCCAGAGAGTGCACTAAGCCCCAAGGGGGCAGTATGTAAGTGTGATTGCTTTGCTTTTGTTTTGCATTGATTCCTTCCTCTGTCCCAAAAGCTAGAAGTTTAGAATAATATCATGATGGTACTTCAGGTGAGAAGGACAAGAAAAGTGGGATAGAAAAACAAACACACCAAATGGAAGCCACTCTGTGAAACTTGAATTCCTGATTTAATCTGGAGTGGTTTGGTATTTTCTGTTTCCACAGGCTTACAAACTACCCTTGTCTGCCTTCTTTCTCTTTTTTACTATTTGTTGGGAGAATAAACAGCATTAATATAGAACTGTTTGTCTCTGTCTGTTTCGTGCTATTGATATCACCATGCCACAAACTTTCTGCATCCTGCCTCTGTCAATCTTTTCCCAAAGAGTTCTCCAGTCACAACAGTTTGTTTAAGATGGTGAAATGGGAATTCTTAAAGGCTCTTCTCTACAGAAACTGTTATACTTGCAAGATAATTTAAATTAGGATTAGAGACTCCCTCTCCCCATCTCTTTCGTCCTAATTTTTAGTCTTGAGAGGTAGCCCCAAGCTATATAGAGAAGGACTATTTCATGTTCTGAATGACTGTCTCTTGTGGTGCTTAATGTGGAAATGTTGGAAATTCAAGAGTTGCCTTTCAAATGCTCTTCTTTCCTCCCCTTTCTTTCAGGGCTGTAGCCAGAATTCTAGATGGGGGGTGGGGGGTTCAGGAGGGGCAAAAATGTCTCTCTCTCTCTCTCTCTCTCTCACACACACACACACACATAACATTGGCATCCTGGGTTGGGTTGGGGGGGCCTGTTAGCTCAGGAGGGTTTTTGCTCCCGCTGGCCCCCTCTGGCTACGACCCTCCTTTCTTTTGAATATTAGAGTGGGAAGAAAGGAGGTGGAGGGAGGGTAACACAGAGAGAGAGAGAGAGAAAGAAAGAGATAGAGAGAGAGAGAGAGAGAGGTGTAAAGATGAGATTAAATCAGATTAAACCAGATGACATATCCTTTTAGATAATAACCCATGTGGACATTCATAAAAGGTCTCTGCCATGGTTTATTGAGATGGATGGAATAAATAAAACATGGGTTTAAAGAGAAATACTTTGAGCGGAGACCCAGATTAATTGGGTCCAAGTGCTTCTTTTCTGCTTGCTATTTGAAAAGGCTTGTTACACAAATTGCTGTTTCCCATGATGACTGAACAGTGTCTGAGTGCTAATAATCTGCCTTTCCTTTATTATCTGATTCCCTCAATTTGCTTCATTTAAGCTTAAACTGGCAAAAGGAAACCTCTCCCTCCTCTCCCCTTTGTGGGCACCCAGCTGTTAAAAGCTGTCAAACCTTAAAAAGTCACCTCTTGCCAGGTTGCTGGGGACCTCCCTGCCTTCAAAGACCATGTTTTCACAAGCATACAGAGCAAGTCATGTGCTGGCCTAACAAATCTCTAATGTGATTGCACTGTTGTGGCTTTGTCACTGTGGACTGTTTTAGCCTTGTAGGTGTCATGAAAAGACAATTCATAATCCATTTTTCTTGCATTTTCTCTTCAAAGGAGAGCCATTTGTGGGATTTCCTGCATGCATAACATGGTTGGCCGTGGTTATTACACACTATAGTTTGTAGCTGTGCGTGGAGGGTTTCTATTTGGTGCTGTGCCCCAGGCCGCAGAATGTTTTGAGCTGACCTTGGTGGAGCTGTAACATGGTCTGAGAGAGAAGATGAAACAACAGGAAATTAGCCATATGGCTGTTCCCACTCATGAACCAGATGGGGAAAGTTGTGACATTTCTTCTTGGTCGGGTGCATGACCAAATTTGAAATTGAAGGCTAAGGCATGAGCAATAGTTTTGGCTAAGCTGCCCGTGGAGTTATTTCACTTTTCATATCCTGATAGTTGGGCAGTGTAGAAATGTTAATAATAAATGCATTGTGATTTTCAGAGATAATATACAGTAGTTATCCTGGTTGGGCAGATGAAACAATGGATGAGTGTCAGCCTAAATCAGGGGTTCCCAATCTAAGGCCTGTAGGCCAGATCTGGCCTGTGGGATCATTTCATGTGGGTGCCCCACCCCTCCAAGGGCATTCAAAAACTAAATGGCCACCTCTTTGAAGCTGTTGGGACAAAATGGCTGCCCCATTATGCAGGCAGGGGAAAATGGCCATCTGACCCTCAAAGCTGACTGAGAGTGTGTGACCCAGCCCTCCGCTTGAAAAGGCTGGGAACCTCTGGCTTAAATCCTTCTTGTGAGGTATTTATTTTGTGTTCATGAACAGCTGAGGAATGCTACTGGAGTGTGGAATGAGCTCAACAAGTATCTATGGCAAAGTCTCCTGAGGTATCGGCTGTGACAGATACTCTTTAGATTAAGATATTATTTAGCAAAGAATGTCACAAAAATTTGAATGGAGAGGGAAATGATAGAGGGAAAGCAAATTGAGATAACTGATACAGAGCAAAGGGAATCCTTTTGCTCCCCCCCCCCCCATAGTTAATTGCAAATACATTTCTCTGTTGATTAAAGTATGTACCGTACATATTTAGGAAGAGACAGAAACAGGGATTTTCCTTTCCTTTTACTGATGTTAAAGCCTACCTTATGGAGTTCCAAATCTTTTGATAGAGAGGCTTTTGTGGCTTTGTCTTGGACTGGGGATACTGAGCTGATGCTTTGTTTACTTGAAAAAGAGGGTTTAACAAGCCTTGATAGGAATGTTTTATTGCTAACTTGGAGCAACTGACAGTGAACTTTCCCCACTGGTGGTGAGGAAAAAGTCTGTGAGATGGAAGCCTTTGCCTCCCTTCACCCTCCCAATGGTCTGCTTGCAGAAAACAAATCACCACCTTCAAAGAACATTCCATTGTAGAAGACCGAAGGTGAAGCAGAGGCTTCAGAAGAGCACATGGACTGAATATTTGGGGAAATATCCTTCATGCACTGTCAGATTGGACCCTCTCAGGGGAAGGCTCTATCATTGGAGATTCAGAAAAGAAGTCACGTGCCTTTTGATGTGTAAAAAACCCAGAACAATGGTGCAGTGAATGACTCCAACGTTATGGGGGTCAACTCTACATTTCTGAAATGAATGCGACGAAGGTAGTTGGGAAGATGTGTTAAGTTTCTTTTCACTTTATTTTTTTGAAGACTCTATTTTGGGTTGCAGGCCGTCTGCTCTTTGAATATACCCTCCGCAACAATGTTACTAAGGTTGTTCTTTTGGCTATGTTGTTTGGTGTGTGTTTTGACAGAAGCTTAAGCTGCATCCTTATGGTCTCCTCTGTGAGTAGGCTTTTTATTTGTGGGGCAGCAATGAATTAGGTAACCTCCCCACCTTTCTTCTCTTCCTTTCCCATTTACATCTCCCACTCTATGGAAGTTCTTTTGGAGATTTTCTGGGAAACCTAGCGCTTCCCATCTTTGAAAAAGCCTAGTGCCTAGTATAAATTCTTCTTCTGTGTCTAGGGCATTTATTTTCCAGTCAGTCGGTAACATTTTCCTGCTGGGAAAAAAATGTTTGTTCATTACAGGGACTCTTTTTGTCTTCAAAGCATGAAATGGGAATGATGTTCCCACATCAGAATATTTGAACTACCATCCCTTCTCATACCTTTTCTATCTTCCGGAGTTTTGCTAGCTTAGAAGAGGGTCCAAAGGAAGCCATGGCAAGTGACCAAGCATTTAGGGCCACGTTATTTTCAAAGCTCCCTTCATTGATATTAGTTCTGTTTTATTCCTGGGTGAAATAATTCCTTTCTTTTTGGACTACATTTCCCACTGTCCCTTAGTAGAGCCCGAGCCATGCTTGGTAGAGGATTTTGAGAACAGTAGTGCTACAAGGTTAAAAATAATAATCTCTAATTAAAATAATATTTTCTTTCTTTTTTCTTTTTAGTCTGGAGAATTTCCATGGCTAGATTTTAGAATCTATAGAATAGGAAAATAAATAGAATGTTATTTGTGGCAATATATATCTTTCTTTTTCTTGTACTTAGTTACCTACCGTTCCTTGTCTGTTTGATATTAGCTATGCATCTCCTCAGGATGCCATCCATAGCATACGGCAAGAAAACTCTTTGTGAGCCTCTGTGCTGCATAAATGTATTATTTTCCTTTAGGTTTTTCCTTCCCCCTTTCTGTCAGATTTTCAGTTTTGTAAACCAAGCATACTTAGCATCATTTTAGACTTTGTAGTAAATCCTGTGAATCGCTTGTGCTGCTTCAGTTGTTGTGGTTGTGCAACCTAGTCATCCCTGACCTTTGCATAACCCAAAGTCAGCATTAGGTCAGTAGTATTTCCCTCTGAACAACCCACATAGCCATCTTAGTATGCAATACTTGGAAAATGACATTATCCATCTGACAGGTTGTTTGCAACTTACTGGTAGGAGTCAAAATATTTCACTAGAGGTGTCATCAGAAACCACTATCTTATGCTAATTTTGGTGGGAACACGAAGACAGATGTTGAATAATTTGACATGAACAACACAGTCTAGAAAATTATCACCATGTCAATGCTTTTGTCAGATTTTTGAGGAAATACATATTTCAGACACCTTGAAAAAGGCAGAATGACTAGTTGAATGTGTGTACTGTTTTTGTGTGTACAGTATAGGTATGTGTGAATGAAAGGATACATAATACAAGATTAAAATGAAGGCATTTGCTGTTGGCATCTTGAACAGTTCAGAATGCAGCTGGGGGGGGGGGAATTCTAAATAAGTCTTTGCATTTCCCTAGATCAGGGCCGCATGTCGGCCACGTGGTTGATCAGGTTGGTCATGTGGTTTCTCCCACCCAGAAGTGGAAGTAAAACGTGCCTGCACATGTGCAAATTGTGGCTGTAAATGCACCGGTGGCTGTTGTAAATGCATTTACGACAGCCATGGGTCATTTGGAGTGGCGAGGGTGGTGTGAGCCAGATGAATTGGCATCAGGGGCTGGATCTGGTCTATGGGCTGTAGGTTGGAAACCCCTGCCCTAGATGGAATCGAGGTTTGTTTAGACAACCAGAGATTGTTGAAACATTCAGTCAGAATGGAGCATACAAATCTAGTTTGCACTGTTGTGTGTCGCACAGCACCTCACCCTCTTGCTTACAGTTTCAATTCATTCTTTGATCACTAGGTTTCTGTCTTGAATAGTTGTCAAAACTATCTCTATGCTGAATGCTAATGCCCATTCCGCTGTTTAGGTGATCACTTATCCAGAGTTAAAGGCAAAGATAAAAGCCCTAAGTTATGCCAAGACTGTTGTTCTCTGTCTTAGTCTTTATCTTTTTGGCTGTAGAAACAAATTGAGCTCAGGAGCTTGTATTCAGAAATGTTTTTGTAAACGTACCAGAAACCTGTAAGCTATAAATCAAATGAGACTGAGAATAGGTGGCAATTCTACAAAACAATATTTACCAAGCTGGCCCTCTCTGGATGTACTGACTATAACTTCCATCATTCCCCGCCAGCATACTGGGGATGACTGAAGACAGAAAACATATGGAGGGGACCAGGTTTGGAAGCATTTACGTGTCTACATTCTTCTTCAGTGTCAGATTGCAGGAAAGAGTTTACACCAGAGGCTCACAATCTATGGCCTGCAGGCTGGCCCCGGCCCCTGATGCTATTCCATCCGACCCATGGTGATGACCCCAGAAGTGTAAACATTTATGACAGTCATAAATGTGTCTGTGCATGAGCAAACGTGCCTGTGCATGTGCAAATGCACCCACCATGGGACAAAATGGTTGAGAACCCGTGGTTTACACCTTCATCTATTAATGAAGATAGTATATGTAACCATTTGGTCTCATAGTTTCAGAATTCTTGTCAAACTATTGCAATCCTCCTTTTAATAATTAAGTAAATTAATGTATCCAGAAAAGCTTTTTTTTAAAAAACTACAACTCCCATATCCTCTAGCCCAGTGTTTCCCAACATTTGGTTTTTGGACTTCAATTCCCAGAAGCCTAAGTAGGTAAGTGCTTTCGGGAATTGACTTAGGCTTCTGGGAATTGAAGTCCAAAAACCAATGGTTGGGAAACACTGCTCTAGCCCAGAGATCAGCAAAACTCTCCAGGTGTTCTTGGACTTAAATTACCAGAAGCCCAAGGCAGTACACCTGCTGATCAGGGATTCTGGGAATTGAAGTCCAAGAACATCTGGAGAGTCAAGTTTGCTGACCCTTGCTCTAGCCAATGGCTGGTCAGTTCTTGTAGTTAAAGTAGTAACTTTCCCAAGCTTAGGTGTCTGCCATTTATTGCAAAACAGTTTTCAACAGATCAAACAAGAAAAATAATGATTATATAAAAATCTATTACTATGTGCTAAAAGGTCATTTTCAGTGACCTTTTCTTCACTTTCAGACAAACACAATTTAGACACAACAGTAAACAATGATTTATTTTTGTGGACATGAGTCAAGATATGGCTTGGGTCCAGGCTATCTGAAGGATATTGTCTTCCCATATGAACCTCTTCAGAGGAGGCCTTTCTCTCCATCCCATTGCTATTAGATGTATGTTTTTATGGGGACATGAGAGAACGTATTTTCTGTAGCAGCTCTGAGGTTATGAATGTTATTGTAGTTTAATTGTTGGTAATAACGTAGACCATGCTGCCAGCAATTGTTGGTAATAACGTAGACCATGCTGCCAGTGTCAGGCAGTGGTTAACTAACCTGATGACCAGCCCCATGCTGGGGAAAGAATTTACCAGGATGGGCGGCCATGCGCCTCTGCTCAAAACCCATACCTTAAAGGGAAACACCACTTCAGAAGTTTTTGCTTCACTTCATTTCACCAGACTCCGCTCCGCTCTGTGGGAGAAAGCCCGAAGTACTTCAGCAGCTTTTCCTGAAGCTGCCAAAGTGCTTCAGACTTTCTCCCACAGAGCAGAGTGGAGCCTGGCAAGAGAAAGCGAAGCGGAAACTGCTGAGGTGATGTTTCCCTTTAAGGTACAAGTTTTGAGCAGACGCGTGTGGCCACCCATCCCAGTAAATTCTTTCCCCTGCACAGTGCTGCTGGTGATCCTAAGGATTAATGGGTGCTGAAGTTGACAGGGAAGGGTGATGGTCCCCAAGTTGGTTAAATCCCACTTGAATCCATCTTGATGGAGGGCAGCAGCTTCATTAATAGTGGCCTGGGGCTGATGAGGACTTCATTTGCTAAAAGGGCTCAGGATCAGAAAGTGACTTGCGGACCTGGATCAGTGGTATGGGTGTCATGCTGGGATGCAGAAGGCAGATGAAAGGCCACTGAATTATATTCTCAGAACAGTCTTCATGGCTGATCACCATGATGATCACCAATATTTGGATTTGGATACGGCAGAAGAAGAATTATTGTTTTTAATGTATAATTTAAAGTGTTTTGATCTTTTCAACATTGGAGAAAGGTGGCCTATAAGTACAACAAATAAACAAATAATGGTTTCTCTCACAATCCACATGTTCCCCTTGGCTGCAAGGACAAAGTCTTTATTTCTGGCCCAGGTTAATTTTTAGCTTTTCATATTGAGGGGGATCAGAGAAACCAATGATGGAAAACCTTGGCACTCCAGCTGTTCTTGAGCTTCAATTCCCAAAAGCCGTGATCAGCAGGCGTGCTGACTTTGGCTTCTGATAATTGAAGTCCAAGAACACCTGGAGTGCAAAGGTTGGCCATCACTGTGATAAACTGTGGCTAATCTTAACCATGGCTGTTTGAAATAAATCAAACTTCAAACCAGAGTTTACAAAGTTTACTTACTTCAACAGATTAACTACAGTTCTGGCTTTACACATACAACCAAGCCGCCTAATCACACTGACCAACTAAGAATAGCATGGAAAGGAAGGAGGGAATGTTTAAACCTGGTATGCCCATTTCTATCATGATAAACCATGTTCTGTCATAATGTCTGAATATAATATTTCCTGCAGCCATGAAATAGATTAACACTGTTGGAGGGTTTTGTTTTATTTTAGAATGTCAGAGCTAGATGGAGCTTGCATTTCCATTGTCATCAGGGACGTGCAGTGGTGCGATTCAAACATTTTACTACCTACTCTGTGGGCTTGGTATGTGGGGCGTGGCCAGGGGGAAAGCCCTGCATTGCATCCGAATTAGGACTACAGTTGTACCTCGCTTAAAGAGCATAATGTGTTCCACAGGATTGCTCTTTAAGCGAGTTTGCTCTTTAAGTGAATCACCATTGTAAATTACCAATTGTGTGTGTGGGGGGGGATTGCAAACCCCGATTTATTTGTTAAGCAAGTTTTTGGTTGGTTTTATTTGTTAAGCGAAGCGAACATTCAGAGAAAACTTTGCTCTTTAAGCGAGTTACTCTTTAAGCGAGGCGCTCTTTATGTGAGGTTTGACTCAGTTGTATCTTGCTTAAAGAGCATAATGCGTTCCATAGGATTGCTCTTTAAGTGAGTTTGCTCTTTAAGCGAAACATTGTAAGTGACCAATTATGACTTCTGGTGGGGTGGGGGGATTGCGAACCCCAATTTAGTTGTTAAGTGAGTTTTTGGTTGGTTTAGTTTTTAAGTGAGGCGACCATTCAGAGAAAATTCTGCTCTTTAAACGAGTTAGTCTCTAATCAAGGCACTCTTTATGTGAGATTTTACTGTATATGTTTTTGTATGATTAGACTCACTTATTAGAACACTCATAAATACGAATGCAGGGGTGGTGGTGGTTCTTTGCTTGTGTGCAGAGCATATGCTGAATACTGGATGGGCATGTATTATTGCTTCTCTAGCTTGGTTGGCGTTATATAATATATAATGTACTGACCAGATTCATTTTTTGGAGTACAACTCATGGAATATCCCAATAATGCTAGCTCTTAGGGGATTCAGAGAGTTGCAATATATGTATATATTAGCTATCTAGCTATCTTAGAACATTTACAAGCATATCAGAGAGTTGTCGGTGGCAGCTGCTACTTGTATCCGAGTATACTCCCCCCCCCCAATCATTTCCCAGGGAAAACGCCATTTGTGGGAATTTGTTTAAAGTGGATCTCTGCTTGCTATGAAGTGACCCACACACTGTGATCACAGAGCCATCTCTTGCTGCACATATGAAATGAGACATGCAGGATTTAACACCGGGACTGCAATGAACTGCTGCAGCCTTGAGGATATTAATAAGGTGTGCCTTCTCAGCCAGTCTTTCTGTCATGACCTCTTCTGCCTCCATGATCATTGAGAATCAGAATAGTGAAGTGGTTCCTTCTCCACTCATTTTGCCAATTGAACCCAATATGATGGTTTCCAGTGGCATTTCCTCCACTGAGGGGCCATCATCCCAACCAAAGGGGCTCATCCACCCATAGCCGTTGGCCCCTTTAGGGAGTCAGGTTATTTTCCCGCCACCCAACACTTTGTGTTAAGTCACTGGCTGTATGGTCTACTCTTGGGGTTCTCAACCTTTTTAACCTGGGGGCTATGTCAAGCTCCCACAGACTGTTCAGGGGGGCAGATTATTTTTTGAATAGTATTTTAATTTGTTTATTATATATAAATTTCTTACTCTGGGTGGTGTACACACAATATCAGATAATACAAAAAACAACCAAGGTCTGAATAAGTGGACTTGGTCCATGAAAGCTAACATTAAAATACAGGAGTTAGTGTTTAAGGTGCCACAGCTTTGTTTGGCTTTTGTTTTTTGTTTTGTTTACTCTCTGATATGCTTGCACAGACTACCAATTCAAAAATTTCTCAAATAATTCAAAGAAGGCACCCAGAATAGCCAAAATGCTAGTATGGAGAATAAGACAGAGGGAGCTGGTGGGGAAACCTTATTTAAAAATACTCCCACACACACACACACACACACACACACACACACACACACAGGTAAACAAAAGGAGCCTTCCTACCTCGCCTGCTTCAGCTTGTCTCTGCAAGATTTTTTTTTTTTGCTTTCTTAATATAGATGAAATTAGTTTTCAGTGCATTCCTATGGGAAACCATGCTTTATGCCCTCCAGTGGCCATCTCTGGTAATAACACAATCATCAACTCTTCTCCCCCAACCAGGAAATGCCATAGGTTGCTTTAAGCTGCCAAAGACTTGGCATCAGGGCCTGGGTTTGGCCCGTGGGCCGTAGGTTGTGAATGCCTGGTCTACTCCATTATTGTACTCCGGACCCTGCCAACCTTGCCCAGAGGAGACGAAATTGCCGATGGCTGCGGGCGGTCAGAGGACGCTCCCTCCCTCCCTCCCGGCCCTGCCAGCCTCACCCGGAGGAGGAATTGCTGCTGACTGTGGGTGGTGGAAGGACGTTGCATGTATTATATCTGACTATATTGTTATATTGTATTGCTAGACTGTATTTTTCTATTGTATTGTTCCATTGTATAGCTACATTGTATTGCTGGACTGTATTGTATTGCTGGATTGTATTTCTACATTGTTTTGCTGATTGTATTGTTATATTGCCTTGTTTAATTGTATTACCATATTATTGTTGTTTTTTTACTGTGTAGCATTGTTTATTTATTTATTTATTTATTGGATTTCTATACCGCCCTACTTGGTACAACCAACTCAGGGCGGTGTACAACATAATATACAGTCAACCAATAAATTCCGACAATAAGACAAAAATAACATACAGTATAAAATATCACAATATAATAGCAAAATAATAATAGTAGCAAAAATACAGTCCAGCATTGCAAAAATAGTCAAGTGTCATAAATATAAATCATCAAAAAGTCACAAATACGGATATCATCAACATCACAAATATAACATTTGCCCACTGACAGCTGTTCTTAGTCAGCCTCTGAGCCAAGGTAGAAGACGCCCAGAGGAAATGCAGGAGCGTCCTCTCCCGGCCACGGTCACAAGTTTCTTTTGCCTCCGGGCCGCGATGGAAAGGGTCCCGGAGGAAGGGCGGGGACGGCGCCTCACCTCCCGCAGCTGCGGCCGTTTCCTCCATCCCAGGCCAAGGTGGAAGGGCCTGGGGAGCGCGGGAGCGTCCTTCCCCGCCATCGCCGCGGTTCTTATATCGGCCTCCGGGCCGCGATGGAAAGGGTCCCGGAGGGAGGGCGGGGACGGCGCCTCACCTCCCGCAGCTGCGGCCGTTTCCTCCTTCCTTGTTATGCTCTATTGTTAGGTGCTCAGAGTCGCTCTGCGAGTGGGGCAGCATACAAGTCTAAAAATTAAATTAAATTAAAATTAATGTCTGGCCAGACTATCAGAGAATAAACAAAACAAAAAGATCAAAGTTTTGGTACCTTAAAGACTAACTGCTGTGTTTTAATGTTAGCTCTGGTGGATCAAGTCCACTTTGTGGGACTAACAGCAACTAGTCTTTTAAGGTACCATAACATTTTTTTGTCTTTTTGTTTTGTTTACTCTCTGATATGCTTGCGCATATTAACATGACTACCATTTCAAACATTTCCAAGCAGTAAGATCCCGCAGCAAGGAGACAGAGTATCAGTTCTTTTTTGTTGTTTGGTTGCACAGTCGAGTCCGACCCTTTGTGACCCCGTGGACACGAGACTCCTCTTAGTTTCTTAAGGTGAAAGCATTTGTGATTGTTCAAAATAAAAAGGTAGCTTTATCACACCAAATTCAGAAATGATTCCTCAAAAACCCATACAACCCCTACATCCAACCAAACACATTCATTTTAGTCTAAAGAAAATAGGCTTGTGTGAATTGCTGTGCTTAAGTTGTTCAAGGGGAAAAAAAAGAGAATACTTTCTGTGATGAATGACCCATTATCCAACAACATGTCTACATTGGCCCTCTCTGCTCAGTGTAGAATGGCTTTTAAAAAGCCACTTGAAGCTGGTGTGGGGAGCAAAATGCTGTTTGGTGAGATCCCTGCATCCAGATAGCAGTTTGCTTCTCCAGTGTGGTGGCAGCAGTCCTATCAGCCATGCAACAGCTGCTTTGCATAATGATGGATCACGTTTCATTGAGGAGGGGGCCCTGTGAAACTGCTGTATTTGAGAGCTGCAAAAAACATCAGCAACTACAAACAACTGCCCCATATGCTCAAATGGTGATTTGCAGAAATGAACATTTTGTGGACACTTTGATCATGCAATGAGTGGGTGGAATGGCTGATGTCCTCTCCCAGGCATCATGCTTAGCAGAGGCCTTGAGGATCCAGAGCAAAGCAAATCCTTAAAATTACACCAACACTCAGAGTCCTAGAGACATGAAAATAAACAGAGAGATTTAACAGAGTTTAATTAGAGTGAACTATTAAGTACTGATCAAGAGCACATATTAAATGTCTATTTTTAATACCCTGCTTTAATCCTTTTTACTGAAGATTCTCTCAGGTGTATGTTTCTTTCGAGCAGAAAATTAGGGTACTGAAGATTTCATTTTAATTGTTGTGCATGCTGCTCTGCAGAGATGATGTCAAAACCACATTTGAAATGAGTTATGAAGGGAATCAATAGCTGGAACAGAGGAAGAATGAAACCAGGGCAGAAGTTAGAGCTAGTTTAATAAGAGTTTAAGCTGTGGAAGGAAGCCTACCAAAGTGGTAATAGATTGGTGGCCTCATAGGACTTGGGTTGAGTGTTTTGTGAGTTGATGCCTTTGAGCTGTACCACCTTGGACAGCAAGTGGAGGAGCTCACATGCTATCATTGCACTTTGTACCTAGAAAATGAAGAGGACTGTGGAGGCTTAGTGGTTAAGATGCTAAACTTGACGACTGTAAGGTTGACAGGTCAGCAGTTTGAGACCTGAGTGCTGAAAAATGTAGTGAAATCCCGCAAGCATGAAATTGCAGGTAGATAAATAGATACCATTTCAGTGGGAAGGTAACAGTATTCCAAGCGCTCTCGTGTCTAGTCATGCTTGCCACATGACCACAGAAATGTCTGTAATGACTCTTTGGCCATAAGCGGAGGTAAGCATCACCTCTTAGAGCAGTGATGGTGAACCTTGGCACTCCAGATGTTCTTGGACTTGAATTACTAGAAGCCCACGTCAACATTCCTTCTGATCAGGGTTTCTGAAATCAGCTCCTCAGGGTTTCAGACAAGATTCCATCTTAACCCTATCTGGAACAGCTGGGATTGAACCTGAAAGCTTCTGTCTGCAAAACAGGTGGTCTACCACTCACAAAATTAAAAGGAACAAATTAAAACCCAGAGTATTTGTACAACTGAAAAAGTATTCAACTTGAATAATAACTAAAATGCTTTAAAGAATTAAAACAGATTTAAAACATTAAATACTTTTAAAATGGACAAAACATTAAAACAGACAATAACTTAACTGAAACCAGTGATGGGATGTCACCGGTTCCAGACGGATCTCTGGAACCGGTAAGACCAATCCCGGAGGGTTCTCCGTGAGCGGAAGTCCACTTTTGGGGCGTCCGGTTCCGGACGCCTGACCGAAAGAAAAAAAAAATTAAAATCGGAGCGAAAATGGCTCTAATTGACTGCGCATGCGCAGAAACTCAATCTGACGCATTGCACATGCGTCAGATTGAGTTTCTGCGCATGCGCAGTCAATTAGAGCCATTTTCGCTCCGATTTTCAAAACATTTAGAACTTTCAGGGCAGCGGCGGCGGCAGCAGCCCTCTGACGGGGGCGCCTCCCCGCGGCACGTTGAGGGCTGCCTCGGCCATCCGCTGCTGACAAGCCCCATGCCCTGGGGACGCCCGGCGGGGTACACCGCTGCCGCCGCCTCCGCCGGGCGCCTGTGGGCCGGGTGCCTGCACCCGCCGTCCACAGCCGCCGCCCGCCGCCGCCGGAGCTGCCGCTGCCTGAATCCCTGTGGACTCCTTCTTGGGTCAGTCCCTTTTGAGCTCGGCTGCCGCGCGCTGCGGAGGAGGAAGCTGTAGGCGGCGGCGGTGCGGCATGGGGACGGCCCAGGGAGGCGCGGCAGCCGCGGCTGCCCGTCGCCCCTCGCCATGGCCGGAGCCGGGCTAAAAAGGTACCGGCCCAAGGAGGACGCCACAGGGGTGCAGGCAGCTCCGGCGGCGGCGGCGGCTGTGGACAGCAATCGGGGTGCCGGGTCCCAAGAAAGGTAAGCGAGGGGTTTTTATTTGGGGTGGGTGGTTAATTTATTTGTGTTTTGGGTGGGTGGTTGTTTTTATTTTATTTATTTATTTGTGTCTGGGTGGGTGGGCTGAGAGGGAGGGGTGTGTGTGTATGTTTATTTTTATTTTTTATTTATTTTTATTTTGGCCCCGCCCACAACGTCATGACGTCATGACGTCGGCCGTGACGTCATGACGTCATGCCATTGGCCACGCCCATGACGTCCGTGACGTCATGGCGTGGTAGTAGAATTTTTGTCATCCCATCACTGACTGAAACTGAAAACCAGCATCCTGAGACTCGGTTATAATTGTTAAAAGCCTGCCTAAAGAGATGAGTCTTCAACTGTCTGTTAAAAGATAAAAAGGAGGCAGTCAATCTAACCTTCTGAGAGAGCACATTGCACAGCCTGGGAACAGTCACAGAAAAGGATGATGTCTCCCCATCAAGCATACCTCTGATGGCAATGGGACTGAGAGGAGGGCCTCTGCTGATGATCTTAAAAGCCAAGTTCTTTTGTGTCCTAAGCAAACTGTGGACTGCCAAAAATGAAACCACTTTCTTTGCTTTGTCATTGTCCACATGCAAGTCCTCACTGGTTCATGTCTCTGGCAGCAATCAGCAGACCAGCATCTGTGTCTCTCCAAATTCGTGTGTTGTTGTCTGCCAGCAGTCCCTACTTGAGCATGTTGGCCTTGCATTTAGGGATTCCAAGGTCCCTAAGGTCCTTCACAGAAATATTCTGGGCATAAAGTTCTATGTAATGTACACTATTATTTCGATGCCTGTATCGCCTCAGTTTTTAAAATTACTGTATTTGCTGGCATATAAGACACACTTTTCTCACCTTAAAATACACTTTAAAAAGTGCATCTTGTACTATATATAGTGGCCTATAGTGGGCTGTTTTGGTAATAACGGGATATATTCAGTGGTGGGATGTCAAAAAATTTACTACCCCACCATGACATCATCACAGTGTGAGCAGAGCTAATGTCATGATGTCATGATGTCATGGGCGGAGCCAACATCATGACATCATAATGTTGTGGGTGGGGTGAAATAAAAAAAATTAAAAAATAAACACACACACTCCTCAACCCCCCACACACCCCAAACACAAATCTGTCACTTACCTGTTAGTATAAGTGCCTGGGCAGCACCATGTTGCAAGATTGATATGGTCATCGTACCAGTTCTCTTGGGTAATATGCCTTAATGTAAATGTAAAACAGCTGTACCTCCTTAAGGGTTTTTCAATTGGAACAGCAATTGGAACAGCACAGGTGTAGCTTATTGATGAATTAACTCAAAGACTTTGCTTAAAAATCCCATGCCATGCCGCCAAACCTGTTGGCCGCCAGGCCTTTTTAGGAACTGTGGTAGTACGTCAATCTAGGTAAAGGTATTAAATACACATTAAAGTACACACAGACACACCACATCCAAAGGTGAGTCACTTACCCTGGGGAGCAGGCTATAGGGAGCTTCAGGCTAACAGCTTCTCTTCCTCCTCCCTGCTTGGGAGGACAGCAAGGAGGCTGTGCATGCACACCAAGTGCTTGGCGCAGATGCGCAGTGGGGGAACCACTGAAAGCCCCAGAGGTGGTTCCCCCCAAAAGCTGCCACTGGTTCTCCGGGACACTGGGGAAAGTTACTACTGGTTCTGGGGAACTGGTGAGAACCTGTTACATCCCATCACTGGATATATTTGGTAATAATGGGATATATCAGCAAATATGGCACATTGTGTTCCTAGTCTTTATATTAAAGAGTGTGCTTTTTTTGTTTGTTACCACATGCCATCCAGTTGCTCCTGACTTTTGGTCTCCCTAATCTGGTTTTTGAGGTGCAGTGGAACCTCATATAACGAATGCATCATATAATTAAAAAAAACTGTACAATGAAGAGAATTTGAAAAAAAAAACCATTGAATCGTACAATGAAAATCTCTATAGGAAAAATCGTACAATGAAAATGTTCTTTGTGCAATTTTTTCCATAGTGATTTTCATTGTACAATTTTTCCCATAGGGATTTTCGTTATACGAGGTTCAAATGTATAACAAAGTGCCTTGTGGAACCAATTATTTTCATTATACGAGGTTCTACTGTACGTGAGTTATTCAGAAAGTGGTTTTGACAACTCTCAGTCTGAGCTGGGAATTGAACTGAGATGTCCTGGGTCCTAGTCTGACATTCTGCATCTTTCCCTATACTGACTCTGTGTATGCTATACCCTGCTGCAATTTAATTCTTCCAGCACATATACACACCTTATGTGTGACATGGATCAGTGTCAACCATACAACATTGCAGCCTAGTGTCCGAGTATCTGTTCTGTATTTTGCTTCCACAGTATTTGTGAGTTTCCACTTTGGGAGCTGGCCAACTGGACCTAGTACTAGATGTTCAGGTGCTTTTACTGTCCACAGTAGTAGTTCCTGTTGACCTAGGATTTGTAGTTGCTACTCTAGTCAATAGGGGGAGGACTTATCAAAATATTCTTCAGTGAGTCTTTTTATGGAATGCTGGAGGGGGGTTGCAGAACACAAACTCCCTAAAACCACATCTTCCAACAATCAACCATATCACTTTATTATTGTTGTCAACTATTTCATTCGTTTCTGTCTGCATTTTTATTCCTGTGCATTAAAGTCTCACAGCTAGGTTTCTGTACACGTACCCCTGTGAATCAGCCAACTGTACTTTTAACAGAAGTGTATTGAAACAGAAGAAGGCAGGGGTGGTTATGGACCATATGGTACAAAATATTCAGTAAAACAGAATGCACTTACTCTTTGGAAAGAAAAATGCAACCTCTTTGTTCTGCTTTTTCCTTCTCTGAGGTGTGGTGTGGTGATTACATTGGCCATTTATCCTGCAATTTAGGTTGGAGCACAGAATATTTTGAATTAAAACTCAATGATTATACAACGAAAAGTTCAATGAGAAGGAAGCCCATTATGGAACCATATTTTCCAAGCAGAGAAACATCTTTTTGTTTGTTTGCTTGCTTGCTTGCTTGCTTGCATGTGTGCGTGCTTGCTTGCTTGTGTGCATGTTTGCTTGCTTACTTGTTTAGTCCAGGGGTGCCCAAATTTTTTGGGCCACAGGCCAGTCATGTGGTTCAGAGAGCCCAAACTGGCACATTTTACTTCCACTTCCAGGAGTGACAAGGGCTTCATGGGCCAGATGAATTGGCGTCGGGGGCCAGGGTCAGCCCCCAGGCTGTAGTTTGGGCACCCTTGGTTTAGTCAGTGGAACTGATGTAAAGGGCTGCTGTTGGAGTGTCAGTTCTCCAACTAAGCACCCTTAGTTTTCAAACCATTTTTTTTAGGAATTCTTTTTTTACTCAACACTGGAACTGAGTTTTCCCAGGGTGCTTAAAATAGTAAAATAGAGAGAGAGAGAGAGAGGTAGAGCACAAGCGAGGTGGAAATGGCCATTTAGCACTTGTTAGTGCCTTAACTAGTCAGATACGAATGGCTTTCAAGCAAGGGCGACCTTTATCTTTTACCTTTACTAGTGCCTTAAGGCAGTTTTTCCTGTTGGATCTCCATTCGAACTCACTTCCATCCCTTGCTGACTCCTGCAGATTCTTGGCAGGTTAGGCACAGTGATTTTACATGGGAAAACCAAATTTCCACAAGTGCAAATCACAGGTCAGACCAAAAGCTGTGTCATTGAACTCTGGCCTGAAACATCACTTTGAACAAAATAATGGAAAGTTCAGAATGTTTGGGTGCATGAAAGTGGGAAAGAATAGGTAAGAAAGAAGATATTTGAACTTGAAAAACACCAGTTTGGGACTACAAAATCTATCCCCTCCCCAAAATCAATTCCAAGAATTCTCAGATGGGAGATTTTAAGACAAAGGTTGTCAACCTTTTTAAGTCAGGGGCCAGGTCACGCTCCCTCAGACAGTTGAGCGGGCTGGACTGGTGGTTCCCCCCGCTGTAATCATTGCTGTAAAACAAATCCATGGCTGTTGTAAATGTGTCTGCTTCGGGTGGTGCCAGCAGCATGGGCCAGATGATTTGGTGCCATGGGCCAGGGCCAGAGCACAGGCCATTGGTTGCCCACCCCTGTTTTGAGAATTGCAGTCCAGAAAAGTAATTCTTTCAGATTCTGAAGGTTCATGTTATAATGCTTCTGGATCTGTGCCACAAATACAAAGAAGATCTAGTAAATGGCCAGGATAACATTGCAGTATTGAAATAGCCTGCCTCTTGTCAAATCTTCTTCAAGTGCCATATCCAATTCTGAATATTGGCTATCATCAGGGCGATTAGCCATGAATATTGTCCTGGGAACGCTATAATGCAGTAGCCTTTCATTTGCTTTCCGCATTGCAGCATGACACTCATACCACTGATCCATTCTGCCAGTCACTTACTGATCCTGAGTCCTTTCTTCTTCTTCTTCTTCTTCTTCTTCTTCTTCTTCTTCTTCTTCTTCTTCTTCTTCTTCTTCTTCTTCTTCTTCTTCTTCTTCTTCTTCTTCTTCTTCTTCTTCTTCTTCTTCTTCTTCTATAGTATTTATTCATCTTTGTTTATATTAGAAAAGAAAACAAGCAACAACTACATTTGACAATTGACACAGGCACCCTCCACCCTTGGGACCTTTTCTTCTATTCCACAGATCTCAGTTCTCAATTTTAAGTTATATATACCTATCCAGTGGTGGGATTCAATATTTTTACTACCTACTCTGTGACCATGGTATGTTGGGTATGGCCAGAGAGAAGGCCCTGCATTGCACCTGAATTAGGACTACTTTACTTAAAAAGTTGGATGGGCGGGGCAGCCAGAACTTCTGCTACCGGTTCTGATGAACTGTCGAATCCCACCACTGTACCTATCCCTATTTCCAAAAACTAATACTTTCCTGACCAGCTCTGAAACCTTTAGACTTTTTGAAGACATAGTCAACAAAGTCTCCCCATATCGGTGAAAAATTTATCCTCTCCTTTTTTTACTTTTTGTTCACATGCCAGCTTGTCATTCAGTGCTATATTCCATATTTCTTTATACCACTCTTCTAGATTTTAGGAGGTGCATACTTTCTAATTCTTTGCTATCAACAATCTCATAGCTGTTATCAAAATTGTAATCAATTCTTTCTTATATTTATCAGCTGCTATATTCGAAAGCAAGAAATTGCAAGTAGATAAATAGGGACCACTTCAGTGGGAAGGTAACAGCGTTCCATGCGCTCCGGTGTCTAGTCATGCCTGCCACATGACCATGGAAACGTCTGCAGAAGCAGACAGCGCTGGCTCTTCGGCTTAGAAACAGAGATGAGCACTGACCCCTAGAGTCGGATACGACTGGCTTTCGAGCAAGGGAAACCTTTACCTTTACCTTTATATTGCTTAGATCCATTCCTACAGTAAGCTTGAGACTTATACATATTTTTCAGTGGTGGGATGTCAAAATGTTTACTACCCTACCATGATGTCATCACAGTGTGGGCAGAGCTAACATCATGATGTCATGGGCGGGGCCAAATATGATGATGACGATGATGATGATGATGATGATGATGATGATGATGATGATGATGATGATGATGATGATGATGATAATAAGTGTGTGCGCACGCATGCACGGACGCATGCACACACACACACACCTCAACCCACCCACCCACCCACCCACAACACAAACCCAAAAAATAAAATAAATAAATAAATAAAATAAAAAATTCATTAAAATACACCCACCCACCCTCCCCAAATATAAATCAACCCCCCCACCCCAAACACAAACCTGTCACTTACCTGTTAGTATAAGTGCCTGGAGCAGCACCGTCTTGCAAGATGGATATGGTCATCGTACCAGTTCTGTGGGATAATATGCCTTAATGTAAATGTAAAACAGCTGTACCTCCTTAAGTGTTCTCCAATTGGAACAGCAATTGGAACAGCACAGGTGTAACTTATTGATGAGGTAACTCCAAGACTTTGCTTAAAAAACCCAAGCCAGGCCGCCAAGCCTGCCAACCACCAGGCCTTTTTAGAAACTGTGGTAGTACGTCAATATAGGTAAAGGTATTAAATACACATTAAAATACACACAGACACACCACATTCAAAGGTGAGTCATTTACCCTGGGGAGCAGGCTATAGGGAGCTTCATGCTAGCAGCTTCTCTTCCTCCTCCCCGCTTGGGAGGACAGCAACGAGGCCGTGCATACGTGCCAAGCGCTGTAGGGGTCTATGCACACCAAGTGCTTGGTGCGCATGCGCAGTGGGGGAACCAGTGAACAGGTAAGCCCCGAAGGTGGTTCCCCCCCCCAAAAAAAAAAAAAACTGCTACCGGTTCTCCAGGACACTGGGAAAAGTTACTATCGGTTCTGGCGAACAGGTGAGAACATGTTACATCACATCACTGATATTTTTTAGAGATACAGTAATATCTTGTTCATTTACTTGAAATCATTTTCTCCATACATTGTATACCTCCTTACATGCCCACCATAAATGTAAATAGGTCCCATCCCTTTCTTTGCATCTCCAACACTCTTTTGAGCAGTTATGACTGTATTGATATAATCCTTTTGCCACACAAAATCCTCATCCCAGGACAGTATTAATGAAACGGATGCCCTCCATAAAGATGGATTCAAGTGGGATTTAATCCACTTCGCAACCATCACCCTTCCCTGTAGACTTTGCAACCCAAGACCATTAGTCTTCAAGGTTGTCAGGTTAGTTAACTGCCTGTTGACCATCGGCACTGAGCTGCAGGCAGTATGGTCTACTCTATTACCATAGCAGGACAACCTGGCCAGACAAGCTTGTCAAATATAACCTAATTATTAAAATACAGTTCTCTAATTTGTTTTGAATGTGACCTAAACATCCATCATTTTAAATTGTGCAATACTGAGAGAGAGAGAGGTGAACAAATTGGATAGGAAGCAGATTGATAGGCAAGAACCTATTCAGCTACCTTGGATAATATTTGCACAGTTCAGCCCCGGGTAAACAACCAAGAAAGACCCAAAGCAATATGCTTCTGGCACTTTAATATTAAACCCATTGCTTTGAAGCGAATTTTGTTTCTTTCACTATGTCTTAATTCTTAGCAAATGTTCCTAGAAGAAAGGGGCTTGTGGCTTAAAAATGGAAAAGAAAAATTGCCTTTGGGTCCTCATAAAGTACTTGTGTATTCTGCGTGGAGAGGGATTATAGCTCAGTGGTGCAGCACATGCTTTATATCTATGGAAAAGCCATAGCTCTGGGGTACGGTACATGTTTTGCATGCAGATGCTCCCAGGCATAGTCCCTGGGCATCTCCAATTAAACAGAAGTCAAGCAACAACAAAGCAGCATGCAGGTATTATTATGGTTTCACATTTTGTGCTGGTGGTGGCGGCAGTGGTGGTGGGAAATATCAAGTTTACAAGCAAATTCTCTTGGAGACTAGTTTCTTTTGTTAAAAGAAATCTTCCTCTCTTGCAGTAAAGGAGAAAATTTTGCTCAGTTTCTTGTTTGTTATTCAAGGACAACACAGGGTGTGATTTCTATCTACAACTGCACAGACTGGAAACTTGCCAATGTCTAGAAGATGGTTTATGTTTATTGCAGTGACATGGGAACTATAGTTCCAAAAAATAATAATAATACTTCCCTCATCTCTAGTCTCATCCTCCGATACCTTTTATCTCCCTAACTGGAAGGTTGGCAGTTTGAGACCCAAATGCTGCCTGATGGAGTGAGCTTCTGTCTCTGTCCCAGCTCCTCCCAACCTAGCAGTTTGAAAGCAAGAAATTGCAAGTAGATACCATGTGTACTCAAGTATAAGCTGAGTTTTTTAGCCCTAAAAATGAGCCCTCAAAAGGGGACGTGGCTTATACTCAGATCAGTGACCATGAGGGTCCCAAAACTCTGCCAACAATTTAATTTTACCATATTTACCATATTACCAATCAGGCAAACCCTCCTAGGGTTGAGTTCGCCTGATTGGGATGGGATAATAAATCTAAATAAATAAATAAATAATTTTTGATTATTAAAGCTTACTAGCAGCTGCTGCATTTCTCACCCTCAGCTTATACTTGGGGCAATCTATTTTCCTGGGTTTTCTAAATTAGGTATCTTGGCTTATATTCAGGTCGGTTTATACTTGAATATATCCAGGTAAATAGGGACCACTTCGGTGGGAAGGTAAACAGCATCCCATGCAGTCCAGTGTCTAGTCATGCCTGCCTCATGTCCACGGAAACATCTGCAGACACAGATAGTACTGGTTCTTTGGCTATAAACAGAGATGAGCACTGAAACCCAGAGTTGGATATGACTGGCTTTCGAGCAAGGGTCACCTTTACCTTTACCTTTACCTTTACCAGCATGTGTAGACAATTGGTGGAGAGACTTGTGTTCCCTATGGGTTGAGTTTTAGAGATGCAGCCTCCCCACAGCAGAATGGTAAGAGTCAAACATAGAGAGGGAAGAATAATCCTTAGAGAAGGAAATTATGTGCCCCCTTTTTGTTGTGGGTAGGAATATAAATTACAATCTGGTTCAAAGTTGCTCACTAAGTGAGAAATTGAGGAAAAAATCTACAAGAATAGAAGGCTGTTTTTAAATTTTATTGTTGACTCTGTGTGTGTGTGTGTGTGTGTGTGTGTGTGTGTGTGTGTGTGTGTGTGTGTGTGAGAGAGAGAGAGAGAGAGAGAGAGAGAGAGAGAGAGAGAAATCAGCAGGTGTGCTGTCTTGGGCTTCAGGTCAGCAGTTCAATTCTGCAGGATGGAATGAACTCCCGTCTTTGTTCCAGCTCCTGCCAATCTAGCAGTTCGAAAACAAGAAATTGCAAGTAGATAAATAGGGACCACTTTGGTGGGAAGGTAAACAGTGTTCTGTGTGCTCCAGTGTCTAGTCAATGCCTGCCACATGACCATGGACAGTGCTGGCTCTTTGGCTATGAAACAGAGATGAGCACTGGACCCTAGATTTGGATATGACTGGCTTTCAAGCAAGGGTGACCTTTAACCTTTGCCACCATACTTTTACTTACTTTCTTACTTACTTATTGGAAGAAGAGCACAAAATGTCCATGTGGGCTACCTGTGTGCCCACAGGTTGCACTTTGCTTACCCTTATTTTAAAGGATGACAGAGGAGTGGTCCATGGGGTTGCAAAGGGTCTAACTTGACTGTGCAGCTGAACAACAACAAATTTTAAATGAAGCATATTTCTTTCCCTGTCTGGCTCTTTTGCTTCCTGCCTTTGTGAAAGCAACAGTCCAGTATTCCTAGCTATGTACAAGGTCGGGAGTATCAGATTCCCCACAGAGTAGGGAAGCCATGAACCTGCTGATATTGGAAAGTGTAGCATCCTCTCATTGGAATCAGTGGAGTAAAATGATAGTGGTGGTCAATTTGCCACCATCAACCAAAGTTCAGAGGCAGATGTAGCATCTGTGTAGGTATCAGAGGTTACTTGATGCCTTCCTGCACCAGAAAGTTGTGTCAGCATCTTGAGCAGAATGATTTTTTCCTTTCTGGGAAAGAATGAAATAAAAGGTATTGCTTTTGCTTTTCTGTTGGTTCTGCAGTGTTGATATTTGGCAGTGTGGGTTGTTTCTGTCAGCAGAGTGTGGAAACCACAAAAATGACTTGAGCACATGTCGCTCTTCTTCAGAGAACAGAGAATACCAGTACTTGTGTCCATGCACTGAATGCTTATGGAACACACAATCTGCAAGTGCCATGCTATGGGTTGCATATATTCTCGTAAGTGACATTACAACATCACCCTGTCACAAAGAAAAGTGATGCACCAGAAATAGTTAAATTAGAAAACTATATGTCAGTGATGGTGAACCTATGGCACGTGTGCCAGAGGTGGCACTCAGAGCCCTCTCTGTGGGCACCCATGCGGTCACCCCAGCACAGTGTTTGCTTTGCCCAGCAGCCCACTTGGACCGCTTCCTCCTTTCCCCCATCAGAGTTCACCCTGTCCCTCTGCCTAGCAGCCCAATGGGAACATTTCCTCCCTCTCCCCAGCACAGAGTTTGCCCCACCCTTCTGCCCAGCAGCCCAATGGGAGCATTTCCTTCCTTCCCTGTTGCTGTGTTGGCACTTTGTGATAAATAAGTGGGTTTTGGGTTGCAGTTTGGGCATTCAGTCTCTAAAAGGTTTGCCATCACTGCTATATGTGTTGATTATATTCTGAGAAACATTTTCCCAGCACCCACTTTGTTTTCAGATGAAGAAAAGTTGCTGGTTAACAGATATTGCTGTAATATTAAAAATTGTACTCAGGAAGGTGCAAAATAAAGGTTCTACAAAGTTTGCAGATAAAGGCAGAATGCAAAGGTAGCTGTTTGCTGTCACTGTCCATTATTATAAAAGGAAATGGCCCTTTGTTAATAGGCAGGAATTGATGTAACAAGCTGAATCTAGAGGGAGTGTTAGGCATTATTTTGAGGAAATATAAAGTGGAATACATTTTTTTTCTAGGATAGTCATGTATTCAGGAAGTGGCAAGACAGACTTATACTTAAAATGACAGGCCATGTTTTCTTAAAATACATTTTGTCCCCACCCCCCACCCCACCCCACCCCGGCTTTAAAAATATGTGGAAAGAAAAAGAAATTACGAAGACAAAGAAAAGGCAGAGAACTGCAAAGTTGAAACCATCACAGTTTTATAGAAAATTTGAATACACTGAGTGCACAAAAAGTCTGCGATAATATGATGAGGGTTTGTGCAGGGTCAAATTTGAACACTTTCTGGTAGACCAGACTATCTGAAAAGTTCTCCCCATTAAGTTATCTAATTTTTATACTGAGAGTGAAATGTTTCTTTTTTCCTTTTCATCTATTTATGATAATCATGGGATGTTAGCCTTTAGGAGATAGGAGTCATTCTTTCTCATACACTATTATGTGAAGCATTTTTGGCAATCTAATTCATAAATCTATCTATCTATCTATCTATCTATCTATCTATCTATCTATCTATCTATCTATCTATCTATCTATCTATCTGTCTGTCTGTCTGTCTGTCTGTCTGTCTGTCTGTCTGTCTGTCTGTCTATCTATCTATCTATCTATCTATCTATCTGATTACTGCCTCCATCTAGTAGCAAAAATTAAAATAAAATAAATTTGTGTAAGGGTTGCTGTGGATTCCAAAATAGTCCTCTTTCCCAGAAGGCAAAAACAGAAAACACTTTTGTGAACAGCCTAATTTAAAAAAAATAAAAAAGAAGTGAAGGAATGCTATACAGTTGTACCTCCTTTAAAGAGCATAATGTGTTCCACATGATTGCTCTTTAAGTGAGTTTGCTCTTTAAGCGAAACACCATTGAAAGTGACCAATTGTGACTTCGGGGGGGGGGGATTGTAAACCCCGATTTATTTGTTGAGTTCTTGGTTGGTTTTATTTGTTAAGTGAAGCAAACATTCAGAGAAAATTCTGCTCTTTAAGCGAGTTACTTTTTAAGCGAGGCACTCTTTATGTGAGGTTTTTGACTGTATTTTAGCTTCTGGTGGGCTCACATCTTCCACAGGCTGTACTTTGCCTGTCCAGAAAGGACATAATTTTAATGGGTGAGATTTTAATAGCACTTTTTCATTTGTCATCATGGTTTCTCACCTTTTCTTTCAAACACTTTAAGTGGTCACTCTTCCCACCCCATGCCTGTGTCCTCCCTTGGGTATGTGGAAAATATGGATGTGCCAGTCAGAAATAAATGTTTGTATCTCAGGGCCAAAACACAAAATCAAACAAGAAACTTGATCCAATATACTAGGTGAATTGAAGGATCATTGTCAAATCAGAAGAGCAATTATAACCTTAGCATATAGGGTTTTTTAAGGGCCAGAATTTTGTGGTGACAAAGCACAGACAAATGAGTCAATATGAATTTGACTAGTTTTTGAAATGTGCCATAATTCTCTGTGGAACATGATGTGAATCAGAGAATAAACCAGTTCTGCAACAAAGTATATGTATCTGGACTGACATTCTTCAGTGCTTACTCCAGGTGCCTTGCAATGATACGGACTTAATTGCCAAGCATGTGAGTTGTTTATGCTGTTGAGGCATTGCAGACTATGGCTGCAGCATGTGCCTTTGCTTAAGATAAGCAAGGAATACAGTAGCTGTGGCTTAATCTCTACTTAACATAGGTTTGCAGAAATGTGTGCAAAGCCAAAAGTATCAGAGAGAAAGCAGTACTCAGGCAAGAGCCTGTGCATGGGGAACAAAACATTTCTTGCAAGTTTTTATTTCGTAGAACCTTGGCAAACATTGTAGAATTCAGACATGAAAACCTCATTTTTGTGTTGACCACAACAAACTCACATTCTGTGATAGGAAAATATTAATAGGCTTATCTATTTTTCTGACAGGCGGTTTCCATTATTTTGGCCCTTAAGAAACAGGAGTCTAGGACTCAGCTAGGACTGTACAGATTGGAAGGGGGACGCGTCCTCAATTTTCTGCACTCAGCACTTGGAAAGTTATTCAAACGCTATATGAACATTGATAGTATTCTAGTCAATTGCTCTCTTTGGGCAAAATCCTGTTGCATAAATTTACTCTGCATAAATTTACTCTGACTAAATCTGGATGGGGTGCTGGAAGTATTTGAACTAATGGAAAGCCTCTTGTTTCCACTCCTCAACAGGTTCTGATCTTCCCTAGGGCTTCCTTTTGCCCTAGAGAAGCCTTTGGGAGGCTCAGAATGGGAAGAAGCCTTTAATGCAATGGTTCCCAATATGGGGCCCATCCCCACAGGGGGACTTCAGTTATTATTATTATTATTATTATTATTATTATTATTATTATTATTATTATTATTATTATTATTATTATTATTATTATTATTATTATTATTATTATTATTATTATTATTATTATTATTATTATATTTGTATTTATATGCTGCTCTCCTTGCCGAAGCAACTCAGAGCGGCTTACAATGTTACAGTATCAAATATAAAAGCAACAACATATCAATATAACAAATATAATACAGTCAATATAGTCATAAAAGCAAAAGCACAATACAATCAGAAAAATGCAATTCAATCAAAAGAAAATACATTATGGTCAAAAATATACGATACAACACAGTCTAGAAAGTCCAATCCCTAATAAATAATAAATAAATAACCAGCCAGGGACCCGCAGGTGTTGCGCCCTTCGAGGCCGCTGGCTGAGGGAGAGTCTGGCATGGTGGCGGCAGCGGCGAGGTCTTTTGTAGCCGCCCGGGACCCGCAGGTGTTGCGCCCTTCGAGTTCCCAGAAGCCTAAGTCAGTACATTGACTGATCAGTGTTTTGGGGAATTGACTTAGGCTTCTGGGAATTGAAGTCCAAAAACCAAAGGTTGGGGCATACAGTGCTTTAATGGTAAAGAAACCACCACTAGATTGTTGCTGCCAGCCCTATGAGATTAATTGTAACCAATAAAACAGACACGGGCAATGGACAAAGGTTTCTCAGCGTAAGATCAAAAGGGCAGCAGGAGAGAAGTTTAGCACATGCTCTTAAGAGTGTTCATGACCACATTGGTGGTTTTTTTTTTTTACTATGAAAAAATAGGGCCCATGCTCTGGCTTTTTCCTTGCCTAGTTCTATCCTTGAGACTAAAGAATGCATACATCCTCTGCCCTAGAATTCTGATTCAGAGGCTCAGTAGACCAGACCCTACTCTTGGGCTGTCCAATTAAATTTGCTAATTTCTGTTTCCAGTTGAAGTTTCCATTTCAATAAAATAATTTATTTAAACCACACTTAGTGCAATGGATAGAAAGCAAGAGAAAACAAAAGGGTGTATTATTTTGTGTATTGTATGCTAGGTTTTTCTAAATACAGTACTGTAAAAGTAAAGGTAAAGGTCTCCCTTGTTCAAAACCCAGGGGTTTTTGGCTCGGGTTTAGTGCTCATCTCCATTTACAGCCAAAGAGCCAGTGTAGTCTGAGTCTGCAGATGTTTTCATGGTAATGTGGCAGGCATGATTAGATACCGGAGTCCTGTTATTTTTATCGCCAAGGTGGTATCTATTTATCAACTTGCAATTTCTTGCTTTTGAGCTGCTTGGTTGGCAGGAAATGCAACAGAGGATAGGAGTTCCATCCTTCATGCAGCACAAGGGTCTTGAACTGCTGACCTGCCAACCTTCCATTTGTCAAGTTCAGCATCTTGACCACTAAGCCACCATAGTCCTCTTTAAAAAAACACCCAGTCTCAAATGGGATATGTCTGGGGGAAGGGGACAGCTGAAAGTATTTGGGGCAGTGGCAGAACTTGAAGTGGAGTGAGGATTGCAAGATGATGGAGGAATATCATCTTCTTGTTGTCATTAGACAGTGGCATTGAAAAATAAAGAAAGAATAGATGGCCATGGTGTAATTATATAGAGAGGGCATTTATCCTTTTTATGAGCTGAATGGTGATATCTGTGACAGTGTTACGGTGGGAAATGAATTTTAAAATTAAGAATCGAAGCAGCGATTATTCACCTTGGCAAGAATATCTTGGCCAAACAATTCCAGCCCTCTATACAAAAATATTTTTCTAATCTTAAAAATGACATGTCTGTTATATGAGAAGTGTGAAAGCTGGAAGCCACACCAATATGTTTTTAAGCAGTAGCATTGTTTCTGGTTGGTTTTTCCAAACTTGCAAATTAAATTCACTGCTTGTTGAGAAAACTGAGGAGAGAGCTTTCAATAGATTGCATCCCAGTTACTGTGCTAACTTGTCTTTCTCTTCTTGCTTTTGTTCTGATCCAATTAAGGTTGCTCTAATTAGTTTGCAAGGCATATTTGACTTATTGGCTTTCCCAAGAAATAATGACTTGCTACTTGCAAGCCTTTAAAGTCGCACATGCTCACTTTAACTGACACAAGCATGTTCTTCTTGCCAAAAAAGAAAAAAAATCTCATTAGTCCTGCAATACTGAAATAGCCGTAGACAGTACAAATGCAGATGAAAGGGATACCTTTATTACACCACTAAAAAAATCAAACAATAAATGAGTTTTTGTAGATCATGTCCATTTCTTCAGGCCATAAACTGCTGTTTTGTGGATAGTGCAGGAAAAATATAAATAGCAACCTTCAGAAATCATGGCAGATCATTGTGCCAGATTTGCTTCTTAGAGGTGAGTTAGAAAAAACATAGACTGCATTGGTCAAACAGTTGAATTACTATAGAACAGGGGTTTGCAACCTACAGCCCGTAGGCCAGATCTGCCCCCTGACACCATTCAATCTGGCCTGTGGTGATGTCCCTGGAAGTTGAAACAGACATGTTTACAACAGCTGTAAACACACACCAAAGCATGCGCAAACGCGCCCACTGTGGTTTACGGCAGCGCTTGCTGCAGGGGGAAACAACATGTCTGGCTCTCTCAGCTGTCTGAGGGGGAGATGTTCAGCCTGTGGTGCAAAATGGTTGAGAACCCCTGCCATGGAAGCATACAAGTCTAAAATGCATTGCTCAATGAATTCTTTTTAATGCATCTGTTCAATCTAACTCTGAAGTAATAGTTACATAACTACTTTTAGTTATATCAGTTAATCACTGATTTTAAGCCACAAGAGTTTTTATAAGATTGTTATATTACCCTTTTAAGATTCATGCTTTGTTATTTTTGTATCAATTTACCATATATACATGTAGTTAAATAAATGGAAAAAAGGAACCTTTGACCTCATTATTTTGTTTCTCAAATGAAAACTGTGTCAATCTATTAGAAAAGGAAGAGCATGTATTTGGAGGTTTGGGATTTTTGGCAAAAGAACTTAGAATTTTTCTTTGGGTCAAGGAGTCAGGGTCAACTGTGTGCTTCACATAGGGGAATCTGGATCTGTCCTGAACTTTTTGCTTTGGCAAAGTTCAAGCCCTACAGCAAGTAGCTGTTGGTTGGATATCACACCCCTCACAGCTCATCAAAGAATAACCTAGTGCAGTGATGGCAAACCTTTTAGGGACCAAGTGCCTAAACAGAGGGGCAGGGTGAACTCTCTGCTGGGGGAGGGAAAAAGCATTCCCATTGGGCCACTGGGCAGAGGGGGTGGGGTGAACTTCGTGGTTGGGGGAGGCAGTGCTTCCATTGGGCTGCTCAGCAGAGGAGTGGGGTGAACTCTGAGCTGGGGGAGGGAGGAAGTGCTCCCTTTAGGCTGCTGGGCAGAGAGGCGGCACAAATTCTGTACTGGGGGAGGGAGGAAGCGATGGCGTGCATGCCAACAGAGAGGGCTGAGAGTGCCCACTCTGGCACAAGTGACCTAGTTTCCCCCCAGCAGAAGCATGTTGGCTAGTGACTAGGCTGGATTAGCAATCATCACAAATTATGCTCCCTGAAAGATTATGGGAGTTGTAACCCAAAGCCAGAATCTTGTTTAGAACCACAGAGTGAGTACTGTGGGATCTCCAGTGTGCAGTTGTACAAGCCACAGATTACACCATTTAAAACCACAAGGATTTTGCTTGCTCAAAAAGGCATTGCGTGCCTCTTTGACCACTGCTTGAGTTCTAGGAACAAGGAGGATTCTGCCCCACTCCCTCAACTTGTCAAAGCTCTGCTTGCTTGCAAGTGAGCCCCATTAAACTCATTGGGATTTAAATAGGAACTTGTCCCTCTCTGCAAAAAAAATGAGTGTGACATGGACACAGAAGAATACTCTGCTGATAAGTCTATCAATTCTGGAGTTGGTGTCAGTTTTGTAATCCTTGAAGTTGTCTTTCTGTTGGTGATATAGTGATCTGTACCACAAGGTTTTCACTATCATAAATTATGCTTTCTGTAGGAAAAATTTGCTGTTAAACTGTTGTTTTCCTGTATAATACACTGCATATGTACACATGAACAATACTGTGCAAAGGTCTTAGGTCATGGCCAGCTGTTTGGGGGGAAATTCAACGAGCCAAATCTGTTTGGGGAGGAATTCAATGAGCCACATATCACCAAATCTGGAAAGGATTGAGAGGAGAGTCCGCAAAAGACTCTCTCCAAGTTTCATGTGCCTAAGTTGCTCAGGGACTAGGTTATTCTCCCCAAAAACCACTCATTGAATTTTTCAAACCTTGCTGGTGGTGGACTAAGACTTTTGCACAGTATTTTATGTGTATGTTCTGCACAGTTGTGTGAGTATACATAGGCATTTGTTCTCATTTTAGAGCAAATGTTGTCTTCACTGATAAATGTTGTGGAAATTCATGTGCACTGCTTTATAGTGCAACAACATATTTGTATGTGTTTAAATTGCATTTATTGCTTCTACGTCTGAACTGTTTGGCTGAAAACACCCATAGAGAATAAGTGTTTTCGTGCAGCAACCACAGATGGACTGTAGTTTTTCTGGGCAGGAGCTCTGGGCTATTTACATTCCTAATATGCAGGTGTTTAAAGATGTGTGTATAATTTTGTGGGTGAAACCAACACATTATGTCTTCTGTGGAGGAAAATGCTTATGTTTCTCATAGTAATCACCTGTATGAAATTGCCCTCGGTAACAGAGTTAGACTGTCAACAAACAGCAATTTAGTACTAGAGACAAGAAGCACTTTAATGTCTTGTCCAGATGAGGATAAACATAAAGTTATTGAGAGGGTTTTCTAAAATGTCAAGAAATGAGAGTTTTCTTCTCATGCTTTGAAGCCATATTCAATCCAAGAGAGATAACAAGAAATCTTGAGCAGTTATTTATTTCTCAGAGAAAGCAGCCCTACCATTAGACAAAGTGAGGCAGCTGCCCCAGCTAGCATTTTATGACGTCTCCAAAGTGCAATAAATTGTTTATTTTTTATGTATTGGTTCATTGCTCATGTATTTTTACTGCCATGGAAGGGGAAAGGAAATTTGCAGGATTTTCTACCCCAGATGCTGAAATGTCATAACTGTTCTTGGACTTGATGTATCTTGACATGAGGAGATGGTGAATCAGGTGCCATTTCTACTGTGCTTTAACCAGCCTTGTGTTTTTATTACATAGCCCACTCCCTAGCCCATTCTGTTCAGATTCTTGGTACTATTTGTTACATTTACAAAGCATCTGTAGCACATTTTTATAATTTCATCAGTGAACATAGAATGAAACATTATTTTGATACTGTATTATAATTTCACTCTGCGTGATATACAGAATGCAGCCTACATGCATTTTGTAGTAGCATTTGACAAATT